>CM064909.1:15139826-16631074 GCA_032727855.1 Quercus ilex subsp. ballota | reverse complement strand
ATGTTCGAATGTGGGGCAAAATTAACCACCCTAGGTATAAATATAATAGTGAATTTTACCATGTATGTGTGGTTTTTTTTAGCCCCAAAAAAGTAGTATCTCAAACTTGATTATTTCACACCATGTCCACAAAATAACCTAGAAACATTTAGTGTGTAGCTTTGATGTACATTTGGTTACATTTTATTTAGTTTTTTTGCTGAAATTTTTTTCTAAAATAGTAAATAAAATCACTTTTTTTTTTTTTTTTGACTAGGTAAATAAAATCACTTAATTGTTATTTTTTTGGCTAAAAGTATTGTAACAAAAAAAGTAGATTGGAACTAGCAACAAGCAAATTTGGTGAGAAATAATATAGAGTGAGACTCGTAAATAGTACTTGTCCATAACTTTTTAACCAAATATAGTACCTAATGTGTGAAGAAAAAACTACCTTTTGCTAGAAATTAGTTTTCGTGTTATGAGACTCGCGTGGAGCTCACAAATATTATAAAATTTAAGTCAAAAGCTAATTGATCTTTAATAGTGTACATTTGGATTAGATCACAAGCCTTTTATTTTTTTCTTTCTTTTTCTTTTTGCAAGTCTCATGTGGGCCCCGTAATAAAGGAATTTTTTTTGTTTGATGGCTTATTTTGTGAGTCCCACTTTTATGTTTTTGGTCAAAAAGTAAATACAATTAATGGAATGTGGATCTCACATTAAGTACATTAAAAAAAAAAAAAATCAATCGACTTATTTACAGTATTATTAGCAAAAAAAAAAAAAAAAAAAAAAAAAACACAAACACGCTAGATAAATGATTTCCAAAGTTTTTTTTGTATAAAAATTTTCCAAAAGTTGATACCTACTAATATTGAAGAATTTGGACCCTGCCACATTCACAACCCTCATGTTTTTGTCCCACTATGAAAGTTGAAGATCTGAAACACTGGACGAATGGAATTGTCACAAGACATTACTAGGAATCTGTTAGGCTTGAAGTAGAAAACACTAAAGAACCCACAAATGGCTGCTTAAAATAATGAACCCAAGGCTGGGAACTGTGGTTTCAAGGGTTATTCTGGCGGTGGAATGACATGAGACAGCGTTGAATCAGCCTCCATAGCAGGTTGTGCTAGTGTGACAAATCTGAAGACGAAAGACTCAGATTGAATTAAAAGGTTGCCAATTGGTGCGTATCGTCGAATTAAGGGGCCAAGCTTGAGCTTTAATGGCTTATGGAAGCAAATCTGCTGCAATTAATGTTGGTCTTTGGCGGCTCATGATTTGGAATTAATCTCGTGACTTAGTTTTATCTTTTTGGATTCATCTATATTATTAAGATTCATGTTAACCAGTGCCTTTAAAATAATTTTTAATAAACAAAATTATGAAAGTTTTAACATCACTTTCATGAGAAATTATAAAAAAACCATTAGAAAAAATTAATTGATTTATCATTTTTCAATAAAATATTTCTAAGAATGGTTCCTAAACCAATGCCCAAAACATTTCCCTACTATTAATAACAGGATTCCTATTTAGGTTTCATCATTTTGTGTACTAAAATATCCTCACACAAATTCTTAAGCTTTCTAAAATACCCTAACCTTTTGTTAAATAATTTTGAAATTTAGAAACATAAAACAGTTCAAAAAGTAATTTATTTTTTTTTTAAAGTTCCTAAGTTTTAGGCTTTCAAACTTTTATCAATTCTTATGTAGAGAAAGATCTAAAAAATTAGGACACTATCTCTATCTCACTTTTAAACATTATTTCATTAAATCCAAAATTAAAAAGTAAAAAGTAAAAAAAAAAGCCTAATTGGCAAGCGCAAAAGCACGTGTGATGAGTTTAGTGTTCAATATTGTGTTCTAATTTGAGTTCTTTTTTTTTTTTTTTTAATGATCTTTTCCTTTAAAATTGGTAAATTAATTAATTGTTATTAAGATATTGATGTGGCCTTTTTTTTAATGTCAATACTTTTATTGTTTAGTTGTCAAGTAAGCTTCAAGTGTGCTATGACTGCATACCAATTGCAAGGGTAAGTGTTTTCTATTAATGAATTAATCAAATTGACTACAAGTTGAAAATATCATAGGTCAAATTAATTATGCCTCAAAATATAGGGACCAAAATAATATTTTGCCTAAAATTTTTCATTTGTCTTTTAACTTGTTGAGATTGGAGTGCCTTTATGCACATAAATCTCTCTAAAATAGACTATGGATCAAATATGAGCTCACTTGTTTAGGAAGTACAATTAGACCAGGATGCCTTTGTTACAAAGGATTTGGCTTAGTGTAGCTCACTAGAGCATGGGATTTGTCACAGTGGTGACATGCATCCTTCTTAACTGGTTAAGTGCATTAGAGTTTTGGATCCAAACTTTGACCTATCATGAATCTCCTAGCTTAAAATGAAAAGTGCTTATTTGTGGTTGTTTGATTATATAAGAGATTATAATAAATATCATTTACACTTTTACCCATTAGGTTTTATTTTTGGCTACTTTTTTATATATTTCGATAATAGTAATAGAGAGAGGGGGGGGATTTGAACCTGAATCTCTCCATAAAAAAACACTAAGAAGTATAAGTTGAGCGGTAAAACTCCTGTTGTTTTTTTGGCTACTTATTAGATACAAGTTTCATAACCACTTTACTTTGTAGACTGAGAACGGAAAGGAGGGACAAAAGGCCTAGATTGGATAAGATCCACCTTAAGATACAGTGATGATGAGTGATGACATTACTTTAGTGTGGACCATAAGTAAGAAGGTATGAATTTGAAGTTCTGAATGATGTTTAAAGGGGGAAAAGGAGAGGAAAATTGCACCTGAATTTTTGTACAACAAATCAAACTAATTGAAGGAATTCTATGAAAATATATAAACATCTTAGGGTGGAAAACAAAACTTCCTTCTCTCTCCCTTTTTTTTTATTTATGTATCTCCTCATTTTGAGACCCGTGTAATTTTTGTGAAGATCTGCTAACAATCAAAGGGTGAAAACAAATCGAATTGAAGAAGGCGTGTTAAGTGTGAACAACCATAAGTCCATATTTTGTGTTTCCTACTTTTTGTGAGATGTCATGAATAGAGCATTACATCCCTATGCTGTGTATGCATATATAAATAAATAAATAAATAAATATATATATATATATATATATATGGATTCTAAGCAGTACATTATAAAAAAAATTATATAAAAAAAAAAGCGGTACATAATAGTTTTTTTTTTTTTTTTTTTGGGAGTTTTATACTGCTTTTAATATGTAAACAATATAAGCTTTATGTCAAGAGCAAAAGACTAATAGCTTAAATAAATATAAATAAATAAGGGAAAGCAAAAGACTAAAAAGGTTAATTAGACTGGGAAATCTGAACTCTAAAGTCTAGATGTCTATGTTGGAACCATTATTGAGTTAATAAGGTTTTTGGCATACATATTAAAAGTTGGTCACTTAATAAAAACTAACATTTTAACCATATGTAATTTTTTTTTAGTTAGGTTGTTTTATAATAAATAAATAAATAAAAGATAATTGAAGAGACTATTCAAATGTAATTTTGAAATTATATGATTTGTTTAAATAAAGCACATATTTCATTAAAAAAAAAAACACATAAATAACGGTATAATTTGGCATATAAAATATAGTTGATTGAACAAGATAATTCTAAAAATATTTAGAGCCAGATTTGTTGCTGTTGTTTTTTTTGCTTGGAGTATCATTCCGGTAATTCCCACTCAGCTGACACGTTTCACTTTCAATCTGTCAGAACGTTTGACGGTCAGAAATCCATAAAAAATAAAAAATAAATAAATAAAATAAATAAATAAATAAAAAGTTCTACTTTCAAAGCATTAACGCGTCCTAATCTAAAGGCCAAGTTGCCACTAAAATATTTCGAACAATAGGAACTCACTTATCCATTAACCAAGTCCTCCAAGATTATCAAAAAAAAAAAAAAAAAAAAAAAACCAAGTCCTCCAAGACATATAAGTTTTAACCAAACCAAACCCATGTTGTCCAATTTGTGGAAAATATCTGTTTTGGCTCAACAGTCCTCTTTCTGATTCTGATTCCTGGACAGAGATGGCATGGCCTCATGGATCTTCTTCAACCAGGTAATAATTGAAAAGCTTCCATTTTTCAATAAATTTTTGAGGTGGGTTTTGATCAAAGACTTGATTTTTTTCCACTGTTGTCATCAACACCATGACTTTTTCTTGTCGTTTATAGATTTTTTTTTGGCCTTATATGAGGTTTTTCTCCATATATTTTTGTCCTGGTCGTGTACTTAGATAAGAATGTGGTGTAGGATTGAGAGCCAGGTTCTGATTAATACTTGTAGTTTATTATTTGGTCTTAGATTTTTTGTATCAAGTGGGGACTGGAAAGGCTTCTAGCATTTTCTAAATTAACCTTAGATAGTGATGTTTGAGCTGTCAGAATTTTTTATATGACATCAAAGAGACTGTTAGTTTCCTACAGTTTTGGTTCAATTTGGAGAGAAAAAAAAATCTCATACACTGGTAGAATCAAGATGTTTGTCTTGTTGCTTTAATAAAAAATTGTCCTTTTTTTAATGTTTATGTTTTTCCCATTTCAGATAGACATGGTGATGTTCCTATAAATACTGTTGTTTTTTTTTCCCAGTGTAAGTGACTAGTGAGTGTAGAATAGTGGGATATTGTACAAGGAGGGATAATGGAAATGAAAGAGAAGAAATTCCTTACAGTGGCACCCTTTGAGTGTGCTTGGAGAAAGGATTTGAAATTCCGGGAAGCCGGCCGGGGTTGTGTGGCTTTTGAAGCTTTTGCTCACAATGATGTCACTCTGGTGTTCCGGGAGAATGTGGGAAGCCAGCACTACCATTACAAAAGAGATAATAGTCCTCACTATACAGTTATATTGGGTAGTCATAGGAATAAGAGGTTGAAAATTGAGGTAGATGGGAAAACTGTGGTTGATGTGGCAGGTGTTGGGCTTTGTTGTTCTTCGGAGTTTAAGAGCTATTGGATCAGTATCTGTGATGGGTTGATTAGTATTGGTAAGGGAAGATACCCCTTTCAGAATCTTGTCTTTCAGTGGCTAGATTCGAATCCAAATTGTAGTGTTCGGTATGTTGGGCTTAGTAGCTGGGATAAACATGTTGGTTATAGAAATGTGAATGTGTTGCCAATAACACACAATCACATATCGTTGTGGGAGCATGTGGAAAGTGGTGAATTAGAGGGTGAGGAGGAAGGGGAAGACGAGTTGAATGGTGAATACATGGATTATGAGAAATGGGGTCTTGAAAATTTTCTTGAGAATTGGGAATTGTCTGATATGGTTTTCATTTTGGATACTGAGGAAAGGCACGTACCTGCTCACAAGGCTATCTTGGTTGCATCTGGTAATTTTCCTTTCAGTTTGTCTGAAGATGTTGTCGAACTGCCGGCTGTAACTTATCCAGTTCTTCATGCATTTCTTCAATATATCTACACAGGCCAGACCAAGGTACTTTGTTTTCTTGAATCTCCAATACTTAATAACATCCTCATTTATCTGCATTCCCTTTTTGCTCCAACCCCCCCACCCCTCCCTCTTTTAAAACTGTAGTAAATGCATCATCACTAATTCACTATAAAATTTGTTTCAATAATTTATCATTCATATGCATACACGTATATACATACATATGGTATGTGTTTTTTGTTTCCATTTGTCTTTCTTCTAGGCAAGAGAAGCCTGAACTTTGTTTTATGCGTTTTTGTAACGGGAAAAAAAACATAAGCTAAACTGTCATTATGTTGTACCCCTATCTTCTTTCTTCTTTTTTAATGTATATCAAGTTCCTCATTGTTATTCTTGATGCAAAAGTTAGTATGCTGATAGATGGCTTTGACAGTTGTAACTTTGTTATGGAACTTTAGATTCTAATAATGCTTGTGTCTGTGTTTGATGTAGATTCCAGAGTCACAACTTGGTCCTCTGAGGGCACTGGGATTACATTTTGAAGTAATGTCATTGGTCAAGCAGTGTGAACAAAATATAGAACGGTTTAAACTAAATAAAAAGTTGTTTGACTCGGGTAAGAGCGTGGAATTATCATATCCGAGCACTTGGACTCATTATTGTGCAACCTTCCCTCTTGGACTTCCTGTCAATATACAAAAGCTCAGACAATTGCTCATAACTGGCAAATACAGTGATGTGAACATATATATCGAGGGTCATGGTCTTGTTGCCCAGGCACATAAAGTTATTCTCAGTCTATGGAGTGTCCCATTTGCAAAGGTGAGACAAATTAATTCTTCTGTGGCTCCCTCAACCCCTTAAATCGCATAGACTATTTTAGAATGAAAGTTCTGACATTCCAGTGAGCATTTGGCTTCTGAACGGGGGCATCTAATGTGCTCTGTCTGTTTAACAGGATTTACTATGCATTTATATTAATAGAAATTATGCAAGCATCTTACCAAGCTCCATAATAACAATTTCATTTATTTGTAAAATTCCAAAAAAAAAAAAAATTCTGATTGTGCATGAATAAGGTTAAATAAATCCACAACAAACAACAAATAATTCTTGTTTTATTGGTTTTTTAGGGGCCTTTCTTTTGACACAACTGTTAATGTTCACTGTTGGGCTAAGGTTTCCAATGTGATATGCTGATATGAACTTAAAGGCATAATAGCTATTTTCATATCATTTGCCTGTCCAGATTGTCTATTCACATGATTTACATGGGAAAAGGACTGCATTGGAAAAAACTCATGTAAAACAAAATATAGACAGGTTGTAGGTTTTAATTAGCTCAATTGGTAAAGTCTCTTGTGATCGAATAAGGGACTTACGTTTGAATTGTGCTTATACCAAAAATAATTAATTGGTGTCTTGGCCTAATGGTAACAATCATCATGGATTGGATGCCGTAGGTTTCAAAGCCTATCGTAACTCCAAAAAAAAAAAAGGCAAATAGACAAGTTAAACATCTAATATGCATCTTAAAGAAGTTCAAAAAAGAAATTAAAAAGGAAAGAAAGAAAGAACTTTTTGGGGTTGTACAATGCTACTTTGTATGTCTGTCTGTATGCAATACTTGTCCCTAAGCTGTGGACGAGGTTTGCATAAATTACATGAAAAGGAGTGGTATATAGGTTTATTAAAGGATTTCAGCTTTTCTTTATGCATTTCTTTTGAAAAATGTGATATTTTAAGAGTTCTGTACTCTTTGGGAATCTGCTTGGTTTTTATTCTTTTACCAATGCATATGATCCACTATTAAAGGAAAAGTTTAACTGGCAGATGTTCACAAATGGAATGAGTGAAACCATGTCCTCAGAGGTTTCTTTAAGGGATGTGTCACCTGAAGCATTTAAGGCTATGCTCGAGTTCATGTACAGTGGTGAACTTGATGTGGAAGCAACTGTGGTTGCCGGTGCCTTGCTACTCCAAATTTTATTTTTGGCTGATCAATTTGGAGTTACTCTCCTTCATCAGGAATGCTGCAAAACACTTTTAGAATGCCTCTCCGAGGTAGTTTCGCTACCCCTATCTTACCTCATTATTTTAATTTTTCAATAGTAATTGAGATCATTGTTTTTGTCTTTCATTATTACAGTGTTACTTGTATGACTAGAACTAAAAGACGGAGAAGTGACTAGCGGTTTCGGACTTCTGAACCCAAAAAAAAAAAGAAAAAAAAAGAAAAGAAAAGAAAAGAAAAGAAGAGATACCGTTTTGTGAGAATGAATTATAAAATATTGATACTTCTTGTGTACATATTATATGCAGGGATGGTGTTCTCCTAGTGGAAGAGGGTCATACATCGAGTATTTCTATTATGCACAAGTTTAATGGACGAGGAAGCAGACATTTTTGGAAAAGTAATAGGACTGTTGCCTTTGAAGCTAACTATTGAAATTTGTTGCAGGACTCAGTATGTTCAATCCTCCAAGTGATTGCATCAGTTCCATCATGTAAACTTATTGAAGAAACATGCGAGAGGAAAGTTGCAATGCACTTTGATTACTGTACAACTGCAAGCATTGACTTCGTCTTGCTAGACGAGACAACTTTTAGCAATATTATTCAGGTGGGTTCTCACGTTTCAAGTTGCATCTTGGTTTTGAGATAGACAGTCAAATCAAGGATTAAGGTGGCTTTACAAGAGCATACATACTCTCTCCTAGAAAGAAGAGCATAAGTGCTTCAATAATTTAGAACTAGAAGGGACAAATGCTCCACAAGTGGAGTGTGGTTACCAGCTTTAACATCTGGAGATGGGGTGACAGGGTGAATAGTTTACTTCTCTGTCCTACTTCTCCAATATGTAAATAAAATGAGGGTTGTTTTGGTTGTTGAACCAAAGAGGGTTTGTCACATTAGTAGATTATGTTGTTAAGGAGTTGGAGAAACACTGAGGAATGTAGAAGTTTGGACCACATCTATTTGTGGATTTCGAAAAGACTGGATTTCTTGGAGTTGAGAAAGGAAATTAAGTGTCCTTAGCCAAAATTACAAGTCCAAATCCAGAGCTGATAGATGATTACTTAGATAGTATCTTACTCTGATAGTGCCTAGCCTTATAATACTTCTTCTAAAGACTTTGATTTTTAATATCATTTATAACATATTGTGGGTGTTGCAGCATCCGGATTTGACCGTCACATCTGAAGAAAAAGTTCTTAATGCAATCTTAATGTGGGGCATGAAAGCAAAGGACTTGTATGGGTGGGAGGTGGTGGATGAGCTGATAATAAATTCGTTTCCTGAACACCTTTTTGGGGAAAGGCTTCAGTCAGTTCATGACTTGTTGCCATTTGTACGATTTCCGTTACTTCCATATGCCTTACTTAAGAAGGTATGCAGGCCCTTGGTGCAGAAAATTGTCAGCCAGTCTACCAAATATATGAATTCCTTAGTTTGACTTTACCTAATCTATAATGATTTTGCAGTTGGAGAAGGGCAGCATTAGCAGGCATATTCATAACTTTGATAATCTTGTAAGTTACTTGGTTCTTTTTTACTAATTATAAATAACATAGTGATCTTATGGAACTTTGGCTTACTGTTTTTCTCCTATGTTAATGTCCTAGGTGAAGGAGGCCATCAGTTATGTAGAAAATGGAACAAGGCTAGAAAATGATCAAAAGTAAGTATAAGTATTTTATTTTTAGGCCATCAGTTCATGCTGTAGAGGGTTTTCCTGAAGGATTGAAATCATTTTATCTAAGATAGAGCCATAAGGCATAATAGGCAATAGTTTATTTGGTTGCTGGGAACAATTCGTGTGGCTAATATTCTTTCTCTAGATATTTTTACAGAGGAGTTAGCTAATTGTTCTTACTTTTGTAGTATTAGATTTCAACATAGGCGATCTAGTTATAAAGAGCTCCAGTACATCTGTGATGGGGACAGCAATGGAGTTCTGTACTTTGCAGGCACATCATATGGAGAACATCAATGGGTAAATCCTGTTCTGTCTAAGGTAAAGTTCTTAATTCTTCTTTTCTTTCTGTGTCATCTTCATATTCTTCTTCTTTTTTCCATATCATGTTCTTGGCAACTTTTCAAAAAAAAGTTCTTGGTAGGTCAATTGATTATTTTTAATACAGCTTCTCACCCCCTGAAGTTAAATTTTTCAGAGAATTACTATTACAGCTAGTAGTCCCCCTTCAAGATACACTGATCCCAAGGTTTTGGTCTCAAGAACCTACCAGGTATTATGAAACAAACTTTTGTAGAAGTTATTGCGCCATAAGCTTCTCTAAATGGTAACTAAAAGTATTTCCCTACATTAGGGAACATCTTTTACTGGGCCTCGGATGGAAGATGGACATAATTGTGCATGGTGGGCAGTTGACCTTGGCCAAGAACATCAGGTTTTCTCTCTATTCATACTTTCAGAAATAATTTTGTTATGATATAGCAAAACTTCATTGTTGTGAACGTTACTCCAAGTTTGCACTTTCAGGCACCGTAGAAGAAATATCATTATCACTAATGGATTAAGCTTTTAATAGCATATAAAATTTTATCATCAGCTTTGATTGCATCTTGTTAGATACTGATATTATTGTCACCATATAGCTAATAGAACCATGCACAAAATTTCTGAATATGGATGCCTGTAAACTCAATTTAGCCAACTTACGTGACATCCAGTTTGGCTGATTCTTCACTATAGAAATTAAGCTACCGTATGTGTCTCATACCATTAAAAATTAAAATGCTGGGTTATACCTGGTACTTTGGAACAAGAGGAACTTGGGAGGGTACAAATAAAAATATCAAGAAAATAGAAACAAGGAAACTTGGGGATTTATCTTATATTTGCATTTACAAGAAATCCCTCTGCAGAAAGAAGAAGAGGAAGTTAAAAGAGATGTTGAGGAAAGACATGAATAGGATTTGAAAATGGAGCCATAGTCCGAGTTGTCATGTAGCCAGCCCAAGTATTTAGGCAAATCTGTACGGTAGAGTTTAATTTGCATATTCTTTTTTGTTGGGTCCATAACACGGTGTCTTACTAACAGCTCCAGCTAATGTATATAAGTTAACGGTAATCATTGACATAGGACTTGATATTGTACACCTAATGAAGTACCAATTTGAGTCTGACCTAAACTATCTTCAATAATTGTTGCTTTAAGCTCTATCTTTCTTCTTTGTGAAAATGGGATACTAGAGCAGACGATCATGGCAAGAATTTTTGGTCAAGTAGTGGTTTTTTCCACAAGCCCTTCCCTTGACTGGATCACATGAGATGCTTTGGTTATTTCTCTGATTAATATCCTGATGCAAGATATTATTGATTGATGCAGCTTATGTGCAACTATTACACCTTGAGACAGGATGGGTCAAGGGCTTTTATGAGATCTTGGAATCTCCAGGTAAAGACCATCTTCGGGATTGGGGCTTTCTACACACACACACACACACACACACACGCTTCGCTGCAATATTTTTGCAATTGTTGTTTGGGTATCACCTGAAACAGTAAGATGGGTGAAATGTTGACTGAATTTTCTTTCTTATGCATCTGCAGGGCTCTCTGGATGGGAAGAGTTGGACAAACTTGAGAGTACATGAGAATGATCAGACAGTCTGTAAACCTAGTCAGTTTGCATCATGGCCTATTATTGGACCAAATGCCCTCCTACCCTTTAGATTCTTTAGGGTTATAATGACTGGCCATGCCACCGATGCTTCTAACCCCTGGAACTTCTGCATTTGCTTCTTAGAACTATACGGTTACTTCCACTAGTTTGATAGGAACTGTGGGCCACCCTGGCTTATGTATTATTGTGTGTTGCTTTGTCTTCTTGTTCATTTGCTTGGTTATACAAATAAAGCGAGGATAAAGTTGAGGCTTTTTATACATCATGCATACGCGGAGACGGAGATATAACCACATACACAAGTAACGTAAACCATTTTTCATTGGATAAATTGTGTTAAAAAAGCAGTGGGAATTCTTTGAAGATTTTGCTATTCGAATCCTGTTAATTGGGAAGGCACTGACTCGAGACAAGGCACTAGGGCTAGGCTGTATTGTGCAAAACGTGAACAATATGAATTATAAAGTGGTGCTGTGCTCTCTGGGGGATCATTGAGTGAGAAAACTCTCAAATATGTGCTTTGTACAGATATTAGAATGAGCAAGGGGCATTTGTGTTGCAAGTCGGGTTAGCCCACAGAGAGTGCATTCTATAAGTGGTTTAATTATCAAACTATGGGGATTTATTTTTCCTAGGGATACTCCAATGATTTCAGCACCTCTTGTGGTGTCTGGACACTGGAATTCCAATCCCACCAGGCCCTTTTTTCCTAGGAAATAAAAATCAAAATATGAAAATTAAGCTACAAGGTCAAATAAATAATTCAAGCCAATAAAAAATAATGTAACATGAATGCCGTTGGCAAAGAGTTACCAGACGTCTTTCGCTCAACGATTTATGCAAGTACGTTCAGCGGAATTACTGTATGTGCTCTAATGCCTTTCTGAGCTGCTGCATACTTTTGCCGCAAGTGGCACAACATTTTCATCTAATAATCTTTGTATTAGCCTTAGAATTTTGAAATGCCATTTTATTTTTACAACCAGGTTATGAAGTCAATAAATAATAATAATCATATAAAGGGCTCCTAACCAGACGGCACTTACCCCTTCCCATTCCCAAAAGGGCCCTAATCAGCACAAAAAAATTGGGTACTTTAGAGGTCGTGGAACATGTACTATTGAGTTTGTTTAGTGAGTCTAGCAAGAAGAGCATGTGGCTGGCACTTGTTACTAGCTAGTGTTGTGCCACAAGTTTAGCCGACTATTAATAAATCCTTCAGTGGGTTGCATAATTTGCAGTGGGCTACCGATCATTGAGTGAATCCCTACAAATTCTCTATCTAGTGCCTTAAAAGATTTTTTCTTTTTCATTCTTCAATATTTTTCATATAAGAGACAAATATAGATGGATTAAGAATCAAAAACAGGAAAGACAACTAGCTTACAACAGTAGTACATAATAGAAAGTCGAAAGAAGTGAGTAGAAGTAATTTGGCAGCCCCATGCCCGGAGATGGAAGTAAGAGCTCTCTCTCAGATTCACAAAATATGGTCACCATCGTTTTTTCTTCCTAATCAAAAACTCATTCTTTTACATAGATTTTGAGGATATCAAGAGGACCCAAAGAATCCATAGGCTACCAACAAGGACAATCCATGCTCTAGAGTGAAGAGGATTAGAAACCATCCAGCAGTTGATTACCTCCGAACAGGTGGTACAACCCCCCTACCAGGTGCTGCTCCACGGCCAGCAGCCTGAGCCTACAGAGGAAAAAAATATTAAATGAAGTTAGGAGTTAGAACACTTCCAAACCATATATACATATACACTACAGTATACACAAACAGCAACATGATTTCAAAGACTTATTCCCCGCCAGACAGATGCCACTCAAAGACTAAAAAGAAGAAACAATGTTTCACATAGCATTCTGCATTTAAGAGGGGTTTATTTTATGGATAAAGTTTAGCTATAAAATTAGTTGTAACCTAAGGCTACATCCTTACTCAATATCATTAACATTGCTATATATTTCGAAAATCTAACCGTTGGATTAGATGTTCTTTATGCTCTTAATACACATGTCAAATTTTGTACCAATCGAATATTATTTATTATATAATCTATAAGATTATATTTTATGCATAACTTTAAACTACAAAAACTTACAATTTAAATAATTTATTGATGGCATAGTTATGATTTTTAATTTTCTAAAAATTTTACAAGCATGGAAGATATAAGAAGAAAATATAATCCAATGGTAGATTTTCGAAATCACTAAACCATCCTGTTTCATTTAAGTTCATATATACAACTGCTAAATCAGAGTTTCAAATCATACCCTCCTTTTAAAAATGTTATTGGCTAGAGAGACTACAACCGCAAACACACCAAATACAAAAGAATTTTACCTTTGCCCGCATTGCAACTGCTCTACCCCTACCAACTCCAAGTGCTGCACCCTTACCCTATAGGAAATTCAGAACGCATAGGTCAGAAAATTTTCAAGCAATGTACAACATAGGAGAACCTAACCTTTTAAAAACCAAAAGATACCTTAATCCTGGCATCCAGACGCTTAAACATTGGAGCATTCTTCAGCATGTCTGGTATGACCATAAACCTGTTAAATTTTCACAACATTTTCAAAGAATTGCAGTCAGTTTGCAAGTAACACATCAAAAGGCTTGAGATGCAGATAATTTAGATATTCTAATCAAACAGCATATGATTTACATACCTGACTTTGCTGCCTCGAATAAAGACATGCTCAAGTTGTTGGACCTTCCCGTCCTGTGCATAAGTCAAGAAGAATGAGCAGCTATTGCAAAACAAGATTAAGAACATAAACAAGAGATACAATTATCTAAAAAGCTATTCAAGCTATAATGAAATAATGACTCAATCAGAACCACAAATCCAAATATTTGCCCCTCACTCTCTTGCAAAGTCTAATTGGCACATAAAAAGAGAATCAAGCCAAAATCTGTGGAGCTGGGGAAAATAGAAAACACCATTGAACTAGGAACAAGGGTCTTACAAAAATTCAAAAGGAAATCACATAAAAAATGTATCCAGTACAAATCCACTTTTATATCAATACTAGTGGTTTTGAAGAGTACCACCTAACCAGCAAGCCTTGGCCTTGCTGGTTCCATTTATTTCCACATTTGCACAACAATATCTTGAAATATATTTCATTTCACTTAAAAATATATATATATATATATATATATTGATAAAACTTAAAAATATATATTAAATTTCTACATTTGTTACCTCCCCTACCCACTTGTGTCCAATAATTCAACTACCTCTATATTTTTATCAACTATGCTTTTTAGCCAGTAATAATTACTACCAACATTAAATGTACACATTCTCAAGGACACTATCCATACATGTAGAGGAAGCTCTCATTTCTTTGTTCATTCAAATTCATAGCATGGGAAAGTTAAGAGTGGGAACCCAATAGAATGATGGGTGATGAAATGAATAACAGCAATATAAAGAAATTAGCCCCAAAAATGTATTCAAGACATACATACAAGTTCAAAAAACCAAATATAGTAAAAAAAAAAACATTATGGGTGTGAAAATAGGAGAAACACAACCGTAGGAACTATGCAAAATGTGCTATGAAGAAAATAATAAAGAGGCTGAATACATGCATCAATCTTTGGGGAAAAAAAAACGCTATCCCTAAAATTTTTTTATTGGTTGGCTTGCTTAGAAACCAGCTTGCTAATCAGGACAGAATGCTGACTTGGGGATTTTAAGGCAGGTGTTACTTTGTGTTTATTATAGAGGTAGCCTTAAGAGTAGGGATCACTAATACCCTTCCATTAGGAGGCTTTGGCAGACTATCAAGGGCTGGTGTATGAATGAAAGTCTGTATTTTTGTTGTGATAGCGTGGTTCATTGAGTGATAACCTAAGAGGCAAGAGTTTTAAAAGCTTCATCGGAAGGCATGCTTGGTCTGCAGCTGTTTACCACATTTGGCCCAAGAGGGATGCTTGAGTTCCGGCAGAAACAACAGATCACAGGAGGCTATTCTTCAATTGATTAGAATAGACACAAAAGCCTGGGTTGATCATGTAAAGAAAGTGTAAAAACACAGTAAACAGGGTCATTTGTTGTAACAATGTCACCCACTCTGTCTAGTCTGTAGGGTTTCTTGTCTTCAGCCTTTTTAGCTAATGGTGTCTTGTTTTTGTACAGTTTGTTTTTCTTTAATAATAAAAATTCCCTAATTAACTTCTTGATATTAGTTTGGGATCTTTTACCTCAACATATCCAAATTTCAATTTGTTTTTCCCCAATAAGCTAATTCCTAATCTAAGTAAGTTATGAAACCAATCATTCAAACAATAACAGACCCAGACGTAAAATCTTCTTAGCAAGTGTATTTTGACCCAGGGTTTTAGAATAACACAAACAACACAAAATTACAAACTTTTTTATGAAACAAACAAAAGACTAGGGTTTATCAAAATCCCATTAATGGCACAATTAAACAGAGCATATCCAACACAAACACAAAACCTAGAGTTTAGAGAGTACCTTGGCAGTGTAGGTAATGTTCTCGAGCTGACAGTTCCAGTTGTCCTCGCACTCGAGCATGCTTCCTCTGTAGAGCTCACCGCTCTTCAGCTCCACCGTCACCACGTGCCCTGAGGCCTCGTGTAGTAGCTTCACCGGTATTCCCAAACTCCTGCTCATTCTTCTTCTTCTTCTTCTTCTTCTTCTTTTTCTTCTCTCGGTTGCTTTCTCTCGCTCTCTGCAAAACCCTAATTAACCCCAAACTCACAAAAAACTCGCTGTATTTCTATTTGCTCTCTTTAATTTATAGCGTCACGGAAAAACGGTAATCACTAATAGGGGGTATTTTTGTCAATTGAGGAAAATATATGGAGGCCTTTTGAAGGAACCAAATCCGGTTTTGATTTAAGTTCGTTTGATTGCGAGGATGGAAAATGAAGTAGACGGAAAAGTGGGATCCCTGATTTGTGTTTGGTTAAGAGGGGAAAAAAGTGGAGAGATAAAAAATATTTTTGTTTGGTTGAAAATAAAGTTTGTATAAATTTATCGTCAAGTTCTTATTAAATAAAACAAAAAATAACACATTATACTTTAAAAAAATTGTGTATAGATGGACATTGAATTAAAGTTAAAAAAAAAAAAGCATAAGAAATTAATCCAAAATTGTTTACTAAAAAAAAAAAAAAAAGAAGCCAACACCCAGACAAAATCAAAGGAAAAAAAGAAAAAGAAAAAGAAAAGCCAACACGTTGCAGGTGAAGTCCAACATGAGGGGTATTTTTTTAAGCTAATCATGAGCTTCCCCTTTTCGGTTTTCTCCTCATTTTGGGGAGAAAATTTTTTGGTATGTCCGAAGAGAAAACACTCGAACCCTACAATTTACTTTTCTTCCTCCCCACCTAACCAAACACACTCCAAAAAAAATTTCCTTTCCATTTTCTCTCCAGAATTTTCCATCCACCACATTTCACCTCCAAAAAAACACACCCTAAGGCCAGAGCTTGGGTTCTAGCCCTTCTGGGTCAGAATTGTCATGACGATGACATGCGCCAAACCAATACGATCCAACTCAATCCGCTAGATTGGGTTGGTTTTTAAAGTTTGGTGGGTTAGGGTGGGTTATGAAATTTGTTTTTATTAGGTTCAGGTCATAAGATACACAATTTCGTCTAACCTGACCCAACCTACCTATATTTAAAATTAAAAAAAAAAAATTATTTTCTAAAATATATTATAGAATTTTATTTTTTACTTTTTTGCTCATCTTCTTAAATAAAACTCTAATGATAATTTTTGCTCATATGGTTTGTGTTGGTTTGGAGTTATGCTCATGATTATTTAGTTATAAATTTTCTCTTATTTGTAGTGGTGTTGTTCTTAATTTAATATTAATAATAGTATTTAAAAAATATATGTCAAACCCATAGGTCCAACCTGATCCACATGGGTTAAGTTGGACCCTTGTGATGGGTTGGAATAGGTTGAATTTTTTTTAACCCATCACAGTGGGTTGGGTTGAATAAACCCTTCAACCCAACCTAATTCAATCCCTGCACACCCTTATGTTCAGCCTAGCGACTAGTCAAGTTGAAAAGAAAGACTATCCCATGGCCCTACCCAGGGACAATGCCCATTTTTTCTTTAGTGGGCTAGGCCTTATGGGCTCAAACGGTCTAAGAGTTCATAACCTTTTTTTAAGAGAAAAGACGTCAAGCTTTATTAAGAAAACCCAACAATGTCAGCTAGGACAACAGGAAGTAAGGGTGGTGGAATAACCTCCATTTACACCGAAAAATCTGAAATACAAAGAGCATGTCTTGCTAAATTATGCGCAACCTTATTACCTTCTCTCTTTACATGAGAGTAAAGTAATTGATTAAAAAAACTAGCATTAAATCTAATGTCCTCAATTAACAAGCCATCTAAGGACAAATAAGAGCTGTCATTGATCAACACAGTAGCCAACATCAGTGAATCGGTCTCCAAGATAGCTTGATAGAATCCCATGTCTGATGCAAACTCCAATGCTGTTGAAGCTACCAGTGTCTCAATCTCCAAGGGCGTGTATATCTGTGCTAATTGTTTAGACATTGAAGCCATAACCAAGCCGTTGTGGTCTCGGATCACCACACCAATGCCTGATTTTTTTTTTTTTTTTTTTTAAAGGAGCTCCATCATAGTTTATCTTCACCACCCCTTGTGTTGGAGGACGCCACCTAGTTCGAGTGGAAATGGGGGCAAGCCGAGGAGGGGATGGTAGAGGTTGAGTTTATGCAAACTCGTCAACACGCTTCTTTGCCAATGAAGCAATCAGACGAGCGTTGATGCTGGGTTTGTTCAAGCGTACCTAATAATTATTTTTTATTAAGTTTTTAAATAACTTTTTCTTTTTTAGTTTTTTAAAAAACAAATTCCATCTTTAGAAAAAAATAATAATTAAATTTACTAGGCTACTAGCAAGATATATATTAATAAGCATAATTTACCATAATAAACAAAGTCCATCTTTAGAAACACTGCGTTTTTTCACGTCTCTACCCTTGTTAGGAGGCATAAAAATAAGATAAGAAGCATTTAGAGGATTTTGTTGTTTTAGAGCTTCCCCCTTCTGATAGTTTTTATGTAATGCTTAATTCAGATGCTTCTGGTCTTTATTCTCTAAGGCTTTCAGCCACAACTTCGCCTTTTTTGGCTAGTTAATGTTATGCTAATCCCCCTTTTAACCCAAAAAAAAAAAAAAAAAATTTACCATAATCACTTTTAAGTATCAAAATCGCTTTAAGGAGGGTATGATTTTCTATGGGCAAACCATGCTAAATGTTGGCACAAATCCATCTGTGAGCATGGAATGGAAGACAATCGGTGAACCAATGGATATGCAACTTCTATGTGGTCATGGAATTAGGAACAGTATTGCATCCACACAGTGACACTATGCCCCCAAACTAAAAGTCTTATCTACACATGTTTTAGAGAATTCTCCCTGGTCCAAGTCAAGAATTGGGACAAAAGTCCAAATAACTCTCCACCTGCTCAAGCTCAACAAAATGCTTGTGATGACGATGTCTCGAGTTGAGAGAAAGAATATGAAATAACAGAGAAGACAGTTCTCTCGAGTTGAGAGAAAGAATATAATCAGTGTCAAAGGAGAGGCTTTCCTCTTCCTTCTCTTTTGTTTCTATCCTCTGTTCCTTCTTCATGCTTTCAATTTGCTTATGATTCCAAGGTCTGAATCTGTTTCGCTTAGTGGGGTTTATGCTTTATAGAAGAGATTCTGCTTCTCTCTTTTGGCACTTCATGCTACCTGCTCTCAGCTCCAATATGGTCCCAATTTCAAGATTTAATTCAGTGTGTGTATGTAGGGGTGTTCACAAAATGCTCGAACCGCATGATTGTGCCTAAACCGACCAGAATCGTCCACAAAATAGAGTAACCGCACTATACAACAAGGTGCAATGAGGTTCTCTGTTAAGAAAACCACACAAAACTACACCGATATATATATATATATATTTTGCTTTGGGGATTGTAATATTACACCTTCCTTAAAAATAGGTTAAAATAATGATAATGCATGTGAAAGAAACATTATTAAAATCATTAAAGGAGAATGGATAGATTTGACATAATGCAAGATTTATACTTTTCATCTCTATTAGTTTAATACACACACACACACACACACACACACACACACACACACACATATATAATATGTCGATAGATAATTATAATTATTTAAAAGTCAATAAACAAATAATTACTAAATATCAAATTAACACTAAGTAACTAAATAGTAACATGATGGAATTATATTATTCTTTATTTAATTTTTGTTTCTAGTTAATATATAGACTAAAGTACATTTTTAGCCTATAAAGTTTGGGATTGTTCTCATTTTAATCATTATGTTTTAAAATTTATAATTTGGCATTTCATGTTTGATTCTATTTTCATATTCTTCTTGCTGTTTATTTTTGTTAGTAATCAATTGACAATGTGATACCTAATATTATATGGGTGACATGTCTTAATGGACAACACTTATTTGACGCTTAACAATTAGATTATTAATGAAAATTCTATCTTTCTTAACAATAATGGTTTCCGTTTCGTAAAGGTATTAGTTTGATTAGTAAATGTGTTGTAATTAATAGTCAATTTTAGTTCTTCTATTTTATTATTTATTTATTTTTAATATAAGATAGAAATTCTACTCTATCTTAATCTAAGTGTATATGTATGTGAAATTTCATCTTGGAGACTTGAACCCTGGCTCTTGCCCCCCACACCCCACACCCCACACCCCACACCCCACAAGTACTTATACTTATAGAGTGATTATCGCATCAAGGGTGTGCGGTGGTTTTCTTCTATTTTATTCTATTTGTGTTGAATTTATGCTCTTTGATTTGTTAAGGTTAATTATTATGAATTTCCAGGGATTAGGTTATTTACACCTTACCTTCCTAACTTTTAAAAAGTTATGATAAACCTCCTTATAATTTGGATCAAGTTTATTTGCATTTGTAAATCAATGAAGTAATGTCATATCATCATCATTTTGACAACTTTTTGTATGTGTGTGTGTATATATATATATATATTTATAGTATTTTGACAACCTATTTGTATATAATCATTCTTCCAAAATGTATCAATTTTATTGAGCATTTGACGGGAAAGAAAAAGGAAGGAAGATTGTGTGCAATTAGCCAATTGGGGTGTTGAATAGATAATGATATAGCATCACTTGATTGGTTCAACCGCTAGTTTCCCTAATTTAATATGTTCAAAATTCTCTATGTCTATTAAAATGTTTTGATTGAAAAGAATAAGAATATGTTGCAGACTTGCTTTTTGATAGCCTGAGGCCTGAGGGCATGCAAGAAAGGTTCACCAAATGTGAATTCTCAGGTGGGATTTGGATCGATCTAGAGCCATCGCTATAAATTTCATGGATATTTGTCAAACTTGAAGGACTGATAGTATATTTAAGCTTGGAAAATAATAGCGGAAAATGTTTGACTTTTTTTAAACTCTTCTATATGCTATGGAAGCTTTGGTTGCCTCACAAATTTTCACATAACTTATGGCGTCCGCTCCTGATGAGCGCTCTTTATCATCAGACCAAGATACCAATCAATTTTTGGTGTAGGCAGGGATTGAACCCCATATCTTTTATACAACCATTAGAGATTTTATCAGTTGAGTTAACTGGAACTCACATGTCGATCATTCCTTTTAATACCTAATATGTAGCTTGTATTCAAGCTCCCATTAGGATTTGTTTTTCTTAGAGTGGCGTGCAAGTCTTTGACTTGCTTTCAAAGCATGCTTGTATGCAAATTTATTCACAGTAAATGATGTGTAGTCGACTTACTCTCTGAAAAATCATATATGATTAGAAGAACTAGGCTAAGCTCGACCCACACATCTATATAAGAAGCATGAACCCTTATAGAAAAATCAAACAATATTGTAGTTATAGTTTCGACTTTCAAGCCATGGGAAACCTGTTGTGGAAACATCAATGAGACATATAGAAGAAACACACCATGACCAAGTACAAGAATATCATCCACTCTTTGCATGCCAAATATGCATAGAGCGTATGCAATCAAACCAAAAATTCAACTACAATAATAACTGTGTGCACCCTTTTTTGTAATGTTATATCGAAGTTCAGATTGACAACAAATTGCCAAATATTGAATGTCTTATATTTATTTATGATGCATGAATTGCATGTTAAATAAGAATTAATAAATAAAACTTAATATCACATATATTCTATATCTATATTTGCTACCTCACTTTGAAAGCTTCACATCATCATTATTTCATTTATTTGATTTTTAAACCAAATTTTACCACTATAAATGTTTCTCTTATATTTCTATTGTGTACATTGGTTCATTTGGTCCACTTTAGTTCACTTCGGTCCAATTTGTCTGCTTTGGTTCTATTAGATCCAATTTGGTCCACTTTAGTTCTATTCGGTCAACTTTGGTCTATGTTGTCTACTTTGGTCTTATTCAGTCTTAAATAAAAGATTTAATTGGATTTTGGTCAAAATTAGAAGGTGCAACTTATAATGTAGCTTTAGGTTTTTTTTTTTTTTGGTACAAAATACGTATAGAACTTGACATTATTAATGTTGAATTCCAAACAAAACTCAACATCAACAATATCAAGTTCAAAAATATAGATATTTTGCTATATAGCTTGAAAATGAGGCTCTCTAGCTACATAGATCAAATATTAAAGCCAAAGAGTCTCTTTTTTCGTCTAGAATTGGAGAAGAGCCTTTCTTTTTCTGTAGCTCGGCCCAATTTATCATATTTTTTAGATCTAAGGCCATCTTGATCGAATCGTAAGGGTCCGATATGAAGACTTTTTTTTTTTTACCACAATCGGCTAATGCTATTGCTATCAGTTCACAGCCGTCATTACAGTTGCTGTTTTTCGTACCCTTGGCATATCAAATTGATGCGGGATTTTTCAAAGCATAATCGATTATCATTAATTATTATCACACATAAAAATCCAGCGCGTTGCCACGCGAAGCATATTCTTTGCTTTTGCTGGCTTCCTTTTCTTCTTGAAGCGACGTGCAACAACTACAAGCAAAAGAAAAGAAAAGAAAAGAAAGGAAAAGACAGGGGTACCGATCACTCAAAACGGCATGTCATTGTGGGTCCAACAGACCAACGGCTCATATTTTTCTGATAGAGACTACCAAGCTATGATTGAAGATTATAAAAATTATTTTCGAAGATCTTAGTTTTAGCAAAGCTTTAATAAGACTGAGAGAGTGAGTGGCATTCATGAGCTGTAAACACTAAAGAGAGAGTTCGAGAAAGAAAGAAAGAAAGAAAGAAAGATGATGGGCTCTCTGGGTTCTCTTCACAGACCAGCTCTTGGGTCTTTACCACTTTCCTCAAGCAAGGTTACTCACTTTGTATATTCAAATCGTGTTTTTTTGGAGTTTGCAAAAATGGGTGCTTATTAGACTTTTGTGTTTATGTACTGTGCATTGATGCCTTCGTGTTTGATCACTTTGACTAACTGTGCTCTTTCTCACAATTGATGGAGCTTGTCTAAAACTGCATCCATTTTCTGCAAATGGGTTGCTTCTTGTTTTTATGTATTTGGTCCTTTGCTGAATTCAATTAATGGGTTGTTTTGTTTTGTTACTGTTGATGTGAATTATTTTTTGCTAGTCATGTTAGTACTTATTGGCTACAATTTATTTATTTTGGGATGAGAATCTATTCATATTTTTCATGGCAAAATTAGATAAGTCATATTAGTGATTCGCGCCGATTCCGGCCGATTTGGCTCCGATTTCGGCCGAAATCAGACGAAATCGGCCGATTTGGCGCAGATTCCGGCCGAAATCAGCTTAAACCGGCCGAAATCATGGCCGAAATAGTGATATAACCTTCTGTTTTCACCTTTTCTTGGCATGCACCAACAGGATGACCATAACAATCATATGTTCTGCTGGGCGTGCCAAAATCATTATTGCTATTTATGCAAACAGATTGTGAGGCGTAGCGCTCAGCAATTTGGACCCAACGGTTGCAAACAGCACACAGTGGGGTAGTTGTGAACACAACCGTCTGGCATAAGTAAAAAAAAAAAAAACTTGTGGGTTGTATTCTAATTTATGAGTATCATCTTTTAGTTATTATCTACTATTACTCTTAAATTGGTATATATTTACATGGAACTCAATGTAACACAATCTGTTAGATGCTTATACTCATGGAACTCAATGTCTTTATTTCTTCACTAGTATTTTACGTTGTGCAAGTGCCTGCATCTCTATGTCTTTGGATATACTCAAAAAAACATTTTCAATGGTTCACTTATTTTGATCATTTTCACAGCCAACAAGAAATAGGCAACACCTTGCCATACAAAAATCAATTGGAGTGACCTCTGGGTCTCAAAAATTCCTTGGGCACCAAACCTTCCTTTTTGCACCAAGAATCTCAATATACAGGACGGTACGTTTGACATTTCTAACCCGGATTTCGTGCATCAGGGCCAAGCATTTATCTTATGTGAAATAAGCTTGATGCTTGTGGATGGTCCTTGCCTTTTTTCCATTATATGTATTGTGGAGGCTAAGATATTTTTCCTGCCAAGTATTATTCGCGAGTATATTACATGTATATAAGCTGTGATCTGGTGCATTTTCTTCTCTAGGTGCGAGACAGTTCCACGATCTCTGCTCTTGTAACAGATGACAGCTCGACAATGACATCTGCTGAGGAAGACGCAGACAATATTGGTATCCTGGGCACTGATCCAGGCTTGGAACAGTATAAAGATCACTTCAAATATAGAGTGAGGAAATATGCTGAGCAGAAAGCACTCTTTGAGAAATATGAAAGAGGTCTTGAGGAATTTGCACAAGGTGATCAGTTTTTATTAGATATGAAAATTGCTATCTTTTTTCTTTCTTTTCTGCTTCCACATAGAAAGTTGTTAATAAGTAAACATTTTGTATAGTTCATGGATTATCTATTGGACTCTTTAGTGGATTTTTGTGTCTCTATGCTCAATAACTTAACCAATTCTAAGATTTGCTTACTAGTTTCCTTTTAGTGTAAAACTCCCCCTCATTGCTTCCTCCATTCTGTAGGTTATTTGAAATTCGGATTTAACAGAGAAGAAGGTGGCGTCGTGTACCGTGAATGGGCCCCTGCTGCTCAGTAAGCTTTTACGTTTTGAAATATGAAAATGTATAAATTTGCCAGCTATTGTATGCAATTGATTGTTTCTTGTAATTCATGTCTATAATATAGAGAGGCGCAACTTATTGGGGACTTTAATGGATGGAATGGTGCCAACCACAACATGGAAAAGAATCAATTTGGTGTTTGGAGTATCAAAGTTCCTGATTCTGGTGAAAATCCAGCCATTCCTCACAATTCAAGAGTCAAGTTTCGATTCAAGCATGGTGATGGAGTTTGGGTTGATCGCATCCCTGCTTGGATTAAATATGCCACTGTTGACCCTGCAAGTTTTGGAGCACCATATGAGGGTGTATACTGGGACCCACCTTCATCAGAAAGGTGCCAACTACTTATATTTTACTCAAATCCAATTTGGATAAAGTGAATATCTTTCATAGTGAACAGGAAGAAAAAAGTTTGAACAGCCAATGCCTTCAGGATTGACCATTCTGAGGCACAGTCTTGGGTTTTTATAAATTTAATCTTTTGTCTCTCATGAACAAAAGAAAAAAAATCTGTTGCATATATTTATGTCCTAAAATCTTAATATTTCACATTTATATGAGGCATCAATTTTTAAAAATAAAAATAAAAATAAAAATAAGAATCTCTTTCACCATGTTTAAGGAGCTTTCTACTGTTGCTTGGCAAAGTTTCATTGAAATAAGGGAGCTATTGTACTTTTTTCAAATTTTAACCATATGAGAATAGGCAGAATGTTGATCTTTTCTTCATCATGTAGGTATCAATTTAAGTATCCCCGTCCTCCAAAACCCAAGGCCCCTCGAATATATGAAGCTCATGTTGGAATGAGTAGCTCAGAACCCCGCATTAATTCATACAGAGAATTTGCTGATGATGTTTTGCCTCGTATTCGAGCAAATAATTATAACACAGTCCAGTTGATGGCTGTAATGGAGCATTCCTATTATGCATCATTTGGGTATCATGTCACAAACTTTTTTGCTGTAAGCAGTAGATCTGGGACCCCAGAGGACCTAAAATATTTAATTGATAAGGCCCATAGCTTGGGTCTACGGGTCTTGATGGATGTTGTTCACAGCCATGCAAGTAGCAATGTGACTGATGGCCTCAATGGATTTGATGTTGGCCAAAACTCGCAAGAATCATACTTCCACACTGGAGATCGAGGTTACCACAAGTTATGGGATAGCAGACTGTTCAACTATGCTAATTGGGAAGTTCTCCGCTTTCTTCTGTCCAACTTAAGGTGGTGGCTTGAAGAGTTCAAATTTGATGGCTTTCGCTTTGATGGAGTAACTTCGATGTTATATCATCACCACGGAGTCAACATGGCATTTACAGGGAATTATGATGAGTATTTTAATGAGGCAACAGATGTTGATGCTGTTTTATATCTGATGCTAGCAAATTCTCTGATTCGTAATATCTTGCCTGATGCAACTGTCATTGCTGAAGATGTGTCTGGTATGCCTGGACTTGGACGGCCTGTCTTTGAGGGGGGAATTGGTTTTGATTACCGCCTTGCAATGGCCATTCCTGACAAGTGGATTGATTACTTGAAGAACAAAAATGATGAAGATTGGTCGATGAAGGAAATTTCCTGGAGTTTGACAAATAGAAGATACACTGAGAAGTGTATATCATATGCTGAAAGCCATGATCAGGTATGCACTTTTTCTTTTCTTGTTGTGTGTTATTTTGTAAATTACTTTATGCTGGATACAGCTTTGCTTGAAAAGAAAATGTCAATTTAGTTACAATTGAATTTCCACAAAGGAAAACAAGAGCAAAGAAAGGCAGCAGCAGCCACAGTCATTGTGTTTTGTACTATCATTTCATCATTGTCATTTCATTTTTATGATGCAGGCCATTGTAGGTGACAAGACTCTAGCTTTTTTGCTAATGGACAAAGAAATGTATTCTGGCATGTCTTGCTTAACAGATGCTTCTCCTACTATTGATCGAGGAATTGCGCTTCACAAGGTTTGTTCTGTACCAGCTTGTGGACTCTGCTTTCTCTATTTGTGGTATCTTTAATAGCTCGACTGGTTGATAGTCTCTCCACAGCCTCTGAATTCACTCCTTTCTTTCCTTTTATAAATGTTTTTGGCTATGTCCATAGCTATGAGTTCTTACAACTCATTTGAAGCCCTTCCAGATAACCAAATGTTAACAATATCTATGTTTCATGCAATGCTTGTGGCACAAATTTATATATTGGATCCAGAGAAAAGCTCATTCCCAATATATTGTGTCTTGATGAGATTTTGTTTTTATTTGTTCTTGTTTTTGTCTTTATCTTTTGCAGATGATACATTTTATAACTATGGCATTAGGAGGTGAGGGCTACCTCAATTTCATGGGGAATGAGGTAAGCACATTGACCTGTACTCTTGACTACTGCATGGAAACTGTGTGCAGCCAGTCCTAGGTATTTTCTGATATATTATGTATTGGTTGGAGCTTAGTTTGGATGGTCCTCGAAGATTCCATATACTTAAAAAGACAGAAAATTTTCACCTCATGCCACGTTGATTAGTTTGTTTCTTCAACTTCAACATCAACATTAACACATGCAATGGGATAAGCAAGTAGTGGAGATCTTTTTAAGTTGTCCATGTGTATACCCAACATTGTTATATTTAGAAATTATTTTTCATTGATGTTTGTGTAGTTTGGCCATCCTGAGTGGATAGACTTCCCAAGAGAAGGCAATGGGTGGAGCTATGAAAAATGCAGACGCCAATGGGACCTGGTGGAATTAGAGCATTTGAGATATAAGGTTTGAGATCACCTCTTTATTAGTCATGTATTTCTTAATTCTGTGTTGTCTGGACCTTCACTTGACACTACCATACAGCATGAAATGGGCAAGAGTATGGCTATCAACAGGGGTGGGAAATGGGCTTAGTACCAATAGTGGTGGCAAATGGGCCAGTCATTGATGGGTTAGATGTGCAATTTTTCACTTACCCATTTAATTCAATTCCTGTACCCAACTCAACCTGTTTATTTTGGACAGGACCTGACCTGTCCATTAACCCATATATTTATAATGAATTTATATAACTTATCTTCTTTCCAGAAATAATTGCAAAAATATCTAATATTAACACACACATGTATTGACTTATACATGATATGTTTGTGTAGTGATTATATATATATATATATATATATATAATCACTACACAAACATATCATGTATAAGTCAATACATGTGTGTGTTAATATTAGATATTTTTGCAATTATTTCTGGAAAGAAGATAAGTTATATAAATTCATTATAAATATTTCTTAAAAAGGAAAAATATATCAAACCCCCCCCCCCCCCCAACAAATCCACAAAAAAGGAACAAAAAATGACAAAATGGGAAAAAAAAAAAGAAGAAGCTAGGATGCACAGACACTTCATTTGGGGTGCCGTACCCGTGTTGTAATGGTGTCCAATCTGCCGTATCATGTTATAACTTTTCAAAAATTACTCATGTCGCTGTATTGTATCCATACCTGTACTTGTACCTGTACCTGTACTCGTGCATCCTAGGAAAAAAGACATATTAATGGGTAATCTCTTGAAATTCAATAACTACATCTAAAACATTTAACAACCACAATTCATGCAGAATTTTGAATCATAATGAAACATTTTCAAGGCATCTAACTATAGAAAATAGCCAAAAACGAGGCCCACTAAGTAGTTAAAAAAATATTAATAGTACAACATAAATCACAATACAACTATTCTTATTTTTGATAAACTACAACTCACATGCAAAGAGCATACACATTATTCGTAACATCCATGGCCTTAGAGGTGATCCGATATGTGATATCTTTGGCCAAACAGCACTTCTCCCCCCTTTGGAAAACGCAAGGTCCCTCTCAAGAACCTCTAAAACATAGACCCTAATTGATACACAATGTTCAACGCCCCATCCCAAAGGAATGTTTGTTGCTAGTAACTTGGTGATAAAGTGAGCCAAGACCAAACCCTTGTCTCTCATCAATGTTAATAATGATGGACGAGAATTTTCCAACCTTAAGAATGAGATTGGTGAGGGAGAAGACGGAGGTGAGACTGTAGAACTAGCCAGTGAAGGTGGGTTTGTGTTGTGAGAGGAGGTAGGATTTCAAGGAATTGAGGTATTGGTGTGTTTGGGAAAGTGGGTGATGGGGTGGTAGGTTTTTGGGTGGTGGGGTTTGAGGGAAGGAGAGACTAGAAAGGTGAGTTGGGTGAAGGGATTTGAAAGAGGGTTTTGTTTTGGAAGGCCTAACATGGATACCTGATTGGTGCCCCTATACATATTTAAATGATTCATTACCCATTGAAATCCGGTCCTTAAATGAATGGTCTGTTACCCACTTATATTGGGTTGGTTAGGGAAGATGATGGGTTTGGGTAATGTATTGCCGCTTCTCGCTACCCGATACTCTAAAAATGGCTGGAGGAAAATTCCCTAAAGACAAGCTAATTAAACAGTTGATCACACTCCCATACCTGACACCAATACCCAAGTCCATGTAATATAATTTTACAAAGTTTATCCGTTTTGTTATGGCCCACCTCCCTTCTACCCATTTCCCTCGTGTATAAGTGGAACGCTTGCCGAAAAACTTTTATTTTTAGGTCACATCTTTAACACTTAGGTTGTAAGTTGATGTAATGTGGCCTGTCTGATATGATACATGTTAAGGAAGTTCAAGATTAGGGTTGTCAGTGGGTGATTTTACGATCCAAGTTCAAATCATGTCTGACCCAATGAAGAGCCAATTCACATATTTAATTAGAATTCAAATTAAATGTTTATAATTTGATTTCACTTGGATCTAATTCTAGTTCAGTAGATCATTGTGATTATGATCCATCATGTAAGAGTTATGAATGTTGGTATATATGTGTGTGTGTGGTAATCATATATGCATAAGACATAAATTTCAAACCTTTTACATATTATATAAAACTGGATTGAAATCAAATTTGGATGTTTAAATATTTATCTTAATGGAAATCCAATTCTTCTTAGATCCACACCAAATTTGAGCTGCTGATAGTCCTTACCAAGATTATGTTTTAACTGACTTGATTAAAAACATATTAGGCCTTAGGAGTTAGGATTCTGTTCATTTTCATATTAACTTATGACATGGGACCATGGTGGGCATAGGTAATGGTGGAAACTGCATATTCTTCCTCCATACAGTGCACAAGAAACCTATTAACTAACTATTCCTGTTTATAGTTGCATATATTTTCTGTTTTTGCTTCCACTTGATACCATTTTGACGTCTTCTTTTTCTGTATTTGGGAGTTGTACAGTTCATGAATGCGTTTGACAGAGCTATGAATTTACTTGATGATAAATTTTCGTTCTTGGCATCGACCAAACAGATTGTGAGCAGCACAAATGAAGAAGACAAGGTACAAATGCCCCTGGATGATCAATAGCTCTTTTACTTTACTTTTAGAATTGGATAATTAGTTCACAATTCTCATATGAGCAAGTAAATTAAAGTGCATGGTACACAAGAGCTCTGTTTGGAAAGAACACATTGTTTTTTAAGGTGGTCATTAGAGGTGTGTTTCTTGGTCACATATTATTGAACTAAACGAGGAAAACAGTTGACATCCAAATAGAAAGACCCTTTTGTTTAATTTAATTAGATAAAAGAAATATCAATCATTGTTTTGGCTAAAAGATAATCATCGTGTCCCTAAAGAGATTAAACTCTATTAAGATTATTGATCCCCTTATTTACACCCTTCAATATTATATTGCTCCATTAGTTTTTTTTCCCCCAAATAGGAGAATAGGGACTAGAACACACAATCAAAATCCTTTTAAAAACCTATTTTCTGTAAAATTCTCAAATTTGTTCATGTTAAAAAAAAGGTGGCTGAACAACATGGCATGCTGACTAAGTTATTAGCTAAGTGAACTCATGCCAGTTTTGCTTCCACGACTGAGCCAACTTGACCAATCCAACATGAGATGATCCACCCTCTTTTATTGCTGCACAAGATCATCTATGATGATTGAAACCCTCTCTCTCACCTCTCTCCCTACTCTGGTCCGTTAACTCCCTCACTTTCTTTTCCAACCTGGCAGCACAGACCAATTTTTGTTCTGATTCCCTCAATGCTAACGCTACTTTCATTTCCACCATCAAAACCATGCTATTCATCTTTTGCCTTGGCATACGAAGGCCAAGCAACTATTGGCACCCCACCACACACTGCTTCAAGCACAAGTTCCACTTGCAATGAGTCATGAACCTGTCCTTAGAGTCATGACTTGGTATTGCCACATGCAGGACCCCTTTTTTCACCACAAACCCCTATCGTTGGTCCTTTCTGTGAAACTCTTTGGCAATAATTCATCTAAGTCTGGGTATTTCTCATTATCTGGCAGTGTATTCTTACTGCCCACAAGAATTTTAGACCACTATTTTCTAATACCACTTCCATTTCTTCAACTGTTTTGTGAAAAACAATTCCATGCTTCCAAAACACACAAAGACAATAGTTTGAATTGGTTTCAAGTTTAGCCAATTCAAACGTTCATGCTCATCTCTGTCTTGACTCAGTGTCATCTTGTTTTTCTTCTTCACCTGCTGTTTTTTCCAACACACAGGTTTTTAATAGGACTGCGATTGTTTGTGGTACTCCATTTTTTTCTATTTGAAAAATCTGATTTGACAATATTTTATTGGAGTGTAAATAAAGGTTTTACACTAAATCATTATAGAGTTTAATCTCATCCCCAAACCTGGAACAGCAACAGCTTGAAATCTTTTAATTATTCTGTCTAATATGGGCTCTTAACCCTGATTTAGAACATATTCTGAAAGATTAATCTTATTTATTGTTTACTTAGGTGGTGGCAGGGGCTGTAAATGAAAACAGCTTGGGCTTGGCTTGAGAAAAAACTTGTTTATGTTTGTTTATTTAGCAAATGAGCCAAGCCCAAACTAAATTTAGGCTTGATCATTAAACAAGCTGAGCTTAAACATAATAATGTGTTCGAGAACAAGCTTTTGAGTATAAGGTTCGATTTAAGTATACATAAATAGGTTTATATGTATACATATTGTACTTATACAAACTTGAGATTGGAAAATACTCCATTTTGTAGTAAAAATCATATATAACTTTTATGTTTTAACAATACAAGAATGGTGAATCTAATTTTTAAAAGTTCATAAATGAAAACCATTCTATCTAATTAACTCAAATAATATAATTTCAACTATAAATTAGTCATTAATTATTAGCATGGATTTGTGAAGCGGTTAAAAATTTTAGTCACTGTGTTTACTATATATGGAAAAATAATAAGCTAATCAAGTAGCTTGTGAACAAGCTTGAGTTTATTCTATAAGAAAATGAACTGAACTTGAAGATGTAATCTAGTTTATTGATGAGCTCAAGCCTGACTTGTGTTTGAAATAAAATTAAATGTACAATCATTAACTTTTAATACTTGGCTCAACTTGGTTTATTTACAATATGCTAACCGCTTCAATTCTTACTCCATATGAGTAGGAAAAAATAAGAATGCATTCAAATTTCTTGTAGTTGATTTTGTAGTCCTGATCATTTCAGTTGAACCTTCACTATTATATTTGGAACTTTGCATGATTGTTTCATGTTTCAGGTTATTGTCTTTGAGCGTGGAGATCTCGTTTTCGTGTTCAATTTTCATCCAGAGAATACATATGATGGGTATTTTTTTTTTTTAATTTTAATTTAAGTTATGCTAGGTGTCTATGTCTTCTGTGCAAGTGCAAATGTAATTTTGTATAGAGTGAATCGCAGCATGCTAAGCTTTTTGTTCAGGGCTTGGACTATATTAGCAACATTGCTTTTTTTTTTTTTTTTTTTTTTTTTTTTTTTTTTTCAATTTATGTATTGAACAAAAGATTCCAAGTGACTAATTTATTCTTGAACAAACAGGTACAAAGTTGGGTGTGACTTGCCTGGGAAGTATAGAGTTGCACTAGATAGTGATACTTTGGAATTTGGTGGACATGGAAGGGTAAGTAACCACTTTTACCATAATCACACATGCATCTCTATAATGCTATAATAGAGACTAATTAAGCATAATGGAACTGCTCCATTGCTTGATGGGCCTGTGTGCTAGTTGCTCAGTTGGTTTACTGTTTCTGCATTCCAATTTATTAAACTATTTTCTATGGAAATTAATTCTATTTTTGTGGATTCTTGACCAACTAACCTTTGTCTTGAAAACTGCATTTGTCCTGGTCCTCTTCCTGAACCCCCTTCGTATATTGTGAAACTCAGTTTACTTTGGAACCCTTAATATATCCACCCGGACAAAGGAAAAGAGAAAAAGAAAATGTTAATTGATCTCTTTGTCTTTCTCTCCTATCTCTGGTGGTGAAGATTTCTTTGACATTGTGTCCTTATAGTAGTTACTATTGATCGCTTGATGACATGATTATCTCTTAAGCAGGTGGGCCATGATGCTGACCATTTCACATCCCCTGAAGGGATTCCGGGAGTGCCTGAGACGAATTTTAATAATCGCCCCAACTCCTTCAAAGTACTCTCACCGCCTCGCACATGTGTGGTATGGTTGACTCTTTTGGTCATTCCTAGTGTTGCTATTTATGGTTATCGTGCATTTCTTCTAGCTATGAGAAAAGAGAAGAAAATTATATGGTGATTTAAAAATCAGGATTTTATCAGATTGCAAAATACTTGTCAGGGCCTGCGCCTATCTCATATCTACCAATCTTGGTGTTAAGAGTGGTGGAAAGAGATGGAAGGTCTTTGCTTTGTTTTTTTGTCTTTGTTTTGGTCATGTATTACCGGTATTTTGGAAATCAAAATCTCCGGCTTGTAGCAATTATTTGTTGTGCCCTGTTTGGGATTGTGTATGTGAATTGTTAAAATTATTATTATTATTTTTGAAGGTTTATTATAGAGTGGAAGAAAAAGAAGAAAACAATGATATTGATTTGGTCAGCGCGAATGAGACATTAACAGCAGTCGCAGGAGCTCAGAAGGAAAATTTCAAAGAATCAGCTTATGTTGAAGACAATGATATTGATACCAATCCAAGCAATGCGTAAAATTTGGAGGCAGAAGAGAAGAACAAGATGAAAGATTTAGAAGCAGAAGAGATGGGAGAAGAGACACCAGATGACTAAAACAGCAGTTCGTTTGTCAATACTCAATAGTTTCAGTGCCTGCTAGGTGGTAGGTGTGTGTATAAATAAGGGGCTTTCATTTAGGTTGTACTATATTTTATTTGGACAAAGGTTTCCGTGCTTGTATATATGAGAAGAAAGACAATAAATAAACCAGAATTTTCTTTTGGAGAGCCAACTCATGAATAATTTTTTTAATAGAATTTAAGAAATACCAACATTCAAAACTAAATTAATATATGGAAAAATAAAACTATTTATTCAGTGCTAAAAAAATATAAACAAAATAAAAGATAAAAAATACCTGTTTTTCAATGTAGTTTAACCAATAATTTATTAAAATGAAACTCGGTGTTCTTTTAAATTCGAAAATAATTCATGCTTAAAAATGTTTTTTTTAGAAAATCAGTGTATAAAATCAGTCCTTTGGTAAATCATATTCCTTTTAATTGTGAAACCTAGTTTCAAGTTTCAACAACATTCATGATTGAAAATGTTTGTTTTGTAATTACAGTAAAAACTAAAACTATTGGTACAAATTAATCCACTCTATAACAAGTTGGTAGGTTATTGATCATCTTATTCTTAACCATTTGACAAAATTCAAAAAGAAGAAAGTGGGGGATAAAAATAAAAATTTGCTTTGGATCAACTATCATTCCCATCAAAATTTTATAGAAAAGAAATTAATACAAAATATATTAACTAAAAAAAGCATCGATATGATGCTTCAAGAAACTCGTAACCTCAATAAATCATTCATTATTTCACATTAGGGCTAGATTGGGCTAGATTTTTTCCTATTCCCATAGTCCATCTCTTCCCACTGCCAAAGCATTTTGCACACCTAAGCAGTTCCAATACCCTTGGGATTCCTCAGTGAGTCTTGTTTCCATTGAAAACAAGACATTGGGAGCTTCTTGCTTCACTAGAAGGTAAAGCTTATGAACTGACCATGAGTTATCTCTCATGCCATCAGTGACATAGTCTTTCTTCTTTAATAAAAAACTTGAATCATTCTACAAAATAATTGAAGTGAGGCATGTCGAGCTCTACTTTCAATTAAGCTATAGGATTATTTTCTGGATGTATAGAAAAGTGGATGCTAAAAGAGGTTAATTATATTCTGATAAATTAAAAAGAAAAGAGAGAGAGAGCTTAATAAGGTTTAAAGATGGGTAAGTGTGACATTCAAAGTTTATAGGGATGAGTTCATACGGAGACACCAGGGTGGTGGGCTCAATGAACTTGAAAGACGTGTTATAAATCTAAAGATTTCAAATTCCATCCACCACACTATCAGTTTATGAGATTTTCGAAGTATCTCACAAGAATGAAGTTGAATAGTTGGTCAAAAAATTTGAGACACTACTTTCTCATATATTATAGATGGAGTTAGAGAGGGATAAAAAAAAAAATGCAATATAAAAGTGTGTAATACTGGAATGTGCAAAATGCAATATACTCGGCCAGCCCAACCTCATTTGCAAGTGACATGGGCTCAGCCGATAAGTTGTTTCAGAAAAAAAAATTGCATTATTTTATTTTATTTTTTAAAATTTTAAGTTATTTAAATGACGTGGAATAGTTTTTTTTTTTTTTTAAAAGCCACAGCATCTTAATAAAAAAAATTTAATTTATTATTTTTATGAATTTTCTTGGAACACAGTCAACAATCAAGAAAAGAAAAGTCAACAATGCTTCACGAGAGTGCGTTTCTCTCATTTGTCTCAATTTAAAAAAAAAAAAAAAAAAAAATCTAACTTCTAACTTTTTATTTTTTAAAATAAACTAATCTCTATTGATAAACACAAATAAGCTATAACCAAATAGCTAAATTAATTGTTTTAGTCATATTTTGTTACAATATTTTTCAGTTTTCAGTTTCAGGTTTAGTTTTCAGTTTTCAGCTGTATCCAAACGGACCCTAGTTTCTTCGAAGTGGTTTTTGCATTTTCTCTTAATTTCATTTGCTTCAATACCTTGAGTAGTTCTGTAACAGTGGCGGACGAGGTGATTCTGCTGGATTTCTGGGCCAGCTTGTTTGGGATGAGGGTCAGGATTGCACTGGCCGAGAAGGGTATCAAGTATGAGTGCAAGGAGGAGGAGTTGTGGAACAAAAGTTCATTAAAGAGCCCTCTGCTTTTAGAGATGAACCCCATTCACAAGAAGATCCCAGTTCTCATCCACAACGGGAAACCGGTGTGTGAGTCACTCATCATTGTTCAGTACATGGATGAGGTCTGGAAGGATAAGTCTCCTCTGCTGCCCTCTCATCCTTACCAGAGAGCTATGCTAGGTTCTGGGCTGATTTTGTTGATAACAAGGTACGTTTTATCATTTATGCAAAATATTTTTGGTTTGGTTTATTATATATGTTTGACTCGTTAGGTTTGCTAGAATTTATTTTAGAAGCTAGCTATTATGTATTTATTTGTGTGATGTTTAGATTCTATTAGAGTTAACTAATATTCAGTCTCTACTGTTATATCTGCTCCTGCAATTCTGATTCTACTTGAAATTTTTGTTTCTAATCCTAGTAGATCCAAGAGATCAGAGCAGAGTGTAGTTGGGAAATAAGTTAAACCCCTTTATGATTACTAATATGTCCTATGCCAAAGAAGAAAGATGAATGGGTGTGGGGGTAATGAAAAATGATGGTTTTTGTTTGCTTTTCATTAACATGTTGAATTTATGTAGTTTTTTTGAACATTCTTCCTGCCTACTCTTAGCATTTGTCATGTTATATTTTTAAGAGAGTCCAGTAGTATGTGATGCTATTTTTTTAGGAGAGTCCTATAGTTTGCTGCTATGTCACACACAATTATCTACTATGTGTAGGTGCCAGTTAGTTTAACTGGTAAATTTTTTGATAATCAAACAATAAACTTAGGTTTGAATTCCTTCTGCATACAATAAAAGGAAATCCGTTGGTGTGATTGGTATTATAGTAAAGAATAATCATCATGCTATGAGAAAAAGGTCATATGACCATATGAGTTCATCTCATAGAATGCCTTTTTTTTTTTGAAGGTTTAAAGAAATATTCTTCTATATTGATTTGAAATTCATTACTGTCATTTTTCATCATTTTATATAATCTGTGGAAAATACAGGTTTATTATGTTTCAAGGAAGGTATTGACCACAAAATGAGAAGAGCTGGAGGCAGGCAAGAAGGAATTTATTGAAACCTTCAAGATATTGGAGGGGGAGCTTGGCGGAGGCATGTATAAGGGCGGGGGGGCCAAAATTTTAAAATTTTTTAAAATATATATACAATTATTTTTATGTTTTTAAAATTTAGTCTACAAAAATAAGAGTTGGCCCCCTCAAATATTTGAATTAGTCCAATAATGCTCTTAAAAAAAATAATTGGTCTAATAGTTATAGAGATATAACTTTATTTTTCGCAATTCTATTTTGTATTGTAAAATGTGCTTTTATATTTGTTAAATATTTGATAAAATTTGGTATTAAGCATGTTTGAATCTATATTTTTCAACCCGTTATGTGATGATTAACAAGTCATTGACTCATTAAAAAAATTTTGTTACTAAAATTACACATGAAATGTGTCTTTAGTTGTCATATAATATGTTAAAGTAAGGTAGCTTTAAATATGTTTGGAGCCTAACTTATTTCTCCAAGTTTTAGATCATTCATGTTTTTGAAAATTTCATTAGTTCAATTAAAAGATTTTTTACTTACTTTAGCATAAAATTTGATAATTTGTATTTAAAATGAAACTTTTTAAGATTTTGACTATGAAAATGAAAAAAATGAATTTTATTTTATGAAAGATCGCCATCAAAAATAATTTTGATTGAAAATACTAAAATCTTTTTTTTTTGTTGGGTGTGTATATATATATAACTTATCAAATAAAAAAGTGTGTGTATATATATGTGTATATATATAATAAAAAAGCGCGCGTGTACATATGTGTGTGTGGGTGTGAAAGTTGTCTTGATAAATATATTAGCGTCGCAACTTGGCCCCTCCAAACAAAAATTTCTCGCTCCGCCCCTGCTTGGTGACAAGCCTTACTTTGGGGGTGAAACATTTGGGTTTGTGGACCTTTCTCTTATCCCCTTCTACAGCTGGTTCATTGTCTATGAGATCTTTGGCAATATCAACATAGAGGCAGAGTGCCCCAAGATTATTGCATGGGCTAAGAGGTGCCTACAGAAGGAGACTGTGGCCAAGTCTCTTCCTGACCAGAAGAAGGTTTATGAGTTTGTTGGGCAGTCGAGTAAAAGGGATGGCTTGGAGTAGAGTAATGGTTAGGCTCAAATCTGGAAGTGTCGGCATGTTCAAATGGTTGTGTAAATACTAAATAGCGTTGATTACATTTTGTTTTGTATAAGTTTGGCTTTGTTTCATCTAGGTTCGTTGAACTTGTTAGACACTTTAGTTTGTCTGTTGAGCTTTAAAGGGGCATGTATTGTATCATGAATAAGAAAGACTTTGTTGGGTCTGTAAACGTTAGATCATGCTATGACTTTATTTTAGTTGGAGAATACATAAATTTTCACTATATGTGCAAATGTGGGGGAAAACCTGGATCATTTAGAAATAGAACAAATGAAATTCAATAAAAAAGAAGTAGCATCTTTGTCAATGTAATACATTACATTAGTCCAAAAAATAGGGAAACAAAGGAATAAGATATGTAATTTGAAAAACATTTCAACAATCATGTACAAGAGACAAAAAGTAGAAGATGATTTTGATTCCAAATAAAATTATGTAAAATACTAACCAAATCCACTCTCCCAAAAATAAACGAAGGAAAAAAGGAAATTTCTTCCTATATCAACTGTTAAAAAATCAATTGTTAAAACAGAATCCATCACTTTTGAAGATCCTAGTGGTGCAGCTTTATCAGCACAACCATCCCAAAGGAAAGATTTTACCAACCAAAGAAGATGTTACAGCCATCAAGACCCAGACAATTTTTCAAGGTCATCATGTATGTTTTCCAATCCATTTCATTTTCTTTTAGACATTTTGTTTATTGAGAATAAAATGGTAATCAATCCATATATATAAAAGCGGAGACTTCATGTTAGAGAGTATGAGATTGTGCTATGTGGATGTTAAAAGAGATTAATAATATTCTGATAAATTAAAAAGAAAAGAGAGAGAGCTTAATAAGGTTTAAAGATGGGCAAGTGTGACATTCAAAACTTATAGGGATTAGTCCATACGGGACACCAAGGTGGTGGGCTCAATGAACTTGAAAGACGTGTTATAAATCTAGAGATCCCAAATTCCATCCACCATACTATCAGTTTATGAGATTTCTGAAGTATCTCATAGGCATGAAGTGGAATAGTTGGTCATAAAATTTGGTATACCACTTCCTCATATAATATAGAGGGACAAGAGAGGGAGGAAAAAAAAAAAAAAGAAAAGCTAAAGTGCAAAATGCAATATAAAAGTGTGAACTGTGAAAATACTAGAATGTGCAAAATGCAGTATACTAGGCCAGCCCAACCTCATTTGCAAGTGATATGGGCTCAACCCAAAAGGTCTATTAAGTAAAGCCCCCTGGACCTCGGTTATCTGATTCTGACTTGGCTCTACAATCTTGCTCTATTGGCACACACCGCACAGGGTCCCAACTGCCAAACTTTCTTTGTAAAGTCAAAAATTGAGAATCTGATTCAGCTGTCTCTCACCGGAGTTGAATTACGAGTTCATACAGACACAAACAATAGAGTAGAATAGGGTTTTTGGAAAAGAAAGAAAGAAAGAGAGAATGGAAATCAACAAGAACAAGTACAGTATAATTGTCCCTACCTACAACGAACGCCTCAACATTGCTCTCCTCGTATACCTCGTCTTCAAGCATCTCCGGTACCCACACCGTTCCTTTTCCTTAATTTTTGGATCTGATTTAGGTTGTCTTGTCATGGCGTGTGTATATACATAAATATTATTAGTTATTTCCGAGTTTTGCATCTTGGGTCTGTACAAACACATGATCATTTCTCGTTTTCTTAGTTTTTATGAAAAACTTTAATTTCATTGTCTTATTTGCTTATGGGTATTATTGAATTTTAACCTTAATCAAAATAAGTTATGAGAGATTGTGCGAATCGATTAATTATTAGAATTTCATGATGTCAACAATGTGAATTGATGTTTAAAGTTAGGGTATTTGCCACTATTTCTGAGGTTGATAAGCTTTTGACGTAATTGAGTGAGTTTATACTGACTATTTTAGAGTGTTATCAAGTGAGATCAATAGACTGATTATTAGCTGTATCAATAATCTCTCTCAAACCGTGCAGAAGTGGGAGCTTTGTGTACTGGGTATGGCCTTTTAGGCTTATGCTGCTGGTACAAAGGGTTGGGGGGGGGGGGGGGGGGGTAACCAAATGCTAATATTCAATTGTGATTGAAGAACTCTGGTGTTTATATCGTGTTTGAGATTATGTTGGCAGTATATAATAGTTTGTGAATGAGCTTCTAATACAATTTCCTGCTTGGTTTAGGGATGTGGATTTTGAAATAATTGTTGTGGATGATGGGAGTCCTGATGGGACTCAAGAAGTTGTAAAACAGTTACAGCAGGTGTATGGTGAAGACCGTATTGTAAGTACCATAGACTTGAAATTGGATATGTATTTCTTCGTGGGTCAATGTTTATGTTTATTTATGACAGTGAAATCTTCCCCTTTTTTTGATGATGCAGCTTTTGAGAGCTAGACCTAGGAAGCTTGGGTTGGGTAGGTCTTCATAACTAATTATTTGAATTAATTATAGGGAACTGGCTTTTGATTCATATTCAAATTTCAGGAACGGCTTACGTTCATGGCCTGAAGCATGCATCAGGAAATTTTGTTGTGATCATGGATGCTGATCTATCTCACCATGTAAGTGGGTCTGTGGGATGTGGATAATAATTTTGAGCAATGTTGTTGAAGTTAGATGTATGCATGTTGGCAGCTAGGGAAGCAACACAACATTTTTTTAGTTCTCTTGTTTCGTTTTGTTTTGTTTTGTTTTTAATTTTTATATTTTAGGGAGTATGCTTTGATGTTTCCTTTTCCATTGAACTATCTGGAATCTCTTTGATGTGGTTGTCTAAAATAAATGTGTATAAATTAGGATCACCTATGGTGGTTAAAACATCCATGAGACCTCTAGACCTAGTAAGTATGTCCCAATTGATTTCTTGGGGGTTTCTTCTTGCATGTGCATGGAGTCTGTGGCTATTTGTAGTTCAGTTGTTGCTTGCTCTGCTGTTAGTACCCATTTATCACATTATTGTTTCCTACTTGCTAATTGCTATAGATTTCTTTGTCTAACCTATTTGCTTCTTGTTATACAGCCGAAGTACTTGCCAAGCTTCATCAGGTAAGAGCAATTCTAGTGATTCTTTTATACTTTCCTATATTAGCTTGGGTACTGGTTTTCTGGAAAAACTTCTGACTTCTTTTACTCTGATATGTTTATCAAGGAAACAGTTGGAGACTGGTGCAAGTATAGTTACTGGAACCCGCTATGTTAAAGGTGGTGGTGTACATGGATGGAATCTTATGCGCAAGCTAACAAGTAGGGGAGCCAATGTTCTCGCTCAAACACTTCTGTGGCCTGGTGTATCAGATTTGACAGGATCTTTCCGGTACACAAACTAATCTATAGAATTAAACTATTCAATTATTTGACGCTTACATGATTTAGAAACTGACGATATTTGGATCATTTGAAGGCTTTATAGGAAATCAGTTCTTGAAGATGTCATTAGTTCCTGTGTAAGTAAGGGATATGTCTTTCAAATGGAAATGATTGTTCGAGCTTCTAGAAAACGCTACCATATTGAAGAGGTAGAGTTTTATATTGTCTTATCATGGTTTATGGTGGAGATGGATGAACATTGTGCATGTGCTGTTGTGTGGGTCTTGATCCTAACCACAAGCAAAATTTGAATATTTATACATTCATTTAAAAAAATTCTTTGCTTTTCCATCTTCTGGTGGAAAACAATAAATTTACTGAACAAATCCTATTCTGATATCCTCAATATCTCATTTGCTTAAAATCTTAGTAAAAGAAATTGGCTCTTCCACAGCCTTTGCACTTCTCCACAATTGATAGCAGCTTTTTGTTGCCCAGGCTCGATACAGTTTGCAAATAAACATCCTACCATTATGGTTTGGCTTCTTAGTATTTCTGTTTGAATTTTATAGCTGTAATGTTGTGCTTCTTGAATGCAGCTATGCATTAATGATACCTGTCTTGAGTTAATAAGATACATTTGCATCCATGTAATAGCAATCAACATGCTGGCATAATTTTCAAATTTTTGATTGCCTTATTTGCATTATTATTCTATATTTATCTTCCCTCATCCCAGATCAGAATAAACAATAAGCAGCCAAATAGTTGTTTTGATGCTCTTGTTTTGCCTATCTGACATATTTATTTCTAAATGTACTTATGTATAGTGGGATTTGGAACATTGGGAGCCTATGAAACATGGACACAAAACCGATAAGATACGGAATACAGTGTCAAGATATTTCTTAAAAAATTAATACATGACATGCAATTAATTAATATATATTTTGGGTATATTTATGTATTGTAAGCATATTTTATGTTTAGTTAGGTGAAAAGAAAAAGAAAAAGAGATTGAAACAAAACAAAAGAACAGAGTAGAGTAATAGGATATGACAATACTGTTATTTAGGCTAAAGAGAAGGAGCAAATTTCTCCAGCTTATTCCCCTGCATATTAGGGAAAAAAGAAGGGGGGGGAAATAAAGGGGTGGGGGTGGGGTGGTGTTTGTGGGGAGAGCAATAAAAAATTACCAGCAGCTGGCATACATCCAAAACCAAAAACAGAAGCAAAAAGAAAACAACAGGCTAACAAAACCTCCTCCATCACTCAACTCAAAAGGGGAGGTTACCTTCCTAACAACCTTGACATTAGCCTATGGAAAGGCACTGGTAACTTTCAATGAAAAGTGATTGTTGAGAAGTGGAGTGTTAATGAGCACGGAGGAGTGCCGATGAGCTTTGAGCAATGCCAATCTCAGTAGCCGCCAATCAATTTGAGTCCAGATCAAGTGAGAGAAGGAGAGGGAAGATCGAGTAGTGCCAATTTCTTCCTCCCCCCCGCACTTCTCAATTTTTTTGTTACTGTGTTGAGCCCGAGTCCAAATTTTTTTTTTCCCTACTGACATTTAGTGGATTTTCCAAAGTCCATGTTTCTTAGGGTGGTTTATTGTATAATATTGTACTTGGAGATGTTGTAGAATAATAAATGATGTTATGACATTCCAGGAATATTTTGTTGTCTGTGCTTAGTTTTTAGGGTAGTTTATCTTGTAAATGTGGGCACTTGAAGATGTTTACTAAAAAATAATGTTTGGACTTTATACATAAGTTAGTTGTGCAGATTCTATCTTAAGAGCGGTACGGTTTGAGTACTCATGATTGTGTATTGCATTGCATGCTTCATGTGAATCTATTCCCTTTTACATATTTACATTTGTACGTGTACTAAGGATTTCCTTCATATGATTACTTTCTGCGTAATTCATTGATCTTTCACCTGCTCTGAGTCTTGTGGTTGTTTACAGGTTCCAATTACATTTGTTGATCGAGTATATGGAAGCTCAAAGCTTGGAGGATCTGAAATTGTTGAATATCTAAAAGGCCTTGCTTATCTGTTGGTCACAACATAAAGTTAAGCAGAAATGAGAAGTCAGTGATAATCTCTTTTCATTCTGTGCACAAGCCGTGTAAGGTTTTTTGATACAGACAGTTAAGATTCCCAATTTAGTCTAACAACCAACATTCTCACATTGGCTCTTTTGTTTATGAATTTTGATAGGCTTTAACGATACAGACAATTAAAATATCTTATTTTGAGTCTAAGAACAAATATTCTCACATTGATTTGTGTCTTAAATTTGCTCTGTTTTATTAACATACAAGTTAGAGCAATTCCAATTATGTGGTCACAGATTAAGTTGATAATTTATTTATTTATTTTTTTTTTGAGGAGGAGAAATCACACTTTTCCACCTTAAACTTTCATCTCTTTTACAATGCCCCTCCAAATTATCCATTTGCTCAATTGACACTCCAATTTGAAATAATTGTATCTACATGCCCCTACTATCTAAATTAGGCTTTAAATGAAACGGAAATTGGGTGTAATTATGAAATTACCCTCATTGGTTGTAATGAAAAATTATAATTTCCATCCAATTAACTCTCAATTTGGACATCAATTGAGCAAATTGATAGTTTGGGATATGAACTTGTGATCTCAACCTCTTGTGTAGCAAGGCCTAATTTTCACAATGAATCCTGCAGCAAGGCTTAATGTTGACAATGATGAATACGTGCAACAAAGGCCGAAAGTTCATAGTGAAGTCTACAGAAAACTAGATATGTTGAACTCTCTGGAGGGTGGTTAGAGATATATAGAACCGGGTCAACCAAGAACAAGATGATTAGATGTTGTTTATAATATGTTCACTTTATTTTTCCTACCTTTCAAAATTCCTGGTTCAAATGGGATTACAACTTACTTATATACTCTCATATATGCTAGTTTTAATTTTGGTTCTTTCAACCGATCAATATATTTAATATTATCAAAGAAATTTGAGGAACAAATCAATAAAAAGATGATTTGGCTGATGATTTGGTCCATTTGGTCTAATTCAATTTATTTTGGTCCATTTTGGTTCACTTCAGTCCAATTAGTCAATTTTGGTCCAATTTAGTCCATTTCTTTCCAATGAGTCCAATTTGGTTCATTCGGTCTAATTCATTCTAGTTTAGTCCATGAGTTCAATGTGATGTTAAAATTACTATCAAATTTCTACTTTTTTTTTCCCAAGAAAATACCCATAAATTTTACTACATAAACCTCATAATTTGATATGTAACTTTTAAATACAAGATAAACACCTATAATTAAGAAATTTACTTATTATATTATTAATATGATGAATCACTCATTTTCACTTGAGAAAGTCTTGTGCACTCAGTTTTTGTGCCACAGCAACCTGACAAATTTATTTTACATTAGTAAAGTTTATATATATATACACACACACATAATGACCAACGATCTTAAATAAAACGGTCGTGTGTTGTGCACATGTCCGCTTTAGTCTTTTTAAATATAACATATATATGCACAACATATAATAAATTTCAGTCAATTATTGCTAACAAAATTGAGATGGAGGAGTTAATTTGGACATCATTAAACTTCATGAGTCAATAATACAAAGTTGATAAAATAGAAGTTCAGTTGCAAACTGACTTAAATCACAATATGTTTTTTTTTGGGTATTTTTCGCTTAAAAATATGGGTCTCTTTTACCTTTTCAAAATATGAAACCTTGACAGATCATGCAAATTAGTCAACATACCATATGTTTTGCAGAGTATTTATTTGAAAAACTCCATGTGAAGAATTAGTAATCCATATGTAATCACTAACACTTAAAGATAAAGACTCCTCCACAGGAGAGTCTAAACACTGCTTTGGGGAGGTCAATATGTTTGCCGATGCTTTGGCTAGGAGAGGATCTAAGCTGCAATAGGATTTTGTCTTTTTTGATGCATCCCTTATGGATATTAGTATATTGTTAGTTCAGGATGATAAGGGTGTAATATTTGACAGAAATTGTTTGGGCATTGTCAAACCAGGTTAATTGTGTATTTAATAATATGATTCTTAGTTATAAAAAAATAAAATAAAAATCCAAGTGCTTTTTCCCAAGACTCAACAAAGCAAGGCTACCCCCACAAAACTCAAGTGCCATAGATACTTTACGCATGCCAAATTGCCAATGAAGATAAGACATTGCCTCCAAGTACATGTAAGGTGCATTTTAACCTAATAATAAAGTATTCTGTAGTCTAGAGTAACGGTTTCAATAGGTAGGCAGGATTATTTAGATCACATATATATCACTGTCAAGATCACAATACCATCCTAACTAGAGCAAGCTATGTAATTCATTTACGCTCTTTTTATTCGTAGTTTCTATCGTACTCTAAATTACTTTCTAACCTGTTATTGTCAATATAGTTAGTCAACAGAGGAAAAGAAAATACGAACTAATAACCAACAAAAAACAGGGATGGCTTCCAATTATTCAAGCTATATATGTGTACCATGTATGGAGTACTATTTACATACATGATAGTGATATAGCCCTCAAATATATGAGGCAATATTACATGTGTGCGATAATGTATCCATCCTCTCATATGGGGTTATATGTATTGGATACATGATATATTTTCTTTTAATACATATACCTACTTGTACCAATCACCAATCCACATCAAACGCTTCTTTTGGTAATCCTTACCTTTAAACCATGTTCATATGAAGTACAACAGAAACACTTGGTGAGACGGGATGACCTTCAACCATTTCAACGTGAAAATTCCATACGATGGAGGTTGCAACAATTTTCATTTGAATGAATGCCATAGCATTACCCAAACAACTCCTGGGGCCTCCACCAAACGCTGTGAACTTAAAAGATGGTACAGAAATTAATCCTCCTTGCTCCGAAATCCATCTCTCTGGCTTATATTGCATGCAATCTTCACCCCATATTTCTTCCATCCTTCCCATTGCATATAGAGAAATTATAATGGGTGTATTGGCACTAATATGGTGACCACTAGGAAGAATGTCTGCTTTAACTGCAGTTCTAGGATCAAAAGCCACCACAGGGTATAGACGTAGGGCTTCACATAAGGCTGCATGGAGATAAACAAGTGTATCTAGCTCTTGAATACCAAAACACTCCCACTTCTTATCATCTTTCACCATAAAGTTCTCTTTGATCTCCTTTAGAAACTTCATTTACACAGGTGGGTGCGTTGCAGTCAGCCAAAAAAACCAAGCGAGGCCTGCACCCATGGTGTCACTCCCAGCTGCAATGAGATTAAATGCTGTATCCCTTAAAAACTTGTCGGGTTTACTGCAAACTCCCATGTTTACAATTTCCTCTTGCATCATATAAGCTGTCAATAAGTCGAACTTCGCTTCCTCCAAGTGGGTTTTTTCTCGGCTTAATAGTTCTTCTCGCTTTGATGCGAGGCATTGGTTTAAGAAACGATCAAAGGCATCCCAAGCTTTTCTTAGCTTCTTTTCTTGTCCAATTTGAAGACATCTTTGCAGCTTCCAACACCAATTGGGCACGATGTGACGGTATAAAATAGCCTCTTCTATTTCATCAAAAGCCTTTTCATAGGTACGTTTTGGAAATTCAACTGAAAGAGAAATTGGGTCGAAGCCTAAAACCATTAAGCAACGGTTATCAAACGTGAATCGCTTGAAAACCTCTTGTAAGTCCACTTCAATATTTGACTTGGAGATGTGATTGAGAAGTGGAATGAGATCAGTGACCACCTTTTGTTGAACAACTTTCATGAAAAACAACTCGAACTTGCTGTTTTTCATGATCGAATGCATCATCTTTCTCTGGTATGCCCACCAATCTGAATCAGAATTGATAATCCCATCACCTAAAGACTCCAAAATCTCTCGGATATCAGTCCATTTTTCAGGGGCAACTCTATGATTTTTGTCCAGGGGAGTCAATAAGAAACATAAATTATATAAAATCTAAAACAAAAAAGACTTGAATATATCAATATCACCAAAAAAAAAAAAAATTCTACAATTGTCTTCTACGAGGTTTCATATTTTCAAACCGTTGTATGATAGATTCATTATCAATTCTACGAGTTATATCTTTTTCAATGTACACAGTCAAACAATCATTCAACCACTGATCCCCCGTTCGATTGCGCAATTCATTCTTGATATATTTCATTATTGAAAAACTTCTTTCCACTGTTGCAGTCGCAACAAGAAGGGTCAAAACTAACTTCACAAGCAAATATACCAATGGGTATATAACATCCTTATTTGTCTCCACCATCTTTCTTGCAAGGACCCCAATTCCTTTAAGCTCTAAAAACTCGTCATTGGAGCGCATATCAATAATGTAAGTCTGAAGTTAATTATCAAGTGCCAATACACCTGTCTCAGAAAAATCAGATGGATAGAATTTTGAAAGACGGGTCAATTTTTGTGTATCAAAAGCCAAAAAAGAATCACTTGGATTCAAGCAAGCCATACAAAGTAGCAACTCAGTAGTCACCTCTGAAAAACGATTATTAAGCTCTTGAAGTTGCAGATCTATGACTTCAAAGAATAGATCAACACGATAGTGATGTAAATTTGTAATTTGTGGGGCGTTGCGTCATGACCTCACACCAACTATAAATATTTCTTCCATGTTTAAGATAGGAATATCATGCTTGCTACAAAATGTGGATACTTCAGCCAATAGAGCTTTCCATTCATCATCTTTCATCATCTGCAATCGTTGCTTAGACACTCTGACAAGTGTCATAGCATTTACAATATCTTGAATTTTCTTTTGCAATGCTATTGACAACCCATTTGTGATCCCCAAAATATTTTTTCATCAAGTGTAAAGCAAAGGAAAATTCAAAAGATAGAATTAACCTTAAAATAGATCGAGCTTCAACTCTTTGCTTAGAGAGTAGGCTATCCTTTTCAATCATCACAAGTACATCAACTGTGGAAGAGAACATCAAAATCAAGTTGAGGATTGTCCTATAATGTGATCCCCAACGTGTATCACCAGCACATTTAAGACTTGTCTCTTGGTTCAAACCTTGCTCACTTTCAAGTTCACCCAAGTTTAATGCTTCTATAATTTTGGCAAGTTGTGCATTTCGTAAAAATTCTCGTCTTTTACAAGAAGCTCTAACAAAAGTTACTATTTTACTAACCAAGCTAAAAAATTCAACAATATCAGTATGCTTGTTAGCAACAGCTACAAGAGTCAACTGAAGTTGATGAGCAAAGTAATGGACATAAAATGTTGATTTATTCTCCTTCAGAATTAAAGTTTTAAGACCATTGAATTCACCTTGCATGTTACTGGCCTCATCATAACCTTGCCCACGTAGTCTTGATAAACTCAATGCATATTTACTGAATAAAAATTCAATTGCAGCTTTTAAAGACAAAGCAGAGGTATCTGCTACATGTACAATACCAAGAAATTACTCTGTAACAATTCCCTTTTTGTCCACATAACGCAAAACAACAACCATTTGTTCTTTTATTGAGATATCACAGGACTCATCAACTAAAATTGAAAAGAACCCACTGCCAAGATCTTCGATGATGGCATCGGTAGTTTTATATGCAATTGCATTCACAATGTCTTTTTGAATATTAGGATGGGTTAGCTTGCTGTTTTTTGGAGTTTTTTGCAACATTTCATTAATAACATCATTATGATCTGCCAAAAATTGTAGAAGCTCAAGGAAATTTCATTTATCACTTGAATCATCAGATTCATCATGACCACGAAAAGCTAACCCCCGATGCAAAAGGAATCTTATGCAATCAACTGTTGCATTTAATTGAGTATGATATTCAATTTTATCTTGATTTGATTGCTTAACAAAAACACTTTGAATGTGTTGATTTTGCTTCATTAGATTTTCACCATTCTTAAGAGCTTGGTTATGTGCACTATTAACACCTCCAACATGTAGGTTTAGCTTTTCTTTCTCATTCCAACTATTGAATCCCTTTGTCACAAAACTGTCATCTCTAGTTTGCATACCAACATGTTGTCTAAATAAGTAACAATATAAACAATATGCAACATCCTTTTCAATACTATATTCCAACCAACTTTCATACTCTTTAAACCATTTAGGATTAAATCAACGCATAAATCCACCAATTTTTGTTTGAGGAGAATCGTGTTCATAAGGTTGAAATGGTTATTTTTGTAAATAATATCTTCTTATTTCATCTCGATCATTAGGATGATAAAATGAAATACTTTTTCGTAGCCTAGGTTTCGAAGGAAGATTGTTCACATCAACACGACCATGCTTAGAAGATGAATCTTGAGTAGAAAATGAATCTTGAGTAAGATTTGCATCTTGGGTAGAAGATGAATCTTTCGACCTACAAGGTTTCCTTATTACAAATTTATCCATAGTACTAGCAAAAGAACAAAAAATAAACTATAAGTTCATTTGACATTTTTTTTTCTAATAGAATAAATATATTAATTATTGTTGTTAAGTGATTTTTTTACAATTCTTTAATTTATAAGTTTAAAATTCTTTAAATATTTTATATTTTTATTGTCTTTAATGTTAATGTATTGACTAAGTCACATAGCCAATAACCACTCACAAATCCAAGTCACATTCAACAAATTAAAAAACTACTCACAAGTCACAAATTAGTCAAATAGTCAAAGTAATAAGTCATAACTCAACTTTATATCAAATCAGTAAAACACTTACAGCAACTTTACAACACCCAACAATAAAGAAACTCAAACTCAAGTACTCAACAAAAATAAAACACTAAAAACTAATAAAAGTTAGAAGTTATATAAGTCTATAACCCATTAACCCCCACAGGCCCACACACAGTCACACAGACACGGTCAGACTTTACTTTAGAGACTCAAAACTCAAGTTGAGTTACTCAACAACAAATATCAGAAGTTCAGAACACAGTTCTTAATGCCACAGCTCCCCTACACACAATCCAAGATTCAAAAACTCAACAAAAAAAAAAAAAAAATTCAAAAGATAACTCCACACATACATACGGTGATTCACTCACACAGATTTAGTGAAATAGCATATCAAAACACTATAAACACACTCTCACAGTGAAAGAAAGAGAGAAAGAGAGAGCTGAAAAACCAGATCAAGCGGTGGTAGAAGGCAGACCAAGCGGCGGCAGATTTTGTGTGTGTGAGCAGAGACATCCTTTTTCCTTTTGGTTTGGAGAGTGAAGAAGAATAATGAGAGATTTTGGAGGTTAGACAGCAATAAATTCTTAGGTTTTATTTGACCCCTTTTTTTTATTTATGATTTCTCAAATTTTGATTTATGGGCTTTTTATTTTTGAGATTAAAGACCAAAATTTTCTTTTGGACTTATTTTTTTCCGGAGTTTAAGTTGGGCTTTAAAAAATAAAGGGGTTAGGTTCATGGTGAGGGCGTGCAAATTTGTATCGCAAGGGGTTCAAAATAATTTTTTTTTTAAATACTATATATATATATATATATATATATATAATTTTTGGGTTAGGGGGTTCATTTGAACCCCCTGACTATAACGTACCGCCGCCCTTGCCCTTTTTTGTAGTTGAGGAAGTTTTTGCTCAAAATGTAGTGAGCATTCATAGGATCACTGGTAAAGAAAAAATTCATGCCAGTACACCAAGGGCCTTTCACCTGGATAGTGTCACCATAGTGTTGTAGAACTCGGCTCGTGCAATTGTACATATGTGATGCATTTCGAAAAAGACCTGGTAGCATTCCTACGACAGGCCAGTTGGTGATGGGTGGTGAGTTTTTGTTGTGTTTCCAATAATGACCAAGACAAAAGTCCAAAGACATGTTAGAAATCAACACTAACTCTCTTGTCTCTAGAAATTTCTCTCTAATTTCGGACATTTCTCTCTTGCTCTCTTTCTGGAACTCTCTCCAAGAAAGTTCTCTAGAAGCTTCCTTACACTGGTGAATTTCAGCCACAAATTTATAAGGTGTCTAGAAGGTTGGAGAAAGACATTAATTTAATGCCAATGAAAAGGAAGAAGCTAGAAGCTTCAAGTTGGTTTCCTAACCAACATACATCTAGTATAAATAGATCTAATGAGGTGAGTGAGAGACGTGTGAAGTGAGGAGTGTCATAAAGCAACAAGTGAGAGATGTGCGAAGTTGTGAAGTGTGTGCCATAGGTAGCAAGTGTGTAGAGTGAAATAGAGTCAAGAGCTAGTGTGTGTAGGTGTCTAGAAGTGAGGTGTGTGCAAGTGTATTTGGTGAGTAAGTGCTGTATTTGCAGTGCACTAGTGTCAGTGTATGGGAGTCAAGCATCAATGCTTGTAGAGAGTTGTAATTTAAAGAGTCAAATTTTAAATAAAAGCTCTTTGTTTAGTCTTTTGTTCAACAATCTAGTGTCAGAGCTTCTGCTAACTCAACAAGACATATCAAACTCCATACCTATCAGCATTTTGAAATTGTTTTCCTAAATTCTACTCCGAAAATAATCTAGGAGGCCAAAATTTCATTATTCATGTAGAAATGAAAAGAACCACATTTTAATTGTATTTAGGACATTAACATCTTGTTATAATTTTTGTAGAAAGCAAGCTGGTGTTAATATTATTTATCTCAGTGACCTCTTCAAAAGCCAATTTCTAAATTAGACAGTAATATGAATTCCAATAACTTTCACAACAATCCAACAATTTGAATAGGAATATTTGAAGCCATTTTACAAGTCAATAGAGCGGTGAAGAAGGAAATTTGGTGTCACAATCATCATGCCTAACCAATTCAACTATGTTACAAGGTTCACTTACAAAAAATTAGACCTATAGTGGCATTTTGTGAAATGCCACTATAGGTCCTAAAAAGGCCACTGTATGCCCATTTGGGCTATAGCAGTGTTTGCTATAGTGGCATTTATAAAAACGCTGCTATATTAAAAAAAAATTTGGTTGGTTTTTTCTTTTAAAGGACCTATAGTGGCATTTATGAAACGCTGCTATAGGTTCTTTTAATTTTTTTTTTAAAAGGACCTATAGTAGCATTTTACAAACGCCACTATAGACCCTTGTAAGAGCAGGACCTATAATGACATTTTTAAAACGCTGCTATAGGCTCTTGGAAACGCTGCTATAGGCCTCGGGTTTAAAAACGCCACTATAGAGTCATCTGAACACGGCTATAGATATGCCTATAGAAGCGTTTTTAGAAAACACCACTATAGGGTACCTATAGTGGCTTTTTTTGCAAACGCCACCCAAAAAAACGTTGCTATAGGCAACTTTTTTTGTAGTGTTCAACACCTAAACTAAACAAAAAATACAGAGCTGATAAAGAGGATGAAATCATAAAAAGAAAATCATAGAAAAATTGAGACTCAACAGTCACCCTACAATTGGGTACATTTCCTAGTTGTGCAAGGCTAGAAAACTTTCTTCATTTAAGTTTCCAAACACTTTTGTTGATACATTATATGATAGAATGTCATCTGTTGATACATTATATCGTGTTTAGTAATAGATAATTGATGTCGCGGAAGTTACAAAAAAACAAACACGTTGCTTTCTGAATAAAAAATGAAACTAAATATGTTAGCTTCTGAATGAAAACCTCGAATCCATGAGAGGTCCCTTGAATTCACAAGATGATAGGGTTCTAGAATCCACTAGAGAGAAATAGATAAGGTCTATATTTTTTTATAAATCTGAAAATTGAACTGCCTTGTAAGCCACAATATGTTTAAATAGTAAAAAGAGCCTCTGGAGCAGCTAGGAAAACACCTAGAAACCCTAATTCGTGCTAATCACGTAATTAGGTGGCAAAATAGTAATTTTTGCCAAAAATAACAAAATTGAGATAATTGTGGAAATTGAAGATACTGTCTCTAAGAGATGTTCCAAAACAGACAGGACCTTATTCTGACTTTTAAATTAAAAGTTATTAAGAAAAAACAAATATTACTAAAAATAGTAAAAATACTGTTTTCGGGCTTTAACGAAGGAATTCACCTAAATTTGGGCAACCCTTGAAAATGAGTCTAGATCAGAATGATGTTTCCCTTCAACCTGCCAAATTTCATGCAATTCCGACATCGTCACCCGATGGCCTTTACTGGCGCATCCCTTGATCTTGCATTGTGACTTATGGCGTCTTTGCTGCTCCAGGAAGGTCTGTGCTGTCAGTTCTACATCAATAATATTTAATGATGAGACCTCTAGACCTAGGAAGTATGTCCTAAACTCCCAACTGATTTCTTGCGGCGGGGGGCCGGGGCCTTCTTCTTGCATGTGCATGGGGTTTGTGGCTATTTGTACAAAGTAGTTGCTTGCTCTGCTGTTATTACCCATTTATCACATTCCTGTTTCCTACTTGCTATAGATTTCTTTGTCTAACTTGTTTGCTTATTGTTATGCGGCCAAAGTACTTGCCAAGCTTCATCATGCATGTAAGAGAGATTCCAGTCATTCTTTTATGCTTCCCTTTCTTAGCTTAGGTACTGGTTTTCTGGAAAACCTTCCTGACTTCTTTTACTCTGACATGTTTATTAAGGAAATAGTTGGAGACTAGTGAAAGTATATAGTTACCAAAACCCCCTATGTTAAAGGCGGAGCGTACACAATAAAGTATTATGAATGAAAAAATAATTTCAAATGGTGCTCAGCAAAACACTATTGCCAGGCTATTCCCTCTTTTACATATAGGGATAGAAAGATCTTGCCTTTGCGATTATAGATAAATGGAATATGATTGGGAAGATTGGCATGTATAGGTTAGGGATGGGAACACGACACATGGGATCAGATAAGGGGCGCATTGTGCAGTCTCCCTTTTTAAGTGTGGGAAAAATCTGCATGGGGAAGGTTGTGTGTTCAAAACATACTGGTTAGTGGTGGAGGTGAATTTTGACAAATCCACCATTGGATTACATCTTCTTCTTATATCCTCCATGCTTGCAAAATTTCTAGAAAATTAAAGATCAATAGCTATGTCATCAATAAATTGTTTAAATTAGAAGTTTTTGTAGTTTACAATTATGCATAAAATATAAGCTTATAGATTATATAATAAATAATATCTGATTGACACAAATTTTGACATATGTATTAAGAACTTAAAGAACACGAATTCAACGATTATATTTTCAAAATATGTAATAATGTTTATTTTATTGAGTAAGGTTGTAACCTTAGGCTACAACCAATTTTGTAATTAAACTTTGTCCTCAAACTAAAATGACAAAATGCAACCCACTAACACTATATTATTTATTAACCCACACATCCATATTCATCCATGTATAAAAACATAAATATTACACAAACAATTGCTAACTTTACTATTTTTTTTCTTCAATTACGTACTAACATAAATAATACACTAAATGTCTAATTGTTGTTTAGTTTTAGGTTGTACTAATCTATGATCAAGGTGTGCAAGATTTCAACCAATGTATGCAAAAATATTTTTAAAAATAAAATAAACTAGTAAAAAATATTTTTTTTTGGAAGTCAGGGGGTTCATTTGAACCCCTGAACAACGAGTGCTGCCACCCCTAATACTGGTGCTTGTTTAGCATCATAATTATATCAAATTGTTAAACGGTACTTTGTTTTTATATGATTATCAGTCAAATAAAATTTATTTTATGTATCAACTCTTACATCTCCTACTATTGGTGATAATTATTTTAGTATGTTAGATGATATCATAATTGTTGAACTAAATGCTGAAATTACATTATCAATCGAATAAATAGTTGATAGGCGCTTTATCATGAATTAATATCAACAACAAAAAAAAAAAAAAGAAGTCGAATCTTCCAAAGACTCCCAAGATCTATATGATTGATGTCTAAAATTAGGAATCACTATTGATGAAAATATTAATTGATGAATATCTTGAACAAATAAAAAAGAGAACAAAATGTAAAAAGACCCTTTAGGGTTTTGGTCAATTGCAAAATGATATCTTTATGCTATTAATTTTGTATTATTGACCTATGAGATTTGGAAAATATCCAAATTTACCTCTTAATCTTAATTATGTTAAGTATAACTGATATAACATGATCACATAGCATGCATGAACTCTATTTTATAATATAATACTCCGTTATACCCAAAAATAAAAAAGAGGAGGGGGGGGGGGGGAGGATTTCAATTAAGTGCTTATTTTCAAGATTCAACAAAACAAAGTCAACCTCACAAAACTCAAGTTCGGCATGCGAATAAACACAAAACATTGCCTCCAAGACTCCAAGTGCATGTAAGGTGCATTTTAGCCTAATAACAAATTATTTTGCGGTCTAGAGTAATGATTTGATTGATTGATTAAATCTACCATTTCTTAATAGTTTAATTTTTTAGAATAATTGATAATTTATTATAGTATTTGAGCAAAAGATTTTGTCTTTATCTTCTATCCGGCTTAATATATATATATATATATATATATATTCCATGTGTTGGGTCAAACTTAATAAAGGCACGTTTAAACCCACATGTGAAGGAAGAGTATTAGATTAAATGATTAAATCTATCATTTTTTAAAATAAAATTCTAATTTTTGGGTCAAACTTAATAAGGACACGCTCAAGCCAACATATGTGAAGGGAGAGTCACTACAAAACACGCGGGTCTATGGTCACGTTTTTTTTAGCCGCGTTTGCAAAAACGCGGCTACAGCTAACCTATAGCCGCGTTTTTTGAAAACGCGGCTATAGGCTTAACCTATAGCTGTGTTTTTAAAATGCGGCTATAGATAAACCTATAGCCACGTTTATAAGCGGTTTTAGCTGCGTTTTAAAAACGCGGCTATAGGTCTAGCCAAATATATATATATATATATATATATTTTTTTATGGAGGACCTATGGCCACGTTTAAAACGCAGCCATAGGTTAAGTCTATAGCCGCGTTTTAAACGTGGCTATAGACTTACATTAAAAAAAAAAATATCACTGAATGGGTTTGCACTTTTTTTTTTTTTTTTTTTTTAAATAAGGACCTATGGCCACGTTTAAAACACGGCTATAGACTTAACCGATGGTTGCGTTTTAAACGTGGCCATAGACTTATATTAAAAAAAAAAAAAATCACCAAATGGGTCAGCACTTTTTTTCTTTTTAAATGAGGACCTATGGCCACGTTTAAAATGCAGCCATAGGTTAAGTCTATAGCCGCGTTTTAAACGTGGCTATAGACTTACATTAAAAAAAAAAAAAAAAATCACCAAATGGGTTTGCACTTTTTTTTGTTTGTTTTTAAATAAGGACCTATGGGCACGTTTAAAGCGCGGCCATAGACTTAACCTATGGCCGCGTTTTAAACTTGGCCATAGACTTACATTAGAAAAAAAAAAAAACCGAATGGGTTCAGCACTTTTTTCTTTTTAAATGAGGACCTATGGCCACATTTAAATCGCCGCCATAGGTTAAGTCTATAGCTGCGTTTTAACGTGGCTATAGACTTGCATTAAAAAAAAAAAAAAAATCGGATGGTTTCAACTCTTCCGTAAACAAAATATGGAATATGCCATAGAATATTCCTAGAATATTCTATGGCATATTCCAAAATATTTCATATAAAAAAAAAAAAAACATACAAATCTGAGATTTCAAAATATGAAATCTCACACTTCCTCTCGTATGGTCCTAGCAAAAGGAAAAAAAAAAAGCTCTCTCACAGTCATTCAGAAAAAAAAAAAAAAAAAAATCAAAACTCTCTCAATCTCTCTCTTTCAAACTCTCTTATATTAATCTCAAAACTCTCTCAAGCTCTCTCATATTGATCTCAAAATTCAAAAGCTCTCTCGTTCTTGCTGATGCTGTCTCTCTTTGCAATAAATTTGAAGATTGAGTCTCTCTTTGCTTTAGATTTGAAGATTTTGAATCAATGAAGCTAAAGTGCCTCAAAAAATTATCTCTTTTTGCTTTATTTTTCTCTGACCCATGGCTGAAAATTATTTTCTTTTGTTTGATTGTGTTTTGATTAATTTTGGGTTTGAGCATATGGACTCTTTTTGGTTGTGTTTCTGTTATGGGGATTTTTATATTTTTGAGCTTGTGCTTTTGTTTTCCTTGAATAGTTTCTGTGTTTAATTTGGGTTGATTTCGTTGAAGGAGATGTTCTGTTTGTGTTCTTGTACTGTTTTCTTGTATTTTAGAGCATGTTGTGTTTGTATTGTGGCATGTTGTGTTTGATTAATGTTGAAATTTTCTGGGTTTTTGCTTGAATTTGAATTTGCTGGGTTTGTATTTTTGTTTTGAATTTCTTAATTTAATTAAAATTGAAAATTTAAAGTTTGAAAGTGTTAATTTTAAAAATTAAAATTTTAATTTAAAAAAAGACTTTTGATTACCGAAAATTAATTTTTGGTAATCAAAGTATTTTTTTTAAAAAAAAATTTAAGTGTATATAGCCGCATTTTTTAAATGCGGCTGTAGACTGAGGACCTATAGCCACGTTTAAAACGCGGCCATAGGATCTGGTCTTAGGCCGCGTTTTAAACGCGGCCATAGCACCAGGTCTTAGGCCATGTTTTAAGCGCGGCCATAGGACCCAGTCTTAGGCCGCGTTTAAAAAATGCGGCCATAGACCCCCTCAGGCTTATAGTCACGGGTTTTAGGCCACATTTGAAAACGCGGCTATAGGCCAAAAGGCCTATGGCCACGTTTTTATGACCTATGGCCGCGTTTTTAAAACGCGGCCACAGGACCTTTTTTTTGTAGTGAGTGTTAGATTAAATGATTATAATTCAGTTATTTATATTTTTTTTGACATAGGTATCCAGAGTTTTTTGAGAAATTGATTATTATTTGGGATAAATTTTTTTTTTCATAAATATTTTGAAACATTGGTTTTAGAGAGATTTAGCCCTAATTTGTTAACTATTGAATTTTAAGACAATGTGCTTAATCTGTATAACGTGAAGTTGTATAAATTTTCATCTCATAGACAATTTAATTCAATGTATCTCTATATTTCCTTTCCTTTTTCTTCTTATTTTTGTTTGGAGTGCATCAAGACAAAAATCTCTCCGGTGAACTCTTTTAGAAAACTATCTTGCCTTTTGGCTTTTGGTTTGCCATTTGATATTAGGGTTGGTGTTTAATCCACTAAGCACGACTTTAATCTAGGTCGTTAGCAGAGTAATTCACTAATTCTACATCCACAAACTATTTTATAAACTGTTGCATTAGCCAATCATTAGTGGTTCTTATTTGGACCCACTGCTAACACTTTTTTATAAACTGTTGGACTTTTTTTGCTACCTAAAAAATTATTTATTAAATAAATAATAAAAATTAAATACTAATTCATTAAAATATTTACTTAGGTGGAAGGTTAAATAAATAAAAACTATTTCTCTTTTAAAGAAGAGTGACATATGACACTAATTAGAAGAATTAGACAATTATCTCTTAAGGAAGAAGAACATATGGACCTTATTTTATGTTGAGAAAATCAAAACAGGAATCAGATCTCAGCAGCCTAATAGAACTCTGAAAAAAAAGTGTATATATAATATAAGCAATGGAAATGTTAAAGTGCAAAAAATACAAAAAAAATGTCAGAAAAAAGTAAAAAAAGACAACAAGCATTACTTATAAAACTAAAAAAATGAGATAAAGCTGTAAAAAAGATAAAAAAAATTGTTAGAAAAATTTCAAATTTTTTTTTGTTAACGGGCACCAACAAAGCATGCTTGATGCCTTCCAAAAAAAAAAAAAAAAAAAAAAAAAAAAATCTTTTGATACCAATCTCTTTCGGTTTGTACCTTAGAGTTTCTGTTGAGCTTTTAAAGGCATTCAAATTGAGTTTTTTAAAGCATTCAAGCCATTGAGTCACGTTTAAATATTCATAGGTATATTGCATACTCTTAATATTTTTACTTTGATTTATTTATTTATTTAATTTTTTGAAGAATCAAATTATATGTTTAAACTGTCTACCAAAAAAAAAAAAAAAACTATTTGTAATTATATGGATCTCTTGATTTGACTATTCTTAACCATATATTTATAATTCAAATTATATGTTTAAACTGTATGTATTTATATTGATCTCTTAATTTAATTATTCTTAACCATAAATTGATAATTATTTTTCTTTATTTTAATGATATGACATATATATTTGTAGTTAATTGAGATTATGGAAAATCTTGATCATAATCATGAGTCCAGATCAAATCCGAAATGAACTCATATCGAAGTGGATATTGCAAATCTTCCCACGGATCCTAATTATTTTTCTTTATTTTAATGATATGAGATTTATTTTTAGATTAATTTTTTTACTTTCAATCTTGCCCGAGCCCTCCTGACCTAAATTCCTAGCTCCGCCACTATTTATACTTGTAAAGTGACCACCACACTAAGAGTGTGCGGTAGTAAAATATTGTTTGTCTAATAGTAAACATACTCATTCACCCTCTCTCCCTCTCTCATAATAATAATAATAATAATAATAATATACTTATATAAATATAAATATAAATATAATAATATAAAATAAAATATGTTTATACTTTATACTCATTGACCTTTTATATGTTGAGAAAATTGGAATGTTTGGCTAATAATAATCTCTCTCAGCCCGCAATCATAAAACTCAAGCATGCACTTCCCCTCTATAAGTAAAGTATCCCTTAGAAGGTTTTTAATTTATTTTAATTTGGAAATCAGAAGTAGTTTCTCAAAAAAGAAAAAAAAAGAAATCAGAAGTTAAAACCTAATTGTATTTAATTAGCTTTACTTCTGACCAAAGCCAATAAAGCTAAAGTAAGGAAATACAAATAATACATGTAGTGATCCAAGTCTCCTACAAGGTTGCTTTTGTATCTGATGAAATTATATGGATAAAATAAGAAGCCCCTCAGATTATTTTGCAAACTCTTCAATCTGATATGATGTATATAGTTAATGCCTCTGATTTCTTATTAATGAAATGATTCAAACTTTTCCTTTAAAAAAGAAAAAAGAAAAAAGTCCAAGTCCAACAGCCAAATTGATTTCTCACATATATAGAAAATTTCTACATACAGAGAAAAAGGAAGGTGACGCATATAGAAATCTAGGCTGTATCAGGAAGGTCTGTCTACTATAGAGAATAAGAGATACCATGCGTGTATGACCTCATCATTGTTTTCAAATTATCGGTACAACAGCACTTGTTCAACATCTGACGAAGGCAGCAATTTTTTTATTTTTATTACAATGGTGTCTATCGCACACAAGCTAATTCATATGCGCACAGGTTCTGTGGCCAAAAAAAAAGGCAGCAATTACCTCCTACCTCCGGCCACCACGTGTGTGGCTGAAACTTGAAGTCTCCAAAGAAATTTGGAGGCCCCAGGTGGTCAGGTAAGGTACAGAATCTATGGAGCATAAACTCTTATGACTTTTCTATTTCGTCGTAACAAACTATTATTATACCTAATAAAAATATACTACAATATATCATATACTTATAAATATAATAATATAACATGTAATTGGTTGTATTTAATTAGAATTTGTTATATATTGAAATTTGGACGATTTTTTGTCCACTATTTAGGTTTTTTTTTATTATATAAATTTATTAGTATTTTTTTAGTCATTATACTTAATGGGTGATAATTTAATTTGATAATCTAAGTCATTGGGCAAGTTAAAAACTATTGATTCATTATGCAAAATAAAATATAGTAATTTAGAAAATAATACACACTTTTGGTTTTGGGTCCTAATCTTGAAACTTCAACTTCCATACTTCCAAATCTTCAAGGATCGAACTTGAAGAGCATTCTTCTGGTCTGTCAATAGTGGAACTTGAAGAAATGATTGAACTTGAAAAACATCATTTTGGATATTTAATGGTGGAACTTAGAGAGATTTTTTTTAATCTCCAATGATTTAATTATCACATTTTTTATCCGGGTCCCCCAGAGATATATTCCTTACTTTGTAACTCCGCCATTCCTGAATTTCTTACGTATTGACTTTTAACGATCTCTCTATTTCAAAAAAGTTAGTACTATCCATACTACGTTAAACATGTGGTAAGAAGACTAAAGGTGTGTTTGATTGGGTTGAAAATGAGATGGTTAAAAAATGGAGGAAAGAAAATAAACCCAATAACGTAACAATGATTGCATGTCTGGAATTTATTTCTTCTAGATGTAACCAAAATAGGAGCTGTAGGGTCAATTTTTGCAGCCCAAGCCCACGAAGATATGGATTTCGAGCCCACTGAACCCAAAACAATAAATTTGTAGAGAGTGGGTGAAAGAGCTAGGCTAGAGCTGAATAAACAGAAATAACAGCAATGTTTAAGGAAGAAATTGTGTTAAAGCGTACTCGGACACGTGTTCTCACGTCCGAAGAGGTGTTTCTATATCACAAGCCTGATTTACAACTCTTAGGAACTACAATCATGAGATTCACTCCCTCTCTCTTTTTTTTTTCCCCCCTTTCTTTAAGGGGCATCCCTCTCTTATATAGTACCCCCTTCCTCCATCTTTACCGTCCACTTGTTCATCATCCAGACGCCCACTTGAGTGCATGTCCCATCATACTCTCTTTAGCTTTGTGTGAGTGGCGGTAACTGAGAATGCACTGTTCAGAGGTCCTCTCCACATAAATGCGGCCAGGAAGGTAGGTGCAGTGCATTTAATGCGGTGGTTGAGGCCTGTCTCCTAGATATTTCCCTGTTCTTGTTATCTTCATGTGTGTCCGAGGTTTACTTCCCTCCTTATACTTGTCAGATGGAGCACTTGAACTTCCCGTATGTCTGTCAGGCAAAGATCCTTCGGATCCGAGGGCATTGGACTCCTCGGACAAATAAATAACTCCTCGGATATTGCCCGCGCTCCTCTCCAGACATGCTCCCTTTACATGGGCCTCTGATTAAATGTTTTGATCTCCTCGGACTAACAGTGTTCCTTAAATGGGGCCTTGGGCCCAAGTTAGGTTGGGTTTTTCGTCCCCCACAGGAGCATATACCATTATGGAAAAGAATTATCTTGGAAAATGAAGAGAGAGAGCTATATCACCCTACGTTTGCTTCATATATACTAGAAATCCATGCTTCCAAGCCTAACAGCGGTTGCTTTGCCTTTCCTTGGAAGTTCTCTTCAAGATGGCGAAAATGGCCAAATACCACTGTTGGCCGAAATTATTAGTATTTTACTACTATTTAAGAAATATTTAGCAATTTACTACTTTTAAAAAAAATATTTTTTAATTAAAATAATCCACGTCAGCGGCATTTTTTATGGAACTTGAGTTTTTGTAACTCAAGCTCTATGTCACACTCGAGTTTTACAAACTCGAATTTCAAAAAAGTAATAAATTGCTAAATATTTCTCAGATAGTAATAAAACACTAATAATTTCAACCAACAATGATATATGACCATTTTAGCCCCTCAAAGATAGAATCAATATAGAAACACGTACAACTAAGGGAGGAAAAGACTAATAATTTTCCTTGAAAAAGTAAACCCAATATGTGTTCCAAAATTAAAAGAATCCACATAAGAGGCTTGTGATGTGCACACTCATTGTCAAGGTGAAGCATTCAATATAGAATTTTCATCTTCAATAAAAAAAAAAAATATATATATATATATATATATATATTTATAAATATTACGTTTTGACGTTGATGTAATGTGTGTCAATTTTATCTTTGAACTTTTTACAATATGCACAATTAATCCCTCTCTCTCTCTCTCTCTCTCTCTCTCTATATATATATATAGCCAAAACTCAGAGAATATCCAATTAAATTTTAATTATATTTTTAATTTTGTGCCAAGTAAATTATAGAGCATAAAAATTGAAAATTTCAAATCCAATTAGATTCTAAATTTGATTTTAATTGGAGTCTAATTTTTCACTATGTGTCCATCTAAAATTTTAATTTTTATGGTAAGTGAATTATTAGGTGCAAAAATCGAAAAGCCTAAAACTAATTAAATTCTAATTTGACTCTTAATTTTGCATCACGTGTCCTATTTAATTTTTAATTTTGTGTCAAGTGAATTATAGAGTGTAAAAATCAAAAATTCTAAATCTAATTAGATTCTACATTGGATTTTAATTGGAGTTCAGTTTTTCTCCACATGTCCATCTAAGTTTTTAATTTTTGTGGCAAGTGAATTATTAGGTGCAAAACCGAAGAGTTTAAAACCAATTAAATTCTAAATCATATATATATATATATATATATATAAAATGAAAAACCATTACATATTTTAGAAATGTATGGTTTAAAAAAAGTGTAAGTTTTTTTTTTTGAGAGAATTTCAACCTATGGTATCTGCTTATAATAATAGCTCTTTATCATCAAACTAAGACATCAATCAGAATTTTGTGTAAGTGGGAATTGAACATCTTCTTAAAAAATGTATAATTTGAATTATATAATTATAATTATTTTTAATTATACTCGTGTATACGCACAGGGGTACACACTAATTAGTTTAATATATGAAGTAATTAATCCCCTCCCTCATTATTTGAAAGTTGAAACCATCAAATTATAATTAGAACATGCCCCGTGTCATATCGTTACATAGAATATTCACCAATATCACAAACAATCAATACTTAATTTATTTATAAGTTTCATCCAATCTAATACACCTCTAGTCTTAACTCATTTAATTTGTTTGATGTAAATTCTGTATATTTTAACGGTTCCTTTTCAGTGAAATATACGTACGGGGAAGAAATAAGAAAAGAAAAGAAAGTATCTTATATATTTATGATAAATTCATTGGAAGTCACTTATTGGATATATTCTAGACTAAGAATATTCACGTCAGTTTGTGCTAAATTTTTTGTCTATTTTAATATAAAAACATATTTTTTTTCTATTTTACCCAACCACTTTTTAAAAACACTCACATGAAATTATCTATTCTACATTTTATTTTATTTAGATAATTCTTTTTCATTCTTTTTTTATTATTATCTAATGAGACATGAGAGCAAGAGGTGAGAGAAAAAAAATTAAATACAAAGCTACAATAACCGTATAAATATACACAGTTACTTTAGCAAAATTGAATTTTTGCACAATTTTATATAGACTGGTGTAGGATGTTGGGCGAAGCCAGAAATTTTTGTTTGGGGGAGCCGGTTTGTGTTACTAATTTATTTGTATATACAAACATCCATACACATATACAAACATATACATCTATACACACACATAAGTTAATATAGTGAACTCCTTAAAGTTAAATGTTTCATAGAATTAAATTCATCTTTCACCATCTTCTATAATGAAATCCTTAAAATTCTCATTTTCAATATAAGTTACCAAATTGTCTACCATTGCGAGTAAAAAAATTTTAATTGAACTAATGAAGTTTTTAAAGACATGAATGATCAAAAACTTTAAGAGATACAAAAATACATTTTACAGTTAAAAAAAATGAATGTGAGAAACAACACATTCTTTATAACTACTAGACTAATTGGACAATTTTTTAAAAAATATTGTTAAAATATTAAATATTTCTATATACTATAATGATATTTTCAAAAAATTTGCCCTAACATGTAGCTTTGCCCCTGGATGTTCATATTTTGAGGAGTTGGTTGAGTAAGATGTGAGGCTTTTATTTTTTATTACATATATTGATGCAAATGCGAATTTGGTCTCCGTTATTGTTTGCAATATATATATCGGTATGACTTAGTCAAATATCTGAGGAAGGCAGCATTTATATCTTACATGCATTGCATGTCATGTCTCTAAATTAACCTATAAAGCCAACCCACCTTCTGCACCTTAATTACGCACCAAAATACAAACAGCTTCATACATACTTCTCCAATGGCTGTACTTGGCTATGCAGAGATAGTTTTAGGACTGCTCTGCTTCCTTTTTCTTCGCCATTATTGGAAGCACAACAAAAACTCACCACCCATCATCAACTGGCCTGTTGTTGGAATGCTTCCGGGGCTTCTACAAAACGCAACACATATGTACGATTGCACAACCCGAGCTCTAAAACTTTATGGGGGCACCGTCGAGGTCAAAGGCCCTTGGTGTATTGGCATGGACTTTTTCTTCACCAGTGATCCTCTGAATGCTCACTACATTTTGAGCAAAAACTTCCGCAACTACGAAAAAGGACCTGAAATCCGAGAGATTTTGCAGCCTTTAGGTGATGGGATAATCAATTCTGATTCAGATTGGTGGGCATTCCAGAGAAAGTTGATGCATTCGATCATGAAAAACAAGAAGTTCGAGTTGTTTTCACTGAAAGTTGTTCAACAAAAGGTGGTCAATAGCCTCATTCCAGTTCTCAATCACGTCTCCATATCAAAGATTGAAGTGGACTTACAAGATGTTTTTAAGCGGTTCACATTTGATAACACTTGCTCAATGGTTTTAGGCTTCGACACAAAATCTCTTTCTGTTGAATTTCCAAAACTTACGTACGAAAAAGCTTTCGATGTAATAGAAGAGGGTCTTGTATACCGTCAAATCCTGCCCCAATGGTGTTGGAAGGTGCAAAGATGGCTTCAAATTGGACAAGAAAAGAAGCTCAGAAAAGCTTGCGATATCTTTGATAGTTTCGTAAACCAACGCATTGCATCAAAGCGAGAAGAATTAAGCCGAGACAGAAACCAGTTGGAGGAAGCTGAGTTCGACTTATTAACAGCTTGTATGATGCATGAGGATATTGTAAACATGGGGTTTTGTAATAAATCCAACAAGTTAATAAGGGATACGGCATTTAATCTCATGGTAGCTGGAAGTGACACCATGAGTGCAGCTCTCACTTGGTTTTTTTGGCAAATTGCAACTCACCCATCTGTGGAAATTAAGATTATGAAGGAGATGACAGAGAATCTTATGGTGAAAGTTGATAAGAAGTGGGAGTGCTTTGGTGTACAAGAGCTAGACACACTGGTTTATCTCCATGCAGCCTTATGTGAAGCCCTACGTTTATACCCATCGGTGGCTTTTAATCCTAGAACTTCAGTTAGAGAAGACATTCTTCCAAGTGGCCACCGTATTAGACCCAATACACCAATTATGGTTTCTCTTTATGCAATGGGAAGGATGGAAGAAATATGGGGTGAAGATTGCATGCAGTACAAGCCAGAGAGATGGATTTCAGAGAAAGGAGGATTAATTTTTGTACCATCTTACAAGTTCACAGCGTTTAGTGGAGGCCCCAGGAGATGTTTGGGAAAGGCCATGGCTTTCATTCAATTGAAAACTATTGCGACCTCCATCATAAGGAATTATCATGTTGAAATGGTTGCAGGTCATTCCGTTTCCCCGTGTGTTTCTCCAATACTTCAGATGAAACATGGTTTAAAGGTTAGGATTACCAAAAGAAGTACTTGATGGATTGGTGATTGGTGCTGGCTGGTAGTATTAGTGTAAGTGTCTACATATGTATTATCGACCTGTATCACTATCATGTATGTAATACTCCATGGTACATATAGTTTGAATAATTGTAAGCCATCACTTTTTTCATTGGTTATTAATTTATATAATCTTTTTCTCTGTTGACTAACTTACTATAATGACTATTAACAGGTTAGAATTTGTTAAGGCCCATTTTTGTCATTTGCCTAACCCGTGCTTTAGTAGTAAGATTTGGCCTCTTCAAGGCCATAAACTTATAGGTGAGCTGGGTTTAGTTCTGCAGCGGAAAGTAGATCCTTTTTATATAACCAAACTGTGCACAAACACCAATCTAAAAAACTAAGAAGGAAAATACATATATGCATATGAAGGAACTAAAAGAGTTCGAGAGAAAATGAGTAGTTCAATGGATTTTATTATTTATGTGTGAAACCCAAAATATAAGCTTTTAGAGCCACAAGGCTTTCAAATTCGTGAAACCCAAAATACTGATTTCCAGAGCTACAAGGTCTTTAATTCGTGGAACCCGGAATATTGGTTTCCAGAGCTACAGGGTTTTTAGTTCGTGGAACCCAAAATACTGATTCCCAAAGCCATAGAGCCTTCAAATTGTGAAACTCAAAATACTGGTTCCCAGCTCCGTGGAACCCTTCTATATGTTTTGCTAAATCCTTTTCCTGTACTACTGCAAATCTATATATTGACATTAAAGCACAAACATTCTCAAGTAAATGTTAATTCCTCAGTTTTGAACACACACACACTTCATAAAGTAGGCCACAAGGTCTTTGGCCCAAAATCACTTAATGCTTTGGCACAACACTTGTGGGATTTGGAACTCAAATCTGAGTGGTTTTGTTTGGACATCTCTTTCCAAGATATTCAAGTGAGGAGGGTTTTGTGAGAGAGAGAAAATTCCATGGTTTTAAAAACCGGTACAGACAAAGAACCGTAAAAGAGACTGATTACCGATTTTCTGGTTCGACCGGAGGCAACCGATGATGTCATATTTAATAATTAAAAAAAAATTATATATTAATTTTCTAGTAACTAATAATATTTAGTTTAAAAAATGTATATCATAATAGTTTAAAAATCATTAAATAACTCCCCTACTATTACACATACCTCCATTCGCATTAAATTTTCCCTACCTCCACCCCACTTTCTTCTCCTTTTCCCGTGAATCAGTTCATCAATTCAAAATTTGCTTGCATTAAATTCTCCACCTACCCCCACTTTCTTCTCCTTTTCCCATTCAGTCAGTATGTGCTTCTAGCCTTGTACACAAAATCCGAAACTATTACTTCACTCTTCATTTCTTCTCCTCATTTTACACATCTTCCTCTGCCTCTCTCTCTGCCAAGCAAAGTTCAACCTCACTCCACAGCTAGCATGTTCCCAAAATATCATTTCTTTTACAACAAATCAGTGTTGCTTCTTCCCCAAATTTCGTTTCTTTCACAAGAACTGAAGATGAGAAAAGATTAATTGTTCTTCAGTTCTTGTCCTTTGAAGCTCGTTCATCTGCTCAAAATACCGCAAGGCCGACAGAAAAAGGAGGCTGAGGCAGAGACGTGTGAGGGAAAAAGGCGACCACCAAATTTCAAAGCTGAACAGAGAAGACGAGAAAGAGTGAGAGAAAAAAAAAATCAGAGGAAACGGAGGCTAAGAGTGTGAGAGAGGGTTGTGAGTGAAAGAAAAAGAGAGGATATGAGTTTTTAGGGTTAGGTTTCCCCAAAACAAGGTAGTTTTAGGTTGGGAAAAATGTCAAAATCGGTGTAGTTTTCAGTTTCAACACAACCGGCCAATAACCAGTTCAACCATACCGGTTTTCGGTTTCACGGTTAAACCGGCTGGTTTTTACTATTCTCCGGTTTTTAGTTACTTCTGGTTTTTAATCAAAACCGAACCGAATTAGTGACCAGTTCTCGATTAAATCGGTCGAACCGGCCGGTCTGGTCTGGTTTTTAAAACCATGAAAAATTCCTATTGATGTATGCCAAATACTCTATAAGATACTTTTTTCTGCTCTTTTTCTTTACTTTATCTTTCTTTTACTTTTCTAGGTTTTAGCTTTTTTGGTTTGTTCTTCCCATTGTTGTTTTCCCCTCTCCTCCTTTGTTGTTGTGTGAATAGGTTTTGCCCCTTTTATAGTTGGATTTGGATTAATGTTTTTCCCTTTTTGCCCTTCTTTTTCTGGTTCCTCGATTTTTACTCCGCTGATCCAGCCTCCTAACACGTCTTATCGTAGCAAACCTTCTTTCTTTATCTTGGGCTTTGTAACCATAAAGGTTTTCTTTAGATCTACTGTATATATCATAGACCGATGGTCATTGGGTGGGCTTTTGGTTTTTTTTAGAGAGAGTTTCAACTTATGGCGTCCGTTCCTGATGGTAGCTCTATATTATCAAACTAAGACACCAATTAGTTTTTGGTGTAGGCGGAAATTGAACTCCAGATCTATTGATTTCAACAAAATCTGGTATCTTCTTCTTTTGACATGCACATTGAGATATCCACCACTTTCACCCTTTTAGTATGGGCACCTTTCCTAGTAAAAGCATCCTCTAAAGGGCCACGGTGGATTACCTCAAATAGGAATCTTCCTCCCCTTTCGGTCCAAACCAACACTCATTGATTCTCACAAAAATGGGTCTCCCCTGTATGTTTGGGATACATATGGTAGAACTCATTTACTTACTCTATTTTATACATTAGTTTATTTGAGGATTACTTTATGCATGCTTTCTTTTCTCTTCTTTATTCTTGTTCTTTTTACACTGAGTATGACCTAGTTCCTCAGGACGGATATGCCTTCAGTTTGCGGGGTAAATCATGGCTTCTAGCCATGAATCTGAATGTTCATATTGATTTCCCAAGTGGTAGCCAAAGTTCTCTTCTCAAGGCTAGAAAAGTTAAACTTCAAAGGCTTTTTCAACTTGATAATGACTCCACATAATGGATCCCTTTTTTTGAAGTCAATGCTCCTTTGAAGTCGATGAACTCCTAAAGTCTCCAAGCATCTTTTTTCTCTTATTATTTCTTTCTGGTCGCGGGTCCTCAAAAGTCATACGTCCCTTTCATGCTCTCCTAATAAAGGAACTTGGTCCTTAGTGGTTGTTTCCTTGGTGGACCCATTGGTCTTACTCCCTTTTTTGCTAGGCTTTCTGGGGATCCCGTTTGAGGACCATTTTCTTGGGTCATTTATGCCTTATTCAAGGTCATTTTTCCTATTTATTTAATGAGATACTTTTACCTAATTTTTCATGGTTCTTCAGCCTCTTTTACAAAAGTGTCTTCATTGAACCATGGGTCCTTTGCATTCACATAAGGCCCATGGTTTGGTTCCTCAAGCTGGGTTTGTTATTGTAATTTTTTGGGTATCAACCGAACTTAGAAGTTAAAGTAATTTATTAGAGTATTTGAGAAACTATGAACAAAAATAGTGTAAATGAACTTGGCTTCTTGTTGTTAGAAGGAAGGTATTTCATTCTTGAACGTGATGAATATGTAATCTAAATAATCCTACTAACCTATTACTGATCATTCCAACAATTTAAGTTATTAAGAAATGGTAGATTAAATCATTTATTCTAACCCTCTTCCTTACATGAGGGCTTGAATATGCCCTTATTAAGTTTGACATTATAATACGTGGAATTTAAAAAAAAAAAATGGTAGATTTAATTTCTACACGTTGAAGCAGAATTATAAACAACATAAAACAGTGTAATTTATCAAACAATTGGTTATATAGGCAACATAAGCAAAATTCCTGCCAAAAACATATTCATCGTGTTTAGATTATAAAGGTACAATATTGTGCTACAAAAATTATGAAAACCAAAAAAATAAAAAATTGAATTGTTGGTTTACCGAAGACAAAGGAAAAGAAGCCACTGTACAACTTAATTAACAACAGCCTGATGATCGTAGAAGTCATAAATTAACAACAATAACGTAAAAGATAAAACCACGACACATAATATGAATGATCAAATTTAAGAGTCTTATTGCACAATGTTGAGGTACAAATTTTCGGGCTTTAATTTTATTAGCTCACTCACAAAAATACCCACATGAGCTCACGCATTATTCCAAACCCACATAAATATTCTCATATATATATATTACCCAAATATTCTCTATGCTATTGGGCCTTCACAAATACTCCATACACAAGCCCATAAATTGCCTTGGGCCCTCTCACAAATGTTACCTATTATATCCCACATATTACCCAATTTAGATTTTTTACAAATAATACTCATCATATTGCTATCAAAATTGGGCCATAAAACTATACAATCTCCACAAAAAGCCCAACAATACCATTCATTAAGCCCGTTGCTACACGGCACCTCTAAAGTCTGGTACGATCTGGCATCTCTAAAGCCCGGTACAATCCGGCACCTCTAAAACCCGTTGCTACACGGCACCTCTAAAGTCCGGTAAAATCCGGCATCTCTAAAACCCAGTACGATCCAACACCTCTAAAACCCGGTACGATCCGGCACCTTTAAAGCCCGTTGCTACACGGCACTTCTAAAGTCCGGTATGATCCGGCATCTCTAAAGCCCGGTACGATCAAGCACCTTTAAAGCCCATTGCTACACGGCACCTTTAAAGCCCGGTACGATCCGACACCTCTAAAGTCCGGTATGATCCGGCATCTCTAAAGCCCGGTACGATCAGGCACCTTTAAAGCCCATTGCTACACGGCACCTTTAAAGCCCGGTACGATCCGACACCTCTAAAGTCCGGTACGATCCGGCACCTCTAAAACCCAGTACGATCCGGCATCTCTAAAGCCCGGTACGATCCGGCACCTCTAAAGTCCGATACTACCCGGCATCTCTAAAGTCCGGTACGATTTGGCACTTCTAAAGTTCGGTACGATCCAACATCTTTAAAGTCCGGTATGATCCAGCATCTCTAAAACCCAGAACGATCCGGCATCTCTAAAAGCCCGTTGCTACAGGGCAATATCTTTTACAAAAACTCAAACCATTTTTACAAAACCCAAATATTAATTTGACACTATTTTCACAAAGCCCAAATATTATTTTGGCAACTATCTTATAAAGCCCAAAATGCTATTTTGGCAAAAACAATTACTTTATGCTCAAAGCCCAAACATTAATATTTGGCACCATTATTAATTTTACAACTATTTCATAAAACCTAAATACTATTTTGGCACATATTTACAAAGTCAAAGTATTATTTTGACACCTATTTTACATATGCTAAAATCCCACTCATTGGAAATAGAAATTACTCATCCCTCAAAAAATATTGATTTCACAAAATTTATGGGAATTATGTCTATTCTTTCCATAATCAATTAACTACAAAGCCCATGAATATCACCCATGGCAAAACTACTCATTTTGTAAGGTTAACTAAGCCCAAGCAAGCTTATCTCCAAAGCCCAGCTGGGTCAGGTCAGCCCACACACAAATCTCAGCAAATGGAAAACATGTGAACTGGTTAGCCAAATTTCAGCAACAATTGAACAGTTGGAGCTCCTTCCCATTAGGTCCCAACTTGTCCAATCAGATCAAAAAAGGGACACGTTTCCACTAGGGGATGAATCCTTTCTCTACAAGCTGAAATCCCATCATTCCTCAAGTAACATAAAGCTGAAGGTGATGTGACAGAAAGCTGGGAAAGCTTTAGCTAGTTGTCACCTCCTTCTCCTTCAACTCATTCAGTCAAAAACCCAAAACTGCCATGCCCAGGCCAGTGAAGCTCCTGAAACAACATAAAATCAGCTCATTTTCATACTAAAAATATGTATTCTCTGGTTCATGAACCAAGCACATGAACCCCAAATGGGAAAACTTAGGGAAATGTGGTTTGGAGGGTACCAAGGGGATCCCAGTAGAGTTCCCAGCAAGGGCTCCAAGGTTGACACCTAGCTTGGGGGTGGTCCAATCTGCCCTAGGGAACTCTGATTCTAGTTGCAACATAACCAAGATCATTAGCCTCAAGCATGCTCTAATCCCATCATCCAAGGCTAATCAGTATTCAATGCTAAGCCAGAAACCCAGCTGTTATTGCCTAAAATAGTAAGAACCTTCTAAAAGTTGAGCTTACTACTCTTAGCTAAAAATCCTAAGAACGATTTCCCAAGGATTTTCTGAAGATTGGGAAAGATTTAGCAAAGATTATTTGCTAATCACCCCCTAAAAATCCAGATATAAATGGAACTCTCCATTAATGCTTCACCAACACACAACCAGCTCACTAAGCTACACACCAAGATTTTTTCCTTAACCTCTCTGCAAAAAGTCTTCTCTAAGCTCGGAAAAGTCACTGAGTTCTCAGTCTCAAGCTTAGAAATCGAGTTCCCCAGCTCTTAGCTCACAAACACTTCTCATAGCTCTACTCATAAACACTTACTTACCCCAGCAGAAAGCTCTATCAGCTTTGCTATACACTCTCACTCATTACTTATACTACTCACTCATTACTCATACTACTCACTATACTTTTTCACTCATTACTCATACTACTCACAAATGATTATCTCTACTTACTACATATACTATAACTCATGAGCATGCCATGGCACCATAATAATCCTATTGCGCTATCTGAGATCTCTCTCTCTCCCTTCATCTCACTCTAAGTTTTCTCTATTATTTGTTATTATGGAACCTATGATATTTGCTTATTCATTTACTATTAATGGTTATGATGTAACTGTCACTATAGAATTTTTCCCTCATATTGTTGTATTAGAAGACCTTTCTCCAGAGCTAACAGATGATTAGTTTGAAAACATAGACATTTCCCTTAATTTGTGAAGTAGCTAACAGTTGGAAGTTTATTCTATTTGTATTACTTTACCGTTGGGCCGTTTTCTGCAGAAACACTTTACCGCTTGACTATCTTCATCAGAAACATTTTACTGCTGAGCCATATCTTACAGTATACTTTTTAATCTTGCTGATGTGTCTGCTGAAGGGATTGTTTATGGGCTACTCTTGCCAGTTCTAATCTAGGCCCAAGGCATAAAATATAGTGGATTCCTTGGATCTTCACCGGTAGCCTTTGGGCCGCGCATCAAGCCCATCGTTGAGTTTCGGTTTAGATCTCCAACTCATTATAAATCTTATTTGTCGGAATGAAAACTTTTTCACCCCCAACATACAACACTGAAAAAACGTGAGAAAAGAAACAGTATAGATATACCAAAAACTAAACTGGACTGAAACTAAACTGGACTGAAGAGATCGGGAAAGATCTTGATAATAACCTTTGCCGCCTCACTAATCACTATCTCCTAATTCAATTCTAATAAGAAAACCTGACGCGATGACTATCTATTTCTTGAACCTCACGTCGTCAAAATTCTTATTGAAGTAGGATATATGTTGATTTAGGAGACTTTCGCAAGTTCACGTGGTTTAACATTTAAACTTTAAAATACCACAATCCTTAGCATAGCGTGTTCTAATTTTTTTTTTAGCGTGTTTTAAAATAGAAAAATAATAAATAAAATGATTGATGATATGGCGAGCTAATCTTAAATTTAAGTTGGACTTGTTAAAGAGATAGAGTTTCACTCATTGTTAAGTTTGGATCAAACAAAAATAATTTTGTTAAAAAGTAATGATGAGTTTGAGTTTAAGTTGGACTTGGTAGAGATATATAGTTTCAATTCTTGTTAAGTTTGAACTAAACAAAAATAATTTTATTTAAATAAAATAATAATTTTATTTAAATATTATGCTGATGTGGAAAATTGTGAAAGTTTGAGATGTTTCGGTTATATATATATATATATAGATTATTAATTGTAGTTAATAGAAGGATTAACATTTTTCATTTTTAAAACTTGAGGGACCAATAGCGCACATTTGAAATTTACGGGACTAATTGTACTCACAGGGCCGGTAAACTTTAGAGACCAATAATGTAGTTTCGCCTTAATTAATCATATAACCACCACATGGTTACCAAACAATATCAAAATATTTTGATATTGTTTTCCTAACTTTTACAACGAAAATAATCTAGGAAGTAACAATTTCATTATTCGTGTAGAATTGAAAAGAATATTTAGGAAACCAAAATTTCATTATTTAAGATATTAATAACTTGCTACAATTATCGCAGAAAGCAAGTTGGTGTCAAGATTCTTTATCTCAGTGACCTCTTCAAAAGGCATTCTAAGTTAGACCCTGATATGAATTCTAAAATCTTTCCACAATAATGAAACTATTTGAATAGGAATATTTGAAGCCATATTACAAGTCTCTGCAAGTCAATCCAGTGGTGAAGAAGGAAAAACTCTTCTTGTTGTCACAAATCAGCATGCCTGATCAGTCTTCCAATGAATAGAAAGCAAGTTAGTGTCAAGATTCTTATCTCGGTGGCCTCTTCAAATGCCATTCTAAATTAGAACCTAATATGAATTCTAAAATCTTTCCACAACAATCAAACAATTTGAATTGGAATATTTGAAGTCATTTTACGGGGCTATGCAAGTCAATAGAGCGGTGAAGAAGGAATAGGAATATTTTGAATATACAGAGAGGGCTTTTCACTATCCAATACGTTATAAGTTGAGAAATTAAACTAAATTACTAAACAAAACATAAAAGCATTTTAAAAATGTCAAGAACAGTAAAGAAGAAGAAACCCCCACACCTTGCAAGCCAGAGCCAACAAAGAGGACGAAATCATAGAAAAATTGAGAGTCAAAAGTTACCCCACAATTTGGCATACTTTCAAATAAGGTACAGAAACCAAGTGAAAGTCTGGCTTGCCTTTTTGTTTTTTAAAGAAAGAAAGATAGAAGTGCTTGAAGCCTTGTTTTTCACAGTGCTTTTTCGGATCTTCATAACAACTGCCTGTTTTCATTTGTTACTTTTCCTAGTTGTGCATGGCCAGGAATGGAAAGGCACAACTAGTAGAAGGTGCTTGACAAACCACAAAATTGGTTTAGTTCTAAGATAATCTGAACCAAAAATAAAATCAATTCAAAATTGATCTGGCTTTATGCATATTTGTTAAAGTTATGTGATTGTGTGTAATGATTTAATGATGAGCAAAAGCATGAAAGAGAAAACACATACAAAGGTTTATATAATTCAGCCTAACAACCTATGTCCACAATAGGAAAGCCCTTAATGACTACATATTAATATTAAGCATTTATGTTACAGTGAACCCAATGTAAGGTTTATATACTAAAGATTATTTGATTAACCCTAAACTAACCATAGACTAACCTAAGGATTCGCTCTACAAACACCAGCCCCACTATCATCATGTCCACTGTGGCCATCAACCTAGTCTCAAACTCATATCAAAACTACAATCACATAAAACTCACAAGCTCCTTATAGCCACCTACTTCTGCCACCATTAACAAACCCAAAAAGAAGCCATATGGTATTACTAGATGCTGCCACATTAGCCCCAATTACATAGCTTGTCTTGTCAGTGGTGTAATCCTAAGCAAGGTATTGCCATAAGATCCTATCTGTCTCAGCAGTTGTTATGTCATGCCAACTAGATGTCAACTTCGTCATCAGTGTCATGTCAATGACACAAGATCTTGTCATGTTAGTCGAGTAGCATAGGTGCCACACCAAGCTATACATTAAAGACATTCCAAACTCAAGTTTTCACCTTTAGTTTAAGGAGGGGTGTAAGATATATTATGGTCGAATTGGCCCAAACTAGTTGTAGACTCATGTATTTGTAGAGCAAGCATATTAACATTAGGTTAGTCAAATACTCTCTAATGTATAAACTGTACAATTGGTTTGGACCATAATATATTTAACAATTTTAAATTGGTCCCCGGCCAGCATCATCATTTTACAAAAAGGTGTTTGACATTTGTTGGCTTGGGTTATATTAATGAAGTATAATAGACCTTGTGTTTTTGTTTATTTATTTATATACTATGTGTTAGAGATATATTAGTCCAATAATATAAGCTCATGCTTAATATTATTTTGTGTGTAAGCCAAGTCTTATACTTGTACAACAAGTCTATTAACCATAGTTAGTGTATGGTTAGTTTAGGGTTATCCTATTATATATACCCATATTGGACTCATTATAACACAAGATTTGTATTACACTCATATATTAAAAATGTAGTCATGTAGCACTTAAGGGTTTCCTTTGTGGATGTATGCTGTTTAGACTGAACTACGTAACCCTTATATTTTTGTGTTGCTCTATTTTATACTTCCGCTTCTATATGTATTTTAGCATACTTAACACTAGGTAGTGGGAATTGGGAGGATAGGGTTTTAACCATAGACATGGAGCACCATAAAAGATACTATTTCTACTAGGCTATGATCAGTTGAACCTTGAAAGATTTGATAGCACATACTCAAGTTATTTAAACCCCAATTTTTTATGGCTAATGTTGGTCTTAAGCTAATTGAACAATTTAAAGCACAATTGTTTAAGTGATCAACCAATTGATATTAGCATGCATGGATAAACAGATAACAAAGTACAACCTTAGAAACCCACAACACACCAAAATGTTTATGAAGAGGAAAACCTAAGTACTAGGTGGAAAAACCTCATCATGGTGTCTCACCACCAAAAAAATCCACTTTAGAAAATAGTTGCAGTACATTGTATATACAAACCCCTCCAAGCAATGAAGTAAAAACATACTCGATCTGCAATTGAGCCCCTCCAAGCTCTTGCTCGTAATAGACTCATTGAGTCATTTCTCTTCTCTAGTCACTGGATCCGCAATTGAGCTCCAATTGTAATCTCCAAGTCTCCTTAATAATTCTGACCTGCCCCAATAGTTCCAAGCTCCAATCAACATACAAAACTCTGATGAGTGTGATGATCTTGTCACCTCTCATGAAAATTTACCAATTAGAGAGGGAGAAGGTAGAGGGGTTGATGAGGATTTAGGCTCAAGAGTTTATGGGTTTTCTTCTCTTCAGATGAGAATTGGGTGTAGAAATTCATGGGAAATGGGATCATATATATTAAGGCAAAAGATAGGTGTAGACGTATAGTAGAGAATTTTGTAACTAAATTCTCTCGAGTTGTTCCTCAAAAAAAAAAAAAAAAAAAACTCTCGAGTTAAGTGAACTTCTCTCCTCTGAAGTGTCGTACAAGAGAGGCGAACTCACTGCCTGAACTATATTTCAAATTTGAACTTCGTCTCTTAGTTCGCTTCTCACCTTGAAGTTCGTAGGAGCAAAAATCATCACTAATCAACTCCAACTTCTGAACTTTTTGCACATGACTCCCCAAGCCCAATACACATGTACCCACATAAATACAAGTATACAGTGAAAGTTTATGGCCCTATATACAAACAAATTTGTCATGGAATTAGCCAACAACTGCTATACCTAACGATCCTTGTGAATTCCTTTGTATTTTTGCATTAGATAGATTTGTACCATTAGGAATCCAGGTAGAGGTAGTGTCTCATGTAATGCTGCATTTGAAGACGTTAACCAATAGAGGATTCTTGCTTGAACTTTCTTTCATTTTAGATAGTTGGTGTGTCAATTCTAAGGGCTGGATTGTGTACTCATTTGATCATGTATCGTAAACTGTTTTGCACTGAACTTCAAAATGCTACATTATTCAGTTGATTAGTTTTGTGTTTTTCCAAGTTTCCATATACTTTAGTTGTATATGATAGAATATCTGTTGGTCACAACTTAAAATGGCGAATGACAACTCAGAAATCAACTTTATTTCACTTTGTGGACAAGCCCGTAATCTTTTATATTTCTATGCTTTGAATTGACAACTATTATACTACTGGCACATGTTAGAGTTTCTAATTTCTTCTTTCTTAAAAATATTGTAGTTTCTGGTAGGGATTTGTGCTTTATGGTCACAAAATTAAGTCGGACACCTTATTGGTCCCTTAAAAACCGCTCTGATATTTTTCCAAATTGCAAAGCTTATGTGATTGCATTTAGAGCACTATTTCAAGGGTGTCAAACTTTCCTAGGACGGTTGAAACTTGAAAGTGCCATGCTTTTTCGAAGAGTGAGGGCTCTGACTTCTGAGTAACTCTTATGATGGAGAAGATAGAATTTGGTAAGAGCCACATTAACAGTAACTCTTTTAAAGATGAGAAAATCAATGTTCTGAGTGCTGTGGGTTTGTGGATTCGTGGGTATGTTAGTAGTCAATAGATTTGCACACAGATGAGGTGTAATTAACAAAATCGTCAATCAACATCACTAAAATGTAATCAATCCTCTGAAGGTTCTGATCAAATCCATAAAATTGGTGAGATTATATCCCCAAACTAATTATGTCAAACGATAATTGTCAGCTAAGATTATATCCTCAGGAGCACTTTTTGTATTCGATGTATAGAATCGTGGCAATTATTTGATACATTTCCAAATCCCAACGGAACCCAAGCCTGTTCCTAAAATGTTACCTTGAAAAGACACAATTTTGACAACCATAACTTATCAAATTCTGCCTTTTTCTGAAGTAAAAGAAACCAAGCAAACATGTATAGAGATACAATCAAACATTTTTTTGATACACTACCAATTTCCACAAATAATGTTAGCAATTGTCATTAAATCCAACAGTTTGGGGCTCAAGCAGAGAATATGATGCTACAGGGAGACCAAAATATAAGATCTGATTGCATCCATATATACTTCTGAATAACTAGGTTTCTTTGTCAATTGAAACCTCAATCATTCAAGACAGATAATGCAAATCCTTATACCACCAAACATTTGCTCAAAAAAAATCCATCATAAAAGAGAAAACATATTAAAATTTTAAAACCGCATAAGGAAAAAGAAAAAAGAAGACACACAGTTTCTGTTTCCTTTAAAGTCTGAAACTGAAATTCTCAGTCTCTCAGAAGCCTTCGAGCCCCAATTTTTCTCTCAGAACCAATCACAGATTTCCCGTAAGTCGTAGCCAGAGGGGGTTTCTTATTCTCCTTGCTCATGCTTCTCAGCATATACCTCGGAGTCGGAGCCACAATCTCGCTCTTCTCCACCGAGTAAGCCGCGGAAACCGATCTCCTCAGACTCTGAAGCTTCTTAGAAGTGCTACCCCTTTTGGCAGATTCAACATTGACACCCAGATTGTAAAAACTCCTCCTCTCATCCCTTGCTTCACTCTTCTTCCTCCTCAGCCTCTCATTCCTTCTAGCAGAATACTCCTCGTAAAACCGACCCCTCTCAAACAAAGTGCTTGAATCTGGACACACAGAATTGGACACCCCACCATTAGTGTTGTCCGAATCTCCTTTGCCAAATTCATCGCTGACCATCCTTGCCAAAGCACGTAACTCGCACGAGATGGAACGGTACTCGGGTCGAAGTTCCGATTCCTCCATGTCCCATTTGCGGCTCGGTTTCTCAGATTTCGTCAAAGAGCCTGTAACAATGAATAGAAATAACACATAACAAAGTTATCAGAGAGAGAGACACAGATTTTGATGCGTGTTTGTACAGACAGACCCACCTGGAGGAGTTTGCATAGGCACAGGGGTTGAGTTCGAGCGAAGAGCACGGCGAGGTCGAAGCCGGGTTGGGGATTTAGCAAGCGGAGGCTTGCGATCGAACTTCATTTTCGATACAGAGTACATAGATCAATGGCGTTTAAAAAAGCAAACTGCAAACACAAACAGAGAGAGAGAGATGAAAGGAAATGATGACAGAGAGACTGCTTTCTTTAGCTTTTGACTCAGGAGCGTGTATTTCTGTTTTTATTGGGAGACAGAGATCTTGTTTTGAATTTGCGCCGATAAAAGAGGAGCTATCTGCAACGGTCATATCCTTGATCCGACGGTCTGAAATTGTTTTGAAATTTAAATAGTAGGTTGGATTGGATTCCTCTAACGTGTGTATTCCATTTATTGCTGGATTTTCTCCTGAGGTGTTCAGTGTATCTGGTTCTTACATGTACGACCGGACCTTCCATTTACAATTTTTTTAATACTTAGTATTATCAACTTTTTCTTCCTTTCGAAATAGAACGTATTTAAATAAGAAATGGATGAGATAAAATTAAATAATTGATTAGATGTTTTAAAATAAAATTTTTTTTTTTAAAATAAAGAAATAAAAAAATGAATGAAATATTAAGTAATATTATTTGAAAGTAACATAAAGAGAATGAAATAAAATTATTTTATAACAATATTACTATTAGACTCATATTTTAAAGTAAATTACTATTAGACTCATATTTTAAAGTAAAAGGTTGAATATATAGAGATATTTTGAGAGTTTTAGTAAAAAATTCATTAAATTTAATTTCATTCCCTCTCAATCATCTTAATTTTAGGGGATTAAAAATTTGAGATTTTAAAGGAATAGAGAAGAATGAATGTTCTTTCCTACTCATTTTATTCTCTTCCACTTAAACTCTTAAACAAGAAAAAGAACTTTTCATTTTCTCCATTAAAACTCCCAAACAAGGAAAAGAAAGAATATTCTAATTTTTTTTTTCATTCATTTCCATTCCATTCACTCATCTCAAACGAATGCTAAGATTACTAGTCTCTAAAGGTTAATAATTTACATTTATTATAATTTAAAAATATGTTTTTTTATTTTTTTTAAATAAAAATTATAAACTTTAGAGATAAGCAGTAACTATAATTTTTTATTTTTAAACGTATGTTTGAAAGTGGTATAATAATATAGAGAAGAGTTTGGGTAGGAAAAAACAAGATGAAGGTGAAGAGAAAGAAGGCTAAAATTTAGGTGTTCTCTTAGCTTTTTATTTATTTTTTTAAATTGGGGGTATTTTACTTTTATTTGAATGAAAATGAATTAAAAAAAATGCTAAATTATTTAGGGAATAAAAAGATGAACATGAAGGAAAAAAAAATCCTAAATTTTAGGAGTTTTCTTTTTTAGTTCAAAATGAAATTTGTTATTTGACATTTATGACCTTATTTTTAAGAGAAATTACCCTTCATTAATGAGGGTATTTTTGAACCTCATTAATGTCCAATTCAAAGAGAGGAATTCTCTTATAGATCATATAGATATTAGTATTAGAATGATATGTCCACAACTTTTTTACAACAAATTTTAAGTGGCAGGTTGTTACTGATTATTATTGTTGGGGCAAAAAAGTAATTTTAATGTTAGGTTCAAATTTGAACCAATAAAAACTAATTACCTATAATTTGTTTTAAAAATATTGTGGATGTGGCACTTCTCTTAGTATTAACTTTTTTTTTTCTATTGGAAAAAAAAAAAAAAAAACATTGTTTTGCTAGAAAACCTTGTGAGAAGATGGCTTTTTGTGTTTTCAAGTATTTGGTAGTGTAAGGACCCGATTTGGATTCCTAGCCCAAAGATATGATCGGACTTTGGCCCAAAAGGCCCAAAATAATGAATTTGTAGAGAAATGGGTTAGAAAACTGGGTTTTAGTTAATCAAACAACAAATTGAGTAGGTTGATGGTGAAAGGCTAAAAATTGACAGTTATAGAGTGAGTAATAAGTGTCCTCGGCAATATCCGAGGAGACTTGTTCCTGTATATTGATCTTAAATAGAGTTACAAATTTGATTCTAGATTGCCAGTGTTTTTCTCTTCCTTTTTTCTGATCCCCTTTTTTGACTACCTCCCTTTCCTTTTATACTCCTTCTCCTTTTCATCCCTATCTTCCACGTGCATGCCAGATGGTTGATCTTGATACTTTTCTCATCAGCACCTCCTATAAGTCTTCATGTAGTAGCTGTAAGGCTGAAATCCACTATTCAGGCATCATCTCCACATTAATGCGGCCAGGGAGTTAGTTGCAGTGCATTTAATGTGGAGGTAGCAGCTTTTTCTTGGATATTTTAGGATCCTTCCATGTCTTGAGCTTCCATAGTGCTTATCTGTATCAATTAAGTATTTCTGTGACGTTTCTTCGGATAGCAAACCATCTCTACGGATCACGGCCTCGGTCAGCCGAGGTGGCTCTTATTCTCGGCATAATCCCTTAGGTCGTTATGATCTAAACTGACTTCTTTGTTTGTTAATATGGTCCCTTTTGACAACATTTACCCCCTTCTCAGATACTTTTAGTCCTCAGCTTGGGCCTTAGGTCTATTATACAAAATGTGTAATGGACCTTCAGGCCCAATACCACTACAGGTAGTATAAAAAAAAAAAATCAGTTAAAGAAAAACTATTTTTGATTAACAGAAAAAGTATAACTTATTTTTAGAGTTTTTTTTTTTTTTACTATTTTTTTTTTTTTTGAAAAACACCTCTATCTTACAAAAAGCTAAATAAGAGAAGTTAAAATATTATTTGTCAACTCATTTATGGTTGCTACTAAATAAAGAAAACTAAAATAGTTTTATAAAAAAAATACTTTTTTGGAAAATAACTCATTTTCCATAAAACATTAGTGCCAAAACAAATAAAACGTACTGCTTATATGTCAACTATTAATTGAATTTCAGCACTTTCACAAGTGTCCAACACATGTACTTGAAGATGTTGAAATCCAATCAAGTGTTACCATAAGTAAGGTGTGGATTTGGGTGTAGAAATAGGTGTGTAATCAGGGATTTGGATCCATTACAATTATTGCACCATGCAATTCTTGTATTGGTGTGAAATGTAAAAGTTGAACCACCGCACACCCTTGGTGCGATGGTCACTCCACAAGTATAAGTGCTTGTGGGGTGTGGGGGGTAAGGGCCGGGGTTCAAATCTCCAGAAGGGAGCTTAACACACATATACACATAAATTAGGATAAAGTATAATTTCTATCTTGTATATTAAAAAAAAAATGTAAAAGTTGAAAAGATTACCCAAAAAAATGTTAAAAAATTTTCTAATCCAAAGAGAATGCGATTAAAAAATTAATTTTTTTAACTTTTAATCTCAACCATTAATTACTCTCTCTCTCTCTCTCTCTCCTATGTGGTATATCCTTAAAAGTTAAAACATAAAACTAACGCGTAGTTTATTTTGCAACACTTCCCTCATTTTTTTTTTAAGTAAACAGTAATACTTATTTATTGTGTGTCTTATGATGCATTATTCATTTACACACACACACACACACACACACACACACACACACACATATATATATATATATGTATATATAGAAAAATGCATTTACCTCACTTGTGTTTTGCTTTACGAGACATTTATGATAATTTCAATAATATTTAAAGATGTGATAAGAGACAACATCACATGCAGAGAAAGCATTCAATAAAAATATCGTACTTCCCTCATGTTTTTTGTTCTTTCTCTAACATTCTTTGTCAATACTTATAAGGTGTAAGCTTTAAGGCAGAACAATATTTTTCTTTAATTCTTTCCGAATGGGTGTTTTCGATTGCCACATCATCAAATTTCATTAAAATTAGTGGAAATACTTCATAAAAAAAAATAATTCTAAATAGTTAGAGCAATTAGAAATTAATAGAATAATATATTAATAAATTTCTTTTTTTTTGGGGTCATTTTTAGTTAAGTTATACAGGGTTTGCCTTTAGGAAATGAAAAAAGTAAAGGCTACAAATAAAAAATAAAAAATGAGAAAGAGAAGGCCATAATCCAAATCGTAATGAAAGATTTTTCCGTTTTTGTTTGGAAAGATTAAAAAAAAAAAAATCGATTGTTTAAGTATCTTAAATTACTCGATTGGAGTGACGAACACGCTTAGTACGCATCGAGACGTGAATTTTGACTATGGAAAGGATGGCAAGAGAAAAGCTATACCTGTTAATGATGTAGAGGAGTTACGGGCTGTTACTTCTCAACCTTCATGGCCTAACCGTAACCAAACTAGTTCTAAAGGGAAGAGGAGTGAGCTGGACTCAACCAAAAGTGGGCCCCGAAAACCATACCAAGGCAAAAAAAAGTCTTGACCGTGGTGGAGTTGTTAACTCCAGTGGATGGGCTAGTGCCACGTGGCCCATTATTCCACCACTTAATGTGAACTCTAACTCTGAAGATATACTACCTCAGTTAAGCTTAAATTTTCAATTTGGTGCTGGGAGTGAAAATAATGGATCCCAAAGTGAAGAAGTGGGCAATATTCCTTAGAGGGAAAGTCATTCCACTAGGAGACAGCACAATAGAGGGGATACAGAGAGACCCAACAAACATCATGGGGTGGTACGAGGTGGAAGCAATGGAGGCATGGAAAAACATATTCCCTCTGAAGGAGGTAAGTGCTCGTCTAGGTTACCTTCCGATGGAGGACGAAGCATGGATCACCACGCCAAACCCGTTCTGGCACTTTCTCATGGACAAGCCAAAATTTCCACTCCTAGTAAGCACTCCCTCAGTTCATCAAGAGAAGCAATCATGGATGCACCTCTGCGAAAAATCACTATGTGTGCTAGAAAAAATCCATTTGGAACCGGTGATTGTTCAGAGGAAAGTTCTCCTGGAAAGACCCATAGAGATGGTAGTAATGGGAAATATATTTGCGATCAAGCTCCTCCAGTTCTCTATGCCAACAATTGCATGCACCCTGGTCACACGTAACAACCAAGCTCAAATGGGGATTCTGAAACATGCAGTGAACCTCATCCCATGGGTATTCAGGGAGAAGACAGTGCTGAGGCAAGCATGGACATTGAGGGAGACAGGGGAGGAGCCATCCCTGACGTGCTTTGACTCTCGCACCTCTCCGAATCCAATCATGAATATTTTAATTTGGAATTGTAGAGGGGCGATGAAGCCCACCTTTAGGAAGACTATTTTGGATTTGGTTGAGTGGCACCAACCAGTTATTATGGTGATCACAGAGACTAGAGTTGGTGGGTCAAGGGCTGATGATATTATTCGAAGGCTACCTTTTGATGGCGCTTACTCCACTGAGACCATTGGCTATGCTGGTGGAATTTGGTTGCTATGGCGCTCAGATTTTGTTTCCATGGACATTCTTTCAGCCACAGAGCAGGAAATCCACACTATTGTCCAGGTTAGATCCCTATCCCAGTTCAATTTATGGTAGTCCGAGATTTAGAGAAAGATGTATTCTGTGGAGTAATTTAAAAATCCTGTTGGAAAGGCATAATCTCCCTTGGGCGGTCATGGGTGATTTTAATGATGTGGTTTGTGGTGAAGAGAAAATTGGGGGGGGGGGGGGGGAATGGAATCTGTAGAAGGAGGGTGCTTGAGTATACCAGCTGTATGGATTTCTGTAACCTTTTTGATTTGGGGTTCACAAGCCCTAAGTTTACCTGGACTAATAAGAGAGATCTTCCCGGATTAATTCAAGGGAGATTGGACAGGGTTTGGGCAAACCCGAGTTGGAAGGAGTGTTTTCCTGAAGCTATTGTGAAACATCTTATGTGAATCAACTCTGACCACTGCCCGTTACTTTTATCCTTGGATAATCCATCTAGTGGTTTAGGGGAAAGGCCATTATGCTTTCAACCAATATGGCTTTGTCACGATGGCTTCCTGCCTATTGTAAGAGATGCGTGGGATGGAAACCAGAATAACGTCAAAGAGGCAATTAGCACCTTCACTCAAAAAGCTAAATCATGGAATAAGAAGGAATTCGGGAACATATTTTGGAAGAAGAAGAATTTAGTGGCAAGACTAACTGGGGTGGAAAAGGCCATGGCTAGCAACTTAAGCCAAAGTCTAATTAACCTGCACTCCTGGCTGTCGGAGGAGCTGGAAAAAATTATGGCACTTGAAGAAGAGCTTTGGGGAATCAAGGCCAGGACTGATTGGCTAATTCAAGGTGAAAGAAACACTACCTTCTTTCACCTTTCCACCCTCATACAGAGAAGCAACAATCGTATTACCCGGATTATGAAAGATGATGGTACTTGGGAAGAGAACATTGAGAGAGTGAAAGATATCTTCACCAATGGGTTTGATGGGCTGTATAGGACTGAGCAGGTTATATGTCACAAGGCTCCCAGCCAAATTCCTATTTAGGAAAATTGTCTGTCGGAATCAGAAGCACAAAACCTGGTTGCTGACCCTACAGATATTGAAATTCTTTTTGCCTTAAAAACTATGAAAGCGTTTAAAGCTCTGGGGCCGGATGGTCTTCATGCTGGATTCTTTCAGAGGTTTTGGATGGTTGTGGGTGAGTCAGTCAGATTTGAAGTTAAAATTTTTTTAGAATGAAGATAATCCCTGAGCATCTCAATAAGACCCTGATTGTCCTCATTCCCAAACAACTTGGACCTGAATCCATAAACCACTATAGGCCAATAAGTCTTTGCAACACAATCTACAAAATTGTGACTAAAATTCTTGTGAACAGGTTGAAGCACCTTATGCCGACACTGGTATCCCCCTCCCAAACAACATTCATATCTGGTAGACATGGCACAAATAATGTGATCATAGCCTAAGAGCTGGTCTACACCATTGAAAGAAAGAAAGGGAAGGCATGATTTATGATATTAAAAATCGACTTGGAGAAAGCGTATGATAGACTAGAATGGAGTTTTGTGAGAAGTATGTTAGTGAGCTTGGGGTTCCATACAGATACTGTGAAGTTAATCCTTAGCTGCATTTCCTCTACTTCGGCCACCTTACTCTTCAATGGGAGTCAAATTGGAGAGATCTTTCCTTCACGGGGCTTAAGGCAAGGAGACCCAATCTCCCTATACATATTTATTCTGTGTATGGAATATTTAAACACCATTATCAATCTGAAGTGTGAAGAGGGGAGTTGGAAAAGGGTTAAAGCTTCTTGTAGTGGACCGGGCTTCTCACATACTTTCTTTGCTGATGACCTCTTACTCTTTGCCAAAACTGATGAGAGAATATTGAGGCTTTAGTTGATGTACTAGATGAATTTTTCCAACTCACAGGTCTTAAAATCAGCAAAGCTAAATCAAAAATTCTTTTCTCGCCTAATGTTGCAACGGAGAAAAGGAGGGAGATAGTGAATCGGATAGGCACCGGTGAAACTCACAACCTTGGGAAATATCTTGGGTTCCTTATCATTCATAAGGGGAGGAGATGAAACAAATTCCACTTTGTTGTGGAGAGAGTTCAAGCCAAATTGGCTGGCTGGAAATCGAAGTGCCTTTCACCAGCGGGAAGGTTGGTACTCATTAAGGCAGCTGTATCCTCAATACCTGAATATAATATGCAGTGCTACAAGCTTCCGGCTAAGGTATGTGAGGATGTTAACAAACTGACTAGGGATTTTCTTTGGGGATCTACGGTGGAAAAGAAAAAGCTTCATCTAGTTGGATGGAACAAGGTTACCAATCCGGTTGATATGGGGGGTCTTGGAATTTTTGAAATGAAAGCTAGAAACTCTGCCATTTTGGCTAAGCTATGTTGGAGAATTGCCTCTAGCCAGGATATGCCTTGGGCTTAAATGCTCACTAACAAATACCTTACTCTGGCACGCCTTAGGAGTGAAACAAGAAATCAGACCGCCTCTTGCATTTGGAGAGCATGTAAGGCTGGAGGTATTGTTTTAACGAGGGTCTAAAATGGTCCATTGCTAATGGGGATAAAACGTGTCTTTGGAATGACTTTTAGCTCCCTTTGGGACCACTTAGAAATCAAATTGAAGGACCTTTGGCTGAAGGGGAGAATAGGCTATCGGTCAAGAGTTTTTTAGCGAATATGGACAGTATCTCTTTTAATCTTCCTCACAGGATTGTGCAAGAAATTAGACGCATACCTGTTGCTGCTGACCCGAACCAAGAGGACATCCTTGTTTGCGCTTACTCTAAGGATGGTCTCTTTTCCCTTAAATCTGCCTACCTCATTGCTAAGGGGTTTAACATCTTGAACCTTGAAACTAGCCCTCATCAATGGGTGTGGAGAGCTAGTACTACACCCAGAATAAAGTTTTTTCTTTGGTTGTGCACTCATCACAGTGTTCCTACGAAGGAAGTGCTTGGTTCAAGAGGGTTATTTCTTGACCCAACGTGTGAGTTGTGTGGAGAAAGTCCTGAATCCATCCTTCATACTCTTAGAGACTATAAGGTGGCAAAATCTATATGGAAAGACTTGGGAATTGAGGAAGGCAACCTGGAGTTCTTTAGGCCTAATCTGGATGCTTGGTTGAAAACTAACTATGGGATGAATAGCATGTATCCTAGACCCCGTATGCCTTGGAAAATTCTATTTCCTCAAGTGGTTTGGACGCTATGGTTGCATAGGAACAAGGCTATTTTCAAACCGAAAAAATTGAGGTGGGCACTAATGCTTGCTGCGTTAAGAAAGGAGTGGAGTTCTATGCCATTGTCCCTAATGGCCCAAACAAACCAAGGCGAACACAAATCCAAGTGAGATGGCTTAAACCCCCACCAGGATGGACAAAGCTCAACACAGACGAGTCTGTGCTTGGTAACTCGATGAAGGCAGGTGGGGGTGGCGTTCTGAGGAGCAGTGATGGTGAATGGGTGGCTGGCTTTATGCACAAACTAGGAAACATGTCAAGCACTGTTGCTGAATTGTGGGCTTTCAAGGATGGGGTTAATATGTCCAAGCAGCTAGGGATTGAGAATATTTGCATTGAAATGGACGGTGATTTTATTGTACACCTTGTTTCTAATCCCTCAGTAGCTAATCTAATGCTTGAACGTCTCTTAACTGACTGCAGGAAATTGATAAAGACCTTTCCTAATCACATGGTAACTCATGTGTTTAGAGAAGCTAATGGTTGTGCTGACTGTCTTGCTCGCATGGGTGCTGATCTTAACCATGATTTTGATGTTCATCTTTTGTATAACCCACCGGATGTGGTGGTTGATTTACTGGCTAGAGAGAAAGCCGGAACTGCTTATTGTAACAGACTTATTATCTCTTAATTTTAATCCAAGCGTTGTTTACCCAAAAAAAAAAATTGATAAAAGAAAGAGGGAGTTAAATGTTTCATAAAATAAGCCACAAGGTAGGTAAGTGTTACAAATAAAATACTTGGTATTCAATATTTTAAAAACACGTGAGTAATATCTAGAATTTACTATTAAAAAAGAGTCATTTTTTCTCTAAGAAAGTTTCAAAGATGTTATTATTGGTGTAATAATTTATCCACCGAGTGATGTTAAGGATAATAAATATAATGATATCAAAGTGTCCCTTGACTCTTTCCAGTTCCAACCTTTTTTTTTGTTGAAGAATTATTCCTTGCCATGAATGTGTATTAGAATATGCACATTTATTTTGAGAAAGTTTCAATCTATAGCGTCCGCTCTTGATGATAACTCTTTATTATCAGATCAAGACACTAATCAGTTTTTGGTGTAGGTGGAGGTTGGACCCTAAATCTCTTAATCAATCATCAGAGACTTTATCAGTTGAGCTAATTGGAATCTACAGAATATGCATCCTAAGAAGATAGAATTCATTTATAGTCACATTATAACCTCACAATATTTTTATACCAAGTTAAGATTTCAGCTCACAACAAATAAAAAAAAAAAAATATTACACCCAGCCCACCATAACTAAAAACAATATTTTTTGTGAAAATATTATTAGATATTGTTGCATTGAACACAGACGCTTTCTCAAAAATATAATGCTTCTAGGATTTTGAATAATAAAGCATTGCCATCGTCTTAACTTAATCCCTTAAAGCACTTATTCACAAAATCCTTAACACATCTTAAAAAAAAATCCTCAACATATTAGTTATGAACAACAACTCATTTTAACTTGACCGGCTTTTGTATGTTGTGAGTTGTGTGATATTAAACATGGGTTCCCACTCCCCTCTGTGTGTGTGTGTTTCAATCCTGTGTCTTCCTCAAAAAAAAAAAAAAACTCATCTTAACTTGACCTTGATAGCCATACGGTCGCCACCATCATATTCCATTAAGCCCTTATTAGGCCCAACACAAAATGGAATCAAGGATAAAGTAATAAACACAACGAAGAGGAATCAGGCTGGACAAGTTAAAATGCTTTAGCCTACTATCAAAAATAGGGGGCTACAATAGGCCCATGGCCTAGGCAACTTAAACCCACAATTGGCCCGTGGCTAGTGGCTTATCACATATAGTGCTAAGTTCTAACTCACCGGGATTTCAGAAATCTCAGCATGAAGCGCAACGAATATTTAATGGGCTGAAATCCAAATACATAGACATTGTAGGAAATCAAAGAGGGGGAGAGAGTGAGAGTCACAGTAATCACCTTTGTTGTTGGGGACATGCAAAACATGGAATGAGCATTGAGTAGGAGAGAAGTGCAGATGAAGCAAAAGAAAATTTATAGAAAAGAAGACGGGAAAATATGAGTTAAAAATAAAAGAAGAAAATGATTGGTTGGAGAAAGAGTAATGGTAAGGAAATAAAGAGAAAGAGTTAAAAAATGGGAGAGGAAGTGTAACAGTATGATGAGTAGGGATGAAGAATAGGAAGATATATATATATATATATATATATATATAAGTTATGGAAAAAAAAAAAAAAAAACACATACTTGGCGCTAAAATTGAAAAATCCAAAAAACTCAAAAGTTAAAGTAGTCACCTAATTTATATATATGTGGTTGATGCCCCCTTTCAAAACAAAAACAAAACCATTTCTTTACAAACCAAAAAAAGTTTTATAAAATTATAAATTATAAATTATAAGAATCAAATTATCAATTTTGTTAACTTTTAATGGTGTTCCTTATTATTAACTCAACTTAAGAACTAAAGAAGAATATGTTTAGAATTGATGATATTTATTTATTAATTAGTAAACAAGCTTTATCCGTAAGAATTTACAAATTATGAAAAACTCATGTTAAAAATGGAACTTCGACATTATTAGCATAATATAGTTTATTTGGATTTCAAAAAAAATTTAAATATTTTTGAAATATGCCAATGGCTAGTAATGACTAGAAGATCAATAAACTATCAATTTGTTTTTATCATGATTGTATTTGTATTTATTTTTCTAATTTTTATTGCAAATATGAAATGAAAATTTTCAAAACTTGGTTTTGCAACGAATAAAAAATAATATTCTAATAGGCTTTTTGATTTTGTACGAACATTAAAAGAGAATTTCTTACGAAATTTATTATAGAATTAATAATCATAGATGAATTTAATGATATCAAAATAGGTGGAGTTGCATTTTAATATACCATAAATGATTATGTTGCAATATTATTAGAAAAGGAGTTATTTGTATATTTTATTTGCTTCTATTGTTATTACTTAATGGATACTAGTTTTTTGTTTCATATTTTAATTTTTTAAAAAATTTTAATATGTTTCTTATTTTTTTCTAATCAAATTATTTTTTTGGTTCATGTTTTTGGCCCCACGTAAGACAAATGGTGAAAGATGATGGGAGTAAAAAGAATCAAGAAGTTAAAGACTACTAATGCTAATGCGGCAGAAGACTATCTCTAAAAAAATTATGGAAAATGCTAACGAGTGCCCTTAAGGTACTTGTTAATAATCTATCTTACAAAGTTTTGATACCACTTTTATGGGAAATGAAAAAAGCTGTCAAAATATTAATTACTTTTTTTTCATTTCCCATAACAACTTTCTTTAAATGAATTATTAACCAGTGCCCTAAGAGCACTCGTTAGCATTTCCCAAAAATTATTAATCCTCCATAAGTTTATATTGTATAGACAATCAGGGCCGGCCCTAGGCTTAGGCCATTTAGGCCATGGCCTAAGGCCCCTATCATGGAAAGGCCCCCTAAATTAGGGGGCAGTAAGGTTTTTTTTTTTAATTAAAGAAAAATGTGAGTTGTGGGGGGGTGAAATCCTAACCTTTTGTATTGGGCCTAGGGCCCCATTTGAAGATTATTGTGTGTCCGAAGAGAGGAAAATGTGAGAAGGGGTCCATGTGGAAGAAATATACCTGGAAACGAACGAGGAGTATAGTCCGAGGAGATTACCAGTGGTCCGAAGAGGTTATTCTCCTTGGGTGCAAAGAGTCTTGGTTGAACAGACACCTGAAAGGTTCAGGCAATACTTCTAATGATTTTAATGATAAGGATAAGCTTTAGGCATGTATGGAGAAGATAAGAACGGAGAAATATCTAGAAGACAAGATGCAACCACCACATTAAATGCACTGCAACTACTTTTCTGGCCGCATTAATATGGAGAAGAGCCCTGAACAGTACAATCTTAGCTGCTATCACTCACAGAGGGCTAAAAAGGGAGACTTGACGTGACATGTACTAAAGTGGATGCTCAGATGAAGAACAAGTGGATGATGAAGATGATGGGAGAGGACGCTATATAAAGGGAAGAGGCCTCTGATAATAGGGGATCGGAAAAAAAATCAGGATAAAGGCAAGAGAAAGACTTTACTGTAGCTCTAAGAACTATAATCACTGTTCAATCAATAATATATCTCTTCGAACACCAATTCATTTCGTTTTTTACGTGTATGTTTATGTTGGTTCACACTTGGGGGTTGTAATTAACTGTTGTCAATCTTATAATTAACCTAGCTCTTTCACCCACTCTCTACAAATTCATTGTTTTGGATAGGGGTTACAAATCCTAACCCTACAATTGGCGCCGTCTGTGGGGAGAGCTTGAGCGAAAGAGGGAGCAACAGTTGATAATGGCTGAACCAGGGAAACAACCAGCAGAATCCAGGGCGTCCCAACACGTAGACCCTTTTCTCAATTTGGAATAGAGACAAGATCGTAAAGGTATTGTGCACACTACGCATACTGATCGAAGCCAGTCACATGGCGGAAGTCACGTGTCTCATGCAAAGAAGAACCAGAATTTGCAACTAGAAATTGAAAAGCTAAAAAAGGAGCTGCGCTATGCAAAGAGGAAACAGATCTCTTCGTACTCTAATGAAGATTCCGATGACGAACAGGATGTCACTTACAAACAGAAATCTCGAACACCAGTTAGTGAATTCTTTTCCTACGAAGAAGAGCATCATCACAAGAGGCAACCTCGAAGCCCATCGCGTGGAGGCGTAGGGAACGATGTTATGAGCAAGGCTTTGAATTAAATCTCTAGGTCACCTTTTACATGTAGGATCGAAGAAGCGAGACTTCCTCGGTGTTTCAACCAGCCGACGTTCACCATCTATAATGGTAAGACGGACCCTGTGGAACATGTGAGCCACTTTAATCAAAGGATGGCTGTCTACTCCAGAGACGAAGCTCTAATGTGCAAGGTTTTTCCCTCCAGCCTTGGACCGATTGCAATGAGGTGGTTTGACAGCCTGGAGGCAAACTCCATTAATTCCTTCAAAGAGCTCACTCAAGCCTTTGGCTCTCGTTTTGTCATCTACTGAAGAGTGGCCAGGCCCTTGTCCTCACTACTATCCTTGAGCATGAAAGAGGGCGAGACCTTGAAGACATATTCAAATAGATACTGGGAGATGTTTAATGATATGGAGGGCAATTTTGATGGAATGGCCCTTAGCACGTTTAAGCTCAGTCTCCCCACTGATCATGGTTTAAGGAAATCCTTAACTAGTAAGCCGGTTACTAACATGCGTTAGCTCATGGACCGCATTGAAAAATATAAAAGAGTTGAGGAGGATCAACAGCAAGGGAAGGGAAAGGATAAGGTTATCCCCCAAGAGATGAGGGATTTCAGGTCAGACCGTTACAATAATCATAAGCTGCGGAGAGATTTTGCTGGGCAATCAAGATCAACGAATCCTCAAGCAGTCAACACTGTATTCAAAGAGCCAGTACACTAAGTTTTGGAGAAGGTCAAGAATGAACCATTCTTCAGGTGGCCGAATAAGATGGTGGGGAACCCTGAGAGGCGTAATCATAATCTCTATTGCCAATACTACCAAGACCATAGGCATACCATTGAGGATTGCAGAAGCTTGTGGGATCATTTGGACTAGTTAGTTTGTGAAGGTAAATTGAAGCACCTCCTACACCACTCCAGCAGCCGAGGAGGTCAGATGAGCTCAGAGCCCCGAAGAGATGACCCTTCAAAGCCTCCATTGGGAACTATCAATGTCATCTTCGCAGCACCGGGGAGAACATGATCCTGGCCATCCAAGGTTATGTCAGTCGCCCGGTTACCCGCAAGAGACTTTGGCCAAGGTCCGAAGAGAGTTAAACCGAATGCCCAACCGATTTTAGGGTTCTCGGATGAGGACAAGATTGGAACCATCCAACCCCATGATGATACGTTAGTCATCACCCTCAGAATTGGAGGGTATGATGTGAAGAGGGTAATGGTTGACCAAGGTAATGCTGTAGAGATAATGTTCATGATCTTTACAAAGGGCTAAACCTAAAGCCTCAAGACTTAACACCATACGATTCCCCCCTTGTAAGTTTTGAAGGAAGGGTTGTCACCCCGAAGGGCTAGATACGATTACCCGTGCAGGCCGGCTCAGAGGTGGTAGAGGTGGATTTCACAGTTGTGGATGTGAATTCCCCTTATACGGTAATCGTAGCCAGGCCTTGGCTTCATGCACTAGGGGCTGTTTCCTCTACCCTGCATTAGAAAGTTAAGTATCCATCTGAAGGACAAGTTTGTGAAATTCGGAGAGATCAATCTGCAGCCAGACAATGCTTAGTGGCTGCCATCCAACATGAACCCGAAGCTGAGTCCTCATCTAAAGCCGAAAGGGGTTTATAGCAGTTAAAGTCTCGGGTATTGCCCGTCGAAGATCCAGACGAGGGCGCTCGATGCGAAGATTTAGTGAAAGTTGTTATTGGAAACGATCCTGAAAAGTTTTTTCAAGTCGGATCTCAGCTGCCTCTTCAGGAGAAGGAAGAACTAATAGAGTTCCTCAAGAGGAATCTTGACGTATTTGCCTGGAATGCTTACGAAACCCCAGGAGTGGATCCCCAATTCATTTGTCACCATCTTAAATTCAACCCATTGATTATCCCCAAGAAGCAGCCTCCTCGGCGCCCATCTAAGGAACATGCAGATGTAGTGAGAGAAGAGGTAACAAAGCTCAAACAAGCTGGAGCTATTAAAGAAGTTTTTTATCCAGAGTGGTTAGCGAATACTGTGGTGGTGAAGAAGAAAAAAGGGAAATGGCGAGTCTGTGTAGACTTTACTGACTTAAACAAGGCTTGTCCTAAGGATCCATTCCCCATGCCAAAAATTGATCAGCTTGTGGATGCCACTGTTAGCCATCCTCGGATGAGTTTCTTGGATGCTTTCCAAGGTTACCATCAGATACCACTAGCCCTGGAGGATCAAGAGAAGACTGCTTTTGTCACCCCTATTGGTAATTACCACTATAAGGTGATGCCATTTGGCCTGAAAAACGTGGGATCTACCTATCAAAGAATGATAACAAGGATGTTTGAACCACAGCTGGGTAAAAATATTGAAATTTACATAGATGACATGATGGTGAAGAGCAAGACTGTTGCCGAACATATGAAGGACCTCGAAAGTACCTTTGAAGTTCTTAGGAAGTACAAGCTGCGCCTAAACGATTCCAAGTGCTCATTCGGTGTGGGGTCAGGCAAGTTTTTGGGGTACATGGTGACTCATAGAGGAATTGAGATTAACCCCGAACAGATAAAGGCCATCAACAATTTACAAACTCCTCAGAATCCTAAAGAAGTTCAAAAACTGACTGGAATGACTGCTGCCCTGAATTGATTTATCTCTCGATCAGCAGATAACCCTTCTTCTCTCTGATCAACAAGTGGAAGGGATTCAAGTGGATTGAAGAATGTGTTGTGGCTTTTCAACAGCTTAAAGATTATCTAGCTCGGTCACCAATCATGTCCAGTCCTGAGCCAGATGAAGTTTTATTTGCCTACATTGCTGTAGCTCCCTATGCTGTGAGCTTGGTGTTGATACAAGTAGATTGTGGTGTGCAAAGACCAGTTTATTACATAAGTAAGTCGTTGCATGAAGCAGAGATCCGTTATTTGCCACTGGAGAAGGCTATCCTAGCAGTAGTGCTTGGTACACTAAAGCTACCCCACTATTTCCAGGCCCATATGGTCATTGTCCTCACTCAGCTCCCACTCAGGGTTATACTCCGAAGTGCTGACTACACTGGAAGGATTGCAAAATGGGGTACGATCTTGGGGGCTTTCGATATCAAATACATGCCTCGCACAACGGTCAGGGACCAGGTACTTGCGGATTTGGTAGCCGAGTTCACGGAGCCCCAATTAGAAGAAGTAACGCCAACATCGAACATGGATGAAAAATCAGTTGGCATGATTTCTCAACAAGGCCCCTTCCATTGGGAAGTGTACGTGGATGGCGCAGCGAACCAGAAAGGTTCTGGAGTCGGGCTAGTGCTGATATCCCTCGAAAAAATCATCATTGAAAAGTCATTAAGGCTGGATTTCTCGATAACAAATAATGAAGCGGAGTATGAAGCCCTGTTGATGGGAATGGCTATGGTCCGAAGAATGGGAAGAAAGGCAGTGGAGTTGTTCTCGGACTCAAGGTTAGTCGTGGGTCAAGTACAAGGTGAGTTTGAGGTGAAGGATGAAAGAATGCAGGGATACTTGAGCTGAGTTAAATGTCTGCAATCGGAGTTCGAATCTTTCAGTTTGATGCACGTCCCCAAAAGTGGTAATGCACATGCGGATTCTTTGGCCACACTCGCTACCTCTTCGGCGTAAAATTTGCTGAGAGTTATCGTCGTTGAGGACTTGTATGGGCCTACTGAGGCAAGAAGAGAAGTAGTCCAAGTTCACCAAGTCAAAACTGGGCTCTGCTGGATGGATCCTATAATTAAATTCTTGAAAGAAGATATTTTGCCTGAAGAAAGGGGGGAAGCTGACAAAATTCGGAAGAAGGCGATCGGATTCTGGCTATTCGAGGACCAAAAACTATACAAACGCTCTTATTCAGGACCGTACTTGTTATGCATGCATCCTGAAGCGGCTGAGTCGCTACTAGAGGAATTGCATGAAGGAATCTGTGGGAGCCATACTGGAGGTAGGTCCTTGGCTCACCGAGCCATTACTCAAGGTTATTGGTGGCTGAACATGCAAAAAGAAGCCCATGAGTATGTTATAAAGTGCGATCAATGTCAGCGATTTGCTCGAACATTCATCAACCTGGGGGAACTCTTAATCCACTATCCAGCCTATGGCCTTTCACCCAATGGGGCTTAGATATCGTGGGACCATTCCCTAAGGCTATAGGAAACATGAAATACCTTCTGGTCGGCACAGACTATTTCACCAAATGGGTCGAGGCTGAACCTCTAGCCAACATCAGAGACATGGATGTACAGAAATTTGTGTGGAAGAACATTGTCACTCGATTTAGGATTCCTCATACTCTTATTTTGGATAACGGCCTACAGTTTGATAGCAAAGCATTCAGGAATTATTGTAGCGAACTGGGAATCATAAATAGATACTCCACTCCTGCTTATCCCCAGGGTAATGGGCAAGCAGAAGCTGTTAACAATGTCATAGTAAATGGCTTAAAGAAAAGGCTAGATGATGCGAAAGGCAAGTGGGTGGAAGAATTGCCACACATGCTTTGGGCTTACAGAACTACACCTCACAGATCTACTGGAGAGACCCCCTTCTCAATGACCTATGGGGCTAAAGCTGTCATACCTTTGGAAACTGGGTTCCCAACACTGAGAACTAGTTCATCCAGTCCGACCGGCAATAATGAGTAGCTAAAGAAGAGTTTGGACCTGATTGATGAAAGGAGGGAAAATGCAATGGTCCGACTTGCACATTACCAACAAAAGTTCAGGCAGGGCTATGATGCCAACGTAAGGCTAAGGCCTCTAGAACCTGGTGATTTGGTGCCGAGAAAAGTTGTCGGCACTGCAAAGAACCCAGCTTGGGAAAAGTTAGGACCCAATTGGGAAGGGCCATATCGTATTACTTCAGGGGCTGGCATTGGGGCGTATTTCCTAGAAGACCTAGATAGTCATGTTATACCACGCCATTGGAATGTAAATAACCTCAAAAGGTACTATTATTAATCGAATCTTCTCTTCAATCAACATGCCAATTCGTTATCTAAAATATTCTCTTAAGTGTTTAAACTTAAATCTAATCATGCCTGTAGTCCTCAGACCAGATGATTTGGGTTAGTTAGCACTCGGTTACGAATCTCTTAAGTGTTTAAACTTAAATCCAATCATGCATGTAGTCCTCGGACCAGATGATTTGGGTTAGTTAGCACTCGGTTACAAATCTCTTAAGTGTTTAAACTTAAATCCAATCATGTCTGTAGTCCTTGGACCAGATGATTTGGGTTAGTTAATACTCGGTTATGAATCTTTTAAGTGTTTAAACTTAAATCCAATCATGCCTGTAGTCCTCGGACCAGGTGATTTAGGTTAGTTAGCACTCGGTTACAAATCTCTTAAGTGTTTAAACTTAAATCCAATCATGCCTGTAGTCCTCGGACCAGATGATTTGGGTTACTTAGCACTCGGTTACAAATCTCTTAAGTGTTTAAACTTAAATCCAATCATGCCTGTAGTCCTCAGACCAGATGATTTGAGTTAGTTAACACTCCTTCACAGTTCCATAAGTGTTTAAACTTAAATCCAATTATGCCTATAGTCCTCGGACCAGATGATTTGGGTTAGTTGGCACTCCTTCGCATGCCTGTAGTCTTTGGACTAGATGATATTGGTTAGTCAACACCTCCATACAGTTATTATTATTGAAATTTAACTTTATAATGAATCATGCCTGAAATTTTTGGATGTATTTGACTCTAACTTACAACAGGACTCCTCAGTTAAAAATATGCTTTGCACACCTTCAAGAAGGCCTATGAAACTTCCATATCACTTATTGCTTTCATTACTTACTAATAATTCTTATATAAACCAATCTTTTCGGTATTAATTTAAGTTATTTGCTTCATCAGCCTGATATCACGGTTAAGTTTACCTACACTACCATACTCACAAGTTATAGTTATTTGCAATAATAGTGAGCCTTATGATACAGGCAACGAGGACATCAAAAGTAAAAGAGAAAGGATTTCATTGATCAAAATAGAACGGTTTACAAGTCCTTACATAAAAAAAAAACTAACTATATAACAATACAAATACTGAAGAAAAACTCCTAGATATTTAAGTCTCTGTCTGAGTGGCCGAGGGATCAACTGTCTGACTGGGCTGGGCAGCAGCAACGTCTGGGACTTGTTCTTTATCCTTTTCCTGAGTACCCTCAGACTCTCTGGGTGCTTCAGCAGGAGGAGGAAGGGTCTGGCTGACTGGGGGTTGCTCCGGAGCTTCTGGGATTTCACGAATTTTCGGATCGTAATATATGCTTCCAGGCAATCTCAGGTTTGAGTCCGCAGGGACCCTAGCAGCATCCATTGCTTTCCCCCAAGTTATATCGCAGTAGTCTCGGCTGACTGAGGCAAACTGCTCAGTGAGATTGACTTGGGTCTCCTCCACCCCCAGCTGATATGTTGCTTTTCTTTCAGCCTCGACTGCCTCCTTGGCCAGCTGAGCATCCTTCTGAGCCCGTTTGGTAGTCTCCTTGGGTTTTTGAAGTTCAGCTCGAAAATCCTTCACGAGTGCTTTCTCTGTTGCCAGATTGATCTCGGTTAAATTCAGCAGTTGGCGTTGGTCTTCGGCCTGCTTCTCAGCATTCTTCAGGCCTGCATCAAGACTATTCCTTTGCTTGGTAATCTCTTTGAACTGCTCAGACAGTTGAAAATATTCTTCCTTCAGACTGCCCAAAGACTTTTCTGCCTCGGACCGAGAGTGGGCCTCTCCTTCGGCTTCAATATATGTCTTTTTGTTCCACTCTTCCGCCACAAAGACTTGCTGGGTAATCTGCATAGCAGAATGAAAAAGTCAACATAAAACAAACAGAAAAAAAGCAACATCCTAAACTGAAAAGATGGATCAACTCACTTACCATGGCTAAATCCCTTTTTAGGGACAAGAAGAGTTCATACTGGCTGAAGCGCCTGTAAGAATCCATGTCTCGGGGGAGGAGCAGTGGTTGCTCCAAGGCCTCAGTAACGATACCTACTTTCCCCCCATTGTAGTTTCTGAGGGAGGTATCCCAAGAAATGGGAGCACCGTCCAATTCCAACTTGAGGGACCATGTGCGAGGCCCTCGGCGCACGTCACCAACAAGAGGGTCATCTTGACTCTCAGTAGATGATGCCCTCTTACTCCAGTGGTCTTTCACCACTTTTTGCTGCTTGGTCCCTTTTGGAGGAACCACCTCTCCTTCTTCCGTAGCAACGAGAGGCCTTTTCTTTTTCAGATCTGGCAACGGCTTCAAGCTGAGATCAGGAGCCTGAGGGGGTGGTGGAGAAAGACTCACAGCTGGTTGGGACGTACTAGTCCCTTTGGGCTCAGATTTTTTACCCCTGTTCTTCATTAAGCTCCTTAAATCCGCCATATCTTCTTCTTCCGAAGAGTCCTCGGGAAGAGCAGTTATCAGAAGAGGAGGGTGGACACTAGATTACCTGTCAGTTTCCTCCTCGGCGTCCGAGACTGGTATCACTTGAACCTCTCCCGAAGCCTCTCCTTCGAACTTAAACTTATCTATTTGCTCCTCAAGTGAAGAGGTTGAAGAAGCAACTCTTTCACTTCCTGCTATTGGTTCGAGGGGAGCCTGCTGAAGTGGCTAGAGGAGCAATGGCACACCCTAGGGATTTGGGTGTGGTACGGGTGCAAGATCGTATGGTGCTAAAAAGCCTTTCCGACCAACGTCTATGCGTTTGAGGCGATAATCTCATTGTGTTATCGCGTTGCCGACTGGCTGAAAATCGATTGGTTTTGCCGTATAACCAAGGATAAGAGGAACCGACCAGAGTTGTCCGTCTTCACTCACAAAAATTTCTGATCGTAGCAAGTAATTAAGTGCGGCAACGTTTATGAGGCTGAGCCGAAAAGAAACGTGATTTTTATCTGTTAACACCACAATAAAAAGAAACTTGGTCAGAAACTTGAAAATAATGATACCAAGAGAAGGTAGATTGTTAGAAAATGAAGATCCTAAATCTATTGTTAGTAAACCTAGGTCTAGGAGGTCCCACCTGGCTCTCCTGACTAGGTCGGGCAATGAAGACCGTCATGCCACTCGCCCGAGACGATCAAATAGTCGTCTTTCATCCCTTTATTGGACTTGGGAAGGCAGGAGACGAGCCTAACGGTGTCGGACCAAGATTTGAGATAGTATCCCACTCCCTTCTGGCTATGACACTCGTACATATGTACCACGTCACGCCAGGTAAGTCCTAATCCTAGATGAAGGTTTAGGGCGTCAATGGCTCCTAGGATCCTAAAGAGATTGAGCGCGCACTGCTCAGGAGAAAGCCTATGGTTGCGAAGATAGTTTTTGGTGACAGAGCCCATAGGAAGACTCATTCCTCCTTCAATGAACGCTATCATGGGGATTACGGCTTCCCCCTCTCCTCGGTAGGTTAATATCCGCTTCGGAGGACAATACCTCAAATTTACCCCCTAGGGTATGCCGTAGGTCTCCTTAAATTCCTCTATTAAGGCAGGACTATCGACAAGATGTTCAAATCTACCCATTTTTGGTTAACTAGAGGAAGGTGCAGAGCAGTAACTGGCGGATAAGAGTTTGAAGGCCGAAAATACTGGCCGAGAAGAGGATGGAGGGTTTAGAGATGTCGAAACTTATGCAAACTAAACCGGAGAATGATCTTCGAGTTCGCAGAAAGATTCTTACAGACTCTAGGAAGAACAAGGATTGATGTTTGGAAGAACTTAGTGGGTTCAAGTGCTTGAGTTCGCTGGGTAATTTGAAAATTTGCAAAGTAAAGAGGAAATAACCTCCTCTGAGGCTTTATATAGGGGGACAGATGAAAAGGCAGGAGTCATCCCGCCCAACCTTTGTAGAAGAATCATGTTCGTTGGATCAATAGCCCACCGTTGGATACAAGGGACAAAATGCCGCCTGGAGTAATTAATAGCGCTTTGGAAATACCGAAACGACGTTAGCAATGATGAAGTGCTTGCATCTATGCTTGCACACGTGTAAGCCCAGACATTTATGTGTTTTGAATTTTTATTTCGTGACAAGTCAAAATCCTATTTTTTCTCTTTGGATATGAGAGAAAAACTAAAATTTTGAGGGGCTATTGTGGGGGGTGAAATCCCAACCTTTTGTATTAGGCCTAGGGCCCCATTTGAAGATTACTGTGTGTCCGAAGAGAGAAAAATGTGAGAAGGGTTCCATATGGAAGAAATATACCTGGAAACGAACGAGGAGTATAGTCCGAGGAGATTACCAGTGGTCCGAAGAGGTTATTTTCCTCGGGTGCAAAGAGTCTTGGTTGAACAGACACCTAAAAGGTTCAGGCAATCCTTCTAATGATTTTAATGATAAGGATAAGCTTCAGGCACGTATGGAGAAGATAGGAACAGAGAAATATCTAGAAGACAAGATGTAACCACCACATTAAATGCACTGCAGCTACTTTTCTGGCCTCATTAATGTGGAGAAGACCCCTGAACAGTACAATCTCAGCTGCTACCACTCACAGAGGGCTAAAAAGAAGACTTGACGTGACATGTACTCAAGTGGATGCTCAAATGAAGAACAAGTGGACGATGAAGATGATGGGAGAGGACGCTATATAAAGGGAAGAGGCCTCTGATAATAGGGGATTGAAAAAAATCAGAATAAGGGCAAGAGAAAGACTTTACTGTAACTCTAAGACCTATAATCACTGTTCAATCAATAATATATCTCTTCGGACACCAATTCATTTCGTTTTTTACGTGTATGTTTTTGCTGGTTCACACTTGGGGGTTGTAGTTAATTGTTGTCAATCTCATAATCGACCTAGCTCTTTCACCCATTCTCTACAAATTCATTGTTTTGGGCAGGGGCTACAAATCCTAACCCTACATGAGTTAAGCGTAAATTTTTTTTCCCAAGATCTAAAATATTAGAGTTATGCTAGTATATTATAAGTTTTATTATATAAGTCCTATAAATTGATGTGTCACCTATCACATGAAATAATTCAATACTCATTTATTCTTTTGTTGAAGTGTCACATCATTGTCACATCAATTTGTAAGTTTTTTGTAATAAAATTTATACTAAAATTTAGCATTTTCTCTACAAAAAATAAAACAATATGAATTAATAGAAATGCAACCTAATCTCCATTAAGTGAATGAAAAATTTATGCTAAAGCTAATACAAATTTTACGGCAAAAATCTTACAAACTAATATGACAGTAATATGATCGGTGTCACTTAAAAAATATAATAAATGAATGTTTGAATAATTTTTTTTTATTGGTGATATGCTAGTTTGTAAAACCTATATAGTAAGTATCATTAGCTTACTTTGAGTGAAGTATCCATATTAATAAGTATGAATTAGTAATAAATTTGAAATAAAAAAAATAAAAATAAACTAAATATTATTTAAGTGATATTAAGATGTAAAGAGGCCATTTAAAATTTTCGCCTTAGGCCTTAAATTATCTTGGACCGGCCTGTAGACATATTATAGTCATGGACGTGGATTAGGCTTCTTCTTACCCTTATTTTCCCAGAAGGCTTATTGAGGCAATTTCTCAATTGCTGCAAAAAACCTTTCCGTAATGAAGTTTTTATAGAAGTCTCAAAGAAGGTTTGCTGTTGCTTTCTTTTAATCTTATAGAGCGTTTTATTTCTGTCCATCGCAAAAGAGAGAGGAAAAAAAATAAATAAAAAAAATTCTTGATTTACAATGTTCCTTATCTCAAAAGAATCCAGAATTTTCGACTTCAATGACCTCGTGCTAGCCTGTTAAAATTTCTCAATCATACTTTTCTTGATCTAGAAGCCGCCAAGGAACACTTATATCTCTGATGTATCTTAAGTATAACTATTCATGTCCTAGACAAAGGAGCATTCAAAAACTAACCTGCCACTAGGGGTTTTTTTCAATCAACCAGTCCTCTCAAATGGGGACCCGAACATTATTACTTCTTTTTTTATGAGCCAAACATTAATTACTTGATTGTCTATATATGTGGATAGTGATACAAGTACTATACACCATTTTTTTTTTTTTTGATGAGAAGTACTATACACCATTAATTATGTGGAGTCCATTGATCTAATCTCTTTGACTAAACAAGTATATTCAAATCAATTTGTAGTTGTACATTTGTACTGGCTAAGTTGAAAATAATAAACCTATTCAAAACCACCTTACGCAGCAATAGTGCAACACGCACATGCAACACGCACAAGCCTAACTGATAATTTATCAAACGTTAAATATTGCTAACTTCAAAAAAGATGTTTCCATTCACCTCTTGAGCAGAAGATTGAGGTGGGAAAATGAGTGAGATAGTGTTAAAGATTAACGCAGAGCTAGGATTTGAGTTAAGGGGAGAAGATTAAAAGCGTAAGACTAGAAGCAAAATTAATCAAAAATTACACTAAAAAAAAAAAAAACAAATAAACAATTATGTAAACGGTCCTATACTAGCATTTTTTTTTTTGACGTTTTCAAAAACTGTCACTATTGGTCACCTATTACAGTGGTTTCAGTAACTACCGCTATAAGCAAAGGCCTACAGCGGCGCTTTTGTAAGCACCACAATAGGTACAACCAATATCGGCAGTTGAGAGGTCTATATCGGCAGTTCTGAAGAATGCCTCAACAAATGTATCTATTACGGTAGTTTGAAAGCGTTAGGATAGATATTATTTTCTTTGAAATCAAAGTTTTCTGATACAAGACCTATTACGGCGCTTTCGAACCACCGTAATAGGTAATTACAAAAAAAGTACCTATTATGGTGGTTTGAAATTGTTAGGTTCTAAAGATTTAGGATTTTATGTATTTAGAACTCTAATTTGTATTGTTGGCAAACCATGATCAAAACAGGTTATTTAGTCTTGTTTAGACTTACTCAAAGTTGGGTCTTTCATGTAAAGTTGGAATCGAGTGGCTGCAGATGCATTGGTGCATTTCGGCCTGGCTCAATCGATCGAAGGAAAGGCTCGATCGATCGAATCTCGGGCTGAATGTTTTTCTGCAGAATATTCCAGCTCAGCTCTAACTCATTAAACGTTTTGGGTTTTCTGTTTTTACCTTAGGTATATAAAGAAAAACCCTAGTCACGTTTTTAGAGTTGCTCCAGTTGTATTGTTGCTCATACATTGCGGTTTTTTGTAAATCTCTTGTGAGATCTAGAGGAGTTTTCCTTTACACAAAGCTTAGGGTTTCAAGATAGAGATTACTTCAACATCTTGATGATCAACTCGGTTGCTATCATTGAAGCTTAAAGAATATCAAGCGTAGGTGCTTGTAGCTGATTGGAGAATCCAAGAAAGAAGGAGTCCGTGGATTCGGAACTTGCACGTGGTCGTGTCAGTAAGTTCTACTGGTGGGTAGCATTAGGAAGTCGAGCGGGGAGCTTGTAAGTCCTTTTGTATGAACTTCGATTCTTTCATAGTGGATTCAGGTTTGCCTTGAGGATCGGTGGGTCAAATCCTCTCCAGGTTTTTACCGTGTGGTTTCCTGGGTGATCATATCATTGTGTCTTTTATTTTTTCGCTGCTTTATATGTTTGATATGATTATTTGATTGCTTTAACCTAGAATTGCATAATTTGACTAAGTAACAACTTGGCTAATTAACTAGGCTAACCAATCTGGTTGTTTTTAAGGGGTCTAAAACCGTTCAAGTGGTATCAGAGTGGGTTGCTCTCTTGTTAGAGATTTTTTGATCTCTAAGTTGATCCTTGACCCCTATTGTCATGGAGCATGGACACTCTCTTGTTGTTCCTCCCCACTTTGATGGGAATAACTACGCTTATTGGAAAGTAAGGATGAAAGCATTCCTGAAATCTATTGATGAGAGGGTTTGGAATTCCCTTGAATACGGATGGCAGAAGCCCACTACTCCTGTGAGTGAGTGGCAAACTTCTGAAAAAGAAACAGCAGGCTTCAATAGCAAAGGTATGAATGTCATCTTCAATGATGTTTCTATGGAGGAATTTAAGAGGATCTCTAATGTTGAGGTTGCTCATACTGCTTGAAAAATCCTCCAAACTGTGCATGAAGGCACAAAGGCAGTTAAGATCAATAAACTGCAGCAATTGACTTCTAGATTTGAAAGTATTAGAATGTCTGATAATGAATCTTTTGATGAATTCTATGCTAAATTGAATGATATTGTTAATTCTGCTTTTAATTTGGGTGAAATCTATGATCAACCTAAAATTGTTAGGAAGATACTTAGATCTTTAACTGGTAACTTTAGACCCAAAGTGACTGCCATAACTGAGAGCAAGGATGTGGACTCCATCCCTGTTGATGAGCTTGTAGGATCTCTTCAGTCCTATGAGTCTAACCTACCCAAAGTGAACAAATCCAAATCAATGGCTCTTAAGTCAGTTGATGATGTTGATGGTGGTGGATTTGATGAGGAGCTCTCTGCTACAGAGATTGCGTACCTTGCCAAGAACTTTAGAAACTTTCTTAGGAACACAAACAGAAAGGCAAGAGGTACAAACACTACTGAACCTAGAAATTTTAGGAAGAATGATCCCACTAAGGTTAATAACTTTGAAAAACCTAGAGAAAAAGTTGGTCAATCTTCAAATAATTCTTTGGGTCCTCAGTGTTTTGGCTGTCAAGGGTATGGTCATGTGAAATCTGAATGTCCTACATTCTTGAGGACTAAGGGTAAAGCTATGGCTGTAACCCTTAGTGATAATGAGATTTCTGATGATGAGTCTGAATGTGATGAGGATGGAAACTTCATTGCTTTCACTGCTATAGCTGTAGTCAATGAAAGCGTATCTGTTGAAGAGAACCCTTCTGATGGGAAACTCTCTGAGGATGTAGATCTTCAAGAGGCCTACAATAAACTTTGCAAAATTGCTGCAAAGGATGCTATGAATGTTGAACTTGGCCTGAAGAAAATTGAATCTTTTGAACTTGAAAAGAAAAATTTGCTTGTTAAACTGTTTGATGCTAATGATCTTTTGAACAATGTTAAATCTTAGAACATGCTTTTGCTTGATAAAGTTAAAACTTTGGAACATGATTTATCTGTTGCTAGATCTGCTAGTTCTAAACTTGATCAAATGTTGAATGTTCAAAAGTATCCCTCAGACAAATCTGGTTTAGGATATGTTGAAAGCATCTTTGATTCTGCACCACATTCCACGAACTTTGTTCCTTCTTCTTCGTCTAAACCTTTCGTGAGTGAGGTTGTGAGTGAAACTGTCAAACCCCCTGTGAGTGAGGTTGTCAAACTTGTAGAAGTTTCACCTTCTAGGAAGATTACGGTTGATCTGAAAGAGTCTAAACCTAAGGATTCTACTCTTTCTAAGGACAAGATGCATGGTAAACCTGCTTGGGTTTGTCATTATTGTGGAAAGTCTGGACACATTCGTCCAAAATGTTACAAGCTTCAAGCTGCTAAGAGAGCAAACAAACCAAAGGTGTTTGTGCCTCAAGTACAAGATCCTATGGCACTTATTGGTGAATTGGTAAAGGCGTTGAACTTTTATTCCAATCTTGGAGTTGGAAATCACTCGAATGTGAATAAGCACTCCAATGCTCGTGGTGCATCTAAAAGGTTTTGGATGCAAAAGACTCGTCCTAATTAAGTCTTTCTGACATGGTCCTTGTGCTTCACTGCTCATTCCTTTGTGACCATTGTTCTTTGGTTTTTATTGTTTTTGTTTTTTTTCTAGGATTTGCATTGCATTACATTCATGCATTTCATTCTAGGATTTATTTTTTTAATTAAAAAAAAAAAAAGGAGAAAGCAAAAATATGTTTGACATTATTTTTCTTGGTCTTTGAAAACAAAGTTGGTCAATTTATTTACACATAACATGTTTTTGTGTACCTTGTTTAGCTTTGATGAGCTTATTTATTGCATTTTACTAGTTGAAGCTTTGTAGTGCATGTTGTGTGGGAAAGATGTTTATGGTGTTTATCACTCTGTCTTAATCTTGAAGTCATATGTTATTTGACTGTTGGACTTGATCCTTTTGAGAAAGGCATAAATAACCATCTCAGCACTGTTCACTAGCCAATCATGAACACCTTAGTGCATATCATAAGATTTTGTACTCGAGAAAGTGTAGCACATGCACAAAAAGAACATAAAGTGTAGCCTCGACTTAATTGCTTAATGCTTAAAATTGGTTTGTACTATTAGGCTTGATGCCAATTCACTTAATTAAAATTGGTGTGTATTATTAGGCTTGATGCCAATTCACATAATTAAGAGGCTAAATTCAAGAAACTTACATGATTGCAAGCTTATGTTCTAGGAGATGTGGGAGTTATATGATGTAACTCTTTAGGTGATAGTCTCTTTTAAATTCTGTGTGATGAATTTTGTAGACTTTGTGATTGATTTCTATTCACATATCACCTCACATGTATCTTAAGTTTTTGCTAGTTTGCACACACTACACAAGTTACTCTTTGCTAAACACTGTACATGTTATTGTGTGTGTTTTTGGTCTGACCAACTAAGTTTGAAAATATCTTGAGAATTATGCAAAACATTATTTTGCCTGAGAAATTAAAGGATGAACTGGCTGAAACTTTCTTTGGAGAAATTGGGATTACAAATTTGGGTTTTTGAAAAATCATTCCATTTCATCTCATACTCATTCATTGTGTTTCATTGATTTCAATGCTTTGAGGGTTCTTTTTCAAAAATTGGTTTGAGGTTTTCAAAACTATAATTTTTTCCAAAATACTGTGATCCGCTTCCTGTTTCGATCAATCCAGTTTGTTTTTCGATCGATCGAAAATTTTAAAATTCCTTTTAAAAATTTCGGAGTGATTCGATCGATCGAAAGTAATTTTCGATCAATCGAAAGTAATTTTCGATAAATTGAAAGTCGTGAATCAGCTTTTTAAAACAGTGATCTTTGACTGATTCGCTTGCCTTTTCAAAAGTTCTTTTTTCCAAACTTTCTTTTCTCTCTCTGACTTGGCAAGGATCTACAGCAAATTTTTGTCGTTTTCCTCCAAATTTTTTGCAAGATTTCTCTTTACTCAAGCTGGTAAGTCTCTTTTGCCCTTCATTTTTGAGTTTATTTGCATTTTTCATGCATTCTCTCTCAAATTTTCGGACCTCTCTAATTTTGGGATTTTTGATGTTGGAAGCCTAATTTTGTGCAATTGATCAATGGGTTTTTATGGTGACATGTTATAAATTTGATTGTGATAGTTTGATTTGATCAATTTTGGGTTTTGTGAGAAATTGAAATTTCTAGAGTTTATGTTTAGTTCCGAATTGGGGATTTTGTTCAATTAGGTTGAAATTGATGAAATTGGCTTGTTGATTGGATATAATTAGGCATTATAATCTATGTGTAATGTTTTGTAATGCTTAATTCATCCATGTACTTCAAAATTTTTCAAGTGGTTTTCAAATTTTTGGGGTTTTTGTTAGAAGCTCTATGCTCAAGCCATTTTTGTTCAATTCAATTTAATTTTGAACTTTGTTTACTGCATTAGTACATGCATCATGCCATTTTAAATGTTCATGCATCATATAGATTTTTGCTCTATATTTTTCTTGTGCTAACTTGCAGTCTGCCCTTGGTTTTTTATTTTTGTTTTTGGTTTTCTCTTGTGTCTCTATCCTTTCCTTAGCATCATGCCTAGGAAAACTAGAGCTCATAGGTCTGTCACCTCATCTCGTCCTTCCCCTCCTCCCTTTGACCGAGAGAAATTTCCTAGTGAGAAAAACCAAGAGATCTATGATAAGCTGAACCTTAAGAGGAAGATATGGTCTGAGCGATCTGTCATTCTAGATGAGCTTGGTCCTGCCATTAGGGCGAACTTTGAGCGTAGGGGCTGGTTACCTTTGGTGGATATTTCTAATCCTCCTCCACCTGCTACCTTGATTAGAGAGTTCTACTCGAACATCTCTATCCGCGTCTATGATTCCAACACTTTGGTAAAGAGTTGGATACGAGGCGTAAAGTACACCATTACTCCTAAGGTAGTGGCTGATGCTCTAGGGGTACCTTTGGTACAGCACCCTGTCTATCCTTATGATGAGTCTCCTGTTTTGAGTGATGTCATGTCTTACATCACTGGGTCATCTATCCAGTGGGGTTCTGATCCTCAAATCACCACTGCTGAGCTTTTTGAATTACACTATCTCTTCTTTAGGATAGCTTGTCACTCCATCTGGCCCATTTCTCATCTTCACACCATTCCTCTCGAGCGATGTGTATTTTTATACGCTTTTGTCACTGATGCTCTTCTCAGTTTTCCCCATTTGTTTCTTCGTTCTTTGAATGATGTTTATAGGAGTTCATCTTCTGCTCATACTCTTGTTCATCCTATTTTCATTCATAGAATTTTACTTTATCTTGATCTTAGTGGCTTCCCTTCCTCTAAGCCCGTTCATGTGATTGCTCCTATAGGTGCGTCGTTTCTTAGACAGAGGGCTGCTCACCTTCGATCTGGCTCTAAACACCCTAGGTCTGAGCCTTCTGGGTCCGCACCTCCTCCCTCTTCTTCTACAAGTCCTGCTGGTGAGGCTGTTCCTGATCCTAATGTTACTGCTGCTGTTCCTTCACTTCCATCGGATGACTTTGATATCTGTCGTACTTTGGAGACTGTCATGACCGTTCAGGCGGCTCATGGTCAACTTTTGGTGGACCTTTTTGACGAAATCCGAGCTTTACGAGTTGATCTAGCGCGTCTTCGTTCACCCTCACCACCACCTTTTGATGATGGATTGTGATTACCCTTTGGCATTCCGTCACAAAAAGGGGGAGTAGAGTTTGTAGAGGAGATTTTTGTAGTTAGGGAAATTTTGTTTGTTTTGTTGAGTAGATTGTATTTAGGCGCTTCACCTTGTATATCATTTTTGGGATATTCATGTTAGGGGGAGTAACATTGATAGATATACATGATTTTTTATTTGATTCTTATTTCTTTGGATTCACTGTTTATTGATTTATATTCTATGAGTTATTCATTGATATATGTCTTTATTATGTGTTGTGTGAATCATACAAGAATGTTATACCTGTTTATATACTATTTTCTGTCACACATGCGTTTATGCGTTTGTTGAGTATTTCATGAATATACAGGTTGATTCAATTGAGCTGCTGTCTACACTTGCAACTGATGGATAGTAGTTAAGATTGGATTTGTTGTTATGAGCATTATTTTTGTAAAGGGCTTTTTTAAATTGTAAACTTTGAGTTTTTAGTTTGTGTTTTGTCACGGATTGCCAAAGGGGGAGTTTGTTAGGTTCTAAAGATTTAGGATTTTATGTATTTAGAACTCTAATTTGTATTGTTGGCAAATCATGATCAAAACAGGTTATTTAGTCTTGTTTAGACTTGCTCAAAGTTGGGTTTTTCATGTAAAGTTGGAATCGAGTGGCCTGGCTCAATCGATCGAAGGAAAGGATCGATCGATCGAATCTCGGGCTGAATGTTTTTCTGCAGAATATTCCAGCTCAGCCCTAACTCATTAAACGTTTTGGGTTTTCTGTTTTTACCCTAGGTATATAAAGAAAAACTCTAGTCACGTTTTTAGAGTTGCTCTAGTTATATTGTTGCTCATACATTGCGGTTTTGTGTAAATCTCTTGTGAGATTTAGAGGAGCTTTCCTTTACACAAAGCTTAGGGTTTTCAAGATAGAGATTACTTCAACATCTTGATGATCAACTCGGTTGCTACCATTGAAGCTTAAAGGATATCAAGCGTGGGTACTTGTAGCTGATTGGAGAATCCAAGAAAGAAGGAGTCCGTGGATTCAGAGCTTGCACGTGATCGTGTCAGTAAGTTCTACTAGTGCGTAGCATTAGGAAGTCAAGCAGGGAGCTTGTAAGTCCTTTTGTATGAACTTCGATTCTTTCATAGTGGATTCAGGTTTGTCTTGAGGATCGGTGGGTCAAATCCTCCCCAGGTTTTTACCGTGTGGTTTCCTGGGTGATCATATCATTGTGTCTTTTATTTTTCCGCTGCTTTATATGTTTGATATGATTATTTGATTGCTTTAACCTAGAATTGCATAATTTGACTAAGTAACAGCTTGGCTAATTAACTAGGCTAACCAATCTGGTTGTTTTTAAGGGGTCTAAAACCGTTCAGAAATCGCTGCAATAGGTTTTGTTAGGACATATATGTTTTAACTTGATTAAGAACATATGTCACTTATTTATGTAAATTGGCTAATCCTTTGACAAAACGCACTCTACTTGTAATTGGGTAGTTCTAGGTGTTTTTAATACTTCAAGAAACAATGTTTCAAGGTCAAGTGTTGAAGTCATCAAGTCTGTCCAAGAAAAAGCAAGCTGAAGTGCAAAGTTTTTAAAGCTCGACACCTTCTCGATAGCTACCTCGACACCTGGCTATCTGTCGAGCTCTTCAGCTGATGCTTATCGCAATCTCAATAGCTTCTCGATAGCTGGTCGATCGATCGAGAAAGTTTCTGTCTCCTCGACACCTCCTCGATAGCTGCTATCTGTCAAGATTCATTAAATCTCGACACCTCTCGATCGATCGAGGTTACGGGAAATCAGAATTTTCAGCTTTTTGATTTTTGGGCCAGACTTATGTATTTGAGTAGGATTTCTTTTCTCACAACCCTAGACTTATATAAGGCTTATTTTAAAAGCCGTCACATAAGAGAATACAAGGAGAACATATGCAAAAAGGTGATTGATGCCTTATTCTCTCTGAAAGAAGCTACTGCGTCTTTGCGCCTTAGGGTTTTGTAACCAAGTGCTTCTTGATCTTCATTGTTGATGAAGTGAAGAACTTTGCAGCCAACATTCTTCTTCCTTAAGTTGGTGAGTGAGTCACGTTTTGAGATTCGTGCAAAGGAGTTAGTCACGTACTGGGATCCGTGCAACAAAAAGGGTGGCGTTCATATATTGAAGAGTTCAGAGGTTCTGAAGTGGTAGAAGGTTTCTGCTGTGAGTTCATCTACGGGGATTGTAGAGTTTAGGGACAAAGGTTTTGTACTAGATCTGAAACTTCTCTTTTCTATAGTGGATTGCTTTTCGGGAAGGTTTCCCCCCAGGTTTTTTACTGTGAAACTAGTTGGTTTCATTGGTTTTCCTGGGTCATCATATCTTGTATTATTTTATTTTTTCGCTGCATGATTTTGACATGATATTGATGTTTGTTTGTTTTAACAAGTTTTATTAATAATAAATCTAATTAACAACTTGGGTTTAAAACTTGTTAATTCTATCAACCGGGGTCTAAATTTCCCAACAGGTTTGAAATTTTAAAACAAATTTATTTTGACACAAGACCTATTAAGGTGCTTTTGAATCACCGCAATAGGTAATTACCAAAAAAAAAAAAAAAAAGTACCTATTACGGCGTTTTAGAAGTGCTGCAATAGGTCAAAAATTTTTAGAACAAACTTATTATTTATATAAGACCTATTACGGCGTTTCTAAATCTTTGCAATAGGTAATTACAAAAAATACCTATTATGGCATTTTGGAAGGACTGCAATTTTAGGTCTGAAATTTTAAAATAGACTTTATATATATATATATATATATATATATACACACAGGACCTATTATGGCGCTTTTGAATTGCCGCAATAGGTAATTAAAAAAAAAAAAAAAGACCAACAAGTTTAGAGTATTTTTTTTGGGGGGATAAAAATATTAAGACTTTATGGAATGAAAATAAAAAATAAAAGTTCATTACACGAGTAGTCTTATCCATGTAACCAGCTAGCCAAAACATTGCTAGTTTAATAAAACTTAAATATAACACTCGTAATATCTTCAACCGACAAGTTTTCAATTGAAGGAATCTTGGCCATACATGACTTTGGCTAAAACTATGGGAATTACCATTGGATATGAAGCTAATACATAACCCCAAACCCAAACCAAGGATTTAGATGCATAACCTATCTTATAAATAATCAACGATAATATATTGGAACAGAGCATAATTAAATATCCACAAATAAACTTCAACCCATCAATATCTTTCCTATGAAATCCATAAAAACAAAAACTTTAACAATAAAGTCTCCAAATACAATCTCAAAGAGTTCCACAACTGTCAAACTCACTATCCAAAAATATATACTAAAACAGTTCACCAACTAACATAGCTCCAAAAAAAAGAAGGTCAATCTAAGGCTCCACTAATCTACCACCAAAAGACATTCCACTGCTCTTATCTGAAAGGGTCGAAAAAGGGGGGTGAGCTAGAAGCCCAATAAGAGACTATATAACATGGGGATGTCTTTTAAAACAAAATATTAGTATCATTGACAAAATATAGTCTTTACAAAACATTTACAAATAGTTTTAACAGTAATATAATATATTCTATAAAATTGTCAAGGATAAAACATTTAATTATAACACTGTAATCATTAAATAAAATAATAACCACTTTAATTAGCCAAAATACACTAAATAGGTAGTACCAATATATATTAGTAATAAATAATTTTTCCACTTATAAAGGTCAATAGCAATAAAATAATAATTCGATATGGAAAACATTAAACATTAGTCAGACAAAGACATAAACTGCTAAACACTCAGCTGGTGATTCCCATTAAGAACAATAACACTAACCTCAAAGAGGCAACACTGGCTCCAAAGAGCAAACGATAACACTACACCACACCACAATAACACTACATCGGCCGAATGCCAACACTTAACCCTGTGTTGGCAAAGGTTACAGACTGTCTACCTGACTGTTTGAAAACATTCTTACTTTATTACAATATTGTCAATTACCAATCATATATCATATAACAAATACTTTCTCAAAAATATAGTTTTGAATCATTCTTAACATATACAGTTTCAAGGTGACACTTAAGAAATAATAAAATTCAAGTATGTGTACAAAGCATTGATAATGGTATAAGTTTTTGAAACTTCACTTTTGCAATTATGTATATATAAATATATTTTTACCAAAAATATATATGAATATAAATTTCTTGAGAGACCTCATGTTCTGAAGTCCACTTACCTCTAGTTGCTAAACCAAGTTTCACTTCAATTGTTTGAATCAATGTCAACTAGAACCTAAATAAGGACAAGCCAACTCGATAAGAATGGTTACACTAAGGTAGCAATAAAAATATATATATAAATTTCACTCTTAAAATTCGTATATCACTACTTATTCTGAAACTATAGCTAATTTAGTACTCAATTGCTTTATCAAGTACTCCAAAAATCAGTACCTAGTAAACAATTCTAATGAGTCGAATAGGTAGATCTCTATGTTATTTGATTCTCCTAGTACAAGTTGGCTTCCAAATAATCATATGCTTGTAGATCATATCAGCCCAAAATAAATATATAGCATCCATAAAATCTCTAACCGTAGGACTTATTATTCTATAGTAGGTATTGACAAAAAAAATTTAGTTACTCGAAACCATTGTTATTGATTCCGTTCCATTCTGTTCCTACCGGAACGGCCGGAATTTTTCGTACCGGTATGCAAACCGGTATCGGAATACCCCACGTTTCACCTTGGGTCAAATTTCGGGCCGTTCCAGGCCATTCCAGTCATTCCGGTCAATTCCGGCCAATTTCGGCCGAGATGCAAATTTCGGCCGGTACCGGATTTGACCTATTATTAAAAAAAAATAGAAAAGAGTAAAGGTCCAATGCGTGCTGGTAGTTCTTGGGAGTTCTTTTGATGATGAATTTGATCATTCTCTCATGGATGATGATGAGGAGGAGGAGTAAATCTTGTATTTTTTGATATTTAGTTATTGTCTTGTAAATCTTCTTATTGTGTGATGTTAAATTGATGTTATATTGATGTTTAAGACTTAAAAGTTAAGACTAAATGATTTGTATTATTTGATATTTAGTTATTTATTTACTAGAATTGACAATTTTATGTTCAACAAGAATATATATAAATTATTTTTTAAGAACCCCGAAACACCCTGAAACGGTACGCCGAAATCGGCCGGTACTGAAATATTCCATTCAACTGGACAAACCGAAACGGGGTCCGAAACGGTATTAATAACAATGCTCGAAACCATGTTATTGATTACCAGGTTCATAAAGTCAGCACCACTAGTAATTAAGCTACGTAAATCCCAAATAAAAAAATCATCTAAAACCTTAAGTCATGAGTTCATAAGGAAAAGTTCATGCAAGACTAATATACTACACTAGCTTTATAGATTATCTCATAGATCTCAGTGAGAGAGGCATACCTGAACACACGGATGCAGTATTTTTTTTTTCTTCTTCTGTAATCTCACAGTTTCTCTCTCAGTCTTTCAGCAAGAAGCCCTAATTTACTTACACGTTAAAACTATTTTCACTTGGGCTGAAATTTAAAACCCACTAAAAACTTAAATAAGCTTCCAAGACTTTAATTCCCACTAAACTCATATTAAGGTTGTTTAGATGGGCTAGGACTCTAAGAATTTCAATGGCACTTAAACTTCTTACCCAAAAAGGTTTTAATCTCTTATCTTTTCCTTAACTGATAAGGAGACTAAAAGTTAAATATGAATAATCCACAAAATAACTATTCAAGTTATCCTTTTTTTTTTTTTTGGAAGAATATCATAATATAAAATAATATCACTTCCAAAATGAATTAAGTAATTCATCAACTCCAAACTAAAAGCAATTAAATTAAATTTAAGTGAGACGAGTGTTACATTCTCCCCCTCTTATAAAATTTTCATCCTCGAAAATTCAAAACATACCTCAATTTTGAAATAGCAGGGGATATTTGGATTGTATTTCGTCTTTACGCTCCCATGAAGCTTCTTCTATGGAATGATTCCTCTTTAATACTTTGACCAAATGTATAGTCTTATTACGTAGCACTTGCTCTTTATGATCTAAAATATGAATTAGAACTTCCTCATAGGACAAGTTCTCTTTGACTTGAAGTGGCTCATAACTCAGAATATGAGAAGGATCAGGGACATACCTTCTCAACATGGATACATGGAAAACGTTATGTAACCTTGACAAAGCCAGTTGTAAAGCAAGCCGGTAAGCAACAGAACCAACTCTCTCCAAAATTTCAAAGGGCCCCACAAATCTAGGGCTTAACTTACTCTTCTTGCCAAACCTCATAACTCCTTTCATAGGTGCCACTCGAATAAATACCATGTCTCCTATTTCAAATTCCACTTCTCTTCTCCATGGATCAGCATAACTTTTCTGTCTACTTTGAGCTACACACAATCTTTCGCGAATTACATCAATCTTTTCACTGGTTCTTTGAACAAACTCAAGACCCAAGATTCTCCTCTCTCTAACCTCATCCCAACAAACTGGGGATCTACACTTTCTCCCATACAAAGCCTTATAAGGTGCCATCTTAATACTGGAGTGATAGCTATTGTTATAAGCAAACTCCACCAAAGTCAAATGGTCATTCCAACTACCCTTGAAATCCAAGGCACAAGCTCTCAACATCTCTTCTAAAGTTTGGATAGTTCTCTCGGACTGTCCATCTGTTTGAGGGTGACAAGCGGTACTAAAGTTCAACTTAGTACCCAAGGCTTTCTACAAGCTATGCCAGAACCCTGAAGTGAATCTCAAATCTCTATCAGATACAATAGAAACTGGCACTCCATGTAACCTCACAATCTCATTAATATAAAGTTCAGCCAGTTTGTCAAAAGAGTAGTTCATTCTAATTGGAATGAAGTGGACAGATTTAGTCAACCTATCCACTACCACCCAAATAGCATCATGATTCTTAGGTGATCTTGGTAACCCACACACAAAGTCCATGGTGATATACTCCCACTTCCTCTCAGGTATAGACAGAGGTTGTAGCAACCCTGAAGGCCTTTGATGTTCCACTTTGACTTGCTGGCAAATCAAGCATTGTTCCACAAATTGAGTAATTTCTCTTTTCATGTTAATCCACCAATAAACTTCTCTAAGGTCATGATACGTCTTGGTACTACCCGGATGCATTGTATAAGGTGAACGATGGGCCTCCTCCAATATCTCTCTTTTAATCAATGAATCATTAGGTACACAAAGCCTATTACCAAACCTCAAAACACCATCATTAGGGATATTAAAATCAAGTCTACTTCCACCACGTACTTGTTCCATGATCTTCAACAATTGAGGGTCACCACTTTGAGCAACTTTGATCTTATCAATTAGAGTTGGTTGTACACTTAAACTTGCCAGGTAGAATTAGGAGTCTCCAGTCATTATGTCTACTCTAAGTTTCTAAAGATCAACAATAATATGCTTCTGAGTAGTTAACAATGCAGCTGAGAAGCCATATGACATTCGACTAAGTGCATCAGCCACAACATTGGCTTTATCAGGATGGTAATTTATAGAACAGTCATAGTCTTTAATTAATTCTAGCCATCTCCTTTGCCTCAAATTTAATTCTTTCTGAGTGTATATGTACTTCAAACTTTTATGGTCAATGTATATTTCACATCTCTCACCATATAAGTAATGCCTCCAAATCTTCAATGAAAAAACCACTGCTGCCAATTCCAAATCATGAGTTGGATAATTCTGTTCATAATTCTTTAGTTGTCTAGAGGCATAAGCAACCACCTTCCCATGTTGCATTAGAACACAACCAAGACCCTTACGAGATGCATCACTATATATCACAAAACCACCAGAACTAGATGGAATACTCAATACTAGGGCAAAAACCAACCGTTGCTTCAACTCCTGGAAACTTCTTTCACATTCTTCTGTCCAATCAAACTTTGCATTTTTTCAAGTTATCGAGTCAAAGGAGTTGCAATACTGGAAAATCCTTCCACAAATCTTCTATAATAACCTGCAAGGCCCAAAAAACTTCTTACCTCACTTACATTAGTAGGGACAACCCAATTAACTATAGCTTCAGTCTTACTAGGGTCCACTGTAATTCCATCTCTAGAGATCACATGTCCTAAGAACATCACTTGATTCAACCAGAACTCACACTTCTTCAATTTAGCAGACAACTTCTTGTCTCTTTAAATTTGCAAAACCATTCTCAAGTGTTCCTCAAGCTCTTCTTGGCTTTTAGAGTAAACCAAGATGTCATCAATGAAAACAATAACAAACCGATCCAAGTACTCATAAAATACCCTATTCATCAAATCCATAAAAACAATTGGAGCATTAGTCGGACCAAAAGGCATCACTAAGAACTCATAATGACCATACCTAGTTCGAAAGGTTGTCTTTGGTATGTCATCCTCCTTAACTCTCAACTGATGATAACCCGATCTCAAGTCAATTTTAGAGAAGACTTGAGCGCCTTAAAGCTGATCAAACAAATCATCAATTCGTGGCAAAGGGTATTTGTTTCTTATGGTTACCTTATTCAACTCCCCATAGTCAATGCACAACCGCAAACTGCCATCCTTCTTCTTAACAAACAACACTGGAGCACCCCAAGGGGAAGCACTAAGCAGAATAAAGCCTTTATCAAGCAAGTCTTGCAACTTTGCAAGCTAGCAGGGATCTCCTCTAACCTCACTTTACATACAGTGCTTTTGGATAGCTAGGGATGCCAACTTGAAATCACCCTTGTTCCATGGCTTTAAAACAGATTAATTTTTCAATTTCTAAAACTATGTCTATGTGTTTCTCAATATTTTCTGAAACTACGCACGGCAATAGCAAGGCCTCATGAACACATGGATTAGCCAACAAGATTTCTCCATACTTATAATAGATTGGTTTGAAGTCAAAATTTTATTACATAAAAAATAAGACAATATATTTAGCTACAAAATTGGTTGTAGCCTAAGGCTATAACCTTACTCAATAAAATAAATACTACTGCATAATTTGAAAATCTAACTGTTAAATTATATGTTCTTTAGAGCATCCACAGCCGGAATTCTACTCTCATCTTATTTTACCATCCCAAAAAGCCACTTTATCAATTATACAATACAATTTTACAATACTCTCAGCATCCCAACTTTTATTTCCCTATTCTACTCATTAAAATAATATTTCTACACAATAAAATAATATATCCTACAATCACTATCATACAATACAACACATTATTTATTCTTTCTCTCTCTCTATTCAAGAATCACAATCACCACCACCGCTGCACTACACACACCACACCACCACCACCACCGACAACCCACAATCTTCCGTCAACACCCAAAAAAAAAAAAAAAAAAAAAAAAAAAAACCAGAGAAAAGACCAAACCCACCCACTGCCCTCTCCGACCATCAGCACCACCACCCTCTTCGACCATCAACACCACACACACACAAAAAAAAAAAAAAAAAAAAAAACCCAGAGAAACGACCAGACCCACGCCGCTGCACCTACTGCCCTCTCCGACCATCAACACCACCACCACCACCACCCTCTCCGACCATCAACACCATACAAAAAAAAAAAAAAAAAAAAAAAACACACAGCAACCCACAGTCAAAAATCAGACCCACCACCGTCGAAACTCGAAGGAAGCGGATTCGCCGCGGGGAAGGAAAAATGAAAGAGAGAAGAGTTGCCGGAGAAGAAAAACGCAGAGACCCACCACGCCGATCTCCAACTCAACTGTGCCGATCTTGCCGCTCGCCGATCTAGAAACCCACCACACCGATCTAGAGAGTTGCCGGAGGGTTTAGCCTAGAGTGAAGGTAATGAGAATTGCGCCGATCTAGAGAGTTGCTGGAGAGTTTAGCCTTGAGTGAAATAAAGAGAGCAAGAAGAATCAGAGAGTAGAAAGAAAGAGAGAGAAAAGGAAGAGAGAGAAGAATGAGATAATATAATAATAATTTTCAATTATACAATGTTGCTACAGTACCATCTTATTTGTAAGATGGTACTGTAGCAGTATTGTAAAATTTTTTACAATTGGGACATTTTACAAGTCCGGCTGGAGCAACATTTGAGGACAGAAATGGTAAAACATCTCAACATATGGCATATGGCGTTTGGGCTGCGGATGCTCTTATGCTCTTAATGCATATGTCAAATTTTGTTTTAATCGAATATTATTTACTATATGATCTATAAGTTTATATTTTATGCATAATTTTAAATTACAAAAACTTGCAATTTAAACGATTTATTGATGATATAGCCATTGTTCTTTAATTTTCTAGAAATTTTGCAAGCATGGAGAATATAAGAAGAATATGTAATTAAATAGTAGATTTGTCAAAATTCACCTCTAATAAAAAGATATTAAGTAAAGTTGTAATCGAAAACTACAACATAAATTTTTAGCTAAACTTTGCCCAAAATAGAATAGATTTTATCACAATTAACGATGCCTCACCCTTTGATATATCTAAAGGAAGAACCACCTTCTTCATATAAATTATAAATATATCTTTTGTGAATTCTGGAATTTGACGTATAAACTTATTGATTTTTCGTAGTAGTGCACAGAAAATTCAAAGTTTTTCAAAACGTGGCAGCATTTTTCTTCTCCAGTTATATTCCTTTAATTTAAATCATTCAAATTCAGAATCTACGACTTTTTTGATAAACAAGAATCTACGACTTGAATATTAAGAGTAGAGGTTGTTTGATTATACCAATTTAACATTTTTTAAATCCGATAGTAAAAAACAAACACTTCAATTTGTCAATATAATGATCTCATCCTTTGCCTATATAAAGAGCCAAGGTCTCTCTATAGAAAGTACAAACCAACTCTTAAGTTCTCCTGATACTACTGATCTCTACTCATACTTAGTATACTAGCCCAAGATGTGGTCTGTTTGGCTTTCTGTCATTAGCTTGCTTATAGTGATTGCCACGAACTGGCTCTATAGGTGGAGGAACCCTAAGTGTAATGGAAAACTACCTCCTGGCTCTATGGGCTTGCCACTTATTGGGGAGACCCTTTCTTTTCTTGTCTCAAACAAGTCAATAGACATGCCACCTTTTATCAAGAAAAGGATGAAGCAGTAAGCCCACAATGGCTCACATGCAATTTTTACATAATCTAATTTATATTTGAAAAGTTCTGGTGACATAACTTTTTTCATAGTTCTAAAATGGTCGATTGTGAATGGTAGGGAAAAAATAGTCGATCCATGTAAAAATTATTGTGTACCACTCACAATCGACAACTTGAACAACTGATTCTCGTATTTTTATTTATAACTTCTTTTTTTTTTGTCATTTTAGATATGGGCCAATATTTAGGACAAGCTTGGCAGGACGGCCAGTTGTGATATCATCTGATCCTGAATTCAACCATTATGTTTTTCAACAAGAAGGAAAATTGGTTGAACGTTGGTACATGGACTCTTTTGCAAAAATTCTTCACCAAGATACTACAAGAATTAATGCTCAAACAAACATTCATAAGTACCTTCGGAACCTAATCTTGGGTCACTTTGGTCCCGAAGTTCTCAAGGACAAGATGCTACCAAAGTTGGAGGATGCGATAGATCAAAGGTTGCAGGGTTGGTCTAAGCTATCCAGTTTAGAAGTGAAGAAAAGCACATCAGCTGTAAGCTTTTAACTCTTATATGCATTTCAAATTTTCAAGATAAAAACTTTTCAGGAGGTACGAATAAATAAATAATAATAAAATGATCAAATCTATGGTACTTCTTAGAGGAGATAGCCGCTATAATTATAGAATCTCTCTCTTTAATTATTTCAAGTGTTTTAATCTAAACATTGTATTTATATTCATAAAAGGAAAGGTGACAATTAAAATAATTTAAAATACATTGTTATGATCATATGCGGTTTTGTACCTAAAAAACACAAACATAACACAAAATTTCAATGGACTCTTACCCGGCATTTCTATTTGCCAACGAATGACTGAAAGCATTATTGAGGATCCTTATATGTATATTCATTTCATAGCATTTTGAGTACTTGAAGTAGCTAATAGCCTAATACTACCATATATTAAAAAAAGTAAAAAAGAAAAAAGAAAAGAAAAGAAGAAGCAGCTAGCTACCACACAAAAAAAGCGCCATTCTCTTTTTACAATAACTTATTTGTTGGTTATTTGCAGATGATCTTTGATTTTACAGCAAAGCAGTTATTCAGTTATGAGCCAGAGAAAGCAAAGGAAAATATTGCTGAATCTTTTACTAACTTCTTGCAAGGACTTATGTCATTCCCTATTAATATCCCTGGAACTGCCTATCATAGATGTCTAAAAGTAATTTCCTCAAACTTAATTCCTATACATTTTGTTAGAAGTATGTTGTTAAATAATTAAATTTACTATTTTTCAATAATTTAAACTTTTAGGAGAATTGGTATTTTAATATGGTATCAGAATAGGAGATCTGGATGAATTTGATACCTGTCATTTAATCCACTCTATCTCATTTTTTTATTTGAATTTAGTCTAATATTATACTAATTCAATTGTCGAACAGAACCAAAAGAAGGCAATCAACTTGATAACTACGATGTTTGAAGAAAGAAAACGTAATCCTGAAATTCGCAAAGGAGATTTTCTTGATCAGATTTTGGCAGACATGAAAACAGAGACATTCTTTACTGATAATTTCATCATCTATATGATGTTTGGGCTTCTCCTTGCGAGCTTTGAGACTATATCTTCAACTCTTACTTTGGCCATCAAGTTAATTAATGATCACCCAAAAGTGGTGCAAGCATTAACGGTTAGTATGTGAGACCAATATATATATATATATATATATATATTAATTTCCAAAATTTTATGAATTAGATTAAGAAGTAGCATTTTTGTTGTATAATTCTACTAGACAGCTTTTTTTTTTTTTTTTTTTTTTTTTTTTTTTTTTTTAAATTCATTAAAAAAACATTTTATTTATCTTAGGAGGAACATGAAGCAATTCTTAAGAACAGAGAAGATGTCAATTCTGGACTCACATGGAAGGAATACAAATCAATGACTTTTACTCATAATGTGAGTAGATAGTACTCCCCTCCTTTTTTGGCCTTATACTCTTTCTTTTTAAATTTCCTGGAAAGGTTTCTTATCATCCAATGAATGGGAAAAAATAGGTTATCAATGAAGCACTAAGGCTTGGTAGTGTTGCTCCGGGGATTCTGAGAAGAACCATCCAAGACATCCAAATAAATGGTAAGTTCAAAATCAAAGTGGTTGATATGCTAACATAATTAATGGCTTTTTTTAGTTTAAAAAGTAAAACCTAACGAATGTGCTAAAGACATTAGTTTAAGAAGTTTTTTTAGAATTTTTTATGAAAATAAATTGATTTTTTGAATTTTTTTTTTTGATTTTTGACAACTTTTTATATTTTTCATAAAAGTTTATCAAAACTTACGTAAAATAGTTCATTAACAAATGCCCTAAAAGCAGGTGTTAAACTGAACCCTTAAAAAATAGTAAGTATAAAATGTTTATGGAATTAAAAATTTCTCAAGTTACTATTATATCTTCAATTTGTCTTAGTGTTAAATAATCTTCAGTTATAGATTAGATGAGAACACTTTACATCTTACATTAATGCGAGACACGTTCATTAATTGTAGGGTATACAATTCCAAAAGGTTGGGCACTTATGGTGGTTCCTGCTGCCCTTCAACTGAACCCAAAGACTTATGAGGATCCTCTTGCCTTCAATCCTTGGCGTTGGCAGGTGGGAGTTGAATATATATATATATATATATATATACACACACACACACATATATTCAACACCTTGATATTCTCATCAGTCACAATCGTGATCATGTCATGGAATGAACTTTGATGGAATTAACTTAATATTTTTTATTATATTTTGCTAATCTCTCTTTTTATTATGAATTAAAGGACATCTCAGCAAACGTCACAGCAAAAAACTTCATACCATTCGGGGCAGGCATGACTTCATGTGCAGGGGCCGACTTCAGCAAGGTTCTAATGGCTGTTTTCCTTCATGTCTTGTTCACTAAATACAGGTACGTACTTGCATATGCGTATGTATGTAACACATATACAGACAATATATAAGTAGAACAAAACTGTTTTTTTTTTTTTAATACTGTATTTGAATTATGATTAGGTGGACAACAATCAAGGGTGGTGAGGTGATTCGCTCTCCTACTTTAGGATTTGGTGATGGTTTTTACATTCAAGTTTCAGCAAAGCATGGATGATGATGGAAATTAATATATACTCGATCAAGTGAATTGCAGAGAGTATCACGACCATATTCTGGAATCTGGACGTTATATTATGAAATAAATAAATAAAAACTATCCCTAGTCCTAGAAAATCACAGTTTTCAAATGTATGTTAATAAAGTTGATGATGGTCATCCTTTGTCGTTTGGTTACTTTGGTAGATATGATCTTTCTGTAAGACAACTGTTGCCGTATGGAACAACCAAACCATCTACGTGTTGAGTTAAAAAAAAAAAAAAAAGGTTGTTATATATGTCTTTCAATTACAATAAATAAAAAGTTGCTTTTAGTATTATAATATCTCTCTCTCTCTCTCTCTCTCTCTCTGCAGTCTGCACACGCTTGAATGTATGTTAAACCATATATTGCCTTTATTTTTGGTAAATAAGGAACCATATTAAGCATTAAGAGTACTTAATTTCTCGAACAAGGATCCCTATGTTAAACCATATATTGCCCTTAGGGTTTAATGAAAAAAAAAAATTAATCTGTTCATAGATTTGTTGTTATAAAATTTATTTTTGGTAAATAAGGAATCATATTAAGCATTAAGAGTACTTAATTTCTCGAACAAGGATCCCTATGTTAAATCATATATTGCCCTTAGGGTTTAATGGAAAAAAAAAATAATCTGTTCATAGATTTGTTTTTATAAAATTTATTATGAAATAATACACCTCAGTAATTCATATTTCAAAAGTGAATAATGCTAAAAATATAAATTATTTTACAAATTGCTGATATGGTGAGTGATTATTGATAAATAAAAAAATGATATTAATGATAGGTTTAAATGAAAACTAATAAGAAGTTGGCCACATCACACACAAGTAATATCATACACAAGCAATGTTAATAATAATAATTGTACGTGCTTTTCCAGATAAAACTAATAATAATTGTAAGTGCTTTTTGTGGTTTCACTTTCACCCCAGTGAACTCGCACTTTGTTTCCATCAGTTCTAGCAAAAACACTTCTTCTCAGACTTTGGCCAAGGCTGTACTTTTAAGGTGCTCACTAACATGATCCTAAAATTGATGCTGGCAACAAATCGACTAATAAGAGACCAGAAAACAAATCTCAATTCCAAACATTCTAACTGTTCTACATATATATATATATATATATATAACTTTGCTAAAAGAGATATATATTCCAAACCCATTAAAATTATATTACAAAAACCCAAATTTGTACCAAATTAGTATATTTATCTTATCGTAAATTGGATCAAAACAGATTGTATCAAGCCAAATTAACCATTGAACATCTAAAATAAAATTTAACAAAATTTAAACATTATTATAAGTAAATTTAATTAAATTAAGTAATCTTTTAGAAGGAAAAAGAGACGCTTACTTTTATTATAAACATTTCTTTTGTGTGTTAAAAAAATTATAAATTGAGTACTTTGATCATTTAACTTAATAATCAAGTTAGATTCGAGCACCTAAGATATAATATGAACTCAAACCCTTTTTAAAAAAAAAATCAATTTCTTTATTATAAGGATCAGATTGGGTCTAAAAATCTACAAATCCTTATCCATTGTCTCATCCAAGTAACTTTAGCATTTTCCTGGTTTTAGATGTTATATATGTCTGGAAGTGTCGACCAAAATGCAAAATGTGTCTTCTCCATTGGTGATCATTATTAGCCACGTGGTCCACGTCCAGATTTCCATATCTTGGCGTCACCATTCAAAAAAAAAAAAAAAATTTACAAGAGCTTCACGATGCCCTAAGTTTGACGGTTCAAAATTTGATACTTGATCTTATTCAAAGCTCATGAAATTCGTGTGTTTGAATGACTATATCTATATAAAAAAATTTTGTTTTTCTTTTAGAAACACAGCTATATATAGATATGTCAAGATTCAATTGATTTTGTCTTAAGATCAGACTTTGGGGCTGTTTGGATATCACTTATTACTAAAAACTGAAAACTGAAAACACTGTAGTAAATAATTTTTAAATGTGTGAATAGTGCCGAGAGACATAGTTTTAATAAAAATTTTGCTAAAAATTAAAAAGTACTTGCAGGTTTCGTGAACAGTGCACGAGACTCACCATTCAAAAACGCACCACTAAAAAATGTGCAAAATGCGCTTCTCAATCGAGCACTTTAAGTCTAATAGTGTGTTTGGTAACGGTTTATTTATAGTTACTTATATGCATAATGCTTATTAAAAGATTTAATTTTGATAATTTTTATGTTAAATCACGTGTTACAAAAAGTTAAAATCTAATTTATTGCAAAAAAGTTAAAATTTGGATTGTTGGCATATCTGATGAAAGTGTATTTTTGGTTTTTTTTTTTTTTTTTTTGATACATGGATAATTGGGGGTAGAGGTGCTAACTAATTAGGTTAAAATGGCTTTTGACATGATAATTTTTTTGCGAAACTACAATGTTGCTCCTTCAAGTTTACTTTTGGAGCACAATTAGTTCCTTAAGTTTCAATTTTAGTACAAGTGATCCCTCAAGTTTAAAAAATGAGTCGTATTAGTCTTTTTACTAACTGCCATTAGTGGTGTTACTTATGTGGCTAACGGAACAATAACTTGACTTTTTTTTAATGACGTGACATTTTTTAAATTAAAAAAATTACACTAACTAGTTTCCATGTTGGCAGGGGCGGAGCCAAGAATCTTTGTTTGGAGGGGCGAAGTTGCAACACTAATATAATATTTATCAAGACAACTCCTCATACACATATATATATATACACGCTTTTTTATTATATACACACACCTAACAACAACAAAAAGTTTAGTTTTTTCAATCAAAATTATGTTTGATAGCGATCATTCATAAAAATAATAATAATAATAATTTTTACCATTTTCACAGTTAAATTCTTAAAAAGTTTTATTTCCAATATAAATTATCAAATTTTATATTTAAGTAAAAAATCTTTCAATTGATCTAATAAAATTTTCAAAAACATGAATGATCCAAAACTTGGAGAAATAAGTTAGGCTCTAAACATATTTGAAGTTATCTTGCTCTAACCCATTATGTGGCAATTAAAGAGATATTTCATGTGTAGTTTTAGTCACTATATTTTTTTTAATGAGTCAATGACTTGTTAATTGCCACATAATGGGTTGAAATAGATAGATTCAAACATGTTTAGTGTCAAACTTTGTCAAATATTTAACAGATATAAGAGCACTGTAAGGACCAGATTTGAGTCCCTAGCCCAAAAGGTGGATGGACTTAGGCACAAAAAACCCAAAACAACGAATTTGTAGAGAATGGGTTGAAAAATTGGGTTTTAATAAATCAAACAAACACTAAAGTAAATTCAGATGACAAGCGAATGAAAATAGACAGATTTATGATGAAGAAAATCGTCCTTGGCAGAATCTGAGGAGATCTATTCTTATATATTTCTTTCAGGTTTGATTACAAAGTCGGTTCTTAATGCTACAGTGTTTTCCTCTTAGTTTCTCCCTTTCCATTCCTCAGGGGTTCCTTCCCTTATGTACCTCTCCTTCCTCGATTTTCACCCTCCATTTGTTTATCATCCAGACTATCACTTAAGTGTCTGTCCCATCAAACACCCTCTCTGGCCCTCTATGGGTTGGGGTAGCCAAGCAGCACTGTTCAGGAGTCTTCTCCATATAAATCAAACAAACACTAAAGTAAATTCAGATAACAAGAGAATGAAAATAGACAGATTTATGATGAAGAAAATCGTTCTTGGCAGAATCCGAGGAGATCTGTTCTTATATATTTCTTTCAGGTTTGATTACAAAGTCGGTTCTTAATGCTACAGTGTTTTTCTCTTAGTTTCTCCCTCTCCATTCCTCAGGGGTTCCTTCCTTTATGTACCTCTCCTTCCTCGATTTTCACCCTCCATTTATTGATCATCCAGACTATCACTTAAGTGTCTATCCCATCGAACACCCTCTCTGGCCCTCTATGAGTTGGGGTAGCCAAGCAGCACTGTTCAAGGGTCTTCTCCACATAAATGCTGCTAGAAAGTTAGCTGTAAAGCATTCAATGCGGTGGCAGCAGCTTTTCCCAAGATATTTCTGAGCCTCCATCCCTTTTGGATGTTCATAATGCACGTCCCTATCAGTGGAACTTCCTGAAAGGTCACTTTGAGTGATAGGATATACATTTGATCTGTGCTTCATTGATCTGAGGAGACACTCCTCCTCGAACCACCTTTCTCAATCTTTCCACTTTCATGTTACTTATGGGACTCTGAGCTTAACACCCTCACTACTATTTATTAGTCCTCAGACCAATTAACATCCTCGGCCAAGGCCCAAGGCCCAATATATAGCTTTGGGTCCTTATCCCTACAATAGCCCCTCAAAACTCTGGTTTTTCCCTCTTATCCAAGGAGAAAAGGTGGGGTTCTGATTTGTTAAGAGTTAAGATCGTTAAATTCTCTAGGTTACACGTGTGGGAATACCATTTTGCGCGTCCCATAATTGTTACTGACACTTCGGAGCCCGCGATGCATCATTAATTGCTTTAGGAGGCGTTTTGTTCCCCGCATCCAACGATGAGACGCAGATCCTACAGTTGACATTTCCCCTTGAATTTTGAGCGGGATAACCCCCACTTAATTCCATCCCCTATATAAAGCACCTGGGGAAATCATTTTTCCTTATTTCACAAGTTCTCAAGCTTTCCAAAGATTCCTAGCTCTCAAACCTTCAAGGCTTCCTAGATTTCTAAAGTCTCCAAGTCTTTTTCTCTAAAAAATTCAAACCTCCAAGAAGTATCAGAAGCAACTAATGTACTCATTCTCGTAAGTTTCCTTTTTTTTAGGTTATTTTCTCCTCAGCCAGTCTCCTCGACCTTCTATTCTTTGTTTCTTTCCCTTGAAAATTTCTTTCACATCTACTTAGTTCACCTAGATGGGTAGGTTCAAACACCTTGTAGATTCTCCAGTGGGTATAGAGGGTTTTAGAGCTAAGTATCACATTCCGCAAGGAGTAGCCCCACGGTATTGTGCTCCAGACCAAATAGTCACACACAGGGAGGAAGGGGAGGTTGTCATTCCTATGATTACTTTCATAGAAAGAGGAATGACACTTCCCATGGGTAGGGTGACCCGAGACTATCTGATCAACCATAGGTTGACTCCCCATCAGTACGCCCCTAGCTTATTTAGGGTCTTGGGTAGTGTAGACACTTTCAATGAGCAGATGGGCCTAAGACTCATGTGGCATGATGTCGTTCATATGTATGAGTACCACAAGCTCTCCGGTGCGGGATATTACCTCAAGTATCGGTCCGACATTGTTAGACTAATATCGTGTCTTCCTAAGTCTAACAAAGGCATGAAGGATGACTACCTGATCGCCTCCGAGAAATGGCATGACGGTCTTCATTGCCTAACTTAGGAGGGAGATCCAGGTGGGGTACCCTAGGTTTAGGTCCCTCAGCATGGGATTTAGCCTCTTTAGCTTTACCATCTTTTCTTTCTAACATTTTGTTTTACTTCGACGATGGATTTCGTTAATCTGACCATGGCTTACTCCTCGGATGTTTTTGCAGATAAAGGGCACGTTGCTCTTAGACTCAGTCTTGTCAACGTCGCAGCTCTTAACAAGGTGCTGCGGTCCGAGATTTTTGGGAGTGAAAACGGGCAACTGTGAGCCATCCACTTAATATTAGACTTCTCGCCCTTGTCAAACGCATTCCAAGATGTGGGCCAAGCAATAAGGGCAGGCGATTCTAGAATCCATCGGATAGACGTCTCACAACCTAGTTTCTTAGCTCGGGAAGACCTCCCTCTAGTTGAACTTCCCCTTCAACGTTCCCCACAAGAAGTAGCCATTCTGAGGGAGGAAACAGCTTCCTCACATCTATTTCTTGAGGCCGAGATTGACCAATTTCACTTTGAAGAAGAAAGAGAGGCGCCAAGAAGGCCTGTGGAGCTCTCAGATTCGGAGGTGGAATTTGATAGATCCTTTGCGGCTCATTCTCCCAGATTCGTGGTTGCTCAGGTTGATATTAGCTCCAAGGAAAAAGAGATGGCCTTAAATCCGAGGAGGAACCTTAAAGATTTAGTGGCTAGGAGAAAGAGATTATCATTAGCCAAGGATGCCCCAAAGATCCAACTTCCTCCTAATCCTCCCCTTCCCCTTCTCCCTTCCCCCATTGGCCTGCACCCCGACCCAAATTTGCAGAAGAAAAAGAGGAAGGGGAAGGAGATCGAGGAAGGGGAGATTGCCCCATTAAAGGAGCTGAAACAGCAAAAAACCTACAAAGATAGACAAAGGGAGACTTCGGTGGAGAGCAAAGAGGACTCCGTAGGGGCCGAGGTGCGCCGACCACAGCGCACTTGGGCTCCCTGGTTGGAGCTAGACGGCACTCCCATCCTCTAGGACGCTTCAGTTCGGAGCTTCCAAGGAGGGCATTCAAGCTATGTTGTTGAAACCCTAGGGCGGCCTCTTCTCCTCCCTAGAGATATGGACGATCTTAGGTGCTTTAAGCAGCCCGACCTCTTCCTGTCTCTGAAGAGAGACCTTGCCATGGTAAGTAATCTAACAAATCTTCGAATTAAATGCTGAGTTAGGCTTTCACTCTTTCTCTCTTTTTTCTTTTTTCTTTTTTTTACTAATGGGATTCCTTTGTGATTTTTATGCAAGTCACCCAACAAGTTTTTGTGGCCGAGGAGTGGGTCCGAGACGCCCGCAATGAGACTAAGGCTGAGGCCCACTCCCGTACTGAGGTTGAGAAGTCCTTGGCAGCCTTCAAGCAAGAGCAAACAGAGCTAGCCAACAAGCTGACCACCTCTGAGAGGGCACGTCTAAGTGCTAAAGCCTTTTTGAAGAGTGTGGAGACCTAGGCCGAGGACCAGCGCAAGCAGCTTCATATGACTGAGATTGAATTGGCCACCCAGAGACAGCTGATCTTGGACCTTAAGGCTGAGCTACAGAAAGCCAAGGACACAGCTCGAGTGGCTAGGGAAGCTGCTGAGGCCTAAAAGACAGCATCCTATGAACGTGGGGTGCTGGACACAAAGACGAGATTGGCTGAAGAGGTGGCTGGGGTGTGCAGGGACTACTACGCCGAGACATGGGCAGAAATGCTCAACCGGGCAAGGGTTCCTGCCACTTTTGAACTGAGGAGCGCTGAGAATATCTTTTTCCCAGAGGATATCAGAGAAAATCCAGCCATGCTCCCTCCTCCCGTTGTTCTTCTTCCTCCTCCTTCTGAGCAGCCTTCCACCATTCAAGCTCTTTCTTCTGGTGCTGAAGTCCCAACAAGGGTTATTAAGAACAAGGAGGATGATATGGGGGTCCTCAGCTTGAAGATGAGGGCAAGGGGGTCCAACCACCAACCGAAGCCAATCGCTCCGAGGATGCTCTCACAATTAAAGATGTGGTCTCTAAGGCCAAAGATGCTGAGTCCAAGTCCAAAACTGGGGATACCAAATCCAAGACGGTTGATCACAACCGAGCAAAGCCACAGTCATAGGACCTTTTTACTTCATCTTTTTGTATTTTATTTTATATTATATTATCTTTTTCGTTGTGGTCGTCCACCACTGGTTTGTAATGTATCCTCATTTTGTTCAATGAAAAGACTTTGCTTTTTGCTTTATGTGCTTTTCCTTTATGTGTCTTTAAGCTTGATAATTTTGCACATAACACTGAATTGCTGCTACTCCTTCTTTAATAAAAGCTAACAGTAATGCATTGTTGATAACTTAAATAAATTGGACAAGCACCAGCAATCAAGAAAATTATCACATACTTGTATTGAAAATTGAACCTTCTGTAGGTTAGGTGGAATCTTATAGAAATGAACAATATACCATGTAAAACATAAACAAGGCAGGCAACTCTCGTTTTGCTCAACACTTAGATAAAAATCCAAGAACCTTAACTTTACTCAAAGCTACTGATCCGAGGAATTGTGTGTAACTTGGGATCTATTCTGGTACTTAGGAAAAAGTGGATGTTGCAGAGTGTTAAGTACCCAAAGTATGTGGTCCTTAGAGTCAGACATAACTAAGGTCCTGTTTAACATTTAGAAAGATGTTATTAAAAGATATCAGTTTTCCCAAGGTATGTGGTCCAAGGGGCCAAACATGACCAAAGTTCTGTTTGATACTTAGATAGATGTCATTAAGTATTAATTTTTCCAAAGCATGTGGTCCAAGGAGCCAAGCATGACTAAAGTTCTGTTTAACACTTAGAAAAATGTCATTAAAAGATATCAATTTTCCCAAAGTATGTGATCCGAAGGACCAGGCATGACCAAGGTTTTATTTGATACTTAGATAGATGTCATTAAGTATTAATTTTCCCAAAGCATGTGGTCCGAAGAGCCAGGCATGACTAAGGTTCTGTTTAACACTTAGAAAAATGTTATTAAAAGATATCAATTTTTCCAAGGCATGTGGTCTGAGGAGCCAGACATGACCAAGGTTCTGTTTGATACTTAGATAGATGTCATTAAGTATTAATTTTCCCAAAGCATGTGGTCCAAGCAGCCAGGCATGACTAAGGTTCTGTTTAACACTTAGAAAAATGTCATTAAAAGATATCAATTTTCCCAAGGTATGTGGCTCAAGGGGCCAGGCATGATCAAGGTTCTATTTGATACTTAGATAGATGTCATTAAGTATTAATTTTTCCAAAGCATGTGGTCTGAGGAGCCAAGCATGACTAAAGTTCTATTTAACCCTTAGATAGATATTAATGGGAAGTACAATGTATTACATAACAAATGAGAATATGACGAAGGAAACTTTTATTAATAATAGTACATTTTCAGGTTGTTTACATTCCAAGGACGTGGTATCACATGTTCATCTAGGTCTTCAAGAAAATATGCTCTTATACCAGCCATCGAGGTGATGTGATATGGCCCCTCCCAGTTGGGCCTTAGTTTTCCCCATGCTGGGTTCTTTGCAGTACCTAGAACCTTTCTCAACACCAAGCCACCAGTCGCTAATGGTCTCAGCTTCACATTGGCATCATACCCTTACTTGAGCTTGTGTTGGTAATATGCCAACTGGACCATGGCATTCTCTCTTCTTTCTTTAATCAAGTCTAAGCTCTTTTCTAGTAATCCGTTGTTATCACTTGGATTGAAAGAGCTTGTCCTCAGCGTTGAGAAGCCAGTCTCTAAAGGAATAACAGCCTCGGCTCCATAAGTCATCGAAAAGGGGGCCTCCCCTATTGACCTGCGAGGTGTGGTTCGATACGTCCACAGGACATGTGACAGTTTTCCCATCCACTTTACCTTCATATCATCCAACCTCTTCTTGAGTCCATTCACTATAATCTTGTTAACAGCTTCAGCTTGTCCATTCCCCTAGGGATAAGCTGGGGTGGAATATCTATTCGTAATTCCAAGATCACAATAGCATCTCCTGAAGGCTTTGCTATCAAACTGAAGGCCATTATCTGAGATGAGGGTACGATGGACCCCAAACCGAGTGACAATATTTTTCCAAACAAATTTCTTGGCATCTACATCCCTGATATTCGCCAAGGGTTCAGCCTCGACCCACTTAGTGAAATAGTCCGTATCGACTAGCAAGTATCTCTTATTTCTTGTTGCCTTGGGGAAAGGGCCTACAATGTCCAAGCCCCATTAAGAGAATGGCAAAGGGCTAGACAGAGGATTAAGGACTTCTCCCGGTTGGTGTTTATTTGGTGCGAATCTTTGGCACTGGTCACACTTCTTCACATATTCTTGTGCTTCCTTTTACATGTTTGGCCACCAATAACTCTGAGTGATGGCTCTATGCGACAAAGATCTGCCTTCAGTATGGCTTCCACAAATCCCTTCATATAACTCCTCAAGGAGTAATTCTGTTGCCTCGAGGTGTATGCATAGCAGATATGGCCTAGAAAATGAGCGTTTATATAATTTTTGGTCCTCAGATAGCTAGAATCGAGGAACCTTTCTTCGTACCTTGTCAGCTTCTAATTTCTCCTTGGGCAGGATATCCTCCTTCAAGAATAGTACATTGGGTCCATCGAGCTAGGCCCTACTCTAACTTAGTGAACATGGACCACCTCTCTCTTCACCTCTGTGGGCTTGTACAAGTCCTCAACAAGGATGACCCGAGGCAAGCTTTGCGCCGAGGAGGTTGCAAGTGTGGTTAGGAAATTAGCATGTGTGTTTCCACTTCTAGGGATATGTAATAGGTTGAAAGACTCAAACCCTGATTGCAAATGCCTAACTTGACTCAAGTACCATTGCATTCTTTCATCTCTCGCTTCTAACTCTCCTTTCACTTGGCTAACAACCAATCTTAAGTCCGAGAACATCTCTACTGCCTTTCTGCCCATTCTTTGAACCATGACCATTCCCATCATTAAAGCCTCATATTTAGCTTCGTTATTTGTGGCCGAGAAGCCTAATCTTAATGATTTCTCAATGGTGATTTTTTCGGGAGATACCAAGACTAGCCCCACTCCGGATCCCCTTTGATTCGCTGAACCATCAATATACCTTCCAGAATGAAGGTTCTTGTAGGGATATTGTGCCAACAGATTTCCCATCCATGCCCTCAATTTCTACATCTTTCTCCAACGGGGGTTTAGCAAACTCAGCCACCAAATCAGCGAGGACCTGACCCTTGACAAAGGTGCGAGGCATGTACTTGATATCAAAAGCTCCTAGGATTGTACCCTACTCGAAAATCCTCCCTGTGTAATCAGCACTCCGAAATAGAGATCTTTGCGGAAGTTGGGTTAAAATAACAACTGTGTGTGATTGGAAATAGTGGGAGAGCTTACGCGTAGCGTGTACTACTGCCAAAATTGCCTTCTCCAGTGGCAGATAACGGACCTCAGCCTTATGCAGTGACTTGCTCACATAATAAACTGGCCTTTGTACACCACTATCAACCCGCACCAACACCAAGCTTACCGCGTGAGAGGCCACAGCAATGTAAGCAAACAGGACCTCATCCACCTCAAGACTGGACATGATAGGTGGCCAAGAGAGGTATTCCTTGAGTTGTTGAAAGGCCAAGGCACACTCCTCGGTCCACTCAAATCCTCTCCATTTATTCATCAACAGGAAGAGGGGTCGGCATCTATCAGCTGACCGAGAAATGAACCGGTTCAAGGCAGCAGTCATTCCTGTTAGTTTTTGGACTTCCTTGGGATTTCGAAGTGGTTGTAGGTTATTAATTGCTTTAATCTGGTTGGGATTGACTTCAATTCCATGATGAGTGACCATATAGCCCAAAAACTTGCCTAATCCCACACCAAAAGAGCACTTAGAAGCTTTAAGGTGCAGCTTATGTTTTCTCAGAATTTCAAAAATGCTCCCGAGGTCTCCTACATGCTCGGACGCCACCTTGCTTTTCACCATCATGTCATCTATGTAGACTTCAATATTCTTGCCCAATTGTGGCTCAAACATCCTGGTCATCATCCTTTGATAGGTAGATCCCGCGTTTTTTTGACCGAAAGGCATCACCTTGTAGTGGTAGTTTCCAGTGGGGGTGACAAAAGCTGTCTTCTCCTGATCCTCCAAGGCCAGTGGTATCTAATGGTATCCCTGGAAGGCATCAAAGAAACTCATACAAGGATGGCCCACTATTGCATCTACCAATTGGTCTATCCGAGGCATGAGGAATGGGTCTTTTGGACAGGCTTTATTCAAATTTGTAAAGTCTACGCACACTCACCACTTCCCATTTTTCTTCTTTACTACCACAGTATTGGCTAACCACTCAGGGTAAAACACTTCCTTAATAGTCCTAGCCTGTTTAAGTTTTGTCACCTCATCTTTGATAGCAACAGAATGCTCCTTGGATGAGCACCGAGGTAGTTGCTTTTTGGGGGTGACAGATAGATTAACATTTAGATGATGACAGATGAAGCTCAGATCCACCCCCAGAGCCTCGTAAGCATTCCATGCGAACACATCAATGTTTCCTCTAAGAAACTCTATTAGCTCCTCATCTCCTGCGGAAGCAGCTGAACCCTGACCTAAAAAAATTTCTCCGAATCATCACCCACCACAACTTTTTCCAAATCTTCACATTTCGTCTCTTCGATCATTTTGTTGACAGGCAACACCGGAGTTTTTGATTGCTATAAGCCTCTTTTAGCAGAGGTCGAAAACTCAGCTTTAGGCTGATGTAAGATGGTAGCCACCAAGTATTGTCTAGCTGTGGATTGACTCCCAACAATCTCTTCAATCTGTCCCCGCGACGGATATTTCACCTTTTGGTGCAGAATAGAAGAAATGGCTCTCAAGGCATGAAGCTAAGGTCTAGCCAAAATGGCCGTATAGGGGGAATAAGCGTCCACTACAATGAAGTCCACCTCCACAACTTCTGTGCCAGCCTGTACAGGTAGTCTAATCTGATCCCTCAAAATGACAACCTTCCCATCAAAACTTACCAAAGGAGAATCATAGGCTGTCAAATCCTCGGGTTTCAAGTTCAGCCCCTTGTACAAATCGAGGTACATAATCTCAGCACTACTGCCCTGATCCACCATTACCCTCTTCACGTCATATCCCCCAATCCTGAGCGTGACCACCAAAGCGTCATCGTGGGGCTGTATGGTTCCAACTTTATCCTCATCCGAAAAGCTTAACGCCGGTTGGATATTCACTCTAGCCCCCTTTCGTTCAGAATTGGAGTCCTCGGCGGACAGCCGAGTGACAGACATTACTCTGGAAGGACAGGACCCGGTCCTCCCTGGAGCAGCAAAGATGACATTTATCGTGCCCAGAAGAGGTCTTGAAGAAGCATCTTTCCAAGGTTCTGAACCTGACTGGCCCCCCGACCACTGGAATGATGCAAAAGCTGCTTCAACTTCCCTCGCGAACCAGCTGGTCCAGATGATCCCACAAGTTTCTACAATCCTCTGTGGTGTGTCCTTGGTCTTGGTGGTATTAGTAATAAAGGCTCTGATTGCGCCTCATAGGGTTTCCTGCCATCTTATTCGGCCATTTGAAGAATGGCTCATCCTTAATCTTCTCTAGAACCTGGTACACCAGTTCTCGAAACACTGCGTTAACCACCTGAGTACTAGCAGACCCTGATTGCCCAGCAAAGTCTCTCCGAGGTCGGTTGTTGTTGTACCGGTCCGACCTAAAATCCCTCCTCTCCTGAGGGATAACCTTAGCCTTTTCTTTCCCCTGCTACTAGTCTTCCTCAACTCTCGTATACTTATCAATTCGGTCCATGAGTTGGCATACACTAGTGACAGGTTTTCCAGTCAAAGACTTCCTTAAACCGTGCTCAGTTGGGAGGCCGACCTTAAAAGTACTGATGGCCACGTCATCAAAGTCACCATCTATCTCATTGTACATCTCCCAGTATCTGTCCGAGTATGTTTTCAAGGTCTCCCCCTTTCACATGGATAAGGACAATAGGGAATCCAAGGGCTGAGGAACCCTGCTACAAGTAATAAAGCGAGAGCCAAATGCACAAGTAAGCTCCTTGAAGGAATCTATGGAACCCGCCCCTAAGCCATCAAACCATCTCATTGCCACAGGCTCTAGACTCGATGGAAACACTTTGTACATCAAGGCCTCGTTCTTGGAATGAACAGCCATTCTCTGGTTGAAGTGGCTCACATGCTCCACAGGATCCGTTCAACCATTGTAGATGGTGAACGTTGGCTGATTGAATCGCCGAGGAAGTCTTGCCCGTTCAACCCTGCGCGTGAAGGGCGATCTAGAAATCTGGTTCGACGCCTTACTCATAGCGTTATTTCCCAGACCTTTGCGAGGCGAGCTCTTATACCTACGTTTATGATAGTGCTCTTCATCGTAGGAGAAAGACTCGCTGGGTGGGGTTCTTGACCTTTGTCTATATCTAGCATCCTCTTCATCATCAAAGGAAACGTCAGAGTTGGAGGGAGGTTCTCCTTTGCTGTGCATGGCGTAACTTCCTCTTGAAGTAGTCAATCTCCAATTGCATGGCTCTGTTATTCTGCTCTTGAGAGACGTGACTTCCAACTCAAGAGTGGCTTCTATCTGTATGCGTGGTGTGCACTCTACCCTCTCGATCTCTCCTGCATTCAAGATTAAGAAAATGATCTTGTCGTTGGGACCCTGTGGACTCTTCTTGAAGGGGACCTAATCCTACCATCTTTCACCGTTGCACTCGCTATCACCCCAGTAATCTTCCTACAGACGCCAATTGTAAGGACCAGATTTGAGTCCCTAACCCAAAAGGTGGATGGACTTAGGCCCAAAAAACCCAAAACAATGAATTTGTAGAGAATGGGTTGAAAAACTAGGTTTTAATGAATCAAACAAACATTAAAGTAAATTCAGATGACAAGAGAATGAAAATAGACAGATTTATGCTGAAGAAAATCGTCCTCGGCAAAATCCAAGGAGATCTGTTCTTATATATTTCTTTCAGGTTTGATTACAAAGTCGGTTCTTAATGCTATAGTGTTTTTTTCTTAGTTTGTCCCTCTCCATTCCTCAAGGGTTCCTTCCTTTATGTACCTCTCCTTCCTCGACCTTCACCCTCCATTTGTTGATCATCCAGACTATCACTTGAGTGCCTGTCCCATCGGACACCCTCTCTGACCCTCTGTGAGTTGGGGTAGCCAAGTAGCACTGTTCAGGGGTCTTCTCCACATAAATGCAGCCAAAAAGTTAGCTGCAGAGCATTCAATGTGGTGGCAGCAGCTTTTCCCAAGATATTTCTTAGCCTCCATCCCTCTTGGATGTTCATAACGCACGTCCCTATCAGTGGAACTTCCTGGAAGGTCACTTTGAGTGATATGATATACATTTGATCTGTGCTTCGTTGATCCGAGGAGACACTCCTCCTCAAACCACCTTTCCTACTCTTTCTACTTTCATGTTACTTATGGGACTCTGAGCTTAACACCCTCACTACGATTTATTAGTCCTCGGACTAATCAACATTTTCGGCTAAGGCCCAATGCCCAATATATAGCTTTGGGCCCTTGTCCCTACAAGCACATTTTACAATAAAAAATAAAATTACAAAAAATAAAATTGTCTCTATAACTATTAGATCAATAATTTTATTTAAGAGCATCATTGGACTAATTTCAATATTTGAGGAGGCCAACTCTTATTTTTGTAGACTAAATTTTGAAAATTATAATGTTTTCAAAATTTTGGGGCCACCCTTATACATAGCTACGCCCCTGCATGTTGGATCAAATCTAAACCAAACTGACCGGTTGAAATCAAATCTAAAATTACAACCCGTTTACAAATTAAATCCCATACATTATCTCTGATTTTTGTTTCACAAACGACGGCGGTGCGGGAGACACAAACGCAGGACGGCGCGAGAGAGAGATTGACTGGTTGTGATTTTAGATGTCTTGCTATGCAAATAAAGATTTATATTATATGCCTATCCTTCGTTAGAAAACGAAAAAAAGTTTATATGACGGCCGTGCTTCCATCGAATCCTGTCCTTCCATCGGATCCTATATGGACCTATGTCCCAAGTACTCGTCTAATTTGTGTTCCTCATATCCTAATTATGGTTTATCTATATTCTATATTATAATTTTAAAATTTTTCTTTTTGTATTCAATAGAATAAAAATGGCCATTATGCACATGATGAATCTAAGTCTTCTAGCCCACCATTTGATCTCTCTCTCTCTCTCTCTCTCTCTCTCTCTCTCTCTCTCTCTCTCTCTTCGTCGTGTTTTTGTGAAACAAAATTCAGATTTAACGTATGGGATTTCATTTGTTAGAGTATTCTCATTAGCTCTCTCAAAAAAATTGTCATTTTGACACATCAAAAACCTACTTTACCATTTTAGCACATCATTTTATAACATACCATTTATCAGATGTTCTATTATTCTATTCTAAACATTAAAATAATATATACAACACATTAAAATATCACCAAAAAAATTCAAACAGTAATATATACTACACAGCCCCCCCCTACCACCACCACCACCACCACTGCCCATAGCACCACACCACCACCACTGTCCATAGTAGCCCACCCCTACAACCACCACAATCCACCACCGCCGACAACCATAACCAAAACCCAAAATCAACCAACCAACCCACTACTACCGACCACCATAGCTAAAATCCAAAATCAACCAAACCACCAAAATAAGCATAACACCACCACCACTGCCATAGCACACCACTACCATTGCCCATCCGAGCCCACCCATTGCCCAACCCACCCATCAAACCACAACCAAAAAAAAAAAAAAAACAGAAAAACCATAGCCAAGACCCACAACCCACAACCCATTCAAACCTAAGCCTCAAACATCGATTCAACAAACCCATGCCCACAACGGCAAAATCCAGACCCACGACGAGCAAAGCCCACCATCCATGGCGAGAAAATCTCACCCACGACACACGGCAAGCAACAGTGGCGAGCCTGGGCGGTCTGTCTCTCGGCGTGGTGAGATCGGCGTGGCAAGATCGGTGATAGCGAGATCAGCATGGCCAGACGACGATGAGAATGCTAGACGGAGAGAGAGAGAGATGGGAGAGAGACATCTGATAGGAGGAGAGAGAAAAAACGAATTAAATAAGTCAAACAATGTTTGGCATTCTTGTCTGTACACTCTTATTTTTGAGAGCGTACTGTAGCATGTCTCAAAATTTTGAGACATTTAGCACAACTGATGAAGGTCCTTTTTTATGTTTGGTGTGCCAAATGTGACAAATATTTGACATTTGGTACATTTGAAAGAGCTGATGAGAATGCTCTAAACGGGTTATGATTTTAAATTTGATTTCAACCTTTGGTTTAGATTTTATCTAATGTGGAAATTAATTATTGTAATTTTTTAATTAATAAAATGTCACATTATTAAAAACCAGTTGTGCTCTAAAGGACCAACATTGTAGTTTTACCTAATTTTTTTAAATATTTTTTGTGCTAAAATAAAGTTTAGATAGTTTTAGGTTTTTAGCATACTGAATGCTCTTTAAAATGTATGCAAATTACTTGGAGTGTGAACATATCCCGACTACGCACAGTAAATTCACTGTAGAAAATTCAGTGACTTTGAAACTTGTGACACAAGTCAGCAACCCAAAAATTCGGCTGCCTTTGGATCAGTCAAAATTATTTGGAACTTTCCCCACAAGAAGAGATTTTCTAGAGCTGCTTAAGATAATCAAGAAAATTTGTCCCTCTTTATGACAAACTTTCAATCTTAAAATACATTTTATGCAGGTCTTTGTTATTATCTATCCTTTTTTAGAGTGGTCATTTTCAATGCAGGTCTTTGTTTTTATTTGTCCTAAACTAATGCCCTTTGGGCATTCTTTAACATTTTTATTTTTAGAAATAACTAATTTAAAGGCACATGCTCTTGCGCATATAAATCACTATTAGATAAAATTAATAATTATTTTTTTGTTCCCATAAAAATTTTTAAAAAATATTTTTTATTATAATTAGAGCATTCTTTAACTTTTTTCATGAATTATTGATGAGTGTATTTTTCTTATAAATAGTGTGCATTATAACAATTTAATTAATAATTATTTTTTAACTTTGTATTTTTAAGGTGCTCACTAACATGACCTAAAATTGATGCTGGCAACAAATCAACTAATAAGAGACCAGAAAACAAATCTCAAATCCAAACATTCTAACTGTTCTACACACACATATATATAACTTTGCTAAAAGAGATATATTCCAAACCCATTAAAATTATATTACAAAAACCCAAATTTGTACCAAATTAGTATATTTATCTTATCGTAAATTGGATCAAAACAGATTGTATCAAGCCGCATTAACCATTGAACATCTAAAATAAAATTTAACAAAATTTAAACATTAGTATAAGTAAATTTAATTAAATTAAGTAATCTTTTAGAAGGAAAAAGTGACGCTTACTTTTATTATAAACATTTTTTTTTTGTGTTAAAAAAATTATAAATTGAGTACTTTTTTTGAGAGCATAAATTGAGTACTTTGATAATTTAACTTAATAATCATTTTAGATTCGATCACCTAAGATATGATATGAACTCAAACCCTTTTTTTTTTTTTTTTAAATCAATTTCTTTATTATAAGGATCGGATTGAGTCTAAAATCTACAAATCCTTATCCATTGTCTCATCCAAGTAACTTCAGCATTTTCCTGGTTTTAGATGTTATATATGTACTGGAAGGGCCAAAATGGGAAATTAGCTATAATTTTCAAACAATATAATTAGCCGGCAATATTTTCAAACTATATTTTTTACTAGCATCTCGAGTCTAAGAGACTCGATTTTGGCCTATAAATCGAGTTTCAAAGGCTCGATTTTCATGGTCTAATCACGTCTGATGTGGCATCTTTTTTCACGTGGCGACCACTTGAAAATCGAGTATCTAAGACTCGATTTATAAACCAAAAAAATTTTTAAAAAATTTTAAGTCTCATGTGCTGCCTCACCTCACCGGATCATATCAAATCAGAGAGAGAGAGAGAAAGAGTCAGATCAGATCAAAGAGAGAGAAAGATCAGATCAGAGAGAGAGAGAGAGAGAAAGAGTCGGATTAGATCAGAGAGAGAGAGAGAAAGAGCTCGCGCGACCTGGGTCGCGCGGCCTGAGTCTGATTTCTGGCTTCTTTTTTCTTCTTCGGCTTCTTTCCTTCTTCTTCGGGTTTTTTTTTTTTTTTTTCCCTTCTGGCTCTGATTTCTGATTTCTTCTTTTTTGCTGGGGCTGTTATATGTGGGCTTATAAATCGAGTCTTAGAGACTCGATTTCCATGTGGACGCCATGTGAAAAAAGTGTCAACTCGGACTCGATCAAAACATGAAAATCGACCCTCAAAAACTCGATTTATAGGTCCTAAATCGAGCCTCTTAGACTCGAAATGCTAGTAAAAAATATAGTTTGAAAACATTACCTAGTAACTATATAGTTGGAAAGTTATGCCCAGTTTCCCATTTTCACCATACTGGAAGTGTTGCCCAAAATGCAAAATGTGTCTTCTCCATTGATGATCATTCCTAGCGACGTGGTCCACATCCAGATTTCCATATCCTGGCGTCACCCTTCAAAAATATATATATATATATATATATATATATTACAAGAGCTTCACGATGCCCTAAGTTTGACGGTTCAAAATTTGATACTTGATCTTATTCAAAGCTCATGAAATTCGTGTGTTTGTATGACTAATTCACTGTAGAAAATTCAGTGACTTTGAAACTTGTGACACAAGTCAGCAACCCAAAAACTCGGCTGCCTTTTGGATCAGTCAAAATTATTTGGAACTTTCCCCACAAGAAGAGATTTTCTAGAGCTAATTAAGATAACCAAGAAAAATTGTCCCTCTCTATGACAAACTTTCAATTTTTTTTTATTTTTTGAGAAGATGACAAACTTTCAATTTTAAAATACGTTTTATGCAGTCTTTGTTCTTATCCGTCCTTTTTTAGAATGGTCATTTTCAATGCAGGTATTTGTTCCTGTCCTAAACCAATGCCCGGGCATTATTTAACATTTTCTTTTTTAGAAATAACTAGTTTAAAGGCGCATGCTCATGCACATATAAATCACTATTAGATAAAATTTAATAAAAATAACAATATTATGATTGTATGATTGTATCTCATATTCCTTTTATTTAAATTTAATTTTCTCTATATCATTAAGAATAGGGACCAATGATTTTTCACACTAAAATTATTTCTAAAGTTTTTGTCCAAGTGGATGCTCTCAATCCCACTAAATGAAATTTGCTCTAACCATCCTCCCCTCTTTGACAAGAAATTTCGTTGGATCCTCTCAATCCTGTTAAACAGAAAAGAAGAAATAGCGAAGAGAGACGTGTAATAAGTAGGCTAACTGGCTAAAGTATTGAGAAAGTAAGGCAACCCCATTTGCAAATACAATTTCTTTCAAACAGCCAACTGTTTCTTTAATTTTTTTTTTGGGTCCGGTTAATGGATGCCATTAGTTATCTATTTTAAGAATTTTTTTTATGAGAAATTAAAAAAAGTGTCAAAAAAATTACACTTTTTATTTTTCTATAAAAAATATTCTACAATGATTTATTTACGTAAAATCCATCTTTCTGTTACAACATTCTAAACTGCTGCAATTTATAAACAGAGCCTAAGGGCATCCCTAAGTTGATCCCAGGGAAAGACCCCAAATCAGCCAAAAATGCAGCATTGCCCAACATGACCAGCCCACTCTTACTCAAATTCACTCATAACCCTGTCACTACCCTAAAGCACATAAAAACAAGGCAAATATGTAGCCAATTCTCAGTGGAAGCCTCTCAAGATAATATCATGCCATCTACAAATAACAAATGTGAAATGCTCATCTCTTCTGTAGAAAAGTTTAGTGTGTGCAACTGTGCCAACCTCTAATAGAGATAAAGAACTCAAAATTTTTAAGCCAAATAATTGTTCTTACTATTCAATATTTGTTTTGATTGTTGTGTGTTGAAGTCCAGTCCATTGAAGGAACAAGACTGATGTTGATCCACTTGTTGCCTGCGAGAGGCAAAGTGCCACTCGAGCTATGTCAGTGTCTACTTACAATTCCACATGGAGAAACAAAGGAAGGAAGAAATAATTGAAATCTCTATTGTCTTCAGCAAAAAATTGCTAATCTACATTGGCTATTCACATTTCCATCATGCCTTTTGAGGACAAACCCTTTTCACAGTAATAAAATGATATTCATACATCAATTAGCAATAAAGCATGAGTACATGACTGACTTGAATGATATAAAAGGAATTCAATAGCTTTGAAAAGATAGCTTATTATGACAAAAAATCAAAAAACAGAACTCTGACTCTAAACACATTCAACTTACTAAGAGCTTAAATATACTGTTGTTCAAGGCTGCAGAGTAAGTCCACCCAGAATCATGTGAAAGATATGCCTCTTGAATCTTCACCAAAAAGACCATCTTTTAGCAGTTGAACCTCCAACAGGCTCAGGCTCATCTTTAATTTTATTCTCCATTCCCTGTTTCAAAGACTCCAGCCTTCTCCTACAGGGGATCCAATAAAGCTAAATAACTACAATATGAAGATACAAGTTTAGAAATGCATAAAATTAAACAGTTGATAGATCAAGGAATAGGGAAACTCTTAAGGAAAAAAATTTTACTTTTGCAACTCAGCAATAAATGCAAGGATGCCTCATTGAAAGCATTCAACATGATACATGGTATGGGTGCCAGAGCTCAACACCGTTTTATCTGACAAGGAGACTTAATTTAGTTCTAACTTGGAGATTCAGAACTAAGAGACGACACACTTACAGAATATCAAGTTTATTCATGCTTTTAATGAGGGACCCAGGAGAAGTAACATTTCCATGGAAAAGCATCTAGTGTCCAAAGGTTCCAAAAATGATAGCTTTCTTTGTAAGGACAACAGCATAAGAGAAGATTCTAGCAGGTGAACTTCGATAAGTGATGTATTTGTAGGAGCAGTGGAGAGACTGATCCATTTGCTACTGCATTGTGACATTGCATATGAATTGTGGAGTTTAATCTTTTCTGCATTTGGGGTCCATTGTATAATATTCAAGAATATTGTCGAGCTACTCTCAGTTTATACACACACACACACACACACATTTAAGGAAATTTTTTTAATAAAGAGACTACTTAGCAAAAAGACACGCAGTCTAAAAAATTACTTTCAGTTTGGACGAATCAGTTTGGTAGCATTCTTCCTTTGTTTAGATCCAAACCCCTTTATGCCTATGTGGTCCTTGTGGAGAGAGGAATCACCATACATTCAAGGGTGTGGAAGTATTGGTCATCTAGTTGAAAATGTCTTTTATAAGATTATTGTTTGGATGGTCCCCTTGTTTTGGGCTCTGGTGAGACACACTACTGTAGATTTCATTGAATTCCCTCTCCCTTGTAGATTGTAACTTTCATTCATATTAATTCTTTAGGAGTACTTTATGTAAATATCCTGTGTACATGAGGTAGTTCCTCTTCAAATTGATTACTTATTATAAAAAAAAATTGCCAATTTTATTCTACTTTATCAACTACTTGGTTTTGGGGTTTTCCATGGATCCTTTATCAACTGATTGAGGTGGGCTATATGTATCTTTTTGTGATTATCTCTTTTCTACAGTAATAAATATATTCATCCACTTTCCATTATCATCTCCTTCTTCACCAACTCCACCATGCTATTTTTGGCCCCCTTTTATCTCTTCAATCCTTCCAACTTAAGTCATATTACTCACTCATTAGTGCAACAATCATTAGCCATTGCTCCATGGGTAAACCATTTTAGGTGATTCTCCTAGACTTTTCCTCACCAGGTTTACCCCGTCTTTGAACGGAGATCTTCATACCTTAAATCTTATATAACTCTTAATTTGTTAGGAAAAATCAAACAAGTGACTACCACTATAATGGTTGGTAGTACGTCACACAAAAGCACTAAGAGCTAACAAAAGATGCATTTATGCACACTCCATGAAAACATTATGATGTGCATTTTAAACATTACTTGGTATCTGTGAGGCGACCATGCAAGCTCCATCTCTGGCGAAATCCTTCCATGCCTTCAATTCCACTAGCAAGAATCAAGCGCCTATAAATGTATAATCAATGATATATTAGAGTGACACTTAAAGATGATACAAGATTCAACATTATGTAACCATACATCTAGTTATAAGGAAAGCAAAGTTTGTAGAAATATGGTTCAATAGGATGCAGGGAATGCCAAAAAGGATTCTGGGAGGATATGTAATTAAAAGAATAATGCTTAGGTAGATCATATGATTGGCAACTTTCTCAACTTATGTTACTTTTAGGGCATTATCTTTCTACAAAGCAAGTCAAAAGCTTAGTAAAAGATAAGTTTGAGTTGACAGCCATTGTAAAACTCTTGGTCAAAATCAAATTAATCACCAGAAGTTCTCATCATGATAAAATCAAAATATATATAATGGTAAAAAGGATATGCGTAGTTGACCCCACAAACATGCAATTGACCCCGAAATATAATTATAGAATAGCAGTAGGTGCAGCAAGTGACTCAACTACCCCCTATGGCCATATCACTGGCTATAATCATATCAATGTGTGCAAAAAAGCTGATCTTGGTGAACTCACATTGTTTGAGGCATACAGAGATAACACTCCGGTAACATGGATATCAATGATAAGCCTCAGGATTGAAAGATACCATCTGGATTTTATTTTATTTTTTAAATAACTTCAAAGATTTTTTGCATGCATCTACATTACACTTAGCACACATCAAGGAGCGTCATATCTAGTTCACCTCATTTCAATCAATTTTTTTACTTAAAAACAAAAAAATAAAATATCTACTACATTTTGATTCACCATCATGCGAGGGTAAAGATTTTTTTTGCACTGGGCCCAAAACATTCAAACTTACCATCGAGGAAGGGGGTCAAGCATTCACATTAAAGATTTCTCAAAGACGGAAATCTTTCCTACATTCTATCTTCATTGGACGAGAAAACGCTAATTGGCTTCTAGCAACATTAGTTGACATAACAGTGGCTGATCAGAATAAAGATTTTATTACAAAAAAGAGAGGAGGGGACAAAGTGTTCATGGCACAAAGAGATACTAATGCATAGAGATAGTTTGGGCTTTTCTGTTTGCCAAGCAAATGGCGAGTCAGAGATCTCTTACTGACTTTTTGCGGATGTTACGCTTATTTCCTGTAAGGCTCAGTCAGACCAATTACTATATCTAAGATGTGTTTTGTTATGCTTTCTAGCTACATTGAGGTTGAAGGTAAAACTGGCCAAATCCAAGCAGGTACTGGGTGGAGAGCTGAGGAATGTGGAGGAATTGATGACGTTTCTTGGCTGTAAGGTGTTTTTTTTCCCAGCTACTTATTTAGGACTTCCTCTAGGAGCACAATTTGAGTTAAGGAGTATCTGCGATGGAGTGTTGAAAAGGCTGGGAAAAAATCCTCAAGGTGGAAGAGAATATATCTTTCAAAGGGACAAAGACTAACTCTCGTTAAGAGTACATTGTCTAGCTTCAAACATATTATCCCTCCTTATTTCCTAAGCCAGTTGGTGTGGAAAATATAATGGAAAAGCTCCAATGTCACTTTTTGTGCTGTGGTATGGAAGAGGAGCGCAAATTCCATCTTGTGAAATGGAATACTTATTGTAATCCTTTGCTTTAGGGGGTATGAGGATCAGGAAGTTATTGGGTTTTTCTTTATGATGGTTAGAAATACTTACATACTAAATATGCTACCCCTATAGCTTGAACCCACGCCCTCCCCCTGCTCCCCCAAGCACTTAGAACTTGGGGAGGTACCAACTCACCCAAATGGTGCATTGGTTGGTTTTTAATCAAGCACTACTGAGGAAATGGTTGTGGAGGTATCTGGAGGAGAGGGATAGTGTCTTTGGAGTAGAATAATTAATTATAAGTATGGAGAGTCCAAGGGTGGGTGGTGTTCTAAAATGCCTAGATCAACATAAGGGGTCAGTTTGTGGAAGCATGTTTGTGAGATGTTCCAATTAAGGTTAAGCATGTTTCTAGAAGTAGATTTTGGCATGATCACCGGGGTGTGGAACAGCTTGCACAAGATACATATCTTGAATTCTACATCATGACAAGGGATAGAGATGTAAAGGTAGCAGATTAGATTGGATGGACTAACCCTTTTTGTATCCAATTAATACATGATTGGGAATTAGAGTCTGTGACTAAGTTCCTAGAGGACCTTTAGGCTGTACCTGTTAATCCTTTGGAAGATGACAAAATGCTATTGCTTCCATCTATAACTATAAGTTGGGAATTTCAAGTTCAACTTTTATAAAACTTTGTTATCAGGGGGTGAAAAATCATAAGCATATGCAGAGTAAAAGCCCCATCAAGGGTGGCATTTTTCGCCTGGACAGCAACAATGGGTAAGATCTTCACAATGGACAACTTATGTAGGATAGGTATAATAATTTTAGATTTGTGTTGTACGTTTAAGCGGGATGGGGAATTTGTGGATCACCATTATAACTTTGCTTAGAGGAGATGGAACTTGGTGTTCAGTTTGTTTGGGGTTAACCAGGTGATGCCCTAAACTTTCACTGTTCACTTGCAGTGTTGGAAAGGAAGGTGCAGGAAGCAAGATGGGATAGACATTTGGAAGGCTAGTCCCTCATGCTTAATGTTGTGTGTTTGGAGGGAAAGGAATGAGCAGATGTTTGAAGGAAGGGAGACTCCATTATTGTGATTGAAGGGCATGTTTCTAAGGATTATATATAAGTAAACTAGGTTATTAATCCCTCCTTTCCCTCTATTTTCCTTGAATTTCTAGATATGCTAAATTTTAGACCTGAATTTTTTTTTGTACCCTAGGCATCATCGGAATGGTCATTTGTGGATGGCTGTCCCGCACTACTTGATGTGGTGTCTGAGGAGGGAGAGGAATAGCCAAAGTTTTGAAGATTTAGAGAGAACTATGCCTGCACTCAAATTATTTTTCTTTAGAACTTTGTTGGATTGGGTGTCAGTTATGCATTGTCAATCCTTATAATCTGTTAACGATTTGATAGATTCATGTAATTTGCGTGATTGATTCTATGATCCCCAGGTGTATACTCCCTGTATACTTGGACGACTCTATTTTTTTGTTATCAATAAAATTTTATTTAATGCTTAAGATATGAAGATAAATTCAATACCAGAAAGCTTGACTGGTGGTTTAATTTTTGTTAGGAGAAGACACAAACATAGAACAATCTCTACAGCCCATTACAGGAATTCATATAATCCCATTAGCAGATCCTTATTAAGACATTACAAGCTAATAAACACCTACATAACATAACCCATCACTTCACAAAAATACCTCTCCAGTGATGTAACTTCTGATTCAAGCTGAGCAGCTCTTTCCTTTGCTTCATCTAGAGGCATTGATAACCCCAACTTGTGCTCACTATCTTGAAGTCGTTGTCTTAGTTCCTTATCCTGCAAACAACAATTATGAAACAATTGATGTGAAATGCTGAGTTACAGTTCTAGTTATCACACACAAAAATAAAAAAAAATGCTGAGTTACAGTTCCAAAACTTCACTTACAAAATAAACCTTGAAGAGGGAAAAAATTAGAGAGAGAGAGAGAAGCAGAATACCAGTAGTCTCACCCTTTTTTCAGCGCATTGTCGATACACGGCAATCTCATCTTGACAGAAAGGCTCAATATCATTGATCTGCAAGCCTGCAGTACAGTGTTAAAGTCTCCTTCAAATGACCACCCATAGAAAAATTCAAGATCCAAGCCATACACTTCATGCACACATCATGGTTTCTAAATTGATGCTACTGATGTCATTATCTAATTAATCCAGCCCCTGCCCCTGCCTCCCAAAAAAAATACCCCGCCTTGGCCCTGATATGTCCTAGTCAAACTTTATCATTTACAATGTCATGAAAGGCTACACATTGCTTATTAAGGAGATGAAAACTGGTGTTGGTGGATTGGTATTGCATGTGTAAGAGGAACAGGGAGACTGTGGATCACTTGCTTCTACATTGCTTAATATCTTAAGAGTTATGGAATATGGTGTCTTTCCTATTTGGGGTTCACTGGGTCATGCCGCGTAGTGTGGTGGAACTTATAGCTAGTTGGTCACAGAAGTTTCACAGACCCAAAACTAAAGTGCTTTGGAGTATGATCTCTCATTGTCTTATGTGGGTCATATGGAGGGAAAGGAATACACGAATTTTTGAAAGGGATGAAAGATTGATTCATGAGGTGAAGCTTTTTTTCTTTCAGACTTTGTTTGATTGGGCAAATGCTTCGGGTGTGGTTAATTTCATTTCTCTTCCTGAAATGATGGATTTTTGTACTTTCATTCATGTTTAGTTTTTCTTCTTCGGTTTTTAGCACACTGCCTGTGTGCCTTGTATTTTTTTCCCTGTTTTTTATTTTCAATGAAGTTAATTACTTATCAAAAAAATAAGACCAAAGTTTTATTAAAAATTTATAAGTGGATGACCAACAAAATTTTTTCATATTTCCTTTTCTTTATTAAAAAGGAAATTCCAATGACAAATGTGCTTGTTACCAATAAGTGTGTACCATGTGCAGCACATGGGGTCTAAAATGTGCATTCTTTGTATGTACTACCAAAAAAATGCACCCTACAAGTTAATATGGCACACGGTTATTGGTGACAACTGTGATGGTCACTGGCAGACTTCTAAGTGAAGAATTGAATTAATACAAGAAAGAAATGGGGCACAAACTATAGTCTTCAGACGTTTTACATAGTAGAATTACTCAGTCCTAGCATTATAGATTATATAAAACAATGATAGAAACATGTCTTAGGCTTCTTATCAAAAAAATAAAACAATGATAGAAAATAATTTTTTTTCCAAATCAAGAGGGAATTCTAACTCCAACGAAAGATATAAAAATGCAAAACTTACACAAAAATAGATTCCGCAAAATCCCATCACATAAATCAACTCCTTCAAGCACATGGGAGGCAATTTCTGGTGGAATGAGGGGTGACGGTGGCCCCATCATTAGATCATCACCAACCAGAATGGTTTCCTCCATAGTTGGCTGTGAATCGACTGAAGCCCACAAACACATCAAAAAAATCATAAGTATAACTTAGTTATACGCTCAAAAGTTAATTTTCTTCAATGTTGAATAACTATGTCATTCTTGCCAGTGATCTCAACATGAAAAATAAATAAGGTGAGGCATTTTGATCTCAAAAGAGGTGTAAACTTCAAAGTATGGCCTTAAGCCAAAACTTATAGGCAAATGCTATTAGATGTATGGTGGCAACAGAAAAGACTATATATTGAATTAACTGCCATTGGCTCTACAATGCTTAAACACCCAATATGGGACAGTCATTGTCAAAATATTTCAAAAGTTATAGATTTATAAGTGGTATGGCTTTGGCCTGAGTTCAATTGCTTCAAATCTTGGAGCAAATGCTTAAACTTTACAATTATAGGAAGTTATAATACAACTCTTGAAATTAACCGAACAAAAATACATGTTAAACCACTACCTCGAGTATGGCCATGCATGTTACATGAATACAAAGTTGACATCATATTGAGAGTTATACTACTGACACATATTGACATAATCCTGTTTCTTTGGTCATCAATCTAGTTCTTGTTCTTGTAATCATACATATTAAACAAAGGAACAAGCACATCTCATGTTCAGATTTCCAACAACTTGCAGATTATGTCACATGACACATAGATTTTTTTTTAAAGCAACAAATACAACTTTACATAAAACACTAACCCCTAAACTTCTCAGGAAAACAAATTCATATAATGAGCAATTTAGAAGTAGTTATCCATATATTCAAATAAAATTCACACAACATATGAGAAATCTATAAAGTTTGTAATAGCTTTCCCTTACCATCCATTTTTGCTTTCTTGTTATCCTTCCACTACCAAAACTCAGAGATCAATGAAATTAAGACTGGGTCAGTTGAAACCTGTAAATCATTAGAAACAAAACACTGAATAAAAAGAAACTTAAATGCACTTCAAAAGCTACAACTATGTAATACTGATTCTAATAAGCTAGCTTAAAATTTTCAAAACAAGTCACACTGAAAAAAATTAAAAAAAAAAAGAAACCCATTTGTTTGTTCAACTCTAAAGTATAATAGGAACCAAAAAAAAAAGCATCACACGCTCTACATTACAAAAGAGGGAGAGTTACTGGAGCATTTCGTCGAACAGATGATAGGCATAACTTAAACCCACTGTCATTCCTAAAAACAAAAGGAGAAAATCAAATTTCCCATTTTCTTCGTGCCCATAGAGTGTTGTCCCCATCAAGATTAAAGCCTTTTTAAAAACTTTTATCCCAATCAGGTTTCTTGATTTAAACCCATAAATTTTCAGTCCTAAACATGATTTTCCTACCCATAGATTCAAAGAAAAAAAAAAAAAAGGACTTACCCCTCCAACCTTGCTTCACCGAAAGGAGTCTTTTTCTTGCAAAAATGGTCACCACCGGCGGGATACTTGGAAGCTGGATACAAGGGAGAGAGTTGGTGAGTGTCTTTTTCTTCCAAAAATGGTCACCACTCGTGCATAGCCACTCACACAGTAGAGAAAAGAAAAGGTCGGCAAATCGGAAAGAATGCTAAACGCTGTTAAACGACACGTTAAGTTACTTAATAACGTAACGTGACATTCACGTGACAAGGGCATTGGTCCTTTAGCTGTTTGAAAAGAAAGTCATAACCTATTCTGTCAACTTATTTTTACTACTATTCATAGATCACACTACACTTTTTGATATTATTTATGAGCTGTGTACTGATGAAGCGTGAATTCGTCAGTCAATGTATGTAGACAAAAATGATCTCCGGCTTCCTGCAAGTGTGTATTCTCGAGTGTGGTCACCGGTGTGGTGCCTGCCACAACGTCTCCGATGCCAAAGTCAATATCGGAAACTATTTAAGAATGAGCAATATAATATATCAAAATCAAAGAAATCTCATAGTATCTATCTCAAGGTGGTCATACCTTCTTCTTGGCCATGTGGGGGCTTTATATATGTTGCTGTAGCCTCTAGCCGTTGGGCAATTATAGTGGTTCTTAATACCCCTCTGGGTAACGTTTTCTGGTCTCATCATATTGCTTTAATTTTATCCCAACGGTCTGTACAACTAGCTTTGTAACCGTCCAGGGTGTTTATTGGCGGCATGGAATGAGATGTTTAACCTCGTCAGTGAAGTGGTTACTCGTCAGTGCGGGCCCGTCTCGTCAGCCCAGTTTTTCTTGTCTATACTTGATTTCGTCAGTCCCATCATGTACTATGTCAACTAATTTTTACCTTTATCTACAGTACTTTCAACAATATATTTTCAGTTTTAACAAAATAAGCGATATCCAAACAGACCCATAATGTCAGGTTAAATTCACATTATAATCTCATAATTTGAAAAGACCATTTATGTGTAATTTTTTTTAAAAGAAAGTAGAATAGATATTATTAAAAAAAAAAAAAACTCAGCCAATATTGGCTAAAATTACAAAATTCATGTGTAGAAAAACACTCTTCATCCATACCATGAAACCGCTTACATAACTAGTATGTCTAGCAAGGTTATGAGTTACAGAGTTACCTTGTTTACAGGTATGAGATAAAGTAACTCATGAAAGGTCTCTGCAAGAGTCTTAGCTTCAGCAATCAAATGGTCAAACGAGTTTAAAGATTCTTCTTCACTTCTAAGAGCATTGTTCACAATTTCCCAATCACCCTTAAGTATATTGGAGGGAAATTGACAAATCATTGGCAAGTTGAAGTGCACAAACAACCGCTTTATTTTGTTTTTAGGAATTTTTTTCAAAGTGATCATTAAAAAGCTTAAATTATATAAAATCTAATAAAAAGATAACTTCAGGCCAAAAAAAAAAAAAAACCATGCAAATACATGAAGTCTTTCAATTTCCTTTTACGAGTTTATTATTTTGAAATTTTTGAATAATTGTCTCATTATCAGTGCTAAAAGTTACATCTCTTCCAATATAAACAGTCAAGCAATCATTCATTCACTAATATCCCATTCAATTACACAATTCATTTTTTATATATTTCATTTTTGAAAATTTTCTTTATACTGTTGCAACGTGACAAGTCAAAACTAACTTCACAAGCAAATAAGACTAATAGATATATGACATGCTTCTGCGTCTCCACTAACTTTTCAACAAGGTTACTAATTCCTTTAAGCTCTAAGAACGAGTCATTATTATGCATATCAAAAATGTAATTATGAAATTAACTGTCAAGTGCCAAGAAATCTGCTTCATAAAAATCAAATGGATATAATTAAGTTTATTTGTTAGACATTTTCTATTTGTTTGAAATGACCTAATATATTATTAAGGGGGCCAAAGTTTAATTTTGTTGGACCTAAAAATATTTAAGGTGGTCACAATTTTTTTTCAAGGTATAAAAATAATAAAAATATTATACATACATACATACATATATATATATATATATATATATATATTTCCATGTTAGGGTGGTGACCACCCTACCTTCAATGTGGAGCCGCCCCTGCTTTGTTAATGAGTCATGTGAGTTGTTTAAATAATACATATGGATAGTCTTATAAATCGTCACTTAATGAATTTGGAAATAAAGCTCCAAACATGTTTGAAGACAATTTCTTTTATCTACTTTTCATTTGTCTTACTCTAGTCTTCGGCTTCGCTTCATCTCATCCAACACCATAATCATTTCTCTTCCTTTTACCTTTTTCTTTTGGTCTGAGTGGGTATACATGTCAAGTTTGAGACTTTGGGTTCTAGTTAGCTTAACTAGTAAAATCTCTAATTGTTGAATAAGAAATCTGAAGTTCAATTCCCGCCTACACCAAAACTAATTGGTATCTTGGTCTGATAATAAAGAGCTATTATCAGGAGAGGACGTCATAGGTTGAAACTCTCTTTCTCTATATAAAGTCTATATTTTGCATCAAACCTACTTTAAAGAATTGCTTGTCAAACAAGTGCTAAAAGTAAAATATAAAGTCTATAATTTTCATTTTAAAGTGAGAACTAGTTATTATATCTCTACCAGCACAATTGTTCGGCCACTGCATTTCAAAAAAAAATATATATATATATATATATAAACTGTAGTAATAATTTGTGTTTTTGGCTCGTCAATTTCATTGGTGTAGTGAGAAAAACTCTTCATAAAATTGGCCGACCGCACCGATGAGCGAGTCCAAATCTTCTTTCCCACTTTTCCTGCTCCACTCTATACTCCACCAATAAATACTTGTCACGTGTTGTGGGAGTCCAAATCTTCTGTCCCATTTTTCCTGCTCCACTCTATACTCCACCAATAAATACTTGCCACGTGTTCACCTAATTAATTAAATACTACTATTAATTAGTAACTATAGTGTTAATTCTGTCACATTTTTCCTGCTCCACTCTATACTCCACCAATAAATACTTGTCACGTGGTCACCTAATTAATTAAATACTACTATTAATTAATAATTGTAGTATTAATAAGTCAATAATGATAGTATTTAATTAATTAGGTGACCTCGTGGCAAGTATTTATTGGTGGAGTATAAAGTGAAGCAGGAAAAGTGGGACAGAAGATTTTGACTCTCGATGAGCACCCCCAAAAAGCAACACAAAATTAAACAAATTATGACTAATTAAATATTTTGATAATTATGGTTGGGGAAAGGAGATTAGAATTATTGAATTTTCATTGGAAACACTAGGAGGTATTTATTGAGTCAGGTCTATTAAAATGAGCCCATTAAACAAGAGAAGTCATTATGGGGTTTACAATAGGTGTAATGGGTTGAAGCAGTCTACTAAAAAATCCATGATTCAGGGGTTCAATCCTCGCCTACATCAAAAATCAATTGGTGACTTGATTTAATGATAAAAAACTATCATCAGAAGCGGACGCTATAGATTGAAACTTTCTCTAAAAAAAGAGCTATCAATAACGGGACAGACAACAAAATACACTCAACAGAAAGAAAAAAAGAAATACATAGACCACGAATTTTTTTTTTTTTTGAAAAACACATAGACCACAAAATTAAATGAGGATGGATGAAGAGAAAATTTTATTGCATGACCTTTATAATTAGATGTGTCACTAATCACACAAAAAAATTGTATTAAAGTTGTTCTAGGCACACATTAAAATCTCACAACATTTATAATGTTTTAAGATCAATCGATCACATTTATTATAGTAAAATTTAAAATATTTTTAATATTTTTCGTCTGAACAAAAATTTGTTGGTGATTGGGCTATTAATTTCCATTTACGAACGCCGTTTCAGTTTCCTGAAATTCGCCCTCAAAACACCTGAATAAAAGGGCGGTGACGGTGGTGGTCAATGATCGTCATGTATTCTGTTTGATGATCAAAGAAACTATCAAAATGCTCTTTTGATTTTTGCACCGACTTTAATCCGTCCAGTTTCCTGACTATGGGCGATAATATTTCTTTCTTTTTTTTTAAGCAAAAGTGGGAGAGAGTTGGGCAATAAATAATGTGTAGTCATTACCATAAATGCTCCACCGTGGGTACATAAGTTATATTTTTTTGAAAAATCAAGATAGCCTTAAAAAAATAAAAATAAAAATAAAAATAAAAATACAATCATAGAAATAATTTTTTTTAGAAATATTTTTTAACCTATGACATCTGCTCTTTGCTATCATATATAGAAATAATTTGATTCAAAGTTTCTACTCACCCGAAATAATGTTATTTTGTTTATTTAGATATTTTTCTAAAAAAAAAAAGAAGCTTTCATTTGATATAATTTATTTGGCTTAAAAAATGGGTTTGGAAAAAATATATGACAAAAATTTAAAATATTATACATAGACGATATATTCTAGGGGGGGGGGGGGGGGGGGAACAAAAACATAAAGGGCAAATTACAATTTACCTTGTGGTTTGACTAAAATTTAAGTTGCTTACCTGTGGTTTGAAATTTAACACTTTACCTAAAAGTTAACTCGGTTAGATTTCTAGTAACCCACCCCTATTAAAAAAATAAAACTAAATATGTAATTTTGCTCCACTTTTATATCTCTCTCCTCTAAAAACACAAAAAAAAAAAAATAAATACAAGATCAAAGAAGATCAAAAACTATCTATCAGAATACTTGCATCATGGAATTTTAAACCACAAGTAAGTAACTTAAATTTTGGTCAAACCTTAAGTGAGTAAAATGTCAAATTTTAAACCACAAAATGGTAACTTAAATTTCAGTCAAACCACAAGGGGGTAAGTTATAATTTGTCCAAACATAAAATACAAAACATAGTTTAATACTTTCTTCTTTCAACATTTTTTTTTTTTATATTAGTTGTGAAACTTGATAAATTTTAATTTTTAAAAAAATTTTCAATAAATATTGTTAACTATTATAAATTATTATTATTATTATTATTATTATTATATTTATGCATCTTACTAATTGATAATTAATTAAATTTTCCACCGATCGAGCCTCAATGAATCAAAAAACCAAAAATCTTTTTTTTTTTTCAATTAAGTCAAATTTTCAAAACGTTTCCATGTGTATATATTACAAATCACAAAACAAGGGTGCCCAAATCAATACCCTAATAATCTACTATATATATACTCATACTTAGTTTGCATGGAAAGTGACAGACAAGTAGGTCCAATAACTGTGACCACAATTTTTAAATTTCTTTTTTCTCTATTCCCAGTCCAATTTGTCTGTCTGTCTGATGTGAATGGAGCAAATGGAGAAGAGGATTGCAATCATCGGTGCCGGAATCAGTGGCCTACTTGCATGCAAATACACAATGGAGAAAGATTTTAACCCAATTGTCTTTGAGGCCCAGAGTGGCATAGGGGGAGTTTGGTCCAAAACTATAGCCTCCACCAAGCTCCAAACCCCAAAACATGTTTACCAATTCTCAGATTTTGCATGGCCACATTCAGTGAGAGAGACATTCCCTGATCACAACCAAGTGATGGAGTACATTAAATCCTATGCTATGCACTTCAACATATATTCTTGGAATCAAATTCAACTCAAAAGTAATTAATGTTGACTATGTTATGCCCTCCGATGAAGACATTCTTTCTTGGGATTTGTGGGGCAGCACCGGGGGACCCTTCTCGCCAACTGGGAAATGGAATGTCATCGTACAGGAACGTCGAGAAAATTGCGTGTCAACAAGGTAAGTAAAAAAACATTAAATTTTACAAATTAATGTGTTATCAATTATTATTATTATTATTTTAAGTAAGATTTTGAAGTGACACCAGTCAAATTGATGATCACAGTTGCAAGTTTGTGTAGTAAAATTTATTGTGGCTTTATAATTTTTTATTTTATGAAAATTAATTACTAGCATAATCATTAGGTGTACCAAGTGGATTTTGTGATCCTTTGCATCGGAAAGTTCAGTGATTTGCCAATCATCCCGGATTTTCCAATAAACAAGGGACCTGAGGTGTTTGATGGCGAGGTTATACATTCCATGGATTATGCTGCAATGGACAGCAATCGTGCGGCTGAATTCACCAAAGGAAAGCGGGTCACAGTTGTTGGATTTCAAAAATCAGCAGTGGATGTAGCAGCAGAAGTGGCTAAAAGAAATGGTATGAGCTCAAATAGCATGAATATAATCATAATATTAAATAGCATAATTATTTTTCCCTTTTTCTGGTCGCTGCTCGGTTCTATTAATATTTTAAGGGTCAAGAATATCACACCATCTTTTGTCCCAATATGAACGTTTCACTCTAGGTCCACCAACTCGGTTGTGTCCATTTTCCCTTTATAAAGTAACCAAAATAGAAAATGAAAGAGAAAAATCTAATACAAGATAGTGTAATTGGTTGAGTGAAATATGAAAATATGTTTCCGAAATGAAAACGTAATAGGATTTATAATCATACAAAAATAGTATATTATAATGGGTGCTTTTAACTAGTATTTTACGGTAATTGTTAATAAATATTTAAAGGAAGTTTTGACAAAAAATTGTTAAAAAAATTAATTATTTTTTTTCTTTTTTCATAAAATTTATCTAAAAAATATCATAAGCCAATGTCCGCATCGGTTAACTTTTTCCTATTACAATTAAATGCAATTATCTAGGAGAGTGTTGTAGCAACAATTTGGATAAGTTGAAATAATACGCCTTTCTTGATTATCAACCTATTAATTTGTTGCTAGGACCCAGGCATCCATGCATATTGCTGTTCAGGAAAGTGCATTGGACGGTTCCTGATTACATAATCACACTTACTTTCAAAACTTAAATCGGTTGACAGAATATATAGTCCACAAGCCTGGTGAAGGATTCTTCCTTTGGCTCTTGACTCCTATGCTTTCACCATTGGTAAGTTTCTCTTAATGCTTCTATACCATCATTGAATACAACATTACAAAATCCTATTGATGGAACTGACCCAAAAGACTAAGATTTCAGCTCTGGATATTTTCAATTTTGGTTGAGAGGTATCTCAAATGGACCTATCCATTGAAGAAATACAATATGGAGCCGAGCCATAGCTTCCTCCGACAGATATATTCATGTATGTTCACAGTTTTGCCAGCTAACTTCTATGACAAAGTCAAAGAAGGAAGCCTCATTCTGAAGAAATCACATAACTTTAGCTTTTGCAAAAATGGTTTAATTGTGGATGGTGAGGCCACACCTGTAGCAACAGATGTTATTTTTGGTACTGGATATAAAAGTGATGCAAAGCTCAAGAACATTTTCGCATCAACTTACTTCCAGAAATGCATGTTTGGGCCATCAGCTCCCCTATATGGGTATCTGGTATATCCATTATTCAAAATATAATTCGTCAATGAGATTTTCGTCCACAACTTTGATATGATTGATTGTGAGTGATTATCTGTTACTTTTATATAAACTTAATTATCAATTTTTAATTACCACTCACAGTCAATTGCTTCAAAGTTATGACACAAAAGTTGTGTCCAAAAATTCTCTATAAAATAACACACATAGCTTGCTTTTTAAATTCGTGATATTCATAATAACTCAATTCACCCTTGTGTTGAATTTTCGTTACTTTTATTGGACGAAGATGAAATTTTCGTCTAATGAAACTGACGGAATTTAAATAAAATGGTAAATTATGTCATTTTAAATGTGATTTAGAAAAGTCAACTTTGTAACACATATGGTGTGACCAAAGACTCTAGGTCTCTTTACATTTTAACCCAAAATTCAATATATAGGAGCTTCAAAGGCTACATATATAGTAATTGCAACTTATAGTACTAGACCAAGATACTGCAATACATGCATGAGTAAGCTGTAAGCAGTAGTGCTCCGATGGTATTGATCTAATAATTTTCCTAGATGCATAATGCATAACCTTTGATAACATTAATGTTTTAATTGCAGGGAATGCATTCATCCACGGATTCCAAATCTAGCAATACTGGGATATGCAGACAGTCCTGCAATCTTGTTTACCACAGAAATGAGAAGCAAATGGCTAGCACATTTTCTCGCTGGAAAGTTTGAGTTACCATCCATAAGAGAGATGGAAGATGATGTGATAAAGTGGGAAAAATTCATGCAATGTTATGCAAGGCAGAGCTACAAAAGATCTTGCGTGAGTGTGCTACTGCAAATATACTGCAATGATCAACTTTGCAAAGACATGGGGTGTAATCCAAGGAGGAAAAATTGGTTTCTGGCCGAGTTATTTGCTCCTTATGGTCCTTCGGATTACAAAAACCTAAGTAGGCCTATGTAGCTCAGTTCCAGGTTGAGGATAATCTTTTTGGTTATTTAACTTTTATTCACCATTGTAGGACATGACTCTTTGACTTATGTTACTCATCTCTTACTTTGTTCTACAGTTCAATAATAGATACCAAAATTTGGATTAGCATTAACGCACAAGACAAAATGATAAGGAAAAAAAATCCATTTTAGTATATATTGTTTACCAAAATATAAATATGTGCTTTCATAGCATTAATACAATGTAAAAATAAATGATTTTTTATGGACTATATATACAAGATTAATGCATTCTAAAAATGATTATTAACCATAAAAACATTAAGATTGTTGAGATTTATCGTTACAGAAATTTTGTCAAAATAATAATTTAGCATTCAAGAAGAAAGTGTCAAATATTTTGTAATAAATCACATCACTTTTAAGTAAAATACACGAAAAAGTTCTTAATAAAATAAAAATTTTATTGATACTTAAAACATTACACTCGCTTAGCACCACAAACTACTCTCAAGTCTCAAGTAGTTCTCTCTTGCCATTTCACTTATACTTGCATTTGCTTTCTAGCCTATGCTTATTGGATACTAAACTTGGATTTCTTGCAATCTCACTTGTTGGATAATTTGGTACATTCCATAGAAAGCCTTATATAGAAACAAAACCAACCGATACTACACAGTCTACACTTCAAAGGAAAAGCATTAAAAACCTACCACCTGTCAGTTGAAAAGTTTGAATGCATGATATAGAAATGTCAAGAATGGCAACTTCTCTTCAACTTGAACTCTTCCATCTTTACGTTGCACATGCTTTCCTCGCACAACTAAAGTAGGGAAATGTGAAAGATATCTTAAGGTAATAGTTAATAATTTATTTAATGAAATTTTTTATGAGAAAAAAAAATAATGCTTTAACAGTTTTTTTTTATTTATTTTTAAATGAATTGTTAATCATTGTTCTTAGAGCACCCATTAACATAACTCTTAAAAGTATTAACATAATTTGCTTGAAGTAAAGTTCTATTAATAAAGTTTTTACACTAAATCAAATACACTGAAATGTCTTCCAATATGCATGTGATGTGCTTGCTCTTTTCTTTTCTTTTCTTTTTGTTTTTTTCTTGGGCGTTTTGGCTGTTGGCCTTTTGCTAAGTGATGTGATGTGCTGTAGAGGTTGATGATTTGGACAAACAAGGCGGCCACATCCAGTTTAGCAGTTCTTTTAAGAACTTATTGCTGGAGCTTTATAGATGATATTTTAATGGTTTCTAAAACGACTAGAGGAAGCACAACTGTGAGTAGGACTAGGACTGGAGTAGAAGAGAAAGTGTTAGGCCGGCTATATATGTTTTCACTGTTCATCCTTGTATTCGACTACGAATATTTTAATGTGGAATTCACGTTTAAACAAAAAAATTTAGTGTTCATGCCTGTCGATTCTTGTTGTAAAAACCAATGGAACCTTTTTGGATATGGATATAGACATGAATCACACATTTTTCTAAATTGTGAAGACCAAAACCTCAAAATTTAGCACGCTAAAAAATTCAGAGTTTGGAAAAGGACTCCTCTTAATAAGCCAACTCAAGTTGTAACTGCACCTAGTGAAAATAGATTCGTTTCCTCAAAGGCGTTAATTTTTACGTAGGAGATAACGTAAAAGATTATTACAATAATTAAATGAAAATGGAGGTAGGAATTGTTTCCAAGGAGTAAGCCAAACCATCTTCCCCAACACCCTCTCACCTCAGAACATTCAAGCTTTCCCTTTTAGATCAGCTTATTCCTGCTCCCTATGCTCCAATCATCCTCTTCTTTCCCATAAATGACTGCTCAAACCTTAGCAACATTCCCAAGAGGTTGGAATTGCTAAAGAAATCTTTGTCAGAGACCTTAACTCTATATTATCCACTAGCTGGAAAGATCAAAGATGATCTCTGCATCGATTGCAACGATGAAGGGGCTTATTTTGTGGACGCCCAAGTTAATGTTTGTCTATCTGAATTTCTTAGCCAACCTGACCTTTTATTACTGCATAAGTTCCTTCCTTGTGAACTCATTTTGAAAGAGGCTTTTGTTAACGGGTGCTGTTCAGCACCCGTTAAGATTGAATTTTTTATTAATAAAATATTGTTGCGTTTTGAGAGTAGTAAAAAGCAGGGTAACGTGGCATTTAAAGGGTCGGTAAAGCAAAAAAATTGGGCATTTTACAAAAATACCCTTTTAAGTTCTTTCATCTTACTTGACCAAAATTGGAATTTAACCCTAATTGCCAAACTATATAGTTAGTAGGCACTGTTACAAAATTATATTTTTTTACTAACATCCCGAGTTTAAAACACTCGATTTTGAGCTTATAAATCGACTCTCAGAGACTCGATTTCAGTGTTCTGATTTAGCGTATTTTTCACGTGGCGTCCACCTAAAAATCGAGTCTCTAAGACTCGATTTATAAGCCAAAAAAAATTAAAGTCTAAGTCTCTCATGTACAAGCCATTCCCAGAAATACCAAAAAAAAAAATATATTTTAAGAAATCAACACAACAATCCCAACACAATGAAACCTCCTTACACACATGTTCAGCTCTCTCACCATCACCATTCACCACAAACATCAACAACCACCAAAACCCACATTTTGCCTATCCCATATCAAAATCCACCCACCACCATGGGGTTTGTAGAAGATCATGACTGAGCAAAACCCACCACAAAAAAAAAAAAAAAAACCCCAAGGCTAGCAAGCCCAGATCCATGGCGAGCAAAACCCAAATCCACGGCGGCAAATATATGACGAGCAAAACGTAGGCCCACGGTGGCAAACCCAAAAATGATACAGCCACCACTCCGTCTACCACTCCCAACCCAACCAGCCACCACTCCCAACCCACCTACCCAAAATCAAAACCCACCCATCACCCCACCGATCAGCAACCATCAAAACCCACACAGCCACCCACTCGTCAAAACCACCGATCAACAACCCCATCGATTAGCAGCCATCAAAACCCACCTAGCCACCCACCCATCAAAACCACCGATCAGCAACCACTACCACCCGAATCCATCACCACCACCACTTACATGCAGTGCGCAAACCCAGATTTAAAAAAAAAAAAAAAAAAAAAGATTGCAGATCAGGTGAAAGAGGAGACAGGGAGAATGGTGAAAATGAAAGAAAAGAGAGAGCAGTGAGAGAGGGCCTGATTTGTAAAACATTTTACTTGATTTTAAATGGTTGGCTTATAAATCGAGTCTTAAAGACTCAATTTCCAGGTAGACGCCACGTGAAAAAAATGCTACATCAGACGTGATCAGACCATGGAAATCAAGTCTCAAAGACTCAATTTATAGGCCCTAAATCGAGTCTTTTAAACTCGAGATGTTAGTAAAAAAATATAATTTGAAAATAGTGCCTACTAATTATATTGTTTGGCAAACGGTGTTAATTTCCAATTTTGGCCATCTTCCTTTCCTTTACTAACATTTCTCAGTTGGTACTTTTTGAGTTTTTTCTTTTTTTTAGATCTACAAAACCACCCAAATGCCCAAATTTCAAACCCAAGCCAAATTGTCAAGCTTTTCACGTTCCAAATTGAACCCATTCACCATAGCAACCCAGATACAACCAAAAACAAGGGAAGGAAAAGTAGAACCAAAGGCAGAGAGAGAAAGAGGAGGGCAACGGCTATAGAGGTAGTGGTGGTGGTGCCGATGAGCACAGCTAACAGAAACGATGGTGGAGCTCAAGGTTTTGGCCTTGGTTGATATGAGAGAGAATCCGAGATAGTAGAGAGGGAGTGAGACGAATCTGGCGGTGGTAGGTGGGTTACAGATCTAGTGGTTGCGGTGGTGTTGGTGGACTTTTTTTTTTCCCCTAGGATTGAAACGTTAGAGAGACCAAGAGAGAAGGAGGTGAGACAAGAAGAAGAAAGAGAACGCTTCAGATGTTAGAGAAGAAAACTGTGTAAAAAGTTTAGAAGAGTTAAAAGATGATGAAGGGTATTTTTGTCTTCTAGGTAACAAATTTAACTTTTCAAACAATTTTCTCTTACTTAGTAAATGTGGCTCCACGTGTAGTTTATTTATTATTTTATCCATTCTTAACGAGTGTTGTACAGCACCTGTTAACAGGACCTTTTGAAAGAATCAGATGTTGGAACTTATGTGACAAATATTCAAGCGTCTTCAAGTGTGGTGGCATAGCCATTGGAGTGTGCATTTCACACAAGATCCTTGATGGTGTAGCACTGAGCAGCTTTCTTAAGGCATAGGCTACAATAGCTAGAGGATCTTATGAAGCATTATCTGTATATCCCAATTTTGATGCAACTAATCTCTTCCCCACAAATGATTTATGGCTTAGAGATTCATCAATGGTTATGTGGGGTTCATTGTTTAAAAAGGGAAAGAGTGTGACAAGAAGATTTGTGTTTCATGCCTCGGCAATAGCCACTCTTAAGGTGCAAGCAACCAACTCATGTGTGCAACACCCTACGCGTGTAGAGGTGGTTTCAGCTTTCATATGGAAGCATGCCATGGCTGTCTCTAGAGAAAACAATGGTTTCCAAAAGCCTTCCGTATTGACCCATTTAGTGAATCTGCGAAGAAGATTAGCACCGCCTTTGCCAGAGTATTCTACTAGAAATCTCCTTTGGATAGCGGGTGCTTAGTGCATGGGCAATGATGAGTTAGTATTGCAAGGCTTGGTGGGTGAGATAAGGGGTGCAATATCAAAAATTAATGGCAATTTTGTTAAAAAACTGAGAGGTGAAAAGAGGAATTCTGTGATGTATAAGTCTCTCAAAGAAATTGGAGGGCTAGGATCCATTGAGGAAGTAGGCTACTTTGGGTTTAGCAGTTGGCGTAATTTTGGATTCTATGAAGCTGATTTTGGGTGGGGAAAGCCTATATGGGTCAGCAGCATTGATTCAAGTGGTTCGGTGTTCATGAATCTAGTAATTTTGGCTAACACAAGGTTGGGTGATGGGATAGAAGCTTGGGTAACCTTAGATGAGCAAGACATGGCTAGATTAGAATGCAATCTAGAGCTTCTCACATTTGCTTCCTTGGATTCCAGTCCTCTGATGGTTGGTCACTCTATTTCTAATCCATGAAGACAAGTAGTTTCTACTTGTCACCAAAAGCCTCTTGATTGGTCACGCTATTTCTAATCCATGAAGACAAGTAATTTCTACTTGTCACCAAAAGCCTCTTGATTAAGTACCCGTTTGGATAGTGCTGAAAAGCACTGAATTTGTGTTTTTTTTTTTTTTTTTTTTTTTTGAGAAGCGCGTTTTTGTGACTTTTATGATTTTCTAATGGGTCCCGTGCACTATTCACGAGACCCACAAATCTCTTTTTTCAACAAAATTTTCATTAAAAATGGGTCTCACTGTACTATTCACACATTTAAAAATTATTTTGTTACGGTATTTTTAATTTTCAGTTTTCAGTTTTCTGCAATAAGCAAAATTTAAACACACCCTAAATGGTATTTTCGAATTCTCTTACAAAGGAGAACCTAAGTTGGAATACTCCAATCTGTTTTAAGGGGGAAAAAAAGACAAAATGAAGGTAATATTATTCTTATTTTGGCTGTAGTTTTGTTAATTTACTTTTTTTTTTATATATAATAAATATCTCTTACACACCAACTTACATATATTGTACACGCGCATGTGTATACTGTGTGTATAAGTGGGCGTGTGTAGATTTGTAATAAACACTGCCCTTTAAAAAAAATATATCTAATACACAGACTGTAGTGTATTTATAGTACACAAAATAAGATCATTATTATTATTTATTACATACACTATAGTGTCCACATAAAGGACATTTTAGAACAGCTTATTTAGTTAAAATTGAAAATTTTTTATTGAAAGTACTACAAATAAAACTAAAAAGTAGCTGAAATAGTATAGTGAGACTTATGAATAATAAAAAAAAAATTCTGAATAGTAACAAAAATAAGCTAAACAGTAAAAAAAACTGGTTTTTTTTAAGCTAATGTCAAACGCAATTATAGTTCACTTTAGTGTCTATTAGAGCATTAGCATTGAAAAATTCTAATTCTACTCTATTTTACCATTCCAAAAAGCCACTTTATCATTATACCATACCATTTTACAATACCTCCCACATCCCAAAACTCTATTTTTATTAAAATATTATTTTTTAATCTTTCTTTATTATTTTTTTCCAACCGCTACATTTTTTCAGACTTGGCTGGAATTTCATCCTTTTTTTCACTTTCTCTCCCATGCTCTCTGTCACTCTCTCTGCCCCTCCATTTCCCTTTCTCTATGCCTGACTGCCTCTCAAGTTTATGGGTCTCTCTGGTGCTGGGTGTGGCTGGGCTGTAGTGGTTTTTCGTGGATTGTGGGTCTCTGCGATGGGAAGGCCGACGACTACACGAACTCTATACCAACAGGAATTTCTGCATCATTATTTGCATCTTCCTCGTGGATCGTGGGTTGATTTCGATGTGGCTGGACTGGGCTGCGGTAGCTGGGCTGCAGTGGGTTTTATGATTTGATATCGGTGAGTTTTAATTTTGTTGGGTTTTGATTGATTTTGGTGGGATTTGATTTTTGTGGTTGGGTTCGTGGGTTGATCGGAGTGGCTTTAGGTGCTGGTTGTGGATGGGTATGGGTTATGGTGTTGGTGGCAGATTGATTTTGGGTTGGGGTTCACGGTGATGGAAGGTAGGTGGGTGAGTGGGTTTTGGTTGATGGTGGGTATGGTTTGTGGTGGTGGTGGCTAGTGGTGGGTTGATTTTGGGTTGGGGTTTACGGTGGTGGTAGGTGGGTGGGTGAGTGGGTTTTGGTTTATGGTGGTTGATGGTGGTTGGGGTTGAGGTTGTGGGTGGTGGTGGTGGTTGTGGTTGTGGTGGGTATGGCTGTGGTTGTGGCTGTGGCTGTGGTGACAATGGGTGTGGGCAGTGACGCTTCTACAATGGAGATTGGTGAGAGGTTTGGTGAAGCTTCAAGGATGGAGAATGGTGTGTGATGTTGATTTTGATGTTGGGAGGAGGATGGTGTTTGGGTCTGAAGAGAGGAGAAAGCAGATGGAGAAATAGAGAAGGAAGAGAGGGAAGATTTCAGGAGAAAAAATATCATAAAATATTATTATTATTTTTACAATACTGCTAGAATTGTACTGTAGCAGTATTGCAAAAAAATTTGCAATACTTGCCTTTAGAGTTTTCTGATGTAGACCAATTTGGGGGTGCAAATGCCAAATTCTCCTTACATTTGGCATTTGCATTACCCAATGCTAATGCTCTTAGAGCATTCACATCAAAGATATCAAAAATTTTAACATCTCAAAAACTTACTTTATTTATTTTAACACCTTACTTTACAATATACCATACATAAAAATTCTATTTTTTACCACTTCGTTTAAAATAATATATACATACATTAAAATAATAAAAAATAACCTCCATAAAATCTAATAGCAACGGTCACAGCCACCTCCACCGCAGCAACCAGCCTCAACCTCCACTGTGGCAACCAAAATCCACCACACGAAAAAATAATAATAATAATAATAATAATCGGCCCAGCCACCACCTTCTTCTTCCAAATCACAAAACAACCACCATCACAATCACAAAACCCAGATCGGCGAGAAGAAAGAAGAAAGAGAGAGAGAGGCGTGAAAACCATGGACTTGCAAGTGAGCTTTGAAGGTAGTAAGAGATGGTGGACCAATCAATCCCAAAAGCAAAAAGTCCAAGGCCCCTAAGACCAGATCCGAGTTGTTGGACCAAGACAGATTTGGGGGCTATCCAGCATATCCAAGAAAGGGAAGTTAACATTTGAAAGAGATAGCCTGGGAAGATATAATAAGCAAAGCTGCAGATGACGGAAATCAAAAAGAATTGGCCGGTAGCTCAGAATCTCAGATGCCAAAAAATTTAAGTATAGCATCCTTATTGTAGTGCGTTTTCTGTGGGATGAGCTACTAAAATGAGTTTTTAGCATTTTTCACATCTTTGATGTGAATGCTCTTACCTTTTATTTGGACTATTTTGTTTGGCCACATGGCTCAATTTTATTGGGTAGCTCGTGCCACCTCAATAAAATTTAAGCAAAAATAAAAATGTTAGATTTTGGGCCAAGACAATCTAAATCCCAAGGAAACCCAAAATCACTACAAGCTATACCAATATTAAAATTATTAAAATTTGGTACAAATGCATAACACTTATCACACCCTTAGATATTTTTGTAATTGAAAAATGTGTAGTAATGATGCTAGTTTTGTTAAAGGAAATGCTCTAGGCTCCATGTTTATTTATTTATTTATTTATTTTTATTTGATGAACACGTTTCTTTAATTTTTGGTGCTGTTGTTGTTGTTGTTATTATTTTTTTTTATGACAATTATCTTCTCAAAATATATATATATATATATATATATATATTTATGGCAGTTATCAATTTTTGTTTAATTCTAAAATTTAGCCACTTACTACACATCCATAACAAAAAGTTAAAAATAGACTAAATTTAAATTTAGCAAGTACTTTTAAAACCAAGAAAATGTAGTAATTTTTATCAAAAAAAAAAAAAAAAAAAAAAAAAAGATACATAACATTTTTGTGTAGTAAATTAGTAATTATCAAAAAAATGTAAATTGAATCGTACATACAATTTATCTAATGATAAATATAGTTGCTTTTACAAAAGAATTTTTTTTACAACATTTTCTTAGATAACAACTACTTCATGTGAGATTTGAATTATACGATGATTCTTGTAAAGTCTCCCACTTGCACTTATCTAATATTCCATTCCAATATGCCCTATTATGCATACATCAACCTGAGAGAGAGATGAGTAAGGGTTAAATATAAGGTTATTATTACTTCAAATAAACCAAGTATTTTAATTTTAAATTTAAAAATAAAAGAGCAAACTTTATAGTAAATGTAAACATGGTGGTGCAGAGTGTATGTATCCAATTCATTCTCTAACTCATGTATAAATAAATAAGTACTTTTGTTAGAGAAAAGATAGAATTGTATTGAATATCAAACAAAGAAAAATGTATATAAAGTATGACCCCTTGCATAGCAAACACCTAGCCTGGGAGAAATAGAAAAAGAAATAACTTTGGAAATACAGCCAAAAAAACCAATAACCAGAAAACTACGTCCAAGAAGCAGCTTATGAATATTTTTGGAAAGTAGCCAAAAGAATGACTTTTCATAATTTGATTATATAAAAAATTGCGAAGCAAAAACACAAAGCAATTATGAAATATCCCAAAATCAATTGAAACTATGAATTGAAACTTAAAACCAATAATAATCAAAGCAAATATGAAAATTGAAAGTTAGAACCTATTGGGGGAGAGGGGGGGGGGGGGGGTTTCAATCCTATTTTATTATTTATAGGTGAAAAGAAACAAAGAGACTAAATAGAATGGAGAGTATTTCATTGATTGAATTCTGAATTACAATGAAATGAATTGAATGAATAAACATCTATACATTGCTCTGTTTATATACACAAGGAAAAATAACTAACTCTACTCTTGGCGCCAAAAACTGTTATTTGAATTTTCTGGACTTTGTACACGTGGCAGAGATGAGTAACAACCTCCTAGACTTGCGGAACTGACCTCCTCAATGATCTTGGATGAAGAACTCATGATGTGGCATGGATTCAATCATCTCCAAGACTGTTGAGTCAATCATGTTCTTTGATGCAAGCTTGGTTGTTTGATCAGTGTGCACCTCATCAGCAAATGCTGCATTGACTGCTGCTCCTGTGGCTGAGCTAGTGCACCCTTCATCAGCACGTGCTGCACCACTGGCTAGCTGTGTGACTTTAGGCGTGCATCATATCTTTTCATTCTTAATAATAGGCAATGTTTTTGCAAGAATTAAAAGGCGTAGCTTTACCAAATTATTCTTTAGTTTTGTCTCTACTTAAATATAAGAAAATAAGAGTATTTTGGAACAAAAAAATCCAGTCCAAATAGGAAAGCCAATTAAATAGTAGTATAAATATTTATTTGAGTTAGAATTTATGAAATGCTGATAACTCATTTAGGCACTCATATTAACAGAGACGGACCCAAAAAAAAAAAAAAAAAGTAGGTAAATTGGGTATTAAAATTTAAAATCATGTTTGGGGCCTTTGGGCCCCTCCAAGAACATATTAGCCCAACAAGGAAAGATACGCCGTTTAACCTAATTCCAAATTTAATAAAAAAAATAAAAAATAAAAGAAAAGAAAAGAAAGGAGAGAGACAAGACGAGAGAGACTGAGAGATAGAGAGACCGGGAGATAATCAACCACCGGCCACTGACCCACCGACCACGCCGCCGGCCTCTCCAACTTCCATCCCGATCTACCCAATTTCAAGTGTTTATTATCTCTTTTAAAGCCTAATACTGATATGATTTTTCTTTGATGCTCTTTCTCCACACCACACGTTTATAGTTTGTGCGAATATGTGATTGTGTTTGTGAGGGTGTTTCTCAGAGACTGAAAATTATATTTGCTGTGAGTAAAGTTATATTATATACAGAGAGTAGGGGGCTGTAAAAAATAATATAAAATAATGTTTATTTATTTGACTGCACCAATAGGAAAATGCCCATGCACAAACAGACCAACAGAGGGTAGTGATTCAGGAAAAAAAAAATCCTATAGTATGAAAAGTGTGATAATAGCGCATTATAAATTCATAATGTTATTTTTTGGCGCCTATGTTTGTCGTTTTATGGATTTTGTAATGTCGTTTGCTTGGCTTTTGGATTAGGTCCATTTAGGATTTAAGAAGTTTGGGTATTGCTGGTTAATTTTGTCTTTTGAAATATGGATGTTTTTAATGTGTTTTTGATATTATCAGTGGTATCAGGTATGGTAGTGTGAGTTTAGAATGCTCAAAAAAATTCATAATGTCGGTATTGGAGAGAGAACAAAGAATTTGTGCCGTCCAAAGTGTGAATTGTGAAGAAAAAATAGTTAGTCCATATGAGGAGAAAGTTTTACAGTACCAAAACACTCTCACAAAGCCCAAACACCAAATAACCCAAAGAATCCTCACTCACCAAAAGCACATGACTATGACAAATAATAGAGCAACCGTATTATAATATTGCGGCACTAAAACCTGGAAATAACAGCCGCATAATAACCTCACCTATATGTGTAATATTGTTGGCTAGGGTAAGTGCTAATAGGTTTGCCACAACAGTTGTAATTGAGTCGGCTAACAAAGTCCTAACACCACTAGAACTAGGACTAGGACTAGGTCAAATAATAATGGGTCATGCTAACGAGTGCCCTTAATAATCCATTTTAGAAAAGTTTTGATATCACTTTTATGGGAAATGGAAAAAGTTGTCAAAATATTAATTACTTTTTTTTCATTTCTCATAAAAACTTTCTTTAAATGGATTATTAACCAGTGCCCTTAGGGCACTCGTTAGCATTTCTCAATAATAATTGACCAAATACAAAGCCACACGCAACACTAGAACCACTCGAATCCAGCACACTTATAAAAACGAAGAGGCTGCATACTCGTAGTATTCAATTTCAAAAGGAAAAGAAAAACCCTCTCGAATTTCCCGTCAAGGGTAGAGTTAGGCGACATGCGAGAGAAAGTTAAAATCACCCTCTGACACCCACTCTGTTTTGCTTATTTTCCGCAACACCATATAGCCAAGGTTAGCATTTTGTTACTTGATATATGGTGTTAGGTCAAATTTAATTTCTGTCAATGTTTAAATTAACCCACTCTCTATAAATTTATGGAATTCTACTATCTCTATAATATTATTGGGATTATATTCACTTCAAGTATTTATTGGAGAAACTGGTTTGGGAAGCATCTTTCAATCATTTGGAACATGGTCCCGGCATGTTTAATGTGGTTAGTCTGGCAGAAACGTAATGCTCGCATTTTTGAAGACAAGGCAAGAACTTTGGAACATATAAAGTGTTTACTTTTTCGTACTCTGTTTCTTTGGGGTCGTATTTGGGGGTGTACGAATTGTACTGTTGTAGTTGATTTTTTAGTTTTTATTTCTTTTAGCTCTTGATCTTCTTGTATTTGTTTCATTGTTCAAAGTGTTCACCATCGTGAACATGATGTTCAATTTTTCAATAAAAGTCTTATTATCTATCAAAAAAATAAAATTTTCACTTTAAGTATTTAAAATCACTTAAGTTGAACACAGCCTTTAAATTTAAAGTGTTTAAAAAAATTAAATTAAAAATTGATGCACTCTCTTAGAGATTATTATTGTGGATGTTTGATAGCAATGTTACGAACTACTAAATTATGTTTTTTTTTTTTTAGGTACTAAATTACGGTTATTTGAACAGGAACACAAACACAAACACAATCATAATATAGCTAATTACTGTTTTATTTACTCTAAAGTCTGTAACTTCACTTTTTTATTTCGTTGTACCTTTTCCTTTGTCTTGGTATTTTAAACGTTTATATGTTTTCATTATAGATAAAAGTATATGTTACAAAAAATATATAATGAAAGCAGTTGATGAAGAAGAAATTAGCTTGATGAAACAAATTTTTGTATGTACCTGTGACTAAACAGGTAACATTTAGTCAATGGGATTTGGATTTGAATTCGACGTGGTAGCTGTTCCTAATTAGTAGACTCTCTTTGAGTATTGTTCAATTAAAATCCCAAAAAAACTTTTTGTTACTTGCCAAAACTTTGCAAATCGGCCTTGTCCGGTTTCTTCAGATGTGCAGATCAGTTTTGCCAATTGAATAGTGGTTAAATAGTATTGCTATTGTATTTGTACTTCAAAAATGCTTTTCATCTTTATGCAAATGTAGTACCACCGTTCTCCACAACGCAAGTCACTACCATCTTAATTATTCTCTACATCATTCTGCACATGTGACCAAATTTTCTTCTAGGTTTTTTGTGGATGGAATGTGTATAGGAAGTCAGTTTCTATTTTGTAGAACCTGCTTTACATTGATGTTTATCACAATTTATGTATTTTCAGTGACATCTTTCTTTCTTTCTTTTTCAAGTGTTTTTGTAGAAGCACAGAGGCAGATAAAAGCGTTGATTATTGTTCAAGAAGAGTTACTGAACTAAATTGGCAAGGTCGGGATAGCATAATTTTCCCTTTGTAGCTTTTATTTTTAAATGAATGTCTTTCTCATTTGTTAATGCTTGATAATTAAATTTTTTTTTTTAAAAAGACCAAAAACAGTATATGCAGATTTTCACATGTGTACTCTTTGTAACAAAAAAAAGACTACTAAAATTACTTTTGATCCTTTACAATGTTATCATAGGGGAAAACAAAGGTGCAAGAGTAGCACGACAAAGAAGACGGATGATAATGTATGAGAAGTGAACCAAAATAAAATTGCATGGAAGACGAAATAATTTCTAAACTATGTGTGTTAAAAATGGTCCTACACAAGCTAAGAAAAACATGAGAATGGTCATGGGAACAATTGGATCCATCTTCTACTAGAATTTCCATTTACACTTATGTTTGATTTAGTTACTCCAAAGGAATAGCCTATATGCATATATTATGCCATTTCTTGAGGCACCAATTAAATAATGTGTAAATAATTGCAGGAAACAAAAAAGTCAATTGACATTTAAAAAATACAAATGACACAAACGTCTGAGAAATATTTTCTGTGTTAAGTTGATTTATTCAACTATTTTAGAATTGTTATGACATAATGTTTATGCAATTAAAGTCTAAAGTTAGTCGATTTCATATGCTATTACTAGAATTTCATTGTATTTAGAATATATATCATGAATGTTAGTTTTAGTTTTTTCTTAGATAATCTGACAACATTCTTTAATATCCTGGATCAATGATTTGCATTTAGGTATACTATTTGGAATGCAAATGGATATTATACAATCTAGGCGAAACTCAATGAATTTCTTATCCTATATTTCTTTGTTTGTTGCTCTGCATTTTCCTTTGGTGTAGAATTTTGAAACTATTTTACTACTGTAATTTGGTGCAATTCATGGATTAATTCTACTAGATTTGAATATTATGATATTTTAATTATTAATTATTGTTTGTCAAAGACACCTATATTTGCTTCTACCAAAAACAAAGACACCTATAATCTCTCTTGAACTGCCATAATTTTATATTGTTAATTTTTTGGACCTTTGGAACATGTTTTGAATAATTAATTCTTGGAGTAAACCAAAAAAAAAAAAAAAAACTTTCTTTTTATTTGCTTGAGTGACAACAGATTTTTTTAATCTTTTTTTCTAAATGGTTTATTTAAAATTTTGTTGAACGAGCACGAAATTTCAAGATTAGATTTCGGAGTCTCTATGAAAGACTCCCTGAATTTAGGTTTTTTCTTGCAGGTAATTATTTACTTTTTTTTTGTATTATCTCAATATAAAATGTTTAAAATTTCACTTACCTTATGTCTTTTGTAATAAATAAAAATATCTTGCACATTGTGTGGGTTATAAACTAGTTATATATAAATACAAACAATACTTTGTGTGAGGGTGCTGTCTGAAATGGAGAAAGCAGCCAGGGAGAGCTGCATTGAAAAGAGAAATCATTAAATATTTTAATATCTGGGGTTTTCTCTAAGAAGAAGATTTTCCGAGTATTACAATATATCAGGTGAGTTCATAATATTTCCTAGAGAAAAAAAATTATTATATTTTGTGGGAATCTAAAGTGAGGAATAAACTTGAGAAAGATTTTATAATAGTGAATTGTGGGGCCAAATAATCCTAGGGCCCAGCCCACTTCATTCCTGGGCCGAAGGCCCGAGCCGAGGAGGCACCTAAGTCCGAGGACAACCCCATCATCGAACGTTCGAGAACTTGAGGGACAGGCTCATGAAAAACAGTCACCTCCACATTAAATGTACCTGACAACGGCCCTGGCCGCATTAATGAGGAAAGGACCCCGCCCCAGCGTTGCCTCGGTCGCCGCGACTCCCAAAGAGACTGAGAAGGCGGCTGATGGGACAAGCACTTGAGTAAGGTCCAAATCGCTCAACAAGTGTAGGGCTAGGATTGGCTGGGTAAAGGATATATAATGTAAGGGAATCCCTCCTGAAAGAGAGTTAGATGGATGGGGTAAAAAAGAAAGAAGATAAAAAGAGAAAGGAAGGAGGAAAAAGGGAAGAAAAGCCTCCTCGGCCATGGGCCGAGGAGCATCCCCATTTGTAAATTGTTCTAAGTATTTCTTTAAATAAAAGAGACCGAAGTTCACGCCTTGCGAACGCCGGCTAGCGCCTAGACCTTCGATCCACTCTCTACAAATTCATTGTTAAGGGTTCGATGGGCCTGGGACCAATATCCCTTGGCCTTGGGCAACAGGCGACTGTTCTAAATAGATATTCTACGGAAGATTGATGGTGATGCAAAAAAAAAAAAGGAAGAACTGCCAAACAAACACTGCAGAAAGATAAAAGCTCGAAGACAGAAGACTCAACAGTAAAAAAAAAACTGGATATTATTTCATTAAAAGAAAAAAGGTTACAGATTACAATCAGAGGCTCAGGCAGGCGTGTTTTACAACTGTTCCTACCAGCTAGTCCTACAATCAGAGGCCCAGGCGGGCCCGTTCTAAAACTAGCTAGAGGGAAGTGTCAACCCGTACCCTTACTGGCATCAAGAGAATGGGAGAACTTGACAATAAGAGGACGGAAGGGGGCTGAGGCTAGCTTGTTTCAAGGTCACCAACAACTCCTTCTTCGGAGCGACGGAGCTTGAACAAAGCGAGGAGCAGATGCAGGGGCTCCGGGACGCCCTCCCCCGTGATGTTTCCTTGATTCTCTCCAACCCCCACGAGCGTTGGCCGTTGGTGACGGCAACACTCGAGCACCGCCCATGATGTGAGTTCGCATGTCTCCTCCATCGGGGGTGCGCTCGGAGGAGAGACGTTAGGTACTTCAACGGCATCCCTCCGGGCCATCGTGCATGGCGCCATCGGGGCTACGCCTAGACTTTGCCGCACCGGAAGCCCAGTGGAGGCTGCGGCCACCACGGCTCTTGGCACGGATGTCCTCACACCCGCCCAAAGCCGCCTCATACTAACTAACTCCGGTCGCAATTCTGGCGGGGTTATTAAAGGGGCTTGGGGAGCTGAAAGGGTGTGTTCTTTTTGTTTGTGTTGGGAAGTTCACGGAGTGTGGAAAAACCATCCTCCCGGAAAGCCTTTTATAGAGGGTGAGGGTGGGTGAGAATTAATCCACGCAGAATTCGAAAAGAGTGGATAATAATGAAGCTACCGGATTCCAAGGGGGGCCGTAGACCGTTGGACTTATGTTCATTCACGAGGCCATTAATGAAGGCGCGTCTCGCGCACCGAAGCGTCAAGCGCGGAATACGAACGGCCAGAGGACGCTTCGCGAATAAGAAAGATGAGGGCTCGAGCTGGAGGCGAGATCAACGCCATGTGTAAGATCATAATCCGTCCGAAGGAGGAATCGTCTCCAGTAAAGCAGTCCGAGAACAAACCCCTACTTACAGAGGAATGAAAGTGTTAGACAGAACCAAGGCTCTGCATGGTCCTCGGACTCAAGCCTATGGGGAAACTAACCACTTCAGACGAGCAAGTGTTAGACAGAACCAAGGCTCTGCATGGTCCTCGGACTCAGGCCTATGGGGAAACTAACTACTTCAGACGAACAAGGGTTAGACAGAACCAAGGCTCTGCATGGTCTTCGGACTCAGGCCTATGGGGAAACTAACTACTTCAGAAGCCAAGTGTTAGACAGAACTAAGGCTCTGCATGGTCCTCGGACTCAGGCCTATGGGGAAACTAACTACTTCAGAAGCCAAGTGTTAGACAGAACCAAGGCTCTGCATGGTCCTCGGACTCAGGCCTATGGGAAAACTAACCACTTCAGAGGGCCAAGTGTTAGACAGAACCAAGGCTCTGCATGGTCCTCGGACTCAGGCCTATGGGGAAACTAACTACTTCAGACGAACAAGGGTTAGACAGAACCAAGGCTCTGCATGGTCCTCGGACTCAGGCCTATGGGGAAACTAACTATTTCAGAAGGCCAAGTGTTAGACAGAACCAAGGCTCTGCATGGTCCTCGGACTCAGGCCTATGGGGAAACTAACTACTTCAGACGAACAAGGGTTAGACAGAACCAAGGCTCTGCATGGTCCTCGAACTCAGGCCTATGGGGAAACTAACCACTTCAGAAGGCCAAGTGTTAGACAGAACCAAGGCTCTGCATGGTCCTCAGACTCAGGCCTATGGGGAAACTAATTACTTCAGACGAACAAGGGTTAGACAGAACCAAGGCTCTGCATGGTCCTCGGACTCAGGCCTATTGGGAAACTAACTACTTCAGAAGCCAAGGGTTAGACAGAACCAAGGCTCTGCATGGTCCTCAGACTCAGGCCTATGGGGAAACTAACTACTTTAGAAGCCAAGTGTTAGACAGAATCAAGTCTCTGCATGGTCCTCGGACTCAGGCCTATGGGGAAACTAACCACTTCAGAAGGCCAAATGTTAGACAGAACCAGGGCTCTGCATGGTCCTCGGACTCAGGCCTATGGGGAAACTAACTACTTCAGACGAACAAGGGTTAGACAGAACCAAGGCTCTGCATGGTCCTCGGACTCAGACCTATGGGGAAACTAACTACTTCAGAGGCCAAGTGTTAGACAGAACCAAGGCTTTGCATGGTCCTCGAACTCAGGCTCACGGGGAAACTAGCTACTTCAGATGATCCTAAGTGTTAGACAGAACCAAGGCTCTGCATGGCCCTCGGACTCAGGCTCACGGGGAAACTAACCACCTTAGATGATCTTAAGAGTTAGACAGAACCAAGGCACTGCATGGTCCCAAGACTCAGGCCTATAGGGAAACTAACTCCTTCAGAGGATTCTAGGTGTTAGACAGAACCAAAAGCACTGTATGATCCCAGGACTCAGACCTATGGGGAAACTAACTCCTTCAGAGGATTCTAAGTGTAAGACAGAACCAAAAGCACTGTATGGGCCTCGGACTCAAGCCTGAGGGGAAGCCAACTATTTCAAGGGGATCCTAAGTGTCTACACAAAGAATTTCCTACCTGGCCCTTAGGGAACGATGAGTCCACCTAAGCATACATGCCCTCGCTATAATAACTAATGCCGCGATTGGCCGGTATCTTATAATCGGCGATGAATTTCTCCATCGCCTCCTCAGTGAAGACATACTTCTTAAATCTACCCATCCCGAATGGTGCCTAAGTGAGCTAAGAGAGAGCAAGTGAAAGAAAAGGAAGAAATGGAGAAGGAGAAAGTTCACAGAGAGAAAGAGTGACTTACAGAAATGTGTAGAAGCTCCTCGGACAGACTTTTTATGCTGGAGATGTAGACTCTTGGGTGCGAGTGAACAGAGGAACCGGCTTTTCAAATGGGTATTTATACCCCCAAATCAACTAACCGTGCGGGTTTTCCCACCCCTAACTGCCAGGCGAATCCCCACCGTTGGATTGTCATCCTTCCGTTGAACGTGGGGAGCACAGAGCCGTTCGGATTTAATGAAGGGAACGTCGCGCCCTTCGAGGTGTCAGTAACGCTTCTGGGGCAGACAAAAAGACTCAAGTACCCACAAAGGGCCAAACTCGATGGGACGCGTCGCGTGTCCGAGGACATCAAAATCCTCCTCTCCGCCCGAGGATGCGGACAGCAAAATTTTGAGGGGCTATTGTGGGGCCAAATAATCCTAGAGCCCAGCCCACTTCATTCCTGGGCCGAAGGCCCAAGCCGAGGAGGCACCTAAGTCCGAGGACGACCCCATCATTGGACGTTCGAGAACTTGAGGGACAGGCTCATGACAAGCAGTCACCTCCACATTAAATGTACCTGACAACGGCCCTGGCCGCATTAATGAGGAAAGGACCCCGCCCCAACGTTGCCTCGATCGCCGCAACTCCCAAAGAGACTGAGAAGGCGGCTGATAGGACAAGCACCTGAGTAAGGTCCAAATCGCTCAACAAGTGTAGGGCTAGGATTGGCTGGGTAAAGGATATATAATGTAAGGGAATCCCTCCTGAAAGAGAGATAGATGAATGGGGTAAAAAAGAAAGAAGAGAAAAAGAAAAAGGAAGGAGGAAAAATGGAAGAAAAGCCTCCTCGGCCCATGGCCGAGGAGCATCCCCATTTGTAAATTGTTCTAAGTATTTCTTTAAATAAAAGAGACCGGAGTTCACGCCTCGCGAATGCCGGCCAGCGCCTAGACCTTCGATCCACTATCTACAAATTCATTGTTAAGGGTTCGATGGGCCTGGGACCAATGTCCCTTGGGCTTGGGCACCGAAAGCCAGACCCTACATGAATGATTTGGAATTTGTCCATGATTTTTCCCTACTATAAAAAAGAGTTTTTTACTTTTTATTTTTATTTTTATTTTTATAGTTCTATTTTGGTTTGGTAATTTAGGTCATAATATTCTTTGGAGATTGATTAAAATTGTTAGTTAGTTAATGTAATAAAATAAAATAAAAAACTGTTTAATTTTTCTAAATTCACTCAAGACTAGATTGGGACCCAACAGAATTTGTGAAGTTTGGTCTTTTAGTTTTTAGATTTATTGGTAGTTATTTTTAGGTAGTCTTTCAATTAAATACAATTTTGTTACAAAATCAATTTATTTTACTGATTTTTTTTTTTTGAAAAATTAGAAAACTTATTATTATCACATGAACTCACAGTTAATATCACATTTATTTTTCACTACTCACAACTTGCCATGCTCTTAAACTTTATGCAGGACAATGGTCAACAACCAAGAGCAAGGAGAGTGCCTGGCTTTTGGGATCGATTTGGGTACAACGAATGGCAGTGTGGCAAAACGAAAGAGTAGAGATAATAGTGAATGATCAGGGCAAAAGGACCACACCCTCCTATGTTGCTTTCACTCTTATGGAGCACTTGATTGGTGATGCCGCCAAGAACCAGGTTCCCAAGAATCCCACCAACTCTATCTTTGGTAATCTCGAAGCTTTTTTTTCACTTACAAATATATATAATCTTGCTTCTTCTTGTTCTTCATTGTTTTCTAATAGTGTTTTTCCATATACTATTTAAGGTGCTCTGTTTCTTATATAATAGGGTATTATAATATTACAGATGCAAAGCGCTTGATTGGTAGGAGATTCTCTGATCCCTTGGTTCAGAGCGATATCAATCTCTGGCCATTCAAGGTCATTGAAGGTCCTGGTGACAAGCCTATGATTGTGGTGAACCATAAGGATGAAGAGAAGCACTTTGCTGCTGAGGAAATCTCATCAATGGTCCTAATGAAGATGCAAGAGATAACCAAAGCCTACCTGGGAAAAACTGTGAAGAATGCAGTTGTTACTGTCCCCACCTACTTCAATGACTCCCAACGTAAGGCTACAAAGGATGCTGGAGACATTGTAGGCCTGAATGTCCTACGCATAATCAATGAACCAACTGCTGCAGCCATTACTTATGGTCTTGACAAGATGGCTTTGGCAGGTAGCATAGGCAAGAGAAATGTGTTGATTTTTGATATGGGTGGTGGTACTGCTAATGTCTCTCTACTTACCATTGAGAAAGGAGTCTTCAAAGTGAAAGCGGTTGCTGGAGACAATCACCTTGGAGGTGAGGACTTTGATAACAGAATGTTAAAGCACTTTGTTGAAATATTTAAGAGGCAGCACAAGGTGGACATTGGTGGAGACTCCAGAGCTCAAAGGAGGTTGAGAACTGCTTGTGAGAAAGCAAAGAGGATTCTTTCTTCTGCAACAGAGACTACCATTGAAGTTGACTGTTTATATAATGGTATTGATTTCTTTCCAACTATTACCCGTGCCAAATTTGAGGAACTCAACATGGATTTGTTCAAGAAGTGTATCGAACCAGTGGAGAAGTGTTTGGCTGATGCTAAGATGAAAAAGAGTTGCATCCATGATATTGTTCTTACAGGTGGTTCTTCTAGAATCCCCAAGCTGCAGAAGCTGTTGTAGGACTTATTTGATGGGAAGGAGCTCTGCAAGAGCATTAATCCGGATGAGGCTGTGGCTTATGGAGCCGCTGTTCAAGCCGCCATCCTGACCGGAATGGGTAATGAGAAAATTCAAGACATCATACTCTCAAATGTCAACCCTTTGTCCCTCGGAATTGAGGAATATGGATCGAAGATGTCTGTTTTGATTCCAAGGAATACCGCCATTACCACCAGGATGGAGAGTGAATACATCAGCGTCTTTGACAACCAGACTTCTATATATATCTTAGTTTATGAGGGAGAGAAAGCAAGATCTTGTGATAACAACTTGTTGGGAAAATTTAAGATTCCTGTTACTCCTACACCCAGGGGTGTTGCTAGGGTAACAGTTTGTTTTGATCTTGACATCAATGGTATCTTGAACGTTTCTACGGAGGAGAAGACCACTGGCGTGAAAAGGAAGATCACTATTACCAATTATAAGGGGAGACTGTCCAATGAAGAGGCTGAGAGGGTGGTCCAAGATGCAAAGAGATTCAAGGATGAAGATGCCACACACGTAATGAAGGTTAAGACTAAGTTGGATTTGGAGAACTATGCCTACAAGATGAAGAATGATATAAATAGCAAGATACTTGGTGCCATGCTTCCCTTTACAATTCAGAAAAAGTTGAAAGATGATGTTGAACGCGTGATTCAATGGTCCATAGATGACAGACAGGTTGTGGCTTTAAAACCGTAGTAGGACAAGCTAAAATTCCTCAAGAGAATCTGCAGTTACATCAAGAATTATGACAACCAGGTCATGGCTTATCGATGGCAAGCCAAGAATTTGTCTTTGGGGGTGCCGAATAAAAAATGTGATAATTAAATTGTTGGAGATTTTGAAAAATCTCTCCTAGTTCCACCATTAACAATCCAAAATGATGCTTTCGGGTTCAATTATTTCATGAGGTTCCACCATTAACTATCCAGAAGGTGCTCTTTGAATTAGACCCATGGAGATTTAGAAGTGTGCTTATTGAAAGTTGAAGTTTTACTATTAGAACCCAAAACAGAAAGTTTATTATTTTCTAAATTATTATATTTCTTTCTTTTGCATAATGAATTAATAGTTTTAGGCTAAAATCCAAAACTTACCTTCTAAGTTTTGCAATTTTTCATTTCAGTCCTCTAAGTTTGGGTTTTGTCATTTTAGTCCTCTAAGTTTCATTTTTTTTCTCAATTAAGTCTTTGTTAACAATCCGTTAACCCCTACCGTTAAAATTAAAATTAAAATTTATTATTTATTTATTAATTTTAGGAAAACATTAATTTTAAAATTAAAAAATATATATAGAAATTAGATGAAGAAAAGGCGTCTTATTTTAGGCGCAACAAGAGATGTATCTACGGATTCTACTTGCTGAGAAAAAAAAATTGTTGTTCCTTGCTCCACCTGACCAATGTAACCACCAAGAAAGGTAATGTAGAGTCGGTAGCAAATGTTCGTCCCCTTGAGGTTTTTGTGGCTGAATCATACTACTCAAAGCAATATCTAGACGATTCCAAGTGGCTTTCTCAATACATTTTGGTGGTAGTAGTAGAGGCAGTGTCTTAGGCATCAGATTCATGAAGCAATTTTCTCACGGTGAGGTGGTATCTATGTATCTTTTAGGCATTAGAAGTGAAGATTTGACATTTTATTTCAAGTGGAAGCTGTTGGGAACACTGTCAATTTGATTGTTGATTTTCCTCCTTTAATCGCCTGGTTAATGACTTCTGCAATATGATATGTGTGATTGTATTATAAATTTCTTATTTACTCTCACGAAAGCTTGCATGTTTTGTGGTTGCCTAGATCTAAATCTTGTTATGTTATATTAGGTGTAGGGATAAAGGTCCAAATTTGTATATTGGGCCTTGTGCCTTATCTAGGAACGTGGGCGAGTCCGAGGAGGGGTAAGTGATTGAGAGAGACCCCAAGTTTAAAGTCTCACAAAGAAGGAACGGATGGAGGACGGTCCGAAGAGTAATTCCTCGTCAAACACGACAAATACAGTTCGAATCTATAGTCCAGCAACCTAGGCGACATAAGGAGGTTTACACGATAAAGATGAGCTTCATGCATGTATTGGAGTGATAAGAACTCAGAAATATCTAAAAGAAAAACTGCTACCACCACATTAAATGCATTGCAGCTACTTTTTTAACCGCATTTATGTGGAGAAGACCCCTGAATAGTGCAGTCTCAGCTACTACTATTCACAAAAAGCCAAAGAAGGCCTCTGATGGAACAGGCACTCAAGTGAAAGTTTAGATGATTAACAAATGTAGGATCAGGATGGCTTGAGAGGAACTATATAATGTGAAAGACCTTCCATGAGATGGGGATCAGAAAAAAGAAGAAAGAAACACTGTAGTAATCAAAGTTGTATTTGTAAACAGTTATATTGATTTATACTCTGAATTATCTCCTCGGACAGTGAATTTATTCAATCCAATGAGTCATGTTCTTGCTTGATCATCTTCTAAATCCATACTAGCCGTTATTAACTTCATTAAGGCCTAGCTCTTTAACCCATTCTCTACAAATTTATTGTATTGGGCTCATTGGGCCATCACCCAATTCTTCTTTGGGCTTGGACCACAAATTGTAACCTTACAACAAGCAGAGTCGAGAGGATCCCAGCACGGTGACCCTTTTCTTAACCTTGAGCAAAGAGGTGACCGTGAAGGAAGTGTCAACACCATACACGTTGACAGGAGTCAACCTCGAGAGGGGAGCCATATCTCTCATGCAAAAAACAACAAGAGCATGCAATTAGAGATCGATCAGTTAAAAAGAGAGTTACGCCATGCAAAGAGGAAACAAGCTTCTCTAAACTCTGACGTTTCTTCTGATGACGAAATGGACGTTAATTACAGGTGAAAGTCTTGAACCCCACCCAGCGAATCCTTCTCCTATGAAGAAGAGCATCATCGTGAGCGTCAGTTTCGAAGTCCGTCACGCAAAGGTGTAGGAAATGACGCTATGAGCAGGGCCCTGAACCAAACCTCCAAGTCACCTTTCACGCGTAAGATTGAAGAAGCAAGACTTCCTTGGTGCTTTCATCAGCCAACGTTCACCATCTACAATGGTTTAACAGACCCTGTGGAGCACGTGAGCCATTTCAACCAGAGGATGACTGTTCATTCCAAGGACGAAGCCTTAATGTGTAAGGTTTTCCCATCTAGTCTAGGACCAGTTGCAATGAGGTGGTTCGACAATTTGAGAGCAGACTCTATAAGTTCCTTCAAAGAGCTCACCCAGGCATTTGGTTCCCGTTTTGTCACATGTCACAGGGTTCCTCGGCCTTTAGCTTCCTTACTATCCTTAAGCATGCGAGAGGGTGAGACCTTGAAAACGTATTTGGATAGGTACTGAGAGATGTTCAACGAGATGGATGGTGACTTTGACGAAATGGCCATCAATACTTTTAAGCTCGGCCTTCCAGCTGAGCACGGTTTGAGAAAATCTCTAACTGGTAAACCTGTTACCAGTGTGCGCCAACTAATGGACAGGATTGATAAGTATAAAAGAGTTGAAGAAGATCAGCAGCAAGGGATAGGAAAGGATAAGGTTATTTCTCAAGAGAGAGATTTTAGGTCGGATCGGTACAGTAACAACAGACCATGGAGAGATTTTGTTGGACAATCAGGATCGGCAAATCTTCAGGCAATCAACGCCGTGTTCCGAGAGGCAGTGCATCAAGTTTTGGAGAAGATAAAAAATGAGTCATTCTTTAAACAGCCAAATAAAATGGTGGGAAACCCCGAAAGGTGCAACCACAACCTCTATTGCCAATACCAACAAGATCATGGACACACCACAGAAGATTGTAGGAGTCTGTGGGACCACCTGAACTAGCTTGTCCGTGAAGGTAAATTAAAACAACTCTTACACCACTCTAGTGGTCAGGGGGGCCAAGCAAACTCAGAATCTCGGAGAGATGATTCTTCCAAACCCCCCTTGGGGACGATAAATGTCATCTTCACTGCACTAGGGAGAACTGGATCCTGTCCGTCCAAAGTAATGTCCGTGGCTCGGCTATTCAATGAGGATGCTAATCAAGATCCGAAGAGGGCTAGAATGGAAATTCAACCAGTTTTGGGCTTTTCAGATGAGGATAAAATCAGAACCATTCAACCTCACGATGACGCTTTGGTGGTTACCCTCAGAATTAGGGGATATGATGTGAAGAGGGTGATGGTGGACCAAGGCAATAGTGCCGAGATAATGTATCCCAACTTATATAAGGGGCTAAACTTGAAACCCGATGACCTAATGCCCTACAGTTCACCCCTAGTGAGTTTTAATGGGAAGATTGTCACCCCGAAAGGCCAAATTAGACTACCTGTGCAAACTGGTTTAGAAGTGGTGAAGGTGGATTTCATCGTCATGGATGCTTATTCACCCTACACAGCAATTATGGCCAGACCCTAGCTTCATACACTAGGAGCCGTTTCTTGTACTCTGCATTAGAATGTCAAATATCCGTCCAAAGGCCAGGTTAAGGAGATCCTGGGAGATCAGTATGTAGCTAGACAGTGCTTGGTGGCCGTCATCTAGCATAAACCTGAGGCTGAGTCCTCGGCCTATGCTGAAAAGGATTTATAGCTATTAAAACCTCCAGCGTTTCCCATTGATGATTCAGCCGAGGAGGCGAAATGTGAAGACTTGGTAAAGGTATTGGTAATGATCTGAAAAAGTTATTTCAGGTCGGATCTCAACTGCCTCCTCAAAAAAGGGAAAAGCTGGTAGAATTCCTCAGAAAAAACATCGATGTGTTTGTATGGGACGCTATTGAGGCCCCGGGGTTGGATCCAGACTTCATCTGCCATCATCTAAATGTTAACCCATCCATCATTCCCAAAAAGCAGCTGCCTCGCCGCCCATCCAAAGACCATGCAGATGCTGTCAGAGACGAGGTAATAAACTCAAACAGGCAAGGGCAATCAAGGAAGTTTTATACCCTGAATGGTTAGCTAACACTGTGGTGGTAAAGAAGAAGAACGGGAAGTGGTGAGTATGCATAGATTTCACAGACCTGAATAAGGCTTGCCCGAAAGATCTATTTCTTGTACCTAAAATAGATCAGCTAGTGGATGCAATTATAGGCCATCCTCGGATGAGCTTCCTGAACGCCTTTCAAAGATATCACCAAATATCATTAGCCTTTGATGATCAGGAGAAGACTGCTTTTGTCACCCTCGTTGGGAACTACCACTACAAGGTGATGCCATTTAGTTTGAAAAATGCCAGATCTACTTACCAAAGGATGATGACGAGAATGTTTAGCCACAGTTGGGTAAGAGTATTGAAGTCTGCATAGACGACATGGTAGTGAAAAGTAAGGTGGTATCTAAGCATATAGGAGATCTCGGAAATATTTTTGAAGTTCTTAGAAAACACAAGTTGCGCTTAAATGCTTCCAAGTGCTCATTCGGTGTGGGATCAGACAAGTTCCTTGGCTATATGGTAACCCACAGGGGGATTGAGGTCAATCCCGATCAAATCAAGGCTATTAACAGTTTGTAGCCACCTCGGAATCCCAAAGAAGTCCAAAAACTGACTGGAATGGCCGCGGCCTTAAACCGGTTCATCTCTCATTCAGCAGATAGGTGCAGGCCTTTCTTCCTACTGATTAACAAATGGAAAGGGTTTGAGTGGACCGAGGAGTGTGCCTTAGCTTTCCAGCAACTTAAAGAATATCTAACTCGGCTACCTATCATGTCCATTCCTGAAGTGGATGAAGTCCTATTTGCCTACATCGCTGTGGCCCCTTATGCTGTAAGTTTGGTATTGATACGAGTTGATCGTGGTGTACAACGGCTAGTTTATTATGTGAGCAAATCGCTACATAAGGCCGAGATTTGTTATCTACCACTGGAGAAAGCCATTTTGGCGGTAGTACACGGTACACAAAAGTTGCCCCATTACTTCCAAGCACATACAGTTGTCGTCCTCACCCAGCTTCCACTTAAAGTCGTACTACGAAGTGCTGATTACATGGGAAGAATCGCTAAATAGGGCATGGTTCTAGGGGCTTTTGACATCAAATACATGCCTCGTACCTCCATCAAGGGCCAAGTCCTCGCGGATCTGGTGGCCAAGTTCGCTAAACCCCCATTAGAAGAAGTAGCGTCAACACAGAATATGGATGAGAAATCGGTTGGCATGATCACCCAACAAGGTCCCTTATCCTGGGAAGTGTACGTTAACGGTGCAGCAAATCATAAGGGTTCCGGAGTGGGGCTAGTGCTTGTATCCCCTAAGAAGATCACTATTGAAAAGTCATTAAGGCTGGACTTCTCGGCTACAAATAATGAGGTTGAATATGAATCTCTACTGATGGGAATGGCCATGGTTCAAAAAATGGGCGGAAAGGTAGTAGAGATGTTCTCGGACTCAAGGTTAGTTGTCGGCCAAGTGAAAGGAGAATTCGAAGCGAAAGATGAAAGAATGCAGGGATACTTGAGTCAAGTTAGACACCTGCAATCAGTGTTCGAATCTTTCAACTTGTTGCACATTCCTAGAAGTGGAATCACATATGCTGATTCCCTAGCCACACTTGCAACCTCTTCGGTGCAGAACCTGCCACGGGGTTATCCTCGTAGAGGATTTGTACAAACCTGCGGAGGTAAGGAGAGAGACAGTCCGAGTTCACCAGGTCAGAGCAAGGCCTAGCTGGATAGACCCTGTGGTGCTATTCTTGAAGGAAGATACTTTGCCTGAAAAAAAGTCAGAAGCTGACAAGGTACGGAGAAAGGCTCCTCGGTTCTAGCTGTACGACCACCAGAAATTATATAAACGCTCCTTCTCAGGACCATATCTGTTATGTGTACATCCTGAAGTAACTGAATTACTCCTCGAGGAATTACGTGAAGGAATTTGTGGAAGCCACACTAGAGGTAGATCCCTAGCGCACAAAGTCATTACTCAAGGCTATTGGTGGCCAAATATGCAAAGGGAAGCACAAGAATACGTGAAAAATGCGATCAATGCCAACGGTTCGCACCGAACATACACCAACCAAGGGGAGTCCTTAATCCTTTGTCCAGCCTTGGCCATTCGCTCAATGGGGCTTATACATTATAGCCCCTTTTCCCAAGGCAGCAGAAAATAAGAGGTATCTGCTGGTCGGCACGGACTACTTCACTAAGTGGGTCGAGACTAAACCCCTGGCAAACATCAGAGATATGGATGTCAAGAAGTTTGTCTGGAAAAACATTGTTACCCGGTTCAGGGTCCCTAATACCCTAATCTCAGACAATGGCATTCAGTTTGATAGCAAATCTTTCAAAAGACATTGCTGTGAGTTGGGAATTACGAATACATATTCTACCCCCGTTTATCCCCAAGGGAATGGACAAGCAGAGGCTGTTAACAAGGTCATAGTAAATGGACTAAAGAAGAGTCTAGATGATGCGAAGGGCAAATGGGTGGAAGAACTGCCACATGTTCTCTAGACATATCGGACCACGCCTCTTAGATCTACCGGGGAGACCCCCTTCTCAATGACTTATAAGGCTGAGGCTGTTATCCCTTTAGAAACTGGTTTCCCAACATTAAGAACCAGATCATTCAGTCCGAGCAGTAACAATGAGCTACTAGAGAAGAATTTAGACTTGATTGAAGAGAGGAGGGAAAATGCAATGGTCCAATTAGCATATTACCAACACAAACTCAAACAGGATTATGATGCCAACGTGAAGTTGAGACCATTAGCACCTGGTGATTTAGTGTTGAGGAAAGTTCTAGGCGCTGCAAAGAACCCAGCATATTAAAAATTACGGCCCAATTAGGAAGGGTCATACCATATTGCCACAGGGGCTAGCATCAGGGCATACTCTCTAGAAGATTTAGATAATCATGTAAAACCACACCCATGGAATGTAAGCAACCCGAAAATGTATTATTCTTAATGAGTATATCCTTGATCAATATGTTTATTTGTTATATAAAGGCTTTGTACTTTCCGTTATTCTTACTTTTATAAGTGTTTAAACTGAAACTCAATCATGCCTGAAGTCTTCAGACCAGATGATATGGGAAGGTTAACACTCAATGACAACTTTTATAAGTGTTTAAACTGAAACTCAATCATGTCTGAAGTCCTCATGGGAAGATTAACAATCAATGACAACTTTTATAAATGTTTAAACTGAAACTCAATCATGCCTGAAGTCCTCGGAACAGATGATATAGGAAGGTTAACACTCAATGGCAACTTTTATAGGTGATTAAATTGAACCATAGTCATGCCTGAAGTCCTCAATAACACCTTTATAAGTGTTAGGCAGATCATAAATCATGACAAGTTTCTCAGACCACATACGTGGATAAAACTAACATTCAACAATAAGTTTAGAAGTGTTTAAATGGAGCCTTTGCTGTGTATGGTTTTTCAGACAACACCCCATAATATCTATTTGTTTCCTACTAAATGCCAAAATAAGTCTAAGACTATGACTAAATCCTTGGCCTGATAACTCTGAATAATGTAGGATATTGGTATGTATTCAAGTATTTATTCTCTACAAAGTTCATTACTCTTTTTTTTTTAGACTGGACCTTTATTGGTACTTCATTAAAATTGCTTGTAATGGTAGCAGGGTATTGTTGTTGGTTCTTATTGAAACTAAAGTGGCAACAATAATTCAGGATTATTTGCAACAATAATAAGCCTAAAGGCGTATGGGGTAAAGACGAGAAAGATAGAAAGAAAAGTACATACATTAAAAAAAAAAAAAAAAAGCGCAATACATTTCAAAAAAAAAAAAAAAAACTATTACAAAAAGTCCTAGTAACTAAATCTTGGTCTTAGGGGCTGGAGGGTCGACGGCTTGGTTCGGTTAAGAAGAAGCAACATCTTTGGCTTTGGGATCAACTTTGTTACCCTTAGCCTCTTTTGCTTTCGCCTTGGAAGCAGCTCCTTTCTCCTGGACCTTGTCCTTATCCTGAGCTCCCTCAGCTTCCTTAGCCTGATCATCTGCCTGGCCGGATCCCTTTGAAGCCTCAGCGGGAGCAAGAGCAGTTTGGCTTGTAAGGGGCTGCTTTGATACCTCTGGAAGATGCTCAGGAAAAGAAGGATCAAAACCTAGGAGCTTACGAATTTCTGGGTGATAGTATATGCTCATAGGTTGCCTCAAAACAGAGTCTACCGGAACTCCTGCAGCGTCAAGGGCCTTGCCCCATGATACGCCGCAGTATTCTCGGCAAACCCCTAAAAGTTCCTCGGCCAGCCTTATCTGCGTTTCTTCCACGCCGAGCAAATAAGACGCTAACTTCTCTGCCTCCGCCGCTTCCTTAGCTAATTGAGCCGCCTCCTTGGCCTTCTGAAGTTCAGTCTTAAGGTCTAGGACCAGCTGTTTTTTCGAAGCCAAATTTATCTCTGTTATATGCAGCTTCTAGCGCTGATCTTTGGCCTGTCTTTCTGTGGTTTTTAAGCCCGCCTCGGCGCTGTCCTTGGCCTGGATCGCCCCCTTCAGCTTCTCAGATAGCACTGCTTGCTCCTCTCTGAGTGCCCCCAAATTCTTTTCAGTCTCGAAACGGGATTGGGCCTCTGCTTTGGCTTGATTCCGAGCATCCTTGACCCACTCCTCAGCCACATAGACCTGTTGTGTGATCTGTTTAATAACAACATAAGAGTCCGACATGAGAAGAGTGAAAGACATAAAATAGCAGCTAAGTATGCAATTCGAAGGATGTGTTAAACCACTTACCATAGCAAGGTCCCTCTTCAGGGACAAAACGAGATCTGGTTGCTTAAAGCGCCTATAAGCTTCCATGTCCCTCAGCAGAAGTAGTGGCTGCTCAAGGGCTTCAACAACATGGCCCGCGTGCCCCCCTGAAAATTGCGGATTGAGGCATCCTAAGGGATAGGGGCACCATCCACCTCTAGCCATGGAGACCACGCTCTCGGTGGTTGGCGCACTTCAGCTCCTAGGGAGTCTTCCCTACTCTCCACGAAGAAAGCTCGTCTATCTCTCAAACGCTTGGTCTGCTTTGCCCCCTTGGGGAGAATCATCTCACCCTCCTCCGTATCGAGCACCTCTGGCATTTTCCTCTTCTTTTTTTGGATCAAGGCCAGGAAGTTGTCCAGTTGTAACCACGGGGAGAGGAGGAGGATGCGGTAGGTCAGCCGGAACTTGCGGCTTATCAGTTGTCTTTGGCGCCGCCACCTGATTCCTAGCAGCTATGAGTTCTTTTAAAGTTTTTTTCCCTTTATTCAAGGCCATCCCGTCTTCCTCTTCCTCCGAAGTATCAACTGGAAAAGCAGTCACTAGAATTGGTGCGTGGACGCTTGATTGCCTATCAGGTTCTTCCCCGACGTCTGAGACGGGAATCACTTACACCTCCCGAGGCACCTCCTCTTCGAAACTGAACTTGTCGATTTCTTCTTCGAGCAAGGAATTAGATGAAGCAACCCCTTCTCCGGCTGCTGCTGCTTCAAGAAGAACTTGTTGAATTGGTTGGACAATCAGAGGACCACCCTGTGGGAATGGGTGTGCTACTGGTGGAAGATCGTACGGAGCTAAAAAAATTGGGCCGAGACACGTCGATTCAAGCTATTCGTTAGTCACCTGCTCTTATGGCGTTGCCGACCTCTTGGAACGTCTCTAAAATGGGCTAGAAGTCTAAAATCAGATGGACAGCCTGAAGCTGCCCATCTTCACTTATGGAGATTTCGAATCTCAGCAAGTAGTTGAGGGTTGCGACGTTAGTCAAGCTGATCCGAGGAGCTACGTGCCTTCTATCTATTAACACCAAAGAAGAACAAAGCACAATTAAAAAGTTGAAATCCATTATTATGAAAAAAAAGACAAAAACGAGCGAAACAAGGCCAAGGTTAAAGAGTCTAAATCTATTGTTAGGAAACCTAAATCTAAGGTGCTCTCCCTCTTTGACTGGGCAATGAAGACCATCATGCCACGCCCTCGAAGCAATCAGGTAGTTATCTTTCATCCCCTTGTTAGATTTGGGGAGACACGAGATGAGCCTAACAATATCAGATCAGGATTTAAGGTAATATCCCGCCCCTTTTTGTTTGTGACATTCGTACATGTGAATCACGTCGTTCCAGGTGAGCCTCAAGCCCAAATACTCGTTCAGAGCATCAACACTCCCTAGGACACTAACAAGGTTAGGTGCGCACTGGTGAGGGCATATCCTATGGTTGCGGAGATAGTCCTTTGTTATACTACCCATGGGGAGGGTCATTCCCCCTTCTATGAAAGCTATCATAGGGATTATGACTTCTCCCTCTTCTCTGTTGGTTACTATTTCTTATGGGGAACAGTATCGCAGGGCAACTTCCTGCAGTATGTGGTATTCTTTCTTAAAGGTCTCTATCTTGGCAGGTCTGTTCACTAAATGCTTAAATCTACCCATTTCAAACAAATTAAAGGGTAAACACCGAAAATGACAATTGGAGAAATAAGAATTTGAGGGCCGAAGAGATTAGCCGAGGAGAAAAAGAAAGGTTCAGAGAAATCAAAACTTACGTGAACTAAGGTGCGTGATGATCCTTAAAACCTTTAGAAAAACTCTCAAAGATTTCTAGGGAAACAGGTATGGTAAGCTTAACGATTTAATAGGTCTTGTGAATTTGAATGCTTAAGATCGCTGGAGAACTTGAGAGTTTGTAAAGTAGAGGAAAAATAATTTCCTTCAAGGCTTTATATAGAGGGCAAAAAATGAGTGGGAGTTATCCCGCCCAAAACCTGAGGAAAAATATCAGCCGTCAGATTAATGCCTCACCGTTAGATGCAAGGGACATAACGCCGCCTGGAACAATTAATGGCGCTTCGCAAATTCCGAAACGTTAATAGCAATTATGAAGCGCACAAAACTATACTCCCACACGTGTAAACTCGGGGATTTTGATCTTCCTAGCCCTTGAATTTGAAGCAAATCAAAACCCCACTTTTTATCCTCGGATGTGAGGGGAAAACTGGAATTTTAAGGGGCTATTGTAGGGATAAAGGCCCAAATTTGTATATTGGGCCTTGGGCCTTGGGTCTTATCTGAGAACGTAGGCATGTCTGAGGAGGGGTAAGTGATTGAGAGAGACCCCAAGTTTAAAGTCTCACAAAGAAGGAATGAATGGAGAACAGTCCGAAGAGTGATTCCTCATCGGACACGACAAATACAGTGCGAATCTATAGTCCAGCAACCTAGGCGACATACCAGGAGGTTTACATGATGAAGATGAGCTTCATGCATGTATTGGAGTGATAAGAACTCATAAATATCTAAAGGAAAAACTGCTACCACCATATTAAATGCATTGTAGCTACTTTTCTGGCCGCATTTATATGGAGAAAACCCCTGAACAGTGCAGTCTCAACTACTACTATTCACAGAAAGCCAAATAAGGCCTTTGATGGGACAGGCACTCAAGTGAAAGTTTAGATGATTAACAAGTGTAGGATCAGGATGGCTTGAGAGAAACTATATAATGTGAGAGACCTTCCACGAGATGGGGATCGAAAAAAAGAAGAAAGAAACACTATAGTAATCAAAATTGTATTTGTAAACAGTTATATTGATTTATACTCCAAATTATCTCCTCAGACAGTGAATTTATTCAATCCAATGAGTCATGTTCTTGCTTGATTATCTTCTAAATCCATACTAGCTGTTATTAACTTCATTAAGGCCTACCTCTTTAACTCATTCTCTACAAATTTATTGTATTAGGCTCATTGGGCCATCACCCAATTCTTCTTTGGGCTTCGGCCGCAAATTGTGACCCTACACTAGGCTATTTTCTCTCTCTTTCCCCCTCCTTCTCCCTCTTAGTCTCTCAATATCGGGCTAGGGATTCAATTTTTTTCTCCAAGGACCAAATACGACGTCACTTAATCTAATTTCTGGTTTTTTTTTTTAAATTAATAAATAAATAAGAAAAGAAAAATGAAATAATTGACAAAACAGTGTTGTTCAGGTAGGATAACGGTAGTAGCTAACGGATGACTTAATTGAGAAAAAATGAAACTTAGAGGACTAAAATGACAAAACTCAAACTTAGAAGACTGAAATGAAAAGTGGTGAAACTTAGATGGTGAATTTTGCATTTTAGCCTAGTTTTTAATTTGCCCACTTACCTAGACTATAAAATTAAATTATCACACATTAAAAAATAGCAGTCAATTTGATCCTTGTCATTTTTAATTTGCAATTCCAAGGATGAAAAAAAAAATCATTTTCTATGATGAAAATTCCATAGACTATGGTTCCCTAATAATAGAAAATTTCATGAATTTTAAGAAAATCATTATTTTTAACGAAAATAAAGGGTTCATGGGTTACTCACTCTTTGAATGCACTTTTGGAAAAACCAGTTTTGAAGATATCATTTATTCTGAATCACTTTTTTAGAAAACAAGACTGAATGCATGGACTATCTTGAAAACAATAAGGTTATTTTTAGAAAACAAATTGAAAATAATTGTTGGAATTACTTTTGGATGAAGCCTTATGGAAATGTGGTAGCAGGAATTTACACTACTAACTAGTAAGTTAGCATGTAAACCCATACCCATACATTAAACAAAATCATAAGGAGAATAAACTGAAGTTCAAGCAATTATGGCCCAAAGCTAGCTAAAAAAAAAATTCACAAGCATACATAACCAATCTCACCATTCAACCATACCCATTAATTTCATTATGCATGTTGATGTGTTCATCAAATTTCAAACAGTTGACACAATTAAAGCGGACTTGGCTTATAAAATAATATTAAAAAAATGATAAATCAACATTTTAATTATTAAAAAAAAAATCCAAATCAACAAAAATTTTTTTTTTTTTTAAATTTAAACATCCAAAAATCTTTTCAGGCATGTGTGAAAGGAAGAATAGGAGTCAGGTAGTTTGGTAGTAGTTTTGGCACCAAAATTTCTTTCAAACTGTGTATATAATGAGTTTTCTTTGTATTTCTTTATTCTTCTTTCTTTACACCCTCATTTCTTGATTCTTCTTTCTTTAACCCTCATTTCTTTAATTGAACTATGCCTCCTACCCCGCCCCCTCCTCCCTCCCCCCTCCTCCTCCTTAGGGATGTGCGGTTTGCAAACGATGCAAACCCAATTGTCCTTTCAGGACCGTTCTTCCCGAGGAGAGGTCATGGGATTTTCAATTTCTTACCCACTTTTTCTCGAAGAAGAGTTTAGAGGGTATGTTTAGTCAGTTTAGAGAGGTGGAGTGTGATAGGAGAAAAAACTTACTAGAGTCGATAATGTACGAGTGCAAGTGCCAAACTGCTGACCCAGAGTTCGGCTGCATCAAAACCCTACTGTAATTGAAGCAGAGATGTACTTATCTTGAAGAGGTTGTTTACCATCTTCATGCTCACAACCCGGTGGTGGTTGAGTCAACATTGCGTTGCTATGAATCCCATCCTATAGATTCCTACCAATGGAATCGTCAAGTGCCTCACATTCCTACTATTGAAGGATTCGGGTTCACCCCAGTAACGTTCCCACCCCTCTTACAAGAATATCTGCAAGCCTCTGGAAAAAACAATAACAATTCTAGGTTTAACGGCTGCAACAACAACAATTTTGGGCTCAACGATGTTTTCTACAGCGTTCCTAGGTTCGACAACGGCGAACTACAGACGGTGGACGTCACAAGCAGTAGTGGCTTGAACGACTACTCTAGTAGCGTTCCGGTGTTCGACGGCAACGGACGGCGGACGTCGCAAGCTGCAGTGGGTTGAATGACTACTCTGGCAGCGTTCCTATGTTCGACAGCGGCAGACGGCGGCAGTGGGTTCAATGACTACTCTGGTAGCGGTGAGTGGCAATCCATGGACGTGGAAAAGGGAGTGAGTACAAATTTGCTTGTTGGATGGACCTGTTGATTTTTCTTTCTTCTTTTGGAACCATTGTCGCATCACTGGAATTTTGTCAAAATTTGGTTACCTTGCTGATTTCATATGGCTGGATGAATCTTAATATTCAATTCGTTCTTCCATTTTTTTTTCTTGCGTTACTGAGTTTGACGGCGGCGGACTGCAGAGGGAGGACGTCGCAAGCGACAGTGGGTTGAACGACTACTATGGTAGCGGTAAGGGGCAATCCATGGACGTGGAAAAGGGAGTGAGTACGAATTTGCCTGTTGGACGAACCTGTTGATTTTTCTTTTTTCTTTTGGAACCATTGTTACATCATTGGAATTTTGTCAAAATTGGGTTACCTTGCTAATTTCATATGGCTGGATGGATCTTAATATTCAATTTGTTCTTCAATTTTTTTTTCTTCCAAAGTTCGACGGTGGCGGACTACGAACGGAGGGCGTCACAAGCAGTAGTTGGTTGAACGACTATGATAGCGGTGAGTGGCAATCCATGGACATGGAAAGGGAAGTGAGTACGAAATTGCCTGTTGGACGGACCTGTTGATTTTTCATTTTTCTTTTGGAACCATTGTTGCATCATTGGAATTTTGTCATAATTGGGTTACCTGGCTGATTTCATATGGCTGGATGGATCTTAATATTCAATTGGTTCTTTCATTTTTTTTTTCTTGCATTCCTGGGTTCGATGGCGGCGGACTACGAACGTCGCAAGCCGCAGGGAGTTGAACGACTACTCAGGTAGCGACAAGTGGCAATCTATGGACGTGGAAAGGGGAGTGAGTACGAATTTGCCTATTGGATGGACCAGTTAATTTTTCTTTTTTCTTTTGGAACCATTGTTGCATGAATGGAATTTTGTCAAAATTGGGTTACCTGGCTGATTTAATATGGCTGGATGGATCTTAATATTCAATTGGTTCCTCCTTTTTTTTTTCTTGCGTTCCTCGGTTTGACGGCGGCGGACGTCGCAAGCGGCAGTGGGTTGAACGACTACTCTGGTAGCGGTGAGTGGTAATCCATGGACGTTGAAAGGGGAGTGAAAACGAATTCTCTTTTTGGACGGACCTGTTGATTTTTCTTTTTTCTTTTGGAACCATTGTTGCATCACTAGAATTTTGTCAAAATTGGGTTACCTAGCAGATTTCATATGGCTGGATGGATCTTAATATTCAATTCGTTCTTTCATGTTTTTTTCTTGCGTTCCTGGGTTCGACAGCGGCGGACTGCGGATGGCGGACGTCACAAGCGATAATGGGTTGAACGACTACTCTGGTAGCGATGAGTGGCAATCCATGGACGTAGAAAGGGAAATGAGTACGAAATTGCCTGTTGGACGGACCTGTTGATTTGTCTTTTTTCTTTTGGAACAATTGTTGCATTAGTGGAATTTTGTCGAAATTGGGTTACGTAGCTGATTTCATATGGCTGGATGGATCTTAATATTCAATTGGTTCTTTCATTTTTTTTTTCCCTTACGTTCGACAGCAGCGGACTGCGGACGGCGGACGTTGCAAGCCACAGTGGGTTGAACGACTACTCTGGTAGCGGTGAGTGGCAATCCATGGACGTGGAAAGGGGAGTGGAAACGAATTTGCCTGTTGGAAGGACTTGTTGATTTTTCTTTTTTCTTTTGGTACCATTGCTGCATCACTGGAATTTCGTCAAAATTGGGTTTCCTGGCTGATTTCATATGGCTGGATGGATCTTAATATTCAGTTCGTTCTTTTTCTTTTTTTTTTCTTACGTTCCTGGGTTCGACAGCGGCGGACTGCGGACGGCAGACGTCGCTAGCGGCAGTGGGTTGAACAATTGCTCTGGTAGCGGTGAGTGGCAATCCATGGACATGGAAAGGGGAGTGAGTACAAAATTGCCTGAAATCAGCCAGGTAACCGAATTTTGACAAAATTCCAGTGATGCAACAATGGTTCCAAAAGAAAAAAGAAAAATCAACAGGTCTGTCCAACAAGCAATTTCGTACTCACTTCCCTTTCTAGGTCCATGGATTGCCACTCACCGCTACTTGAGTAGTCGTTCAACCCACTGCCACTTACGACGTCCGTCGTCCGCAATCCATCGCGGTCGAACCCAGGAACGCAAGAAAAAAAAATGAAAGATCGAATTGAATATTAAGAGCCATCCAGCCATATGAAATCTGTCAGGTTACCCAATTTTGACAAAATTCCCGTGATGCAACAATGGTTCCTAAAGAAAAATGAAAAATCAACAGGTCCGTCCAACTGGCAAATTCGTTTTCACTCCCCTTTTCCACGTCCATGGATTGCCACTCACCGCTACTAGAGTAGTCGTTCAACCCATTGCCGCTTGCGACATCCTTCGTCCGCAGTTTGTCACCATTGAACTGAGGAACGCAAGAAAAAAAATGGAAGAACCAATTGAATATTAAGATCCATCCAACCAAATGAAATCGGCCAGGTAACCTGATTTTGACAAAATTCCAGTGATGCAACAATGGTTTCAAAAGAAAAAAGAAAAATCAACAGGTTCGTGCAACAGGCAAATTCGTACTCACTCCCCTTTCCACGTCCATGGATTGCCACTCGCCGCTACCAGAATAGTCGTTCAACCCACTTCGTCTTGCGACGTCCACCGTCCGTAGTCCGCCGCCATCAAACCCAGGAACGCAAGAAAAAAAATGTAAGAACCAATTGAATATTAAGATCCATCCTGCCATATGAAATTAGCCAAGTAACCCAATTTTGACAAAATTCCAGTGATGCAACAATGGTTCCAAAAGAAAAATCAACAGGTCCGTCCAATAGGCAAATTCGTTTTCACTCCCCTTTCCACGTCTATGGATTGCCACTCACCGCTACCGGAGTAGTCATTCAACCCACTGCCGCTTGCGACGTCAGTCGCCGTCAAACCCAGGAACGCAAAAAAAAAAAAAAAATGAAAGAACAAATTGAATATTAAGATCCATCCAGCCATATGAAATTAGCCAGGTAACCCAATTTTGACAAAATTCCAGTGATGCAACAATGGTTCCAAAAGGAAAAGGAAAAATCAACAGGTCCGTCCAACAGGCAAATTCGTACTCGCTCTCCTTTCCACGTCCATGGATTGACACTCACCACTACCAAAGTAGTCGTTCAACCCACTGCTACTTGTGACGTTTGCTGTCTGCAGTCTACCGCCGTCGAACCCAGGAACGCAAGAAAAAAAAATGAAAGAACCAATTGAATATTAAGATCCATCTAGCCATATGAAATCAGCCAGGTAACCCAATTTTGACAAAATTCCAGTGATGCAACAATGGTTCCAAAAGAAAAAAGAAAAATCAACAGGTCCGTCCAACAAGCAAATTCGTACTCACTCCCCTTTCCAAGTCCATGGATTGCCGCTCACCGCTACCAGAGTAGTCGGTCAACCCACTGCCACTTGCAATGTCCACCGTCCACAATTCGCCACCTTCGAACCCAGGAACGCAGGAAAAAAAAAATGAAAGAACCAATTGAATATTTAGATCCATCTAGCTATATGAAATCAGCCAAGTAACCCAATTTTGACAAAATTCCAATGATGCAACAATGGTTCCCAAAGAAAAAAGAAAAATCAACAGGTCCGTCCAATAGACAAATTCGTACTCACTCCCCTTTCCATGTCCATGGATTGCCACTCACCGCTACCAGAGTAGTCGTTGAACCCACTGCCGCCATTCGCTGCTGTCGAACACAAGAACGTTGCCAGAGTAGTCGTTCAACCCACTGCCACTTGCAACGTCCGCCTTCCGCCGCCGTCGAACACAGGAACGCTACCAGAGTAGTCGTTTAAGCCACTGCCGCTTGCGACGTCCACCGTCCGCAGTCCGCAGCCGTTGAACCCAGGAACACTGTCGTCAAACGGAAAACCATCGTCGAGCCTAAAATTGTTGTTGCTGCTGCCGTTAAACCTAGAATTGTTATTGTTGTTTCCAGAGGCTTGCAGATATTCTTGTAAGAGGGGTGGGAACGCTACTGGGGTGAACCCAAACCCTTCAATAGTAGGAATGTGATGCACTTAACAATTCCATTGGTAGGAATCTGTAGGATGGGATTCACGGCAACACAATGTTGACTCAACCACCACCGGGTTGTGAGTAAGAAGATGGTAAACAACCTCTTCGAGATAAGTACATCTCTGCTTCAATTACAGTAGGGTTCCGACACAGACGAACTCTGGGTCAGTAGTTCGGCACTTGCACTCGTACATTATCGACTCTAGTAAGTTTTTTCTCCTATTACACTCCACCTCTCTAAACTGACTAAACATACCCTCTAAACTCTTCTTCGAGAAAAAGTGGGTAAGAAATTGAAAATCCCATGACCTCTCCTCGGGAAGAACGGTCCTGAAAGGACAATTAGGTTTTGCAACATTTGCAAACCGCACATCCCTGAGGAGGGGGAGGGGGAGGGGCAGGGGGAGAGGGGTGTAGGAGGCATAGTTCAATTAAAGAAATGAGGGGTAAAGAAAGAAGAATCAAGAAATGAGGGTGTAAAGAAAGAAGAATAAAGAAATACAAAGAAAACTCATTATATACACAGTTTGAAAGAAATTTTGGCTCCAAAACTACTACCAAACTACCTGACTCCTATTCTTCCTTTCACACATGCCAAAAAAAAAAAAAATTTGGATGTTTAAATTTTTTTATAAAAAAAATTTTGCTGATTTGGATTTTTTTTAATAATTAAAATGCTGATTTATCATTTTTTTTTAATATTATTTTATAAGCCAAGTCAACTTTAATTGTGTCAACTGTTTGAAATTTGATGAACACATCAACATGCATAATGAAATTAATGGGTATGATTGAATGGTGAGATTGGTTATGTATGTTTGTGAATTTTTTTTTAGCTAGCTTTGGGCCATGATTGCTTGAACTTCAGTTTATTCTCCTTATGATTTTGTTTAATGTATGGGTATGGGTTTACATGCTAACTTACTAGTTAGTAGTGTAAATTCCTGCTACCACATTTCCATAAGGCTTCGTCCAAAAGTAATTCCAACAATTATTTTCAATTTGTTTTCTAAAAATAACCTTATTGTTTTCAAGATAGTCCATGCATTCAGTCTTGTTTTCTAAAAAAGTGATTCAGAATAAACGATATGAAATCATCCATCAGTTCACGGTCTCATCCATCAATTCAAACTTGTAATGCACCTGTAATCATATTCATTCAATTGTTAGTGATTTCAGTTAAAGTACATGAAATCAAATATTCATCTCCTAGATTTAAGCCACTAAAACACAACATTTTATGTACCTCAATCAGCCAATCAATAAATTTGAATTCCCTCTCACTTGTAGATTGTAACTTTCATTCATATTAATTCTTTAGGAGTACTTTATGTAAATATCCTGTGTACATGAGGTAGTTCCTCTTCAAATTGATTACTTATTATAAAAAAAATGCCAATTTTATTCTACTTTATCAACTACTTGGTTTTGGGATTTTCCATGGATCCTTTATCAACTGATTGAGGTGGGCTATATGTATCTTTTTGTGATTATCTCTTTTCTACAGTAATAAATATATTCATCCACTTTCCATTATCATCTCCTCCTTCACCAACTCCACCATGCTATTTTTGGCCCCCTTTTATCTCTTCAATCCTTCAACTTAAGTCATATTACTCACTCATTAGTGCAACAATCAGTAGCCATTGCTCCATGGGTAAACCATTTTAGGTGATTCTCCTAGTCTTTTCCTCACCAGGTTTACCCCGTCTTTGAACGGAGATCTTCATACCTTAAATCTTATATAACTCTTAATTTGTTAGGAAAAATCAAACAAGTGACTACCACTATAATGGTTGGTAGTACGTCACACAAAAGCACTAAGAGCTAACAAAAGAAGCATTCATGCACACTCCATGAAAAATATTATGATGTGCATTTTAAACATTACTTGGTATCTGTGAGGCGACCATGCAAGCTCCATCTCTGGCGAAATCCTTCCATGCCTTCAATTCCACTAGCAAGAATCAAGCGCCTATAAATGTATAATCAATGATATATTAGAGTGACTTTCAAAGATGATACAAGATTCAACATTATGTAACCATACATCTAGTTATAAGGAAAGCAAAGTTTGTAGAAATATGGTTCAATAGGGTGCAGGGAATGCCAAAAAGGCTTCTGGGAGGATATGTAATTAAAAGAATAAAGCTTAGGTAGATCATATGATTGGCAACTTTCTCAACTTGTGTTACTTTTAGGGCATTATCGTTCTACAAAGCAAGTCAAAAGCTTGGTAAAAGATAAGTTTGAGTTGACAGCCATTGTAAAACTCTTGGTCAAAATCAGATTAATCACCAAAAGTTCTCATCATGATAAAATCAAAATATATATAATGGTAAAAGGGATATGCGTAGTTGACCCCACAAACATGCAATTGACCCTGAAATATAATTATAGAATAGCAGTAGGTGCAGCACGTAACTCAACTACCCCCTATGGCCATATCACTGGGTATAATCCAATCAATATGTGCAAAAAAGCTGATCTTGGTGAACTCATATTGTTTGAGGCATATAGAGATAACACTCCGGTAACATGGATATCAATGATAAGCCTCAGGATTAAAAGATGCCTTCTGGATTTTATTTTATTTTTTAAATAACTTCAAAGATGCATTTTGCATGCATCTACATTACACTTAGCAGACATCAAGGAGTGTCATATCTAGTTCACCTCATTTCAATCAATTTTATTACTTATAAACAAAAAATAAAATATCTACTACATTTCAATTCACCATCATGCGAGGATAAAGATTTTTTTTGCACTGGGCCCAAAACGTTCAAACTTACCATCAAGGAAGGGGGTAAAGCATTCACATTAAAGATTTCTCAAAGAAGGAAACCTTTCCTACATTCTATCTTCATTGGACGAGAAAACGCTAATTGGCTTCTAGCAACATTAGTTGACATAACAGTGGCTGATCAGAATAAAGATTTTATTACGAAAAAGAGAGGAGGGGACAAAGTTTTCATGGCATAAAGAGATACTAATGCATATAGATAGTTTGGGCTTTTCTGTTTGCCAAGCAAATGGCAAGTCAGAGATCTCTTACTTACTTTTTGTGGATGTTATGCTTATTTCCTGTGAGGCTCAGTCAGACCAATTACCATATCTAAGATGTGTATTGTTATGCTTTGTAGCTTTATTGAGGTTGAAGGTAAACCTGGCCAAATCCAAGCAGGTACTGGTTGGAGAGCTGAGGAATGTGGAGGAATTGATGACATTTCTTGGCTGTAAGGTGTTTTTTTTTTTCCCAGCTACTTATTCAGGACTTCCTCTAGGAGCAAAATTTGAGTTAAGGAGTATCTGGGATGGAGTGTTGAAGAGGCTGGGAAAAAATCCTCAAGGTGGAAGAGAATTTATCTTTCTAAGGGACAAAGACTAACTCCCGTTAAGAGTACAAAAAAAAAAAAAAAAAAAAGACTAACTCTCATTAAGAGTACATTGTCTAGCTTCAAACATATTATCCCTCCTTATTTCCTAAGCCAGTTGGTGTGGAAAATATAATGGAAAAGCTCCAATGTCACTTTTTGTGCCGTGGTATGGAAGAGGAGCACAAATTCCATCTTCTGAAATGGAATACTTATTGTAATCCTTTGCTTTAGGGGGTATGAGGATCAAGAAGTTATTGGGTTTTTCTTTATGATGGTTAGAAATACTTGCATACTAAATATGCTACCCCTGTAGCTTGAACCCACGTCCTCCCCTTGCTCCCCCAAGCACTTGGTACTTGGGGAGGTACCAACTTGCGCAAACGGTGCGTTGGTTGGTTTTTAATCAAGCACTACTGAGGAAATGGTTGTGGAGGTATATGGAGGAGAGGAATAGCGTCTTTGGAGTAGAATAATTAATTATAAGTATGGAGAGTCCTAGGGTGGGTGGTGTTCTAAAATGCCTAGATCAACATAAGGGGTCAGTTTGTGGAAGCATGTTTGTGAGATGTTCCAATTAAGGTTAAGCATGTTTCTAGAAGTAGATTTTGGCATGATCACCAGGGTGTGGGACAGCTTGCACAAGATACATATCTTGAATTCTACATCATGACAAGGGATAGAGATGTAAAGATAGCAGATTAGATTGGATGGACTAACCCTTTTTGTATCCAATTAATACATGATTGGGAATTAGAGTCTGACTAAGTTCCTAGAGGACCTTTAGGCTGTACCTGTTAATCCTTTGGAAGATGACAAAATGCTATAGCTTCCATCTATAACTATAAGTTGGGAATTTCAAGTTAAATTTTTATAAAACTTTGTTATCAGGGGGTGAAAAATAATAAGCATATGCAGAGTAAAAGCCCCATCAAGGGTGGCATTTTTCGCCTGGACAGCAGCAATGGGTAAGATCTTCACAATAGACAACTTATGTAGGATAGGTATAATAATTTTGGATTTGTGTTGTACGTTTAAGCGGGATGGGGAATCTGTGGATCACCATTATAACTTTGCTTAGGGCAGATGGAACTTGGTGTTCAGTTTGTTTGGGGTTAAACAGGTGATGCCCTAAACTATCACTGTTTGCTTGCAGTGTTGGAAAGGAAGGTGCAGGAAGCAAGATGAGGTAGATATTTGGAAGGCTGGTCTTATATGCTTAATGTTGTGTGTTTGGAGGGAAAGGAATGAGCAGATGTTTGAAGGAAGGGAGACTCCATTATTGTGATTGAAGGGCATGTTTCTAAGGATTATATATAAGTAAACTAGGTTATTAATCCCTCCTTTCCCTCTATTTTCCTTGAATTTCTAGATATGCTAAATTTTAGACCTGAATTTTTTTTGTACCCTAGGCATCATCGGAATGGTCATATGTGGATGGCTGTCCCGCACTGCTTGATGTGGTGTCTATGGAGGGAGAGGAATAGCCAGAGTTTTGAAGATATAGAGAGAACTATGCCTGCACTCAAATTATTTTTCTTTAGAACTTTGTTGGATTGGGTGTCAGTTATGCATTGTCAATCCTTATAATCTGTTAACAATTTGATAGATACATGTAATTTGCGTGATTGATTCTATGATCCCCAGGTGTATACTCCCTGTATACTTGGACAACTCTATTTTTTTTATATCAATAAAATTTTATTTAATGGTTAAGATATGAAGATAAATTCAATAACAGAAAGCTTGATTGGTGGTTTAATTTTGGTTAGGAGAAGACACAAACATAGAACAATCTCTACAGCCCATTGCAGGAATTCATATAATCCCATCACTTCACAAAAATACCTCTCCAGTGATGTAACTTCTGATTCAAGCTGAGCAGCTCTTTCCTTTGCTTCATCTAGAGGCATTGATAAACCCAACTTGTGCTCACTATCTTGAAGTTGTTGTCTTAGTTCCTTATCCTGCAAACAACAATTATGAAACAATTGATGTGAAATGCTGAGTTACAGTTCTAGTTATCAAAAAAAAAAATGCTGAGTTACAGTTCCAAAACTTCACTTACAAAATAAACCTTGAAGAGGGAAAAAATTATAGAGAGAGAGAGAGAGAGAGAAGCAGAATAACAGTAGTCTCACCCTTTTTTCAGCGCATTGTCAATACACTGCAATCTCATCTTGACAGAAAGGCTCAATATCATTGATTTGCAAGCCTGCAGTACAGTGTTAAAGTCTCCTTCAAATGACTACCCATAGAAAAATTCAAGATCCAAGCCATACACTTCATGCACACATCATGGTTTCTAAATTGATGCTACTGATGTCATTATCTAATTAATCCAGCCCCCACCCCCGCCTCCCAAAAAAATACCCCACCTTGGCCCTAATATGTCCTAGTCAAACTTTATCATTTACAATATCATGAAAGGCTACACATTGCTTATTAAGGAGACGAAAACTAGTGTTGGTGGATTGGTGTTGCATGTGTAAGAGGAACAGGGAGACTGTGGATCACTAATCACTTGCTTCTACATAGCTTAATATCTTAAGAGTTATGGAATCTGGTGTGTTTCCTGTTTGGGGTTCACTAGGCCATGCCGCGTAGTGTGGTGGAACTTATAGCTAGTTGGTCACAGAAGTTTCACAGACCCAAAACTAAAGTGCTTTGGAGTATGATCCCTCATTGTCTTATGTGGGTCATATGGAGGAAAGATCGATTCATGAGTTGAAGCTCTTTTTCTTTCAGACTTTGTTTGATTGGGCAAATGCTTCGGGTGTGGTTAATTTTCTCTTCCTGATATGATGGATTTTTGTACTTTCATTCATGTTTAGTTTTTCTTCTTCGGTTTTTAGCACACTGCCTGTGTGCCTTGTATTTTTTTCCCTATTTTTTATTTTCAATGAAGTTAATTACTTATCAAAAAAAAAGGACCAAAGTTTTATTAAAAGTTTATAAGTGGATGACCAACAAAATTTTTTCACCTTTCCTTTTCTTTATTAAAAAGGAAATTCCAATGACAAATGTGCTTGTTACCAATAAGTGTGTACCATGTGCAGCACATGGGGTCTAAAATGTGCATTCTTTGTATGTACTACAAAACAAACGCACCCTACAAGTTAATATGGCACACGGTTATTGGTGACAACTGTGATGGTCACTGGCAGACTTCTAAGTGAAGAATTGAATTAATACAAGAAAGAAATGGGGCACAAACTATAGTCTTCAGACATTTTACACGGTAGAATTAAACTATAGTCTTTGTATGTCTTAGGCTTCTTATCAAAAAAATAAAACAATGATAGAAACTAATTTTTTCCAAATCAAGAGGGAATTCTAACTCCAACGAAAGAAATAAAAATGCAAAACTTACACAAAAATAGATTCCGCAAAATCCCATCACATAAATCAACTCCTTCGAGCACATGGGAGGCAATTTCTGGTGGAATGAGGGGTGACGGTGGCCCCATCATTAGATCATCACTAACCAGAATAGTTTCCTCCATGGTTGGCTGTGAATCGACTGAAGCCCACAAACACAACAAAAATATCATGAGTATAACTTAGTTATATGCTCAAAAATTAATTTTCTTCTGTGTTGAATAACTACGTCATTCTTGCCAATGAACTCAACATGAAAAATAAATAAGGTGAGGCATTTTGATCTCAAAAGAGGTGTAAACTTCAAAACTTATAGGCAAATGCTATTAGATGTATGGTGGCAACAGAAAATATTATATATTGAATTAACTGTCATTGGCTCTACAATGCTTAAACACCCAATATGGGACAGTCATTGTCAAAATATTTCAAAAGTTATAGATTTATAAGTGGTATGGCTTTGGCTTGAGTTCAATTGCTCCAAAACTTGGAGCAAATGCTTAAAGTTTACAATTATAGGAAGTTATACTACAACTCTTGAAAGTAACCGAACAAAAATACATGTTAAAACCACAGCCTCGAGTATAGCCATGCATGTTACATGAATACAAAGTTGACATCACATTGAGAGTTATACTACTGACACATATTGACATAATCCTGTTTCTTTGGTCATCAATCTAGTTCTTGTTCTTGTAATCATACATATTAAATGAAGGAACAAGCACATCTCATGTTCAGATTTCCAACAACTTGCAGATTATGTCACATGGCACAGATTTTTTTTTAAGCAACAAATACAACTTTACATAAAACACTAACCCCTAAACTTCTCAGGAAAACAAATTCATATAATGAGCAATTTAGAAGTAGTTATCCATATATTCAAATAAAATTCACTGAAGAACAACATATGAGAAATCTATAAAGTTTGTAGTAGCTTTCCCTTACCATCCATTTTTGCTTTCTTGTTATCATTCCACTACCAAAACTCAGAGATCAATGAAATTAAGACTGGGTCAGTTGAAACCTGTAAATCATTAGAAACAAAACACTGAATAAAAAGAAACTTAAATGCACTTCAAAAGCTACAACTATGTAATACTGATTCTAATAAGCTAGCTTAAAATTTTCAAAACAAGTCACACTGAAAAAAATTATTAAAAAAAAAAAAAAGAAACCCATTTGTTTGTTCAACTCTAAAGTACAATAGGAACAAAAAAAAAAAAAAGCATCACACGCTCTACATTACAAAAGAGAGAGAGAGTTACTGGAGCATTTCGTCGAACAGATGATAGGCATAACTTAAACCTACTGTCATTCCTAAATACAAAAGGAGAAAATCAAATTTCCCATTTTCTTCGTGCCCATAGAGTGTTGTCCCCATCAAGATTAAAGCTTTTTTTAAAAATTTATCCCAATCAGATTTCTTGATTTAAACCCATAAATTTTCAGTCCTACACATGATTTTCCTACCCATAGATTCAAAGAGGAACAAAAAAAAAAAAAGGACTTACCCCTCCAACCTTGCTTCACCGAAAGAAGGAGTCTTTTTCTTGCAAAAATGGTCACCACCGGCGGGATACTTGGAAGCTGGATACAAGGGAGAGAGTTGGTGAGTGTCTTTTTCTTCCAAAAATGGTCACCACTCGTGCGTAGCCACTCACACATTTGAGTAGAGAAAAGAAAAGGTCGGCAAATCGGAAAGAATGCTAAACGCTGTTAAACGACCCGATAAGTTACTTATTAACGTGACGTGACATTCACGTGACAAGGGCACTGGTCCTCTAGCTGTTTGAAAAGAAATTCATAGCCTCCGTTTGAAAATAGATTAGACTCTGTTGAGATACAGTTTATTTTGTTGGGAACTAAAAATTAAAAATACTATAACAAAATATTTTTTAAATATGTAAATAGTGTCATGATAAGAGCACTGTGCACGGGACCCACTGGCAGGTCTGTGTCCCACGTGAAACCAACTTCTGGTAAAAAAAAGAAAAGAAAAGAAGGAAACGTGAAAACGCAAAACACAGACGTGAAAACGTTAAATCCAAACGCATACTATAAATGAAAATTATTTAACTATTCAGCTTATTTTTACTACTATTTATAGGTCACATTGCACTTTTTGATACTATTCATGGGTTGTGTATTATTTCAACTAACTTTTACCTTTATCTATAATACTTTCAGCAATAAATTTTCAGTTTCAGCAAAATAAGCGATATCCAAACAGACTCATAATGTCATGTTAAATTCACATTATAATCTCATAATTTGAAAAGACCATTTATGTGTAATTTTTTTTTAAAAGAAAGTAGAATAGACATTATTAAAAAAAAACTTAGCCAATATTGCCTAAAATTACAAAATTTAGGTGTAGGGAAACACTCTCCATCCATACCATGAAACTGCTAACATAACTAATATGTTTAGCAAGGTTATTAGTTACATAATTGCCTTGTTTATAGATATGGGATAAAGTAACTGCATGAAGGGTCTCTGCAAGAGTCTTAGCTTCAGCAATCAAATGGTTAAACGAGTTTAAAGATTCTTCTTCACTTCTAAGAACATTGTTCACAATTTCCCAATCACCCTCAAGTATATTAGAGGGAAACTGACAAATCATTGGCAAGTCGAAGAGCACAAACAACCGCTTTACTTTGTTTTTAGGAATTTTTTTCAAAGTGGTAATTAAAAAGCTTAAATAATATAAAATCTAATAAAAAAATAACTTCAGGAAGAAAAAAAAAACAAAAAACAAACATGAAGTCTTACAATTTCCTTTTTACGAGTTTATTATTTTGAAATTGTTGAATAATTGTCTCGTTATCAATGCTAAAAGTTACATCTCTTCTAATATACATAGTCAAGCAATCATTCATTCACTGATATCCTATTCAATTACGCAATTCATTTTTTATATATTTCATTTTTGAAAATTTTCTTTATACTGTTGCAACGTGACAAGTCAAAACTAACTTCACAAGCAAATAAGACTAATAGATATATGATATGCTTCTGCGTCTCCACTAACTTTTCAACAAGGTTACTAATTCCTTTAAGCTCTAAAAACTAGTCATTATTATGCATATCAAAAATGTAATTATGAAATTAACTGCCAAGTGCCAAGAAATCTGCTTCATAAAAATCAAATGGATATAATTAACTTTATTTGTTAGACATTTTCTATTTGTTTGAAATGACCTAATATATTATTAAGGGGGCCAAAGTTTAATTTTGTTAGACCTAAAAATATTTAAGGTGGTTACAATTTTTTTTCAATGTATACAAATAATAAAAATATTATATATATATATATATATATATTTTCATGTTAGGGTGGTCCTGTGACCACCCTACCTTCAATGTGGAGCCTCTGCTTTGTTAATGAGTCATGTGAGTTGTTTAAATAATACATATAGATAGTCTTATAAATCGTCACATAATGACTTTGGAAATAAAGATCCAAACATGTTTGAAGACAATTTGTTTTTTCTACTTTTCATTTGTCTTACTCTAGTCTTCGACTTTGCTTCATCTCATCCAACACCATAATCATTTCTCTTCGTTTTACCTTTTTCTTTTGGCCTGAGTGGGTATACATGTCAAGTTTGAGACTTTGAAACTTTGGGTTCCAGTTAGCTTAACTAGTAAAGTTTATAATTGTTGAATAAGAGATCTGGAGTTCAATTCCCGCCTACACCAAAACTGATTGGTGTCTTGGTCTGATGATAAAGAGCTATTATCAGGAGCAGACGCCATAAGTTGAAACTCTCTTTCTCTATATAAAGTCTATAATTTGCATCAAACCTACTTTAAAGAGTTGCTTGTCAAACAAGTGCTAAAAGTAAAATATAAAGTCATATTTTCATTTTAAAGTGAGAACTAGTTATTATATCTCTACCAACACAATTATTCGGCCTCCGCATTTCAAAATATATATATATATATATATATATAAAACAACTGCAGTGATAATTTGTGTTTTTGGCTTGTCAATTTCATTGGTGTAGTGAGAAAACTCTTCATAAAATTGGCCGACCGCACCAATGAGCACCCCCAAAAAGCAACCCAAAATTAAACAAACTATGACTAATTAAATATTTTGATAATTATGGTTGGGGAAAGGAGATTAGATTTTTTTTTTTTTTTTAATGGAAAGAAAATTTTTATTGAAACAGAGAAACAAAAAACAAACAAAGGCTAGCTTAGTCTTTCCTTCCTAATTATAGAAGCAAAACAAGGAGGACAGCTACCCCAATCAAAAGAACCAAAAAAATTACAAGCTAGAGACCACTTAGCAACTTTAATTAAATCTGTGGCACAATCTATTCCGACATACACTATGGCTGCCTTGCAATTCCCCATGAAGTTATGCAATCAATTAGATTCGGTGGTTTGTAAATTCTGGTGGAACCCCAAAACGAAGTCAGGTCATTTTTGGACTCCTATTGCTTGGTCTACTCTATGTAGATCTCAGAAGGAAGGTGGTTTGGGTTTTAGGAACTTTTGGGATTTCAATCAAGCCATTCTTTCCAATTTAGCTTGGTGGCTTTTGTCTGGTAAGAACTGTCAGTGTGTCAATGTTTTAAAGGCAAAATATAAGGTGAGACACAATTGGTTAAATCACTGCTTCTTGGGTAAGGCATCTCCGGTCTGGAAAAGTTTGTCAGGTGTTAAGCATCTCATTTCTAAGGCAGCTTGCATGTTGGTGGGGGATGGTAATTCCATAAAGATTTGGGAGGATCCTTGGGTGCCAGATCTTCAAGGGTTCATTCCTAATCCAAAGAATGGTGTCGACCCGAATGGTATTATTTTAGTCTCTCAGCTTTTTAACTCTGATTTTTCTGGTTGGGATGTCCATAAATTATATTGGTGATTTGAAAACTCCACAGTTGATCTCATTTTGAAAATTCCTATTTTTCCAACCAGTAACAAAGATCAGTGGGCTTGGACTTACACAAGCTCTGGGGAACTATAAGTTAAGTCAGCTTATTGGAGCTGCAGGGAATCTATGCATCATAATTCTGCGCCCTATTGGAATTGTATTTGGAAAGCTAAACTCCATGAGAGGCACAAAATGATGATTTGGAGGATTGCTGCAGGTTGCTTATCTACTAAAGATAAGCTAAGCAGGTTTGTAGACATTGGTGATGTTTACTGTCCCCTCTGTAGTTTGGAAACTGAAACCTCCCTTCATCTTTTTGCTCTTTGTCCAGTAGTTAAGGCAGTCTGGTTCAGTAGTAAATGGGGACTGAGAATGGATTCTTTTGGTTTCTCTTCAGAAGTGGATTTCATTCAATTTTTGTGTTCACCCCCATTTACCAATCAGCTTAGTCAGATGAATGAATTCTTGTTATTTAGGGCCATTCTCTATGATGGAATTTGGAAGTTAAGAAATCAAGTGCACTTTGAAAACCTTCCTTTGAGATGTGATGAATTAATAGCTAGAGTTTGGAAGTTATTTATGGAGTTTAAAATCACTAGACCGGTTGCTCCCGCATCTGTAAATATCAATCATCCTTCGCAGCCTTGGTCCCCTCCAAGGCGTCTATCTATTAAAATTAATGTTGATGCAGCTATTGGTCCAAATTATTCATCCTTAGCCTTGGTAGCTAGAGACTGGAGAGGGGATTTGGTTTTTGCTTGCTCTCAAAAAGCGAAAACCACCTTCCCTCTCCAAGCAAAGGATGAAGCTGTGAGATGGGCTATCTCTTTGGCTGCAAAGTTGGAGGCGAAGAATGTTATTATTGAGACAAATTCTAAGATTTGTCAAGATGCTATTCATGAGCTAATGATGCCGCTGCCTTGGAGGATTGCTTCTATCCTTGCGGACATGCAGTCTCTTCTTGTATCTTATTCTAATGGAGAAAGGAAATTAGAATTATTGAATTTTCATTGGAAACATTAGGAGGTATTTATTAAGTCAGGTCTATTAAAATGAGCCCATTAAACAAAAGAAGTCATTATAGGGTTTACAATAGGTGTAATAGGTTGAAGCAGTCTACTAAAAAATCCATTAGTCAAGGGTTCAATCCTCGCCTACACCAAAAATCAATTGGTGTCTTAATTTGATGATAAATAGCTATAATCAGGAGCGGACGCTATAGATTGAAACTTTCTCTAAAAAAAAGAGCTATCAATAACGGGACAAACAACAAAATACACTCAAAAGAAAGAAAGAAAGAAATACATAGACCACAATTTTTTTTTTTTGAAAAACACAACCCCGGCCTTTGTCCTCCACACTCCGCAAATACTTAATATTTGTGGAGTGACTATCACGTCAAAAGTGTGCAGTAGTTATTGCATGACCTGTATAATTAGATGTGTCACTAATCACCAAAAAAAAAAAATTGTATTAAAGTTGTTTGAGGCACACATTAAAATCTCACAACATTTATAATGTTTTAAGATCAATCGATCACATTTATTATAGTAAAATTTAAAATATTTTTAATATTTTTAGTCTGAACAAAAATATGTTGGTGATTGGGCTATTAATTTGCATTTATGAACGCCGTTCAGTTTCCTGAAATTCGCCCTCAAAACACCTGAATAAAAGGGCGGCGACGGTGGTGGTCAATGATCGTCATGTATTCTGTTTGTTGATCAAAGAAACTATCAAAATGCTCTTTTGATTTTTGCACCGACTTTAATCCGACCAGTTTCCTGACTATGGGCGATAATTACTTCTTTCTTTTTTTTAAGCAAAAGTGGGAGTGAGTTGGGCAATAAATAATGTGTAGTCATTACCATAAATGCTCCACCGTGGGTACATAAGTTATATTTTATTGAAAAATCAAGATAGCCTTAAAAAAATAAAAAATAAAAATACAATCATAGAAATATTTTTTAACCTTTGACATCCGCTATCATATATAGAAATAATTTGATTCAAAGTTTCTGCTCACTTATTTTGTTTATTTAGATATTTTTCTCAAAAAAAAAAAAAAAAAAGCTTTCATTTGATATAATTTATTTGGCTTAAAAAATGGGTTTGGAAAAAATAAATGACAAAAATTTAAAATATTATACATAGACGATATATTCTAGGAGGGAAAAAGAACAGAAATGGAAAATTACAATTTAATCACCTGTAGTTTGACTAAAATTTAAGTTGTCTACCTGTGGTTTGAAATTTGACACTTTACCCACCTGAGGTTAACTCAGTTAAATTTCTATAACCCACTCCTATTAAAAAAACAAAACTAAATATGTAATTTTGCTCCACTTTTATATATCTCTCCTCCAAAAACACAAAAAACATAAAAATACAAGATCAAATAAGACAAAAAAAATTATCCATCAGAACATTTGCATCATGAAATTTCAAACCACAAGTAGGTAACTTAAATTTTGATCAAACCTTAAGTGGGTAAAGTGTCAAATTTTAAATCACATAATGGTAACTTAAATTTCAATCAAACCACAAGTAGATAAGTTGTAATTTGCCCAAACATAAAATACAAAACATAGTTTAATACTTTCTTCTTTCAACATTTTTTTTTTATATTAGTTGTGAAACTTGATAAATTTTAATTTTTAAATTTTTTTCAATAAATATTGTTAACTATTATAAATTATTATTATTATTATTATTATTATTATTATTATTATTATTATATTTATGCATCTTACTAATTGACAATTAATTAAATTTTCCACCGATCGAGCCTCAATGAATCAAAAAACCAAAAATCTTTTTTTTTTTTTTCAATTAAGTCAAATTTTCAAAACGTTTCCATGTGTATATATTACAAATCACAAAACAAGGGTGCCCAAATCAATACCCTAATCATCTACTATATATATACTCATACTTGGTTTGCATGGAAAGTGATAGACACGTAGGTCCAATAACTGTGACCACAATTTTTTTTTTTTTTAAATTTCTCTCTTCCCAGTCCAATTTGTCTGTCTGTCTGTCTGATGTGAATGGAGCAAATGGAGAAGAGGATTGCAATCATCGGTGCCGGAATCAGTGGCCTACTTGCATGCAAATACACAATGGAGAAAGGTTTTAACCCAATTGTCTTTGAGGCCCAGAGTGGCATAGGGGGAATTTGGTCCAATACTATAGACTCCACCAAGCTCCAAACCCCAAAACATGTTTAAGAATTCTCAGATTTTGCATGGCCACATTCAGTGAGAGAGACATTCCCTGATCACAACCAAGTGATGGAGTACATTAAATCCTATGCTATGCACTTCAACATTCTTGGTAGAATCAAATTCAACTCAAAAGTAATTAATGTTGACTATGTTATGCCCTCCGATGAAGACATTCTTTCTTGGGATTTGTGGGGCAGCACCGGGAGACCCTTCTCGCCAACTGGGAAATGGAATGTCATCGTACAGGAAGGTCGAGAAAATTGCGTGTCAACCAAGGTAAGTCAAAAAACGTTAAATTTTAAAAACTAATGTGTTATCAATTTTTTTTTTTTTTTAAAGTAAGATTTTGAAGTGACACCAGTCAAATTGATGATCACAGTTGCAAGTTTGTGTAGAAAAATTTATTGTGGCTTTATAATTTTTTATTTTATGAAAATTAAATAATAGCATAATCATTAGGTGTACCAAGTGGATTTTGTGATCCTTTGCAACGGAAAGTTTAGTGATTTGCCAAACATCCCGGATTTTCCAATAAACAAGGGACCTGAGGTGTTTGATGGCGAGGTTATACATTCCATGGATTATGCTGCAATGGACAGCAATCGTGCGGCTGAATTCACCAAAGGAAAGCGGGGCACAGTTGTTGGATTTCAAAAAATCAGCAGTGGATGTAGCAGCAGAAGTGGCTAAAAGAAATGGTATGAGCTCAAATAGCATGAATATAATCATAATATTAAATAGCATAATATTTTTTTTCCCTTTTTCTGTTCTCTGCTCGGTTCTATTAATATTTTAAGGATCAAGAATATCACACCATCTTTTGTCCCAATATGAACGTTTCACTCTAGGTCCACCAACTCGGTTATGTGTCCTTTTTCCCTTTATAAAGTAACCAAAATAGAAAATGAAAGAGAAAAATCAAATACAAGATAGTGTAATTGGTAGAGTGAAATATGAAAATATGTTTCTGAAATGAAAACGTAATAGGATTTATAATCATACAAAAATAGTATATTATAATGGGTGCTGCTAGCTAGTATTTTACGGTAATTTATATTGTTAATAAATATTTAAAGGAAGTTTTGACAAAAAATTGTTAAAAAAATTAATTATTTTTTTCTTTTTTCATAAAACTTTTTTAAAAAATATTATAAACCAATGTCCTTAAGCATCGATTAACTTTTTTCTATTACAATTAAGTGCAATTATCTAAGAGAGTGTTGAAGCAACAATTTGGATAAATTGAAATAATAAGCCTTTCTTGATTATCAACCTATTAATTTGTTGCTAGGACTAAGGCATCCATGCATATTGCTGTTCAGGAAAGTGCATTGGACGGTTCCTGTTTACATAATCACACTTACCTTTCAAAACTTAAATCGGTTGACAGAATATATAGTCCACAAGCCTGGTGAAGGATTCTTCCTTTGGCTCTTGACTCTTATGCTTTCACCATTGGTAAGTTTCTCTTAATGCTCCTATACCATCATTGAATACAACATTACAAAATCCTATTGATGGAACTGACCCAAAAGACTTAAGATTTCAGCTCTGGATATTTTCAACTTTGGTTGAGAGCTATCTCAAATGGACCTATCCATTGAAGAAATACAATCTGGTGCCGAGCCATAGCTTCCTCCGACAGATATATTCATGTATGTTCACAGTTTTGCCAGCTAACTTCTATGACAAAGTCAAAGAAGGAAGCCTCATTCTGAAGAAATCACATAACTTTAGCTTTTGCAAAAATGGTTTAATTGTGGATGGTGAGGCCACACCTGTAGCAACAGATATAGTTATTTTTGGTACTAGATATAAAAGTGATGCAAAGCTCAATAACATTTTCGCATCAACTTACTTCCAGAAATGCGTGTTTGGGTCATCAGCTCCCCTGTACAGTTATCTGGTATATCCATTATTCAAAATATAATTTGTCAATGACAACATCTTCATCCACAACTTTGATATAATCGACTATGAGTGATTATCTGTTACTTTTATATAAACTTATCAATTTTTATTTACCACTCATAGTCAATTACATCAAAGTTATGACACAAAAGTCGGGTCCAAAAATTTTCTCTATAAAATAACACACATAGCTTGTTTTTTAAATTCGTGATATTCATAATAACTCAATTCACCCTTGTGTTGAATTTTCGTTACTTTTATTGGATGAAGATGAAATTTTTGTCTAATAAAACTGACGGAATTTAAATAAAATGGTAAATTATGTCATTTTAAATGTGATTTAGAAAAGTCAACTTTGTAACAAATTAATATTTTGTGACCAAACACCCTAGGTCTCTTTACATTTTAACCCAAAATTCAATATGTAGGAGTTTCAAAGGCTACATATATATATATATATAGTAATTGCAACTTATACTAGACCAAGATACTGCAATACATGCATGAGTAAGCAGTAGTGATTCGAGAGTAATGATCTAATAATTTTCCTAGATGCATAATGCATAGCCTTTGATAACATTAATGTTTTAAATGCAGAGAATGCATTCATCCACGGATTCCAAATCTAGCAATACTGGGATATGCAGACAGTCCTGCAATCTTGTTTAGAGCATTTGCAGCAGTGTAGCTAAATAGCTATATTGCTATTTTAGCTACACTAAAACACAAAAAAAGGTTGTAGCAGTGGAGCTATACTTAAAATTTTTTACCTTTTTGCAACAATGCACATCTATAGATAGATGTGCATTGTAGCTGAAAGCTAAAAAGAAAAATAATTTTTTATTCTGTGTTTACACTACTTTTTTTTTATTCTTTCTTTTATTCTCCTTTCTCCGTCTCTCTCTCCTCACTGCCTCTCCGTCTCTTCTTTCTTCCTCCACAGATCCATCGCCGATCTGCACGAGCCCAGCTGCGGCCACGCGTCAGGAGAGGCCTCTCATTCGGACGCTATTCGAATTGGCCGGGCCCTGAGAGCAGTGGCGGATATAGATCAAGAAAAAGCCCATGAAGAAAAGAGCAGCGATCAGCACCACCACGATTATCGCCATTGACAGATTGAACTTGGCGTACTTGTACGGGTCTGAGCTGGGCTGGGCTGCGGGCCATTTGATCATCACCTCTAGACATATAAAAAGAACTCCGATCAGAGTCCAGATCGAATGATTGGGATCGAGTTGTGCTTGTGTTTCGGTTTGGCTGTGTTGATTTTTCTGCTTTCTTTTTTTGTTCTTCTTCACTGGTTTTAATCGGCACAGCAGGGTTGTGGTTCTGCATTGATTTTTATAGGTTTGATGGTGGTTGTGGTTGTGTGATGGTGGTTGAATGAAATATTATTTTATTATAGTGTTTATATTATTTTATTGTGTTAAAAGTTAAAATAGCTCCACTGCTGTAGGATGTGAGAAGGTAAAACAGATAAAGTGACTTTGTGTAACTAAAAAGCTAAAAATTTAGCTTCACTGCTGTGGATGCTCTTACCACAAAAATAAGAAGCAAATGGCTAGCATATTTTCTCGCTGGAAAGTTTTAGTTACCATCCATAAGAGAGATGGAAGATGATGTGATAAAGTGGGAAAAATTCGTGCGATGTTATGCAAGGCAGAGCTACAAAAGATCTTGTGTGAGTGTGCTATTGCAAATGTACTGCAATGATCAACTTTGCAAAGACATGGGGTGTAATCCAAGGAGGAAAAATTGGTTTCTGGCCGAGTTATTTGCTCCTTATGGTCCTTCGGATTACAAAAACCTAAGTAGGCCTATGTAGCTCAGTTCCAGGTTGACGATAATCTTTTTGGTTATTTAACTCTTATTCACCATTGTAGGACATGACTTTTTAACTTATGTTACTCATCTCTTACTTTGTTCTACAGTTTAATAATAGATACCAAAATTTGGATTAGCATTAACGCACAAGACAAAAATGATAAGGAAAAAAAAAATCCATTTTAGTATATATTGTTTACCAAAATATAAATATGTGCTTTCATAACATTAATACAATGAAAAAGTAAATGATTTTTTATGGACTATATATACAAGATTAATGCATTCTAAAAATGATTATTAACCATAAAAACGTTAAAATTGTTGAGATTTATCGTTACAGAAATTTTGTCAAAATAATAATTTAGCATTCAATGAAGACAGTGTCAGATAATATTTTGTAATAAAACACATCACTTTCAAGTAAAATACACGAAAAAGTTCTTAATAAAATTTTTTTTTTTTGAGTAAAAAATGAAAATTTTATTGATACTTAAAAACATTACACTCACTTAGCACCACAAACTACTCTCAAGTAGTTCTCTCTTGCCATTTCACTTATACTTGCATTTGTTTTCTAGCCCATGCTTATTGGATACTAAACTTGGATTTCTTGCAATCTCACTTGTTGGATAATTTGGTACATTAATCCTTAGAAAGCCTTATATAGAAACAAAACCAACCTATACTACACAGTCTACACTTCAAAGGAAAAGCATTAAAAGCCTACCACCTAGAAGTTGAAAAGTTTGACTGCATGATAAAGAAAAGTCAAGAATGGCAACTCCTCTTCAACTTGAACTCTTCCATCTGTACGTGCACATGCTTTCCTCGCACAACTAAAGTAGGGAAATACGGAAAACTCTTAAAGGCAATAATTAATCATTTATTTAATGAAAATTTTTATAGAAAAAAATTAATATTTTGATAATTTTTTTTATTTTTCATAAAAGTAGTGTCAAAATTTTCTTAAAATAAATGGTTAGAAGCACCTATTACTATAACCCTTAAAGTAAAGTTCTATTAATAAAGTTTTTACATTAAATCAAATACCCTGAAATGTCTTCCAATATGCATGTGATGTGCTTGCTCTTTTCTTTTCTTTTCTTTTTGTTTTTTTTTTCTTGAGCGTTTTGGCTGTTGGCCTGTTGCTAAGTGATGTGATGTGCTGAAGAGGTTGATGATTTGGACAAACAAGAAACAAGGCGGCCACAACCAGTTTAGCAGATCTTTTAGGAACTTATTGCTGGAGCTTTATAGATGATATTTTAATGGTTTCTAAAACGACTAGAGGAAGCACAACTGTGAGTAGGACTAGGACTTGAGTAGAAGAGAAAGTGTTAGAGCATCTACATCTCGAAATGTCATCCTATCTCATTTTACCATTTCAAAAAGTTACTTTATTAATTATAGTATACCATTTTACAACATGCCCAACATCTCAAAACTCTATTTTTTTGCCATTTTATTTAAATATTCTTTTTTAATCCTTTTTTTACTATTTCTCTCTTTCTCCCTCAATCTCTAGCACCGGCCTCTCTTTCTCCCTCAACTTCTAGCAAACCCATACCCAGCAAAATCACAGCAAAAAATCACCCAAATCAACAGAAACTTAACCAACCATCAAAAAATCACCCACACCCACGCCGATCTCGCCGCCACAACAACTACCAGACAGCCACTGACCCAGTCTTCAAGCCGCCACCGTCGCCACCCAAATCCGACCCAAACGTCGGAAACCCATGCCTAACGGCAATCTCCACATCTCACGCCCAACGCCGATCTCCATGCTCAACGCCGATCTCCACATCCCACGCCCAACGCCAATCTCTACGCACAACGCCGATCACCACATCCAACACCGATCTTCACCCCACACCCAAACACCAATCTTTGCGCCAAACCCCAAACGCCGATCTCCACGCCACCACACTGATCTGCAACGAGAGAGAAAAGAGAAATAATGAGTGGTGGTGGCTTGCCATGGCCGGTGATAGTGGGTCAGGTCATGGTGTGGTCACTGTGGTGGCTATGGGGTTTTGAGTCTGAAGAGAGAAGAGCAGAATGAGAGAGAGAAGGAAGATAGAGAAAATAAAAGAAATAATGAGAGAGAGAGAGAGGAGAGAGAAAGTTGGTCGGATAAAAAGAATGAGAGAGACAATTAAAAAATAATTTTTAGAAATACAATTGTGCTATAGTAGCATCTTATTAATAATTAAGATGCTACTGTAGCACAATTATAAAAAAAATTACAATTCTAAATGTTTACAAGTTCAAATGCTGGGTGATTTTTGGCTCCTAATGCTAAATAATCCTTACATTTTCCATTTGGCATTCCCACTGGTGATGCTCTTAGGCCGGCTATATATGTTTTCACTGTTCCTCCTTGCATTCGACTACGAATATTTTAATGTGGAATTCACGGTTAAACAAAAAAATATGCCTGTCGATTCTTATCGTAAAAACCAATGGAACCTTTTTGGATATGGATATAGACATGAATCACACATTTTTCTAAATTGCGAAGACCAAAACTTCAAAATTTAGCACGCTAAAAAAATCAGAGTTTGGAAAAGGACTCCTCGTAATAAGCCAACTCAAGTTGTAGCTGCACCTAGTGAAAATAGATTCGTTTCCTCAAAGGCATTAATTTTTACGTAGGAGATAACGTAAAAGAATCTTACAATAATTAATGCTTTTCCCTCTTGTTTTTAGTGTTCTTAGTTTGTACAAATCCTTGGCCACCTCACATATAAATCAAGTAGAAGCTCTTGCAGTTTCCTCCAACTTCAAAGAAAGCCAAAACAATGAACATGGAGGTAGGAATTGTTTCCAAGGAGCAAGTCAAACCATCTTCCCCAACACCCTCTCACCTCAGAACATTCAAGCTTTCCCTTTTAGATCAGCTTATTCCTGCTCCCTATGCTCCAATCATCCTCTTCTTTCCCATAAATGACTTCTCAAACCTTAGCAACAATCCCAACAGGTTAGAATTGCTAAAGAAATCTTTGTCAGAGACCTTAACTCTATATTATCCACTAGCTGGAAAGATCAAAGATGATATCTGCATCGATTGCAACGATGAAGGAGCTTATTTTGTGGACGCCCAAGTTCATGTTTGTCTATCTGAATTTCTTAGCCAACCTGACCTTTTATTACTACATAAGTTCCTTCCTTGTGAACTCATTTTGAAAGAATCAGATGTTGGAACTTACGTGATGAATATTCAAGTAAGTGTCTTCAAGTGTGGTGGCATAGCCATTGGAGAGTGCATTTCACACAAGATCCTTGATGGTGTAGCACTAAGCAGCTTTCTTAAGGCATGGGCTACTATAGCTAGAGGATCTTATGAAGCATTATCCATATATCCCAATTTTGATGCAACTAATCTCTTCCCCACAAATGATTTATGGCTTAGAGATTCATCAATGGTTATGTGGGGTTCATTGTTTAAAAAGGGAAAGAGTGTGACAAGAAGATTTGTGTTTCATGCCTCGGCAATTGCCACTCTTAAGGTGCAGGCAACCAGCTCTTGTGTGCAACACCCTACGCATGTAGAGGTGGTTTCAGCTTTCATATGGAAGCTTGCCACGGCTGTCTCTAGAGAAAACAATGGTTTCCAAAAGCCTTCCGTATTGACCCATTTAGTGAATCTGCGAAGAAGATTAGCACCGCCTTTGCCGGAGTATTCTACTGGAATCTCCTTTGGATAGCGGCTGCTCGGTGCATGGGCAATGATGAGTTAGTATTGCAAGGCTTGGTGGGTGAGATAAGGGGTGCAATATCAAAAATTAATGGTAATTTTGTTTAAAAACTGAGAGGTGAAAAAAGGAATTCTGTGATGTATGAGTTTCTCAAAGAAATATGAGGGCTAGGGTCCATTGAGGAAGCAGACTACTTTAGGTTTAGCAGTTGGTGTAATTTTGGATTCTATGAAGCTGATTTTGGGTGGGGAAAGCCTATATGGGTCAGCAACATTGGTTCAAGTGGTTCAGTGTTCATGAATCTAGTAATTTTGGCTGACACAAGGTTGGGTGATGGGATAGAAGCTTGGGTAACCTTAGATGAGCAAGACATGGCTGGATTAGAATTCAATTCAGAGCTCCTCACATTTGCTTCCTTGGATCCCAATCCCCTGTCTAGACAAGTAGTTTCTACTTGTCACCAAAAGCTTCTTGATTAAATGTTATTGTCAAATTCTCCTACAAAGGAGAACCTAGGTTGGAATACTCCAATCTGTTTTAAAGGGAAGAAAGAAAAGAAACAATAAAGGTGATATTATTCTTATTTTGGTTGTAGTTTTGTTAATTTACTTTTTTTTTCTTAAATAAATATCTCTTACACACCCACTTACATACATCTTACACGCATATTTTGTACTGTGTATAAGTGTGCGTGTCTAGATTTGTAATAAACATTACCCTTTAAAAAAATACCCTATTACACAGACTAATATATTTATAATACACACAATAAGATTAGTATTGTTTATTACATACACTATAGTGTACACATAGTACACTTTAGTGTCCATTACCTACTATTTGGGCTATTTTATTAGGCCACATGGCTCAATTTTATTGAGTAGCTCGTGCCACATCAATAAAATTTAAGCAAAAATAAAAATATTAGATTTTGGGCCAAGGCAATCTAAAGCCCAAGGAAAACCCAAAATCACAAAAAGCTATACAAATTGGGTTTTTTTGCCAATAATCTTCACAATTTTCAAATTGGGGCAAGAATCACGAGTTTCAAGTACATTTCGTGACGTGGAGAAGATCTGGGCTAATTGAGCCAATTATGTGAAGTGAAGAAACTTTGCAATTTATACCAGGCCAAGATTCTACCTTATAATTTGAGTCTCCGAGAGCATAGACCTTATAATTTTCCTACATGCATAATGCATAACATTTGATAATATTAATGTTTTGATTGCAGGGAATGCATTCATCCTTGGATTCCAAATCTAGCAATACTAGGATATAAAGACAGTCCTGCAATCTTGTTTAGCACATTAATTGTAATAATATTCTGTTTCACAAAAGGGCACATTTCTTCTCAACAAATGTTTTAAACCTATTGATGATTTAAATATCCATAAACTTTTCCATTTTTAATTATATTGGTGGTCATAAAAATCTAAAGGTTCACACTTCACAAGCCAAAAATACAAGTTAGCAAAAGGTGGAAGTGGAACCACATCAAAATTATGGCATGAACATGAAGGCATCGAGCTGGTATACAAGGTTACATACGAGACTTTAAGCCCAATAGTGCTGGAGCTCTGACTGAGAGATAAGTACTACAATGAGATGAGAACTCATTAAAACCTGCCCAAGAAACAAGCATTAATTAAGGATACCTGACAGGTTTACAATTGAGAATAAATATTATAATCTAGACCAATCAAGCAATTTCTAATTCAAGAACATATCACAAAAATGTAAAAGATAAGAAATCAATTAAAAAAGGAATTAATTTGTTCAACTAATAGATTCATTTATCAAGATTGCAGTTTCTAATATTATGCAGCCACACCTTACCTGCATAACCAGGTTTTTTAGTTTTTCTTCCTTTATTAATTTGTTTTTATTTACACAAGACCTCAATCCAATAGCCTCCAGCATCAAAACTACACTAAATTTTTGAAAATAATATCATATGCAATGCGAGGCTCAAAAATTTTTCCAGTGCCCCAGATTAAATATCCTTTCATTTGCTTCAAAAAAGGCCGAAGATGATCTGCTGATAAGGCCTTTCAGTGTATGACTAGTGGGCTTGTAGAGGAACTAAAACCACAAAAGAAGAACAAGCTTCACAAATACAAATTGCATGCTCAAAATTTTGTGTTCAGATATTCTTTTTTTGATAATTCGATAGTAAGGTTAGGGGATTTGAATCCTAATATATCCATTAGAAACACTAAGAAATACCAACCAGTTAAACTATAAGATTCTTAGCTTATGTTCAAATATTCAGTGCTGACAAATATTTAACTTTGCCATCTACGTGCACAAAACTAGTTCTTTTTTTTTTTTTTTAATAATTTTTGGTTAAGTAAAACTAGTTCAAATATTATTAGATTGTTGACTGCATATCCAGGCTAGTAGTAAATGAAATACAAATATAAACCAACTACTACTAGAGCCCACATAATCAATCTCCATGAAAGTTAGCATGATGATCTAATAAAATCATCAAGCTTTATAAATATTTAGAAGAGCATATAGACCATATCAATACTTGTTCCTGTTGTTTCAGTTGTAGCTTCACTGATAACAGTAGGAGTTAAAATTTAGAGTTTGTTAGTTATTTAAATAACACAACTTTTCCTGTCAAATATTGAAAAATCCTTCTGGTCCCAGTTTCAAGTCCAACCACAAAGCTAAAAACTATGCATGCCATTTTCAAGATATCCATTTAAAATAATGGTTTAAGGAATTTACATTTGTAAAACACCCACAATCATTAAGGATGTTAGATTACATGATTAAATTCACAATTTTTGACAATTTAAACTTTTGAGACAATCAGTAATTTACCAGAGTATTAAAGAGCAGGAGATCTTGGGTGCAAGCCCAATCTTCACCTTATTTTCCATTTGAAAAATTCCCTTGTGTTGGGCTTCACTTAAACTTTTAGGACAATTAATAATTTATCAAAAGACTTAACCATTTATAACATCATAATATCCTGATATATGCTTGTCAATAACTTATAAGCTTCATCTATCAAAAAGCAACTTATCAGCTTCACTTTATGTCAATATCTCCACACGTATGCAACAATCAATATCTTGATGTTTGTAAATAAACACCAGCGTTGGCTGCACGTGCAAGGCACATGTTGTCCTAATAGTAAGAAAATTAATATAAATTTTGTGTGTGAAACCGTGAATTTTGGCGCACTTAATTTGATTATATTAAAAAAGAAGTCTAAAAATACAACAAAATATCACAATATTTTCACAATATCTTCATTTTTAGGATCCGAATAGATATTTTTTTATTTTATTCGAGAAAAATGCTACATTCATAACATTTTTAGAACAAATTTTAAATAACAAGTTATTATTGGTTTTAAGCTGATAACATTGTTATTGTTATTCTCAAAACATTTATTTTCAGTTGTGGTTGGTCACAGTCTCATATTTTATTATTTTATTTCGACTTGTAAGAAATTGATACTTCAATATTTGTAAAAATATTGTGAAATTTGTTGTATCGGTATAACAATATATATGCCACCTTACATAAATATTTAAAAGGAAAAAAAAAACACAAACCAATTACTGGGGGAAAAAAAAACTTTAGGCACGGTAGAAATTAATGTTAAAATGTTGTGGACTTAGCATTTTTTTATTTGATCTATAAGAAACTGAAATCTCAATAATTGTGAAAATATTGTGATAATAATAAGTATTGTAACATTTTCTAAAAATATTTATTTTCAGTTGTGGTTAGTCACAGTCTCATATTTTATTATGTTATTTCGACTTGTAAGAAATTGGCACGTCAATAATTGTGAAAATATTGTGAAATTTGTTGTGTCAGTATAGCAATATATATGCCAGCTTACATAAATATTTCAAAGAAAAAAAAACACAAACCGATTACTGAAATATATATATATATATATATATATTTTTAGGCACTGTAGTTGAATAAACCAAAAGCACTGTAGCTCCAGTGCTATCCATCAATAATAGCTTTCCTATATTTTGTTATGAAATTAATGTTAAAATGTTGTGGATTTAGCATTTTTTTATATTTGATATATAAGAAACTGAGATTTCAACAATTGTGAAAATATTGTGATAACAATAAGTGTTGTAATATTTTTTTAAAATATTTATTTTCAGTTGTGATTGGCTACAGTCTCATATTTTATTAATTTATTTCGACTTGTAAGAAATTGACACGTCAATAATTGTGAAAATATTGTTAAATTTGTTGTATCAGTATAACAATATAAATGTCAGCTTACATTAATATTAAAAAAAAAAAAAAGACTCACAAAACCAAAGCACTGTTGCAGCTACAGTACTGCACAATGCCAACACTCTAGATGCATAGTGCCAAACACTGTTGCGGCATAGCCGCTTTTATTATAAAGAGACATCATGGGTATCAACTAATATGTATTTCTATTTCTAATAACCACTAAAGTACTGTTAAATAAAATGAAATACTAATGATTTCTTAATTATCTATTCTGGGTATATAAAATTACCGTTAACACTAGCTCAAAGCTTGTACTCATTTACATGCACCCATTTTGTAGCTGACCACTTGTTCCCCTTGATCATAGGTGGTTAGGGCAACCACCTGAACAAAATTGAAGATTAGAACTCATCATTAACAACTGAATGACAATTCAGCATATTGTGAATAATTAACTCATAAAATGATACTTAAGAATAAGTGCCGGCTCTTGTCTTAGGCGAGTTAGGCAATTACCTAAGGCCCCAAATTTTATCCAACTAGATTATTATTTTTATTTCCCAAAAAAAAAAGGTTGATTATATATGTAAAATGAATAAATTAAACCCCAAATTATAGCCAAAAAATAAGGAAAACAAATGTCTAAGGAAAAAAAAAGTAATGATACAGACAAACTATTTTAAAATATTTTTACAAAACTAGTGTTGTAACCAACTTCTTATTAAATAAAGTCATTTTATTTTTTACAAAGTTTAGCTATAAAATTGGTTGTAGGCTAAGGTTGCAATCTTACTCAATAAAATAAATATTACTACATATTTTGAAAATCTAACCGTTGAATTATATGTTTTTTACGCTCTTAATACACATATCAAATTTTTTGTCAATTAGATATTATTTATGATATGATATATAAACTTATATTTTATGCATAATTTTAAACTACAAAAACTTATAATTTAAACAATTTATTGATGACATAACTAATGATCTTTAATTTTTTAGAAATTTTGCATGCATGGAGGATATAAGAAGAAGATATAATCCAATTGTGGATTTATAAAAATTCACATCTAATAAAAAAATATTATGTAAGATTGTAGTCTAAATCTACAACTAATTTTGTAGTTAAACATTGTCTTCTTCTTTTTTTCCAGCAATCAAATAGCAAATTCCACCAAGGCACATAGCTAATATATCCCTTGGCCCAAGGAAACACTGTCTCACACCCTTCTTCAACATTTGAGCTGTACCATTATGAAAGAAAATATTTGGGTCTCCAAAAAATGCACGAGAGTCAAGAATTTACAAGGCAGAAATGTTATGTCACTTACAGATGCATAACAACTGTAGCCATTCGCTGACTCCCATTTTTTAGTGTTGAACTCATCAAGGAATTAATCAAAGTGAGGCTCTTATTAATATTCTTGTCCAACTTCATAGTGCTGGTCGGAATACCAACATCAATGCTCTTCCGCTAAACTAATTAGTAAATTAACTTTAATCAGGGAACCTGATATATTTAGGATATTCAAGATTCCGGACACTTCTCTAATTATTGTTGCGGACTGCTATAATTGCCTTAGCCATTGTTGACTTCCAAATCTTCAGGATCACCGCCATAGAACTCGTATTTTTCGTCAGATGACCATACATCATATATAGATACGAATCACAAATTTTTCTAAATTGTGAACCACCAAAACTTCAAAATTTTGAACGCTAAAAAAATAAGAAGAGTGGAGTAGGAAAAGGACTCGTCTTCCCCTTTTGTTTTTAGTGCTCATAATTTGTACCAATATATATCCTTGGCCACCTCACATATAAATAGTGTAGAAGCTCTTGCAGTTTCCTTCAACTTCAATGAAAGCCAAAACAATGAAAATGGCGGTAGGAATTGTTTCCGTGGAGCAAGTCAGACCATCTTTTCCAACACCCTCTCACCTCAGAACATTCAAGTTTTCCCTATTAGATCAGCTTATTCCTGCTCCTTATGGTCCAGTCATCCTCTTCTATCCCATAAATGACAGCTCAAACCTTAGCAACATTCCCAAGAGGTTAGAATTGCTAAAGAAATCTTTGTCAGAGATCTTAACTCTATACCATCCACTAGCTGGAAAGATCAAAGATGGTCTCTGCATCGATTGCAACGATGAAGTGGCTTATTTTGTGTAAGCCCAAGTTAATGTTGGTCTATTTGAATTTCTTAGCCAACCTGACCTTTTGTTACTACAGAAGTTCCTACCCTGTGAATTCATTTTGAAAGAATCATATGATGGAACTTACGTGACTAATATTCAAGTAAGTGTCTTCAAGTGTGGTGGCATAGCCATTGGACTGTGCATTGCGCACAAGATCCTTGATGGTATAGCATTCAGCACCTTTCTTAAGGCATGGGCTAAAATGGCTAGAGGATCTTATGAAGCAGTATCTGTATACCCCAATTCTGATGCAACGAATCTCTTCCCCACAAATGATTTATGGCTTAGAGATTTATCAATGGCTATGCTCGGCTCATCTTCGAAAAAGGGAAAGAGTGTGACAAGAAGATTTGTGTTTCATGCCTTGGCAATAGCCACACTTAAGGTGCAAGCAACCAGTCCATGCGTGCAACACCCTAGGCATGTAGAGGTGGTTTCAGCTTTCATATGGAAGCATGCCATGGCTGCCTCTAGAGAAAACAATGGTTTCCAAAAGCCTTCCATATTGACCCATGTAGTGAATCTGCGAAGAAAATTAGAACCGCCTTTGCCGGAGTATTCTACTGGAAATCTCCTTTGGATAGCGGGTGCTCGGTGCAGGGGCAATTATGAGTCAGGATTGCAAGGCTTGGTTTGTAAGATAAGGGGTGGAATATCAAAAATTAATGGTGATTTTGTTAAAAAACTGAGAGGTGAAAAGACGAAGTCTGTGATGTATGAGTCTCTCAAAGAAATAGGAGGGCTAGGGTCCAATGAGGAAGTAGATTGCTTTGGGTTTAACAGTTGGTGTAATTTTGGATTCTATGAAGTTGATTTTGGGTGGGGAAAGCCTATATGGGTCAGCAGCATTGGTACAAGTGATTCAGTATTCTCGAATCTAATAATTTTAAATGACACACGATTGGGTGACGGGATAGAAGCTTGGGTAACCATAGATGAGCAAGACATGGCTAGATTAGAATGCAATCCAGAGCTCCTCACATTTGCTTCTTTGGATCCCAGTCCTCTGATGGTTGGTCACTCTATTGCTAATCTATGAAGACAAGTAGTTTCTACTTGTTAGGTTCTAAGGATTTAGGATCTAAATGTATTAGAACTTTAATGTGTAATGTTGGCAAACCATGATCAAAATGTAGAGTCTAGAATTAGGCTGCTCAGTGTATTTATTTGTAAAGTTGGAATCGAGGGTACTACAGGATTTATTATGTAAATCTGCAAGGCTCGATCGATCAAAAATTAGGCTCGATCAATCGAAAATTAGGCTCGATCAATCGAAAATTAGACTCGATCGATCGAAACTCGTGCAGATTGTTTTTCTGTAGAATTTCCAACTCAGCCCAAACTCGTATGACGTATAGGGTTTTATGTTTTGCCTTAAGTATAAAAGGAAAAACCCTAGCCACGTTTTATTGTTGTTGTTTATGCTGTGTGTATGAATCTCTTGTGAGATTTAGAGGTGTTTGCCTTCATACATACTTAAAGTTTTCAATCTCAAGATTGATGTCGAGAGTTTGGTGATTGGCTCAATTGCTACATAAAAAGCTTAAAGAAAACACAAGTGGGAGTACTTGTGGTTGCTGTGAATCCAAGAAAGAAGTAGTCTGTGGACTCGGAGCTGTCACGTGGTAGTAAGTTTTCTACTCGATATAGCAATAGAATGTTAGTAGTCTAAGTCGCTATTGTAAAATTTCAATTCTTTCATAGTGGATCTGTTTTACCTTAAAAATAGTTAGGTTAAATCCTCCAAATATTTTTTATCGATTTAGTTTTCCTGGGTTATCATATCGTTGTGTTATTTATTTTCCACACTATTTCAATGATATGATTTACTTGTGTTAACCTAGATTTGAATAATTTACCTAAGTTAATCACTTGGCTAAATAACTAGGTTAATCTGTTTGTGTTTAAGGGGTCTAAAAACGTATAAGCAGTATCAGAGCAAGTTAGCTCTAGTATTTAGATCTTTTGATCTAAGAGTTGATCTTTGACCCCTGTTGTCATGGAACACAGTCACTTTCTTGTGATCCCATCTTACTTTGATGGGAACAACTATGCCTACTAGAGAGTAAGAATGAAAGCATTTCTGAAATCTATTGATGAGAGAGTCTGGAATTCCGTTGAATATAGATGGGAGAAGCCCACTACTCCAGTGAGTAGGTGGCAAACTTTTTAGAAAGAAGCAGCCGCTTTTAATAGCAAAGTCATAAATGTTATTTTCAATGCTGTTTCTATGGAAGAATTCAAGAAAATTTTTAATGTTGAGGTTGCTCATACTGGTTGGAATATTCTCCAAACTATGCATAAAAGCACAAAGGCAATTAAGATTAACAAACTGCAGCAATTAACTGCTAGATTTGAAAGTATTAGAATGTCTGATAATGAATGTTTTGATGAATTCTATGCTAAATTGAATGATATTGTTAAGTCTACTTATAATTTTGGTGAAATCTATGACCAACCTAAAATTGTAAGGAAGATACTTAGATCTTTGACTGAGGACTTTAGACCCAAAATGATTGTCATAACTGAAAGCAAGGATGTGGACTCCATCTCTATTGATGAACTCGTAGGATCTCTCCAATCCTATGAGTTAGACCTACCCAATACAAACAAATCCAAATCAATGGCTCTTAAGTCAGTTGATGATATTAATGGGAATGGATTTGATGATGAACTCTCTTCTACAGAGATTGCTTACCTTACCAAGAACTTTAGAAATTTTCTTAGGAACAATAACAGAAGGGCAAGAGGTAAAAACAATGGTGAACTTAGAAATTTAGGAGAAATGAACCCGCTAAGGTGAACAATAATGAAAAACCTAAAGAGAAAGTAAGTCAAACCTCTAATAATTCTATAGGTCAACAATGTTTTGGTTGTCAAGGGTATGGTCATGTGAAATCAGAATGTCTTATATTCTTGAGATCAAAGAGTAAGGCTATGGCTGTAACCCTTATTGATGATGAAGTTTCTGATAATGAGTCTGGTAGTGATGAGGATGGAAACTTCATTGCTTTCATAGCTACTGCTGTTGTTGATGAGAACCCTTCTGATGGGAGAATGCTGATTTGCAAGAAGCCTATAATAAGCTTTGCAAGATTGTTGGAAAGGATGCTATGAATGTTGATTTAGGCTTACAGAAAATTGCTTCTCTTGAACTTGATAAGAAGAATTTGCTCTTGAAATTGTTTGATGTTAATGAATTGCTTAATAAGGTGAATACTGAGAACATGTTATTGCTTGATAAAATTAAAATTTTGAAACTTGAATTATCAGTTGCTAGAGAACAAACAAATAGGTCTACTAGTTCTAAACTTGAACACATGTTGAGTATTCAAAAGTCCCCTTTAGACAAAACTGGTCTAGATTTTGAAGATAGCATCTCTGTGCCTAAGAATCATTCCACAAACTTTGTTTCTTCTTCTGAGCCTCCTGTGAGTGAGATTGTCAAACCAACAGAAGTTACACCTCCTAGGAAGATTAGGGTTGATCTTCAAGAGTCTAAATCTAAGACTCCTAAACCTCCTAAGGACAAGTTGCATGATAAACTTGCATAGGTTTGTCATTTTTGTGTAAAGTCTGGACATATTTATCCAAACTATTTCAAGTTGTAAGCTGCTAAGCAAGAAAATAAACCAAAAGTACATGTGCTTCAAGCAAAAGATCCTATGGTATTTATTGGTAAGTTGGTAAATGCTTTAAACCTTTATTCCAATCCTTGAGTTGCTCAGCATTCTAATATGAATAATAACTCCAATGCAAGAGTTACATCTAAAAAGTTTTGGATGCAAAAGGCTTGATCTAATTGAGTCTTTCTGACATAGTACTTGTGTTTCATCTCTTTATTCTTTGTGACTATTTCTCTTTGTTGTTGTTGTTGTTGTTTTTTTTTTTTTTTTTTATTAGCATTGCATAACATTCATGCAATTCATACTAGGATGTTTTTGTTATTCTTTTCAAAAATTAAAATATATATATATATATATATAAATAAATAAAATAAAAAGGAAAAGGTGACGAAATATATGTACCCGAATATATAGAATTTTTTCGTCACTATATGTACCGGAACATAGTTTTAGTGACAAAATTATTCGTCACTAAATATAATTTAGTAAACTAAAGTGTTTTTAGTGACGAAATATTTTCGTCACTGAATAGTGTTTTTAGTAAGGAAAACATTTAGTGACGAAACGTTTTCGTCACTAAAAGTTTTTTAAAAAAAATCAAATCAGACTTTTAGTGACGAAATTTTTCGTCACCAGGACTTTTAGTGACGGGGCTACAGTGACGAAATGAGTTTCGTCACTAAAAGTCCAATTTCGTCACTAAAGGTCCTTAATGACCAAAAACTGGACTTTTAGTGACGAATTTTTTCATCACTAAAAATACATTTTGTTGTAGTGCTTGTTTAGCTTGGATGAGCTTATTTTATTGCACTTTACTAGTTTGAGCTTTGTAGTGCATGTTGTGTGGGAGTTATTTATAGTTTTTGATCACATGATCTTGATCTTGAAGTCACATGTCTTTGATTGTTGGACTTGACCTTAATGAGAAATGCATAAATAACCATCTCACCACTATTTACTAGCCAATTATGAACACCTTAGTGCATATCATAAGATTTTGTGCTCGAGAAAGTGTAGTATATGCACAAAAAGAACATAAGGTGTAGCCTCAAATTAAATGCTAAAATTGGTGTGTACATTATTGGGTTATAATAACTTCACAATCAAATAAAATTAGTGTGTACATTATCTTGGCTATTTTAATAAGTTTCAAATCAAATCAAATTAGTGTGTACATTATAAGTCAAATTAAGAAACTTACATGATTGCAAGTTTTTATTCTAGGAGATGTGAGAGTTATATGATGTAACTCTTTAAGTGATAGTCTCTTTCAAACTTATGTGATAAATTTTGTAGAAATTGTGATTGATCACTATTTACTTATCACCTCACATGTATCTCAAAGTCTTGTTAGTTGCACACACTACACAAGTTACTCTTTACTAAACTTGGTATGTTGTATTGCATGTGATCTTATTGTGGCCTTCCAAGATTAAAAGCTCTTTGATTTTAATGCAAAATATGTTTAAAGTTTGAGATTTGAAGACAAATTGATTGAAAATCTTATTTTTGGAAGATCTGGGTTAAATTCAAGGGTTTTTGGAAAACTCTTCATCTCATACTCATGCATTTTATCCATAAAACATTGTGTTTTGAGGAGTTTCTGCATTAAAATGCTCTGTTTTTCAAAATTTTGATTTTTCCATATTTTCGATCGATTGAACCTGTTTCTCGACCGATCGAAATTGCGATTAAAATTTTGGTTTGAATCTGCCTAGCTCAATCGATGCTCGATTGATGTTGGATCGATCAAATGTAATTTTCGATTGATCGAATCTGTTTTTCTATCAATCGAAAATCATTCAGAGAGTTTTTTAAAAACATAAGCTTTTCACATGTTCTTCACTATTTCAAAACTTTTCAAAAGCTTTTTGGCTCTCTCTCTTCGACCGATCCACCTCAACCAATTTTTGTTGTTTTCTCTCAATCTTTCTCAAAGGTTTTTGTCATCTATTACCGGTAAGACTATTTTGCCCTTTCTTTTTGTTTTAATCTCATTTTTCATGCATTTAAGGGATATTTTCGAACCTATAGAAATTTGGGGTTTTTGGTGTTTTCAATGTTTTCTTTCAAAATTGATCAATGGGTTTTTGTTTTTGAATGATATTAACATGTTCTTCATGGTTTAATTTGATCAATTTGATGAATTGGGAAAAATTGAAATTTTTAGGGCTTGAAACTACCCGAATTGGGGATTTTGTTCAATTAAGCTAAACTGATGAAATTGGCTTATGTTATTGATTAATTTTATCATTATATATTGTTATCTAACTTGTGTAATGATAATGTGATCAATTTGTTGGGATTTTTGAAAGTGGGTTTTCAAAATTTGGGGTTTTTTATATAAACTTTATATTCAAGCCAAATTCTGTGTTTTTAAAGTAAAATTGAACTATTCTCACTGCATTAGAGCATGCATCATGTATTAATATAGTTCATGCATCATATAGATTGTTATTATTAATATTGTTTTTGTTCTAACTGTGTCTGATGCAGTTTGCCCTTGGGTTTTTCTTGTTTTTTGTCTTTTGTCTCTTTTCTGTCTATCCTTTATGATCTTTAGAATCATGGTTAGGAAGACTAGAGCCCATAGGTCATCCACTTCTTCTTCCACTCCTTCTTTTGATAGTGAGAGGTTTCTTAGTGAGAAAAACCAGGAAACTTATGAAAAGCTGAACATTCTTAGAAATGTGTGGGCTAAGAGAAAGGTTCTTTTAGATGAGCTTGATCTGGAAATTAGGAGGAATTTTGAGCGTAGGGGCTGATTGCCTTTGTTGGATATTGACCATCCTCCTCTGGCTACCTTGATCAAAGAGTTCTACTCGAACCTCTCTGTCCACTCCAATGATTCCAACACTCAGTTCGTGAGAAGTTGGATACGGGGTGAAGAGTATGTCATTACTCCTTCGGTAGTGGCCTCTGCTCTTGGGATGCCTAAGGTCCAACATCCCGTCTATCCTTATGATGAGCCTCCTTCACTTGATGACATTATGTCATATCTTACTAGATCTTCTATCCAGTGGGGTTCTGATCCTCGGATCACCTCTCACGAGTTGACAGAGATTCATTATCTGTTTTTCTAGGTTTCTTGCCATTCTATCTGGCCTATCTCTCATTTGCCTATTATTCCTATCAAGAGATGTGCATTTTTGTATGCTCTTGTCACAGATGCTCCTATGAGTTTTCCTCATCTTTTCATTCGGTCCTTGGTTAAGGTTCATAGGAGTAGTTCTTCTGCTCATGCTCTTTTCTTTCCGGTTTTTATTCATCGGATTTTGTTACATTTAAGTTTAGATGAGTTTCTTGCTTCTGAGCCCGTACATGTTATAGCTCCCATTGGTGCCACCTTCCTTAGGCAGAGGGCTGCTTAGATGCGAGCTAGCTCTAAACGCTCTAGAGTGGAGTCTACTTCGGGTGTTGCACCTCCTCCTCCTACTCCTCCTCCTCCTCCTCCTCCTCCTCATTCTTCAGGTGATTCGGCAACTGATGCGTTTGTTGATCCAACTGCTTCTGCTAATCCCCCAACTTCTACTTCGGATGATTCTAGCATTCACCGTATGTTGGACACTGTCATGACCGTTTAGGTGGCTTATGGTTAGCTTTTGGTGGACGTTCTCACGAAGTTTCAGGCTTTGCGTGTAGAGTTGGCGAGTTTTAGATGGTCACCTCCACCACCTCCTTTTGATGATGAGTCTTGATTGCCCTTTGGCAATTCGTCACAAAAAGGATGAGTACATATGGATGGAGCTAGGGAGAGATTTTTTTGTTTTGGAGCTTTGGTGCTTCACATTGTATTTTTCTTTTTTCCTTTTTTTGCTCATGATGTATTTATTTTGATGTCTCTATTTTTTATGAGTTGTATATGATAGGGGTAGACATTTCTATTTCTTGTTTCACATTGTGCTACATTGATTATTGATTTATATTTATGAGGTTGTTCATGATATATGTCTTTTATTTTGTGTTATGTGAAATCAAGAATTTATTTTGTTTTACTTGTATTTTCCACACATGCGTTTATGTATTTGTTAAGTGTTACATGAATATACATGTTGATTCAGTCATGCTGTTGTCTACGCTTGCAACTGATAGATAGTAGTTAGGTTGAATTATTTTTGTTGGGCAATTATATTGTAATGGGCTATTTTTGTAACTTTAAGCATTTTGGTTTATTATGTGTTTTGTCACGGATTGCCAAAAGAGGAGTTTGTTAGGTTCTAAGGATTTAAAATCTAAATGTATTAGAACTTTAATGTGTAATGTTTGCAAACTATGATCAAAATGTAGAGTCTAGAATTAGACTGCTCAAAGTGTATTTATTTGTAAAGTTGGAATCGAGGGTACTGCAGGATTTATTATGTAAATCTGCAAGACTCGATCGATCAAAAATTAGACTCGATCGATTGAAGCTCGTGCAGATTGTTTTTCTGCAGAATTTCCAACTCAGCCCAAGCCCGTATGATGTGTAGGGTTTTATGTTTTGCCTTAAGTATAAAAGGAAAAACCCTAGCCATGTTTTATTGTTGTTGTTTATGCTGTGTGTATGAATCTCTTGTGAGATTTAGAGGTGTTTGGCTTCATACATACTTAGGGTTTCCAATCTCAAGATTGATGTTGAAAGCTTGGTGATCGTCTCAGTTGCCGCATAAAGAGCTTAAAGAAAACACAAACGGGAGTACTTGTGGTTGCTGTGAATCCAAGAAAGAAGTAGTCCGTAGACTCGAATCTGTCACGTGGTCGTGGTAGTAAGTTTTCTACTCGAGGTAGTAATAGGATGTTAGTGGTCTAAGTTGCTATTGTAAAATTTCAATTCTTTCATAGTGGATCTATTTTACCTTGAAGATAGTTAAGTTAAATCCTACCCAGGTTTTTTACTGATTTGGTTTTCCTGGGTTATCATATCGTTGTGTTATTTATTTTCCGCACTATTTCAATGATATGATTTACTTGTATTAATCTAGATTTGAATAATTTACCTAAGTTAATCACTTAACTAAATAACTAGATTAATCTATTTGTGTTTAAGGGGTCTAAAAATGTACACTACTTATCACCAAAAGCCTTTTGATTAAATGGTATTGTTCAATTCTCCTACAAAGGAGAACCCAAGTTCAAATACTCCAATATGTAATAAGGAAAAAAAGAAGAAGAAGACTCCACTTTATCACTTTGTCAATGTCTCTACATGTATGCAACAATCAATATCTTAATGTTTGTAAATAAACACATCTTGGGTATCAACTGATATGTATTTCTATTTCTAATAACCACTAAATTGCTAATTAAAAATAGATACTAATGATTTCTTAATTATCTATTCTGGGAATACAAAATTTCCTTTTACACACAGTAGCTCAAATCTTGTACTCATTTACACACACCCATTTTGTAGCTGACCACCTGTTCAATCGTTCCCCTTGATCACAAGGCAACCACCTAAACAAAATTGAAGAATAGAACTCATCATTAACAATTGAATTATAACTCAGCATATTGTGAATAATTAACTCATAAAATAATAATTAATATAAGTGCCGACTCTTGCCCCAGGTGAGTTACTTTTTTGCCCATTGATAACAACCTGTTACATATGATTTGTTGTGAAATTATTGTGAACATAGCATTTCTTTAGATGAGTTAAGCAACCGCCTAAGAGCAACCACATCAGTGATTGCAAAAATGTGTAAAATGCAAAAAGTGCTCAATTTTGCACATTTTAACCCAAAAAACACCCATATCAGTCTTTGTAAAAATTTGCAAATATACATCATGGCTTTGTAAATGAACAGTAACCGTGCATATATGCACGGTTACTGTTCATGTGTAAATAATTTTTTTATTCTTTTTTTCTCTCTACTCTATCAAACTACTTCTCTTCCCCAACGTTTACAACAACCCAGTGCGGCAGAATAAGAAGAAGGAAGAAGAAAATAACCACCCAACCACCAAACCCAGCGCCACCACCAAACCCCACAACCTAGTACAGAAAATTAACCCAAAATCAACGAAAAAGCAATTAGAAAATCCAACTCAAAATCAAGACAAACCCACTGGAAAACTCAACCCAAAATCAATCAAAACTCACCGGGAAACCCAACCCAAAACGCCCGATCTGCTGCCGCCCGATTTGTTACCGTCGGGTCTTCCATTGTTGCTGTCGGATCTTCCATTGCTGTCGTCGGTTGGGGGTGGGAGGCGAAGGGTTGGTGGTGGAGGAGAGAGGGAGGGGTGAAGGAAAGAGGGAGGGTGAAAGTGAGAAGGAGGCCAAATCGGCGAAGGGCTGAGATGACGACAGCAACGGCAATGAGTTGGATCAGCGACGACGGCGAGCTAGGTGAGGTAGTTATGAGGGAAAGAGTGAGGGAAAGAGAGGAACGAGTGAGAGAGCTAAAAAAGTAAAATAGATTCGGAGGGAAAGAGAGAATGGGTATTAATAAATAATAATAAAAATAATAATAAATAATATTATTTCATTAGAATATATTTGTAAAATAGATAAACTGATATGGGTGTTTTGGAAATGTGATAGTGTAAAATAGAAAAAATAGGTTTTTAGTGTAAAATAGACGAAAATTTTTAGATGGACTGATGCGGTTGCTCTAAGGCCCCCAAATTGTGGAAGGCTCCCAAATTTTATCCAATTAGATTAGTTTTTTTATTACCCTCCAACAAAAAAAGTTTACTTATGTAAAATGAATAAATTAAACCCCAAATTATAGCCAAAAATAAGGAAAACAAACTTCTAATTAGAAAACAAATATGGGAAAATAGGCCAAAAAATAAGGGGAAATTAAAAAACGTGATTAGGGAAAAAAAATGGGGAAAGGAGGCCAATAAAGTAATACCCAAAATATAAAAAAGCAGAAAAGATAAAAAATAAAAAAATAAAAATTTGTGGCCTAGAAGGTCAAATCTCCCTCCCTCTCCCTTTCTCTCTCAACAAAAACCTAAACAAGCCAACAAAACATAAAAATCCCCAAAAAGAAATAAAAGCCTCAAACCTTCTTTTTTTTTTTTTTCTTTTTTTTTTTTGTTATTGTTAATACTGTGGGAAAATTTTGCATTTTTTTTTAACCTTCTCCTTAGGCCCAAAATGCATAGAGCCACCCATGATTAAGATGTGCCTAAGTAAATACGGTAGTACACACACAACACAAGGGACATGACACTAGCTCCTTCAAAATATGAAGGCATATTGGCCTGGAAATGACTAAAAACTGAACTAGATGCTTCAGCATCCCAATAATAACAATGATAGATCTAGAGTAGCATCAGGCTTCATGCTCCAGAAAAGCAAAGCATCATCCATCTTTGATTTGAGGAAGTAATCAAAGTGGGGCAGCTGGGGCTCGTACTTAAGTCCAACTTCGTAGTGCTGGAATACCAACATTAATGCTCTTCCGTAGAACTCGTGCTTGATTGTTATATTAACTTTAAACAAGGAACCTATTATATTTAGGAAGATATTCATCAAAGAATATATTTAGGAAGATTATCAAAAAACCCAATATATTTATGATATTCTAGAATCCAAGTACTTCTCTCTAATTATTGTTGTGGATTGCTATAACTGCTTTAGTTATTGTTGGCTTCCAAATCTTTAGGATCATTGCCATAGAACTCGTCTTTTTCGTCAGATGTCCATACATCATACATAGATATGAATCACACATTTTTTTTAAATTGTGACGACCATAACTACAAAATTTTGCACGCTAAAAAATAATCAGAAAAGTGAAGAGTTGGAAAAGGACTTGTCTAATAAAAAATATTTGTAATAATGACGGTCTTTTTTTAACGGCTGAATTTACTTAAATTCAATGGTTTAAAAAATGTATAATTCTTTAAAGATACACCAGGGTGTAACTTGAACCTATATATATATATATATATATATACACACATATCCTTGGCAACCTCACATATAAATCAAGTAGAAGCTCTTGCAGTTTCCTCCAACTTCAAAGAAAACCAAAACAATGAAAATGGAAGTAGGAATCGTTTCCAGGGAGAACGTGAAACCATCTTCCTCAACACCTTCTCACCTCACAACATTTAAGCTTTCCATTTTAGATCAGCTTGTTCTTACTTCCTATGCTCCAATCATCCTCTATACTTTCCCATAAATGATGGCTCAAACCTTAGCAACATTCCCATTAGGTTAGAATTGCTAAAAAAATCTTTGTCAAAGACCTTAACCCAATATTATCCACTAGCGTGAAAGATCAAAGATGATCTCTGTATCGATTGCAACGATGAAGGGGCTTATTTTGTGGAAGCCCAATTTAATGTTTGTGTATCTGAATTTCTTAGCCAACCTGACCTTTTGTTACTGTTAATGTATATTATGGGCTTTAGGCCCAGCTGGTTTACTTGTATAGCACACTTGTACTACACTTTACTTGTACCACACACATATGCTTACTTGTACCGCACACTTATGCCTCCTATATAAAGGCATCACTTGTATATTCCTTAATTAAGAAATACAATACTACGATTCAGTATTTCTAACATGGTATCAGAGCCACTGCTCTGACCGTTTCTTAGCAGTCTTATCTTTATTGGTGTTACTCCACTCTCAACATCGCTTCCGCTATCACAACAGTCGCCGCAGCCTTTCGCCGTTGAACCCCCGACGTCTTCCAAGCATTGTCTTAGGGTTCCGGACCTGCAGCCGCTATCGTTGAGGAGTCCAACACCGCACAAGATCACTGCACGTGTCATCGCGCCTCGAATATTGCTCCGATCATATTTCTGGACATATCACTGAGATCGTCTTGGAACGATCTAACTTTTGGTGAAAGCCTCGAAGTCATCGGAGTGCCCACGCGCCGTCACGCGCCGCCTGAAGATTCTGCGACTGTGCCACACGCGCCACACGCGCCGCACGCGCCGTCCTCAGGTGAGACTGACGTCACCCGTGACGTCATCAGTGCCACGTCAGCCCTAGCTTACGTCAGCATCCAGTCACCTGCTGACGTCAGCGCCACGTCATCCACGCTGACCGTTGACCAGGCCGTTGACCGTTGACTTTGACCGTTGACCGTTGACTTTGACCGTTGACTTTTCAGTGGTTGACTTTTTCAGTCCAGGTTCTCCTTACCCAGTTTTTCGCGTAGATTTCATTTTTGCAGTCTGTTTTTGCATATTGTGTTTCTAAATGGATAAAAAGGATGTTTTTCTTCCTCGCCCCATCAATACTGTATTGGAGGGGAACAAGAATTACTTATCTTGGTCTCAAGCTATGCGCAGTTTTCTTAAGGGTCGCATGCTCTGGCAATACTGTACTGGTGCAATTACCATTCCTGTCAAGGGAGCAAGTGAAGAAGATGCTGCCTTCCTTGGTCGCATGATTGAATGGGACAGTCACAACCACATGATCCTCACATGGATTCGGAACACTTCCATTCCCTCTATCTCTAATCTGTTGGGCAGTTTTGACGATGCAAAATCAGCATGGGATATGTTGGCCAAAAGGTACTCCACTACTCACGGATCCATGAAATATCAATTGGTAGTTGAATTGCATCAACTTCGACAAGAACCAGGGCAATCCATCAATGACTACTATGATCAGCTTCGCTTCATTTGGGACCAAATTGACCTTTCTGATCCGATTTGGGCATGCTCAAAAGATGCTCAGCAATATGCTACAGTTAGAGATGAATTTCGTCTCTATGAGTTCCTGATGTCTCTTCACAAGGACTTTGAGCCCATCCGAGGTCAGCTTCTTAATCGCAGTCCTCCTCCCTCTCTTGACACTGCTGTAAACGAGTTGGTTAGAGAAGAAGCTCGGCTTGCAACCCTTCAAGCCCAGAATAAGTTCAATGTTTTGGCTATTACTCCTTCTGCTCCTTTCATTGAGCAACCTCAGCAATCAGGTGATTCTTCTGGCTCTAACAATCGTCGCAAGCAGACCAACAAGAAGTTCTGCAATTATTGCAAGCGTCCTGGCCACACCATTGAGACTTGTTACCGTCGCAACAAATCTACTGCTGCTGTTGCTAATACTGAGCCTACTCCGCCGATGCCTTCCATTTCAGCTGAGTCCCAGTCTTCTGGATCCACTATCAACCTCTCCCCCACTGAACTACAGGAGATCATAGCTCAGGCTGTTCGTATGGCTGGTAATGCATCTCTTTCCACTGCTCTCTCAGTTCTGCCCGGTAAGTCTCAAACTTGGCTTTTTGATTCTGCCTGTTGCAATCACATGACACCTCACTCATCCTTATTCTCCAAACTTGACCCTGCACCACATCCTCTTAATATTCATATAGCTGATGGTTCCACCATGCATGGGAATAGTCTAGGTTTTGTTTCAACCTCTAACCTCTCTGTTCCTGGGGTCTTCCATGTACCTGACCTATCCTATAATTTGTGCTCTGTGGGACAATTAGCTGAACTAGGATATCGCCTTATTTTTGACTATTCTGGGTGTGTTGTGCAGGATCCGAGGACGGGACAAGAGCTTGGGACCGGTCCTAGGGTTGGGCGTATGTTTCCCGTGGACAATCTTCATCTTCCACCTGTTGCTCCTGTCTCTGTTGCTGCTGCAGCTGCTGCAGTTTCTTCCTTACCTTCCCTTGCACTTTGGCATTCTCGTCTTGGTCATGCCTCATCTACTCGGGTACAACAGTTAGCTTCTAAGGGTCTGTTGGGTTCTGTGTCCAAAGACAATTTTGATTGTACTTCTTGCCAGTTAGGAAAACAGCCAGCTTTACCTTTCAATAATAGTGAATCTATCTCTAATAGTATTTTTGAGTTAATTCATTCTGATGTTTGGGGACCTTCTCCTGTTACTAGTATTGGTGGATCTCGTTATTTTGTTGTTTTTATTGATGATTATTCTCGTTATAGTTGGATCTTTCCTATGAAATCTCGTTCTGAAATCTTACCAATATACAGTAACTTTGCAAAAATGGTTGAAACACAATTCTCCAAACATATCAAAATTTTTCGTTCTGATAATGCTCTTGAATATACTCAATATGCTTTTCAAGCTCTGTTACATTCCTATGGCACTGTACATCATCTAACCTGTCCAGGCACCTCTCAACAAAATGGTCGAGCCGAAAGAAAACTTCGTCATATTCTTGACACTGTCCGTGCTCTTCTTCTTTCTGCTAAAGTTCCTGCCCCATTTTGGGGTGAAGCTGCTCTTCATGCTGTTCATGCCATTAATCGCATTCCAAGCACTGTCATCCATAATCAGACTCCGTATGAGCGCCTTTTTGGGTCACCCCCTGACTATCATTACCTTCACTCTTTTGGATCTGCTTGTTTCGTTCTTCTTCAGTCTCATGAGCACAACAAACTTGAGCCTCGATCTAGACTTTGTTGTTTCCTTGGTTATGGTGAAACTCAAAAAGGGTATCGGTGCTATGATCCTGTCTCTCATCGTCTTCGTGTTTCCCGTAATGTTGTCTTTTGGGAACACCGCTTATTTGTTGAACTCTCTCATTTTCGTTCTTCCCTAACTAATTCTTCTGTTTTAGAAATCTTTCCAGATGAGTCTCCTGTTCCTTCTGCAGATACTCTTGATCCTCCTTTGGACTTCTCTATTCCATCTCCAGATATTTTTGATGATTTTCCTAGACAGGTTGTAGATGAACAGGTTGATGACGAGCTACCCCACCTTGAGCCTAGGTCCCCTGCTCCTGCTCCGCCTGAAGATCCTCCACAAGACATTCCACCTCGCCACTCAACCCGGGTAAGATCCATTCCTGCACATTTACTTGACTATCATTGTTACACTGCCCTTGCTACACTCCATGAGCCTCAAACCTATCGTGAGGCCTCTACTGACCCTTTATGGCAGATTGCAATGAAAGAGGAAATTGATGCATTAACCAAAAATCATACTTGGGATCTGGTTACTCTCCCTCCTAGTCAGTCTGTGGTTGGTTGTAAGTGGATCTATAAGATCAAGACTCGCTCCGACGGGTCCATCGAGCGCTACAAGGCTCGTCTTGTTGCAAAAGGTTTTACACAAGAGTATGGGATTGATTATGAAGAGACTTTTGCTCCAGTTGCCCGGATCTCCTCTGTTCGTGCCCTTTTAGCTGTTGCTGCTGCTAGTAAATGGGATCTTTTTCAGATGGATGTTAAAAATGCCTTTCTTAATGGGGATCTGCATGAAGAAGTCTATATGCAACCTCCTCCTGGTCTTTCTGTTGAAACAAACAAGGTTTGTCGCCTTCGACGTGCACTTTATGGCCTTAAACAAGCCCCACGAGCTTGGTTTGCCAAGTTCAGCTCCACCATCTTTCGCTTGGGTTACACTGCCAGTCCTTATGATTCTGCCTTATTTCTTCGTCGCAATGATAAAGGCACCATTTTGCTTCTCCTATATGTGGATGATATGATCATAACTGGTGATGACCTTAGTGGCATTCAAGAACTCAAGGATTTTCTTAGTCAGCAGTTTGAGATGAAAGACCTTGGACATCTCAGCTATTTCTTGGGTCTTGAGATCACTCGTTCCACAGATGGTCTTTATATTACTCAAGCCAAGTATGCATCTGACCTTTTATCTCGAGCTGGACTCACTGACAGCAAGACTGTTGACACTCCAGTTGAACTTAATGCGCATCTGACACCCTCGGGGGGAAAACCATTGTCTAATCCCTCTCTTTACAGACGATTGGTTGGCAGCCTAGTCTATCTCACAGTTACTCGTCCAGACATTTCTTATGCTGTTCATCAGGTGAGCCAGTACCTGTCTGCTCCACGATCGACTCACTATGCTGCTGTTCTGCGCATTCTACGATACTTGAAGGGCACTCTCTTCCATGGCCTTTTCTACTCAGCTCAGTCTCCTCTTGTACTCCGTGCATTCTCTGATGCTGATTGGGCAGGAGATCCCACTGATCGTAGGTCCACTACAGGTTATTGCTTTCTCCTTGGTTCTTCTTTGATTTCTTGGCGAAGTAAGAAACAAACTTTCGTGGCCCGCTCCAGTACTGAAGCAGAATATCGTGCTCTTGCTGACACCACATCTGAGCTCCTTTGGTTACGATGGCTTCTTAAGGATTTGGGTGTGTCCACATCCTCTGCTACTCCCCTTTATTGTGACAACCAGAGTGCCATTCATATTGCTCACAATGACGTCTTCCATGAACGGACTAAACACATCGAGATTGATTGTCATTTTATCCGTTATCATCTTGTCCATGGTGCTCTCAAGCTTTTCTCCGTCTCCTCCAAAGATCAACTTGCAGATATCTTCACCAAGGCACTTCCTAAGGGACGCACTCGTGATTTGGTTGACAACCTCAAGCTGGTCTCACATCCACCTTGAGCTTGAGGGGGGCTGTTAATGTATATTATGGGCTTTAGGCCCAGCTGGTTTACTTGTATAGCACACTTGTACTACACTTTACTTGTACCACACACATATGCTTACTTGTACCGCACACTTATGCCTCCTATATAAAGGCATCACTTGTATATTCCTTAATTAAGAAATACAATACTACGATTCAGTATTTCTAACAGTTACTACATTAGTTCCGTCCTTGTGAACTCATTTTGAAAGAATCAGCTGGAACTTACGTGACAAATATTCAAGTAAATGTCTTCAAGTGTGGTGGCATAGCCATTGGAGTATGCATTTCACACAAGATCCTAGATGGTGTAGCACTGAGCGGCTTTCTAAAGGCATGGGCTACAATAGCTAGAGGATCTCATAAAGCAGTATCTGTATCCTGTATACCCCAATTTTGAGGCAACTTATCTCTTCCCTGCAAATGATTTATGGCTTAGAGATTCATCAATTGTTAGGTGGGGTTCATTGTTTATAAAGGCCAGGGAAAGAGTGTGACAAGAAGATTTGTGTTTCATGTCTCTGCAATAGCCACCCTTAAGGTGCAAGCAATCAGCTCATGTGTGCAACACCCTACGCGTGTAGAGGTGGTTTCGGCTTTCATATGGAAACATGCCAAGGTTGCCTATAGAGAAAAAAAATGGTTTCCAAAAGCCTTCCTTATTGACCCATTTAGTGGATCTGCTAGCACTGCCTTGGCCGAAGTATTCTATTGGAAATCTCCTTTGGATGGCAGCTGCTCAGTGCATGGACAATGAGAGGCAGGATTAATTGCAAGGCTTGGTGAGTGAGATAAGGGGTGCAATATCAAAAATTATTGGTGATTTTGTTAAAAAAATAAGAGGTGAAAAAGAGGAATTCTGTGATGTATGAGTCTCTCAAAGAAATAGGAGGAGGGCTAGGGTCCAAAGAGGAAGCAGACTACTTTGGGTTTAGCAGTTAGTGTAGTTTTGGATTTGATGAAGCTGGTTTTGGGTGGGGAAAGCCTATATGGGTCAGCAGCATTAATGGTTCAAGTGGTTCGATGTTCATGAATCTAGTAATTTTGGCTGACACAACGTTAGGTGTTGGGATAGAAGCTTGGGTAACCTTAGATGAGCAAGAAATGGCTAGATTAGAATGCAACCCAGAGCTCCTCACATTTGCTTCCTTGGATCCTAGTCCTCTAATGGTTGATCACTCTATTGCTAATAAATGAAGACAAGTAGTTTCTAGTTTCTACTTGTCACCAAATGGAAATTATTGTGTACTCCTAGAGTACTATAAATGTGTACTCCCTCCTCTCACATGAATGGTGGGTCTCACTAATTAAATTTATGGTGAGACCCACCATTTATGTGAGAGGGGGAGTACGCATTTATTGTACTCCAGAAGTACCTAATAATTTTTCGTCACGAAAATAAAAAATAAAAAATAAAAAAAGATCAAAAGAAAGGTCATATTATTCTTGCTTTGGCTGTAGTTTGTTAATTTAAAATTTTTTAAAATAACTTTCTATTTGGGCTATTTTTTAGGCGACATTTGTGCCAAGGCAATTTATAAAGCACAAGTTAAACGAGTCCAAATCTTTCATCTTTCTTCCTACTCCACTCTATGCTCTATAAATTAAAAAAATGTCACATGTCCACCTATTTAATTAAATACTAAATTTATGCATTTTATTATTTCAATTACCTAAAAAAAAAAAACTCATAATATTATCACTACCCCGCCACCACCTTCACTGGCAGCCACCATCAAGATTCCGGCAAACCACTGCCACCAAGCCCACTGCCTTAGACGAAACTCATAACTCTTCCACTTTCTTCCCTCTCAAACCCATGAAAAACCCACCCAACACCACCACACTGCCACCTGTCCGTTCACCTCTCTCCTTTTCAACAACCAAAATAATCCTTCAAACTTCAAATTTCAAGATATAAATTTTGGTTATAAATAAAAGGGGTGACAACAATCAAGTTAGTATTACGCCTATTAATAAAAATAACAAATGTTTGGAATTCTTTTGATATTTGAGCAAAGATGGGCCAATGGTGGCCAAAACCCATATGTTAGGAAGATTAATTGAGCTGGGTGGGTTTTTTTTTTTTTTTTTAATGTGGTTTGAGAGGAACAAATGGAAGAATTATGGGTTTCAGTGGTGACCAACGTCTTTGATGGCTTTGCCGGAATCTTGATAGTGGTTGCCAGCGAAGGTGGTGGTGGGGCAGTGAGAATATGATGGGTATTTAATCTTTTTATTTATTTTACGTAATTTTAGGTAATTGAAATAATAAAAAGCATAAATTTAGCATTTAATTAAATGAGTGGACATGTGACATGATTTTATTTGTGGAACATAAGGTGGAGCAGAAAGAATAAGACAAAAGATTTGGATTCAAGCTGAATAGGTTAAATCAAAGGGTATTAGCATTACTTAATGCTACTACAGGTAAAACAATACATGTGAAGAGATGATAGCTTAATTTTACTAGGCAACTCGTGCCACATCAATAACACTCTGTTTGTTTCAATAAAGAAATATTATCTGAAGATAATTTTTTACATTTTTCTATATTTGGTAGTATTAGGGAAAAAAAAATTCCAAAACTATCTCTTAACTTCCCTTATTTGGCTTTGCATGAAGTAGAATTGTTTTCCACTAAAATTTATGAAAAACAACTCAATCTCAAAATAAGGAAAACAATTTTATTTCATGCAAAGCTAAATAAGTGAAGTTGGAAAACAATTTTATCCAAATCATTTTAAGATTGCTACAGGCGACCAAATTAATGCCAAAATTTTGATTCGGTTTCGATTTGGTTCAGTTTCAGTTTTCAATTTTTAAAAACCGAAAATCTTCAGTTTGGTTTCGGTGGCAGGTGTGAATGCACCAAACCGGCCAAAACCGAACCAAATCATATTATAATATATTTTATATTATATATATAATATAAATTTTATAAATATTTGGGCCTCCTATACATATTTGGCCTTTTCATTTTTTTTTTTTAAACATTTGGGCCTTTCATTTTAAATATGATCCGGCCTTAACTTTTCAATGTTTTCAATTTTCATTTTCTCATTAGATTAAGTAACTATAATTAAACTAATTACTAATTAGATATCTAATTAAACTATAAAAACAAAAGTTAAAAACCCTAGCCCACACGTTTTCACTCTCACTCTCACAACCTCCACTCTAGTCCCTCTCAGCTCTCACAGCCTCCTCTCATAGCCTCCATTCCAACCCTTCTCACAGCCTCCACTCTACGTCGGCCTCCACACGAATTTGCCTCTGCCGCCGCCTTCACACGCTGGTCTCCACACGAATCTGCCTTTGCTGCCGCCTCGATCTGCCTCTGCCACCACCTCCACATGAATTAGCCTCTGCATCCACCTCCACACGCTGGCCTCTTCACCCCAGCTTGATCTTTTCATTCTCAGTTTCTCACGATGACATTTCTCGATAACTCTCTCTCTTTTTTGTATTTTGGATTTTGTTTAATACTGAATCAATGCTATTTTTTGTGAATCTGTGACTGTGATGTTGAGTTGTTATTTTCTTAATGAAAAATCGATAACCCCATGTGATGTTGAGTTGTTATTTTCTTTTTGTGACTCTGTTGTTGGCTTAGAGTTTTGAAAAAATAGATAACCCCATGTGCTTAACCAAAAACCTACCGAAATCAACCGAAGTTGATCAATTTCCAATTAGTTCGGTCAGTTTCGGTTGAGAATTTCACAAATCGAAAATTTCGGTTTCAGTTGGCCAAAACTAAAAAAACCAACTGAACCAAACCAATTACACCCCTAAAGATTGCTACCAAATATAGAAAAATGAGATAGGTTTCTAAAAAATGTTTTTTGGAAAATGATTTATTATTATTTTCTAAAAAAATGTTAATGTCAAAATAAACAAAGAGTTAGATTTTAAGCAAAAATAAAAATATTAGATTTTGGGCCAAGACAATCTAAAGCCCTAGGAAAACTGAAAATCACTAAAACTATACTAAATGGGTATTTGCCAAAAAATCTTCATGATTTTCAAATTGGGCCAAGAATCACAAGTTTCAGCTTTCAAGTACAATTCGTGAAGTGGAGAAGATCTGGGCTATTGAGCCAATTCTGTGAATTGAAGAATGGTTGGGGTTTTTGAGCCCATTTCATGAAGTGAAAATTTGGGTTTTACAAATTGCCTTAAAAAACATACGGGTTTGTTGTCCTGTTCTGTATATGACACAACATGCATACACACTTCTCCAAACATTCGGGTCAAATTATTGTTATCATTTTTTCGTGTCAAACTTCTTTTAAGATAATGATTTTCTCCAATTCAAAGTAGATGAAACCTAACCTGATTGATATAGGTTTCTAAGATAGAGAAACGATACAATTTTTTTTCAAAAAGATAATGAATGAGTTTACAAAATTTTATCTATCTTTCAAACTGTACATAGGCAGCAAAAGTTTAATTAAACTACATTAACAATTAAGAGGAAAAGTTTTTGTGTCTATCTAAAAAATAGTTTAACTGTTGATAACAATTAAATTGTTGTTTCTATCTAAAAAATTTATGTAATTTGATGCAACAACTTAATAATTAAACAAGTCTTGTGCATTCATAATTTCTAAATTCAACTTTTATTATATATATGATATGTTATATGATATTGTAAGGTAAGAATTTGTTCCACCCCACATCTTATTGTACACGCGACGCAGTGCTAGGCACGGTGCGTCTTTGCCCTCTTCGACCAAGTGCAGGCAAGCCAAGGGGGGTTTCATAGATATTTTTTACTTTATTAAATTTTAAAATAGATATTTAATCTTATATAAAAAAAAATAGATATTTAATCATATTTTTATTAATAATGAATTTTGTATAATAAAGTGATCACTCAAATTTCTTCTTAATATTTCCTCAAAAAAAAAATCTTAATAAAAAAAGTAATCACTCAAATGCACACGGCCACTTTTAGTTACTTATAAAAGCATTAGTATTAATGATGCTAAAAAGCCATATTGCTATTTTTAGCACCACTAATACTAAAAAGCATGCTGTAATGGTGGAGAGAAGACCAAAAAATTTGGCTATTCAGTGCATTGCCAGAGATGGCTAGCTAAGATGGTTAAAAAAAAAATATTTTATTAAAAGTTATATTATTTTATTATGTTGATGGTGGTGGTTGTTGTTTATTGTAGTAGATATATTATTTTATTGTATTAAATGCTAAAATAAAACCACTTAATTTCGGTATTTTATAAAGTAAAGTGGTAAAACAGATCAAATAGTTTTTTGTGGTGCCAAATGGCTAAATTTTTTGAACCACTAATGCTAATGCTAAACACAATTGAAATAGAAGGGTCAAATTATGTCATTTTGTTTGAATCGAGGCCGCCCAAATCCTTATGCAGTACTATCCGATTAAGGTTGCATTTGGATAACTTATTTTTTACCAACTTATTTTACAATTCAGCTTATGCTACTATTTATGAACCTCACTGCACTTTTTGGTACTATTTGTGAGTCCTACTATACTATTTCAGCTAACTTTTACCTTTATTTACAGTACTTTCAGCAAAAAAATTTCAATTTCAGCAAAATAAGCGGATCCCAAACAGACCCTAACTCACCTGGTGATTACAAGGAGTGTTTTGAAAGAAATCTCAAGAGATGTTTGCAATTCGCCTAAAAAAAGTACTCAAGATACTACCAATTTACTATAAGTGCAAGGATGCAAACAGATTTAAGGCCCAAGAACGACCAGTTGATGGTCCAAAGAGCCCAATACAATAAATTTGTTAGAGAAATGGGTAGGATATTGACTACTTGGTAAGCTAAAATTAAGTACAATGAAAAGAGATGCCAAATAAAAGACTAGGAACATTCAATTATCAAGAAGAAAGGGATCCTCAATCCACCTGAGGAAGATCTTTTTATATATCAATGTTCTTGCTTTCTCTCCTTTACAAATTCTTTTCTTTTTTTTTTCTCCACCCTCCTCTAAGGATCTTTATCTCCCTTTTATATTTACTCACCGATTATCTTCACGCTACATTTGGAGGGTTGAGATTGCATTCTTAGGACTTCTGTCACATCCAGAACATATAGGTTAGCTTCTGTCTTACAATCTAAGTTGTGCCACCACTGTTCATGGTCATTTCTTCATTAATGTGGCCAGAGAAGTAGTTGTCTCGCATTTAATGCGAAGGGGATAACTTCCACTCCTTTCTCTTCTCACCTTCCTCGTAACTCGTGCCAAGTCTACTTTAGTCATTCTATGATATTTTAGCTTCATGTACTTCTCAAGGTTAATGCTTGTCCCCAAGGCTAGCTGGTGCTTGTCCCTGTGGTTCAGCCAATGCTCGTTCTCGAGGTCCGAGATGCATCCTCAAAAATAGTATTGGCAGCCCAATTAAATGGGATTAGGGATCCTTGTCCACACAGTAAGATCATTAAAATTAACATAATATTAAAATGTAAGTACTGTCATGTCATATTAGCAAGATAGTAGTTAATTTTTTTTAATTATTATATATGTTGTATTTAAAATTTGACATATTATATTATTAATTTATAAAATATTATGTACTAATATTTATAATATTCCTTAGACTAGTAGCCAACAGGATGTGTGATATACTAAAGAAAAAATAAAGGAGAGTATGTTATGTATTTGTTACATATAACATCATTTTCTCAAAGGGTATTACATGTAAAAGTGATAAATCTTCAATTCCACTATCTTTGATTTGCCAAAAAAAAAAAAAATTCCATCATCTTACGTGTGGTACCTAAACCCAGGACACCCAATAATTTTGGGTTTGGGTCCCAAATTACTTGTTAGGATGGGTAGGAAAGTTCCTACAATGGGAAGGCTCCCAAGAGCCAATCCAACAGCCCAAGGGGAGGTACTAAGGCCTACGCAATGATCCTTTCCCTCGTTTATGTGTTTCTCGAGAAGGACCAAGCAATACTGAGTTGAATCCTTCTATCCCTCTTTGGTTGTTCCTCTCTGTTCTCTTGTGTATCTCTCCCTCCCCCTCTTTTCCCCAAAAAAGAAAAAGCCCCATATTTTCTAGTTTCATTTCCCTTTTATAGTGCACCTCTAGTGGGGTCTCAATGATGATGTTTTATCCCCTTTGTCATGTGGACCCCACCTTCCCCTTTGTTTAAGATTCCTGATTCAATGGAACCTTATGAGAATTTTCTTGAAACTTGCACCTGACGTCGAATGGTACTCGACAAGCGATTCCCCCAAGGCACTATCCGTTTATATTTGCTTGAATGGTTGGTGCGGGCCGGGTTGATTACTAAGTAAGTCCAAAGCCTTTGAATTGGTCTTTGGCCTAACAATGGCTGACGGGCTGGGCCTCGGCCTGATGACCATACATTACGATGGTACATTAAGCATTTATATATACTTTTTAAGTATTGATTACATGATTTATTTAATGATCAAAAGTGTTATGTCTACAACAATTTCATAATAAATTTTATGTGTTAAAAGTGTTATTAGTTCTAATTTAAATTCATAATTTAAATTATTTTTTTCCCACTTGTAACAACCAATAATAACCTTATATTTACATGATTTATTTGAAAATGTAAACTATGTATCTTGAGACTATTTTGAGAGTTAAAAAAAAAAATTCAAATGCAAATATAATACAGCATTTATTCAAAATGGAAACACTGTATACTTCACCTCTGATTTTCCCCAAAAAAAAATCCAACCATTAAAAACCGAATTTATCTGAAAAAATAAATAAAAAACAAAAAACCGGCTGGATCAATTATCAAAAGAAATCCACTGTTGAATGTGAACAATTTCGGAGACCAAAACTGTCAAAAGCCTCAGACATTCTCTCCCTAACCTTTTCAATCATCCGAAATTCCAAAAGCAAAGTCTTTCTTTCATAATTGTTTACATTTTTTTATTTTTTTCCACGGCTTCCGAACAGACATAGACGAAAATGTCAAATATTTTTGTGCAAACAAAAATGAAATGAAAGCAAATAGAGCAACACAGAAGAATCTTGTTGTTCTTCTTCAATTGCTTTTAACATGGGTCATTTCCTTTCACTCTTCTTCTTTGCTTTTCTGCAAAGTTTCTTCCTCGTTAATGGGAATAATGACAATCTCACTCACCAGCCATTAGTGCCCATCAACCGCGATCTCTACCATTCCAGGTAATTCCCTATCAAACCCACTCTCTATTTTCTCTCCTTTTGCCCAGATTTTCTATTTCTGCTCTTTGATTCTTCGGAATTTATAGGACAATAATGGGTTTTGTTGGAATTGGTGATTTCGATTTGATGAAGTTCATATTTTGTTTGAATCTTGCAACTTTGTAGTAAAGCTTACGTGGTTTTATAGGTCAAAAATTGTTTCTTTTTTAGTTGAACTGGTGAAAATTCAATCTGGGTCTTGATTATTTTTTATGCTCCGTTTGGTTGTTGAGAAATTGATCCTGGAGTTTGAATTTTTTTTGAAAAAAATTTGTTTCATTTTTGGTATATTCAACTGAACTCACTAAACTAGTCCCATAAAAGGAAAGAAAGAAAGGAAAAAAAAAAAAAAAAAACTATCGGTTTGGAATTTAGAGCCCTCTTATACAATTTATTTGTTTGATATGCCTAGCTGTGCCTTTTTTTTTTCAGCTTAAGCTTTTGGAATATAGCTAATCCAACAAATATCATGGTGGTTTTTAATTTTCTTTGTTTGTTCTTTGGAATTTTGCAGTGGTGATTTGATGGAGATGATAAATGGTTTGGTCCATCGGCACCCGGATAAACTCACTGTAGGTTGTTGTGATTTATCTGCATTAGTGATAACGCTTTATTTCAATTTCTGATTATTAATGCCTTCAACAGATGGAAACAATTAAATCTATAAATAAGGGCTACCAGGCAGAGATCTCAGTGGTCACATATTGCAGAGGAAGGAAAGATAATGATGACAGCTCAAAGTTTCGGATCCTTCTTGTAAGTTCTCTACACAAGTGCCTGTGTTGTATCACATATGGACTTCTTTAACAAGATTTTAACTAAACAGTTGCTTGTTAGGCATTAATTTTGTCCGGTTGTTAAGTGTAAACTATTGATATTAGAAATATAAAAAGAATGTACTTTGAAAATCTTATTTCCAACATGTAGTGGATAGATAATCTCAAATTGGTAATTGCTGCTGTTTTTGACAGATAATTCCTTGTCTTCCAGAGTTTTGGTCAGCATGGAAGGGAACTCATTTCAACTGAACTTGCTTTCCGGATTTTGTCAATCTTAAGTGAAGAGCAGTTTCTACCCAACGTGGACTCAGCTTATCTAAATAGTACCCTTGACAAGCTTGTCATAAAGGTAACTTTAATTAAATTTCCAGAGCATTTTTCTTCTACTGAGTTAGTTGAAATTATGCTTTGGATTTTGATCCACATTATCAACTTGCTACATTGGTGCCTATATACAAGCTCACTGAGTGAATGGAATGGCTTTCAGTGCTGTATCAATATATGTGTCACAAAGTTAGATGCTCAGGGAGAATATATCCTTCCATGTTGGTCGTGTTTATGTACTTTATCAAACATTAGATTGATCATTGGAACTTAGTTGATCAGTAAAAACTTTATGGTTGTTTTTCTACAAAGTCTCAGATTGATATTTGGTTAGAAAGACATGCCTGAGCTGTATCAACACGTTATTGCAGTGATAAAAGGACATGCCTTTATACCCAGATGATTAAATTGTTAGAAATGTGACTGCCTTTGCAATTTTTAGGGAAATACTGTACAGAACTTTGGTAATTTTATTATGCTGATATGCTATGAAATGTCAGGTAGTACCAATGGAAAATTTGAATGGTCGCAAGATTGTTGAAGCAGGGGATCTTTGTGAGAGGAGAAATGGTCATGCTCCTGACTTTTCTTTCTTTAAAAGTTAGATGACTACTTGGAAATATACTGAAATCCTTAAGTTTGTATTTTTGGGCAGGGAGAGGGGTTGATCTCAACCGAAATTGGAGTGTTGACTGGGGCAAGAAGGAGAAGGTTCGTCATCTCTTATCATTTTTTATTTTTTGTAATGCATGCTATGTACATCTCTAAAGTTTGTTGGTGTTGATGTATTAATTTGGTAAATATGCTGAGGTGGACCTTTTTAAAATTGATTGACAGAGCACTTTTACACTGTTGGGTTATGGGTGAGGCTTTAGGTTTAATTATTTAAGGATTTGCACCCTCTTTCTTTCATAACTATACAACTTCATACTCAATGTTATGCTATCCTTTGATAGTTTTTCTCATTTTTGTTCTTTAATTACAGGACTATGATCCGTATGAGGAAAATCCTGGTACTGGTCCTTTTAGTGAGCCGGAAACTCAAATAATGCGGAAACTTGCCGTATCTTTTGATCCACATGTATGGGTTAATGTGCACTCTGGAATGGAGGTAAGTTTTATTGAGGTTCCTGCTAACATTCACTGTTGGCTGTTGTTGACTGTGCAAGTGCTTTTTGCCTTCAAAAAGTTTTATATTAATAATTTATCAACTGTCTACCCAAGATTATAGCATTAAAAGAGGGTCTAACAGTTGAATGAACTGAAAACTATTCATGTCTTTAACATTCTTGTTATTTTCGTTAAAAAAAATATCATAATGGCTCATAAACAGCTTTAGCTTGGCTGTGTTTTGGTTGGTTCTGCCTTGTTTAATGTCTTGGACAGGACATATTGTGTGGGAAGATACTGGGTTCATGTGCAAGGGTTGTTGTGAATTTTTTACTTAAAATTAACAAACACTGGTTATTTGTGTGAATCAGAAGTTCACACTACAAGAACAAGCTGGTTGAGATCAAAATTAGTCTTGGTTAGGATGACAGATGTTCTTCTATAGGTTTGTTAACTAACTCGTGTACGTAAGCAGTGTTCAAATGGGGCTAGTTGGGTTGGATTGATAGTAATATTGATTCTAGCTTGTAATTTTTGTGAAGCTCAATTCAAATAACCTGTTAATTGTTTGACTTGCGTCAGCTCAGTTTTGTAACACTCCCCCTAAAAGTCTCTCTCATACCCAATGTGATCTTTCCAAATGAAAATCTTCCAGGGAAACATAAGCAACAAATACTCCTATAATCTCCTCCTTCACCACCAAACCAATGATTCCAAAATTTATCAGTAATAAAATATAGATTGAGCACCAGATCTGTCATAACCACATCCAAAAAGAAGAATGTGTTAAGGTATTTTCAGATTTACCCAGAAAAAGAGTGATTTGGTTTTCCTAATGCTTCTTTAAGATGTTGCATGTTTTTACATATGAAACATGCTGAGCGGTGGACCTCATCACCAAACTAGATTGCACACTCAAGTTTGGTTCGTTTTCTTGTCAATTAAGCTTGATTTTGTCACAAGCTACTCAACCAAATTATTCTTTCCCCATATATATAATGACATCATGAGCAAAAAAATTTATTCATTTGCAAATATATAGTATTAATTAATAACTAATTCATAATTGAAATTATATTATTTGAGTTAATTAGATTTAATGATTTTTGGTTATGAACTTATAAAAATTAAATTCACCAACCTTTTATTGTTAAAAATTATATACAATATTTATTGTGAAATGAGCTATTTATGTTATCAATAAATTACAAGTAATAAATTAATATCTTATAAACTTATTTACAAATTAACACAATCCAATCTCAAGTTTTTATAAGTATATTTTTATATATGTATACATTTAAAACATATAATGTTATATATATACTCAAATCAAGCCTCATACTCATGAGCTTATTCCCGAACACATTATTATGTTAAAGCTTGGCTCATTTAATATTCGAGCCTAAATCTGAATGTGAGCTTGGTTAATTTGCTAAATAAATGAACATAAAATTTTTTTTCCTTGAGCTGAGCTCGAGCAGTTCATTTACAACCTAGTCATATATGCCTATCAATGATTACATAGATGAAAGAATTTTCCAGCATTTGTGCCTAGTTGGGATTGTGCTTGTTTGATGCAATTAGTGGAAATTTGGATTATCAATGCTGTCTGGGGGAACTCAAGGCCCTCCTAAATTATGAATTAGAAGTACTGATTTTCTATAATTTGAAATACATTATTTAGATTCTATATGAATGTTTTTCTTTTCATATTCAATTAATTTTTGCCTTCGTTTACAATATACTTTTGCATACAGCTAACTTCTTTGGCTGCTTGTTTGTTCAGGCTCTCTTTATGCCATATGACCATAGAAACACTACACCTGATGGAGTTTCTTCACACCAGATGAAACTGTTGCTTGAAGAAGTGAACCGTCTTCATTGCCAAAACCGTTGCATGACTGGGTCAGGTGGAGGCTCCGTGGGGTTAGTATTACTTTATATTGAGATCAGTGATCATCATGAAAACATTCCATTAGTTAGAGGAGACTCAATGCTCATTTATGTAGAGCAATCACCTCAATGCCGACTAAGACAATGGCCTTAGAAATTTAATCAAGAATCTGGCTATGAGGATTGTGAACAATTATCTTCCATCCTTATATTAAATGCAAAATACATGGTCTTGAAGCTAAAGAGTGCTGATATTCAGTGAGTCTAGAAGATCCAATTGGGAAACAGATTTGAGGTGTTAATTATGATTTTTTTTTTTTCCGATTAGTTTAACGTTAGCTTATATTTTAGGTATATGGCAGTATGGCGCATCATATAAGGTTGTTCATGTTCATCAGGTCTTAACTCTAAAGGAGTCATTAGGAACATGGAAATTTACCATTTAAACATGTTCAATTACATCTTTTTATTAGTTTGACTTTGCTCTATTTTAGGTATTTGGCACATGGGACAGCAACGGATTACATGTATGACATTATAAGGGTGCCCATGGCGTTCACATTTGAGGTTTGTGAAATCAGAATTCTCATCCTGTAATTGCTTACATCAATTTGACTCATTCACATCCTTACCATTTTGCACTGACTGACAGATATATGGAGATGGAGCAGCCTCGTCCAAAGACTGCTTTAAAATGTTCAATCCCACTGACCTCACTGCCTTCAATGTGTGTTAGTTTGGATTGCTCCTTGTCTTTTCAATGCTTTTGATTATCTTATTTTTTCCTTCATTTGAGTAGAGGGAGTCTGCAGTTGATTGAGAATGAGAGTAATAGGTTCACATTTCTTTAACAATATCTTCTTTTGTGGCTTTCAGAGAGTTCTCAATGACTGGTCTGCTGCATTTTTCACTATTTTCAAATTGGGTCCACAACAACTCGGTGAAGTCCATTCAAAGGTGCATGTGCCCAACATGCACACGGAGGAATCCATCGATGAGTATCTCAATGGGTATTTGATGCAGAGGAGCAGTAGGCATGGGAAAAAGATGGAGGTGCTCGATGTTGGGCTGCAAGAGATGAGAACGTATTTCAGGCTTTTCTTGCTGTCCTCAGTATTGTTACTATTTATGTTCTGTTCCAGAATTGCAAAAAGCAAGTCTAGTCGATCAGTTCTTCCAGCTATGCCTCTCTGACATTTTACGTTGATGAGCGGCACACAAAATGGTGATTTATGTTAAAATTTTGACAAAGATGTAAGTTAGTACAGTCTATATACAACAAAATTATTCTTTAACCCATAATGTAATTGCTTATTTTGTAGCACAGCTCATTTGAAGACTTAAATCACCATTGTTGCCATGGGCTTGTGGTACATTCTGAACATAATTATAACTTATGGTTTGCCAAGGCAAAAAGAAAAGGAGAAAAAAGGTTGGGAAGTCTCTTTTAAAATAGGGTCTATATGCACTTGGGGCACACATTAATCATCTATTTTTGAAAACATTTTATAGAGATTTGAAAAAGCTGTCAAAAAATTGGTAACTCTTTTTCATTTTTTCATAAAAATTTCTTAAAATGATTTACTAATGTATGCCCAAAAAGCACACATTAGTAAAACCCTTTAAAACAAATAAACACATGTAAGATGGATGTCAATGCGCCAATTCTCAAGAACTAAGCTGAAAATAAAAAAGAGAAAAAAGATGCAATGATGAGTTATGCAACGCCATAGATAATGCCACAATGGGAGGAGTTTCCATCATTGTATCTTTTTCCATTTTTCTTTTATTCTTATTTGGGAATAAAAGATAGGAGAACTAATCTTTGCATTTAATTTGTATTTTTGTTGCTGAGGCACATGCTTGAGTAAACAAACAAAAGTAACTAAAAGTCCAATTTTTGAATTATAACGGGAAGATGAAAATGGCAAAATAAAATGTAATAAAAAAGAAGTTAATTTGTGGCCACCCCAACTGATGAAGAATAACATTTTATACCAATGTTTTTACTGATTCTTTCATTTACAAAACAATAACAAAATAGTAAATTATTCTAGAAGCTGTACTCGCATCCTCTGTATTTTGACTGATGCAATTGTGATACAGGTAACATTTTTTTGATGGTTCTGAGAAAGGAAAAAAATTACAACCTCAAATGAGAGGAGAGGATGGGGTTGGGGTTGGTGGGGATGTTCTTCAAGGCCTCGGGTGTTTTGATGCTGGCCGTGCTCTGCATTTGCTTGCATTCCTAACTCCTGAACAACATTGCTCTCTTAGTATAAATTTCTTTCTCATGGAGACCAGACATGAATCAAAAATCTGCTGGAAAACCATTTAAACCAGACAACGAGAATCAATTGGCATAGGAGATTCTGGATTTTGCACACCATTTGCAACATTGCTCTCATTGTACGTCGTTCTTTATATAAATAATAACACAACTTTTCCTTGGGATTTCAAAATTTCCAACTCTCAAACCGTCCCTTACTTTGTAAAATTCATATTAGTAGCTTGAACTTCAAGACTAAACATTTTGGTTCGCTCAACAAAACTGAAACTTCTACATCCCTTGCTGTGCATTGCTGAAAATATCAACTGAAGATTGTGACCACTAACCTCAAAGTGACAACCAACTGATCAAACACAATAGCCCTGAACTTTGCTTTGGCTGTGAGGCCCATCAACTATGATTTCAGTGCCTGCTTCGTGTATCTCAGAGCAGACCGTAACATTGCTTTAGCTTTTCCATCCGGAGTGCACCCAGACGAAATCATTTCTTCATACACAGCTGGAACCTAATATACACTTGTTTAACTCAGCACATACAGAAGCAACAATAACCAAAAAATAAAAATAAAAATGTACAACATTAACTATCCTTTCTGTAATGAAAATTCACAGCCTAGTAGCTCTGCAGTCTTATGAACATGAATTTAGTTAGAGCAAATGGAATTAAAGACAATATATGAAACTTCATCATCATTTTAGTATTTTAATATACTATGTTTAATCTAATTAATATGTTTATTAAACTTACATAAATGTAAGTCCTTAACAGGTTCATGATGTGGTAAACCACAATAAGACAAATGATGCCTGTTAAGTGTATTAAGTAGGTTAGCAAGTTCTTCAATTTAGCATGCTGCCCACTCTTTTTTTTTCTAAGTAAAAATTTCATTTTAAGAGAAACTAAATATGAAGGATGATTATATACATCCTCATTACAAGTTAAATTCAGAAATTCTTGGGAGTGATAAAATTTATGGAAAAAAGAGTTCCTAAGTCCCTACATACTGCGTATGAAATAAAACTTCTGTTTAAGTCTAATCTTTCTTGAGAAGAAAATAATAACTTTTTACATTATCATTCAGTAACTTTTCTTGTGCAGTAGACTAGTTTTTACATTTATTTTTTTTCCTTATATAGTAGATAGTTAATACCTACACATTGAAAAAAAATACTGAGAATCATCTATGGTAAAGGGCAGCAGGGCGTTCTTAATTTAGGTCTCTAAAGCAATATAATAGATTTATACCTTAAAGAATTTATCAACACGAATCAGAGCTTTCATAAGCGTAGTATATGTGATCACATCTGGTTTCAAGTTCTGCAATTATGGGGAACCCAATGGACATATAGTAAGATGGCAAGAATAGTTGAACTTTAGAATATACAAAATGGTATGTAGTCAGATGGTAACATACATTTTCCTTCATGTATTGCAACACGGCAAAGGCTTCAGCATCTCTTCTATCCTCACCAAATGCATTAATTAATGAATTGAGAGCTAAAAGACTGGGCATCAGGCCATCTGCTCTCATTACCTTAAATGCATTTATTGCTTCCTCAGACAAACCCTGTGAAAAGTTGGAATTCAAGACTATCAAATGCATATTCAAAAAACTATCTTATTCACAATCAAACAATTAAAAAAGGTAAAAGCCTATATGTTCAACACAGCTCAACTCAATTATGTTGATATAACCTGTTGTTTTAAATGTTCTGGAAGAAAGTGGTGCATTGGGCATTTACTCGTACCCCCTCAATGTATATTACCGATGAGGTTTGTGATCAAATTCAGCTTTAAAGTTTAAACCCATTGAGGAAAGCTTCCTCAAGAAGATAAGGACGATAATCAATAGTAACGCATTTTGATATCTGAAAGGCACAGAACCACAAGAAAACAATGGAACTTCTAATTATGACAATAGACTATAATTAAGCCATCTCATAGTTTATGCAATACTGTAACGCAAAGTGTGTCAATGATCACCTCAAATGCTACTGCTCGTTTGACTTGTCTTAGGTTACTAGCACTTCCTCAAAAGGGTACAGGTATAGAAGATGGTGTTAACAATATAAATGCATTTTGATATATGCAGGACACAAATAACACAGGACGCCTATAATCTTATCCTATTATGGCCATGCCAAAGCAATAGAGTACATATATATATATTCGCTCAAAGTAAATGGATTATGTGATTGTCTAGAGGCAACAAGCAACATACCTTCTGCGCATAGGCATTAATCAAGGCATTGTACATTGTGGAAGGCGGCTTCAACCCCGCAGACTTCATAACATCCAAGCACTCAATCGCATCATCAAACCTCCCCGACTTTCCATAAATATCAACCAATGTCGTGTATGTAACCACATTAGGCAATAACCCCTGATTCTGCATCCTCCCAAACAAGCCCTTCACATCCTTCCACCTCTGCTGCTCCCCAAAACAATTGATCATAATATTATAAGTAGTAGTACACGGCTTATACCCTTTCTCCTGCATTTCCTCAAACAACTCCTCTGCCCTATCGTGGCGTCCCGACTTACAATGACAATCAATAAGAGTGTTCCACGTAACATTATCGGGCTCAATCCCCTCCGATAACATCTGTTCAAACGTGGACATAGCATGATCAAGACAATTGTACTTTCCAAATGTATCAATCATCACATTGTAAAAATGCCTATCAGGCCTTACTCCACTACTCTTCATTTCCTTCAAAACCTGAAACGATCTTTGCCATTCCCCTCTATCTCTATAGCTCGCTAAAATCCTACTAAACAAGAACGAACTAGGCTGTACATTGCTTCCTTCCATTTCTTTCAATATATTCCTCGCACTTTCCCATTGTCCCGCATTCGCATAAGCATCGATAAGAAGACTATATGTGTGTTCATCAGCCAAAACTCCACTCTTCTTCATCTCCAAAACAATCGATTCCGCGTCTTTCAACGAACCGGCTTTCACATACGCTTTAAGAAGCGCATTGTAAGCCTTAGTCCTCGGTTTCAATCCAGAATCTCTAATTTCTTCGAAAATCGCCTCGGCCTCGACGGTTCGACCTGAATTCCCCAATGCGGATATAACCGCAACGAGAGTTGCGGTTTTCGCACTCAATCCGCTGCCTTGAGCCATAGCTAGAAAGTGCATAGCATTGGTAAGGTCACCGGCTTTAGCGAAACCGACGATGATATCGTTTATAAGCTGACAATCGAGCTCAATCTTATCGCATTCGAGCTCTCTGTAAAGCTTTTGCAAGATCGGAGAATCGGCCCTGTTCGTGCGCGTGAGGGACTGAATTATCAAGCTGTAGTTAACGAAATCGGATGGGAAGCCGTCTTGGCGCATCCGAGACATTAGATTGAGAGCCTTCTCGAGGTCGTTGTTGCGAGCACACGCGCCGATTAGCGCGTTGTAGGTTAGCGGAGTTAGGGTTTGTTTCTGAGAGAGTAAGAACGCTTCATAGAGCTTTTCGGAGCGACCGAGCGCGTGGATGAGAATCGAGTAGAGGAGCTCGTAAGAGAAGCAGAGGTTGTGTTTTTGGAGCCATGAAACGACGGCGTACGCGAGTCCGATGGAAGAGGAGGAAGAGGAGGAGCAGAGAGATTTGAGGAGTGAGTGCCAGAGTGGAGCGGGCACCGCCCGGTATGTTTCGGCGAGCTTGAATTCGGTCGGGTCGAGTGAAGTTGGAGGGTCCGACTCCGAAACCAAAACGGAGTTCGAGTATTTGGAGAGGTAGTTGAGGAGAGGAGTGAAGTCGTAGCGGCGGTTATGGATGTGGTTTTCGTTTTCGCTTTCGTTTTCTTCTTCTTCGTAGTCGTTAATTTGTCTTGAGGAAATGGAAACGGAAAGAGAGGATTCGTTAACGGTGGTGGCAACGGCGGTGACGGAAGTAACGGAAAGTGGCGGTTGGAAGAGATAGTGGTGGGGGTGGTGGTGGTGGTGGTGGTGTATTGGATAAGATAAGTGAAGAGAAGGGAAACGAGTTGGAAATGGCGGGAGCAGAAGAAACATGTTATGTTATATATTGTTAACTAAGTGAGAGAGTACGGGAGAGTTGAGAGTTGAGAGAGCACAGGTGGCTCAGTAGGGAAGGAACTAAATTTTATATGATAAATTTATGGGATTTTTTGCAGATGGCTGGTGAGTGGTGAGAAAGATGAATGCAGATTCAGAATCTTCTGTGAGGCGAAATACCCGACCACGTATCGACGCCACGGGGGATATTTTATATGTTCAGTGTTAATGCACCCAAATTTGTTCAAGAAGGTCAGCCTTGTTCTAAAGTCTAAACTTTTCTGTATGGTTCTTGTGGAAGCAAGAAATTAACCCATGTTTAATTACTTGCTTAAGAACACAATTAATTTAGATTATGGGCTAAAATCAATCCACAGTGGAAAATTTGAACAAGAAACCAAAAATTATTTCACTCTTGTAAAAGTATGTAAAAAACTTTTATTCATATGATCTTTCTTTGTTACAATTCTCACTCTATGTGTTTCTCTCTTTGTATTTTGTGTGTCCCCTTTCTCTTTCTTCTTTCTTCCTTTTTATATGAGTTATCTTATCCTTTTTCACATTTTGTCTTTGTCCACCTAGATAACTTCTGATCTTATCGGACTCTTCTTTATTGGTTTTTTATCGGGAATTGAGCTTTCTAGGGCTTTTTCTTACTGTTCAGACATTCACCTGGATAACTTATGATCTTATTAAGCTTATCCCTCAGCATTGGACAATCCCTTACTCCAGCTTCAAAGGAGTATCTAAGGGGCAAATTCCAGGGTCCCTTGACTTGCCAAATGGTTTCCAGTATGGCAAGACCCAGCCAAATGATGTCTATTGGTTGGTAGTGAGAGGACTCTTAGTATCTGCATACCCAAAAGGGGGCGCCAATTAGTTAGCAAACTAAAAAAGCTCTTTTCCCTTTCTCGAAAAGGTAAGCTTCATAGCTCTAACTTGGCTAGAAAGCAAACCCACAACTTTGGGATCCACAAGAAAAGCAGACCTGGGGTGATCTCGCCACGCTTAGGCGCGGCATATTCCCTTTGGCTATATAATCGTGTGGTTTCTGGAAATTTAAAACTTAAATGCAGTGATGTCAAGCGAGTGACCTTCATTAATGCGGGGGTTGTTGTGGAATCATCTAGAAATCTCAAACAACTTCCTTGGTGACGTTGATCTTCTCTAGGATTTACCTCGGTAGTTCGGACACTACCTTGAAACTAGGCTAGGAAGGGTATTGGGCCTAATCAATAGTCCGAGGTTCTATACCTATTATTAGAATGGGTCAATCTATGTTGGATTTGTTTCCTGCATTTAGGCCCATGCTTGAAATGGGCCTAACATTTATCCCATTATAATAAGGCCCAATGTTTACCCCACTACAGTTCTTTTTCTAGTTGTAAAAAAGTCAATCTTGGAACTAAACAGTTTTATCTTTGGGATGAATTCCACCTATGTGTGCTGTTTTAAATTCCCTGGCCAAAAACCCCTAAAAACTCATTAGCTCTGCTTTAACCATTTTTTTTAATATCAAAATGTGGTTGTGGTTGTTGTGTTGAGTTCTTCTCTCTTTCAATGTAGATTACCAAGAAATTATAATTTAAAAACAAAATTTTGGCTCCAAATCCTGCTAAAAAAAAAATTAGGCGAAACTATACTATTGGTTCCTAAAGTTTACCCTATGAGTGCAACTAGTCCCCTAAGTTTCAAGTAAGTGCTATTAGTCTCTCAAGTTTAAAAAAAATGAGCGAGATTAGTCCTTTTGTTAACTGTTGTTAGTATTATTACTCATGTAGCTAACAGAAAAGTGATGTGACATTTTTTATATTAAAATATTACAAAATTAATACTCTCTTGCCTATTCTTTCTCACTAAGGGTGAGTTTGGTTCAGCTTTTTGAAACTGGGTTTTCTAAAAAAGTAGAGGTTTCAAAAAGTGCAGTATGAAACAGGACTTTTTAAAAAACTGAGTGTTTGGTAAAAACTGTTAAAAACTACTTTTTTAAAAAGCTAAGTGTTTAGCTAGCACTTATAAAAGTGGCAGTTTGAGTTGTAAATTATCAAAAATGACAATGTATATATAAGAGAATTTATTTCATACTTAAACCAACTGCTTAATAATACTTACTTTAAAAAATTACTTAATAATAATAATAATAATAATAATAATAACAATAATAATTTATTGTTAACTAAAACTTCTTGTAAAAAATATTGTCAACTAAAATTTGTTGTACAAATATTTTAAAGATAGCATTTCTCTAATACAAATTTTTTTTTTCATAAGCTTACTTTAAAGTGCTCTTCCTTCGCAAAATTTATTTCATAAGCCGCCTTCCTGTTAGAGTGCTCTTCCTTCACAAATTCAAAATGTAGTTTTTTAGAGAAAACAACTTTTAAATCTTACCAAACGCACTTTTAATTTTTTTAGTTTCAAAAAGTCCGTTTCAGCTTCTAAAAGCTAAAACAAACGCACACTAATTTGCTACCACAAAGACGGGGTCTTTTCACATTTTTCTCTCACTTCTTGTTGAGATGATCTCACTAAATAGAGGCTCTTTCCTACTAATATAAGCCAAACCGATTTCTCAGTTCACACTTTTATTTACACACACCCATTTCACCAAAACACAATTTCATTATCATTAATATTTTTATTTTCTTATGGGTTCTCCATGTATGTTCTGCTCTTTTACATTAAAACCCACAAAATTCTCTAACTTTCCCAGCATTCAAATTGTTAATCATTTGGTATAACACGATTCAATTCCAAAGAAACAGATTTCCTCATCTGGGTCATCTCTATTTAACTCATTCACATTGAAAAGTTTATCAAATTTTTTTCATTTTTTTAAGAGGGTCAAATTTTTTTAATTTAGAATTTTAATTTATTATTATATATATTTTGGTGGCACAAAGCAAGACCAAGATATCAAGGTCTTGTTGCTCTTCTGTCTCTCAGGTTTAGAGAAAAAGTCCAGTTTAAGTGAAAGTGGTAGCTTTGGGCTCAAGAGGTCGGGCTGGAAACAAAATTTTTAGACCCGGACCATTCATTGAACCGTAAAAGGGAGAGGTTCAAGGTTTTTGAGGTCGAACCGAGGTTGAACCAGGGTCGAACCGTGATGACGTCATAATTAATTTAATAATTAATTAAAGCCTAAATATAGATATTAAATTTATAAAACTAGTAAAATTGACTAATATATCTATATATGTGAGGAAAATTTAATGATTTTCAAGCATATATTTAATAATTAAATAAGAAAGTTAATAAAATAAAATAATAGCCATGAAAACATTAAAATTTATGATTAATTTTTGAAGTAAAGTTGAATATCTTTGAAGGATTTTAATTATAATTTTTTTTATTCCTTGTAAGAGATGGATAATTTAATTAAGTAGAAAAAATTGTGTTAAGTTGTTTTTATAAAAAAAAAAAAAAATTGCTAAGGGGTTGGACCGCACGGTTCTTGACCGGTTCGTAGGTCCAACCCTGGTTTTAGGGGTTTACGGAATTGCCACATATGCCCGGTTCTTTATGCTTAAAAAACCGGTTTTCATCACGGTTCACGGTTTTCACGGTCCGACCTCCCGGTCCGGTCCGGTTCTGAGAACTATGGCTGGAAATGCTGTCATTGTGGTGGAGAAGATCAAGTTGTAGGAAATGAGAGGCGATAGGAGAGAGGGGTAGAGATTTCTCTTGAATTTTGTAATATTTTAATTAAAAGAAATGATATATTAGTGAAAAAGATGTCACATCATTATTCTGTTAGTCACCAAGGCAATAATACTAATAGTAGTTAACAAAATGATTAACAATGCTCATTTTTAAAACTCCAGGGACTAATAGTGCTCACTTGAAACTTGAGAAACCAATTGTACTCACATGGTAAACTTTTGGAACCAATAGTATAGTTTCGCCAAAAAATTAACATGGCTATATATTTTGAAAATCTAATTGTTTAATTGCATGTTCTTTATTTTTATTAATACATATGTCAAATTTCGTGCTAATTGGAGTATTATTTATAATTCAATCAATAAATTTATTTTTTATGCATAATTTAAAACTCCAAAAACTTGAAATTTAAACATTTAATTGAAAACATAGTTATTGATTTTTGATCTTTTGAAAATTTTGCAAGAATGTAGGATATAAAAAGAAAAATATTATTTCATGGTGGATTTGTCAAAATTCACATCCAATAAAAATATATTGAGTAAAGTTGTAGCCAAACATTGCAAAAAAAAAAAAATTTGATCATCATGTCTTCTCTCTCCATTTTTTTAAAAACTTAGATGCATATGTCAAGTAGCACGTGATGATGGTAAGGCGATAGGGTAATTTAGTTTTTTTATTGGGTAAATTTCGTTAACATATCATGAGATTTTGAATAATGCCAACTAGGTCCAAGACTTTTCAAAAATGACCAATTTAGTCTTTAAAGCCAACTTAGTCCCTAAACTTTCTAACTGGTCTAACGGTGTTTAGGAACTAAGTTGGTTTTAAGAACCAACTTGACCAATTTTGAAAGGTTTTGGACCTAATTGACATTAGACTAAATCTTAGAATATATTAAGGAAAGTTTACGCTTTTTTTAAATTTTTTTTTTTTTGGAGTGCAAAAGGGAACGTAAATACGAATTATATTAGTTTTATATATGGCTTTTTCTATTTGTCTTATATCTTCATTGTCTAAAATTACAAACATAGTTTTAAATTAAAACTATTTTGGGATTTTAATTGACAAGATTAAATATAAGACCTAATTTGACATAATTTTAAACTTTGGACATTTAAAATTTTTTTCTAGCCAAAAAAATAAATACAGATCATAATGGTAAAAATTTCATGTCTCGCTTGATTTGTTTTATCGCACTCTGTCTAGTAAAAGTTTTTTGCGGTCCAAAAAATGGCGGGACAAGAATGAGTTTTGCCCCAATACCTATATATATATATATATATAATATTATTTTATATAAATTCTATCTCTAATTTTTCTTTTATATATTCTATTATAAAAAATGGGTTTTCTCCTTGTTTTAGTAGTAACTTCGCGACTCCCATCCATTTTCTCTCTTATCCCGTTGAGAAAATTTGGATATTTAAGCCCGGCCCGGCCCGGCCCGCTGCCATCATGCATACAACAAACCTGTTTCCCCTCTTGGGTATAAATAATGGGCCGACTTAAAAATTGGGTTGCGCAGCCAGTAATTCTAAATTCATCATCGCCAGAAGCCACTAACGGCGTCGAAGACCAAAATTACCGTTTGCAATTTCTTGATGGCATTTTTGTAAATATCTTGAGAACCAAAAAAAACACCTAAAGGAAGGGGGGTCTATCTTTGGCTAAATCTCATCGGCAAGCGGATCGCGGTGGCTATATCTAACGGCGAGTAGCGGTTGGCGGTGGTGAACGGCGACTCAAACAAGCTCTACTCAGAGGAACCGCTATTCATGAACAAGTTCTAGCTTAGGCTCTAGCTCTAGCTATACTGAGAAATTTCCAAAAATATGCACAGACCACTGTGAGTATCACACTACACTACCTACTATAAATTTCTTTCACTATCGGATTAGCATAATCCGTACACATATGCCCTAACAATCACCTTGTTGTTTTCTTTCACAGAGCGAGGTTTCCTCTGCGTTCAATTGCGGACTCTTTGCTCAAATCGAAACCGCGCCAACATGTACGTCTCTGTGCTATGAATTTTATCTAATTCAGTTAAATAGTGAATGCTTTCTTTTTCGTTTTCTTTTTCATCTGCAATGTACACTGTTTGGTAGCTGAGAAAAGCTCGGAAATTTAAGCAACTACTTTTCAAATCCTAGGAAGAGAAAGGAAATGAATTTTTTTTTTTTTTTTTTGACAATCATTATTGTTTCAGGGACGAAGAAATGTGGCTGAAAATATGGGGTATTCACGAGCCCTTACTACATCAAAGGGTAAATAATCTAAGAAGCTTCAATTTGTAATATGTTTGTAGTGGAACATATAATATAATCACTGCTGTTATCTTAAGCTGTTTATTTGTACCCAAATGTCACCAACTCTTTTCAGAATCTTGTTAATTTATGGCATTTGGGTTCAGAATTAGGGTAATCATTTTTCACTCTGTGGTTAGCATATGTAAATATGATGAAATCCGCTTAAAGATGGGGGTGGCCCTTGTTATTGAAAAGATGAGGGAGAATCACTTGAGATGGTTTGGTCTTGTTCAGAGGAAAACGATTGATGTACCGTTAAGGAAGAGTTAATTCAAGTTGAGGATACGAAAAACTGTAGAGAAAGGCCAAAAATAATATTAGTAGAAGCAGGTAATATGCGTGTGTTAATTAAGGAAGTAACATAGATTATAAATTCAGATGGAATAGAATGGAGGAAAAAAATACGTGCGGCTGACCTTGACTAATCTATTAAGATCCATAGCCGACCCTACATAATTTGGGTCTAAGGCTTTGTTGTTATTGTTGGCAGCTAGCATATTTGAATTATATTTTTTGGTGCGTGAAACAAAAAAATGATGCCTGTGTATGTACATGGTATACTGTAACAATCATCATTGGGCCCTATTCTACATTTTTCTACTATCCAAATAAAACACAGAGCCTTTGCTCTCCTTGTTTTGGGTTGGCTTGTAAATCTGTTTCATCATTCTACTCTATTCTTGGCTGGATTCTCTCTCAAATCAGATTTTAGCATGTGCTTTTGTACCTAATATTGGCTCGATTTTCAGTATCTCTTGATCTTGGAAGAATGCATATACATTCAATTTTAACTTTGACTGTATTGAAACAAATGAATGTTTGATTGCTCAGATTTCATGTAGTTTAAAATGTCTTTTTATATAGATGAATCAATGCATACAATAATTTTTGGTTGTGGTATGGTAAATATGAAGAAGTGATTGATCGAGTTCATGTTCTTTTTTTCTTTTGAAGAAATCTTGAGTGTGTAGAATTCCAAATGCAGGTCTTGAATTTTTGGGGTATAGAACAGAATCAACTACAAGATCCATGCAGATGCAAATTGTTGATGCACTTCACTTGGGTGACAGAAGCAAAGCTTCTAATCTGCTTTTAGATCTTGGCCATGGAAACCACTCATTGAGACCTGATGATTTTGTTCATATTCTTAACTACTGTGCCAGATCTCCTGATCCACTGGTAAGCTGAACAAAATTGAATTGTAGTTCACTCACATATTTGTGCATGGAGGTAGATTTCTGCACCAGATCCTCTATAACTATGAATGAATTCATAGCCCTCCCCCTTGGGCCCCTCCACAGTGTTGGTAGAAGTGTCAAGCACACTTAAGCACATAGGTCTCTTAGAGCCTAGGCGCGAATGCGTGCCTGATTTTTTTTTTTTTTTTTTGAGAATGGTGTGGCTGAAAGTAAAATGCACATTTTTCATACATGATGAGTAATATCCTCTAATATAAAGTTTCATGCATTTAATTAAAGAAGTTAATAAACTCAATATGGTAATATTTTTTCCTGTTAGCTCAAATAGATTGTGTAATTGCACAAAGTTTTTATATTCAAAATTTACACAACTTTTTTTGATTTCTTAAAGTTTGTATATATTAAATTTGAAAACAATTATCAATGGACAGTCTGATAATAATCTATTCATATAAAGTTAAGACATAACATTCTAAATAATTCTCTTATGTTTTACTACGATCAAAATAAAGTATATGGTTCAGTCAAAATATATGTAAAAGGCAAAGACCAAAAGGCACAAGAAACCTTTTGTGTAGTACAACAGCTAAATAATAGTGTTTTTATAATAAATCAGTGGTCCATGTCTTCAAGATCAAGTGATTAATATTAATTTCATATATTCTTTTAATAAAAAATGAAGGTAAAAAGGTGTGCCTAGGCAGGTTTTGTGCTTCTTTCAAAAGCACCAGAAAAGTGTGTATGAAGCTTGCTTCATTTAACAAGCTCTGCTTTGGCCAAGCAAAAACGTTGAGACCTTGGGGCTTTGAGCATTAAGCATGCCAAGTGTGCTTTTAACAATTCTGAACACCCCAATCCTGCATTTTTATTCATTCTTACTCTCACGTTGCCCCCACATTGAGAAAATCCTATCCTGACCTCTGTTTGTAGAGACTCTGAAAGAAATTAAATAAAAGTTAACAAATTGTTCATACGCAATCTTACATCTAGTTATATTCTTAAGTGGATAACTCTTTGAGAATGCATCTAGTGGTGGGTAAGTATACCATGCTCCTATTAAATTTGGCTCACCCTTGGAAGGTGAGAATGGTATCCCATATCTTCTACCTTTTATCCTGCATGAGAATGCTCACTGTTGTTGACACTCTGGTCCCAAAATTACAGATTAATTCTTTTTGGGTGTAACATTCATGGAATTTTTTTTTTGTCTTGCAGTTTGTCATGGAGACTTTGAGGTTAATGGAGGAAAGAGAGATTGGCCTGAACGAAATATGCTATTTGCTTATCGTACGAGCTCTTTGTAAAGGGGGTTACTTGGAGGAGGTATAAGCCAATTATACAAACTTAAGTGGTATTTTCATAATCATTTATATGTGCTGGTTTTAGTGTGTGTTGATTAGTTTGATGTCATACACATTACCAATTTTTTAATTTTGTTTCTTGGACGGCAAGTTATGAGATGGGTTTATGTGGCTGTATCCTAGGAAGGGTTGTGTGTGTGTGTGTGTGTGTGTGTGTGGATAGGAATTGATCTGTGATAGGTAATATCTGGAATTATAATTGCAGTTATGGCTGTAATGCATGTACCTTTAACTTTCATGCTAATTGATGCAAGTGCTGTCTATTTCTAAACTGCAGTTATAATGAACTAAACATTCTTGTGTGTTGTACCTTGATCAGGCCTTTAATTTAATAAATTTTCTTGGAGAAAGGCAAGGCATCTATCCAAATCTATCTGTGTACAATAGTTTCCTCGGAGCTTGCACCAAAATGCGAAATATATTTCATGCCGATCAATGTTTAGATTTGATGGAGCGTCAAATGGTGGGAAAGAATGAAGTGACATATTCAGAGCTTCTCAAGGTGTGTAAACTGAACAGTGTTGGTGTATGTATGATTCTTGTTATTCTTTTTTCTTCATTATCTCAAAGGCAAAAGCTGCATACAATTATTAAGTGATAATTATTCTTTTCTTTATGTTTTTTGTTGTTTCAGCTTGCAGTTTGGCAGAAAAACCTGTCTGCTGTTCATGAGATTTGGAAGGAGTATGTCAAACACTACAGTTTCAGCATTATTTCTCTGCGAAAGTTCATTTGGTCTTTTACAAGGTTGGGAGATTTAGAATCTGCATATCATACATTGCAACATATGGTGGCTTTAGTCATTAGGGGAAGCATTTTCGCTAATAGAACTACTGAAGGAAAGCTGTACCCCTACAGAATAGACATTCCTATACCTTCAAATGGCGAATTATGCTCAAAGAAGTTTGACTTGGAGGGTAATGAACATTCTATTCCTGCTGCATACCGTAACATAGGACAATGCACTACTTCTAGCTTAGAAATTAGAGGAGCTGAGAGTGGAAGACTAGGTGTGCTTAATAGATATGAAAACATGCCTGTAAAGAAAGTTTTGAGGTGGTCATTCAGTGATGTGATACATGCATGTGCACAAGCTCAAAATTGTGGGTTGGCAGAGCAATTAATCATACAGGTAGGATAACCTGTTCATTAAGCTTGCCATTGTTTTGTTATGCCTGAACCTTCTCTTCTGATAAACCAAATCTTTATTGCAGTGGAAATCAGCAAACAATTTTTTCTTTCATTGGAAATTATATTACCATTGATCTTGTGCATTAATGTTTCACTTTTTCCTTTTGTCCTTAACTTGTCATGCATGTTATTCATTATCAAATCAGCATCTTATTGTGTACTTACATTAGGGTCCATCTTATTTTGTCTAGATGAAAAATCTTGGGTTGCAACCATCAAGCCATACATATGATGGTTTTGTTAGAGCAGTTGTTTCTGAAAGAGGTTACAATGATGGGATGGAAGTGGTAAGCTATGTTGGTTTACTTCATAAATCAGTTGTCTTAAGAACTTGTTTTCTGCAAACTTGCTAAATATCTTTTATTTCCTATTTGATCTTTGTTTTAAATAAGAGATGTTTTCTTCTTTCGCCATGATTTTGCAGTTAAAAGTAATGCAACAGAGTAATTTGAAGCCATATGATTCAACTCTTGCCACCCTTTCAATGGGTTGCAGCAAGGTGCTAGAACTGGATTTAGCCGAGTCTCTGCTGGATCAAATTTCTGAATGTTCATATCCTCATCCTTATAATGCTTTTCTTGCAGCATGTGACAGAATGGTGAGTTAATATTTTAATGTGAAACTCTACACCATATTTATTTCCCTATTCTCATTCTGCAGAGTCAGTGGAGTGTCCCCTCCACTGAGTGTTCACCTCCAATCCCTAAAATTAAGGTTGTTTGTATTCGATACATGGTACTTATCATATGATATGTATCAAATTGGGTGCAAAAGGATATATGTTGTATGAGTGTATAGAATGTGTATCTTCTGATTCATAAACACGTGAATATTTTTGGGTTTACACAAATTTATTAATTTTGAATTGATAATTTACATACTCATTGATGATGTGAGTTCTAGTTAGTTCGGTTGGTAAAATATTTTTCCTTTGAATAAGAGATTTGGGGTTTAAACCTTGCCTACACCAAAAACCAATTGGTGTCTTGGGCCTAATGATAAAGAGCGATTGTGCGGACACCATAAGTTGAAATTCTATAGTATCTATCAAAAACAAAAAGTTGCATTTCTCATTGATGCAGGGCAATGGACTCTTAGAGGGGGACTTGTGTTTGGGAAATATAGGAAGAATAAAACAAAGGTAGGACCTAAGAATCAGTATTAGGGTTTGCTTGGAATAAGCAACCTTGATGCAAATCGTGCTCCTTTTATTCTTGATTTAGGAGAAGTTATTGCTTATTTGGCTCTGATAGTAAGGTGCTAGGCAAATTAAGAAATCATTTATGTTAGCTTGGGTGTCACTATAGAAGCATCATTAGGATTTTTTCGCAACTGATTCTGTACAAATTCATCTCCATAAAATGGTTATTTGTGTTCATCAATCAGTTGAAATTCACGCACTAGATTGCAAATGCTTTCTGGTTTTTATTATTCTCTCCAGCAATTCAAAATGACATTGCACTAATTCTGTAGGACCAACCTGAACGTGCTGTGAAGATATTGGCTAAAATGAAACACTTGAAGATTCTGCCAGATATCAGGACATATGAGCAGTTGTTTTCATTATTTGGTAACGTGAATGCCCCATATGAAGAGGGCAATATGCTGTCACAGGTTGACGCTGCTAAAAGAATAAATGCTATTGAAATGGATATGGCAAAAAATGGTGTTCAGCACAGTCTTTTATCAATGAAGAACCTGGTAACTCCTAGCCTCGTTATCACAGTCCTCTTAATTTAAAACTGACTGAAACAGAGATGACTGCTTAAATAAAGATTGAATTATTACAGACCCAGGTTCAATTCCCGGCTGGTGCATTAATTCGTATTGCAATCTTATCAAAAATAAAAAAATAAAGATTGAATTATTGCTTTGGGTAATTTATTAGTATTTTCTCATACACTTTTCCATCTATTTGTGAGATAATGAGGTGAACTTGTATGTACTGATGTTTACAGAAACCAGTGACATGGTGTTTCCCTAGTTAGACCATGGTCCACGGTACGTAAATGGTGGCACGGTGCAATTTAGGTTTTCCTCCTATTGACCTGGATTGGGGAAGAAATCTCTATTGACTAAATAATTTACAATTTTTTTTCCCTAATGTTTTCTTGGTACATAGAATCTGTCTGATGCTATTTTTGGGTTAAAACTGCTTTTGTCCCATTGTTGCACTGATAGTATTTCAATTGGATTGAATGGAAATTGATACAGTTCTATTACATTTTGCTTGCATCGGCCTCTTATTATTAACAAGGTGCTTTAACTAAAATCATCTGACCTGAAGCTATTGTAGTAGACATTTTTGTTTTTATTGCTCAGGACCCCAGCTATGGTATTCATTCCATTTTTCTTCCCTTCAGTTGAAAGCCCTCGGAGCAGAGGGAATGATACGAGAGCTGATCCAGTATTTACAAGTGGCAGAGAACCTTTTCTGCCGTAATAACACTTATATAGGAACACCAATCTATAATACAGTGTTGCATTCACTTGTTGAGGCTAAGGAAGTAAGTACTTTCCACTCTACCTTTAATCATTTTAGTTGCTATTCCATACCGCATTGGTGTAATTTATCAAATGTTTATCTGTATTATTTATGGTTGACATGCAGAGTCAGATGGCAGTAGAAATATTCAAAAATATGAAGTCATGTGGTATCCCCCCAGATGCTGCAACTTATAACATAATGATTGATTGTTGTAGTGTTTCAAGATGCTTCAAATCTGCATGTGCACTGGTTTCTATGATGGTGCGTGATGGGTTTTATCCACAAACATTAACTTACACTGCTCTCATAAAGGTAATTCTTACTTCTTACTTCTTAGTACTCTCTGGTCCCAGCAGTATGTGGTCTGAAATATTATGCATCTAACGAAACTGTGGCCTTCGAATGTATGTAACAAGAAAGAGGTTGGTTCTAATTAGCTCGACTAATAAAATTCTTTGTCATCGAATAAGGGACATGAGTTCAAGTCTTGCCTACACCAAAACTCAATTAGTGTCTTGGCTTGATGATAAAGAGCAATCATCATGGAGTGGATTCCATAGGTTCAAATCTTATCTAATCTATAAAAATTAATAAATAAATAAAAAGAAAAAGAAAAGAAAGTGTAATTTGTGCAAAGTACTGCTAACTTATAAAGTAATCTTATGTCTTGACTTGTTTCTTTTTTCTATACTCCAAAACCTTCCTCCACAATTTACTTTATCAATTTCCAATTCTTCGCATTGATTTAGTTTGCCTGCAAATTATGAACACACTTCATTTGAAGCTGAACCATGGTTGCATGTTAGCCTACCAACTATGCACAATGTTATAGTCATAACTCATAACTGAATTTGGAAATATTACAAATCTGATTCAAATCTTTTATCATTATATCAGGATTGCCCTTCAGATTCAAATTGCCATAGTAGAATTGCAGACCCCAACTAAAATTAATGATTTGACATTATGTGCACAATTGGGGGATTGGGCAAAATACTATATTCAGTTCAAAAAGTGTAAAACTCAACTTTTACTTCTATATGTTTCCCTTGCCAAGAAACATTTCTTATTGAAATAAATGGCAGATAACTTTATAAGTTGGCTTAACAACACTTAAAAATCTTACTGTTCTTGTGGGAAAGTTTCAGCTTATATTTTCACAAATACAAATAATCAGTTTTATGGGATGAAGTTAGATCACTCAAAACTCAGTTCCATCTTACTAATTGTCTAAATATCTTCTCATGGCCTGTGTTGGTCAACCATTTTAATCTCATAGTCAACTCAACTCAACAATTTTGATCTCATAAATTCCTTTTTGCATATAGATTTGACCCACATTCTTTCCAATTTCTCATCACCCTAGTGACCCAATCAGTTCAGTTCATAATCTTCTACTTCATCACTACCAATTTTTCCTCATCAGCAGGTGCTACCCTATAGTGCTCATATATTAAATGTAGTATACCTTTTTTTTTTTTTTTTGCTGAAATGCAGTATATTTATATTCTCTCCTGCCTTGTCCCTCCCTTTTCTGATAGCTACTCCTATCTTGTAATTTTTTAGTGTTCACATCCTTATATTAGTTATTTAAGCATATGAAAGATGCTTCTTGATAACTCAATTCCCAAATTATTTTCAAGCATTACTTTTCAGGTAATATGTTGGAAGAGTTCCTTTGTTTGTTGTCATGCCTCAATATTACAACATACTTTGTCATTAGCAGAGTGATATGTCATAATAGATGATGATTAATTTTTTTGATAAGTTATCCTGAAGAAAGAAAACAATTTTTTGAAATTTTTGCTAAGTAAGGGCAAAGTATGGAGTATTATTTATCCAAGAATAGCAAAGTATAGAGTATTATTTATCCAAGAATGTGAGGAGCCCGTCGGTATATTGAGTCATTGACTAGTATTTGTGTCATCAGTTAGATACTTATTGTTGTAAAGAATGCATGCTAATTTATCACTAAAATTAGTAGTATGCCCATGCAATGCGCAATTTAATTATAAAATTTATGTAATTAAAGAAAATAATCAAAAACTATCTTAATAATTAGTGAGACACTCGAAAAATTAATAGAGTTTCACCTAGATTAAATTAACATCTAAATAATCAATCAGCTACACGGGAGAAACATATTAATTTTATGATGTGTAATACATATGTTAAACCACCACATATGGTTATGAAGAGAGGGGAAAAAAACCACATGTTGAGCCACTTGGTGCAAACATGAAACACCGCAAACACAGTATGTATTAAGTAACTTTTATAATAAAACAAAAAATTATGACAGATGATCAAATTATCAAAATAATTAAAATAAATAATAAACCTTATTTTAAATTTCCCTTGAAATTTTGGTAATAGAATTTTAGCTGGAGTAGTATTTTTTAAAAATTTCTTAAAAGTTAGGTAATAGAGTTTTGCCTAGAGTAAACTATCTAACGATTAATTAAATCACTTGTTATTTTGATAGTAGAGTTTTATTAAAAGCGATCTATCTTAATAATTAATGAGCCACATGGTAAAAATCCATTATACAATGTCTATACATACATTGAACCACTTGGCGCAAAAGCTCCAACTTTTATTATATAATATATAATATTTTCTATGATTGTCAGGTTTGGTGTTGATAACACAAAATGTACACTGGCTATGGAATCATACTCAATGCTGAGCTTAATTTGTTTCAGATTCTGTTGGAAGAAGAGAATTTTGATGAAGCATTGAATCTTTTGGATCAAGCATGCTCGGAAGGACTTGATCTTGATGTACTGTTATTTAATACCATTCTTCAAATAGCATATGAAAGGGTACTGTATCTCATGTCCTCTTCTCCCTTCCCATATCTCTTCCTTTTAGGCATCAAAACTGAAACCTTTTGCATTTCTTCAATTTCAAAAACTTAAAGATGGTCAAAATAAAAATAATTATCTCACAGATTATTTACATTTCACACATGCTTCGCTTGTCATTCCTCAGATACTGGAAAAGCAAGTTTCGGGTTGCTTTGTGAACCTTGTTACACTATTAATTTTAGATGGTTGCTTTTTTCTTTATTAATTGATTGGGTCTGATCTGTGAACATCATCAGTTATGTGTGCAAGCTATCATGCATTCATGCACTTCGTACATATGTACATTACAAAATAGAATTATATTTCTATATAGATGTTGCTGTTTAAAACTTAAAAGTTTTTACCTTTTCTATACCACAAATCCACACAGTACCTGTGCACATATGTATGGAAATAATGACATCTATTGGAATATTTCTTTTTTTAACTTAAGCTTCTAATCTTGTCTTCTATTTGGACAACTTCCAAGATTCACCTCCGTGTCAATGAGAGTTGGAAGGGCAAGAACACCTCACCTGCTGCCTATTTTTGCATCACATTTGTTTCTTTGGGTCAAATGCATATCTTTATCTGATTTCCAAATTAGCCCCTCTAGACCCTTTATTGCCAGACCTACTTATTTGGTGCCCTTCCCAATGGTATCATGACAAAACATGCAATGATGCACTTGTGCTTTTATATAAAATACAGCAGATTATAGTGCAAATTATCTTCCAATGGATGTCAAAACATGTGCTAGATGCTCGCTTGGTTAAATAAGCCATTATAATTTTCTCTCTTTTACACAAATTTTTTTGATAAGTCAATATGTTGTAACAAGTGTGATAACTAAGCGGTAAATCCTCAACCAGGATATTAAAATTATAAAGTACCTTATGTTCGACCTATATAAGTATAGTCATGGTACCTTATGTTCAGCCAAGAGCCATGTAGCTGAACTTGTTGATTGTTGTTTTAAATGGAGACAGCTAGGGTTCAAATTCCCCCACTCCTAACTATCGAATTATAAAAAATAAAAAATGTAGTTTGATTTATAATTTCTTGGGCATGTCAGTCTAGTTGCTTTTTTTTTTTTGGAAACATTGTTAATTTCTCTATTTCTTATTTCATATCTCAGGGAAGGATTGATGTAATTGAGTTTATTGTTGAGATGATGCGCCAAGAGAAAATCCATCCTGATCCATCAACCTGCTATTATGTGTTCTCTACATATGTGGATCGTGGTTTTCACAGCACAGCTTTTGAAGCATTTCAGGTTTTGAGTATGCGTATGTTGAGTGAAGAAGATGGAATTGATCATGAAAAGATGGAATTTGAAGACGATTTCATCCTTTCTGAAGACTCAGAAGCAGAGTCACGGATACTCGAATTGTTCAAAAATTCTGACGAAAACATTGCCGTTGCACTTTTGAATTTGAGGTGGTGTGCCATGGCTGGGTTCCCAGTGTCTTGGTCACCTGATCAAAGCCCGTGGGCTAGAAGACTCTCAAGAAACTATGATAGCAGAAAAAGAGCTGCCTAATTGATGTAAGAATGAGATTTGTTTGGATCAACTCTGATCTTTTGAGTTGCTCTTAATTGTCATATGGTAAGGGCTATGCACGTCTTGATAGTTAACAGAGGATAGAGCTTCTTAGTTTATCAGTGACAGTCTGACAGGCTCCAAAAGTATACTGTATAAGTACTAGAGTTATGAAGCCATACAAACCCAAAAAAAAAAGAAGAAAAAAAAGAAGCAAGATGTGGAGTCGGTGATACTAACAGGACTAGTTGCAATTTTCTCGTGAAGCAAATCAGCTGACCTTTTAAAAACTTTAGAAAATCCAGATGTGTGTAAGACTAGCAAAATAAGCTGAGCCGGACAACGAGGAGATGTTAACTCTAAACCATTACTGGTGGTTTTTGTGCTGTAAAATTCGCAGTGAATGCCTCCTTTTTTTTGGGTGGGGCTGATGTATCATTAATTTTTTCTTTATAATTTACGACCAGCAAGATGAAATTGTTTGAAATGTATATTTAATTGCGATCATGATTCATTGCAATCCCGTGTAACAGGTCAGAGTTACTCACTAAAGAGAAATAAGATGAGAAGAACTTTCAGCAATGATGGCCTAAAGTTGACTACCTTTACCTTCTTTTACCTCTCTGTATGTATAGTAATAGCTTTTATGTTTAGAAAGATTTTTACTTAAATTTAACCATACTAAAGTGGACTAAAATGCTACATTAATATGACTCAACAAAAATATAGCAACAATAAATGATATGCTTAAGATTTTAGATATTATAAATTTGAGATTTATATATATATTTTAATAAATTTGGATTTATATTAGAAGCTTTCAACCCGAACATGTTTTTTCCATTATTTAAGTGCACAAAACCGAATAGAACCAATGTGGACTGAATAGGACCGCCATGAACTGAATGGACTAAATAGAACCAAAATGGACTGAATATGACTGAAGTGGATCAAAATGGATAGAATAGACCGAATAGGACCAAATAGAACCAAAGTAGAAAGAAGGACCAAATAGGACCAAAGTGGACAGAATAGGACCAATGTGGACCGAATAGAGCCAATGTAGACTGAATTGGATTTAAGTGGACTGAATAAGATCAAATATACAGAATTGGACCGGATAGAACTTTAGTGGGCAGAATGGACTAAATAGAACCGAATGGACCGAATAGGACCAAATGAACCGAATAGAACTAATGTGAACTGAATAAGACTTTTCAATATTTATCATTTTTATTGCATTTTTAGGTCTCATATTCTAATATCTATTTTAGTTTTTTTTTTTTTTGCTATTTTTTAACTCAAAACTAAAGAGCTTAGCCCAAATATTATAAAATTTCATACGTTTCAATCCAAAAATTAAGAAAAAATTGAATTTTTGAGCTAAAATTGAAAAAGAAAACCTACAAAAAAAATCAATTTAATGCCCAATTAGTCTAAAATGCATTGAAGAGGGACCAAAATTGGCCGCATGGACCGAGTGGACCAAATTGGACCAAAGTAGATTTAATTGAACTGAATAAAAAATTTTAGAGACAACAAATTATCTTCAAAAAAATTTAGAGAAAAAATTATACATTATATTTAGGGATGTTCATAGTGTGGTGCAGTTTTGGGCCATTTTTAGCACTGCACTTTGCGATACAATTTAGTCAAAACCATAACCGTACTGTACCTCATTTTTACAGTCACATGTGCGTTGCAATGCAGTTTAGAGTTTAGCCAAAACTATAACCGCACCGCACCTCATTTTTGTGATCACATGTGCGTTGCGATGTATAAAATAGGTTTGAAGCCAGTATATTTTTCAAATTTTGGGCTTTTCTTACTTAGCCCAAAATTGATTTTTCCCTTTATTTTAGGCCAAGTTTTAAACTATTGAGTTAATTTTTCTTTATTTTGGAGTTGGCTTTCCTAATCAACACTTGCTTGGATTATTAATTTTTTTTTTTTTGGGGTTAAAAACTAGGGTTATTAAACTACTAATAATATATTCAATATTAAAAAATAAATATATTAATATATAGAGAGAGTGCAATATGGTGAGATTTGTACGATTTTTTTATTATAAAACCGAAAATTGCATTGCACCATGCAGTGTGGTGCACTATTAATTGCGATGCGGTACAGTTATGCCATTTTGCGGACGATTTTTACAGTTTGGCAAACACCCTAATCATATTCCAATACAAAATAATTATTTATTTTCATGCATCACATGGATCTACGACTAGTATCTATATAATATCTAAAAGTTGAAACATAGTATTTATTATTACTAGCTTCTATTAAGCTACATCAATGTAGCATTTTGGTCTATATCTGTCAACTTAGGTCAATTTTGGCCCAATTCGGAACATTTGGGCAAAGTGAAGAGATGTGAGTGACATTAAGGCTGTGTTTGGTTCCCGTAAAATATTTTTAAGTGTTTGGTTGTATAATGAAAATTGTTGTAGAAAATATTTTCATGTGTTTAGTTTTATTCTGAAAATGCTATTTTCCTACACATTTTTCACATTTTTTCAGCTATTTTCTCAGCATCCAATCAAATTTTATTATAAAAAATTTCAAAATCACAGCAAACTCCGGCGATCAAAAGCAGAAACAAAACCAAAGAAAAAAAAAATCAAATCCGGTCAGATCGTGGGTTCTGGGTTTGCGAGTCGCACTGGCGATCGACGATCGACGATTGTGGTGATCGATGATCGACGATGGGTTCTAGGTTCTGGAAGTGCGATCGTGGGTTCTGGGTTCGCGAGTCATGGGTTTGCGAGTCGCACCGGTGATCGACGATTGTGGCGATCAACGATCGACGATGGGTTCGTGGCGATTTGGGCTCTCTCTTTGCGTGGCGATCGTGACGATGGGTTCGTGGCGATCGACGATGGGTTCGCTGGCAAAGTCGCACCGCGATCTGGGCTCTCTCCTTTTCTTCCTCTCTCTCTCTCTCTCTCTCTTTTCGAAAATACTTTGAAGTGAAAATAGGAACTGAAAACCATTTCCGTTGTCTAAGGGAAAATAGGAAGTGATTTTCCGGAAAATTCTATTTTCCGTAACTGCCAAACACGCGAAAAATGTGGAAAATAATTTCCTGAAATTGTTTACCACCAATTCAAATGCAGCCTAAGGTGCAAAAGGATGCATGTCTAAAATTTTTAAGCCCCAAAATCTTGACGCGAGATTATAGAAACAGGATGGATGCTTGTCATAAAATAGTCCAAGAACTCCAGACTCTCTTGATAGTTATAAAATAATTGAAAAGATGCATGTTTGAGACAAAGTACATACAGGGATTTCGCTAGATGCGCCTACAAATATATCTTGGCTTTAGAATTAACATTATCAATCATTTTGACTATTGAGATTTGAGAAAGCCTACTCCGTGGCAAGTTAGAATTTTTCCTTCTCAACCAGCAGTAACTCATCCATGGATTGATCCTTCAGCTTCTTCCAAACTTAAAAAGCACCCCCCTTTTTTCACATAATGGCTCTAGTTTAAAATGAAGAACATTTTGCTCCAACAGCACCTTAACTTCTGTTCTTTGCAATTCCATCCATAGTAATTTAAACATTTTCTCCTGGAGGCAATTCTGCGAGCTTTGGGGTAGTCCCAAGCACTCGTTCCATATCAAAACGGACTTCGATGTTACGAATGCTGTAGCCGACCACCATCAGCCAATAAAGAAGCTTGGCAAGTTCTGGTGCACTAGTCTCTGTTGCACTTGTCTGTTATGATAGATACAAATTTCAACAGGTTAGTGAATATCTCAAATGATAATATATCAAAGAGACCTGGCAACAATCAGTATAAAACAAAATATGAACATCATCCATAAGCATCAGAAATTAGATGCAAGTTATTTGTTGGATACTTCCTAGTTTGAAGGCCTATCAAAGTAAAATGAACAAAAAAATTTCTAGCATGTTCACTGAAGATTTGACCAGAAAAATTCATGGATATAATAGCTTAAGTTTATGATGGAGATAAATCCAGTTCATCTTGACTTAATATAACATTGGCAATTTGGTTCCACTGTTGCTTAGACCATAAAGCACTGAAATGTTCAAGTCAACTAAGGGTAGAGTCATAGAGCTTAATACTATCTAATTTCTAAGAAAATATTAGCCATGATTTGGAATTTTTCATGGATGTCAACAGTTGCGTTTTCAAAACATTTTCTGCTCAAGTAATTATCATACTATCCCCATTTTAAACTAAACAATGTCATACTCCAAATAGTGCTAGAATAAGTAAAATGAAGGAACCCTGTTAAGCAAGATTTTTACGGTTCTGAGACCCCAGCTTAATTAAAAATATTCAATCAACTTCACCAATTTACCATATTGCAACACCAGTATCTTGGAGAATTTCTGTGAATTCCTTCATTACAAGAGGATAAACTGGAATTTAAACCTTGTTGAAAAGATCGTATCAAACCTTCATTTGGCTAGGATCCGAAACAGCCAAAAGGCGCTTTATGAATGTGTTCATTGCAAGCACAACATCCTCTCCAGCACTACTTGTCAAATCCTGCAAAATGTTGAAGCAATAAATTGTTGGAGAATCAGGGACACATTATAACAACAATATTACATACAAGAGGACATAAGTTTTCATTACCTTCAGATTTTGGGGCTCAAGAGACTTGAGATATTCCAACAATTCATTTTGCCCATTTAATGATTTTCTACCAACTTGACGATTCAGTTCCTCAACCTCAGCTTCAAGTAACTCTATGTACTTTTTAGCATCAATTTTCTCAGGACCTGAGACATTATTCCACCTAATAACATCACCTGACACATTCTTCTGTGTACCGGGTGCATAATCTGGCGCATCCTGTAACAGTCACAGTATCAGGTCAAACAGTGTACCAACCAGGGCAGAAGTTAAATAACTATAGTACTTATTCAAAAGACACCTAGAGCATTTTTTAAGAAGAAAAGAAAAGGCTATACTCCCACAGAAAACCAATTTATACACCTGCATGCCAGGTTTTTGCACCTAAAATTATTTTTAAAAATACCTTCCACCTAAAACCCGGTGTAAGAAACAGAGATGAATTCCTTGCATTGTTATTGGTTTAGAAAAAGTAGTCTCCTCACTCCAGAACAGCATCAATTTAACCCAATGGATTTTTCATAGCTGACCAGACGATAAAGTCTATTAGCAATTCTGAATGGTCATAACTAATAACAAGGAAGTCCTATCATCACCATGCACATCATATATAAGCCCCAGATGAATTATATTGTTTTTTTTTCCTTCCCATTTATCACTGAGGTACTGGCATACAGCATCCTGTCATAATGGACAGGTGCAAAATGAGGCACATGGTTCAAGGTTCGAGCACAAACATCCTCTCCCCTTTGAGTGGTTGCAAGAGTCCTTGTAAATGAGTCTGACGAACTTGCGATTAAATTATCTAACAATTTCGATGTTCTTGTTCTTGTTCCTCTTCAAGAGTGGCAATGCTACAAAATTTGTTTCTTAAAGACAGAGCGGGTGCCCAGAGAGGGGGAGAGGGGGAGGAGGGAGGTGGAAAGGAAATTGCCTTTTTATCTTGTGCATCAGGAAGGGCAACCTGCTCCAAGCTTTGTTGTAGTTCCAATCGGTATTGTGCATTCTTAAACATGTATCCAGTCATCATGACACTGTACATTAGCTGCGCAAGGTTTTCAGCAACCTGAAAGAAAAGTCAAGTGATATTAATAAAACAAAACTCATATTCAGTGAAAATGTACAACTCAAGAGAGGGGAATAATAATGCTAAAAAAAGCACTCATGGAAAAATCAAACCAGCTTAAAAATTTTAAGGGAAAATACAAAAAACAAACAAAGTTATACCCATCTTCAAATTAGGTCCTGGGTTTCTAATTTTATCAATTATATTCATTCTTTTTGTTCAATTTCAGTATTAGGTCTCCATCTATTTCACACACCATTTACTAAATACATGTATCAAAACGTTTGTGTTTTACCAAAGCAAATTGATGCTTCAGAACCCCCACAAAATGACATCATTAGTAGACTCTCTCTACTCTCTTTTTGAAAATTCACCAGACCAAGACTGACCATCAAAGCCAACAAGCAACACTGCCACCTTTCCACTCCAAACCAAAATACCACCCCCAAATCTCAGAACCCATTCACTTCAAAGAAGATCAAAACTCAGAACATATTCACTTCAAATAAGAAAAAGTAGGGAAAAAACAGAACAAAACAAAACAACGTACCACCCAAATCGTAGATTCAAATAAGATCATTTTCCCACATTTTCTCATGAACCAGACATACCACACACAAACTCAAAAACACCATAACCCAAAATTTTCCCCCCAAAACAACTTTTTTTTTAATTTGTAAGAGAAGAAATTCATTGATGAAAAAAAATGGGGGGAGGCCCAAGTATAAATGGAGTATACTACGGATACTAAAGAAGAAAAAATAAGAAAGAAAACAAAAAACAAGCTGTCCAAAAAGGTTAAAAGATTGGATTCTATATTGAAAGAAGACAAATGAGCTCGTTGCCACTTGAATAGTGTTTCCATAAGCTGTGAAGTTGAATTATCGAACGTTTTTTGCCTTCAAAGTTACACATATACTTCTCTCCAAATAGTCCACATCAAACAAGAGGGAATAGCTTCCCAGAAAATCAAGAATAATGAGACCCCCTTTTCCTCAAGTTGTCAATTGTTAACAATTTCCCCTTCATTGTAGACCAAATAAAAAAACCAACGCGAGGAGTTTTAAAACACCACATGGCCCTCCAAGGGAAATGTCGGTCCCCCCACTCCTCAATGTTTTGTACTAAGTACTAGCTTTCAATCCTTGAGCTTTGGAAGAGTCCAGATCATCCTATCCTCTTGAGAATGGCGTATTTTGGCAGTATACAAATCCTTGAGAAACAAGTCCATGAATTCTAGCTCCCAATCATGTAACAAACAAAAAAAAGAAGGATTTTAGTGAAGCACCCATTTGAAACATCCAAATAACCAACCAACTTTGCTTATTTATTCCTTGCAAACTGAAAAAGTTCTAGATGTTAAATTACCGATTGTCCTAAAAGTTTAAGCTAGTAGAAAATGGTAAATTTAATTACTTAACCATAAGTCTAACATGTCTAACACTCCCTCTCACTTGTGGGCCTAAACTTCCCCTTAATAAGTGAGAGCCCAACAAGTGGGAATTTAATATTTTAAATAGGAGGTAGAGTAAAACCAGGGATCGAACTTAGGATTTCCTACTCTGATACCATGTTAAATTACCGATTGTCCTAAAAGCTTAAACTAATAGAAAATGGTAAATTTAATCACTTAACTATAAGTCTAACATGTCTAACACTGGATATTAATTCTTAGTAGTCACCAAGATCTTTGTAACTAAATGATATTTCTTGGTCTCCTTTATGAGGACAACCTAGGTTTGAATCTCCCCTCCCCATTTATTGCAACAATTGAAATATCAAAGAAGATCTTGAGACTCTTGTCTCCCCACCAATAGTCATGCGAACAACGAATCTTATTACCTGTCGCACCTCATATTTTACAAAGCTCTCAAACTTTAACCAACCCTTGTTTATATATTTGCATAAGTTCACACCATATGCACCCCCTTCTCCCCCCCCCCCCCCCCCCCCTACATTATCTGTACATCAACCTCCCTCAGATGTTCCGTACTTGATTTTGACCACTCCACACTAAATCCATCTCCACCCCAAACCTCCCAATTGAATGGGAAAACAAACATAATCCCAATTAATCAAATTGAACTTAAATTCATCCCCCAAACCATCCCCAACAGAAATCCCACTGAATTTTACCCATTCTATTTGCAACACCGATAGGCTGTGGGAAAAGAGAGTAAGAGACATAAAATATGTAGGGAGACTGGAGAGAGTACTTTTAATTAAAGTCAGCCTTCCACACTTTGACAGGTATCTCTTTTTCCAACTTTCTAGCCTTTTCTCCATTCTTTCTAGAACATCATCCCAAATAGCCCTACCTTTAGAGAAAGCCCCTAGTGGTCCCAGACATTTTAATGGTAAGGCAGATATTTTACACCCAAGTATGTCAACTAACCTTTCCAACCATAAAACATTTTAATGGTAACGTCTTCAATTATCTTCAAACCATAAAACTCCCTCAAAAAGTAACAAGGTGCAACAACTACCATACCTCTTTTGGCCTTGAATCACACATGATAAGTGTATCATCTGCAAAAAACAAGTGTGAGATCCTAAGAATATAACTATTCGCCTTTACAAAAATCTTAATAGGAATCCCCCATCCACAACTTTTGAGATCATTCTACTTAGAACTTCCATCATAGAGACAAAGAGGGGTGAATGGGTCTCCTTAACAAGAACCATAGTACTTGCAACAACAAAAACCACATCAGTATTCAAAACCGAACAATCAAAATGCAAGAATGAATTCACTTCCTCAACTTTTCCCTATAAAAAGAAAATCCCAATTTAGAGGATCATAGGCTTTTTCTAGGTCGAGTTTACAAAGCACTTCAAGAATCCCTTTCCTTCATCGACTGTCCAGACACTCATTAGCAATATATACTGAGTCTAATATTTTTCTTCCAAGAATAAAAGTATAACGCATGTTAGAAATGAGCTCCCCCATTACTTTCTTCAGTCTATTCGAGGGGAACTTAGCCAAGATTTTATATTAGGGTAATCGGTCTAGAACCTTTTACATTCACTGCACTTATTTTTTTGAGAATAGGAATAATAAAGGTAGCAAACTCTTTCAAACATACCTTCCTCATGGAAATATTTGAAGAAATTTAAGATATCTTCCTTGACCACATTCCAGCAGACTTGGAAAAAGGTCATTGCATATCCATTAGCATGCCCAAATCCCAAATTCAAGACCAAAATTTTGTTTCTTTCCCACACTTTCCTACCAAACCAAATAAAATAAATTTTTTTTTTTTTACCACCAGCCATGGACAAACCCAACCATGGCCAAGAACCACTTGAGCCACCACCTCCCAAATCAAACCCCAATCTAACACACAACCATGACAAACCCTAACTCCCAAAATCACCTGCCATTGCCGCCCAATCACAACCCCATGCCACCGCTTCCATGTCTCAACACCTCTCCCCCCCCCCCCCCTCTTCTTAGACCGACTCAACAACTGAATCAAAGACACCCTGAGCCACTGATCTATCAAGCATTCCTCACACCCTGTTGATGAAACCGAGCCACTGGCCCAAAATTCCTTCAAATGGCTTCTGTCCCTTGAACTCATCAAATCAGCCACTTGAAGCTCATCAAACCAGTCACTGTCACCTCCAAATTCCATTTGCCATCATCTTCTGATCCCAACCGCTATGAACTTCAAACTGCAGAATATGCTGCCTACAAATCACTGCCTTGAGAGGAAAAAAGGACGGTGGAGTCCTTGAGAGAAAAGAAAGAGTGAGACTTAAACAAGAGAAGAGAGAGGGTCCTAAAAAGACCCCTTTTTAAGGGAAAATAGCATCGTTTTGGGGGGATGTCAATTTGCTTCGGTAATATGCAGACATTTTGATAAACATATTTTGTAAAATGGCATTACAGCAAAATTGACAGTGGCCAAGAATTAAAAGGAACATGACTTTAATTGACAAAATTAGAAACCCACGACTTAATTTAAAACAATGGTAGAAGTGTTTTCCCCAAAATTTCAATAGCCATTTTCAGGCATAATATTCAATTCCACAAATGCATTTGCACATAAAAAAGCAACTACACTTACAGTGGTAACTGTTACTGCAAAAAATTGTGGTGGAAGTGTTCCAATCATATTTGTCACTGTTTGGCGCATAGCATCAACTACCTGAAAGGTGAGCATGAAAAAGAATTCATTTCCACCAGGAACACATGACCATGGATAATAAAAACCTCCAAGTAATACTACAGCGGCATTATATAATATCGAATGCATTGGTAACATACCTGTTGAGGTGCTCTCTTCACAAACATCTCCATAAATTCTGGCTGCACATTTTTGACATACTCCAATAGAATTTCTCTTCTGGTCTTTGGCTGTTGATTTCAAAAAAGGGACACAAACATACAATCAACTATGACTACAACAAATCAAGCGCAAACCATTCAAATCAAAATATCGGGGAAGTGGGTAACATTTCCCTAGACAACAATTCTAAAACTTGGTACAGCATGCTGAAGCCAAAGGTTAAGCAGCACTTCACATTTGAGTGTCTTGGGCTGTAATGCCTCACAATTTAGCTGTGATCTTTGAACCAACATAAAATGGGGTATCATTAAATATATTGCCAATGCTAATAACACAACAACAACAACAACAAATCCTTAGTCCCAAATTTTCGGGGTCGGCTATGGATCCTCAACAAGATTAGTAAGGGTGAGCCACATGTATTATTTTCCTCCGTTATATTCTATCCGAAGTCATAGTTTCTGTTACCATCTAGGCCAATAACAATGGGACAAAATATTGGAACCAATTATCCTATGGTCCAAGTTATAATAGGAATTTCTCAATAGTTCCATTCCAACTCCCTAGCCTGTCTAGAGGGCATAATATTATTATTAACCACAGCACACATCATTTAGGGTAGGAAAAACAAAAATCGTATCTCTTTTTGATAGTATTATTTAAATTAATCTATATCTATCCCAATTTTTCACTTCTAATTAAGTTTTCATAATACCCTCCTCGCCGTTCTAGTATATAATACCATCATTACTAATAACTACCTTAATGACCAACATTATCCTATATAAGCCATGAAAACCACCATAATTTTTTCATTCACATAAGTTCACAAAAAAAGTACAAAAGCATAAATCAAACAATACACTCATACATAAATGTGTAAAATGTATATCTACAGAGAGAGAGAGAGAGAGAGAGAGAGAGAGACCATAGCTCCGTTGGGAGGCTTGGAATCGCCGGAGCCATTGGGAGCTTGGTTCTTGGAAGAATCATAAGCGAGAATTGTGAGAGCAAATCTTCTTCCTCCGCTGTGCTTGGTCCTTATCGTGGGGAAGTTAATTACAGAGCTCCAACGATGCGAGCAATGCAAACAAGACGAAGACGAAGAAGAAGTAGAAGAAGAGGAAGAAGAAGCAAATTGAGGTTGAGGAACTAAGAAGGGTTTCACTGTTAAAGAATACATTTTGGTAGCAAATCAAATAAATTCCTTTGTTTTCTCTCTCTCTCTCTCTCTAACTCGAACCCTAATTCCTTTATATCATCGCCATTAACAATAGCAGAGAGAGTGTGTGCGTGAGAGAGAGAGTGTGTGAAAGTATAATGTCTATGTTTTTCTTGTGCTGGGAGACTGGAGTTGTCACTTTCAAGAGATGAGGGCTCGTTTTGCACGAGTGACAATTGCTGCCGGACCACCGGATTATCGGGTGTTGAAAAAAAAAAAAAAAAAAAAAAAACCTTCAAATGGAAAATGAATAGTTCATATTAATTTTTTTTGTTTAATTCAAACATAATAAAATTTTAATATTATTAAAAACAAACTACTGATCATTTTTTATTATTTTCAATGAAAATTTTCAGAATTCAAATAAAATTCATTTTTATTGTAACTATTGAATTTGTCCAAAAAAAAAAAAAAAATACAAATCAAAAGATGTATCCACTAGCAAGTATTGCATTTTTAAATGATATGACACTAATACTATAGAGACGGGTTTTGGATCTTAAGTCCAAAAGGTAAATGGATTAACGCCTAAATAGTTCAATACAATAAATTTGTAGAGAGTGAGCCAAAAACTAGGCTTCAATGAACTATAAGGGCTGTCCAACCTACCCGGCCACCTGCCCAACCCGCCCAATCTCGACTCGCTGTAACTCGATCCGACATCTCCAATGGTCTAACGCAGGTCCGAACTCTCTAACTCGACCCCACGTGCGTCGGTTGCTAGTTTTATGTTTCAAAACCCGTGACACTCAACACGAATCGAAACAATCATCCTCTCCGGTGAAATATTATGAATTTTGGACCAAATCCGGTGAGATCCTTCGAGATCCGGTGACGTTTTGGTGTTCCTCAGCTCTGATCCAGCCATCCTTGGTCTTCCTTCGCTCAGATCCAGTGTTATTTGCTCAGATTCACTCAAATCCGGCCAAGATCTACTCTCCTCATTCGCTCAGATTTGCTCAAATTCGACGGTGTTGGGTTAGATTTGACTTAGATTTACACAAATCCGGCTATTCTTGGTTAGATTGGGCTCCGATCTACTCAAATTCGGCAATAATCTGTTAGATCCGATCGTCCTTCAACTCAGATTGACGAAGAGAGATCTTCTCCTCTGCTCGCCATCGCTTATCATCAAACTCGACCAACCCGACAGTTTGACTCAACCCGTGGTGGTTGGCGGTCGGTTATGGGTCTGTTTTTGTTCCACCCGACCTAAGCAGGTCAAGTTCGGGTTAAGGCTAAAACCGACTCGAACCGACCCGTAGACAGCCCTAAACTATACAATGCTCACCATGAATTGGAGAAGGTAGGAAAGCCAAGAAAAACAAGTTTTATACAAAGAAAGTCTTCCTCAGCTAAGTCCAAGGAAAATAGTTCTTGATTCTATTACTCTTGAACTTTAGTACAATTTCAATTCTTAGTGCTACAGTGTTCTCTTTACAGATTCTTAGATACCCTTCTACAATGGGATTTTCTTCTTTATATTACCCTTTTTCGCTCCATCTCAACCATCCATGCGTTGATCAGATGTCTAGCTTTTATCTTTGTCCCATCAGCACCTTTTTGAAGTTTTAGAGGTAGCTGTAAGGTTGAATATCACTGTTCAGGTATCACTTCCACATTAATGTGGCCAAAGAGTTAGCTACAAAGCATTCAATGCGGTGGTAGCAGCTTTTTTTAGATATTTCTTACTTTCCCATTGCCTTATCCCTTCCTGATGATTATCCTTACCAGTAGAACTGCTTAAAATGTTACTCTTGATAGTGGGTCCACCCTTCTGACCTTTGCTTTGTTAAGCTAAGATGGCATTTGTCCTTAGACCCCTTTCCTGAATCCTCATGACCAGACCCCCTTCTTCATTCACTAATGTGCACTTCCACGATAACGTTTACCCGTTTTCAGACTATTAAGCGTTCTCAAACAGGGCCCATGGCTCAATATATATTTCTGGGCCTGTTATCCTTACAAATATTATTAGATCCAATAAGAATAAGATGTTAACTATAAAATGGAAGCAAGTTGTTCTCATTCGTCAATAATGTTTGAATTAGTTACTAGAACAACATAATTCAATTCTTGTGTGTTTATTAGTATATTGTATCGAACATACCATATTATATATATATATATATATATAATTTGTAAATATAAAAACTCCGTACAAAATAAATATAAGAACTACATCATTCATGCAATCTCATAACCCAAAATAAAAAGGTTATAGGATGACAAAATTATGAACAATAACCAAATCATTTAATTTATCGATCTTATAAGTGCTCCCAAAAAGAAATATAAAATAATTTTTTTTTATATAAATAAGTGAATTAAGAGCTGAAATGTACTTGATGAGGAATGATTTGGGGGAGGAAAAAAACTAACAAACTCCAAAAGATCTATTAAAAAAAAAAAAAATACAACTCAATTATAGAGTTTTTTTTTTCCTCGTTAAAAAAAAAAAAACTATAGTTTTTTTTTTTGGAGGCTGGAATATCTATTCCTGAGAGTCCTGACCACCATAAAGTTCTTGCCCGAAATGACTGGAATGACTGGAATAGGTCAAAAAGTTTGGAATATGGACCAATATTTGAATTGTGCGGCTGCTGGCTTTTTTTTTTTTTTGAGAATCAAAGAAGTGCCTTTTATTCAAAGAAAATATTAGAGTCTACAGAAACAAAAGAAAAGAACTGTGGAGGAGCATCCTCCATCCACGCACTATAGTCTAAAACAATTAAAAAAAAAAAAAAACTGAAACAAACGTAACCATATTACCCTCTCTCTTGAAATGAGAGTAGTGTAATTTACTTAAACATCTTGCCAAAACCACACCAAACCCTAGTTTTTGCTTCCAACATAATATTACATCCTCAAGATTGACCTTAACCATGTCCAAGATAGGAGCTCTCCAATGAACTCGGATCAGGGTGGACTGTGGTTGTGGAGGATGTTGCACTGCCTGGAAATCCAGTGGGATTTCATTGGCCACGTTGGCAAGTTGCTTTGAAAAGCCACAAGGTTGGGTAGTTCTGACACAATTCCGATGTGTCCCTGATATCCAAATCATGACCATGAGCGGCTTTTTATTTTGTTTTTGTTGGAGCATTTTAATATTAAATAAATAAAATGAATAAATGTAATAACATAAATGTAAAGATGTGAGAGTGAATATGGAAGATGAGGAGTTAGTGAAAATGTTTAATCCCACATTAAAAAGGAGAGAGACTATTTTATTATTTTTAATTGTGGTGATTAATGGGTTAAAATGTATTGACTCAAATATTGGGCTAGATACGTGCGAAAGGGGGAGGTGAAGAGTGGATGTATCAAAATTGGAAATAAATCAGCCTCTTAGATCCTCCTACTTGACAGATATAAATAGACTCATTCAGACTCAATCCAAGTTACTGTAAATACAATATACACACAAATTCTTGTCAAAGAAGGGTGTTCTTTCTGGTGGAGGACACTTGTTAGGCTGTTGTATCTTGGGGGAGACAAGTCAGAGAAGGCCTGCACCGGTTACAAAGTTTAGCCAACCAATGGCTTGAATCTCCTTAAAGAGAGCGAGTGCCACGCCTCAGTCCAAATAGTGTTGTGTAATTTCTCTCTTTAAAGTAATAAAAATTCAGAAGTATTATTCAGTTTCTCTTTGTATTATTTCTATTATCATTGTATTTGCACCAACAATTTTAAGGAGATTCAACACATGGAGCCTACACAAGAGAAACCAAATGAGCTTGTTGGAGATCTTAACAAGCCCTTTCGCTTTAAGGGAACCCACTTCAAGAGGTGGAAAGGAAAGGTCCTCTTCTACTTGAGCCTTCTCAAAGTCTCTTACATCCTCACTGACAAGAATCTATCAAAAGTTCCTACCGATGAGATGAGTGATGAAGAATATATTCTCCATCAAGAAAAAATAGATAAGTATACAAAAGATGAGTATAACTGTCGCTTTTATCTATTGAATTTTCTTGCTAATCATTTTTATGATTATTATGATACAACTTACAATTCTGTTAAGAAAATTTGGAAAGCTTTACAAAGCAAGTATGATACCGAGGAGGCAGGTGCAAAGAAGTATGCTGCTAGCAAATTTTTCCGTTACCAAATGGTGGATGGAAAATCGGTGGTGAATCAAGCACAAGACTTCTAAGTGATTGTGGCAGAATTGAGATCCGAAAGCATAAAGATTGGAGACAATTTGGTGGTAGCTGGCATAATTGACAAACTACCACAATCTTGGAGGGAGTTCCAAAAGACTTTGCGGCACAAACAAAAGGAGACATCCTTGGAGACTTTGGTCACACGCATCCGTGTGGAGGAGGAGGCTAGAGGACAAGATGCACTCATGACACAAGAGAGCAATGGTAATTCCACCACAAAGGTAAACCTTATTTCAGCCAATAATAATATGCCTAAAAATCATTTTCCTAGAAATAGTCAATTGAAGCCTAAAAAGAGAGCCTTTAAAAATAATAATAGACCTTAAGGAAGGGGAAACCCGAACAAAAATTACAATAAGAACCAAGGACCCCCTTCACAAGATCAATTTAATAGATCCTATTTTGTCTGTGGCAAGAGTGAGCATATTACTCGATTTTGCAAATTTCGGAAACGTGAATCTGTCCCGCAGGCTAACGTAACCGAAGAGCCTTTAGTGGCTATGATTACAGACATTAATATGGTGCAATATGTTGAAGGATGGTGGCCAGATTATGGTGCTAATAGTCACGTCTGCTATGACAAAAATTAGTTCAAGTTGTACACTCTTTTTGAAGAAGAAAAAACTGTTATGCTTGGTGACTCTAGCAAAACCAAGGTTCTTGAGAGTGGTGAGGTTGAATTGAAATTCACTTCTGGACGCGTGCTAATATTGAAAGATATTCTTTACACTCTGTCTATGAGGAAGAATTTGATGTCAAGTTTTTTGCTTAACAAGGCTGGCTTCAAGCAAACTATGGAATCTGATAATTATGTAATCACTAAAAATGGATTATTTGTGGGCAAGGGTTATGCTTGTGATGGAATATTTAAATTGAATATTGAGAATAATAAAGCATCTACCAGTTCAGTTTATATGCTTTCTTCTATTAATTTTTGGCATGCTCATTTATGTCATATAAATAGTAGATATGTGGGAATCATGAGTAGTTTAGGATTAATTCCAAGACTGTCAAAAGATTTTGAAAAATGTGAAACTTGTAGTCAAGCTAAGATTACAAAAAGGCCTCATAAAAATGTTGTAAGAAATACCGAATTGCTTGAGTTAATTCACTCTGATTTATGTGAATTTGAGGGAATTTTAACTCGTGGAGGAAATAGATATATTATCACTTTTATTGATGATTTCTCAAAATATACAACTATTTATTTGTTGAAAAATAAAAGTGATGCTTTTGAAAAATTTCAAGATTTTTTAAAAGAAGTTGAAAATCAATTTGGTAGAAAAATAAAAAGAATAAGAAGTGATAGAGGCCGTGAGTATGAATCAAGTGCATTCAACTCATTTGTTTAGTCTTTGGGAATTATCCATGAAACTACTGCACCATATTCACCCGCTTTTAATGGTGTGGCTGAAAGGAAAAATAGAACTTTAATTGAGTTAACAAATGCCACGTTAATTGAATCTAGTGCACCTTTGCATTTTTGGGGTGAAGCTATTTTAACTGCATGTCATGTTTTGAATAGGGTGCCACATAAAAAGTCACACACCACACCTTTTGAGATGTGGAAATGACATAAGCCAAATTTGGGATATTTGAGAGTATGGGATTGTCTTGCTTATGTAAGGCTTACTGACCCTAAAATGCCTAAATTGGGAATTAGAGCTACTACCTGTGCTTTTCTTGGTTATGCAATTAATAGTACAGCCTATAGATTTTTTGATCTTGAAAACAAAATAATTTTTGAATCTGGTGATGCAATTTTTCATGAAGAAAAATTTCCTTTTAAATTGAAAAATAATGGGGGTGAAGAAAATATTTTGTCACAACCTAGTTCTTCTACTTCACATTTACAAAGTCAAGAAAATTTTGAAATGGAACCTAGAAGGAGTAAAAGAGCTAGAGTTGAAAAGGATTTTGGTCCTGATTATTATGTTTTTAACATTGAGGAAAATCCCCAAAATTTAAAAGAGGCTTTAACATCACCTGATGCTATATTTTGGAAAGAGGCTATAAATGATGAGGTATAATCTCTAATTTCTAATAGAACTTGGAAATTAGTAGATCTTCCACCGGGTTGTAAGACCATAGGTTGTAAATGGGTCCTTAGAAAAAAAGTTGAAACCGGATGGATTAATAGATAAGTTTAAAGTTAGACTTGTTACAAAAGGCTTTAAACAAAAAGTTGATCTTGATTTCTTTGATACTTTTTCTCCGGTAACAAGAATTACATCTATTAAATTGTTAATTGCTATTGCTGCAATTTTTGATTTGAAAATTCATCAAATAGATGTAAAAACTGCTTTTCTAAATGGGGACCTAGAGGAAGAGATTTATATGGATCAACCCGAAGGTTTTGTAGAGCCTGGACAAGAAAGCAAGGTATGTAAGCTAACTAAATCCCTATATGGCTTAAAACAAGCACCCAAGCAATGACATGAAAAGTTTGATTCCTGCATGATTGAGAATGGTTATAAATCAAATTAATGTGATAAATGTATTTATTCTAAATCATGGAATAATTTACATGCTATTAGTAGCCTTTATGTGGATGATATGTTGATTTTTGGCTCAAATATGCATGTTATAAATGAGACAAAAAATATGCTTAAAAGCCATTGTGATATGAAAGATCTTGGTGAGGCTAATTTTATTTTGGGCATGAAAATTACAAAAGTATGTGATGGAATATATCTTGATCAATCACATTATGTTGAGAAAATATTGAGAAAATATAATTTTCATGATCACAAAAGTGTAGCTACTCCTTTTGATTCTAGTGTTCATTTATTTCCCGAGAATAATGATGATGAGATTTTTAATTAAAAGGATTATACTAGTATCATTGGTAGTTTGCGTTATGCTATTGATTGTACTAGGCCTGACATTGCATATGCACTAGGAATGCTTAGCAGATTTACTAGCAAGCCTAGTAAAGATCATTGGCTAGCTATTGAGCGAGTCATGAGATATTTAATTGGTACCAAAAACTATGGCTTATTATATAAAAAGTACCCTGCTGTGATTGAAGGTTTTAGTGATGCTGATTGGAATACTTTGTCAGGTGATTCTCTCTCTACCACTGGTTATATTTTTACCTTAGGTAGTGGTGCTATTTGTTGAAAATCTAAAAAGCAAACAATAATTGCTAATTCAACGATGAAAGCTGAATTAATAGCATTAGCTTCAGCTAGTGAAGAGGCAAATTGGCTTAGAGATTTGTTATTTGAAATTCCACTATGGCAAAAGCCAATTCCACCTATATTAATCCATTGTGATAGCACTGCCGCAATTGGTAGAGTTAAAAACCGTTACTATAACGGTAAATCCAGACCTATAAGAAGAACGCACAGTACCGTGCGATATTATTTGAGTGGTGGCATCATAACTGTGGATTATATTAAATCTAATGATAATCTTGCAAATCCATTTACCAAGGCCTTGGCAAAAGATAGAGTCTGGAATACATCGAGGGGGATGGGACTAAAGTCCATAGAATTATGAGTCATGTATGAGGATACCTAACCCAAAGACCAGAGATCCTGAGAATTGGGTTCAATGGGAAAAACGAATCATACGATGGTCGTAAGAAATGCACAATTTTATTTATTTTTAATTATTTATTTTGTAAATAATTATTTAATTGTTCATCCCTATGATGTAAGTGCATTTATCCTGTAATGTGAAGAGGTTGAGTAAAAAACTCTTAATGAAATTTGTAGCTCGTATGAGTGGGGTGTCAGAATTACAGGAGCACCCTTGACAAATTTCACCTATGTGAGTGTGGGGGTGGGGCCGCTCCCTATGAGATTTGGACTTAATCTCAAATACACTCATGAAACCGGGATCAGCACACGGCTGTAAAGTGCTAGCTATAAAAGCTCATGTCAACACCTGGGTTGTTATGTGTAAGCAGTGACGCTTAATTTCCCTAAAGCAGTCCTAGTTCAAGTCGGAGGCCACTACGACTCTGGAGTTGAGATTGCTGTTTTACTAAGTGAAGGTTCAATGCAGAGCACACCTTCATGATGCATAGTGACTTATCTTTGCCTGGTAATCTCTCTTTAACTAAAAATTTAATATTAAAACAAGCAGAGGATTGTTAGAGCATTTTAATATTAAATAAATAAAATGAATAAATGTAATAACATAAATGTAAAGATGTGAGAGTGAATATGAAAGATGAGGAGTTAGTGAAAATGTTTAATCCCACATTGAAAAGGAGAGAGACTATTTTATTATTTTTAATTGTGGTGATTAATGGGCTAAAATATATTGACTCAGATATTGGGCTAGATACGTGCGCAAGGGGGAGGTGAAGAGTGGAGGTATCAAAATTGGAAATAAATCAGCCTCTTGGATCCTCCTACTTGACAGCCCATTCAGAGCAATTACCATATTCGTTGGTGAGTAAATGGCCAGAATTAATACTCCATTTTTACTATGAAAAATAAAGAGCCATTAACCCACTTAATGGACTATCCGTTTGAGCCTTTTCATTCTTCAGAAACTCCTTATCAGACCATTAATTGTGTAACTCCAGCCCATCAGATTAATATACAACAATTAATCTTGTAACATCCACTACATCAGAATAATGGACCTAATTAATTAGAATAAATTGGGTAGTATTTCGTGAGGCCCATTGAGCCTATAAATAGACTCATTCAAACTCAATCCAAGTTACTGCAAATATAATATATACACAAAAAATAGAGAGATTCTTGTCAAAGAAGGGTGTTCTTTCTGGTGGAGCATTGGGGTTGAACACTTTGTGCAAAAGTTGTTCTAGCCATACGACACTTGTTGGGCTGTTGTATCCTGGGGGAGACAAGTCAGAGAAGGCTTGCATCGGTTACAAAGTTTAGCCAACCAAGAGCTTGAATCTCCTTAAAGAGAGCGAGTGTCGCGCCTCAGTCCAAATAGTGTTGTGTAATTTCTCTCTTTAAAGTAATAAAAATTCAGAAGTATTATTCAGTTTCTCTTTATATTATTTCTATTATCATTGTATTTGTACCAACAGTTTTGTTTTGATCATCCACGATAGCAACTCTTTGAAGTCCATGAACGCTGCTTCCACCATTGAATATCTGTTAAGCCAAGACTTAGTCGTGTTGAGGATTTGCTCTAGCCTTGCTTCGTCTGCCCATGTTACGACTATGAACATGGCAGAGGGTCCTTTGGCCCGTAGTGTTGCACTAGGCTCAATCTCTGACCATGGGATCCCAAGCCCATGACAGAGCATTACTAAGAGAATCATTGCATCTGGCGGGGCTGTAGGACAGCCTCCCCCAATATCTGTGATTGAGAGACGCCCTCCTTGGAAATTTGCCGCCTCTTATTTGGTAGCTCAGGGAGTATGCTGTTGTCGTCCATTGCTCTTTTTCCTAGATCCTTATCTTCTTTTCCCCCCCAAAGAGAAGGATGTGAAGCCTGGGCTCGTAGAAGTCGAGACCATTTACCCTGTGTAGGTCTACGAGCTTGCTTAGTCCACATTGTTGGGTTTGTCTCGACGGCACATAAATTCTTTCCTTTGATGCCAGCCGACTTCTGTGAGCCTCTGTTTTTGACTGATGAGATAGAGTTGGAAACCACAGATTTACTTTTCCCATTAATAACCCTTACCGAATTGCCCTGAATAGTCAGATCCTTATCAAACCAGGCCAACTCCATATCTATCTATTTAATTTGAATATCGAATAAATTCTCGGGAGCTATTGAGTCCGGAATTAACTCTGTTTCCTTAATTTTCGAAACCCCAGTAATGTTTGCATTCGTTAATACCATGACAGCCGTTGGGGGAATTGATTCAGTATCATCAATAGGGAGTAACATAGCATAAATGGTGGCCTCATTTGTAACGAGCAGATCATTGACATTAATTTCTGGATTAACTCCTTCATCGGTTACCATACCTGCCTGAACCATCTCTGCCTGAGTTTCCCTTGCCAGCTAGTTTTCCGATTCTGGTGGATTTTTCACCCTTGACTCCCCCCTCTCCCTTGCCGCTTGAAATTCTTTTCTCGTGAATGGGTGTCTATTGTCGTAGAAACCAGGGACCACGATGACATCCCTTCCACTAGATGTGTACGGGGCAGCCTTTAGAGAGGAATTGTACTGCTGTTGTTCCACTTTAAGCGAGCCTTTACTCTGCAGCCACAGCTCGCAACTTTTGTCAGCATGGTTCAAGCGCCCACATCAGAAACAGAGATTTGGTAAGCGCTCATATTTGAATCGAACCCAATGTTTTGACCCATTTTCTAGTGTAATCACCCTGCCTCGGCATAAAGGCAGTGTAATATCAATCATTACTCGAACCCGAATGAAATGTTCACCTTCATCAGTTACTACTCCTGTTGATTTCTGAACTTCCCCAACAATGTCGCAGATGTTTTCTGCCACTTCCTTCTTCATATATCGAATTGGGATATCATGAACCTAGACCCAGAATAAGGTTTTTGAAAAAACCAAATCGCGCACCGGACAATCTGTACTGTACCTTTGTAGCATCACCAGATGCTTGTCGAAACTCCAAGGTTGGTTTTTAAGGATTCTTTCGATATCATTGGGATTATCAAAAACAAACAACACTCGGTGTTCATTTTGGTTACGGATTGTGAACCCGTTTGTAGATCTCCACAACTGTTTGAAAGTTCGCGCCATGGCTTCCATATTTAGGAAACGTGGGGTAAGGAATTGAGCAGCTAGCAAGTATTCACTAGATCTTTGTTCTCTGGATAGGGTGAATCCAACGGTTTCCTTTTCTGAAAGAGAAAAGTTGGTCAATTGATTTGCTAAATCCTCTATGAGAGTGAGACTTGGACAAGGAGAAAGAAAGAAAGTGTCTCCCTACAACCCTGAAAGAACCAAAATACCACTAGCTCAGAAGGTACACTTGTTACCTACTAAGAACAAACTCTCCTTTCAAAGAAGGGACCAACACACTTCTACTGCCTTAATGCTAAAGTTATAGCAAAGTTTACTACAAAAACTTACAAAATTAATGTAGCAATGAGTGTGATCAGTGAGACTTCAATCACTGGGGCTGCTGGCTTTAGAGTTAGGATTGATACCTTTGTATTAATTTCCTTTTTGTATATGGTGGCCCATGATTGAACGAGAACTTAAATAGGATTGACACCTTTGTATTAATTAATTTTTTTTTTTGGGGTTAATCGACGATATCATATAAATCAAAACATTACATCTAGTTCAGTACATGATCTATTGAAGGAAACCCCATTACAATCATCCTCCAAAGCCTTAGCTAAGTCCACAGGCGGACTTGAAAACAAAATATAATATAGTTCTTGATCAGCTCCTAGTCTAGCCATCATATCAGCACATCAGTTAGCTTGGTGGTAGCAGTGCTTCAACTGAACTTGCTGAAATCTAGTCATCAACTGCTTGCAATCGACTAAAATGGGAGATATAATCTGATTTACATAATCAGAATTTTTAATGACATCCACAATCACTTTGGCATCTATCTCAACAATAAGACAAGAGATATTCAAGCAACTACACAACAAAAGGCCGTCCCTCAGCCCCCAAAGTTCAGAAGCAAAGTTGCTGGTTGCTCCTACATGCCTTGTGAATCCTGCAACCCAATTCCCATGCTCATCCCTCACTACCCCTCCACATCCCGCCCGCTCCATACTCCCTCTAACTGAACCATCCGTGTTCAATTTTTTCCATCCTAAGGGCAGTTTCTCCCACCTGATTCCCTTGCTAACTTTTCGGATTGGGTTACATGGTGATGTGACACAAAACATAAACTCTGCAGCTTGGTTGTAAATCTCCCTATACAGGTTTGAATTTGGGCTATTTCTATTGAAAACAAAAGAATTCCTGCTCTTCCAAATGCACCACACAACAAAGTTAAAAATGATTCTCCATGGTGGCTTCCCTTGAGTAAGACTATAGCTTAATTTCCCATTGTTTTGCAGCCACTTATGCAGATTACTCCTCCAAAAATCACTATTATTTCCCTTCACACCTAGCTGACTTCATATTTGCTTTACTCTTGGACAATCTCTAAGGGCATGCAAAATGGTTTCTGGTTCTCTACGACAAAAAGGACACCCTTCATCGTCCACAAATCCTCTTCTAGCAAGACAAGCTTTAACTCCTATGCTATTATGAGAACATCTCCATAGAAAAGTCTTAATTCTAGGGAGTGTATTAATTACTTGATGAGGATTGATATCTCTCTTTCATGTTTTCTATTTTAGATTTACCCTTTTTTGTTGCAGTATCTAGGGCAAAAAGGAAGCACAAGGGAATGATGGTTGTACTTATGTTTGGATGGTTGTTTTCTTCCTTTTCCTACACCAGTCTGATATAGATATTCTTTCTCAAAAAAAAAAAAAAAGAAAAAAAAAAAAAAGAAGCTGATATAGATATTTAAATTTGTTTTTTAAATAGGAGACTGTATATTACCATTGAGTGAGATTTAAATAAATACAAAAGAACACACGTTGCTTTGATTCCTCTTTCAACGTTCCACCAAGTGGTTTTAACAAATTACATAAATACAAAGTAAATATATAAAAAATACATTTTTTTTATTTCTTTCATTTTTTTTTTAAACGTCCAAAACAGGCTAAGAGAATAATACTTTAATTCATTAAATTCTCTCATAACATATCTATTCGTTCCTTCACAACTCACATGTGTGAAAATGCAGTCAAATAATTTACATATTTAAGGATGTGTTTGGTAATTTTATTTCGTGAATTCATTCATTTTCTAAGATGCTTTTTGACATAATGTTTTTTTTTTTTTTTTTAATGTATTTGGCGTTATACGGAAGTTTTTATTAAAAGTAATTATGCTGAATGAAATTACGTTTGGTTTTGAATTAGTGTAAAATGCTTCTTCTTTTTTCATGTTAAAATCAATTTTTATTAGGATGAGTATATGAAAATTTTTTTGTGATTTCTTATAAAAAAATTTAAAAATTGACATACATGTTGAATGTTGTTTGCTGTTGGTTAGTCTTTGGGAAAAAGTTACTTTGTGTAATAACTTACGGTGGTAGGGTTTAGTACAGTAGTACTAAGTAATTACATACACAAAAATGTTATTAGTTGCTTAGAGGGAACCAAGGCCTCCAAATAAATGAACTACTTCGAAGGAGTTCATACCTCCAAGTTAAACCAGCTAATAATCTATAATTTATAAATTCATGAACTTTCTTTATTTATTGTCAACATCTAAATTTACAAAAGACATAGTTCCAAATAAATAAAGATAAATAATAACTTCCTATAATCTATCAATAAAATAATCCTAATCCAAATTAATCTAACTAATCACCCAAACCAGTTTACTTGAATAGTTAAAATATATCTCTTCCTTATTTATCCAAAGTCTAATACAAAAAGACTAGGCACATAAGATAAGGTGTATTGTTGTACTAGGTGAAGATTGAAATATTTATGTTCAATGATTTGATTTTGGTGTTACATTGATACTTTGCTTACATAGGTGGCACATGAACATAATAATTTGAGTAACAAGCAAGAAATCTTTACTGTCAACAAGCTAAAACCTTTTTGGCCACTTTTCCATGGTTGCACCCTTCAATTTCGCAAACATGGAGAATCTAATCTCTTAGCATTGAAGTGATTCTAGTTTGAGAAAAGGACAATTGAATAAGATATACTACTTATTGAGTAATGCTCGTCCAATACCATGTCTATGTGAGGTTTAAATTCCTCCATCATTATATTCACCCAAACAGCATAAAAGTCGCTTATCAAAAAACAGCATAAAAGTCACGTTGTTTGTTTTATTTAAAAAAGAGAAAAAAGAAAAAACCCTACTCACCTGTGATGCACACGTGTATTGAGCTAGCTATCCAAAAAGACCCAACAAAAGATTGGTAATCACTTATCAGTAACCCCTCCTCTACTCAGTTTTAGACCATGAAAATGAAAACATCCAAGGCCAGATAGAGTTTGGTACTAAAAGCCTGCTAATTAAACCTCTAAGGTCTCACCCTAAGAGGCGGCTCTAAGAATTTTTATCGTGTTCATTAAGAAGTATAAATTATACAATCTAATAAAAAGAGAAATTCATATATTGACAACAATAACAATAAAAAAACACGTAAATACATAAAATTTACAATTGTTTTCTATGAGTTTTCATATTTTGAAATCGTTGCATGATAGTCTCATTGTCAATATTACAAGCTACATCTCTTTCAATGTATACAACCAAACAATTATTCATCCACTGAATGTAGAATAAATTATGGAGCAAAATTTAATTTTATTGGCATAAAAAAAATTGAGAGTGTTCCCAAAATTTTTTTGAAGGATAGACAAATAAAATTTTTTAAATTATTATATATAAATTTTCTTTTCAAGACCACCCTGGCCTTTAGGTGGCGTGACCCCTCCCTAAGTACTAACCATAGCTACTTGGAAATGTAGACAAAGGAAGCACATGTCTTGCACATGATAGCAAAGATTATCATATAAATGTGTAAAAATACATTCAGCGCCACCTAATTTTGACTAATGACGTGAGTTTCAATTAGCTCAATTGGTAAAGTATTTTATGGTTGAATAAGCGATCTGAGGTTTAATTTTCGTCTACACCAAAAACTAATTAGTGTTTTGATATGATGAAAGAGCTATTATTAGGAGTGCACGTTATAGGTTGAAACTCTTCTAATTTTTTATTTTTACTAACGACAATCAGTCAGGTTAAAAGATATTTTAAAATTAACCAACTTGGTTTCAAACGTTACTCATTTTTCTGCTCTTTATAAAGATCAAATGAGTCATTTTTGAAATATCCTGGAGTCTGGCTCACATGTGGCCAAACCTCGTGGATCGTGGTGTTGTATGTATTTTAGCTTGTATAAAAAACAAGAGTGAGGAACAGAAAGTGGGAGACCAAACACCAACACCACAGGGGCCAGGCCAGGCCACACTACACCCCCCCCTCCCCCCAGATCTGGGTTCGTTCCCAGGTGACTTTTAAAATAAAAACAATGATCGGACGGTGCACACTGCACTGCATCAATTCATGAATATGATGATTCGAGTGTGAGCGAAAAACGATATATCTCTCTCTCTCACTTTCACACACATTTTGTTATCCACTGCGGAAACCGCGTCTCTGTTTTCGCTGTCGCACTCTATCTTCTCTTATTCTAAAGTGCCTTTTTTTCAGACATTCTCTCTATATATGTATATGTATATTTCAGCTTGTTTGGAAATGGGCTGAATGAACTCTCAACAGATAAGCAAAGCAACAGAGAGAGAGAGAGAGAGAGAGAATGGCTCAATTTCAGAGGCGGCGCCACCACTATTACAACCGTCTACGCCTTGTAATTCCTTTAATCTCCGCCGTCTCCGGTGTTCTTCTTATCCTCTTTGCTTTCCTCTCCTTCCTCGCCCCTTCGCCACTCGATTCCGATCAACTCCGTCACCGTCTCCTCCAACATTCCACCACCGTACTCTCTCTCTCACATTTTCCTCTATCTCTGAATTATATAAAACTTTACATACATATATATATATATATATATATATCTGAATTAATTTTGAGTATGGATTTTTTTTTAGAACAAGGTTGATGAGAACGATGCGGTTGGAGTTTCAAAGTTTCGCGTTCCGGTTAGGGTTTTTTTTTTTTTGAATTTTTGTTTTGTTGTTAAATTAAGGTTTAGTTTGAACTCTGCTCACTTTGATTTTGTTGAAAATTTGGGGAAATTAGAAACGAGGGATGAAATCGGATCGTGATATTTGGACTTCAAAAAATTCCAAATTCTACCATGGATGCAGCAATGCCAGCAACAAATTTCCAAGTGCGTACTAAGTGCAACTTATCCTTTTTTCTCTTGGTTTTCGAAATTCTTTTATCGGTTTCGCTAGCTAGGGTTTTGTCTCATCTCTGATTAGTATAATCAGTATCATGATATCATCCCGTGCTTTTAACTAGTATGTCTTGTTACTTGTTAGTAAGCTTTAGATTAAAATATTTATAAAAAAAAAAAAATTGACTGGGTTTTGTAGAATGCTGGGTTTGTTTGTTTTTTCGTTTAACTGTGATTATTTTATATTTTATTAATTTCAGAAGTTGAAGCTGTAACACATCCCAATCGGTACTTGGCGATAGCAACCAGTGGAGGATTGAATCAACAAAGAACTGGGGTAATTTTCTTGTACAGTATTTTAGTCTTTTAGATGTAAGAAAAAGGGTTGTAAAAAAAACTTTCAGAAATAGCTGAAAACTTGTACTAGTACTCAACAAAGTTGAATAATATGTGCATTTATTTGAATTGTTCATTGCTCAAAGCAACCCTGCTAACATTTTATAGCATGGGAAGATAAAATGTAATTATTAGAGGAATTCTGGCTTTTTAGCAATCTAATCATGTGTAAACTTAGCAGAATTTAATGAATGAAGATTTGTGATACATATATTATGTTCAGAGCACATCTATAGGATAACTGCTTTACTATTGACTAGACTTAAGGTGCCTTATTTATATTGCTGCTCCAACTACATGCTGATGGAGGCACTATTACAAGGTCAACAACTCTTTTTTTTTTTTTTAAATCCTGATGTCAGCTGCCTGTTACCATTGAAGTCTTCTCAACACTGTAAGGCTTTTCTGTGTAATACTTGAGAGACACATAGTAATGCTAGAAACTGAGTATTGTTTAGTGTCCTCAAAGTGTACCTATATTTGCATTTTCAAGAGGCTAGTGGCAATTTGAAGATGAAAAGTAGGTGTTTGGGATCGTGTTGATACAAGAAATTGTTGCTGGGGAAGTATGCCATTCTGACATGTTTATTGGGCCTCCTCATCTTGTGAGAAATATACAGCCACAGTGCTTTACTTTATTAGTTGGTGTCCTTTTTTTACATAATCCAGGGGTAGGATTAGTGGAGGTTGGGTTACTTGATTCTAGTAAACTGTTCACTGCAATTATATTGTGTGTAGTTCTGGGATCCAGCAAATACTTTGTCATGATATATCTTCAAATTTCAATGATCAAACCAGTGTTTTGTTGCTATGCTGTTTCTTGCTTACTAAATATTTGATTAATTTGATTACTGTTGTACCAAGCTTACTATACCTACCTTTGGCAGATTACAGACGCTGTTGTTGCTGCTCGCATATTAAATGCTACTCTTGTTATTCCGAAGCTGGACCAAAAGTCATTTTGGAAAGATTCTAGGTCCGTAATGGAGACTGCAACTTAAATTTGAAATTTGAAATTCATATTTACATTTAGCTACCTATTCGGAACACCTATATGCATTCACTTCCAACACTGCTACCAATAACAAATTTCTTACTTTGTCTTGTGCAGTAACTTTTCAGAGATCTTTGATGTTGATCAGTTTATATCATATCTGTCAAAAGACGTTAAAATCATTAAGCAGCTCCCAAGAAAGGGAAAGAAAAAAATTAGTATGCCCACCATGCGTGTTCCAAGGAAGTGTAGTGAAAGATGCTATCACAATCGTGTATTACCTGTTCTCTTGAAAAGGCATGTAAGTTTTCATTTCTTTGACACTTCTTCTGATTGCTTGTATACTCTTATGGCTTTCGACAAGCCCTAAAGTCTCAAGTTCAGTTCCACCATTTGACAGCCAATTAGTGCCACTATGTCAGTTGTACCTTTTAACCCTATGCCTTTGTAAAATGATGACCTTTTCCCCATGGATATTAGTTCCACTATCACAATTAACTTCCTTTTTTTTTTCTGGCTCAAAATAAATATCCTTATGACAAATGACAAACAATATTATCCTTGTCCAGTCAAAACCATGTATGTAGATCAGGTATGTGTTTGGGAAAATATCCAATACATAAAAAAGCTATGGGCTTGACTCTTTTTATTATAAATCAAAAACCATGCCATCCATCATTCCAAGCTCAAGCAGTTGAACCTACAACCTACACTAACTGATCATAACCCATGACTTAAACCTTGATTTACCTTTTCCCCACAGCTCACCCGTCCGTTTGTTCCCTCTAGATTATGTAATAAGAAATCTGCCTGTAGCAGTCCTACCATAATAATCCCCTCTTGCTGCAGTATTTGGTGGATTTTCCACTAAAAAATTGGGAGAAAAAGGTAGCCTATATGGTAAGAATAATAAAGGTCAGTGAGAGTGGTGGTGGGTAGGCTCCAACCCTGAATAAATTGATTGGGTGGGGTATGGGTATAAACTATTTAGTATGGATAAATATTGATGAACTGCTCAATCCCACACCCTCAGTTTTGATCACTGTTGATTTTGTATGGCACAGACTCATGTTCTACCTTGAATATGCATCTGTTTATTCCAAAAAAGGACACTTACTGGTCTTTATTCCATGACAGGCTGTTCAGCTGACTAAGTTTGATTACAGACTCGCAAACAAGTTGGATACAGATTTGCAAAAGTTGAGATGTAGAGTTAACTACCATGCTCTAAAATTTACTGATCCAATACTTGAAATGGGTGAAAAATTGGTCCATCGAATGAGATTGAAAAGCAAACATTATATTGCATTGCATCTGAGGTAATCTGGTTGGTCTTTGAACCTCTATTTCTCTGATTACTACTATGGTTTAATTGGAGTATTGAGTCATGTTTGGCAATTAATGTCACTTGCATTTGTTCTCTGCAATTCTTTTACCTTTTATATTAATGCCAATGTGCGAGCATGGTTTTGAGCCTATGTTCAAACTTTCATTTTGATGGTCATCTCCTCCAGACATTGGAATAGATTGTCATTTACATGCACGTGTGCTTCTACGTCTGTGCGTGTACAGACATGCGCATTTACACAAGTTCATGTACATTTATGAATATGCACACACAAAAATGGTTGCACAATTTTTGCATATATAAGCTTAAGAACGTAGTCCTCCATTTTCTTTTAACGTGGATATACAACAGCATAGCCATTCAAGGGTATAATTTGAATTCTGACAGTAGGGTGTAGTGTTTTTGAGTGATATGAATTGGATTGATCATGATGAGCTTGACTGCATTTTGTGGAAAATAGATTTTTATTGCATATTTTGCATTATACTGGGCAAGCAAGGCCTTTTACATTCTAGAATCTGCCAGTTTGGACAGTAATTTTGAGAGTGTCCTGACTCAACCGGATCTTTGTTGTCACAGGTTTGAACCTGATATGCTTGCATTCTCAGGATGTTATTATGGTGGAGGAGAAAAGGAAAAGAAAGAGCTGGGTGCAATACGAAGGAGGTGGAAAACTTTACATGTAAAGCTCAACTATTCTCCTTTAGAATTTCTCTAAGCTAAACCTGATCTTCCATGTTTTAGAGATGAAAAATGAAAACCTGAAACTTAATATGAAACTGGAAGCGGGGAATTTTTTTATTATTTTAATTTAGTTTTATGTAATTTTAGAAGTCAAGTGTATTTTTATTGGTTGGTTGGCTTTTATTTTAGGTTTTATTAGAAAACTAGGTTATTACTATTTTATTTAATTACCTAGAGTCAAATTTTCTGTATTTCAATAAATGAGATTTCCCAAGTCATTTAGAATTATGGTTTTCCAATGTCAATTAGAATTAGGGTTAAGTCACGGTTTATATAAGCATAGTATTGTACTTTTATTGAGACTATTTACAGTCTGATTGATTAATAAAAATTCTTGGAAATTTTCCAATGGGTTGGGGCTGACTCCAGCCAACCCCAGATGTTATCTCCTAGATTTGTTCTCTCTTACTAAGTGCACTCCAAGCAAGACTAGTTGCCAGCTCCTAGGTTATGCATCTTTTATTTTCTGTATTTTCAATTTTGTTGTATCTGTTTTGGTTTTTGTCCCACATCACAATATTTTAGAGTTTCTGTGTCTGACACAAGACATTCAGACTTTAAAAAGGGGGAGGGGATGTGGGTTGTCTGTGTGTATGATATAGAAAAGAGAGAGAACATATATTTGATGGAGGCCTTATTCAGCATAGCAGCCTCCCAACATAGAAAATGTGTGCACGCGCACACGTGATTGTCTTTAAAATAGAGAGAAGATGATAGAAAGATGCTTCCCTGCATACCTATATAAATATTCACGTGAATTTGATTTGGCTCCGACTGCATGTATTTAACACTGATCTAGAGTTTATGAACCATGTCTGAGTCTTTTTGGATTGACTCACAGATTAGTAATCCTGATAAGGAAAGGAGGCATGGAAAATGTCCACTCACACCAGAAGAAGTAGGTCTGATGCTGAGAGCACTGGGATATGGCAGTGATGTCCATATTTATGTGGCATCTGGGGAAGTTTATGGAGGGGAAGAGACATTGGCACCCCTAAAAGCCCTGTTCCCTAATTTCTATTCAAAAGAGACTATAGCCACCAAGGAGGAGTTGGAACCATTTTCTTCATTTTCTTCTCGCATGGCTGCACTTGACTTTATAGTTTGTGATGAGAGTGACGTATTTGTTACCAACAACAATGGTAATATGGCTAAAATATTAGCTGGAAGAAGGTATGTCTTATTTCTTTCCATTCCCTCCCACCTTCTCTTTTCTGTTTGATTTGTTGTTTCATTTTACCTTCCTTTCTTGTAGGAGGTATTTTGGACACAAGCCTACCATTCGTCCAAATGCTAAAAAACTATATCGATTGTTCTTAAGCAAAAGTAACATGACTTGGGAAGCATTTGCCGCTGGAGTTCGTACTAATCAGAGAGGTTTCATGGGGGAGCCAAATGAAGTGAGGCCAGGCAGGGGTGAGTTTCATGAGAACCCGTCTACCTGCATATGTGAAGATTCTCAGGCCAAGGCAAAGAAAGATTCAGGACCGAGAAAATATGGCAAGGGTTATGATGCCACAAGAAAAGATGATGTAATAATTGATGATCAGAACGCTGATGATGAGCCAGAATGGCCTGATACGGATGATTATGATCTGAATGTGCCCCTAGAGAAGGGTCTCTTCAATGGAACTGTTTTGGATTATGATGGAGTAACCTCTGATTACGGTGAATTGGAAGAGATGCTATCAGACTAAGTAAGCTATTTCTAACCAATGCTTTAGGCCAAGACCTTTTGACCATGGTGTGCATATATGTCATCCTGTACATAAAACCATGGGGAAAGAAAAGTGTATTCCACAATTTAGTCATGACAGTGAGCTATTTATAAAATTTCAACCTCAGGAGCACACTACTGTAAGTCGTGGGATGGAATGGATCTCAAATGTTGAAGATGGAGACATACATGAGCTTTTAGTCTATGCAGCAAAACAGGCACGAGGAAGATGCAAGAAGGGGGAAGAATGGGTGCTGGAGTAAAGAATTATTTTTTGAAGGTTTGCTAGATAAATCAAATTATTGAACTGCTTATTGCTTTTAACAAGGGAAATCGTTGTTTATGGATCCTAGTCATTTCCAAATGGGAAAGAGTTGATGTGGCTTTGTTCTCTCGTTTTTCCTTGATAATTTTCTTTTCCTTTTTTGGTCATGTTATCTTCTTAGGTGATGGAAATTACATCATCTCCTGCTCATGTCAATCTAGGCTGTTGGTTCCTTGTATGAACAGAGGGACAGTCATTGAAGGCGGCTGTAAACTATGTAAAAATGTAAAATCACGTCAAGTATTTTTGAAAGAGATTAATCATGCTTGAGTTCAGATGCAATTGACTTTTGTGGTCTATTGTTGTATATATTATATTTTGCTTTAGTCTTTAATGTGTTAATGAAGAGGGGTTGTAGGTAAGATGCAGAAGAACCTGCTTACTAAACTGTCAGGGCTCACTCTTTCGTGACACGAGTACACAACCCCTCCCGCAGAGGGCATGGTGTAAGGCCCTCTCGATTGAAAGCCCCTTGGAGAGGAATGCCAAACGTGCTAAAAAGCTCTTGGACAACCAAGCTGCAGTCTGCCCCATTCCATTCCAACCTACCAGAGCAACAAGAAGGGCTACAGAATGTAAGGGATCCACATATGGGGATTATGGTGAGAAACTGTTAATCATATGAGAGGCCTATTATTATATTTTATAGGAGGAAGAAGTATTACTCCCAGTGTGCTCATTAAGTTTGTGTTTTGGTTTTAGTAAATTGGTGCAAAAACAAAACGGCATTTCCCTCACTAAAGCTTCCAGTACACCAAAATAGAAGCAAACAGATTTTTGATCAAGATACAAGTACGCTCTGTGTTGTGCTGCTTTGCTGGTTCCTTGTTACTCTGCCTGTGTTTTTTGGTTCCTCGTTTGTTTTCAAGGAAGCATCATTACTTATAACCAGCCCTTGAACACGCGCTCACGCGCGTGCTCTGAGACTCTTCTATTTTTTGAAAAAAAAGTAAATAATTTGCATTTATTATAATTTGGGATTGTATGTGGGGGCCTTTTTTGTTGTGGCATTGGGCTGGGCTGCCTGTCGCGGTAGTAGGCCCGAGTATTCTGAGTAAGGGAGTTGAGACCGGTCCAATTGGAGCTCAACTTGGGCCGGCTTGTGCACAAACGTTGAATCCAAGTCCAAGGGAAGATGCTGCGAAGTAGGCTTATTATCTGTTCCTGCCGCAGGAGCTTTTCTCCAGTTTCTGCCGCAGGATTGACTTTTCTGTTGTGCAGCAAGACTTTCTACCGTGCAGTAAAACTGTCTGCCGTGCAATAAAAGTTTCTGCAATGCAGTGAAGCTGCCTGCCGTGCTTTAAAGCCTTCTACAATGCGTATGACCACTCTTCGTTTTTTACTGCAGAAACGTTTTTCCACTTCCTTGGCCTGGCTTGTATGCAAGCCACACCACGTTTGCTAAAATCTGTTTATAAGCTCATAGCAGGCAGGGTCATTGTTAAGAGGTTATGGCAGGCAGACAATATATAGAAAATGTAAAGAAAATGCAGTCACTATTTCTGCCGCAATAAACAAGATAAATAACTTGAAAGACCTCGCTTTTAAAGAATAACACTTAAACAAAGGATTAGAGCGGGATTAGTAGAGTAAAGAGAATGAGTCTGCCACACTAAGTATCAGCGCGAGACTCTAACCAGGGAAGGGAAAACTGCTCCCTCAACGCAAGTAACTTCAAAGGAGAAATTAATTACTTTGAGAGATCAGCCCTAAATGGTATGTACCCGAGCATAAGTCGTATTTCCCTCCAATGGAGGACAAAGCTATTGAGGGAGAGAGGGGGTTAACCCATTTGGGTGCATGCCTGACATAAAACACTCTATTTTCTTTCTTTCTTTTGTTCTCTGTTTTCTTTCTTAGAATTCTTGCCTTTCTTTTTCTTTTTTGCTTTCTTTCTTTCTTTTCTTTCTTTTCTCCTCTTTCGTTTTCTCTTTTTTTTCAATTCCCCCTCCTCTGTTTTTTCTTTCCATTCCTCCCTCTTTCCTGTACACAGCTACAGGTCTCTTATATAGAGCCTGCCGTGACCGATTTTACTATTCTAGCCCTTTCATGGCCCTTGTCTGGTATAGGAGCCTTTTGCCAACCACTTACCGAGTCAATGGTTCTGACTACCACCATTAACCTGTGGCTTTCAGACAATGACGGTTCCTTTTCTACTCGTCCAGTGTGTACCATCTCCCTCTCGGTCTCTCATGGCATGCACCCAGTGGTTCTTACCCAGCCTTGCCTCTTTTGGGTGGCATGTCATCCCAGCAGGACTGTGCCCACCGAAAGAGCCTGGGCAAGAAACACAAGAATAGATTTCCACTTCTCTCCCCACCGCCAGACCGTGCCCTCTCCCATGACCTCACCTTTTCCCATAGTGGCTGGGTATAGGCTGGTGATGCCTGGGTCGTACGCATGCTTTACCTTCTTGATGTTTCATACGTTTGCCGAGGTCTGAAAATGGGTGCGCATATCCTGCCGTGCGCTTTTTGGCATTTTCTGGTGTGGATTGCATCTCCAGCAGGCCAACGTTTGTGACTTGTCCCTTTCTTTGGAGAGTTTGGCCTTGTTGGATCATTGGGCCTCCCTTTAGTTTGGGTGTTTGCTTCATGGCTTGGCATTTCCTGCCATACCAGATTATTATTCCTGCTGCTTATCTCAATCCTGCCGGGCCCTTTTGGGTCTGCCGTGTGTTTTTCTTCTCAGTTTTCACGCCTATCTTTTTTATACAAAATGATTTGGGCCTTTGTGGGCCAAATGATGTTGACTGGATCAAAAGGGTCTTGGGCCCAATTTATTTTTATCTGCCGAAGCCATCCTGCCAGAGAACTGTATCCTGCGGCAGATCTGTATTCTGCGGCAGACTTGTATTCTGCGGCAGATTTGTGTTTTGCAACTTACTGGGCTTTCTTCCGTATGGGCTTTTGGATATGGAATCACAAAATTGGGCATCAACAATTAGCCCCCTGAGCATATGGATTGCTCCTGCAATTCGTATGCGAAAAGTCATGCAGTTTTCTTCCGTGGGTTGTTTCACAACTCACATGCGAATGCCCTTCTTCTTCTCTTCGTGGGCTTGTTGTTTTAATCTTTACTCTCCTTAGGCAAATCATTCTCTTTCTTTCGGCGCATTCATGACCCTTAAAGGGTAGCCAAAAAGTTGCTCTTCATGAGGGTGGTGTTGGGTCTGCTGGGCCTCTTTGGGCCTGCTGTATGCTTTCTTCTTGCCATTTATGACTTGTGCCTGCTGGGCCTTTTTGGGCCTTCTGTATGTTTTCCTTTTGCTAAATTCCATTGGCCCAGTACTATCATTTGTATTGTACTATGCTGTTTCGGGCTTCCTTGGCTTATTTCATTGCTTTCGGGCTCCTTTGTCTCATTTTATTCTTTTGGGCATCCTCGGCCCGTTTCAATTCTTTTGGACTCCTTTGTCCCATTTTATTCTATTGGGCATCCTCGACCCATTTCATCGCTTTCGGGCTCCTTTGTCCCATTTTATTCTTTTGGGCATCCTCGGCCCGTTTCAATTCTTTTGGGCTCCTTTGTCCCATTTGGGCTCCTTTGTCCCATTTTATTCTATTGGGCATCCTCGACCCATTTCATCGCTTTCGGGCTCCTTTGTCCCATTTGGGCTCTTTTGTCCTATTTTATTCTTTTGGGCATCCTCGGCCCGTTTCAATTCTTTTGGGCTCCTTTGTCTCATTTGGACTCCTTTGTCCCATTTTATTCTATTGGGCATCCTTGACCCATTTCATCGCTTTCGGGCTCCTTTGTCCCATTTTATTCTTTTGGGCATCCTCGGCCCATTTCAATTCTTTCGGGCTCCCCATTTTACTCTTTTGGGCATCCTCGGCCCGTTTCAATTCTTTACTCTCATGGGCTTTTACTAATTTCATTGGGCTTCCCCGGCCCAATTATTGTATACTATCTTTGGGGCTCATGGGCTTGCCATCAACCTCTTACTTTCTTTGTTTACATTACTTCGGGCCTGCTGTGGCCCATTCTCTCTTTTCTACATCATATACTGCCCATGGGTTTGCTTCTTGGAAATTCCTTGTGATCTTGGACTTCTACAGTGGTACTCATTTCTTTATGTCTGCGGCAATTCGTATACTTATTTCTTCACGTTTCTGCCACAGCACGTACTCATTTCTTTGCTTTTGTAGGGATAAATACTCATTTTTCTGCTTCCGTAGAATATATAGATACTTTCTGCTGCAATACATGCACTTATTTCTCTGCATCAATACACCTCTTACTCTGTTTCTGCTAGAGCAGCATCTATACTGTAGGAAGTGAAGGTTGTAGCAGATTCTGCGGCAGAAGAATTAGGCTTGACTGCTTACTTTCCCACGTATTCCTTTGTATCATCTCTTCACTCTTCCATAAGTGTAGTTGCTCTCTAAGAATGGTTGGAAGACACAGATGTCGTGGAATCCTTCCTTATTGGGTTCTTCTTCATTATGATGTTCTACATCTCTGTAGAATGCTCAAAATTGGCTCTTTGGATTCTTTGACTCTTCTTTCTCTTTGCGTTTACACATTTTCATTTCTTTTGCTCAAAACAAAGCGTAGAGCTAACATTGCAAGCCCTTATCATAGTAGAGCACTCTTTCATTTGCTGATAATACTTTTTGTTGTGCTGAAGAACCCATGTATTCTTTGCCAGGATGAAGTTTCAGTGGAGAAAGATGTTGGGCCTTGTGAAAAGGCAAGTTTCTTTCAGTGATGATGTATTTATGGAAGGCCTCCTTATTCGGAGCTGCTACTAACGTGGGCAAATGTATTGTTGCAATAGTAGAGGACCTTTTAGCCCCTAAGATCATCAATACTCTTGTACCTTTGTTGTTTGCATTGTGGGCTGTTTCTGATCCTGCCATAAATTCTGATTTTGCTGCAAAATTGTCTTTCTGCAAAAGTGACTGAGTCCGCCACTCATTTTAAGGCGCCTACAGGTGGTGCCATTATAGATGTTCTTCTTTGAATCTTTCTTTCAGCCTCTCAATTATGGACTCTTTTCTCTTGCTGACCTCCACTCTGGTGCTATCCCCTTCGAACATTATTTGCGAGCCTAGTGCGGCCAAAGCATTGGCAAACCGATTTTCATTCCCTGGAGCATGTTCTATTTCAAAACTTTTCTTCCATCTTCTAGGCCATTAATGCACCAATGGCACATGAATTGGTGGCTAGGTAGAGTAACAATGGCTTTTTGTGGATTGGGGGCTTGCACAGTAGGAAGGTTCACCATGATCTGCTGTAGCCTTTTGAAGGCTGCCTGCTGTACTTCTTTCCTCAAAACTTTGCCCCTTCTATCTCAGCATGGAACGCCTTGGCAGGCCGTATGGAACGCCCTGGCAAGCTGGGCTACTAGCTTAGCCTCACGGTCCACATTCAATGTATGCACTATTAGCCCAAGATCCCATCCTGGCATTTTCACTGTAATCCCATGCGAAGACATCTTTGAATTTTTTCAGCAACAGTATTAATTCTGATTTTTTCTTTTTCTGTCAAACTTGCACTAGTTGAGATGGGCCTTAGTCCTTGCAAAACAGACCCCAGGTCAACTTTCTCCATTTTTTCTTCTGCCACAACCTGTATATCCTTTTCTGCCACAACTTCTTTGTTTTTTTTTTTTACTTCATTACTCTCCTCCTGCAAACTTTCTTGAACCACGCAACACACCAAGCTTTTGTAGAAGATACATGATGTTGCTGCTTCATATTGATACTTTAAGCACTTTGCGGCAGGCTTTCTAAATTTATTGCAGAATGGGCCTTAGCCCTCAGCATGTGAGACAATTGGATGAGCTTGATATCACCTTCTTTTGGTGTTGACGCTCCATCATGTGGTTCATGCATTCTTTAGTAAAAAATTAGATGCCATGGATCTGCAAGTTGCCACATTGTAGAAATTCTTCGTTGCTAGAGAATTTGGGAAAAAGTTACTTCCCAAGCATGCTTTGACTTCGTTTCACTGCAAGCACAATTGCTTCCCATGTATTGTCTGCTACATATGATTGTGGCTATAGCTCTTCCGCAGATTCTTTCTAAAGACTTGCGATCACGGCTCCTTCGCGGGTTTGATTGAGTGTAGCCCCCATTATGGGCTTTCGCCAAGAACTCACAACCATGGTTCCTTTGCTGGCTTTTAGCCAAGAATTCATAACCACGACCCTTTTGCTGGCTATTGCTACCAAGACCAATATTTCATGGGTTTCTTCTTTGCTTGCTTTGAGTATGGGCATATTTAGATGGAGCTTGCTACGTCTCTTGCTTCATGGTTGGCTAGTAATAGCCAAAAGTCAGCGGCTTCTAATATAGAATTTCCCATGACGTGCCAACATCTTCCTGGGACAGCACGCTTCTTTATTCTTGTGGCAGAATGCCCTTGCAGCAGAATGCCTTCAATAAAAACCACGTAATAGATTTCTGCGGTAATAAGACAAGCAACTCTATTTACGGCAAGATGTGAGTCAGCAATTGTTTCTGCTATTTCCCTTTTGTACACAAGCCAAAAGAAAGAGCTTTGAGTTTGTCACTATTGCAGAGTTCTTCTAGGATGAGACATAGGCATCAATGAGCTTCATGACTTGAAGAGTGATGGTGGAGTTGCATAGTTCGTAGGACAAGTAATCTGATACATTCTTTTTTTTTTTTAGAAACATCATAAAGATAATGATCATTAATGCCACTCTAGGCATAAATCCTCTGAGGTGATTCGCAGAAAACTTCTCAACACTTCAAGGTTGTTGAATCAGTTTGCTAGACCCAATGATGGACAAAGAGCAGCTTGTAGATTTGGGTTTCTTTATGGAGAGTACGCAATTACTGAGTGGTTGGCTTCATCCCCAGGTCTGGATTTAATTTGGACACTTCACCACCATATCACATGCCTTCAATGTATGCTTTGGTTGAAAGCGGATGTTTCGATATCGCCGAATCGATTACTTCTCCCTCCTCTCTTTATTGATACTGATATATTTGCTGATGTAGTAGCAAAAAATTGATTTGGCAAAAGTGAATATGAAAGGCTTTGTATGCACCTCTCTTACTTTGAGAACAAACCTCAAATTTGTTGTGCTGAATTTTGTGATAGGATATTCTGTAAAAGGGACTGCTGGAATACAAAATTCTGCTGCAAAATATTCTGCTACAAAATATTCTGCCGTGAACAGTCTGCCGAAGAACAGTCTGCCGCGAACAGTCTGCCGAAGAACATTTTAGAATTCAGCAGATTCTGCTGTAAATAATTTGCGGAGAGATCTACGTTCTGGCTTTTGAAATTTTCTACTATAAAATATTCAGCAGATGAACATTCTGCACTTCTAAAATTCAACAGATTTCGCGGTGAACAGCCTGCTGAAGGATCTGTACTTTCTGCTATGAAATTTCTACGGAGGGACATTTTACACTTTTGGAAAAGTCTGCTAGGAGATACTTTGCGGAGGAAATAGTGATTTGCAATAGTATAGTAATGATGAAAGTTTTCCATTGGCTGCTATAACTTCATTTTTTTTTGTTTCTAGCTTTTGGTTCTTGAAGGGAAGTAGAGCTAGAATTACTGGCATAAAAAAAAAAAAATGATTGAAACCTTGTGAGGGAATGAAGGGATTTTTTTTTTTCTAAGTGCTGGACCCAAAGGTGGAAATGTAGAGAGTTTAGAAAGCTTCTAGTGCTTCCTTAAAATAAATGAGAGCAAAAAGTGGTGGAACTTTTGGTTTTGCATGTTTGAATAAGTGGCTTGCCACATGTCCCATATGCATCACAAGGGGAACAAGTGGCATTTAAAGGATAGGACCAAGTATTGTGAAGGCCTTCTATTGTAGAATTCTCAATATATATTTCTGCTTTGTTTTAACATTGCTGTGCAGAATTCTGCTACAGCACTGTCCTGCGGTAACGCTGCTGTATTCTGCCACAAAATTCTGCTATGAAACTGTCCTGCTGTAACATTGCTGGATTCTGCCACAGCACTATCCTGCTGTAACGTTGCTGTATTCTGCCACAAAATTCTGCTACAAAACTGTCCTGCGGTAACGTTGCTGTATTCTGCCGCAGGATTCTGCTATGGGACTACTATGACGTTTTGGATACTTTCCTGAGAGTATAGCTTGGAAGGTTTAAGAACATCTGCATGTCTTGCTTTGGTAAGGACTTGGAAACATGTTTGCGAGGGAGAAATTTCTCATTCTCCCCATCTTGATCCCAACTCCCCAGCGGAGTCGCCATTTGTAAGTGGGGGCCTTTTTTGTTGTGGCATTGGGCTGGGCTGCCTGCCGCGGTAGTAGGCCCGAGTATTCTAAGTAAGGGAGTTGAGACCGGTCCAATTGGAGCTCAACTTGGGCCGGCTTGTGCACAAACGTTGAGTCCAAGTCCAAGGGAAGATGCTGCGAAGTAGGCTTATTATCTGTTCCTGCTGCAGGAGCTTTTCTCCAGTTTCTGCCGCAGGATTGACTTTTCTGTTGTGCAGCAAGACTTTCTACCGTGCAGTAAAACTGTCTGCCGTGCAATAAAAGTTTCTGCAATGCAGTGAAGCTGCTTGCCGTGCTTTAAAGCCTTCTACAATACGTATGACCACTCTTCGTTTTTTACTGCAGAAACGTTTTTCCACTTCCTTGGCCTGGCTTGTATGCAAGCCACACCACGTTTGCTAAAATCTGTTTATAAGCTCATAGCAGGCAGGGTCATTGTTAAGAGGTTATGGCAGGCAAACAATATATAGAAAACGTAAAGAAAATGCAGTCACTATTTCTGCCGCAATAAACAAGATAAATAACTTGAAAGGCCTCGCTTTTAAAGAATAACACTTAAACAAAGGATTAGAGCGGGATTAGTAGAGTAAAGAGAATGAGTCTGCCACACCAAGTATCAGCGCGAGACTCTAACCAGGGAAGGGAAAACTGCTCCCTCAACGCAAGTAACTTCAAAGGAGAAATTAATTGCTTTGAGAGATCAGCCCTAAATGGTATGTACCCGAGCATAAGTCGTATTTCCCTCCAATGGAGGACAAAGCTATTGAGGGAGAGAGGGGGTTAACCCATTTGGGTGCATGCCTGACATAAAACACTCTATTTTCTTTCTTTCTTTTGTTCTCTGTTTTCTTTCTTAGAATTCTTGCCTTTCTTTTTCTTTTTTGCTTTCTTTCTTTCTTTTCTTTCTTTTCTCCTCTTTCGTTTTCTCTTTTTTTTCAATTCCCCCTCCTCTGTTTTTTCTTTCCATTCCTCCCTCTCTCCTGTACACAGCTACAGGTCTCTTATATAGAGCCTGCCGTGACCGATTTTACTATTCTAGCCCTTTCATGGCCCTTGTCTGGTATAGGAGCCTTTTGCCAACCACTTACCGAGTCAATGGTTCTGACTACCACCATTAACCTGTGGCTTTCAGACAATGACGGTTCCTTTTCTACTCGTCCAGTGTGTACCCTCTCCCTCTCGGTCTCTCATGGCATGCACCCAGTGGTTCTTACCCAGCCTTGCCTCTTTTGGGTGGCATGTCATCCCAGCAGGACTGTGCCCACCGAAAGAGCCTGGGCAAGAAACACAAGAATAGATTTCCACTTCTCTCCCCACCGCCAGACCGTGCCCTCTCCCATGACCTCACCTTTTCCCATAGTGGCTGGGTATAGGCTGGTGATGCCTGGGTCGTACGCATGCTTTACCTTCTTGATGTTTCATACGTTTGCCGAGGTCTGAAAATGGGTGCGCATATCTTGCCGTGCGCTTTTTGGCATTTTCTGGTGTGGATTGCATCTCCGGCAGGCCAACGTTTGTGACTTGTCCCTTTCTTTGGAGAGTTGGGCCTTGTTGGATCATTGGGCCTCCCTTTAGTTTGGGTGTTTGCTTCATGGCTTGGCATCTCCTGCCATACCAGATTATTATTCCTGCTGCTTATCTCAATCCTGCCGGGCCCTTTTGGGTTTGCCGTGTGTTTTTCTTCTCAGTTTTCACGCCTATCTTTTTTATACAAAATGATTTGGGCCTTTGTGGGCCAAATGATGTTGACTGGATCAAAAGGGTCTTGGGCCCAATTTATTTTCATCTGCCGAAGCCATCCTGCCAAAGAACTGTATCCTGCGGCGGATCTGTATTCTGCGGCAGACTTGTATTCTGCAGCAGATTTGTGTTTTGCAACTTACTGGGCTTTCTTCCGTATGGGCTTTTGGATATGGAATCACAAAATTGGGCATCAACAGGGATTATTACATTTTTCAATCACAAAAAAACCTAGGAGTGTGATGAATATTATGCGTTTGCAGGTGAAATAATTTTCGTCACACTCCTAGGTTTTTTTGTGAATGAAAAATGTAATAATCCCAAATTATTATAGATGCAAATTATTAACTTTTTCCCCCAAAAAGATAGAAGAGCCTCTGAGCACGTGCGTGTTCAGAGGCTAGTATATAATTTTTATTTTGAAATCTAATTTATAAGTGAATAAATCAATTTGAAAATTAATAGGAAAGTGATCCTATTTTTTAGGCAGTGTTTTAGTGGGAGTTAGAGTTGCATTTTTATCGGATTGTACTTTAGTTTTGTCTCTACTTAAATATAGGGGTGTAGGAGCATTCAGAAGAAGCCCCTTAAATAATAGTATAGAAAAAAATAGCTGCTGTGCCACTGATATTACTCGAGGACACATCTGCAGATGCATATAAACGACATTTCTGATGATCTTGGTGATGATATGGCTCTCTAAATTATTCATTCCGGCTCTTCTGAAAGGATCTTTTACTTGGAATATGTAGGCAAATTTCTAATGGCAGACCTCATTTCCATACCCTCAATGTCTGAAGACTCTGAAGTCTGAACATCAGTTGCCAGATACATTAACAAGAAAACGAAAAAACAACACCGATACCAACATGTGTCTTTCTAAGATTTAGTCACTAAGTAAACAACGCCCAAAATGTAGAAGAACCAGGTCCAAAATGGAAGACATGGAAGCATTAACAATGGAAAGAATGAATTAATTTAAAGAGCAATTCACAATATTCTTATAAGAGTTTCAACTTTTCAACCAATATATATATTTTTTTTACCATGTAAGAGAAATATCACTGAAGTTGAATAAACCAAACCATCTAACTGAAGTATGAGGCCAAAAATCAGCTCTCTTCATTGTGAAGGAGGCAAATCTTCTGGTGAGTCATCAGATGGAGGTGGTGGAGATGACCCAAAGTCTAGATTTGGGTATACACCAGGAGGCCTTTCTCGAGGTTCGATTGAAAGTAACTGGCTTGAATCACCCACAACATCCGCCCAACCGTAATGAGGTTCAGCCCTTCATCAAAAGAGACAACTCATCAAAATTAAATTTAACTAAAACCCTTTTTCTTCTATGAAGGTCACATTCACCTAAGGAATAAATACTAGAATAAATATTTATTACATTTAGAAGTTTCAAATCAAACCTTAGACTTTAAAAAGTTCACTTCAAACTAGAAACTCATTTACCCTCACGTTGTTAATAAAAAATGTGTAGACAAAACGACATTGTATGGTTATTTAAATACATGTGCCTATTGTACATGAACATTATTTCACTCCAAGTCACACACGTAATTTTGTTTAAGCATTTTCCATTAATGGATTCACACCTAACAAGTTTATGGTTTGAATTTTTTTTTTTTTTTTTTTTTTGAAAAGGTAAGAGTTTAATTTGAAACACCTTTAAACTATACGGTTTAAAATGCAAGTTACCTATCTTTATTTTAATCATCACAATTACTTGGGCTAGTCGCATTTAAATAAATTAAATGCATATAAAGACAAATTTAATAGTCAAGTATATTCTTACTCATAATAGGTTTCCTCATCCACAACAATATCCCAGCTTTCACCTGTTGTGCTCTTCCCGTATTTATGCACTTTACTGCTACAGGGAAAAGCCATAATAGCATCCAAAAGAGCATGCAAAAAACGAATATGTACAAGTGAGTTCATACGATACTTAAATTTCACAAATATATTAAAGATAAAAGAATGAAGATTTAACCATTAACTTCAGATGCAGTAAAATTTGAAATAATCTGAATATAGCTCTATTCAAAAATCATTTCATTGTTAAACTACTATCTATCATGAGAAGAGCTTTGCTGGATTAATAAATTGATTTAACAGCTTGATATCCATACCCGTTTCCAAAGTGTTCTTCCCCCCATGTTCTTGACCAACCTGAAAAAGAAACGACAAATAAATAATTTTAAAAAAAGTTCTTACTACACCATATCTCATAGTTATGCAGGTAAAATCAAATATGAAAAATCTAAATGACTGACAAGGAATTAACTTATTACAAATCCTAGGCAAAAGAACAAATGAGGCCTCCATCAAATCTGTCCTTCATAACTCGAAAGAATCATAAAATTCAGTTTTTCATGCCTTTTTAAAGGGTAGACCCCTTAAGCACGGTATCATTTCTTGTTCATAAATCAATAATGAAAACAAAATAGAAATTAGGAGTCCCACATTAATTTGGTTTCCACAACTGTAGAAATATACTTCAACATTTTGAAAGACAGGATTGACCATGCATGGCTCATAAAATGACTGGCATTACAATTTATCCTTCTTTTTTTTTTGTTGATAGATAACGAAAAATTTTATTAAGAAACAAAATAGCTAACCCGAGTACATTGGGGATGTACTGTGCGGGCAAAAATCAAGAACCAAAATTACAATGATCAAGTAAAAGACGAAGTAAAAAACAAGAAAAATGCGACAAGGCCACACTCCAAACAAGGAGAGCGTGTAAGAAAAAGAACTTAATCTCTAGCAAGGACCGTTCACATCCCTCAAAACAGCGAGCATTTCTTTCCCTCCAAATACACCACATCAAACAGTGTGGCACAAGTCTCCAAAAATCTATATTGCTCTGCCGCCCAAATTTACCTTGCCAAGATTCAAACAACTCAATAACCTTAAGTGGCATAACCCAATGCAGCCCAAACAAACAAAACACCAACGACCACAACTCACAAGCTAAGGGACAATGAAGCAAAATATGATCCACTGGCTCTCCATACCTCTTACACATAGGTCCTTTTATCCTTTATATCAACAATACTCCCATTATGAAAGTAATAACATAAGTACCCTTATGCATCTCCAATTTGTGATTGCCACTATATAACTGTGCAGGTAACTCTCTTCATCTATAAATGAAGGCATTCTTGTGGAGACAATAGTGTGAAAACTGGCGGTCCACAGGTAAATGATGCTAAGAGAGTGTATGTGTAAGGACTACATGATTCTCTTAAACTTTTTCTCCAAAGATACTTTAATCGTCAGTCCATCTATTTCCCTCAGACAGTGAAAGGGTTTTAGTCTCAGAAAGCCTAAAGGTATGTCCAACATCATTCCACTAACTGATTTTACTCTAAAGATATTTCAGGGTCTGAGACTCTGAAACGCAGTTTCTCTGCTCTGGTGGCCATTTCAAACTCAGTGACATGAGACACACACCTTTTCAGATATTGTTGTGGTTTATGTTTTGAATATGCCTAAAAAAATTAATGCACAGGACCTTTTTTTTTTGGAGGGGGGAAAAAAAGGAAACCCGCTTGCACATATGTGATATAAAAAGAATTTACTAGAAATAAAGAACAACTAGAAAGAAAAAGGAATTCTGTACAAAATTTTGAATGAACAGAAATAGATCATTGTTGCAGCATAAGAAATCTAAAATAGCATAAAAGGAATATCAAAGAATATGTTGAACGCCAGATGATTACAGATAAATGTCTATGGGGCAAACCTGATATAGAAAATAAACATTATCACCAGAGAATACAAGGATTATACTTACGTTCCCCACCGGGAGTCACATGCCATGTCTCCCCTTGCCGTGAACCTATGCCAGCAAAGAACTTATCTTCCCACTTGTCTCCCCATTTGGTCCCAAGTACTGTCTCAGCCCATTTATCAGTCCTGAGGAGGTTAGAGAGAGAGAGAGAGAGAGAGAGAGAGAGAGAGAATCAAATGGGAAGCTCAGACTGTATTAAACACAATACATAGAAAAATCCAAACTTTGTGTATATGGATAAATCTTCTTCCCAAACCCCATAGCACAGTTTCAAATAAAGAGATGGGAAATACAAATGAAAGCCTTATTTATCCTCCGTTAAATTTTCTACACATAATGAGGTCTGTCTTTGTTTCTATGGGATGTTACTGCAGTATATTATATAACCATAGTCTATATACTATTAAACGGGGAGACAATTAATTTTCTGCCAATGTAAGGCGGCTTCATGTTTATCAGTACAGAAACTTGTTGCTGCATATACTGTGCCACAGTTCTCCTTTTGAAATATGAAATTCTGGAACTTCCTGAATACTTTTTTCCCTGACCCGTTACTCAGTATCATCATCAATCTAACATTAAAGTGATTTCAGGAAAAATCTGAATCTTGTATTCCACAGTCAAATTAAAGAACATATGAACTACACTAATGTCCAGAGAGGAAGGAATTTGCACAAAGCACATTTAAGTTCAAAGTGATATGAAAGGAGGAATAAAGACCATTTGAGAACAGATCCTCTTCCATCATACTGCTCTCCCCACTTCTCCCACCATGACTGTTCATTTAGTCTTCCATATTTATAAGCTTTTTTCTCAGTCCAGCCTTTAGCATCATATTTCTCCCACCTATATCCACATTAGATGTATCATCAATATGTTATGAATATACAATAGGTCATTGTTCGCTCAAATATACAACCAATGCATACAAATCCCATTATTGTGCATTGGAATACATTAGCTTACCACTTCTCATACCATCCAGCATTTTCAGTGCCAGATTTTGCTTGTTTCTGCGCACTCCTCTCTATCATTGCTAGATTACTGCAATGTCAAAATCACGAGTTATTTACTTTTTGTATCAATTGAAGTGGAGCAAACAGGAAAGTTACAATATTTTTAATTTGCTAGATCAAAAATCAATCTGTTGATTTTTTTTTTCCTCTTTTGTTTTGTTTTAAGGACAAGAAGACTGATAAAAACCTCCATTCATCTTGATGAAGATTTTCTTGCCAAGTTTCCCACCATGAATCCCCTTCAGCATTTCTACCAGATTTCTCTACACCTATGAGAAGATATAGAATTGAATGAATGCACATATAATAGATTCAGATTAGCCAAATATTGAAAACAGACAGTGTTGAGTGACTGCTCTAGATTTAATTACACAAACAGTACTTGGAACTGAGTGTGTTGGGAACAATTGTCATTGCATTTACTCAAATATAGATGAATTTTCCATAGTGGAATAAGTGGATAGTTAACAGACATGGATAGACAAGGATTGAAGTATTGCTTAAATCATATAACTCAGTCAAATTACAATATCTTATATCAATTGCCACGGTAATATATAGAGCCATCTTTTGTACAAACAAGACACATGATATGGAGAATTTGAGTCATACTTATATGTTTCTAGAAGTGATTTTAGTTTTTTTTTATTTTTATAATGTTGTAATACTAATACCATTTATAGTAAATTTTCAGAAAATTTCAGGTTTCAAGATAAACAGGCATGATATACACGTCATCCCTGGAAATCTATGATGACTGGAGGCTACTTGTCCCAATTTAATATTACTAGAGATGTGGAAAATGACATTGCAAAATTAACAACAGAAATGGACAGTTTTACTTGGATGAAATCATAACTCACTACATTTAGAACTTATATAAAGATCTGGAAGGGTGCAATCTTTCACACTTTATTACTATCAGGCAGCAACTCAGTTCAGATCTGTAAGTTCTAATTTCAAAATAATAGCTTCACATGAATTTTTTCAAAACATGTGCTATAGCATCAAAAACTAACTCGAATTTTCTACTGATCCACAGTGATAACCAGCTGGTCTAGTAAAGGCAAGCAAGTACCTAGCTCTTTGTATCCGGTCCAGTCACTTTTCTCCCACCACTGTCAATGAGATCAATAAATCCAATTAAATGCATGCACCTGGGATGATACTTAGTGAGGTTATAAAAAAAGATGTCATCTGTTAACTAAAAGTAGACAATAAATCATAGACTCAGCAGCAATTTGAAAAGTGAAAGATCACGCAAAATAGACTCCTAAGTTATGAAATAGTTTTGGAAGAAGAGAAGGCATTACCAGTAATTTTAACTTTTAAGTAAATTAAATGCATCTCAATATAAACAATTTAGATAACTAGTAGATAAAGATAATAGTACTAGTAATTTAAATAATTTTGAAGTCAATGGAAAGATATGTTCGAAGTTAAAGTATGCTAATCAAATCTAATTTTCAACTTCCAAAGCATGAGAACATGATAAAACTATTCACTTTAAATTTGAAATTTCATGTCATCCTAGGACAACATAATCATACATTGGTATATACTATATACTGATACATTAATAATTTGATGCTACACTGCTACATAAACTGTAAGTTGTGATCAGGCTTCAACAATATTTGAGAAAATGATAATTTCATGGTCACATCAAAGCTAACTCATAGATTTAGCTTCATCATCTGTCAGATAAAGCATGATAATATATCATGTATACAATTTGTCATGTCAATATTTTCCGAAGTGCACAAAAAATGCGCACTGAAAATTCCCAGAACTCATCCACTATTTACAAATTTTCTGGCAGTATTAATTCAACAATTTGCTTCAAATTTGTTTGGATTTCGATATGTATTAGTCACATAACACTCCAGAGAAAGGCATCACTTTTGCCTGCTTATTCTCCAACATATTTTTATCCTCATTATGTCTAAACCCAAGGCTTTCAATAACAACCAAAAAAAAAAAAAAAAAAAAAAAAAACCCTCATAGTCGTCAATCTATATTGATCGTCTCTGCCAAGAATTTCTTCTTGCAAATTAGATGATCATTAATCATACAGGTGATTCATGATCATCTAATTTGATCATTAATCAGATTACAGATGCAACATCAACCGCTTCTTGCATAGAAATTTTAAAATCAGATTTCACCTTGAGATTCCCAAAGTGCTTGTATAACATTGAGCTTTCAGGTTTCAACTAGAGTAAAATATGTAACATATGCAATGAGATACATACTCATTCATTTTAAGAGTTTACCATGTTCTCTCATCGTTATAGGCAGCTTCTTGTTTACCTTTCTAGATTTAGTCAATATTTAACAACAGAATTCAACACTTTTATCAAAGGATAGAAGCTTGTGAGACAGCTTTAGACATTTTTGTCTTAAAATATCAAGAGGTAAGGCTCAGCAAATCATTAGTAAGTCAAATTTATTTAATTGCCTTCTTGCCAATATAAATACAAGAAGGGTAAAACTTAGGTATGATAAATTAGGTTCCCTAATAAAATCCAAAAACATAGTTGTATTGAATTTAATTGTTCTTGGAAAATAAAACATTGTTTGTGTTTCATTGATCAACAAAACCATGTATTTGAATTTAATTGGATAATCTAATATACTGAACGTAAGATATTGTACCTAAATTTTGCTCATATAAGAATTTTTAAGTGCCTAAAAAATGAATTAGTGATGCCAATTACACGAAATACTTCACAAAGAAATGTTTCCATTTAGCTTCACTCCAAGTCAATAATAATCATACATATAATAGAATGATTTCTGTACCGTTTCTTTCCATTCAGAGGAACCATCATGTGATTGACCACCCATCCTTGTCCATCTACATCTGTATCCATTTTCGCCCAAGTCTTCCCCACTTTCTCGATACCAAGTACTTCCATCTTCATTAGTTCCGGACTCATTAACATTTTCATTTAATAAGCTGATGCCCCAGTCCTTCTCGTTCGCAATACCAGTGTCTACACATTAGTGAACACAACATGCTTTATTATTATTCTCAAATCAAAAGGCAACACAAATGATATTTTCATCTGTATCTTCAACATTAGCATCACCAACTACAATACATTAGAAACTAACATTGTGAATGCATTGCAAATTACCTCTTCTTGGAGGAGTGTCACGAGATTGCGGACCAGAATTTCTCGGAGTACATCGGGGGTAGATTTTTTCTTTTTTCGAAACAAAGGGCGGTCTGCATACATGATCAATGTCATTAATCAAGACCTTGTTTGGTGCTACCAAGTACAAGGAGTGAACATGTAGAAATGCTTTAACAAAAACAAAAATCTTTGTTTCTTAAGCACTTTCAATATAAATTAAGTTTTCTTAGTAATCATTTTCAAACAATTTTAACCATTTCCTGTCCATTGACCCCGTGATTCCATAGCAAAGAATTGAATAACGAGAGGCTTTGTATCTTATAAGAAAAGTCGGTGCAAGATGAATCTAACAGAACTGGTTACATTCATAGATAGATAGATAGATAGATAAATGAGAGAGTACTGAGGAGAAGCGAAAGGCAATGCAGGGGAGGCATGGACTCGGACTCTGTGACTGTGACTGTGAGAACTTTTCTTCGGATCGAACCGCCAATCTTCGGACTTCTCAATGCTCTTACCCGACCCGCTCGATCTCCGGATCGGCACCACAGAGTCAGAGCAGCAACAGCTGATTCGACTCGTCCCGACTCGGTCACTAGTGGCCTCGACTCTTAGCCTACTCCGCTTCCTCACCTCCAAGTCCAACCCAAGCTGGTTACGCATCGGATAACCACCAGGTCGTCGTCCCAGCTTGAAATTTAGCTGAGCCGTAAAGCCTCCTGGACTTGCCGCCATTGATTTCCTTTCTTCTTGCTCTTTTTCACGAAAATGCCATCGAGAGCAAAAGATAAACCCTAGCAAAAAACTCAAAGTGGTTTACCAATGCGTAATGGTTTTGAATTACAAGTATTGAGTTTTTTTAGTGCAGTTGAAGTTCAGAGCAACAAGGAGACCTTTGTTTTTGTTTTAGAAATTAGGAAAACGAAAAAAACGACGAATGGGAGTGGAAGAGAGAAATTCGGGGGAATCTTGGTACATTTGAGAGTGAGGAGTTGAGAGTTTTGAAGTGTTTTGAACTTTGAACTTTGAAGTAATATAGAGAGAGAAGCGATCAGATCGGAGAGGTGTTGTGTTTGTGTTTGTGTTTGGCCATGGTGCTGTGCTGTGAAGCGAATCCCGGGATTTAATCTTACACGTGAGCAGTTTGAGGGGCCCTCTTTTGTGTTCCTTTTTTTTATGCTCATTGGCTATGCCACGTGTCCACCGTTAAAACTGTCATTTCCTCTATTCTATTCTCTTGTTTCCTTCCTTGCTGGGTTGGAAGGATAGGAAATTAGAATTTTAGTCTAAAAAGGAATGTTTTTTTGGAGTTTCGGCCCGTTTGGTACATGTGTTTAAAAACTGAAAATTATTATTTGAAAATATTTATAAAAATACGTGTGGGTGAAAAAGTGCGTTGAAATACGTAAAATATTGTTTAAAAACTGAAAATGGTTGTTTGAAAATACTAACCAAACACCCCTGATAATTCCAAACAGTTACCACTAAAGGATAAACTTGCAAATTAAATAACATATATATATATATATTTTAAATTACTTGGGATGTTGTCCTCTATGCATGGGTTTTGTAGGATGGACGGAGTGAGAACTTTGAGCTAGGTGGTGGTTTTACTGTTGGTTATGTGCACTGGTTTCAACCTCAAATTCTATTACTTAGCTGCTGAGTTTTTTTTTTTTTTTTTTTTGTGGGTAAGAACAAAATTATTTTTGGTTAGAATTTTTAAAGGATAGGGTTATTTATTTTGGATAAAATTAGTTAATTGAGCTTAATTTTGTTTTTAGTTTTACCTTAGGAATGGCAATGAGGCGTGGCGGGTTCGAAAGAAGGGGTCTTCACCCCCACCCAACAAAATTTTGTCTTACTCCATCCCTGCCCCGCCTTGCATGACGGTAAAAATTTCTTACCCCATCCCCGCCCCATAGGGCCCCGCAAAACCCCGCCCCACTCTGTAAAACTCTACTTTTTGTTAATTTACCCTACAATTAATACAATTTTTTTAATGAAACCTATTTCATTAATAAAAATATACTTGAAATTATAACTAAATTTATCCCATCAAATCAAATCAATTTTTAGAAAAAATTGAATAATATATCCAAGTGTTTAACAAAACAATCATAAAAAATAAAATAAAAATCTTATAGTGTAACACATGACAAAATAAAGGCAGAGAACTACATTGGGTAGAATAAAATAAGCTAATGTTGATATGTTTGTTTAAATATAAGGGTTTTAGGATATGAAAAATTTACAATTATAACCCTTAGCAATGCGGGGCGGGCGGGGATGGGTCTAAAAAGTCTAAACCCATCCCCGCCCCGCCCCATGGTGCGAGGCTAAAATCTTGCACCATCTCTGCCCCACCACCTTTGCAAGGCGGGAAAAACCCGTGCGAGGCGAAGCGGGGAGGGGCGGGTTAAGCAGGGTAGGAAAAAATTGCCATCCCTAGTTTTACCGGTAATTTTTGTTGTTGAGCTTTTTTTTTTTTTTTGGGCTTGTATATTTTGTTTTAGATTTTAGATCTATAAATTTTTTTATGGTCACTAAAATGAGGAAAATGCTAGAGTTACAAGTTTTTTATAAATTACTGATGAGATAAATGGTTACTGGTAAGTAAAAAAATGATGTGAGTGGTGTGCATATATGTGAATCAATAATAATTTGCTACCAGAACAGTTTGTAAAAATGTTATAAAAAAGTTTGTGAGTATTTATTACTCTTAAAAGAATCAATTATATTGTTAAAGGGAAAGAAAATGTAATTTTATAGAACAAAATTGCTAAAATTAGTACACACTCACACATATATATAATATTTATAATAAAAAACAATTTGGGGGGGGGGGGGGGGGGGGGGGGGGCATTGCCCCCCCTACTCTAAGGGTGGTTCCATCCCTGTTTGTAGGATTCATATCTCCCATGTACATGGACAAGACAATCGATTTGCTCATTTGTTGGCTAAAAATACTTTAGATATTGATGATTTTTCTGTTTGGATTTAAGATAATTTTTACTCTTTTCCTTGATGTAATTGCTACTTTTCATTCATAATAAAGTTTGATGTATTCCCATTAAAAAAAAAATCCTATCTCCCCTCGTCCTCACTGTATCTACTTATAATAATAATAATAATAATAACAACAACAACAACAAATAACAAGCCCTTTTAATGTACAATATACTTATGATTTATGAAAGTGCCACTATTTGTAAGAGCCCATGCTTGAGACATAAAGATTTATTAAGATGATAAATTGTAATTGGTGTAATATCATTTATATAGATAAAAAATTAAAATTATTTTTATTGCTTACTTATCAACAATTGTAAATTATAAAATTTCTATATAATTGGACTTATTATTGGTGCTACTTGCTAGTAGTAAGAAGTAGTCGTAGTCCACTTAATTTGTCTATGTGCTCATTTGTATATGAGGAATGGCAGATGGGGAAGCTTCTACCTTGCATTGTCCCATTGATGTTGGATTTGTAGTTGTAGTGATGTAGGTGAGTTGGACTAGTTCCTTTATCCTCTTTTTATTTAATAAATTCATATTTATTTGGCCAAAAAAAAATGCTATAAATCATCAACTCCAACTGCATTCTTTTAATTAAAATGAAAACTAATAATAATCAATCTTGATAGTAAAATGCCATCTCTTATTTTATTTCTTAAGAAATAGATCAAAAGCTCGAGAAGATTGTAGGGATAAAGGGTCCAGAAATGGGTATTGGGTCGTGTGCCGTGTCCGAGAATATTAAATCGTCCGAGGACAGGTAGATACTAACGAGGGCATACAAGTTAGTGATCCCTGGAAGAAGTCTGGTCATAAGGGATTTGAAGTGTAGTTTAAGGAGAAACATCTCTTCGGTTAAGCAGAGAAGAGGTCCAAGGTCTGACCATTTGTCAAGAACAAGGCAATAAGCAATCATGCTGGCAAGGATAAGCATCAGATAGGGATAAGACAAAAGAGAGCTGGGAAATATCTAGAAAGAAAGCTGCTACCACCGCATTGAATGCTCTGTAGCTACCTCCCTGACCACATTAATGTGGAGGTGATACTTGAATAGTACCATTCAACCTTGCAGCTACCCACAAAGATTTCAGGAAAGTGCTAATAGAACAAGTATCAAAGCTAGTAACCCCATCTACATGTGGAGGGCTAAGATGGAGTGAAGAAGGGGACTATAAAGAAGAAAAACCCCATTACAAGGGGATCATCAGATAATCTATAGAAAAATCATTGTACATTTAAGAATTGTAATTGTGTTTAAATCTAAGAGAAATATATAAGAACTACTTTCCTCGGACTTTGCCAAGGAGGATTTTCCTTGCACTTAACTGTTTATTTATACTTTCAAGCAACACTTAGCCTACTGTGATTGTCGTCCAACTTATTGGAGTTCAGGTTTTAGCCCACTCTCTACAAATTCATTGTTTTGGGCTTTTTGGGCCTTTATCCATTTTACTTGGGCTTTGGGGAGCAAAACGTGCCCTTACAATTGACGCCATCTATGGGGAACTTGAACATTCGTGAGTTCAACGTTTAACCATGGTAGGTTCAAGACCAAATCGTGAAGAATCTATGGGGTCCTAACGTCAAGACCAGTTTCTCAATCATGAACAAATGAGGGATCGTGAAGTTAGCATACACACCACTCACACCAGTAGGAGTTAGTCTAGAAGTGGGAGTCACGTGTCTCATATAGAGAACACTAGGAACATGCAGTTGTAGATAGACCACTTGCGGAGGAAATTACGTCGGAAGCAACGTAGAGGGACTCCTTCAAGCTCGAAGCCTTCCTTTGATGGTGATAATAATGATAGCTACAGGCCTAGGTCAAGGACTCCCCTTAGTGAGTCTTATTCATGTGATGAGGATTGCCATTATAAGCGAAGAAGCAAAAGTCCATCTCACAGGGGTCTGGGTAATGATGCTATGAGCAGGACCCTGCGCCAGATTTCTAAGTCACCATTTATACGGAGAGTTGAAGAAGGAAAACTTCCTCGGCGGTTTACTCAGCCAACATTTACCTTGTATAATGGTAGAACAGACCCTGTGGAGCACATCAGCCATATCAATATATGCAAAGTGTTCCTATCCAACTTGGGACCAGTGGCGATGAGATGGTTCCTATGCAGTAGGGTTCCTTGTTCTTTGGATTCCCTATTATCTATGTCCATGCGAGAAGGAAAGACCCTGAAGACGTATTCAGACAGATATTGAGAGATGTTTAATGAGATAGATGGAAATTTTGATGATGTGGCGATAAGGACTTTCAAGGTCGACTTACTTGCCAAGCACAATTTGAGGAAATCTTTAACGAGGAATCCTGCCAGGAGCGTACGTTAGCTCATGGATCATATTGATGAGTATAAACGGGTCAAGGAGGACCAGCAACAAGGAAGGGGGAAGGCCAAAGTAGTTCCCCAAGACAAAAGGGATTTCAGGTCGGAGAGGTAAAGCAACAATCGATCTAGGAGAGACTTTACTGGACATACTGGATCTACTGCTGCCCAAGTAGTTAGCACCGTGTTCAGGGAGCTTGTGCACCAAGTTTTGGAGAAAATAAAGAATAAGCCATACTTTAAGTGACCAAATAAGATGGGTGGAGACCCCACGAAGCACAACCAAAGTCTTCATTGTCAGTACCACCAAGACCGATGACACATTACAGAAGAATGTAGGACTTTACAGGATTATCTAGAGTAGCTGGTTAAAATTAGGAAGTTAAAGCAATTCTTGTATTAGCCCAACGGACAGGAGAGCTAGGCAAGGTCGGGACATCAAAGAGATGCTTCTTCAAGACTGCCTTTGGGGACGATTAGTGTTATTCTTGCTGCCTCAGGGAGGACTGGTTCTCATCCATTTAGGATGATGTCTGTAGCCCGGTCATTTGCTGAAGACCTGACCCCTGATCCTAAGAAGGGTAGAATGGAAGTCCGACCAATTTTGAGCTTTTTTGATGAAGATAAGGTGGGAACTATGCAGCCACATGATGATGCCCTGGTGGTTACTGTCAGGATTGGAGGGTGCGATGTGAAAAAGGTTTTGGTAGATCAAGGCAACGGTGCAGAGATCATGTACCTTAATCTATATAAGGGCCTGAAGCTGAAGCCTGAGGACTTGGCCTGCTATAATTCTCCTCTAATAGGGTTTGATGGGAAAATAGTCTTCCTGAAAGGCCAAATCAGACTATCTCTTTAGGCAGGGTCAGAAGTCATGGAATTGAACTTCATTGTGGTAGATGCCTACTCCCCCTACACTGCTAATGTGGCAAGACCTTGGCTTCATGCCATGTGGGCTGTTTCTTTCACCTTGCACTTGAAGGTAAAGTATCCATCGGGGGATCAAGTTGAGGAGCTGGTTGGAAGTCAATCTATGGCCAGACAATGTTTGGTGGCTGTAATTAGGCATCAGACAGAGGGTGAGTCATCGGCCTCTGTAGAGAGGGATTTATAGCAATCAAGGAGAATAGTCTTGTCCACGGATGTGGTGGTAGAAGGGGCAAAGTGTGAAGAGTTGGAAAAAATTGTCGTTGATGATGACGAGGAGAAGTTTTTCCAAGTAGGAATTTAGTTATCTCCTCGGGAGAAGGAAGAACTTATTATCTTCCTCAGGAAAAATGTTGACGTGTTTGCGTGGAGTGCTTATAAAGCTCCTAAGGTGGATCCAAATTTTATTTGCCATCACTTAAATGTTAATCCATCTGTTACTCCTAAGAAGCAACCACCTTAGCACTCGTTTAAAGAACATGGTAATGTTGTTAAGGATGAGGTGATCAAGCTTAAGCGAACAGGGGCGATAAAAGAAGTTTTTTATCCTGAATGGTTGACCAATATAGCGGTGGTGAAGAAGAAGAGTGGAAAGTGGTGAGTATGCGTGAACTTCACTGATTTAAACAAAGCTTGCCCAAAAAACCCCTTCCCAATGCCTTGAATAGACCAATTGGTGGATACAACAGTTGGTCATTCTCGGATGAGTTTTTTAGATGCCTTTCAAGGATACCATCAAATACCTTTAGCTCTGGACGATCAGGAAAAAACTGATTTTGTTACGCCCACTGGGAATTACCACTACAAAGTGATGCCTTTTGGACCAAAGAATGCAGGATCTACTTATTAGAGGATGATAACTAGGATGTTTGAGTCTCAACGTGGCAAAAACATTGAAGTTTACATAGATGATATGGTGGTAAAGAGCAAAGTAGAGTCTGAGCATGTGAATGTCCTCGGAAATATTTTTGAAATACTGAGAAAGCATAAACTACGCCTTAATGCTTCTAAGTGCTCTTTTGGCGTTAGTTTGGGCAAATTTCTGTCATCGTGGAATTGAGGTCAACCCCGATCAAATTAAGGCAATTAACAATTTGCAACCTCCTCGGAATCCCAAAGAAGTTCAGAAGTTCACAAGAATGACTGTTGCCTTGAACTGATTCATCCCTCGGTCCGTAGACAGGTGCAGGCCTTTCTTCCAGTTGTTGCACAAGTGGAAGGGATTTGAGTGGATCGAAGAGTGTGCCTTGGCCTTTTAGCAGTTAAAGAAGTATCTTTCTCGGCCACCCATTATGTTAAGGCCCGAAGAGGAATAGGTTCTCTTCGCCTACATTGCGGTAGCCTCTCATGCAGTTAGTTTAGTGCTGATAAGGGTAGACAATGGAGTACAACAGCTGGTTTATTACGTGAGCAAGTCATTGCACGAAATAGAGGTTCGTTACTTACCATTGGAGAAGGCTATCTTGGCAATGGTACATGCCATGCGGAAGCTCCCTTACTACTTTCAAGCTTACACAGTTGTGGTTTTAACCCAATTTCTTCTTTAATCGTTACTTCGGAAGGCCGATTACATAGGGAGAATTGTCAAGTGGGGAACAATTTAAGGAGCTTTTGACATCAAGTATATGCCTCGGACCCCAATTAAAGGCCAGGTTCTTGTAGATTTGGTGGCCGAATTTATTGAATCCCCAGTAGAGATGAAGGACGAGGAACAAAACTTGGGTACAAAACCAGTTGAAGCAATCTCCCTACAAGGACCCACATCTTGGAAATTGTATGTTAATGGTATAGCTAATCAAAGAGGATTTGGGGTGGGACTAGTTGTGGTGTCCCCAGAGAATATTACTATTAAGAAATCTTTAAGGTTAGGTTTCTCGGCCACAAACAATGAGGCTGAGTATGAAACTTTGTTGATAGGGATAGATATGGTTCAGAAAATGGGAGGAAAGGCAGTGGATGTATTCTCAGATTCGAGGTTGATAGTGGGCCAGGTAAAGAGAGATTTGGAAGCTAGGGATTTAAGAATGCAAGAATATTTGAGCCAAGCTAAGCGCCTGCAATCAGGTTTTGAATCTTTTACCTTGCAACAAATCCCGAGGAGCAAAAATACATATGCTGATTCTCTGGCTACTTTGGCAACTTCTTCGGCACAAGGTTTACCTCGGGTTATATTGGTTGAAAATTTATATAAGCCCACCGAGGTGAAAAAGGAGAAGGTCCAGGTTCACCAGATTAGGGTTGGACCTAGTTGGATGGATTCCATAGTTCTGTTTCTTAAGGAAGGTACTCTGCCTGAGGAAAAGGGAGAGGCAGATAAGGTATGAAGGAAAGCTCCTTGTTTTTGGTTGTCTGACGAGTAGAAGTTGTACAAACGTTCTTTTTCTGGACCATACTTGTTATGTGTCCATTTTGAAGCAGTGGAGCCACTCCTAGAGGAGTTATATGAGGGAATTTATGGAAGTTATACAATGGGCAAATCACTATCCCACAGGGCCCTCATACAAGGGTATTGGTGGCCAAGTATGCAAAAAGAGGCAAAGGAGTATGTGAAGAAATGTGACCAATGTCAGAGATTTGCTCCAAACATTCATCAGCCAAGAGGTGTCCTTAATCCTTTGTCTAGCCCATGACCTTTTTCTCAGTGGGGCTTGGACATTGTAGGACCATTCCTTAAGGTAGCAGGAAACAGGAGATGGCTCCTGGTCAGTACCGATTACTTCACAAAGTAGGTAGAAGCTAAGCCACTAGCTAATATTAGGGACGTGGATGCAAAGATTTTTGTATGGAAAAACATTGTCACTCGATTTGGGATTCCTCACACCCTCACCTCAGATAATGGGCTTCAATTTGATAGTAAAGCTTTAAGAAGATATTGTTGTGAATTGGGTATTAGGAACAGGTATTCAACTCCAGCCTACCCTAGGGAATGGGCAGGTCGAGACTGTTAATAAAGTTATAGTGAATGGGCTTAAGAAGGGGTTGGATGAGGCAAAGGGTAGATGGGTGGAAGAGCTACCACATGTTCTCTAGACATATCGAACTACTTATCGTCGGTCAACCGGAGAAACACCCTTTTTAATGACTTATGGGTTCGAGGCTGTTATCCCTGTAGAGACTGGATTTCCAACACTAAGGACGAGTTTGTTCACTCCAGACAACAATGATAATTTATTGGAAAAAAATTCTAGATTTGATTGATGAATGAAGAAAAACTGCCATAGTTCAACTAGCATGTTATCAAAAGAAGCTCAAATAGGAGTATGATACAAGCATGAAAGTAAGACCATTAGCACCTGGTGACTTGGTATTAAGGAAAGTTGTGGGTACTGCAAAAAATCCATCTTGGGGAAAGTTGGGGCCCAATTGGGAGGCCATATCATATTACCTTGGTAGCTAGTATAGGTGTTTATTTCCTAAAAGACTTAGATGAAAATGTTGTATCATGTCCCTATAATGTAAATAACCTACGAATGTATTACTATTAATGAAAGGAAACTCTGTCACATTTTTGTTATTAATATTACATGTTGTGTGTTTTATTTCTTTAAGTATTAAACAGAACTTTGGTCATGTCTGGCTCCTCGGACCACATACCTTGGGTAAATTAATACTCATTAACATATGTCTAAGTGTAAAGCAGAACCTTGATCATACTTGGTTTCTTAGACCATATGCCTTGGGTAAATTAGCACTACTTAGTATTTCTTTAAGTATTAAACAGAATCTTGATCATGCCTGACTCCTCGGACCACATTCCTTGGGTAAATTAATACTCATCAACATATGTCTAAGTGTTAAACAAAACCTTGGTCATACTTGGTTTCGAGGACCATATACCTTAGGTAAATTAACACTGCTCACTATCTAGCTAAGTGTTAAACAGAATCTTGGTCATGTCTGGCTTCTTGGACCACATATCTTGGGTAAATTAACACTGCTCATTGTTTGACTAAGTGTTAAACAGAACCTTGGTAATGTTAGGGTCCTCAGACCACATGCTTTGGGTAAATTAAACATTTACAGTTATATGAACCTACTGCTGAATGGAGTGCTAAGTGAAATTCTAAGTATGATAGTCTTCTTGGATTATATACCCTGGAAAGACATGAGCTTCACCATTATTTGAGGTTAGGAAGAAAATCCTGAAGTACACATAATCCTTTGAGCTATTTATCTCAAGTACACAAAGTTTGTTTTTTAAGTTGGGTTCCTAGATGACAAGTGCCATTGACAAGGTAAAGTTATCTAATAACACTGCTAATTACATGAAAGGTAATAGTCAGATTGTTAATTGCATGAGTAATTGTTGTTGAGGAGAAAATTTTGATGTTCCCAAATAGAATATGGGGTAGCCAAGCCGAAACTCAACAATGGGCCCTTGAAATAAAGCCCAAAGGCTTTCGGTGTTATGTAAGTCCGCCCAAGCAAGAGATAGAGGCTGCACCCTAACAAAAAAAACACAATAAACACGTTACTGTAATTAGTTTTCTATATTATTAGTCCTTTTACATCATCATAGTTCAAATCAGTCTTCTAGCGGTACGGTATTATCTCCAACGGTAGGGTAATTCCAGATTAATAAGTGTGTTTACATAGTAAAAATCATATGTTTTCCTTATTATTATTAAGTCAACATAAGGGAAAACTTCCATAGTATCCCAAACATTATGGCCTTCATCATAATAATAAATAAGGATTAAAGGCTCCATAGTTACAAATAAAAGATGAAAAATAGGATGGAATGAAGGGAGAGAAAGATCCCCAGCTCAGTGCTGCAAGTATTAAGTTAAGATTTTGGCGAGTGTATATTTATAAGGCATGAATGAGATGAATGTGAGCTTTTTTTGAGTAAAATGAGATTAATGCTAAGATTAAGGCTTTTTGTGAGTGATGGGCTATTTATGACTAGATGAGAGACATTTATGGGCTGTGATTGTGTGAAGTGGGGAAAAGAGTATCTGAGATTAGATGAGTGTGGGCTAAAGATGGTGAGTGGTGAGCTTAAGGGAAGCTAAGCCACGAGCAAAATAGCAAACAAACCCAGAGTTTCAGAGAAGGTAGCTGTCTGTTTTTTGGTTAGTTGCTTATGTTTTTATAATGGAGTTTTAGAGAAGCATTAATTGACAAGAATCCAAAAATTGTAGGACAAATCAGAAGTGATGGATCAAGGCTAATCTTTCTGAGATTTTTGGCCAGAAGTAGGAGATTTACTTTAGGGGCTGCTTTGCTTCTTTGGTAATAATGGGATTCTAGAGAGTTTTGCATTTAATGTCAGGATTTCTAGGGCTGAACTTAATCAATGTGACTAAGGTGTGTTATCAAGAATGAATCCTAATACTGCAACTGAGATTTGGACCCCCACGAAATAAGATTCAACACCCCAAGCCAGGTGTCAAGCTCTAAGTCTACTTCAAGGGGTTTCGCTGGAGATCCCTTTATGCCCTCCAAACCACATGTTCCCAAATTTTCTCCTTTAAGATTCATGGGCTTGGCACATGAATCATGTCTTGAACGTTTTTAACATTTATAACATCAATTTGTTGAGGTTTGGATAACTTGGTTTTAGCTCTCCTTCTGCTAAAGGTACAGTCTTGAGGAAGATGATGAAGTTCCATCATCCTTCAGACTTCAGCTGATATGACAGCCCTCGGGCACTGTTCATGTCAGCCGTCAGGTAGAGGTTGGCAAAAAACTGATGGGACAGCCCTTAGTTCATCCTCAAAGGCTTGGTTCTTTTGTAGGGATCTCTAGTTGTTTTTTGGTTAGGGATGAACAAGGGCTGGTTGCCCACTTTCAAGCCTCTTGCTTGGGACTTTTTTGGGCTGGAACTTTGCTCCATTTCAGCACTTTTAGGTTGGCCACATGACCCTTCCTTTGCTTAGGCTTGTTCCCTACTTCATGAGATTTTTGGGCCTACAATATGGGCATTAAAGACATGCTTTGCCATGGATTTTTTACTCCTCATGGGCTTTAGTTGTTAGTAGAAATAAAATGAATCCATAAGCTTTAATAAATATTTATGATAGATTTTGGGTATTAATTCCCATGGATTTTAAATAACAACTTGTATAGTTTCTCATAATTTTTACTATGGATTACTTTGTAAACGATATTTTCTTTGAAGCTTTTTTAAATAATGATCTCCAATTTTGTTCTTGAGAATAATATTTATCATGAGTTTTAAATAAATATGGTAACAACCACTATAATAGAATAATTTGATGTTCTCATGAGTTTCTCTATAGGTAATCATAAAGAACATGTAGGATGAATAATTACCATGAGTTTTGGTAATAAATATTATGAATGTTGTGATGTAAAATAGTGAACATGAGTTTATAATATGAAATAAATAAATGTCGTGGGTCTAATAATCATAACTTTCCATGGGCTTTTATAAGATGATTGTCATGGGTTTTGAGAATAGATAATTCATAAATTCCATGAGCTTGTAATATTACAGTAATATGTTTAAGAATCTAAAGTATTGTTCATTATTGGACTTTTAAGTGAAATAATTATGATATCGTATTTTGCCAAGCATTAATAACCTTGGACCTTTGATAGAATAGTGCCAAGTAGTTAGCTTGGGCTTTTAATAGTGCCAACATAAGTTGGGCTTTTGATATTGCTAATGAGAATTGGGTTTTGATATTGCCAATGAGAATTGGATTTTGATGTTGCCAATGAAAATTGGACTTTAAATATTGCCAGCGAGAACTGGGTTTTGATATTGCCAATGAGAATTGTGCTTTAAATATTGCCAGCGAGAACTGGGCTTCGATATTATCAATGAGAATTGGGTTTTGATGTTGCCAATGAAAATTGGATTTTAAATAGTGCCAGCAAGAACTGGTCTTTGATATTGCCAATGGGAATTGGGTTTTGATATTGTTAATGTGAATTGGGTTTTGAATAAATAAATTGCCATGAGTTTAAACCATGGGCTTTGATTATGGATTTAAATTCCATTGATAAAATTGTTTTGCTATGGATTTGAATCATGAGCTTTTCAAATATTGCCAAGCATAAGTATTCTTGGGCTTTAAATAGAATAGGATGTGTTTATTGGGTTTATAGGGCCAGTTTTGGGCTTAGCTAAATAATGATAATAAAATTGGATAAAATGTGAGTTTTTGGACTTTTTTGTGATATGTTATATCATAACCCAATTTAGATAATGAGATATGAAACATTTGTGATTAGCATAATAATAGAGCAAAAAATATTTGGGAAAACCCAATAACTTATTAGGGGGTACTCGAATAAAATTAGGTGTAAAAAAAAAGTACCCTAACATTTAGCCCCCCGAGTCACGTGTGATCAAGTTATTAGTAATACTATATTTTTTGAGATAGGAAATATTTGCAGGCCAATGAGAAATATTCATGGAGGCCCAAAATGATATATGGGTGATATTTTGGTATTTTTGGTGAATAAATAAAAGTGACTAAATTGGATTAGAGCATGTGGCATAAGTGAAAAAAAAATTATACCTCAACCTTTAGCCCCCTAACTATGTGTGATTAGCCTGCCTTTGGTCACACATGTGAGTTCCGTCCATAAGCTTGTGTTGCATGGGTTGAAAGAGAGAATTTAGCTGTTGGTGGAATTGGAGCCGCTGGCAAGGTGATACGAGCCCTTCAGTAGTAATTGAGAAGGATAATCCAATTAGTGCACCTCTGAAGTGGGTGCTACGAAGAGATATTCAAGTGACAAAACTGCGTGTGCTCCAACTGCTACTGGTGTTTTGTACCTAGTGATAAGAGCTTCTACCAGCCCCTACTCGATTTATGGGCCCATTATTGATTGGCCTAATTGATTAAGCTGAAAGATTGATAATAAAGTGTTTTATTGACCCCTTCATAAAACCAATATCATTGGTGATGTGATATTGTTCTACTATAAGATTGTATTCCATAATCTGATGCGCCACTGGAGTCTAGAGATGCTGAATTTAATAGTTGTTTGGTTCATGGAGGAGATATCCAGATGAATGGATTATAAGAATAACACTGTGGTGGAAGCGGAAGCCCCAAGTCTAATCCAGTGAGAATTCCAGTCGTGATGAATCTAGACCCTTCGATGATGGTTATTTAGATCAAACTAATACTTTTGTTAACCTAACTATTGGTTCCATAGGTCCAACTATCATAATGAAGCAATTTAGGGGAAGACCATTGCCGGTAGGATGAAGATTTATGAACCCATGGAAGAAGTTTCTTCAAGAACTCCTTATCTTCTTACATCCTTTCTTTTCCTTTTTATTCTATTTCTTGTCTTCATTCATGGCCTTGCATTTTTCTGCCCTTATGGTTCCAGCAGCTTGGAGATAATAACAAGACATAGCCGAGGAAGTATGATGATGGATTTGAGGATACGAATACAAACTTCGGTAATTTTATGCCCCTTCCCTCTTTCTTATCATGTATATTTACTGCTGATGCATTTTCACTTCAGGTTTTGCCGTTGAAGACATAATGGCAATTGACAAAAGCGTTACTAATTCTATTACGACTGGAGAGATTATTTCTGCAGAGCTCCAGCTGTGATTCTGCCATATCTTCATGATGTTCCTTAAAAAAAATCTCCAAGCATGATCTAAAGTTGCTCATACTGCTAGAGGGAATTATGGCTTGATACTGTTCATCTGCTCTTTTGTCGTTATCGCTGGATAGTTGACTATGGTCTTACTTTACAACAGTGCATGGAAAATTTCCTGATTTTGCTCTTAAAAAAAGTATTAATCTTCAAGGGTGCTTGAAGGCATTGTAAAGAAATATTATGGCTTCATGGTTGAAGGCAAGATTGGTGTTGTTATGAGAGGACTATTGCTCTAGCTGTAGTCATATTTATTGTTCCATTGAATCATGTACTGTTTGTGATGATGGAGATAGCTGATCTGAGAAGAATATTACGTTGATGATGTCTAAACTTTATCCTTTGATCAAAAGGATGAGATCATACGGTTTTTTTTTTAACGGTGAGTAGATCTTTATATTTTCTCATGTGCCCTTTTTTTCTTTTCAAAAAATTTACTTTTGTGATATATTTTGATGTAATTACTATGTGATGCAATCGATATGTAATGTGCAGTATGTTGTAAACCCACATAGCCGTAAATGTTGTATTATATCTGATGTTTTGAAAATCGGTTCTAATCATGCATGTTGTGTTTTATAACTTGAAATTGGTTCAACCGTGTAGACTGTGTTTTATTTAGTCATAAACTTCTTTTGTCAAGATATTTTGATTGTCAAAAAGTTACAATTCTTAGGCTAAAAAAAAAAAAGAAATTTAAGTATGGTCATAAAGGTAATATCTATTTTTGAAATCACTTGCTAAACACATGACCATTTTATTTTGAAGTCCCAACCATAAAGGCCGTCTTCAAATTTGAATATGTAAAGGTTTGAGATATGAAAAGTGTTTTGATCATTGAAAGATTGATATAATTGAGCCAAAATATAGTCATGGAAGTTAAACAATTTATTTTGAAAATGTCAAATTGCAAAAGGTCTATCCTTGCAAGTAAGTTTGAAATACAAATATCTATGTAAAAATGTATCTTAAAATATTTAAATGTAAGATATTCACGTCTTAGAGTAAAGGTAATGCGTACTCTATTTCCAAAGCATTTTCAGAAAATATGATTATTGAGTTAAGTATGATATAGCTCCAACCATTTTCCATTGATAGGTTTCATGAGATTTTTGCCTTCTACCATGGCTTTGATGATGCTTGAGATTCTAAGAGTTCCAATGATGTGAATATAATGATTCTAGTAACATGATGGAGTCACCATGGTCTTGAACATGTGTGGGGCTGCCAATGGCTTTAATGGCGACAAAGCTTCTTTAAGGGATGACCGCCAATCTACTTGGTTCAACGGTTGGTTGCAAGGAGTTTCTTGGATGATTCGAGCTCCTATAATGCGATATAAAATTCTCATCAGTTTCATGCCTACAAAATAGAAAAAAATCCAATGTCTAAGAATCATGATGATGATTGAATTAAATAATATGTTTTATTATATTATAATTTTGATTAATGGTCGCAATAAAGATTGAGATAAATTAATATATATTTAACGCGAAAGTTTTGATTGAATGATGTATTTGATATAAGATTAAAGTAATTTGTATTGAGTGATATAACGATAATAGAGTAACATATATTCAATATAAATTTAAAGATAGTGATGTGATGACTTATCTTGAAAGTTCATGGCTCAAGCCGTATATCAGTGAACTAATGGCAGTCCAGAAGCACGACGACATGAGTACAGCGGTGGAGAGTCCATCTGCCATGATAAGTCTCTCCATGGTTTGATATTGAGAGCATGTATCACCAAGTTAGGATCTGAACTGAGCATCATGTTGTACTCCTAAGCAAAGATGTCAATGTACTTTTTATTAGATGGAGAAGGTACATCAAGTACTGCTGCAGGTTCCTTAAATGATTCAGCTATACCGCTAGACAAGAATTCTTCTTCCATTAGATGTGTTCTCTTCTGGGTACAGCAGTAAGTTTTGTACTAGCTTTATTCGATCTAGTACCCTTCTATTTGAAGCAACTAAGCCTCACGCGTCATCATGAGTAACAACATACACTTCTATTTCGTAACCAGGTTTATTCCCATTGTGGCTGTGATTTGCTGCTGGATGCTTCCTTGTGCTTTCATTTCTTTTGGATAAAAAAAAAGTGCTTTTAAACTTATTTTGGGATCATTCTTGATTGGCTCAAAACTACTGCTGCCTCATGCATCATTCGTGATGGTGAGATGAAGTTAGCTGAGCTTGCGGTGAAGATTGCAAATTTAGAGAAGGAAATTGCAGCAAAGTCAGTGGCACTATCCCTTTTGACAAGTCAAAAGAATTCTATGATGCTGTCCTTACCCACCAATGGTGGCTCCTCCTCCGCGAAACCCTTTGGCGGCTTATTGGATTAGGCTACTCATGCTTTAGTTTTTTTTTTTTCTAGTGGGCAACTCTGTTGGGATGTAATAAGTATCTAATGTGTTACTACATGTTTTGAGACTCTCTAGTTATAAAGACTTCTTTCCTCTTTCTCTTTTGTAATAGGAGGAAAAAAGCTCTTCTAGGTGTTGTTACCTTTCATGTATGCGAAACCATTCAGCTATAGAAAACTTATTTAGTCATGATTTGTTCAGTTATAAGTGTTGTTATTATTTGTGCAAAAGGTCATTCAATTGTAGGTACCAATATTACATGCGAAAGAATGACTAGTTAACTATGGACATTGTTTTGTAAAAGGTTCATGCCCAAAAGAAATTTTCTGCATAAAAGCTATAGAAAAACTTATGATTTGTTCAATTATAAGTGCTGTTATTACCTGTGCAAAAGGTCATTCAATTGTAGGTACCAATATTACATGTGAAAGAAGGACTAGTTAACTATGGACATTGTTTTGTAAAAGGTTCATGCCCAAAAGAAATTTTCTGCATAAAAGGGGCTGCCCATTGTTACTTTTTTATGCGTGCACATGTTTTTCCTAACTGTTCATGTGAAGATATTACATTGTTCACAGCAGAGGACACCTCCAGCCGTAGCTACTATAAAACCCCCCCCCCTTTTTTTTTTTTTGCAAGAATGATTTTTTTTTTTTTTTTAAACCAAGAGGGAAGGAAAGAAAAAAAAATGTTTTGTGATAAAATAGTGTTCATTCACCTACGTATATGTATACACATCTATACTAACATACGTATACACATTATTACCCTTTTCTTCTAGCCATTCACGTGTAAATATTGTACTTTTCATGGCAAAGGACACCTCTAGTCGTAGCTACTGTGTTCTTCTTTCTTTCTTTTTTCTTTATTCTTTTTTTTCCTGTAAAAACCATTTTTGAGCCAAAGGCAAAGAAAAAAAATGTTTTGTGATCTTGAAAGAAAACAAATAGTGCCCATTCTTCTATGCATGTATACAAACATGCATATGTGCATTGTTATCTTTTTCTTTTTGACTGTCTATGTATAACTATTGTACTGTTCATGGCAAAGGACACCCTTTTTTTTTTTTTTTTAAATGTTATTTCTTTTTTGAAGGAAAGAAAATAGAGTGTTCTCTTACATATACATATGTATATATATATATATATATATATATATGTATGTATGCTTATATATATATATATATATACACATATGAATATACATCATGTTGACTTGCTTCTTGTTGGCTATTATGCAACCTTGAGGGCATGATAGACTTTCACCATGGTTGGCTCCCTAGCGGAGTCACCAAAATGTTGAGGGGAAAATTTTGATGTTCCCAAATAGAATATATGGTAACCAAGTCGAAACTTGACAGTGGGCCTTTGAAATAAAGCCCAAAGGCTTTCGGTGTTGTGTAAGTCCACCCAAGCAAGAGATAGAAGCTGCACCCAAACAAGAAAACAACAATAAAGTACAATAAATATGTTACTGTTGTTAGTTTGTTATATTATTAATCCTTTTATAGCATCAAAGTTCAAATCAGTCTTCTAGCCGTACGGTATTATCCCCAACGATAGGGTAATTCCAGGTTAATAAGTGTGTTTACATGGTAAAAATCATATGTTTTCCTTATTATTATTAAGTCAACATAAGGGAAAACTTCTATAGTATCCAAAACATTATGCCCTTCATCATAATAATAATAAACAAGGATTAAAGGCTTCATACTTACAAATAAAAGAAGAAAAATAAGATAGAATGAAGGGAGAGAAAGATCCCCAGCTCAGTGCAGCAAGTATTAAACTAAGATTTTGATGAGTGTATATTTATAAGGCATGAATGAGATGAATGTGAGCTTTTTTTGAGTGAGATGGGATTAATGCTAAGATTAAGGCTTTTTGTGAGTGGTGGGCTGTTTATGACTAGTTGAGAGACATTTATGGGCTGTGATTGTGTGAAGGGGGGAAAAGAGTATCTGAGATTAGATGAGTGTGGGCTAAAGATGATGAGTGGTGAGCTTAAGGGAAGCTAAACCAGGAGCAAAATAGCAAACAAACCCAAAGTTTTAGAGAGGGTAGCTGTCTGTTTTTTGGTTAGTTGCTTATGTTTTTATAATGAAGTTTTAGAGAAGCATTAATTAATAAGAATCCAAAAATTGTAGGACTAATCAGAGGCGATGGATCACGGCTAATCTTCCTGAGATTTTTGTCCAGATGTAGGAGATTTACTTTAGGGGCTGCCTTACTTCTTTGGGTAATGATGGGATTCTAGAGTGCTTTGCATTTAATGCCAGGATTTCTGGGGCTAAACTTAATCAATATTACTAAGGCGTGTTATCAAGAACGAATCCTAATGCTGCAACTGAGATTTGGACCCCCAAGAAATAAGATTCAACACCCCAAGCCAGGTGTCAAGTTTTAAGTCTACTCCAAGGGGTTTCGCTGAAGATCCCTTTATGCCCTCCAAACCACATGTTCCCAATTTTTCCCCTTTAGGATTCATAGGCTTGACACATTAATCATGTCTTGAACGTTTTTAACATTTATAGCATCAATTTGTTGAGGTTTGGATAACTTGGTTTCAGCTCTCCTTCCGCTGGAGGTACAATCTTGAGGAAGATGATGGAGTTCCATCATCCTTCAGACTTCAACTGATATGACAGCCCTCAGGCATTGTTCACATTAGATAGAGGGTGGTAGAAAACTGATGGGACAGCCCTTAGTTCATCTTCAAAGGCTTGGTTCTCTTGTAAGGGTCTCTAGTTGTTTTTTGGTTAGGGATGAACAATGGCTGATTGCCCACTTTCAAGCCTCTTGTTGGGGACCTTTTTGGGCTAGAATTTGCTCCATTTCAGCACTTTTAGTTGAGCCACATGACCCTTTCTTTGCTTGGGCTTGTTCCCTAATTGATGAGATTCTTGGGCCTACAATATGGGTATTAAAGACATGCTTTGCCATGGGTTTTTTAATCCTTATGGGCTTTAGTTGTTAGTAAAAATAAAATGAATTCATGAGCTTTAATAAATATTTATGATAGATTTTGGGTATTAATTCTCATGGGCTTTAAATAACAACTTGTATAGTTTCTCATAATTTTTACTATGGATTACTTTGTAAATGATATTTTCTTTGGGGCTTTTTTAAATAATGACCTCAAATATTGTTCTTGAGAATAATATTTACCATAGGTTTTAAATAAATATGGTAACAACCATTATAATAGAATAATGTGATGTTTTCATGAGTTTCTCTATAGATAATCATAATGGACATGTAGGATGAATAATTACCATGAGTTTTGATAATAAATATTATAAATGTTGTGATGTAAGATAGATAGTGAACATGAGTTTATAATATGAAATAAATAAATGCCATGGGTCTAATAATCATAACTTTCCATGGGCTTTTATAAGACGATTGTCATGGGTTTTGAGAATAGATAATTCATAAATTCCATGAGCTTGTAATATTACAGTAATATGTTTAAGAATCTAAAGTATTGTTCATTATTGGACTTTTAGGTAAAATAATTATGATATAGTATTTTGCCAAGCATTAATAACCTTGGACTTTTGATAGAATATTGTCAAGTAGTTAGTTTGGGTTTTTAATAGTGCCAACGTAAGTTGGGCTTTTGATATTGCCAATGAGAATTGAGTTTTGATATTGCTAATAAGAATTGGGTTTTAAATATTACCGGCGAGAATTGGGCTTTGATATTACCAATGAGAATTGGGTTATGATATTGCCAATGAAAATTGGGTTTTAAATATTACCAGCGAGAACTGAGCTTTGATATTGCCAATGAGAATTGAGTTTTAATATTTCCAATGAGAATTGGGCTCTAAATATTACCAGCGAGAATTGGGTTTTGATATTGCCAATGAGAATTGGGCTTTGATGTTGCCAATGAAAATTAGGCTTTAAAAATTGCCAGCAAGAACTGGGCTTTGATATTGCCAATGAGAATTGGGTTTTGATATTGTTAATGTGAATTGAGTTTTGGATAAATAAATTGCCATGGGTTTAAACCATGGGTTTTGATTATGGATTTGAATTCCATTGATAAAATTGTTTTGCCATGGATTTGAATAATGAGTTTTTCAAATATTGCCAAGCATAAGTATTCTTGGGCTTTAAATAGAATAGGATGTGTTTATTGGGTCCATAGGGCCGGTTTTGGGCTTAACTAAATAATGAGAATAAAATTGGATAAAATATGAGTTTTTGGGTTTTTTTTGTGTTATTATATATCATAACCCAATTTAGATAATGAGATATGAAACATTTATGATTAACATAATAATAGAGCAAAAAATATTTGGGAAAACCCAATAACTTATTAGTGGTATAAATAGGTGGTACTCGAATAAAATTAGTTGTAAAAAAAAGTATTCTAACAACTGTTAAATTTAGGGATGAAAATATATCTTAATCAAGAGAGTGTTCTAGTAAAATATTGATCAAGAAGTAGATATTGCTTTGTTTTATCTACACATGATGAAACATAAAGGAATTTACTGCTTTTCATTGATTAAAGCCTTGAAAAGGCAAAGAAATACATATTTAGAAACATGAACAAAAAAGAACTACATATAAAAAGCGTACAAATCTAAAAACAAGAAACATAGATACATATGAAGAAAGACAACAAAATGGTGCTAGATCCCTATTTGGTCTTGGTAGGGGGGAGAGTGGCCTTGACTGCAGCTTGGGTAGTCACCTCAATTATTGAAGCTTAGGTGGTACCCTTGCCCTTAGAATCTTCCTTAGTGGTAAAGGGAAGGGTGACCAGTACCAGCTTTTGGCTTTGGGAGTCTCCTTTTTCTTTAGAAGATTCTTTGGGAGAGGAGGGGAGTTTGGTTTATTCAAGGGCCACCTCTTGTGCTACCTCTTTCTCTTTCTCAGTAGCACCAACTTACTTAACCTCTTTAGGAGGATTGGAGGGAGGTTGGAGGGCACTAGCTGAGGCGTCCTTGTTAGGGGCAAGATCTTTAGGAGCAGTCTCAACATTGGAGCTTGAAGGGCCTGATGCTTGGATGGCTAGGGAATAGTAGACATTTTCTGCTCTCCTTAATGTGGAGGAAGCATCTACTCCAGCTTGATTTAGAGCCTCGTTCCACACTTGGAGGCAATAAGTTCTGCAAACCCCGGAAACCTCAGCCCGAAGGGTTTCCTTGGTTTCTGTCACTCCAATATCATACCCCTCTCGCTCAACTCTTTCTGCAACTTCTTTTGCCTCCTCCAGTTTTTTCTTCAAACTCCCCATCTGATCCTTGGCTATGGCTAGCTGATTTTTCGGTCTAGCAGAGTTGTTTACGTTGACTTTCTGCCTGCCTCTCAGCCCCTTGTAGAGCAGCCTCCGCTCTTTTTTTTATCTCTGTTAGCCTCGGTCAGTTTGGTATTTAGCTCTTGAATCCTCTTCTCGGTCAACGAGAAGGCCTCAACGGTAGCTATGCACTGTCCTTCCTCCTCTTTCATCTGCTTATGGGAGTTGTTCACCAGCTCCTAGGCCATTTGTGCAGCTTGAATGGCCTTTTTAAAAAAAAAAAATGAATGAATGAAAATTATAAGATCAAATAATGCAAAAAAAGAAAAAGAAAAAGAAACATTTACCAGCGCGAGATCTCTCTTCAGAGTTAGAAACACTTCACGTTTCTTCATGGTCCTCAGGTCGGTCATGTCATCAAGCAGCAGTAGGGGTTGCTTTAGCGCATTTGCCACGTACCTAGCATTCCCCTGTTGGAAATCCCTGATAGAAAAGTCTCTAGGGAGAGGAGATACATTCAGCACCAAAGGGGTGTTCTAAGCTTAGACCTTGGTGTGACGATCACGCCCCCTCTCCACGATGGCCCCTTTACTTGAGGACCTCGTTGGGTTGTCCTGGCTACTTTGGCCCCTTTCTAGGGCTCAGGTTCTTTTAGGTGGATGCCCCTTCTCTCCTCCACTACATCTTTACCTTTTTGGTCCCGCTTCCTCTTCTTGTCTGTAGGATCAGGCTAAGAGGTTTGGGTAGAATGAGGAGTAAGAGGCTTGGTTTGGATGGCCACCTCGGGCATAGTACCTCAAGCATAAGACTCCAGAAGCTCCAAGAGCCTTGTCTTACTCTTGTGTTACAGCACCATTGCGTCAGGGATGTTGGGGGCTTCTTGGACATTGCTTACTTGTGCAGGAGGAAGGTAGCTGAAATCAACAATTGGAGGATTTGAAAGTTGAAGCTGGTTGAAAATTTCAAAGTCCTCCTCGGAGTCTAAGACTTCAACTACTTTTGGTGTCTCGTCGGGAGTTGGTTGGGAAGGGATCGCTTCTTCCTCGGTAGTGCGCTGGAAGGGCAACTCCACTTATTGTATGCCTTTTGGAGGAGTGCCAGCCAAGAAACTAGGAACGGCGATGTTGATCTGCTGCAGCTGAGGATCTTTCACCTTTATTATGTACTTTGGGGCTTGGAAACTCAAAGAGATGGGGTCGTAACCAAGGATTATGTGGGTGGCTCGCAATTATCCGTCGGTGTGGACAAAGATCTCGGCCTTCAATATCCTTGTCAGGTCGAGCTCGTTGACAATATCCTTCACCAAAAAGAAAAACATTGTTAGACCATAACACAAGGAAAAATAAGAACCATTTTGCAAATGAAATAGAAGAAGTAAACACAAAAGTTATTAGGAAGGGGTATTGTTGGAGTAGTAAACCTAAACCTAAACACTCCACCTGGAGTCCCATCTCGTGTTGGGCAATGAAGTCCATCATGCCACTCCCCTGAGACAATGAGGAAATCCTTGTCCATACCCTTGTTAGTATCAGGGAGACACAATATCAGCCTAACTGCATGGACCCTGGTTTTCAAATAGTACCCCTGGCCTGTGAGATGTTGATGATTGTATATCCAATTAACGTCATGATGGGTGAGGTTCACACCCATCTTTTCCTTGAGGGCATCTACACTACCTAAAATCCTAAACACATTAGGGGCACACTAAGTAGGAGAAAGTCTATGAGTAATAAGGTAGTCCCTAGTCACTCTACCCATGGGGATTCTCATCCCTCCCTCTATAAAGACAATCATTGGGATTACTACTTCTCCTTCTTGCCTCAAGGCATGCCACTCCCCTCGGCAACAATAGCTAATGGAAACCCCAAGCGGAATCTGGTAGCAGGCTTTAAAACTTTCTATACCCTCTGGGGTGTCTACTAAACTAGCAAATCTTCCCATTTGAATAATAATTGAAGGTGTTAGGGAGACGAGGTGAAATTAGAAAAGCCGAGGAAGAAAAGGCTCTAAATTTAAAAAAGAAATGCTAAGGGCAACTTACAGAAGAGAAGAAGGGCTCCTTGGACTAGTTCTTGAGAGTTGAAGATGCAAAAAGTGTAACAATCGAAATCTTCAGGCAATATATATATGAGAAGGAAAAGTACGCGGGACAATTCCGGCCCAAACCCCCATAAAACTGTCCGCCGTAGGATCTCCATCACATCGTAGAATGTGTGGGACAGGACGCTGTGTGAAATAAATGTTGAAGCATCCCAGAGGCCGAAGCGTCAAGAGCGTGCTTCTTGGCAGTTGAAAAGACACCTGTATAAAAAGAGATGACGTAAGAGTAGGGAAGAATAATTACTAGAAGATCGAAATCCCCTTTTTTTTTTAGGAGCAAAAGAGTGGAATTTCGAGAGGTTATTGTAGGAATAAAGGGCCTAAAAATGGGTATTGGGCCGTGGACCGTGTCCAAGGAAATTAAATCATCCGAGGACAGGTAGATACTAACGGAGGCACACAAGTTAGTGATCTATGGAAGAAGTTTGGTCATAAGGGATTGGAAGTGTAGTTTGAGGAGAAACATCTCTTCGGCTAAGCAGAGAAGAGGTCCAAGGCCCAACCCTTTGTCAAGAACAAGGCATTAAGCAATCATGCTGGCAAGGATAAGCATCAAATAGGGATAAGACAAAAGAGAGCTAGGAAATATCTGGAAAGAAAGCTGCTATTACCGCATTGAATACTCAGCAGCTAACTCCTTAGCTGTATTAATGTGGAGGTGGTACCTGAACAGTATCTAGACATGGCAAAACAGGTCAGAATTTCCTGACCCGACCCGAAAAATACCCGACCCGAACCCGATTTTTTTGACCTGAAGCAAAAACGGGTTGGCCCGTGACCCGACCCGTGTTTTTGCGAGTCAACCCGACCCGACCCACGACCTGAACCCGAACCCGAACCATTTTTTTAAAACTTTTTTTTTTTGGGTAAAAAAATAGTAAAACTAAGACAATATTGGTTTAATTGTTTATTGTGAACTTTAAGAAAACAATTGATACATTTACATAACTATATGCAAATTAATTGAAAGATAAATGGTTGAACATTCTGTAATGAGTAAATATTTTTAGATATCAAATAGCAAAGTAAATGCCAAGATAATCTGGTTACAGTAGAGTTAAAAACATAGATTTAAAATTGTAGATATGTGAAAAATATTCACAAGTGTGAAAATAGTGAAGCTAAAGTATCAAATTAGCATAAATTACGAATACTTAGACCTATTTTTTAATAATTTATGTCCAAAATAAACGGCTTTTCAAAATAAATTATGATATTTCCTAGAGTGTGTGTTGCTTAACAATAATATGATATTCATAAAAGAGACCATGTATAAATAAGTAAGCAATCAAATTTTAAAGTATATCTCAAATTGAAATAGAGTGTCAACCACAACTGATAATAGATTATAAAATTAATTTTCAAGATTGTAAATTTCTTATATATTTTTATTCTTTATCAAATGAGTTATCGAATAAGTCATTTGTAATTTTGTTTTATATTTGGAATGTTGATATTGTATAGAAATAAAACTTGTGTATTTGTTTTACTTATCTTTGTGTTATTTTGTTTTAAATAGTAATGTTAGGATTTGTATAATTTTAAAATTGTTGAATAAGTATTAATAAGTTTAACTGAGTTCATTCTTGATATAAGTGGTGAATTCAAAATAATGCATTTTACATTAAGTAATTTGTCGCATAACTTTCCAAATGACAGATACATGTTGTTTTTAATATAAAAAAAAAAAAAAAAAAATTCATGTGAAAAATACGGGTCAACCCGACCCGACCCGCAACCCGATTGACCCGACCCGACCCGCCCGTTTTGCCATGTCTAATAGTACCATTCAGTCTTACAACTACCCACAAATACTTCAAGAAAGTGCTGATGGGACAAGTATCAAAGCCAATAACCTGATCTATACGTGGAGGGCTAAGATGGAGTGAAGAAGGGGAATATAAAAAAGAAAAACCCCATTATAAGGGGATCATCAGATAATCTGTAGAAAAATCACTGTACATTCAAGAACTGTAATTGTGTTTAAATCCAATAGAAATATATAAGAACTACTTTCCTTAGACTTTGCCGAGGAGGATTTTCCTTGCACTAAACTGTTTATTTATACTTTCAAGCAACACTTAGCCTACTGTGATTGTCGTCCAACTCATTGGAGTTCAGTTTTTAGCTCACTCTCTACAAATTCATTATTTTGGGCTCTTTGAGCCTTTATCCATTTTACTTAGGCTTTGGGGAGCAAAACATGCCCTTATTAAGATAATTATCAGATTTATTTTAAAAATTTTAAAACCCGAATTTTAGCTCGTCATCTATTTGCTATCTGCCTATGCAAGTAATAACTAATTAAAAACAAAGCACCGATGATTTGTAGGCGAGGATGTTCCAGCCCCTAGGGTGCATAAAAACCAAAGCTTCCTGATGCCCACAAAATATTGTTTTTTGTTTTTTTCTAAATGTTTCTTGATTGCATTTTTTTTCCTTCTTTGGATAAAGTATAATTTTTGTGATAGAATTTGGTTGTTTTTTAAGTTTTTGCCACTTGCAACAACCTTCATTGTTTTATCTGGAATAGAAGGAGAAGAAAAAAAACATATGGGCTTGTAGCTTGTGGTTGTGGGTAAGGTTGTAAGCGTACTAATCAAGCAAATCTTAAAAATTAGAAATAATTTCTTAATGCAATCTTTGCTGGTGATTACGTGGATGTAACTCAGAAAGTGAAGGTTATCCATGTGGAAAAAATTATTATCTACCAAGTCCTAATCCAAGTTGTAGTGTTGTACTAAAACTCGTTTCACCACGTGTCAGCAACTTGCTCTATGATGACATGGCAAGGCACCTGTTGACCATGAGCTTGTGGATAAAGCTTAATTGAATTACGTGGCTGGTTGGTTGGCTTACGTGTTAAAAGGTACGTGGTGAAACAGAGTGCCACGATTCAAAATGGCAGAACAACTACAAGTGTAAAAAAAACACTTGGATCTCTGCCGTCGGACGAGGAAACAAGAAATTTATTTGTGACTGATTTTGGATAAGCTTAATGTCACTTCAAGAAACACGTACTCTATCCTTAAAAAAAAAGAAACACATACTCTACGTAAAAACAAATTTTAGATTGTGATGGCTGCACTTTCTTTCAATTTTAGAGCATTATAAACGCATTCCTATTCAAGAGGTAATTTGTTTTCATTTGGAGTTGTTTTGCAGAGAGGCTTTTCTTATGAGGAAAAGTAAAGGCGGACATTTGAACCTTACATTTGGTTTGGTTCTTAATGGGAGCTTTCAGAGGCTTCCGTATGGGCCATTATCATTACAAAAGAGACTTCCAAATAGACTAGTTATGCATTTTTCCCCACATTTTACTGTTAGGCAATAATCCCCATCAATGAGAGCACAGAGCTTCAATGAATGCTTCGGCTTTATCTTTGAGCAGTGTAACAAGAAACCAAAACAAAACAAAAACAAAAAACAAAAAACGAAGGACAAAAGTGGCTAAATTTTGTTAACAAACATCAAACCACTACCTCCATGAATGTTTAGCTCAATTCACAGGGTTGGTTGCTACTGTAAAAACAAACAATTATGAAATTTTTGGCGAGATGCGGAACACTTTGGTTCTAATAAGAAATGTAGTCTGGGGATCCTCAAAAATCAACTAGTAATACTACTTTCATTCTGTATATTCGAAGGACAAAAGTCCTCCAAATGAAAGGAGACCATGGAGGATATGTCAGTACTCAGTACAAATTAGGCCAATTAGATATTATAGATCACTGGTAACAATGGCCATTATTGTTAAAGAAATTTCATTTCAGCTTTTTCATCTTCACCATGTTCTCAGCTCGGAATTGGTGGATAGGATACACATAGTCTGCAACAGCCAACAATGGTCAATGAAGAATTCAATGAAAACAATGGATGAAAAATTCTGTAACTCTAGACTTCCTGTTCAAGAGTTTTTTATTTTTAGGCAAAGCAATGCCTTGAACTTATCACAAACAGTATAGTTCTGATTCCCAGGGAAAAATTGCAAACTAACACCAATTCTCAAATAATTTTGTTAGTTAGCAACGTTTCTAAACTACTTAGGAAACTCACATCTTGAGTTTGAAAGAGTCGATTTCACTGTAGCAACTCGAGTCTAAGAGACTCGAGTTTCATGTTGAACTTGATTATTAAAGAATTGATTTTCCCAACTAGAGAAGCCAAACTCAACGAAGAAGTTCTACCCAACCAGAAAAGCCAAACTCAACGAAGAAGAAATAGAACCAGAGAAGACCAGAACAAAAACGAAGAACTACCAAAGAAGACAAGAACAAAAACGACAGAGAAATAAAAATAATGCAGCAAGTCAAGCAACAAACCCAGCAACGGCGGCGGAGACAAAGGGCGAGGAAATTAGCTCAGATTTAATGTGGGTGTTCTTAATCGGCTCATATTTGGGTCTGGTTTTCTTCTTCTTCTTTCTTTTCTCCTTCTTCTTCTGCCGTGTGGGTCTAGTTGGTCTAGAGAATGATGGGTCTGGTTGGTCTGGAGAATGAAGAACGAAGGAAGAACAGTCGGGTCAAAGAAAAGAAAGGAAATCAAGTGTGTAAAACTCGAGTTCCATAAATCTTGAGTCTCTTAGACTCAATTTGCTACAATGACCTCAAGTTTAACATACTCAAGATGTTAGTTTGCTAATATGTTTTGAAAACCTATTAACTAACGAATTTTTTTTATAAAATAGTGTTATTTTCAAAAAAAAAAAAAAAAATCTCTAATTCTCATCCAGTTTCACCAAATCCAATGAGGCATACATCCCATTTTATTCTTAGGCAACAACCTTGCTATGGAGACAATTTTTTCTACGATGATAAATTGTGAATAAGAAACCATCACTTTGACATAAATCCACTATTGACATCACTTTTATTTTTCATCACTGGCAATTTGTAAGCTCCAAGTACGATTTTTCTTTGCGGGTTGTATGACGAAAAGGACGGTCCCAAACAAACCAGCCCCATTATGACTGCTATTGACCAATCAATAGCCTAGTTTTAAAAACCTATTAACTAACAAATTTCTTTTTTATAAAATAGTGTTATTTTCAAAAAAAAAAAAAATCTCTAATTCCCATCTAGTTTCACCAAATCCAATGAGGCATACATCCCATTTTATTCTTAGGCAACAACCTTGCTATGGAGAATTTTTTCTACGATGATAAATTGTGAATAAGAAACCATCACTTTGACATAAATCTACTATTGACATCACTTTTATTTTTCATCACTGGCAATTTGTAAGCTCCAAGTACGATTTTTCTTTGCGGGTGGTATGACGAAAAGGACGGTCCCAAACAAACCAGCCCCATTATGACTGCTATTGACCAATCAATAGCCTAGTCTCTTTACAAATTTTAAGCCAGGCATTTCAATGCATTACAGCCAGTTTTATTCGTATGCTTTTGATAAGGTGAAGATGTCAAATAGAACAGTTCATCTCAAACATACATGTAAAATGATTACCAAACAATGGTTGAGCTTAACAAACGAAAGAAAATTACAAAAATGGAATATAAAATTAACCTTGGAATTCCATGAGCGGATATCGTGATAATAAATCTTCCTAGATTCATATGAAAAGAATGTATGTAATGGAGTTGTCTTCACAATGTGTTGCTTACTGGACAAAGCTATTTACGCCATCACCTGTTACTCAGCACTAACACACCCAAGTTCAATTTTAGCTTCTGGTCCCCTCTGGTGTCTGTCTGATCCCGACCAATGAATGCACAATGATATCAGCAAGAACCATCACCAAGTAGACCAGTTTTAGCAATGTGCAATTCGTGTCGAGCTTTATTTTCTTGAGAGAAAAGGCTTGACTGTTTCTACAACTACCTGTTTTGCATGAAAACAAAGAAACAAACTATTGAGATCTGGAGAAATGTCAAATGGGTTTCTACATTTGTTATGTGGAAATCACTGTCTGTTCACACCCTTGATAAAGGAAATTCCAATTGAAGCACATTACTGGATCGTTATAGGAAGCCCTGTATGACAAAATCATAGAGACTCTAAACTTCATGCTCACATTGTGACATTGTGAGATAGAAGGGCAAAGCCATTTGGTTAGTGGTTCTGGCTATGGAGGTCTTAACATCTTTCCCAATAAACAATATCAGTTGTCTCAGGCTATTTCACTTCTTTTTTTCTTTTTTCTCTTTCCCAAGAATACTAATCAGCACTTCCTACTGCTTTATATAGCAGATTACTAGTGTTCTTACCCTCCCATCATAGGATAATGACGCAAAGATCCAAGGCTGACGAACGCTCCAAGCAAGGCCTTTAAATCAAGTGGAAACTGGTCAGCTTTAGTTATTAGATAAAATGCATAGAAAAACCAAAAGGATGCAGTGGTTACCATAAACACTGTCTTCGTAGTCACTATATGAATTAAGTAATGGATTCAACCGCCGAGTAGGTGAATCAACCAGGCTGCCAAAAACACAAACATTGATGATATCAGCAGACTCCAAAGAATGAAATAATAAGTCAAAGAACAACAGAAGAAAACAACCTTTCAGATGTAAAATCATCACTGCTAGATGGAGAAGCCAACCACAAGTTGACGTTTGAGTCTGTACCAGCACTCTGCAATAGGATACATTTTATCAAAAAAAAATCAATAACTAAAGTACCTGAAAAACACAATGACAGGTTTCATACTTTCAGTGATTCAGTCAGTCAGTCATCAGATATTCAGAGAAATAGTGGTCTTACAATATTGGAATATACAGCACAGATGAGGCAACAGTTGCACAACTTAGACCTAAAACCTTTTTATAAGCCAAAACAAGACCTTACAAAGGCTTGAACGTAAAATGCATGCAATTGTATCCGTTCAGGATTTTAAAGGCTTGAATACATATGTATGCATGTGTGCATATGAGTGAGAGAGAAAGAAAAAGAGAGAGAGAGAGAGAGAGAGAGAGAGAGAGAAAGAGAGTACCAAGATCAGCTGATCATATTCAGGGTTACACTTGACAGCCCATGTCCTGGTGATTTTTTTACACAGGTCAAAATTAGGCAGCTAAAAGTATGTGAAAATATATAAATTCTGCTTTAACAAAGGATATGGCCAGTTAAAAACACCTAAAAGTGCACAAATATAGTAACAAAAAACACTTTAAATGCATGTATACAGAATGGTTCATCAAGCAGAAACATGGTTGACAAAGATCAGAACTGCAACAGTGCTCAATATATATACCAGTGTGTATGTCCAGGAAGTTCTTGGATGGGAACCTTTGGTTTTCTAAGATCCCATATGTTTATCCCAGATTCATCTTCTGCAGTGACCTGCAATAATTGTAAACTATTTATTATGTTGCAGTAAAGATGTTTCTTATTTTTATGCTACTTATAACAAAATTAAAGGAAAAAAAAAAAAAAAAAAGGATATTTCTTATGCTATGCGAAACAATGTGAACATTCTATCTACCACAGACAATGTAACATACAATAGATACACATATCTTTGTGAGGACAGACACCCACTAGGCTCTAGCTGCCAAAGAAACTAGATATATGTAAAAATCGTACAAATTTATCTTTTAAAAAAGAATTATATCACACAGAAGAGCACGCTTAATGCAAAGTTACGTTCTTACAAGTATATGCTTTTTCTTGGGGTTGTAATCAATATTGTGGACATGGCCACGCTCAATTGAATTTGTCTTCCTGCAATTAACAATGCCATCAAGCAACAGCAAGATTTTGTGTGAGTTGTCACATGAAATTAGCAGTTCTACAAAACACCTTTGCTCCCTTTTTGTAAATCAAGAAGTCATTCACAATTTAAAGCAATGTATTAATGATGTGCGAGAAGTATAACATACTTCATTGTCCGTAGATCCCAAACTTGGATGGCTGATTCATAAGTTGCAGCAACAGCATTCACATCATGTGGATCCCATGCTCCTCCAGATAAGTTGTGCAACATGCCAACCGACTCTTTTGATTGTACCTAGATTTTGCAAGAAGGCCTAAATGAGAATCAGCACGAGAAGTAAAGAGTAAAATAGTCACACTATGCAGTTACTCCACAACTACAATGATTAATTGCACGGTATGAAAAACATTTATGATAATTTTAAACGAGAAAATAGAACTCCCCTTTTAGATAGTTCAATAGTTACAACAATGGGGGAGGGGAGATTTGAACCCCAGACGTCTCCGTTGGAAACTCTAGGAGGTGTCAGTTGAGTTACAAGGCTCTTGGTTATATTGCCAACTAAGAGTTTAAGAGGTTATATTTGTACGCAGCAATAAATTATATCAGACAATCAGTATAAATTGAAGAAATTTGACATACGTCAAGAAAGTAGAAAGTGAGCGATATCTTCCAAGCCATTTGACCAACAAGTGGCCCAATCAGAAGCATAATCACTACAAAGTACAGACATACTTGGCCCAATTTTAATACCTTACATGCTGTGTTTTCTTAATTTTGGAAAATTCTTGATTGGGCGTAGAATTTGAGTTCTAATCTTATTACCTTACATTTTGTTGATTAGTATGAGATTTGGTAGGTAATCTTTAAGTTGTTAAGGTCTTAAAAAGGTCTAGTCAACTAAAGACTATGGAGGAAAAATAGGATTACAAATGCACATATTCATAACTAAAACGAAAATGAAATTATTTTGTCCTCTTTTTTGTGTGGGTAAATTACACATGCAGGTTGGGACTTAAACACATGAAACACATGACCTGACCCTCCAACCCATTATTAAGGAAGAAGGAGGTGCCATTTGGGCCTAAAGCTTGTAATGTGGTGTTGTTGTACATGCATTAGGTCATCATACTTGGGTCTGGGGAACGGGAGAATCCTAATAACTCTACAAATCCATAGCAACCGGACAATGAAGAAAGGGATGGTCAACCAATTCACCATTACACTTGCACATGTAGCACCAATCCAATATCCAAACCTTCCTTTTTCGTAAATTGTCAATCGTTAAGCATTTCCCTAAAGCAACAGTCCAAACAAAAAAAGCTACTCAAGAAGGAATCTTCTATTTCCAAATACTTTTCCAAGGAAAACAGTAGTCATTAGAGCCCACTAAAATACTATAATAATCCTTAACCATGAAACCCTTATCTCTATTAGGTTTCCAACACATCTTATCCTCACCAAACCCCCTTACTGAAGAACCATGTGTGGTATCCATGAAACCCGACATAGCCTCTAATTCACAAGCATGCACACCCCTAAAGAAACTTACATCCCAAAAGAGGACTCCATTAGCGGACTTTATAAGCTCAGCCACACTAGGCTCCTTACATGGGGGCTTCTAGCTTGTTGGCAAGGCAGGTTTGGTTGTCATTGAAATGGGTATATATGGTTGATTGTTCTCCATTGCTTATTGTGGTGTCTTTGGAGGGAGAGATATAGTAAGTGTTTTGAAGATAATGAGAGATCCATACCAGATCTCAAGTTATTTTTCTTTAGAACTTTATTGGATTGGTTGGCTGCTATGCGAAACCAATCATTCTTTTTTTTTTTTTTTCTTGATTTCCTAGATTCTTGTAATTTTTGTAATTGAATTGTTTGACCCCTTGTACACTCCCTGTGTACTAGGGTGTTCCATTTTTTATATCAATAAAACTTATTACTTATCAAAAAAAAATCCTAATAACTCTAATGCTTTCAAAAGCGAGAGAGGAAACTTAGCCATTTACTACATTTGCCACAATCACAATTGGTGGACATATGCTCATTGTACAAATTTCATTATGAGCTATACCTGAGCTGTTTTTTTGGAACAATCTAAGCTCCACAAGAAAAGGGTTTCCTCATCAATGCTGATCAGCTTATCATGCCTTCCAGAGGGCCACCAAAGAATGCTGTTCATGGTGTACAATTTATAGGGTAAGTGAGCTGATGAATGACACGTATTGATCAAAGAACTTAAAAGCCTAAAAACTAAAAAATAGATAGATTGTTCTTAAGTAGAAATATATTGCAATATAGCACCACACAGTCACCACTAGAGTGATCCAGATAGAGCTGAAAAGCTACATGATCTAAAAAGAAATAGATGGAGAAATTATACATTCTTGATAAGTACCTAATATGCCACATGACATGATACGAGGATGGGGAAAAAAATAAAACTTGTTCTTGATTCCTAGAGTAAAGAAATGAAAGATTAGGATAAACAAACTTACCATTTAATCTTTCCAACATGAGCATCAAGTGAGGTAATTCGTTCCAACTGAGGAGAATTCAACTCGCCGTATAACTCAGGGATCTGCCATATTGCTGCTCCATATGATTCACCTTCAAGAGCATTGAACAAAATAAAACAAATCAATAGCTTTGACTTTGAGCCAGTAGACTTGCTTGCAAACAGAAACAGGTGTAAATAATAAAATGCTCAATCTAGAATATTCTGCTGTATGGGCTTTCCCCAAGGTGTAAAAAGTCTTATCTAGCTCTAAAATCTTGATCCACGGCTTAGTAATCTGCAGACGCTTCATATGAAGCCCCAGATCTGCTGAATCAGGAGAATCCACTTTTCTAGGCAAGTGAGGAAAGACTAGCTAACAAGCAAACAAACAAGAGCTCCTACTCGTCTTCCTGCTCCAACTCCTATACAAGAAGCTACATATGCTCTGACAAGATGCTTTCTATTCTCTACTGCTTTCCTTTTATTATTCCTACTGCTACTCTTAGTCCTCCCATTAACCTTTTTGGAAGAATTATTGGCGAAAAATTGGATTTAAAACTCTATAATTTTTTTTGATAGGTAATCAGAAAATTATTATTAATGAGAAAAAAGGAAAAGTACAAGATTGTCCAAAGTGAGGATCCGACCATGTGCAGGTGTCCACAAAAAGAACGCCACTCGCCTAGGAATCTTTGGTTTCCAAACACCCTTCCAAAGAAACAGAGAATTCGAAGCACCCCGAATCACATGGTAATAAGACCGGATGTCAAACTTACCATCACCTTTTAACCGCCAACAAAGAGTATCACTCCTATCACCCCAAAGAATACGAGTTTGGATAAGCTAGAATAGGGAATAAGATGCAGCTAGCTCCCAATCCTCAAAAGCTCTATAAAACCTTAAATCCCATACTCTAACCGTACCCCCTTCTGGAATCTACAAAACCTCAGAGATACAAGCGCCCTTGACCGCTGAGCACACATAGAGCTCAGGATAAAGATCTTTTAGAGTATTATCACCAATCCACCTATCATGCCAAAAGCGGATACGAGTGCCTTCACCCACTACAAAAGACAGATGCTTAGAAAAACTCTCCCACCCTTCATTAATGCTTCTCCATAGGCCACACCCATGCATCCTCCTGCACACTTTAGTACACCACCCCCCTCGACCCTCACCATATTTTGTGGAGATAACTCGCCACCAAAGATGGGAATCTTCATGCCCATATCCCCATAACCATTTCCCTAATAAAGCACCACACTTCTTATCCCCAAACCACCCATCTTGACGGGTAAACACACCTTTTCCCAAGCCACCAAAGGATATTTGAAACTCTCCTCAGAAGACACCCAAAGAAAGTTCCTGTGAATACTTTCCAATCTAGCAGCCACAGATTTAGGAATAGTAAAAAGAGATAAAAAGTACGTTGGGAGGCTTGAGAGAGTACTCTTGAGTAACATGAGCCTACCACCCTTAGATAAATAGAGACGTTTCCACCTAGATAGCTTCTTCTCTATTTTCTCCAAAATAGGATTCCAAAATAGAGACGCTACCACCCTTAAAACTCTATAATAATAATTAAAAAACCTAAGTTAAGGTGATTATGTTTTCTGAGGAGAGCCACTAATCAGACCTAGTAAAAATAAGACTCAATAGTCATCACTCCCAATCACAACTCATGTTAGGGAGTGGCTTATTGAGGGTGACCAAATTCAAAGTCCATGGTGGGAAGAGTGATTGCATGAGGAATAGGAGTGCCTAGTAAAGAAAGTCAACCTTGATGACAGTACGTTATTGATAGTAGTCTCACTTTTGGTTCAACCAAACAGTGAGGGGGAAAAAATCATTACCTAATTCTTTGAACTTTGATGACAGATGCATGGAAAGCTTTTATTATAGGAATACAAATTTTTGATTCAATGCTTATTTATAGTATCCTCACTTTTGGTTCAAACAGTAGGGCCAGGTGGAATTATTACCGAACTCTTGGGACTTTGATGACAGATACACAGAATGATTTTGTTGCAGAAAAGAAACTCTCTACTCAATGCTTATTGATAATGAGTGCTTGGATAGTAAAATGTGCCTAGGGTAATATGTAAGCTATATATTGAAAAGGCACATGATCATGTTAATTGGGATTGTGTGCTATTCTTGTTGAAAAGGTTTGGATTTGGTGAAAAATGGAAAAAATGGATCCAATATTGCATGTCAACTGTTCAGGTTCTCAATTATGGTCAATGGCACTCAACTGGCTTCTTCGGTAGCCAGGGGCTAAGGCGAGGAAATCCTCTATCTTCACTTCTATCACCCAAGTGATGGAAATTTTTAGTAGTATGCACCTATCCAACAGAGAAAAAAAAAAATAGTAGTATGCTACAAAAGACTGGTGGTTTCATGTTAGGTTCAAGGCTGAAGGAGGGAATAGAAGCATAATGGAGATCTCACATTTGCTACTTCTTGATGACATCATAATTATTTCTGATTCTAACCTAGAGTAGTTAGGATACCTTCAATGTGTCCTTTGCTATAAAGTGGTATCAAGTTTAAAAGTTAATTTGGAGAAAAGTGATTTAGTGCCAGTGGGTGAAGTGAATGCTGCCATGGGGTTTGCCTCAGTGTTGGGTTGTGAAGTAAAGCCTTCCAATCCAATATTTGGGATTACCTTTGGGCTCTTCTTTTGAAGCTCAGATCAGTTTGGAATGCTATCATTGAAAGGATGGAGAGAAAGAAAGCAAGGTGGAAGAGGTTGCATCTCTCAAAAGGTGGAAGTGTTAGGAACCTGGAGGTTACTAATGGGGATGGATAGGAATTATAGGGGAATTGATGGGAATTATAAGGAAATTGACTTAATTCGAGGTAGCCACCCTCCATAGAGAAATATTAAGAGAGAGAGAGAGGAAATGCACTAAGCAATGAGTTGATTTATTCTTCAATTGATATTTATTGTTGAATTATAATCATGTATTTATAGGAGACTAGCTCTAATGTCATTGACCCACATGGCTCAAGATAATTGGCTAGTTAATTCAACATGTGCTCTATGAATTAAGCCATGTGTTAAATGAGCTACATGTGCTCAAATCCTAACTAACTCATCCTAATCTCAACCAACTAGCTAACTACCTAACAAAAGGAATTACAACAATTATTTCAAATTCCTAACATTTCACTCCCCTTGACTTGCCCACAAGGTGTTGTTGTGAAATGACACCTTTATTAGGAGAAACCGGCCACCAACCCAATACGCCAAAGCATCTTGACCGTTGATTACATGAACACCTCCAAAGCAATTAATCACAGCCCATGACATAGGAGCATAATGCAAAGCAGTCGTATTGAAACCTTCAGCAATATAGAACTCAATTTCTTATAAAAATTGTGATCATCTCGGCTATGGAATCCATCATTTATTTCACAACTATTACCTATCAAAAAAAAAAAACTATTACCAAGAAAAGAAGCATCTAGTCCCTTGGCTTTGTGACAGCCACTAAGCAACGAGATTTGGCCCCCAACGTGAGTGTGTGGTAAGTCTACGTCTTCATTTTTGATTGCATGAACAGACCCATTTGGTGAAACATGAGTTTGGCTAACGCCAATGAGCATTGGATTACTCACAAGAACAGGTGGTTCTTGAATAGTATCCTCAATGGATTGTCACAGGCAGTAGATCCAAATCTGACTTGTAGTGCTTGAACAAAGGCATCCCAACTCACAAATAACCTAGTATCTTCAGCATCTTCAAACCACACTAATGCTTCCCCATCCATATGAAAATAGGCCATTGGAAGCTTTTCATGATTTGGGGTCTTGTAATGGTTGAAATATTAGTTTGCTTTATAAACCCAAGCAGTAGGTTCTTCACCCTTGAACCCAGGAAAATCAACCTTGATTGATTTTAGAAAAGTTATGGCTAGAGCATTGCTTGATATATAATTCTCATTGGACCGAGGTGTTTGGGGTTGTTGTCTTCTTGTTTCTACATTAGATAATTTCTTCAAAATGATGCTAAGTTTTTCTAAACTTCTTGAAAGTTGGAAATAGCTTCGTCTAGAAGTGTTGTAGATTTAGTTTCAACCATGGCTTCAGGATGAACAGCTCTGATACCACTTGTTAGGAACCCGGTGGTTCCTAATGGGGATGGAAAGGAATTATAGGAGAATTGATGGGAATTGTAGAGAAATTGACTTAACTAGAGGTAGTCACCCTCCACAGAGAAATATTGAGAGAGAGAGAGAGAGAGAGAGAGAGAGAGAGAGAGGAAATGCACTAAGCAATGAGTTGGTTTATTCTTCAATTGATATCCATTGTTGAAGTACAATCATGTATTTATAGGAGATTAGCTCTAATGTCATTGGCCCACATGACTCAAGATAATTGGCTAGTTAATTCAACATGTACTCTATGAATTAAGCCATGTGTTAAATGAGCTACATGTGCTCAAATCCTAACTAACTCATCGTAATCTCAACCAACTAGCTAACTACCTAACTAAAGGAATTACAACAATTATTTCATATTCCTAAAAGGAAGGATCACTCTCATTAATGGTACATTATCTTCCTTTCCTATGTATTTCATGTCAACTTTTACGATACCAATTCACATTTGAAATAGACTAAAGAAGTTCCAAAGAGATAGCTTGGAGGGGAATGGGAGGTTCCTTTAAATTCCATCTAGTTAGTTATGGCGTGGCCATGGAGTGTTCTTTGTTGAAAAAGGGAGGATTAGGAATCTGTTATAGGAATGCATTAGAAAAACATGTTTCATTTCTCCTCTTGTTGATATTGTTGCCATTTGTGAGGGAAAATTTATAAATTGGAGATCAATTACTGATATTAAAACCAGTGTTAGGGTTAATCACCTAACACATGTTCTCCCAAAAATTCAACATGACATCAAAGCATTGAACTCTGAACCTTCACAGCTGGTACCACTTGACTTCCGCCATTGTTGGCAATTGGTCTTTGGTTCATTTCAACACCAACAACCACTTTCATAGCCAGGGCTATTGTCTCCAACTTCTCTCAGTGCTGAAAACATTAATAAAGTGGTCACCCAACACCTGCAATCACATTCCCTACCCTTTTTTTTAGTTATCAGCAATCACGAAATATGGTCACACAACTTCGATGACTCCCTACCTCCCCAATCTATGCAGCTTATTGTAAACCCCAGACAACACTGACATTGTGTGACACTGACAACATCCTAAGCCTCTATATTTTGCCACTTTCACCAATCCCAGACCATGCTGGTCTTGTGAAAACCAAATATTATATAGCAAGACTTGGTTCCATACCACACTCCTCTTGATTTGTCCCATACCACACTCCTAGACTTGGTTCCACATTACCGTTGCTACCACCCTCCCCTCGCCAAATAGAATGTATTGGGTCTAGAAGTTCACAGCAATTTAAGAATTGATTGTCTCTCAGTATTGCTTGGTTCGAGGTTCAATTCGTAACAAAATTGCTTCTTTGTGTCTCTACCAGAGTGTATTTTTTTGCTTTATTTAATTATTATTTTTTGTGCTTTATGAAAGAGTATTAAATGAGGGTGGAATTTTTTCTCTAAATATTTTAAGTTTGTTATAGGGGATGGCTCTCATTTTCACTTTTGGTGTGATCCTTGGCATATGGATTGTTCTCTAAAAGACCTCTTTCCTTACTTATTTAGATTGACAATGGAAAAGGGTGCTTCAATAACCATGAATCTTGCTAGGTATATGGGATTGGAATTCTCAATTGACTCAACCTTTTCAAGATTGGGAATTAGAGTTTGTAGATTTTTTTTTTTTTTTTTTTTTTTTTTTTTGTTGTTGTTGTTGTTGTTGTTGTACTCTGATATTCCATCTAGTGAAGGAAAGGATCAATTATCCTGGACTTTGACTAAGAAGGGAAAGTTTGAAGTCTGTTCATACTATGACATTCTAAGAAAGTCCACAGGAGTTTACTTCCCATGGACAAGCATCTGGAGGGCTAAGACACCTCCAAGGGCCACTCTCTTGACTTAGGGAGCATTTATATTGTATGTGCGAGAGCGAGATTAATGGGGAGTCAGTTGAGCATCTTGTTTTGCATTGTTCAACAGCTCGAGATATTTGGTCACTTTTGTCTAATTGTATATATTATTCCGGCTAGTCTGGGATGCCAAAGACTCTGTAGCAAAAGCTCAAGTATTGGCAAGTAAGATTTAAACAACACAAGCAGTCCAAGATACGGAAAGCAGTTTCACTAATGTGTCTTAGGAACAACTTAGCAAGAAAGGAAGAATAGAATCTTTCCCATTCATGTCATTAAACAATCCTAGTGTGATCCTTGTAAAATTTGAGACTACAATGGGTAGTAGCATCCAGTCATTTTCTTTTCTTGATTTCTTAAATCTGTTGAATCTCCTATTACAATCTTTTAGGAGTGGTCCAATGCACGGACCGTGCATTCAAACTAACTCCTCTCTCAAATAAAATTATTTTTACAACAACACCACCTTAGACCCAAAATTTTGGGATTAGTTAGGGTTGGTCACATTTATTCTTTTCTTCCATGCTATTCTATCTAAATTCATATGCTCTGTTACTTCCTTAATTGACATGTAATTTTTTATATTACTTCTACTAATGTGATTTTTACTTTAAAAAATAATAATAATCTCCAGCACCTCTGAGCTATAGAATGATCGAAATCAAAACCACTAATGAATGTCTTAGTATAATACCTATCAGAAAGTAATCAAAAATCCCAATCATAACTCTATTTGCAATGTTTATAGTTGAATACAATGCTTGCAAGCTCCTTAAAAAATGTCGAAACAAATCATCCAAAGCTATGCATTGCATTGTTAAGTAAACATCGCGGCGGCGTAATCAAGTTTTGAATTATGTATATAAAAATAAATAAATAAAAATAAAGATCAGGATCAATGAAATCAAATACCAGAAGAGTAGACAGTGGAGAAGATCCGTTGATCGAAGGGACAGGAAGCGAGGTCCCAGATCTCGTTCGGGTGCGAGAACAAACCCTCGCATATGAGCTCGGTTCCACCTGATGAAACCCGAATCAAATGCACCTGAAACAAACAACCTCAAAACTCCATTAATTTAAGAAACCAAAAAACACAAATTGAGATCAAATTTTGCTAACAAAAAAAAAAAAAAAAATTGACTAAAATATAAACCTCGTTTTCTTCTTTGAGACTGAGAGTGCCGGTGATGAAGCTGGTGTGATCTGTGTCTGCTTTCACATCCGAAATGCATCTAGCCTGGACAAAGATTTTTAGGGTTTTATAATTTTTTTTTTTTTTTTTTCAAGATCTTGAGGCTCAGTAAAAGAAAAAAAATTGAATTTAGGGTTTGGATAATTTTGAATAATTGACCTGGTATTTGAGGCCATATCCAATGCCTGATGATCCTCCTTGCATTGGTTCACCGATCTAGCTGGGGAACTATCTTAGCTTTACTTCTTAACTGTTAACGGTAGCAAAAAACAAAGAAGAAAGTTCTTTTTAAGAGTGCGACTGGATATACTTAGAAAGGGCTAATACGGTGAGTTTTGGGAGTGTAACGGTCAGGCACTTTTCGTCTTCGTCGTCTCGTGCTCTCCCTTTGTTGGATTTGATCTCAGACTGGATCGAGTCAGGCCCAGGATTGGACCGATCGAAACACATGAACCCAGCCCATAGCTGTTCCAAATCAAAGCTTTTGCAATTGCTTCGCATGTTAATAATTGGGGAAGGGAGTTTTTTTTTTTTTTTTTTTTGTTTAAAAGAGAGTTTCAACTTATAGCGTCTATTTTTGATGATGGCTCTTTATCATCAGACCAAGACACAATTGAAAAAGAGAGATTAAACCTTAAATATCTTTATTGAAATACACACAAAAATACTAGTTCAACTACAAAAATTTTTGGCGGTTAACATTATCTTTTACCATTTTTTTTTGTGGAAAATTGGTTAATATTAACAAACAGAACTAGCACCTATAGAATTTAAGACAATAATGCCTCTCATAATACAACCTTATATATATATATATATATATATATAATCGAAACCTCTGAAGTTCTCATAATTTTTCACGTCAGCATAATATTTAAATAAAATTATTTTTGTTTAGTCAAAACTTAACAATAAGTGAAACTCTATCTCTTCAACAAGTCGAACTTAAACTCAAACTTAGGGCCGGCTTAAGCTATAGGCCACTTAGGCGGTGGCCTAAGGCCCCCACTTATAAGAGGACCCCCAAATAGTAATAATATATTATATAATATTACTTTTTCATCTTAAAAAAAAAAAAAAAAAAAAAAAGTGAAAGTGTGAAAGCAATAAAATTTAACTCTTAAGCCATTGTCACAAACACGTTGGGAAAGTCGAATTGAAAGTGTGAAAACAATAAAATTTCAAGTTCTAGAAATAAAAGATGCTTTGTTACAATTGGCAAAAACAAGTAAAGATCCCAAAACAAAAAGTGAAGCTGATTGTTTAGCAACATATGAGATTGAAAGTTTTGAGTTTTTGCTAGCTATGACTAATTGGTATGACATATTATTTGTTGTTAACTCTGTTAGTAAAAATTTACAATCGAAAGATATGCATATTGATGTTGCTATAGATCAATTGAAAGGTCTCATGTCTTTTTTAAAAAAATATAGAGAAGATGGATTTACATCTGCTATGAATTCATCTAAAGAAATTGCAACCAAAATGGAAATAGAGCCTATATTTCGTGGAAAAACGTATAATTCGTAGGAAGAAACAGTTTGATGAGAATGTCAATGATGAGACAACACAATCCGCTGAAGAATATTTTAGAATTAATTATTTTTTATATATAGTAGATCAAGCTATTTCTTCAATTGAAAGTAGGTTTGAACTATTTCAAATATATGAAAATATTTTTGGTTTTTTATTTAATTTTGAAAAACTAAAATCACTAGATGATGATAGTTTGAAAAAAAATTGTCTTAATCTTGAATGTTTTCTCACACATGAAACTTATTCCGATATTGATGGCTTAGATTTATATTCAAAACTAAAAGTTTTAAAAGAAGTTTTGCAAATAAATGATAACTCTCCAATTAATGTACTAAATTATATAAAGAGGCTAGAATCTTTTCCAAATGCATGTATTGCTTTCAGAATATTACTAACCATACCTATTACAGTTGCTTCCGCAGAAAGAAGTTTTTCAAAATTAAAATTAATAAAATTCTATTTAAGATCAACTATGTCACAAGAAAGATTAAGTGGATTAGTTATATTATCAATTGAAAAAGAAATGTTAGCGGAACTTGAATGCAAAAATTTAATTAGTAATTTTGCCTCTCAAAAAGCAAGAAAAATAAATTTTAATTGAAAAAAATATATGAATTTATAATTAAATATAATAAAAGGCCCCGTTTAAAGCTTTTGCCTAGGGCTCCCAAATTCGTTAAGTCGGCCCTGCTCAAACTCATCATTTTTTTAAACAAAATTATTTTTGTTTAATCCAAACTTAACAAGGAGTGAAACTCTATCTCTCTAACAAGTCCAACTTAAACTCAAACTCAAACATTGATAATTTATCTCCAAATTTGCGAGGTTAATCATGAACACTATAAAAGTAATGCAAACCCCAATATATTTTTTTAAAGCCGAGTAGAGGTATGAGCTCTTCTTATGTTATTTTATTCTCCTCTACTTTGTTTTATATATATATATATATATATTTATGATTTTTCATGTATTTTTTAAAAAGTAATTTTCATTTATGAACCACCAAACTCTCTTTAGTCGTTTTTAACAAGATAAAAAAGTTTACAATAATTGAAATTATTCTTTTAAATGTAAGTCATCTTTCTTTTATATTTTTCTATTGTTTAGTCATATATATTTTGTTTTGTTTCAATAATTTTTAAGCAGTAAATCATCTATTCTTTAATATTTGTTTGTCTTTCAGAAGTTTTAAATATTTGAATTTTTGAGTTATTTTTTTGTAATATCTGAAATTGTCTGACAAATTTTTTATAAGCCATTGCAATTGTTTCTTCATCAAATTGTAACACAAATTGAAATCATACAAGAGCATATCATGCAATTGTGTAGTTTCTTAATTAACTTAAGATTTTATAAAATTATTTTAGTCTACCTTACAAACAGATAGGTTCCCATGCATAGCACGGGTTAGCGACTAGTATTGTTATAAAATAAAAACATATATAAATTCGCAGGCAAACTATTAAAAAAAAAAAAAAAAACACAATATCTTACTCAATAGTTGGACCTTTTTTGGCTAATGCATCAGTGCAGTTGTTCCTTTCACAAAAGCAGTGACTCGTGGTCATTGAGGAATCTTCTTCTACCTTTACTTCATATTTTGTCAAAGATTATATAATTTTCTTAAAGTTGAGAATATATTTACTTTCAAATTGAAGTTATAGCGTTGGTGTTTTTCCATAATTTTTTTTTATTGGTTTCCCAATAACAAATGAGATGTAGTGATGTAACACTATTAATAATTTAAATCTATCCAAATCATGTAAATTTGCAAAAAGCAAATAATATATATATATATATATATATGCTTTGAGGTGGGTTTCATTTCTAACCGGTCCGTCTCAATGTTCATAACAAGCCCATTGAGAAAGAAATAACTTCAACCAATATACGTCGGCTTTAGATCAATTGAGGCCCACGTTATGAATTGACTTTCACAATGAAACCAATTCAATAATTAAGCTCTAAAAGATTGATGGAACAATAATGACTCATGGCCAGGTTCAGGCAGGTTCGGGTGGGGCATGTGTTTAGAGAAGCGAATAAATGCGTCGACTTTTTGGCTAAGAGGAGTTGTTCTTTGATGGAGAATTTTGTTGTATTTGATACCTCTCCCTCGGATGATTTAATGTTTTGCTTAAAACTAATAGGAATGGGTTGTATTATCATAAGCGTGTTGCCAATACTTTGGCCTCTGTGGCCAGTTTGTAATTGCCTTTTGTATATAAGTACCTGATTAACCAAAAAACAATAATGACTCGGGCCTCGTATTGGTAAGTACTAAGTACCACAAATTTTTTAATAAAACAATTTTTTTTTTTTTTTTTCTGTTTTTAATAGATAGGCTAGATTGGTTTGTTTCAAGAATGACATTTTTTAAAAAAATGATTCATTTAAAATTTTTTTTTTAAACTATCTCATTTTTCTATGTTTGATAGTAATTTTAAATGAATTGAAAACAATCTTTTAACTTTTTTTATTTAGCTTGCTATGAAATATAATTGTTTTCCAAAAAAAAAAAAAAAATTTGTGAAAAATAACCTCTAAAAATAAGTCATACTTTTTATGTGGACTAAAAATAACTTTCCTTTAACTCATTTTTTTTTATAATACCAAACACTAAAAAATACGTAAAACTATCTTTACACAAGGTTTTTATCGAAATCAAACAGAACACAAATTATGTGTCAAAATTTTCAATTGTAATACATAACTTCATTGTATTCTCTTCTCAAAACAACACCAACAAAAATAAATAAATAATAAATAATAAATAAAATAAATAAAAAACTTTATTGAATTCATAATTTTATATTTCCATTACAATGGGTCAATAAGGATCAAGTTCATATGAAAGCTATACAAAAAGCTATTGCAAAAAGTTCGCTCAAGCAAGATTGGTCTGTCAAGCGAGCCTGTGAGAATTCAAAAATCAGTTACACAGAGCTTCACTTCACCCAAAACTCAGTTTAGCGAGACATTTATAAGATGTCAGTTTGAATATTCTAACTACCATAAGTCAATGCTGAAATTAAAGATAACACATGGCATTATGGCAAATATGAGAAGCCAAAACAGGTGGTTAGTTATTTGCCCTAAATAGTGGCGAAACCAGGAAATTTTTTTGAGAGAACCAAACTAAATATAAAAAATAAAAAATAAAAAATAAATCCAAAGAATCAAACACACATATATATTGTGGGAGGGAGATTTGTCTCAGATCCCATCAAAGGAATTGTTCGCTTTGGAAATGGGCCGAGGAGACTAATGTTACCCTCACGAATTTGCTCAATCCCACATCGGAGAGAAACACCTCCCACCCTTGCCTTATAAGCCTTTGGCCTAAGGAAAAGTGTACCATAGTGTGTATGTTTTTTTATTGTGGGAGAGAGATTTGTCTCAGACCCCAACAAATGAATTGTTTGCTTTGGGAATGGGCCAAGCAGACCGATGCCACCCTCACGAATTTGCTCAATCCCACATCGGGAAGAAACACCTCCCACCCTTGCCTTATAAGCCTTTTGCCAAAGCAAACAATTCCTTTGTTGGGGTTTGAGACAAATCTCCCTCCCACATATATTATTTATTTATTGCTTTTATATGAAAAATGTTTGTAATTTTGATTTAACATATGATATATTCTTACAAATACAAAAATATTTATATCAAGTAAGTTTTTTATTTTTAAGCTATATCAAGCAAGGACACTTTTGATATAGTAAATGAGGATTATGACAGGAATTATAATTTTTATTAATAGGAATAAAATCTGTTGTAATGGAATAATTAAATATATTCATAAGTTTGGTCGTGAGTTATAATATTAAAATAAAACTTAAAATTTATTTTAGGAAATATCTTACTCATACAATTATATTTCCTTAAAAATAATATTTGTTAAATTTGAGAGAGAGAGAGAGGGAGATGGTTATTTTTTATGGTTATTTATTTATTTATTTTTATAATATGTGTATATGGAAAGTTTATTTATTTGAAAATATATTAATTAATTTTAAAAATTATTGCATGAATAGCTATTACAACCCATTAGAGAGGAATAATTATTCTTCATTTTGAATAATAGCTATTCATAAAGAATAACTATTCCTTGTAATAAAAACATAATCAAACTAAAGAATAACTAAACCATATGAATAACTATTACATTAAAATGTCTATTGCAATATACCAAATAGCCTAAGTCTTTACATCTTTGCAAAAGAAATAAAAAAAAAGAGTAAGTTTTGACATGTCTAAAAATATATAAGTCATCAATTTAATAAACATAAAATATAATTAAATTATGTATGGTATACATTAAGTACATTTAAACGAGTAATTAGAATAAACAAAAATGCATTAGTCAACTATATAAATATAATATATTTCATTTTTAGTAAAAATATAAGGGTTGCCATCATTTGAATTTATGTCTAAAATTAAATATTTTTATCAAAAGTACACAAGAGAGGAATTTTGAAAAGTTAAGGGATCATCCCCCCCTTCCCCGGTGATCTTAGAAGGTCAAAAAGAGTGGCTAATTGTTTGGCATAAGAGTAAAAGGTGGTTGGCTATCTAGCCTAAGAGTCAGGAAGGTGTAGAGGTAGCTACATCATGCTTCCCTCCATAAAGGAAACTTGCCCTCAAGTTTTATTTTTTTTTTATAGGACTTGCCCTCAAGTTTTAGTTGAAAAATAAAGTTTCAAATGCACATTTAAGGCATTATAATTACTAAAAGTGTACTTTGGACTGTGTAGGCATTGTCAATGTTATAACTATGTTGTTGAAAGTGTTTAAAAACTTGAAATCAATGCTTCTGAAACTTTTTGAGTTGAATACAAAACGTTGGCAACTGGGCAGAAGCCCACATGGGAGACTTCAATGGCTCCTCCTTCTGCTCTAATATTGAGTCGCTGACACTCAGGTGTAGAAGCTGTTTTTCTTCTCAAGCATTTATTGACAAAGGTCATGCACTTGGAATTTTCTTTGTTGGTAACTGCAATCAAATTGGGAAATCCAAACCTATGTGCAAGGAAAAGGGCTGCCAAAATATACGCTAAATGTATTCATTGCAAGAAAAATAAAGCTAAAGCAGATGGCAAGCTAGTATGTTGCCACTAGGAAAAAACCAAAAAACAAACCTAGAATCACAAGTTTGTTAGATTTTTTTTTCTTCTGAATTTTCATTTTTCTTTTCACAATTGTTAATGTGATAGTATTTGTGGAAGACTCATATAATAATTTTTTATTATTATTTTATAAACAGACTCATGTAATAATTAATAATAACTTCTTTTTTTGAGAAAAATAATTAATAATAACTTGTCAACTCAATAATTATAGGGCAAGACTTAGGTGCCATGTGAATTTTTTTTCATGAGATAAAAATATATTTTTTTGTCAAATAGTCACATTGCTGAATTTTAAGAGAGGAACCTAAGGTACTATACCTAAATTTTATTCTTATAAAAATGACAAAACTTAAATACAATACCTTAGATGATGTTCCTTAAATTCATCTCTTAAAATTTAGTCATGTGACTTTTTTATTATGGAACGAAAGTGTATTTTTAATTAAGTACAGCATATGACTGAATTTTAAGAAAGCAACTTAAAAAATAGTACTGAAGTACTGCATTTAAGTTTGTCCTTACAAAAAATATTGTACTCCTTTTTGGATACTTATAAAGCTTGCCTTGATTGAATATTATTGCCTACTTAACTTTATCAAAATTATAGGTAGTACCATGTCATAGAAATGTTTGTTAGCCCATTGTTCCATTGTTTTTAAAATAAAAAATTGGTTCCATTATTTAGCTGTTATTAAATCCATTTATTCCAGTTAACTAAAATCTGAAGAGTTTGAACATCTATATTGTTGTTGATTAAGTCTTTTTTTGTTTTAATAATAAAAATATAAATAAATCATTTCTATTGATGTAGACAAACATGTTGGCTTATTCCTACTTTTGGTAGGCTGGCATAATCATTTATATTTTGTGAACTGATTAGTTGGAATGTGATTTTGCTTGAGAATTTTATAGTTCCAAATTTCAATAATAAAGTGTTTGTTTTGATTATTGGCAGTGCTCAAAAGTACTGACTAGTTTTATTTTTAATCACGTGGAAAGTATTATATATGATATCGTATTATAAGTGTACAATGTACATGGAATTGGAGTAGTATTCCGTTTCTATTAACACTTAATGGTCTGAATTGACAAAAGAAAGATACATTGGATCAAATGGTTGGAATTGATAAAATCAAAATTAGGAGGAGGATTGAGATTTAGAGACCTTGCCCTTTTCAATGATTCTCTACTTGCCAAGCAAGCATGGTGGCTTCTACATAACGAAGACTCTCTTTTTACAGAATTTTTAAGGTGAGATTTTTTCCCCATTGTTCGTTCATGGAAGTACAAGAATCGGCATCCGGATCCTATGCTTGGAAAAGCATTTTGAAGGGGAGAGAGGTGATCCAAATAGGAGCAAGATTTCGAGTTGGCAATGGAAAAAGCATCAAAATATGGCAGCATCATTGGCTGCCCATAAAGCATCCACCATTAGTTTCTTCTCCAATCATAGAGTTTATGGAAAATGCCACAGTGGACTGCCTTATTAATACTAATACAGGTAAATGGAATGCTGAAATGATTGAAGGTGTTCTCATAACAGCTGAAGCGGAGCTTGTTCAAAGGATTCCATTACCTCGAAGCCAAACTGAGGACGTTTTGTATTGGCCTTTCACGGCTGATGGACAGTACAACTGTAAGTCAGGGTACAAGTTTCTCAAGGACTTAGAGGGGAATTCTGATGTGAGAACCCAATCAAAGGTGGAGAGGAGAGCATGGAAGAATATCTGGTCTCTAGAAATTCCTAACAAATACAAGAATTTGGTGTGGCGTGCATGTAAAAACTCCCTTCCAATAAAACAAAATCTGGTATGGAGAACTATAATACAACAATCCAGTTGTGATCGATGCTCCCTACAAGTTGAGGACACTTTGCACGCACTGTGGAGTTGCACGACTTTGGATGAGGCATGGAACGGTGATAGATGGAGTTTTCGGTCTACAATGCAATTTAATGACTTTATGGAGTTGTGTAGCTGGATTATTGAGAATGGCAAGCCACTAGACCTATTTCCTATTCAGGTTTGGAATATTTGGAACCAATGGAACGAGCTCAGGACAAACCAAGCTTGCTGCCTTACCAAGGATTTGCAACAGAGGGCAGAGGAGAGCTGAAACGAGATCAGAAGTTGCAATCTTAAGCCGGACTAGATCAGATCAACGCCTCAAACTAAATGGATAACACCCTCACCAAATACATACAAGATCAATTAAGCATAGACAATAAATCTAAGATTGGAGTAGTTGTTCGAGACTGTCGAGGGGAGGTGATTGCTTTACTAGTGCAGCAGCTGGATCAGGCATTGCAACCCATGGAAGTTGAGGCAATGGCAGTGTGTAGGGCAGTGGAGTTTGGCAGTGAGTTAGGACTTCATAGCACCATTGTTGAGGGTGACTCGGAATTGATTGTAAAGGCCTTGAGATGTAAGGATAAGGGGCCAGCTTCTTATGCCCATTTGATAAATGATGTGTTGTTATTTTCCAGATTATTTTCAGAATTATCGTACTCTCACATAAGGAGGGATAGTAATAAAGTTGCTTATAGCTTAGTTAGGCTAGCTCTGACATCACCAAATTGTACTGTGTGGATGGAGGATGTTCCATTTCGCACTCTACCTTTTGTTCAGGTTGATTTGATCGCCCTCTAGTTTCCTTCAATAAAAGTCTTCTTTCTCAAACAAAAAAAAAAAAGCCAACAACACGTACAATGCATAAAAAATTTTAATAATATAATTTGTTTTAAAAAATTATTTTTCCTCTTTTTAATTTAGTATATAAATATAAAATTTAATAATTATGATGGAGTACCAGACATTTATTATGATTGTATTAATGTCTAAAAAATTTGATGTGGACTTCAATTAATTCAATTAGTGTGTAACTCTGTGCATATGCACCGATAAAATTAAAAGCAATCACAATTAAACAGTTTAAATTATACATTTTAGAAGATGTTCAAATTATACACGTTATTAGCTTACACTTTTTTAAAACTATACGTTTCTAAAATATGTAATGGTTTCTTATTTTATATATATATATATATATATAATTGTGTGTATGTGTAATTTAAAATTTAATTGGATTTAGACTTTTCGGTTTTTGCACCAAATAATTCACTTGCCATAAAAATTAAAAAAATTAGATGGACAGTGTTGAGGGTCATTTTCTGAAATAGGCAGAAGGCAGCCCAACCCATAAAATGTGGGCAGCACATAGACAGCAAGCTAAGAAAAAAACATTAGGCTCAAGCAGCAGGAATAATGGATCACAGGCCCTTATTTTAAATAAATGGGTCTTGAAGGAGTAAGTGGGCCTAAAAAGGCCCGGAAAGAGAGAAAACACCACCCATGGGCAGTATGTGGTATGGAAAAGAGAGAATGGGCCGCGGCAGGCCCAAAGTAATGAAAGCAAAGAAAGTAGGGGATAATGGCAAGCCCATGAACCCCAAGGATGAGAATGAGGAAATTGGGCCGAGGAAGCCCAATTGAGTAAGTAAACGCCCATGGGATGCAAAGTTAGCAAATGGACTAAGGAAGTCCAAAGGAAGTAAATGGGCCTGATAAGCCCAAATGAAAAGAAAGGGACATTGGAGCCCACAATTGAGAACACCAGTGGACATATTAATCCACTGGGGGAAAGAAAGAAACGGCAGGCCCGAAAAGAGGCCCAGCAGGAACAAATCGCCGCGGCAGGAAAGGCCGAGTAGCACGGTGGGAAGTTAAGGCAACTAAAGAATTGGGTCGAAGAGAATGCAAAGCCTAGTACTCGGTAAAGTCCAGGCCCTATGGGAGTGGAAAATCAAAGTAACAGATCGGAAAAGCCAAGAACGGATGATTGGCAACGCAAACAAAATGTCCAGTACACGGCAGATGCATGAACAGCAGGCAGATTTCAGACATAACCACGCGCAAGACCCAGGCACCACCAGCCTGTACCCAGCCAATACAGGACATGGTGGGATCGTGGGTCAGAGGTAAGAGGGCATGGTTTGGAGGTGGGGAGAGGGGAAGGCCTGTTTTAAGGTTCTTGCTCAAACTCTTTTGGGGGATACGTCCTGCTGGGATGACATACCACCCAAAAGAGGCAAGGCTGAGTTGGAACCAATAGGTGCATGCCATGAGGGATAGAGAGAGAGAAACAGCGCCGCGGCAAGAAGAGGTGCCGCGGCAGACTAACGGACAAAAGTTGTCTGTGTCTGAACTCGCAGACGGAACAGTAATGTCGGCAAGTACGCCCAAGACCAGACAAAAACGGTTAGGGCGTAGAATAGTAAAATCGGTCACGGCAGGCACTATAAAGGAAGCCTCCTGCCGTGTGCAAACACAACAGAGGCACAAGAGCAATACAACTCAAGGCAAAGAAAAACACTCTGTTACACTCTTAGAAAAACAGAGGAACTTAATACTAAAACTACCATTGTGAAAATCACTAAGAAAAGACTAGAAAAGCAAGAAAGAAAGAGAGAAAAAAGAGAAGTGTTGATGGCATGCACCGATAGGTCCCTTCCCTTCTATCCCTCTCAAATCCCTGCTCTCTTTTTAGAATTGTCCTGGGCATTGTTCATTCGGGTCCGCCTCTCTCAAGCTCATTAATTTCCACGGCAGGAATTCCTTTTTTCCTCGGAGGTTAATCGTTTTTGAGAAGAGGTGTTCTTCCCTCTTTGACCTTGCCCCGCGGACCAAACTGAGTTTATTCCCTTTAATGGTTGATTAATTTTAGTTACAACTTGCTCTTACTACTTTATTTGTCAAAATTATTCATGTATTGTGATTATAGGCCATTCATTTATTCGTTATTAAAGGAATCATCTGGTCATTCCAAAATATATATATTACTCTGTTTTTTATCAATTATGTCTGTCTGCTGCAAACTTCTCTGAAACAGCACTGCCTGTCGCAAGCACTCTCCTGGCAGACGGGGCTAGTTTGCGCACAAGCCGGCCAAGTTGAGTTCCAGTTGGACCGGTCTCGACTCCCGCAACCCAGAATACTTGGGCCTATAACCACGAAAGAGGCAGCCCAGCCCAACATAGTCAAAAAAGGCCCCTACATTAAATTGGCGACTTCACTGGGGAGTTGAGAAATAGTTCAGGGATAAGAGCCCTCGCAAACAGATGCCTCCAAAGTCCAGGACTACACGCAACATAAGTGTTATACCCTCACAAGCAGAGTCCAGGCCTACAACGCCCCGCCAACCACAGCCTAATCAGGCGGAAGGTGTTAACGAAATGGGGGCCGGACCCCAGCCTCCTCCAAGGATCCCTGTTGACAACCCCAATACCTTTGTGGAAGTGTTGCAAGCTCTACAGCATTCGCAGCAGCAAATGATGGAAGAAATTCGTCAGTTAAAGACGGATAGAACAAAGGAAAAGGGAAGCCAGCACGATCCAGAGCATGCGGCAGAACAGACGCTGGTAGGAGGTGTCCCGCAGAATACGGATCAACGTTTTATTACTATGGCAGAAGTTGCAACTCTCTTGGAGTAAGAGAGAGCTAGAGGACCAAAGGAGAGGTTTTACGCACGTAAGCCCCCCTACCCACTAAGGGTGCTTAGTAAACCATACCCTAAGAGGTATGAACTGCGAGTTTTAGCACAATATGACGGCAGGAAGGGAAATGCTGTAGAGCACGTGAGCAAGTTCATCGATACGCTTGGCCCTTATGCCGCAGATGAGGACTTGTGTCTTCGAGAATTTTCTAAATCATTATGTGACCGGGCTTATACCTGGTACATTGGCTTAAAACCAGGGTCAATCCCAACATGGGATGATATGGTAGATGTATTTTGTGCCAAGTACTTCCACGGAGAAGAAACGGTGACGCTTGCAACCCTACAAGCGACCAAACCAAAGGAATGGTGAAGATTTGATGGAGTACATCAAGAGATTTAGGGACATAGCACTCGACTGCTATGACCACTACGAAGAAAGGACGCTGGTGGAGATGTGTATGACGAATATGATCAGGGAGTACAGGGCGGTTCTAGAAAACCTCGAAATCTCTCAGTTCGCACAGCTATTACAAAAAGCAAAAAAAATGCCCAGTCCGTAAAGCCAAGCACGGACAAAAGAAGTGCCCCGCAAGCCATGGCGATACCCACTAGTGAGCGGAAGAGAAAGACCAATGGGAGAAAGTACGATACTCCCCCACCAATACCATGCACCGCGAAAGAACTGGACGTACTGCTAGACAAATGGATAGCTGATGGCATCTTCAAACCTAACCAAGTTGCTAGGGAGCCCACAGAAGAGGAAAGGAGGGACCCGCGTTTTTGTCATTTACACAACTATGTCCAACATGCCACCGCAAAATGTTGGGCACTCCGCAGACCAGTGCACCGCAGGATAAAGGAAGGGACTTTAGAGTTGTCCCAGCAGGAGGTCCAAAGAAACCCACTCCCGAATCACAAAGGGAAAGGTGTAGCAGCAGTAGTGATCTGTGCAGATTCAGGGGACGACGAAGGAGAGAATCCGGCCCTGCCTGCCGCAGCGATTACCACTTTGCAGCAGAGTTCCAAATTCAAAAACTTATTCGATCAGCTAGGCCTCACAACAAAAGAAAGAAAGGTGGCCACTGAGGCTCTAGTAAGCATTGCCTCCGGGGCAGGGGTAGAGTGTTTATCAGCAGAAGTCCCAGATGACAGGGCTCTCTTACAGGAGTCAACCGAAATCACCTTCAGTGATGAAGATATGGAAGTGGGCTATCCAGACCACAAGAGACCCCTCTATCTGGCAGCATCCATAAATCAAATTCCCATAAAAAGAGCCTTAGTGGATACGGGCGCTTCCGTAAACCTCATCCCGTTGAGCACTCTACAAGCCGCGGGGATTTCGGATAGAAAAATGCAAGGGTGTCCAATGGAAGTGACAGGATTCGGTGGAAGGGGAGAGTACACCGCAGGCCATATTCAATTGTGGTTAAAAGTGGGACCCATAGCTTCTCTAGCTCGGTTCCACGTGGTAAAAACGGAAGTCTCATACCACGTGCTCTTGGGACGACCATGGTTACATAAACACAGACTAGTTCCATCCACATACCACCAATGTGTGAAAGGACGGATGAATGGAAGGATGATACGCATAGCAGCGAATCACTCACCATTTGAGCAGGCAGAAGCTCACTTAGTAGAAACCATGTTCTACGATCAATGGGCTCCATCTGGGGAAAATTCAGTGTCAAGGCCACAAGGTACCTTCGTGCCTAAATGGAGAGACATCCAAGATGATCAAGAGCCTGACCTAAGGGAGTTACTAGCCAGGAAAAGGAAGAGGAAAGAAGCACCAACCACAGACTCAGAGGATACACCTCACTGCGTCAGGATCTGAGGTCCTGACGGCAAGATAGTGTATAAATTATAAAGGTGCGAGGGGCCCATGAGTAAAACGCAGGAGGGCCCCACTCATGAACGGCAGCATGAGGACTCGGAGTGTTGCGTGGTTCAAGAAAAGTCAGAAGAAGAAAGTAAGGAAAATGAGGAAGTCGTGACAGAAAAGGAAGTACAGGTTACGGCAGAATAAGAGATGGAAGAAGTTGACTTGGGATCCGTTCCACAGGGACCAAGGCCTATCCTAATTAGTGCAAGTTTGACTGAAATGGAAAAGGGAGAACTGGTGTTGCTCCTGAAAGAATTTAAAGATGTCTTCGCATGGGAGTACAATGAAATGCCGGGGTTAGACCCTGGGCTGGTTGCACACACGTTAAATGTGGACCCGGAGGCCAGGCCAATAGCCCAGCCTGCTAGGACATTCCACAAGGAGATAGAAGGGCAAATAATTAAAGAAGTATAGAAGCTGCTTGCCGCATGATTCATTAAGCCTATCCAACACCCACGATGGCTATCCAACATCGTGCCCGTGAAGAAGAAGAGTGGCCAGATAAGATGTTGCGTGGACTTCAGGAATCTCAACAAAACCTGTCCAAAGGATGAGTTTCCCTTGCCAAACATGGATTTACTGATAAATTCTACGGAAGGAAGTGTCATGTTTTCGTTTATGGATGGGTTCAGCGGATACAACCAAATCAGGATGGCCCCGAGAGATGTAACAAAAAACCGCTTTCAGGACACCCATGGGCAACTTCTACTACACTGTAATGCCTTTTGGATTGAAAAATGCGGGTGCCACTTACCAGCGGGCGATGACGGCCATATTTCATGACATGATGCATCGTGAACTGGAAGACTACATAGATGACATAGTAGTAAAATCAAGAATGAGAGAGGAACACTTCCAAGTGTTGAGGAGAGTATTCGAAAGGTGCAGGGCCTTCAAATTGAGAATGAACCCTCTCAAATGCGCATTCGGAGTGTCCTCTGGGAAGTTCCTGGGCTTCTTAGTCCATAGCAGGGGAATAGACGTGGACCCTGCCAAAGCCACGGCCATCGCGACCATGAGACCTCCAAAAACAGTAAAAGAGTTAAAGAGCTTCTTAGGAAAGGTCTCGTACATTCGAAGGTTTATCCCCGGGTTGGCATCAATCACCTCTGTTTTCACCAAGTTGCTCAGGAAGGGGCCGGATTTTGAGTGGGGAGAATTACAGCAGGCAGCCTTCAAAAGGCTGCAGCAGATCATGATGAACCTCCCCACAGTGCAGGCCCCAGTTCACAAGAAGCCACTGTTGCTCTACTTGGCCACTAGTCCATATGCCATTGGTGCGTTAATCGCCCAAGAAGATGGGAGTGACATGGAGCAACCAATATATTATATCAGCCGTGCCTTGAAGGATGCAGAAACCCGTTACCCAAGGACGGAGAGGGCGTATTTAGCCATTGTATATGCTTCACAGAGGTTGCGCCATTATTTCTTGGCCTATGAAGTGTGGCTGATGACCAAATCCCACGCCATCAAAGTTTTGCTGCAGCAACCGATCCTCTCTGGCAGGATATCCCAATGGTTGCTACAATTGTCGCAATATGATTTGAGAATGAGGACACCCAGAGTGGTAAAAAGCCAGGCTATAGCAGACTTATTGGCACAATTTCCAGGCGAGGAAGAGTTCCCACTAGATAACGAAGTTCCAGAGGAAGTAGCTATGGCAGAAGAAACCAGAGAGCATTAGGTAATGAAATTTGATGGGTCTTCCACCGCCCAATCTGGAGGGGTGGGAGTAGTTTTGTACCATGGAGAAGACGAAACGATAGCACTGTCGTTCAAATTGGAATTCCCCTGTTCAAACAATACCGCAGAATATGAAGCTTATCTAACTGGGCTGGCCACGGCTCTTGAAATAGGAGTCAAACACTTAAAGGTGTTAGGCGATTCGAATTTGGTGGTCTGCCAGGCCAATGGGAGCTTCTCCCTGAAAGAACCTAACCTAGCCCCATACAGAGCAATGGCCTAGAAAATGGAGGAAAAGTTTTCAACTTTTGAAATAGAGCACGCCCCCAGGAATGAAAATCGGTTTGTGGACGCGTTAGCTGCGCTAGGCTCACAAATAATATTCGAAGGAGATAGCACCAGAGTAGAGGTCAGCAAAAGGAGAGAATCGATAATTGATATGTTGAGGGAGAAGTTCCTTGAGGAACAGTACGACAAGGACTGGCGGATTCCCATAAAAAAGGCCCTGGCAAATGAAGATGATACCGCAGGACTGAAGGCGCTAAAAGACTACGCACTAGTGAAAGGGGAATTGTACCGCAGAATGCCAGGTGGGGTCTTGACCAGATGCATAAGACTAGAGAAGGCCCAGAGAAGGCTGAAAGAAGTACATGATAGGACTTGCGGATCCTGCGGAGAGGTCAGCCTTTACCGCAGGCTTCAAAAGGCAGGCTTTTATTGGCCAAACATGGGTAAAGACGCAGACCAAGTCCAAGTTCAGTGTGAACCCTGCCAACTTGTGGCAGACAGAGAAGAAAGTTATGTTGTGTCCACCTGCGAGGACTGGAGAGACCCATTTGTACAGTACCTGACGGAAGGCATCCTACCGCAGAAGCACAGTGAAAAATATAAACTCAAGAGGTTGGCAACACGCTACTTCATGCATAATATGATCCTTTTCAAAAAGGGGTATGATGGGGACCCCTTGAGGTGCCTGGCTCCTGAAGAAGCAGAAAAAATGGTGAAAGAAGTGCACTCGGGAGAATGCGGGGAACACCAGGGGAAGAAAAGGCTTTACAGGTGTCTGCTGCAAATGGGCTACTACTGGCCTACCATGAAGAGGGATGCGGCAGAATTTGTAAAAAAGTGCCACAATTGCCAAGTACAGGCCAACTTAATTCACACCCATCTGCAGAACTTGTACAGCATGGTGACCCCATGGCCTTTCCACACTTGGGGGCTCGACTTGGTAGGACCGGTTAACCCACCATCACGAGGATATATATGGATATTAGTGGCTACAGAATATTTTACTAAATGGGCAGAGGCAGTACCGCTCCGCAAAGCCACCGGAGGAGCAGTGCCAAACTTTATCAAAGAAAACATAATCGTGAGGTTCGAGGTACCCCACAGGATCATCAGTGACAATAGCACACCTTTTGTAAACAGTGAAGTAAGGAAGATGCTAGAATTCTACCAAGTCAAACACCATCGGTTATCACCTTATTACCCTCAAGGGAATGAGCAAGCGGAGGCAACAAACAAAACCCTTATAAAAATCATAAGTAAAATGGGTCAGGAGTATACGGGAGGATGGGCAATGCACCTGCCAGACGCACTGTAGGCTTACAGAAATTCGCCTAAGTCAGCCACAGGTTTTTCACCTTTTTCCTTAGTCTATGGGACTGAAGTGGTGAGCCCGGCGGAGATAATGACCCCGTCCCTAAGGGTCATGAAGATGCAAGAAAAAGGAAGGGAAGAAGAAGAAGTCTTCGCGGCAGAAAGATATGAAGACCTGAAGGGACTTGATGAAGAAAGGGAAAAGGCCTAGGAACGCAGCCGCAGATATAGGCAAAAGATGACTAAAGCTTACGGCAGGATGACTAGAGAAAGAGTATTCGTGGAAGGGCAGCTTGTTTTGAAAGTGGCAGACTATGTTAGAAGAGGTCTGGCAGGACCATCCAAGTTCGCACCAAAGTGGGAAGGGCCCCTTGTGATAAGGGAAGCACACCCAAGTGGGTATTACCGTTTAACTCAGATGGATGGCAAAGACTTGATGGATCCCATCAACAGGAAATGGTTGAAGCAATATCATGCCTGAGGAGAAAACTTATATGATTGTCTCTTTCTTTTCCTTTATTTTGTTTAAAAAAAAAAAAAAGAATTTATGTTTATCTTACCATTTTTCAAGTGACTGTGTCACAACATGAAATTGTAACTTGCTTTCAATAGGATGTAATGAAAAGTAACAAGTATTATCATCATATGTCATAAAAACGTAAAGTGTAGCATTACAAAGTTAAGTTACAAACCCAAACCATGGCAAACTAGCCAAATAAGTGCTATGAGAAAGCATAATGTACTAGATATAGTCACAAGGAAAAGGAAAACAACAAAATAAGGGAGAAACTGCATCATCATCAACGAAGCCCGGAGATAAGAGACTGGTCTCCAAAACGGTCAGACCCACCAATACTGGAAAGAAGACGCTCGCGATGGCCCTCCAAGTCTGCCACCTCCTTTCTCAGGATCTCAAGACGCGAGTCAATAGCATCAACGGTGGGACGGACTCTCCTCGTGAAAACAGCGCGGGCAATCTCTCGGAGGTAATCCAAAATAAACTCCACAGCAAAGCCTACGCTGATAAGTTCCTGCATCGCAGCCCTCCACTGCAGGATCCTCTCGGTAGAGACAGTGTCAATAAAGCTATGCTCTATGTCATTCAACACACTCCCCAACATCTTCAAAAAATGCTCTCTAATGGATCGGCCAAGACAAAAGCCATGCATGAAGTCCCCATGGTTGTTATAGATCATCACCAAATGAGCAGCACAGTCCTCAGGGACTCTAAAACCATGAAAGTCCACGTAAGGAGGCCCGGAGCCCCAGAAAGCTGAAGGATCAAGGTCATTGACCTCAAGCTGATCAAAGCGAGTAAAAAAGGCAGCAGCCTCGCTCTCGCGACCTGGAAGGGTGGCAGAACTGCTGCCCGCTTCAAATTGAGTTGGGGCTATAGGAAAAGGTCCTGCCAAGGAAAAACACAAGGCATGAGGTGAGGAACTAAAAGAGAAAAGAAAAAAAAAACAAACCCATGGGGAGCAAACGAAAGAAGACAAGGAGAAAAGAAAGCTTACCAGTACTGGCAACAATGGGGGCTGCGGGAAGAACTGAAGCAGGCACAGAAGGACTGGCAGAAACCGATGTTGTAAATATGGCAGAGGTTGGTGCAGAAAATATGACAGGAATGGGTGCCGTGGGCGCGGCATGAGTGGTTGCCGCAGGCACCCCTACACTTGGTGCAATGTCTAGCCCTTCAAAGGTCTCTGCAAACAGAGAAAATAGACATGAGAGAATAGTGGGCCCAACAAGGATAAAGAAGGAAAAGTGGACTTAATAAAAAAGGGGGGAGGAGAAAGAAAATACCTGTAAACCCAGCCTCGGATGGAGCGCCCTCTTCCTCCTCGGACTCAGAAACCCTCCTCGACAGGATGGGCTCATCATCAAGATCCTCCAGAATGTCCTCAGACTCCTCAGAAGACAAATCAACATCGGGCCCCCGAGTGGCCGAACTGGGAATAGAAGAAGGCGTAACCACCAGGGAAGAACTGTCCTTCGCAGCCTGAAATAGAGTCGCAAAAGGATCACTGGTAGAAATGATAAGAGGAGCAATGGGTGAAACAGCCTCGATCTGAGCTATGGCAAGAGGAGCAGCTTCCTTTGGAATGGGCATCTTGGCCGGAGATGGAGTGGCTTCTCTAACCCCCTCAGTGTGAGTACCCTCTTCTCTAGGTACCGATCTGGTGGGAGGGCTAGGAAACTCCGTAGGAATACCATGCTCAGCAGTAGGAGTGGTGGGCGTCTGAAGAGCTTCACCAGCCCCATCAAAAGAACCCGCCACGAGTATGCCCATGGAAGCAGACATCTCCTCGGCCGCGGGATGATAGATGGAAAGGGGCTTGGGCTGATCCTGGAACACAAAAGAAAGGGGAAATGCATATACGCACGTGGAAAGAAATAAAAGAACTTAAAAAAAAAAATGATCAAGGCATATGAAGGACACGTGGCAGGTGAAATATGTGCAAAAAAGAAAAAAGGAGGAAGGGAGATAGTGGAAATTACCTCAAACGCAGGCTCGTCAAGTTCGATAGGACGAGCGGTTGACGTATCCTCCTTATGCTTGGACTGCAAAGAAAAGGGGGGGACAAGAGGCAGTATTAAAGAAAGAAAGCAGTGGTCACAGAATGGGTTGAGCAGTTAAAGCCAAAACAAAGGAGATAATAATAAATAATAAAAAAAAAATTTCTAATAAAAACGTACCCTTCACTCGGCGGCAGACGTAGGATGGGGAGTTGTTTTCCTTTTGCTGCCTCGTGTCCTGCTAGAAAGGGGAGCACCTGTGGCTGGCTGCGCAGCAGCAAACTTGGGCTTGATTGCGGACTTGTGCTTGGCAGGAGTCTTCTTGGTTGCCGCAGGAATATTGGTCACTTTAACCTTCTTCTCCCAACTAGGGGGAAAATCACCCGTGAGCTAACACCACCCTTTCTACTCATCGTCCCACTCGAAAATGGCAGAACGGCTCTGTTTTCTGGCATAAGCTAATTCTGATTTGGAAGGCAGATGCAACCGAGGGTTGGGAGAGACAAGCATGCTCAGCCCTTCAGGAGGGACAAGGGAAAAGCCACGACTATCTACCAACTCCTGCCCAAATGAGGTCATCACTGCCTGCCAATATCCATGCATGGCAGGAGTGCAAAGGCCCTCTCTAGACGAGCTAGGAACAGTAACCGCACTAAAGCGCTGTCTCCAAAAGTCAAAAGCAGTCTGCCGCAGGAAAGGCCAAACTGAAGTAGGGAATTTCCTAAGATAGGAAAGGTCATCAAGGATGTCTTGGTCCAGCCCAAATCGCCTCTTCACACGGTTGACAGGATAGTGAACAAATTTGACGCCCTCGTCAGCCAAGTATGGCAGCCATCCAACATTGGTAGCCGCTAGATAAGTGATCCTCATCTCATCAAAACCAGCCAAAGGGGTGGTGGTCCCAACGATATCAGTAAACGGACCCATGACAGAATCAACACATGTGTAACCTTTGCCTAAATTTCTATAAGCTCTCCAAGAAAAGTCAACACCACTATTAAAAGACTCAACAACTAAGTGACCAAGGGGCTTCAGACCAGACCAACGAAAAGCCAAAGGGAAATCAGATTCAAACCTGCCACAGAAGTCAGTGATCACTTGCGGACATGATTGGTACTTCTTCTTCGCGAAACGAACAGGCCTACATTTCGCTAAGTATTGGGCACTGCGCTCGAACAACAACTGCTGCAGGATGGTGCTGTGAACAGAGGAAGTGACAATGTGGCAGGAGCCCGCTTGGCTCTCGTCACTCCGCAGGATGTCCAGCTGAACATACAAATGCCCCAAGAACATGGGGGCCAGCGGCAGACTCACTCTAGTGGCTATTTTAATAGCCAAGCGGAAATACAAAGGCTTGACGGCGTAATGAGGGGGCAAACCAAAAACGAACTTGCAAAGCCAAAAAGCGACAAAGGCCACACGGTGGGCGGCAACAGAAAACTTAGAGGAGGAACTAACCCAGTATGATAGTTTGGCATTCCCGGCCATCCTCTTTTGCAACTCGGCCTCAATGGCTTCTTCCTCCGAAGAAAGCTCTATAGCAGCAGGATCCGTATCACCTAGGATCGGCAGGAGTAGTTGGTTGGCCACATCTTCAAGAGTCACGGTCAGTTCGCCGCAGGAGAAGAAGAATGTATGGGTAGTGGCGCACCACCGGCGAACCAAGTGACGAAGGTTATAAAGGTCTCTGAAATTAGAAAGACTCCAGGATAAAACGATGGCCTTCAAAACGCGCCCGCTGTAGCAAACCCATAAAGGCCGAATCGGATAGTTCACGGTCAACCCATTCCTTCTAACCCAAGGCCGTGCCTGACCCAAACTCGAAATGAATCGGCACAGGAAGAGCGATCCCCTAACGGATGACCAAATCGGAAATAGAAGAAGACACCGGAGCCCAAGAGATATTGGGGTTCCGTCTACACATGGATTTGCACACACGGCCTGGCGGCAGCGGCACATAATCGCCGGGAACCAGGGAAGTGTGGATAGGCATTATACCAAGGATCAATCAAAGGAGCGACCTCACTGTCTAGGTCGCGCGGCGCATCTTCTTCGTCGGAATGATCGGACTCGGAGAATATGGCCTCCTTGCCTATTTCTTGTCCGGCGGGAGGATCAGGGACTTTCTCTTTCCCTTTGTGGCGGGAAGAACTCTGACTCTTCACCGGTGCCATTGTGCGATGGTTCGAACGGAGTAAAAGGGGTATGGGTGCGCAAGGAAGAGAAGACGGTAAGGGGAGAGGGACGGACACGATATTTTGGAAAAGGAGGTAGTTGTGTTTGATTTTTGAAGAGACTCTTCTCTTAAATACCTAGTTCATTAATACCGGTCTGAAGGAAGGCGACAGGTCAGCCATCGAAAGAAGAATGAAATTAATGCAGCAGCAGTTGTGTCTTTGGATAACTGCCGTTCTGGGAAAATCGAAGAGTCACCACTGTTCACGGCAGAAAAAGAAATATATATATGTATATGAAGGGACCCACAGTTTTAAAAAAGCCCGCGAAGGAAAAGAAAGCAGGGAAGCAAAAAAGGGGACAAAAGGGTCTTTTATTCACATATGGACCGCAGGCACGCCCCATATGTTCAGGGGGCTAAATGTTGAGGGTCATTTTCTGAAATAGGCAGAAGGCAGCCTAACCCATAAAATGTGGGCAGCACATAGACAGCAAGCTAAGAAAAAAACATTAGGCTCAAGCAGAAAGAATAATGGATCACAGACCCTTATTTTAAATAAATGGGTCTTGAAGGAGTAAGTCGGCCTAAAAAGGCCCGAAAAGAGAGAAAACACCACCCATGGGCAGTATGTGGTATGGAAAAGAGAGAATGGGCCGCGACAGACCCAAAGTAATGAAAGCAAAGAAAGTAGGGGATAATGGCAAGCCCATGAACCCCAAGAATGAGAATGAGGAAATTGGGCCGAGGAAGCCCAATTGAGTAAGTAAACGCCCATGGGATGCAAAGTTAGCAAATAGACCAAGGAAGTCCAAAGGAAGTAAATGGGCCTGATAAGCCCAAGTGAAAAGAAAGGGACATTGGAGCCCACAAGCGAGAACACCAGTGGACATATTAATCCACTGGGGGAAAGAAAGAAATGGCAGGCCCGAAAAGAGGCCCAACAGGAACAAATCGCCGTGGCAGGAAAGGCCGAGTAGCACGGTGGGAAGTTAAGGCAACTAAAGAATTGGGTCGAAGAGAATGCAAAGCCCAGTACTCGGTAAAGTCCAGGCCCTATGGGAGTGGGAAATCAGAGTAACAGATCGGAAAAGCCAAGAACGGACGACTGGCAACGCAAACAAAATGTCCAGTACACGGCAGATGCATGAACAGCAAGCAGATTTCAGACATAACCACGCGCAAGGCCCAGGCACCACCAGCCTGTACCCAGCCAATACAGGATATGGTGGGGTCGTGGGTCAGAGGTAAGAGGGCATGGTTTGAAGGTGGGGAGAGGGGAAAGCCTGTTTTAAGGTTCTTACTCAAACTCTTTTGGGGGATACGTCCTGCTGGGATGACATACCACCCAAAAGAGGCAAGGCTGAGTTGGAACCAATAGGTGCATGCCATGAGGGATAGAGAGAGAGAAACAGCGCCGCGGCAAGAAGAGGTGCCGCGGCAGACTAACGGACAAAAGTTGTCTGTGTTTGAACTCGCAGACGGAACAGTAATGTCAGCAAGTACGCCCAAGACCAGACAAAAACGGTTAGGGGGTAGAATAGTAAAATCGGTCACGGCAGGCACTATAAAGGAAGCCTCTTGCCGTGTGCAAACACAACAGAGGCACAAGAACAATACAACTCAAGGCAAAGAAAAACACTCTGTTACACTCTTAGAAAAACAGAGGAACTTAATACTAAAACTACCATTGTGAAAATCACTAAGAAAAGACTAGAAAAGTAAGAAAGAAAGAGAGAAAAAAGAGAGGTGTTGATGGCATGCACCGATAGGTCCCTTCCCTTCTCTCCCTCTCAAATCCCTGCTCTCTTTTTAGAATTGTCCTGGGCATTGTTCATTCGGGTCCGCCTCTCTCAAGCTCATTAATTTCCACGGCAGGAATTCCTTTTTTCCTCGGAGGTTAATCGTTTTTGAGAAAAGGTGTTCTTCCCCCTTTGACCTTGCCCCGCGGACCAAACTGAGTTTATTCCCTTTAATGGTTGATTAATTTTAGTTACAACTTGCTCTTACTACTTTATTTGTCAAAATTATTCATGTATTGTGATTATGGGTCATTCGTTTATTCGTTATTAAAGGAATCATCTGGTCATTCCAGAATATATATATTACTCTGTTTTTTATCAATTATGTCTGCCTGCTGCAAACTTCTCTGAAACAGCACTGCCTGCCGCAAGCACTCTCCTGGCAGACGGGGCCAGTTTGGGCACAAGCCGGCCAAGTTGAGTTCCAGTTGGATCGGTCTCGACTCCCGCAACCCAGAATACTTTGGCCTATAACCACGAAAGAGGCAGCCCAGCCCAACATAGTCAAAAAAAGCCCCTACAGACAGCTATCGCAAAATTGGATCTAATTTAAATTAAATTTAGAATCTAATTGGATTTGAATTCTTCAATTTCTACACCTAATTTAGACAAATAACACAAAATTAGATTTTAATTTAAAATTCTAATTAAGTTTTATCTCAGCTTTGCCTATTAGTAATATATACATAGATTGATAAAGTCAACAGTCATCCAGGAGGAGATATTAGAATTCAAACCTCGCCAAAACCAAAAATATATATAAAATTTGATAATTATTGTATTTATTAAAAAATGTTCATTAAATTACTCAAAAAATAAGTGCTAAACAAACATACATACACAAATAAATAAGGTTTTCTGACTTCCGATCTAATTTGACATCACTGCTGACGGAAAATGGTAGAGGCATATAGTACTCTACCTCCCCACGGCCACTCTCGAAGCAATGTATTTTTTTTAATTTTACTTATTTTTGTCTTTTTTCGAGTCGTTGAGGATTAGAGAATTTAGAGGATCTTCATCATCTTATTTGAATATGAAATATTGACAGACAGACACACATAGGTGCTAAGTGTTCTTAAAAGTATTTTTATGGATATTACACGATATCAAGAATGTCTAATTGTTCATTCTCAAAAAAAAAGAAAAAAAAGAAAATCTAAATGTTTATTATATCAAAATTATCATTCTTAACCTGTCATGAAAACGACTATACCCATAACGTGTAAATAATTAAGTAAAATAAAATAAAATAAAGGAATATATGAATGTCGTAAAAATTCTTCCACCTCACAGTTTTTTTTTTTGTAGGGGGTTCCACCTCAAAGTTCGTACATTTTAAGGATTAAATTAAAGATGGTTCATGAATAAAAATAGTAATCACACACATCAAAGATAATTACCAGTTGTTTCTAAAAAAAAAAGATAATTACCAGTTTTGATCAACTTTATTTTTTTTCATTTAAATAACGTAAGTTCAGAATTCAGAAGCGGTTTCGGTATTACTTTATGAGAAAGCATTGAATAGCTAGTTCCGAAAGTACCCTTGATGAAGCACAATCTTCCCAACTCAACTAAAAACCCATTCACGCCAAAAGACTTTGCTATCTTCCTCATCACCAAAGAAAAACCAACTCGTCCGGGAAAATAAAAAAGCAATACCAAGGAATTCATTTTCCTTCATTCTAAAAAATTTCTCTTGTTTGGGAAGAAAAACGAAATCCTAGATCCTAGAAATACCATGAAAAGAATCAGAGATGATAAACAACCATAAAAACATCGTCACCATGCATATTTCGAGATGGGTTTCAGATCTTGATTGGCGTTTTCTCTTTTTGATAATCCCACCTCTCTCTCTTTTTCTCTTCGTTTCTCTGTCTTCCACACCCAACAATCCCTTTTCCTCTTTTGCCCCTCTCCGAGATTTTATCATCAGCCACGCCTTTTCGCCACCACCGCAACCTAACAACGTCACGTCCGTTGACAATTCGAATTCTTCGGTGAGAAATGGGACAAACTCGGCGGGGACTCAGTCGTGGTGGAGGAAGAGGAAGGACGAGTTGGATCGGTCGAGAATTGCGGTTTGTTTGGTTGGTGGGGCCAGGAGGTTCGAGCTAACCGGACCGTCCATTGTGGAGAAGATTCTTAAAGTGTATCCGAATTCGGATCTTTTTTTGCACAGTCCATTGGACCAAAACTCGTTCAAGTTCTCGCTTTTGAAAAGCGCTCCTAGACTCGCCTCGGTTCGAATCTTCGAGCCCAAGACCTTGCCGGAAACCGAGTCACAGGTCCGAGTCCTCACGGCGGCCAACTCGCCAAACGGTATTCAGGTTCGTTAATCTACCTTGCCAAATATATATATATATATATTAATTTAAATCTAAAATTTAGCTTATCTACCTATCTGATTCGACAAAGATTGACATAATAATAAATTAATAATAATTATTATTTGTTTGTTAATCCGCCAACCTGACCACTACTACTCTCACAGAAATTATGTGTTGTAATTTTATTTTATCTTTCCTGTATTTTTTTTACGAATTGCACGAAAATTTTGGAACTCTGCGGATATGGCAAATATCCTAATTGAAGCACTGACTTTTGCGACCAATAAAAGAAATTTCTCCCTGTTATAAGTTTTTTTTTTTTTTTTGAGAATCCCCTGTTATAAGTTATAACTGTTTAGATTAGATTGATACTCCACCAGAACCATACACTTGTGGGCACTTCTAATCTATAGGTCATTTTCAAGGTACTCCTCGAAAATAGTACTATTCTAGACTGCTTTTAGATAGATTTTTCTATTTGGTTTCGTGATTTGTTTAGATCATAAACATATTCTAGTTTGCTTTAAGATAGATTTTTTTATTGGGTTTCGTGATTTGTTTAGACAGCAAACATAAAGAATATTATTTGTGAGCAAAAATTGAATAAATGAAAATGTTAACAAGTGCTCCAACAGATTAATTTAGTTGATAATTTTTTATATTTTTCATAAGAATAATTAAATTTTTTTTTTTTGATATGGTTTATTAAGGCATTTGTTAACATAAGAAAATACTTAGGTACTTTCAAAATATAGCAAAAATGATGCTCCTTATATTTATGATGGATTTTATTTTAAATGCGAAAAGAGAGAACATCATTCGCCGTACTTTGAGAATATATTAAAATTACTTGTTAATATGACATTTTTATAAATCGTCACTTAATAAGTTAAATGAAGATTTTTCAAAAGTGGATTGGTAAAAAACAAATTGTCCATGGCATAATTTCAAAGAAGTTGCCAAAATTCAATAAATGTGTTTATTATTATTTTATATTGGTTAAGACTTAGATACAGTAATTAGGTACTGTTACTTAAGTTTCCATTCTTAAGATTTTGTTATGTAAATTTTTTCTCATAAAATAAAAGTTTATTTTTAATTAAGTAATCACATGACAACGTTTTAAAAGAAAAATTTTAAAAACAGCACTTAAAATATTGTAATCAAATTTTGTCTTTTTTTTTTAATTTTTTCTTCCCTCGACTAACCACTAATAATCTCCCATGGAAGTTGAGCATTTTCTTTTCAACCAGTCATTCGAAGGAGGTGGTATAAGATGTTTCAGATGCATGCATCTTTACATTCACATGAGAGTGAGTTTATAAGTATGAAGCTTACTCTAATGTGAGTGTGAAAATACATGCATTCAAAACACTCGGTTGTTTTTCTAATCCAAAGTGTTTTTAATTCTACTTTTTAAATTTTTGGGGGGTTAAATTTTATTAAAATAACCTAAACCCTTTTGATCGGTACAAATCCAACTTAAACCAGGAAAAGTCAAAATTCTTATTAAACACAATTTTATATTTTTCTATTGTATATTTAATGTGGTATACGACTGATTCAAAAAAAAAAGCAAAAAGGTGGTACACGACTGATTCAAAAAAAAAAAAAAAAATGGTACACGACAGGGTCGCATATCCCGCTTGTTGTTACGGGGTCCCTCTCACAATCTACGTGGATTGCGACACTGCTGCATTTCAATTTTTCTTAATTGCAACAAAGCCCCCCTTATTTACAATTCTTTTCATTTCAGGGCCTCTTGCAATACTTCAACCTGGTGGAGGGTTGCCTAACAATGATCAAAGCGTACCAAGAAGAAAAAAACTTCAAATACGACTGGATAGTCCGAACCCGAGTCGACGGGTACTGGAACGCCCCGCTCGACCCGAGAAACTTCGTCCAGGGCAAATACTTGGTCCCGCCCGGATCCACATTCGGCGGACTCAACGACCGACTCGGAATCGGCGATTTCAACACCTCCACGGCGGCACTCTCGCGACTCGCTCTAATCCCGAAGCTCGACTCGGCCGGGTACCACCAACTCAACTCGGAGACATCGTTCAGGGCCCAACTCAGCACCCTCGGCGTCCCTTACATCGCCAAACGCCTCCCATTCTGCATTGTGTCCGACAGGAAATACTCGTTTCCGCCGTCCCGATACGGCGTTCCGGTGGCGGCGATTTCGAGCCCTGGCCCACTCAGTGGGGCGAAGTGCAGGCCGTGCAAGCCGGCGTGTCAAGACACGTGCGTGGCCAACGTGATGTTATCGCTTTACAAATGGTGGAGCTGGACCAACTGGAGGAACGGGGCGCTTCAGCTCTGCGACGCTCATGGGGACTGGGAAAAAGGGTGGGAGAAAATTTTTGACCGAGTCGCCGGAAAAAAACTCGCTGAGTCGAGGAAGCGAGTTAAGAAGATGAAGTTGAAAGAGTGTGTGGATGATTTTGGGGAGATGAAGAAAAAGAGGAGTGGGAGTTGGGAGAGTCCAGAGGTGGAGGTGATGTGTAGAGTTGGGTTGGGGTTGGGACCAAAGTGACTTTATTAGAGGGGAGGGAATCTCAGGTTTTTTTGACAGTTATTTTGTAAAAAGAAAAAGAAAAAAAAGGAACTTAAAGGGTATTTTGGGATTTTACTTGGAATTTCTTTCTTCTTCTTTTTTTTTTTTTTATATAAAAAATATATAGTTTGTGTGTTTTTTTTTACAGATAAGTTCAAAGAGTTTGCTAACTTTTTCGACTTGGCAGTCTTTATTTGTGGATAACTATAACATGGATGACAAGAACGTTGTAATAAGAGGATTTAAATAGAGTTTTTTATTATTTTTATTTTAGAAATCAGAAAATGGTGGGATCCGCATTTAAATCTATTACTATTTGCTGATGATGATTAAGGGAATGTTTGGAAAGATTATTTTTGTCAATTTATTTTACTATTTAGATTATTTTTGCTATTATTTATGAGTTTTATTGTTCTATTTCAGCTAACTTTTACTTTTATCGATAATATTTTTAATAAAAAATTTTCAGTTTCAGCAAAATAAACGGATTCTAAACAGATCCTAAATATGATTTTTAGAAAATTGTTTCTTTTATTTTCCTATTTTATTTAAAATAGGACTTTGAATGCAAGTTAGCATATTTTTTTGGAGATGTAAAAAATGTTTTTCATGATATAGTTGTAAATAAATTAAAAATAGTGAGATTTGTCCAAATTTTTATGTATCTAAAATTAAAGAGTTTATTTTTATCAAAAAAAAATTCTTGCCTTTTAAATTTAATCATTATCCAAAAAAAAATACATGAGCTCTATTTTCACACTTCAATTTTTAAGTAGGATGGTATCCCGAACATTTTTTTTTTTTTATAGTATTTTGAAAACTATTCTTAAAAGTGGGAACCAAACATTTATAATGTAAATATTATTATCTGAAAATTAGTTTCAAATTCAATTTTTTGAAAATTATTTCCACACTATTTTGAAAACTGTGGGTACTTGACTCCGCATTATCGGGATTTTGTCCGCTTTGGGGAGCCAGGCCCTCACGGTTTTGTCACGAAGGGGTGGGGTTTCAGGAGAGTGTTAGTAGTGGTACACTCATGGTCGCTCCAGAAGCTTATAAACCATGAGTGGGAGGGTTACTTAGGCGATGTGGGACTAGGGTCAAAGCTCGGTCACTTGCGCAAATAGCAAGCCCGTGGCCTCCTGAAACCCCACCCCTTCGTGACAAAACCGTGAGGGCCTGGCTCCCCAAAGCGGACAAAATCTCGATAATGCGGAGTCAAGTACCCACAAAAACAAAAGAGTTTTCTAACCCGCAAAACACAGATTCATCTATTTTGCATGTTTGTTCATCTTAAAATTGTTCTCAATTCCTCATGCAATAAAAAAAATACCACAATATATGTGGAGAATAAAATGAGAGAGAGAGAGAGAGAGAGAGAGAGAGAGAGAACAACAACATTATTGTTTTAATTAACGGTAAGTTTAAAAATTGAATCTCAACACAAAACACCCTTAAAAGTTTTTTTTTTTCCAAAACATATTGCTCTCTACAATGAATTTGGAGATTAGTTTCCTAAAAATGTTTTTAGGAGATAAGTGCCAAACAAATATTCTTTTGTGGAGCCCACAATTTTTTTATTTGATATTTGAAAAAAGAAAATTGTATTTAAATTATATTGCTAAACAAGCCCTAAATCAATATCCACGTTTTTATCAATAACTTACTTTATTTTAAATAAATAAATAAATTGAATAAAAGTACCGTATTTAGAAAAAAAAAAAAAAAAGGATGTACTTAAAAAAAGCACCTAAAAAAAATTAATCCAGTTGAATATGATCTTGATTTTAAAAATAAAAAATATATATTATTCTTGTTTTTTCCCCTTTGAATAGTTAGATGAGCTATTTTAGAACCACAAATTTAATTACACTTTTTCCTATAACTATCTTATATGACGGACTATGATTAGTTGTTTGGCATTTTTACATAAACTTACAACTTTTTTTTTTCCACCACTCATTGTAGGGACCAGGTTTGAGGGATTCGACCCAAGCCTAATTTCCCCGTAATGAATTTATAGAGAATGGATTCAAGAACTAGGCGTTAGTGAGAAGTGCAACGACCATACATGATTGCATATGGATTGGATGGCCTGAACGTGAATTAAGATGTGTAATAATGCTCCTCGGACGTGCTCTCCAGGGCTTGGAGTTCTTATAATTTCTATTTTAAGACTGGCTACAAAGTTCTCTCAGAGAGTACAGATTGCTATGGTATTCCTTAGATCATCTCCCCCTTTTAGGAGGGGTTCCTTACATTATATATCCCTCTTCCAATCGATCCTAGCCCTACATTTGTAGAGGGATTAGGCCATCACTCGAGTGCCTGTCCCATCAGCCACCTTCCCATTCTCTCTGTGGATGGCAGCAATCAAGGTGGCACTATTGAGGCGTCCCCTCCTCATTAATGCGGCCAGGACGTTAGTTGAGGGCATTTAATGTGGAGGTGACAGTTCATCTGGGACTTGCTCCTCCACCATGCTTCCATGTCCGGTATTTGGTATTTGCTGTTTGCTCCTTGGATGCTCGGGGAGGTTCCCTTTGATGGCGTGCTACTTGTCCGTTTTCGGATCTCGGAATTCCGAGGACGTTATCATCCTCGGCACTGTTTCGTGGGTAGCTGGGCATTACAATTCAGTCCTCGGACCTTGGGCGCGTCCTCGGCATGGGCCTTGGGCCTGATTCGAAGTGGGCCGGGGTTGCCTGACTATTTTTGGCCCCACACTCATAAATCACAATCAACCACATAAAATAGTTGTGGCTAAATTTGTGGTTCTACATATATATATATATATATATATATTTTTTTTTTTTTCTGTTTTTTTTTGGGGATAGATGCATGGTTTACCAGTACTTACCATTCAACATTGGATTTCTAAGAAGGTGGAATGCTGACTAGAATTCCATGACCAATGAGAGACAAGTATCATGGTCACCGGCCGCTTGGACCATACCCAAGTCCAATTATGAAATTACGAAATGTTAATCATCACGTGGATAAAGTTTATGACATCTTTCTGATTTTTCAACCAAAAAAAAAATTATACAGAAGCTGCCATGCGAAGTAATATTTTGTCATGAAAAATATGACAATGGAGACTTCAATCAAGAATCAACCCTTCCTTTGTGCCTTAAAAGACAATTTTTAATTAGTTGGTTCATCATTTTGATTGAATGGACTTTTATGAATGGAGTTGGAAAGTTGAGATTGAACTTTGAAGGAGCGTTTTCTAATGTTTTTGACGAAATTAAAGCACGGAGACTTGCTTGGAAGTCCGCAGACTCGGCTTGAGACTGATGAAAGTGATTTTTTTTATAATTTATGGAAAGACCGGAAACTTTATTCAAAATTTGAAGAAGCAAGTGTATTTTGGAGAAGATCTTGCTCTAAGAAATAAGAACTCCCTTCAATCTAAACAGTGAAAACAATAATACCTAAAACATGTTTTGCTAATAAATGAGTTGGTTTATTATCTTGCCTACGAATATAAGAAAATTCAACCCGACGAAAATAATTCCTTGGAAATTGATTATTTTTGTTTTATAAATTTTTTTTTTTGAACCGTGACTTGTGATGGTCATATTGTTAAAAGAACGTGTGTTTTGAGGTTAGAAAATTGTATCTTATACCATCATAACCTAAAAACGTGTTTTATCCCATTGATATATAACACTACCGGACCCTTTGTTATATTTACGTATGATGATTACATAATATAGGTTTCTTGGACAGTTTTGCCCATCCAATACACCTATTCGCGGACTTCGTTACGTGGACGGTGAACTGTTCAACCACTCAACGCAAGCAAGCTAGAAAGTGGTAGCGTCATTTCCTTGATTGGTGAGAGAGCACCAAATGTTTGAAGTAATATATGTATACCATGAAAGAACTTTCAAGGGGGTTTAAAATGGCCTACTTGGTAAAGTTTTTTTGTCATCAAATAAAATATAGAATTTCAATCTCGTTTATAAAAAGGAAAAAGAAAAAAAATAATTAATATCTTGACTTGATTAGAAAAAACAATAAAGTTCAAACCCTATTGTCTATACCAAAAAAACAAATAATATCTTGACTTGATGAGAAAAAATCAATTATTATAGAATAAACACTATAAATTGAAATATTATCATATTTATAAAAAATAAATAGGGTAAATTGTAAAGTAAACTCGTATACACCAACGCTAGCATGTCACTTTACAACCAAAACTAACAGAGAGTATAGTTTTGTTAACGGAATTAAACTTCATGGTGTAAAATTCAAATTTTCAAACTTCAAAGATAAAATTCAAATAATTCAAAATTTTAAAAGTGTAATTACAATTTACCAAAAAATAATAATAAAAATTAAATAAAACACCACAATAGCTGAAAGAATAGGAGGAGAGGATGGTTGATGTGATTCTCGCTGAGGACTTTGCCAACCCCAACCAATCTCAGCCTAAAAAGTAAAACCTCAAGTCTTTTAAAAAGTATTTTGTCTTTTGTTAGTAAACAAACTAAACATAATGCTTTTAATCTCTCGCAGGTAGCTGATGCGACATTATATTTATCATTTCTGTTGATTATATATATGTATTTTTAATTTCCATGATATGCTTCAAAAGTGAGCATATATTTCCCATAGCATTTGAAGGTTGACATCATTAGACTTAAAGAACAATCAAAGATGGTCTTGGCTTTGCACATGCATCACTTACTTTTCCCATTTGAATGTGTTTGTTAGTTGAGATATATACATCGGTTCGCTTTCACAACACTCAATTATGCATTTTCAGATGAATCAGCAATATTGCTTGCTGACATTCAAATGGGATCACTTTCTCAAATACGTAATTTTCATTTCTATTACTTTTCCCTTAGGTTTGAGATTAATCAATGTGGGGCCACACTGGTTTATGGTGCCAAAGATGAAAGAGACTTTCCCTTACAATGTGTCACACATTCCATTAAGTCATGAAATATGTTAGATCAGGAAAAAACACAAAAACAACAAAAACGAAAACGAAAAATGCCAGGCCTTGCGGTCCGGTGAAAATTACAGAATCGACCAGACAGGAAACCTGTTTGGTATATGGTATGGGTGTTGGACTTTTTTTGGTCATAAGTTAGGTCTGAAGAGATGGGAGCTAGGTTTTCATTTTCCAAAAGCCCATTGTTATGGCATTCTTCTATTGTCTATTGATTCTTTTTAGCTTTGATTGAGGGAGGCTTTGACGAGAATAAAAAACCGCTGCTATATTTTATTTTTATATTTATTTTATATTTCAATTGAGGAGAAGAATTTGAACTCTAATTACCTTAATAAAAGAGTATTATATAAAATAAGGTAACATGTTATTAGGAAGATGATTTAAAGGATAGTTATGACCATTTTGGTCTAAGTATAGAGCGAAATATAACAAGGTTAACTTATTTTGATACGCTAATGTTTGACTTAAATAGAACCCAAATAAAATCTTAAAATGAAATTTTAAAATGAGACCAATCTCTATGATTTTCGCTAATACTCACAAGGTTTATTTAGGGGGAAAAAAAAACTCATAAAGTTTGAACATATTTAGTATGTAAGAATAAATATTTTTTTTAACAAATAAATATTATATTTGGTATACAAGAATAAATATTATAATTGAATGATTATCTATATGAAATATTTTTTTTTTTTTGAGGGTGTATATGAAATAATTATTAAGTTTCATTTTTATCACATACAGATTAATTGCTCTTTAAGATTGCTCCTTAAGAATAGCTATATCTTATTATCCCTAGTCACTCTAAAAGGATCGTAATTTGTTATAGGTATATTTTAAAAAAATAATAATAAAAAACCTCTATTAATGCACGCAATAGTTAAAAAAAAAAAATAAATAAAATAAACCTCCACTCCAAATCTCTCTCTCTCTCTCTCTCTCTCACAAAAAAGTCTTTGCCAAAAAAAATTATTAATTATCCGTCTCTTTGATACGTAAATAGTGTATATATATATATATATATATATATTTGTTATGCAATTGAAATACAAAAATGCTTTGCTTCAAAAAAAAATGCTTTCTTTATTATTTTTCTTTAAATTGTTATATGATTGATTTGAAATAAATAAACAATAATCTTAACTTTGCAAATGTTTAATTTTTACGATAATTGAGTTCTACAACAAATTTAAATACAATTATATAAATAAAATATTTGGGACATATTATATTATTTTATTTTATATTGCATTATTACATCTTCTAATGCCAGTAATCTGGACTGTATAATTAGCATTCAGTTCTCTCATCCTCCTTCCCCTACATATGTGTGTTTCTCAAATAAAAAAAAAGTTATCACCGCTATTAACCACTCCTACAGAACTCAAGACTCAAAACTTAGTCTTAAATATTCAATGGATGTTAATATTCCTCAATCACGACATATCGTGATGAACAACGTCCAAATTAAAATCCCATTCTATCTTATCATATGCCCCATATTTTCTTCCTTCCTTCCTTGTCCAAAACTTCCAATTACAGTAGTGATCTTTATAATTTCAATTACACTCAAGGAACACATACAATATCCTTCTCATGATCTAATGCTATCTTGCTAATTTCAATTTCATCCAATGCCTTCGTTTTTCACAGGACCATGTATAATTAAACTTGGGCCAAATTTGAAGTAAACAAACGTGTAGATCAACAACAAAGTTGATGAATATCAACTAGACCAAAAACCAAAATACAAACGAAATATGAAGAAACTGGAATTCTATAACAGAAACAATAAATTCTCAAAATATTTACTGAATGTAAGATTGGCCAGTGATATCAATATCTCGATCACCAGTGGAGGGTGGAGGGGTGTGCTTGGGCTTTGGGATGGCCTCAACAGGCCCATCAGCACTCTGGGTTTCACTGGCTGGTGGCTTCACTGGTTTTTTTGGTTGGCCTGGCTCAGTAGTCAGTACCATACATTCCTCCACCATAAGCATCATGGGTCACTGCTTTCATTGGCGTTATGTTTGGCGCTTGCTTCTGCTTCTCAACGTCCTCTTCCTCCGTATCTCACTCCTTTTCCTTTTCTTTTTCCATTTCCATTGTTTTACTTTTTCAGTTTCTGTGTGAATTGAATTGTGTTCCACTTGCAAATTTTTAGGATATGAACGTGGACCATGTATGGTAGCTATATATAGCTAGGTATTTGTACTAGTTCAATGTTGAGAAGTGAATGACACGTGGTGTTATGTTCGTTTTTGTGTGGCAATTTGAACTGCTGACACTTGTGGGGGTGATTCATGGCATCCCAGGTTTTAAGTTGTGTTAGAGCATTCACAGCAGTGAAGGTAAAATTTTAGCTATTTAGCTATACAAAAAGTCACTTTATCTATTTTATCTACGCACATACTGCGGAAGTGGATCTATTTTAGCTTTTAACACAATAAAATAATATAACCACTACAATAAAATAATATATCCTACTACCAAAAAAAACAACCACAGCACCAACCACACAACCACTCTACCATCAGCCACAGCCACAACCACCACCACCACCACCAGTCCACAGCAAGGAAAAAAAAAAAACCCACAGCACCACAAAACAAACCCACTACCATCAGCCACAGCCACAACCACCACCACCACCACCACTGCCACTGCCATTCATCAACCAGAGAAACCCAGCCACCATACATCAACCATCAACAAACCCCATTTATCAACCATTAACAAAATCAAAACCCATTCATCAAAATAAAAATAGAACCCATCAAAATCAAAACCCAGTACCGGTGATCATGGGTCTTGGTGTTTGAGATGGAGAAAGATTGAGAGACAAAGTAGAAGAAAAATGAGATAGCAGAGATTAATCGGCGTGGGTCGGCGCTGGGCAGAGGCTTGGGTTGGAGGCTTGGGTCGGGGGCTTGGGTCGGCGCTGGGCAGGGGCTTGGGTCGGCGGCGATGGAGGAATTGAAGCTTGCAAAGGGAAGAAATGAAGAGTGAGGACTGACTGAGGGGAGAGAGGAGAGCAGCGGGTAGAAATGGGGAAGGAGGAGAAAGAAAAAAAAAAAAAAAAAAAATCTAATGACAGTGTGAACACAAAATAAAATAAATTTTTTTTTTTACCTGTGAGCTACAGTGCACATCTAAAGATAGATGTGCACTGTAGCGGAGAAGCAAAAAATTTTGCTTATAGCTCCACTGCTGTGCCCTTATTTTGTGATTAGTGGTGCTAAAAAATAGCAATATAGTTATTTAGCACCACTTTTGTGAATGCTCTTACTTGGGGATGGTTGAGTATCTTTCTAAAAGCATGATTAGGCATTACTTATCTAAAAGCCCACTGTCCAAATATTGTATTTTGTGTATCTAAAAGCCCACATGTAGTATTATCTTTCTCGAATTTAAAAAAAAAAAAAAAAAAATTCCATTGACATACCTGATGTTTCCCTAAAGTCAACTTACTCTCTAAAGTCTAGACATTGTTAGGTTAGTTAGTCATTTTTTCCAATTGTGTTAGAGACTAAGTTAGCTTTATAGACCAAATTGATTAATTTTAAAAAGCCTTAGACCTAATTGGCATTAATTTAAATCTCAAGGTATGTTTCTATAGTTTAGCTCAAAAAAAAAAAAAAAAAAAACTCAATGTATGACCATTTTTTGGGGTAGAAATAGATATTAATTAAATAAATAGGCCCCTATTAGATCGGGGGAAGTCATTACATCCTATTCCAATAGGGATTTAGGATAGGATTATGATAAGTTAGCTCAATGTGATTTATAGCCTTTACTTGATTACAACCTAATTTAGTAAGAAAATCCGTTGTTGTAATTAGCTTAACTGGTAAAAGTCTTTTGTTATTAAATAAGAAATTTGAAGTTTAATCCCTCTTACATCAAAAAACTAATTGGTATCTTAGCCTAATGATAAAAAACAATCATCATTAAGGGATATCATAGATATAAAATACAATTGTATCTATCAAGCTTTCCTAAAAAAAAAAAAGTTAGGAACATGACAAGAACAAGCAATGGACAACTTCCATAGCATCTACATCAACCAACAGTTTAGCAATGCCTACTTTTCTAACAATGAGAATCCCATCGCGTAGAGCCCAAATCTTCTTAAAAAGGCTAGAAGGAAAACCAATTGTTCGATGAAACCCCTGACCCATTCCCCTTCTGAGTTGCAAATGAGGGCCACCAGGCCCACCACCACCCGCAAAGCCAGAGGAGAGAAGAGTGACCCATTCTCTTTCTAGAGTTACACTTGGGGTCATTCATGCCACTTTGCTATATACGGCCCCATTTGTGCTTTTGATCTTTTGCTTTATATCATGCATAAAAAAAGTGATATACTATTAATAGCAAAGGGTGCGACTTTCAATTGGACACTATTCTTCTCTCTCTCTCTCTCCAAAAAGAAAAAGAAAAAAGAAATCCTATATGTGTTGACTAAAATTTCCGAAAAATTGTTTATTTTCAGGCGTTTGGTTGCGATCATGTGCAAATGCGTTAAAAAACATTTTCAATTATTTAGTTCGTAAAATATTTTCAAGATGCTAAAACAACACCATCATTCTGAATTTCAACAAAAACCCAAATCATCAAAAATCACAATAACTAAACACTATAATCAAATCATTACAAACAAATTTATTCATTTCAAATCAATCCAAAACCATTCACAAAAAAAGGACAACATTAGTTTTATAGATATATTAAATTTCAAGATTTATTACATATATGACAAATCTGAAACAACAAAAATAGTAATATAAATGAGTCAAAGAAAAATATCAAGAACAACAAGCAAGTTTTTATGTTTGAGAGAGAGAGAGAGAGAGGTCAGGGTTTCATAATTTAGAACTTTAGATCAACAAGATTAGGTCTCACGGTGGAGAGGGAGGTGAGAGCTAGAGAAGAATCTTGAATAATAGTGTTAGTGAGTGGCGGTGCGACGTTTAGATGGAGGAGAGATGGGTTTCAGTCCTCTATAGCTTGAGTGGGTTTGTCTATAACTCTTTGTAGCTCGAGTGGTAAGGCATAAATTGTTTTATGCCTTTTAAGGGGTGTAAAACAATTTACGCCCCATGAGGCCTTATTTTCCGGTCAAATTGAAAATTTTCAGTTTGACCACACCATTTTCAATCCGGCCCAACACCTGAAAGTGGAGAAAATAGTTTCAATCAAAATAAACACAACCTCAAGCTCATTCCTCTATTTATATAGTGACATGTTGTTTTGATAGAAAACAGTTTTTGCATTTCCAAATATTTGGTACAGTAGAAAACGCAAGTCAACAAAAAAAGTTTTCAGTGATCAACAGAAAACAGCCTCAACAAAGTAAAAAACATTAAACATTTTATTTTGTCAACAGAAAACAAATTCAATAGAGAAAAAACATTTTTCAACCTTTTAAGAGCGAAAACATTTTTCAGAATGTTATATACTCAACATATTATTGCGAATAAACTTCACACCACCAAATATCTCCAAAATAGTAACGTTTCTCTCTTAATTCTCTTTTTCTTTTAATGTATCACTGTTATCGAATAATCCATGCACTCTGAACATCCTAAGCAACCAGTCTCAATTTGGAATCCTGAGGCATGTGGTGAATTTGTTTCTTGGACTCATCAAGGAAAAGATTGCACTGAGACAAGCATGGACATTGAGGGAGACAGGGGAGGAACCATCCCCGATATGGTTTGATGCTCGCTGTACCCCCAATCCGATTATGAATATTCTAATCTGGAATTGTAGAGGGGCGATGAAGCCCACTTTTAAGAAAACTATTTTGGACTTGGTGGAATGGCACAATCCTGCAATTTTTGTGATCACAAAAACTAGGATTGATGGTAATAGAGCTGATGACATTATTAGGAGGCTGTCGTTTGATGGGGCTTACTCCACAGAGACCATTGGGCATGCAGGTGGCATATGGCTCCTCTGGAGCTCTGATATTGTTTCCATGGATGTTCTTTTTGCAACGGAGCAAGAAATACATGCTATTGTCCAGGTTAGTCCCTAATCTCAGCCTTGGCTTTTAAGTGCAATTTATGGTAGATCTCGTTTTAGAGAAAGATGCATTCTGTGGGAAAATTTAAAAATGCTATCAACTAGACATAACCTCCCTTGGGCTGCTATGGGAGACTTTAATGATGTCACTTGTGAGGAAGAGAAATTCGGGGGGAATGGAATTTGTAGAAGGAGGGTTACGGAGTATATTGGATGTATGGATTACTGCAACCTTATTGATCCGGGATTTTCAAGAACAAAGTATACCTGGACTAATAAAAAGGGATATCACTGATTTAATTCAGCAAAGACTGGACAGAGTTTGGGCCAACTCGGGTTGGAAGGCAACATTTCCTAAAGCGATGGTGAAGCACTTAGCTAGAATTAATTCTGATCATTGTCCCCTACTTCTTTCATTGGAGTTTCCTCCTTTTAGAAATGGTGTCAGACCTTTCCGATTTCAAACCATTTGGCTTAGCTATGAAGGATTCCCCAGTGTTGTTAGGGAGGCGCGGGAAGGTAACAACCACAGTGTGTGTAATGCCACTTATGAATTTACCAATAAAGCTAACATTTGGAACAGGGAAGTTTTTGGTAACATTTTTTGAAAAAAGAAGAATCTCGTTGCAAGAATTCTGGGAGTTGAGAAAGCCTTAGCCAGAAATCCCTCCCAAAGATTGATTCACCTTCATAATTTCCTTTCGGAGGAACTTTAGAAAATTCTAGCTTTAGGGAGGAGCTTTGGAGCATGAAAGCTTGAATGAATTGGGCTATACAAGGGGAAAGAAATATCACTTTTTTCCATATCTCAACTCTTAACCGTAGAAGTCAGAACAAAATTGTGTGTATTCAAATTGCTGATGGAATTTGGGAAGAGGATGTGGATAGGGTTAAGGAAATTTTCCTAAAAGGTTTTGCAAAATTGTATAGAACTGAACAAATCTCAAGCCCTAGAATTCCTGTTAATCTTTTTGTTTGGGGTAATCGTTTGTTTGAATCCAAGGCAGTCAACCTTACCTAGGGATGGACCCAGGTGGGGGCTAAAGGGGGCCCGGGCCACCTTTGGGCCCAAAAAAAAAAAATTTTAGCACCTAAAATTTTCAAAAAAAAAAAAAAAAAAAAGAGAAAAGAGCTTGGGCCCCCTTTAGTTTTTAGCTCGGGCCCCCTTTTAGTTTTAGCTCGGGCCCCTTCCCAAAAATATGAACCCTTAGCCCATCATCTGGCCAGCCCATGACCCATATAAATCTTTAAAAAAAAAAAAAAAAAAAAAAAAACCTCAACTCTCAACAGTCTAAAACCAAACAGAGAAAGCAAAAAACAAAGGAAAGAAAAGAAAAAAGAAAAGAAAAGAAAGTGATACTTGAGAGCACTAAGAGGCGAGACAGAGAGATAGAAAGGCGAGACAGAAAGTACCTACTCACCCACCCCGTGACACCGCCGCCCACGCCCACACCGTGACACTTGCGAGAGCGAGACCCATCTTGATCTTGCTACCAGTACCTAGTACTCATGCAGACGAGACCCACTTGCCGTCGTCGTTAGTTGCTCGAGACCCACTTGCCGCCGCCGCTCGTAGGTATTTACTCTTATCTTTTCCTTCAAAACCTAATGAATATAAAATGTTTGTGATCTGATCTGAGAATCTGAGATTCACAGAAACTGTGCTTGTGCCTTGTGGACTTGTGGTGTTTCATGTTTGTGTTTTTACTGATGAGTGATGAACTGAACTGATGTTGGTGATTGACTGATATTGTGAATTGAATATGTGCTGCCTGTGGTGGTTTTCTTTTTGGCTTTTTGGCTTTGTGACTCTGTCACTCTGTGTATGTGACTCTCTCTATATATAAGAGAGATAGAGAGAGAGAGTAGAGTTTGTAGTTGTAGAGATTAGTTTTTCTTTGTTGACTAGTAGTTGGGCATAATAGGGACAAGTGGAGTTGGGCAACAGACAAAAGGTAAAGTTAAAGTCTTTAACTTTACCTTCTTCTTTTTTTCTTTTTTTTGTAAGGCCAATTAGTGTCGGTAGTGGCCAGTGGGATTCATTGGGTTAGTGGGTCAGTGTTAGAAAGATGGAGACAACACAAAGACATAAATAAAGGCAGACCAAAGACAAAAAGAAAAAAACAAATCATATAATATAGAAAATTGTCACACAAATTTAAGAAAATAATGGTGATTCTTATATCATTCTTATTTTATTTGTAGATCATGAAAAAATCAACTACAATGCTTGATTTTTCAAAAGAAAAGGTTCAACTTCAAATTTTTCTGAAGTCAACGTGGAATTGCCAACAACTAATGTTGCTATTCCAATTCTAGAAAATGTGGATGTTTCAATTCTAGAAAATATGAATTTCCCAATTCTGGAAAATGTTGATGTTCTAATCTCCCAAACACAATTTCAAAGAATTGACCTTGATTCTTTGGATTATAATCCCAGAACACGCAAACAAATATTGGAATATCATGTTAATTAACGTGATGAAATTTGACGGGCTTACATTATAAAAGGTCCACACCAACCTCCTCTAAAGACATTCAAAAAAAGTGGAAAGCACAATTGTAGCTTTCAAGCTTCTTGGTTTGAAAATAATTCAACATGGCTTGAGTATTCTCCTACGACAGATGCAGCTTATTGTCTACCCTGCTTTGTCTTTCATAATTCAAATGGGGTTATGGGACAAAATACATTCATTGTTGGTTGATTTAAAAATTGGAGAAAGGTTGGGGGCAAAGATTGTTATTTTCAAGGTCATATAGGAAAAGATCCTAACTCAGCTCATAGAGTTGCCGAGCAAATGTGTAAGGATTTGATGAACCAATGGCAGCATTTACAAAGGGTAGTTGATCATTTCACTAATGAAAAAGTTGCAAATAATCGGTTGCAATTGAAGGCCTCAATTTTTATTGTTCGATATCTTGCCTTTCAAGCTATAGTTTTTAGAGGTCGAGATGAAAGTTTTAATTCATTAAATTGTAGGAACTTTTTTGAATCATTGGGTATTGTGACTTTTTGGAATGAGAAGGCTGCTGAAATAATAGAAAAAGCTCCCAAAAATGCAACCTATACATCACCTAGGTTTCAAAAGGAAATTCTACATGTTTTCTCAGCCAAAGTGAAGAAGGCCATTCGAGAAGAAATTGGTGATGCAAAGTTTTGCATAATGGTTGATGAAGCTCGTGATGAGTCCATGAAAGAGAAAATGGCTATGGTTTTTAGATATGTTGATGCAGAAGGCTTTGTGAAAGAACGTTTTTTTGGGCTTATTCATGTTGTTGACACTGAGGCTTTGACTCTAAAGAAGGGGATATATTCTTTGTTATCTCAACATTGCTTGGATATGATGGAGCAAGCAACATGCGAGGTATGTGGAATGAATTACAAGTTTTGATTTTGAATGATTGCCCATATGCTTACTACATCAATTGTTTTGCACATCGCTTACAATTGGCATTAGTAAAAGCATCAAAACAAGTTGTTCGCATTAGTCATTTTTTTTCTTACATTGCTTTTTCAGATCAAAATTGTTAATACTTCATGCAAGCGCAATGAAAAATTGAAAGTTGCCAATGCTAATGAAATAGCACGTTTGATTGATCTTGAAGAGCTTGAGACTGGAAGTGGACTTAATCAAATTGGCACTTTACAACGACTTGTAGAAACTGGTTGGAGTTCACATTTTAGATCAGTTTCTAGCTTATTAAGGATATTTACTTCAACTGTTAAAGTTTTGCAAAATATAATTGATGTAATTGATGGAGAACATCGTGCAGAAGCAGAGTCAATTTATGATGGTTTAACTTCATTTGAATTTGTCTTTATCTTGCATCTTGAGAAGGAAACTATGGAGATCACTGATAAACTTTGTCAAGCTTTGCAAAGCCAGTCTAAAAACATTTTAAATGTCATGCATTTAGTTTCATCTACTAAAGCACTTATCCAAAAATTTAGAGATGATGGATAGGATGGCTTACTCACCACTGTGATATCATTTTGTGAAAAGCATTGCATTGATGTCTTGGATATGAATGCTCTTATATTGCGAGGCGAGGTCGAGCTCGTAATCAACAAGATAACGTTACAATTGAGCATCATTATCAAGTGTTGACATCTCATTTTGCAACTCGCATTTAACCTCACATGGAGGGTAAAAGGGTACTTTCACCTCGAAAATATGCATCTTGATTCTGGCCATTAGATCTTTAATCTCATTTCATAAAAATGATCTTGGTGCTGTAACGATCAAATCAACTGGTCATAAGCCCTAATCAAACCACCAGATTGAAAGTTATCATTAAATCAGGTTTTAATGACTGAGATGCACTATCACAAATTGAGTCCGATTATATGTGATTATGAACAATTTATTTCAATTGGTTATAAGTGTAATCAATTGGAGATTAATGATGTGTCATAATTTGATTGGTTAGGACTACATTTTATGGTGAGGTTGCATACACCTAATTAATTAGATAGTTAAACATTAATTATTCAATAAGTAGTTTGTGCAATTATCTTTTAATTATAGTAAATTTGGAACCAATTAAGTCTGAAATTGGAGTGATTGGAGCCATTTAATGTTAATTGGGAGTTAATTTGGGACCTATTAATGTTAATTGTGCTGAAACCATTTTCTAACAAATGACCTCTGCTCACCATTTCCTCGATATTTCTCAGAATATTTTGAATCTATGAATGAGGTTAATTTTCTCAGAAACTAGACATCCGGGGCTTCAATTTGAGTACAAGAACGAGACAATTCTGTTCTGAATTGAGTCAGATATGATTTTTCAAAATTGACTCTACAGGCTGTTATAGCAGCTACGGGAAAACCGAATTTTGGTTTGCTCCCCACTCACACCAATCTTTCCATTTAATGCATCAGATTTTTTCCAAAACTAAAATGAGGTATAGGTTCACGATTCTTTGTCAACTCTCATTAAATGGTCTTTCATTCATATTTCTTCCACCACTACTATATAAACGCTTATTCTCCTTCATTCCAAAGAACACCAAAAACCCTATCTCTTGAGTTCTAGTGAAGTAGAGTAGTCTTGTCATATCTTGATCTCTCTGAGACTCAAAGTATTGAGTGAGACTCACTCTCCCTCTCACTCTCCTAGTTTTTCTTTTTTTCTTCACCCTTAGGACCTCTATCAAGAGTCTCCTCCTCCACCGTATGGATCTTGCATGAAAGTATAATCCATTTTCCTAACTTGTTTATTGTGTTGACATGATGAGAATTTAAGATTAAAGCATGATAGTGATTATTTAAATTATATTGAATATGTTTGAATGTTCTTAAATGTTCTTATGTGTTCTTCACATGTTTTTGGTTGTTCATCATATGTTCATGCATATACATTAATTTTGATCGTAAATCCACATCAAAAACATGAAAAAGATGTTTGTTTAATAATTTTTTTAAAATTCTTGAATTTAGAATATCACCATCCACACACATTCACTAGAATTTATTTTTCAATCCAAATGAAATGCTTAATAAATTGAATTAGGATTTATCACATGCACACATTTCAAATTCAACATGCAAATTGATTGATAACATATTGGATGATGTGATATAAATGTTAATCACCATAATCTAGAAGACCGGTTTCACCGGACAAGGTGGGTGCCTAACACCTTTCCACCTTGTAACATAGCCTTCGAGCTTAGATCAAGGGTTAGTAGGTCAAATGCTTATCCATGTAATTTTCAATTTTTAGATTGTAACTAGGAAACAAAGCCATGTACTTTATCTTAGATTGTATCTAGGACCAAAGACATGTAATTTTCCTATGATCAATATAAATTCAATTGAAAATTCATAAAATGAGGAATTTTTCAATTTTGGTTTTCTTATTTATCACAATAATTAAATAAGTGACGACTCTATTGTAAAACCCTTAATCTAAAGGGGAAAATATAACTAGTCGAACCTCCATTTTGAGAGGCAATACACAACTCCATCCATTCATGTGGGTTTGGCCCAACATCATAAAAACGGGCCGAGGGCGCGGTCTCTCACATCGAGTAAATATTTTTTATGCTATAATAGATTCTCAACTACAGGAACTAAATTATAGGTTTAACGAAGATGCAATGGAGTTACTTAGACTTAGCTTAGCTTTAGAAGCTTGAGAGGCATTAAGATTTTTCAGAAGTAGTGATCTTTGTTTGTTTGAGCATAATGTAGTCTAGGATCTAGAGTTCAAAAAATTGAAAAGTTTATCTGAGTTGTCTCAATGGTTAGTGAGAACTGGAAATTCAGAACACTACAAACTTGTTTATAGAATGGTGAGACTTGTGCTTACTCTTCCAGTTTCTACTGCTACTATAGAGCGAGCATTTTCAGCTATGAAAGTTGTCAAAACTAACCTTCGAAACAAAATGGAAAATAATTTTTTGATGGACTCTTTGATGTTATACATTGAAAAGGATATAGTTTCGACATTTAGTTTGGATTTAATCGTAGATGATATTGAAAATTTGAAAGAGCGTCGAGTTCCCTTTTCATAGATGATTGTATAAAGAAACAATAGTGTTTTGTGTCTTTTGTTTTTGTTAGTAGATGATTGTATCTTAAAATATTAAGAAACAATGATTTTTGGGTATTTGTCTTGGTTGATAGTTTATTAATACTATATGGATGCGTATTTGGAAAAAAAAAAAATTCGCTTATCTCCGCCCCCCCAACTTAAAATCCTGGGTCCGTCCCTAACCTTACCCTTGCTCCCACGTATGCTGAAATCCTTTTTGCTCTAAATTTCATGAAAGCTTTTAAAGCCCCTGGCCTTGACGGGCTGCACGCGGGGTTCTTTCAGAGATTTTGGATGGTGGTAGGTGAGTCTGTGAAGCACGAAGTTAAGCAAATTTTCAGATTGAAAAGAATTCCTCCTCATTTGAACAAAACTATCATTGCACTCATCCCAAAGCAGTTAGGACCTGAAACAATTAATCATTTCCGGCCCATTAGCCTATGCAATACCATTTATAAGATTGTTTCAAAGATTTTGGTGCTTAGGATGAAACACTTGATGCCAACCCTTATTTCTCCCATGCAAACAACATTTGTTTCCGGGAGAAGAGGAACAGATAATGTCATTGTGGCTCAAGAACTTGTGTATACTTTAGAAAAGAAGAAAAGGAAAGTTGGCTTTATGGTTATAAAATTAGATCTCGAGAAAGCATATGATAGATTGGAATGGAGTTTTGTGAGAAGCATAATGCTCAGCCTTGGGTTTCATGATGACACGGTGGAGCTAGTTATGTGTTGCATTTCCTCCACTTTTGCAACTCTATTGTTTAATGGGAGCCAGCTAGAGGCGTTTAACCCCTCCAGGGGGTTGAGACAAGGCGACCCCAAATCACCCTATATCTTCACACTTTGTATGGAATTCCTAAGCTCCCTCATAAATAAGAAATGTGAAGATGGTAGTTGGGTAAAAGTGAAGGCTTCCTGTGGTGGACCTGGATTTTCTCATTCCTTTTTTGCTGATGACTTGCTCTTATATGCCAAAGTAGACCGTGGCAATTGTGAGGCAATAGTTGATGTGTTGGATGGATTTTGTGTGCTCACAGGGTAGAAGATTAGCAAGGCTAAATCTAAAGTGTTTTTTTCCCCAAATACTCCTGAAGAAACAAAAGAAGAAATAGTGGAGCTGTTGGGGATTAATGAAACTTCTAATCTAGGAAAATATCTGGGCTTCCCTATTTTGCATAAAGGGAGACGCCGAAATGACTTCCAGTTTGTGGTTGAAAGAGTTCAAGCGAAGTTGGCGGGATGGAAAACCAAATGTCTGTCTCTTGTTGGTCGGCTTGTGCTTATTAAGGCAGCTGTGACTGCTATGCCAGAATATACTATGCAATGTTATAAGATCCCAGTTAGAATTTGTGATGAAGTGGACAAGCTTGTAAGGAATTTTCTCTAGAGGTCTACGGTAGAGAGGAAGAAGATGCATATGATTGGATAGAGTCAAGTCAAGATGCCTCAAGATCTTGGTGGATTGGGTATTTTCCAAATGAAAGCGAGGAATGTTGCTTTATTGGCAAAACTATGTTGGAGAATTGCTTCAAGCCCAAACTACCCTTGGGCATAAATGCTAATAAGCAAATATTTAATTGCCACGAGACTTAGAGAAGGAGGTAGAAATCTCCCCGCTTCAAAAATTTAGGCTGCCTGCAAAGAAGGGGGAATTATCTTCAATAAAGATTTGAAATGGGCAATAGCCAATGGAGAAGAGGTGGGCTTATGGGATGATTTTTTGCTTCCCTTGCTAAGGGAGAAATAATATGTCAGTGAAGATGTTCCTAACTAACCTCAAGATCTTGGTGGATTAGGTATTTTCCAAATGAAAGCGAGGAATGCTGCTTTATTGGCAAAACTATGTTGGAGAATTGCTTCAAGCCCAAACTGCCCTTGGGCACAAATGCTAATAAGCAAATATTTAATTGCCACGAGACTTAGAGAAGGAGGTAGAAATCTCCCCGCTTCAAAAATTTAGGCTACCTAAAGATTTGAAATGGGCAATAGCCAATGGAGAAGAGGTGGGCTTATGGGATGATTTTTGGCTCCCCTTGCTGAAGGAGAAAATAATAGGTCAGTGAAGATGTTCCTAACTAACCCCAATGGGATTTCCTTTAACTTCCCAGCAATCATTATGAATGACATACAAGGTATACCATTAGCTTCGAGTCCAGATCAGAAAGATAGGCTTATTTGGGCTTTCTCTAAGGATGGTTCTTTCTCCCTTAAGTCTGCATATCTCCTTGCTAAAGGTTTAAATTTGAACCTTTCTACTCATCCTTGTAGGTGGGTCTGGGAAGCTAACACCACACCAAGGATCAAATTTTTTTTGTGGCTTGCATCTCATAATAGCATTCCTACCCGTGTAGTGCTTGGTTCAAGGGATTTCAACCTTTGTATAACTTGTGAAGTGTGTGGCAATACCGCTAAATCAACCACCCATGCCCTGCGTGACTGTCCAGGGGCTAAAAGAGTGTGGACTGAGCTGGGCATTCCGAGTACAAATTAAGTTTTCTATGATCTTCCCCTTCTGAAATGGCTAAACAGCAATTGCAGCTCATCTAAGTTTTATTTTCGGCCTCGTATTCCTTGGAAAATGCTCTTCCCACAAGCACTTTGGCTAATATGGCTCCAAAGAAACAAGATTATATTCTGTGATGGTAGTTTTGATCCTAATGTCGATACCCACTGCGTTAAAAAAGGTGCTGAGTTCTTTGCAATTGTTCCTGAAAATCCCAAAGAGCTGAGAAGAATTCTAGCCCAGGTGACTTGGATTAAACCCCAAGAGGGATGGGTGAAGTTGAACTTAGATGGCTCGGTTTTGGGAAACCCAAAGAAGGCTGGTGGAAGGGCTGTGCTCAGATGCAGCAATAGGGATTGGGTTGAAGGTTGCCTGAGGAAGCTGGGGAACACTTCTAGTATCCTGGCTGAATTGTGGGCTCTTAGAGATGGGCTTCTTTTGGCCAAACAGCTAAACTTAGAGAATATTTGTGTGGATATGGATGCTAAATTCCTTGTTTATTTGCTTTCTAATTCTTCGGTGGTTAACCTTAGCCTTGAACCTTTGTTATCTGATTGCAGGAACCTGATGAAGACGTTCCTTAATTGCATTGTGGTGCATGTTTATAGGGAGGCGGCGAATGGGTGTGCTGATAAACTATCTAGGTTAGGGGCTGATCTCCATTCAGGCCACCTTATTTTGTATAACCCACCGCTTGTGGTGGAAGATCTCCTGGCTAGTGATAAAGCTGGTCATGTTTGTAACAGACTTGTGGTGCCTTAGTTGTTTTATAATACGTGTGTGTTTAACCACAAAAAAAAGAATAGAAAAAAAGAATAATCTTTTCTACCCAAAGCAGTTACTTTTTCACTTTAATTATTAAAAATAATATTTCATCTTAATATTATGCATATAGCCCAAAAAGCTATCGTATGCAACAAATGTCACTTTCAATGAACACCATTCTTTTCTTTTCCTCTTCTTCTTTTGCTTTGTTTTACTTAATCCTAGGAGGACTTGGGATGGTGTGATCTTCCCATCTTCTCTAATTTCACATGAGGAAAACCCTAGTCTTATTATAGCAAAATGTTTGGGAACATTTTTTTTGTTAATTTTAATTTTTACAACTATTAGCCTGTTCTATTATGATTAATGCATAATAAATGTGATGTTATAGTAATGAACTCATATAAAAGTAATGTTACTCCACAAATTAAGAAAATAATTCTTATCTTAGCTAGCACTAACGAGTGTCCTTAGAGTAATTGTTAATAAACTATATTAGGAAAGTTGTTAACGTCATTTTCATGAAAAATATAAAAAACTGTTCAAAAAATTAATTACTTAAATCATTTTTCCATAAACTATTTTTAAAAATAGTTCATAAACCAATGCTATATGACCTTTGTTAACATTTCTCTGATTTGAATAAAGCCCTCTTTCTTGAAATATGAAGAAGAGAAAATGATAAAAACGTGACACGTTCTTCAATTTTATTGGTGAAGATACATACCATCCAATCATCTGCACATGGGCTGATCAATGCTAGTGTGGAGAGCTAACGGTATGTTTTCTTCTTCTGCAGAAACAAAATTTGAACTTGACTCTCAAAGAAACCTACGGTTTCATGCATTCTAGCTACCACCGTTGAGTCAAATGGAAAGAGAATCTCGTGACTTCAATTCTACAGTCTTATATCAAAGAGGACAAGTTCTTCCAAGCCTATCTGTCATGTTTTCTGTTTAGTGATGAGTTTCTCGAATTCCAAAACTAGGGGAGCTGAATTATTTAGGTGAACAGGAACTGGTTGTTTTAGAGAAACCTTGACAAGTCAGAAATACAACGTGGTCACGGGTCAGCTGGTTAAGGTCAGAGCTGGCTTAACACGCTCACTATTAAAAAAAATTCAAATTGGACTTACTTTAATATGTAGACATGTAGTGGTTAGTTTCTTGCTTACAGTTTCTGAGTTTCCCCGGTTTTGTTTGGCTGTTCACTTGCAACTTCGGTCTTAACAGGTTTTTTGGAATCATGGGTTTTATTAATCAAGAAACGGTTTTGTCACTTTGCACAGATTTAATTACTTTTGTGTGTATGTTTGGAAGGATAACAAGTATGATGTGAGCACCCCGTAGTTTTGGTATTTTCTTTGGGCAAAGTTATTTAGATCCAGTGTTTAGTTGTATTGAACCTCTTACAATGGTGACACATGTTCACTTTTGGTCACTTGTTATTATCTCAATTGGTCAAATGTATTGAATACATTGGACTCAAGCCAAGTCCATTTCTTTAGAGATAAACCTCGGGTCCAATGTTGAATTGCACTAGACCCGTCACAATTTGGACATATATTACCACCATAACAAGTGCACAAAATACATTGGACTCAAGCTAAGTCGTTTCATTGCAGCTCCTTCTTGTTGCATTTGATTTAGTTGTAACATTTGCCATCATTGAGTAGATACAACCAGTGACAGCTCCAAGAATATTTTCCAGGGTGATCATTAAGAAACTTAAATTATACAAAATTTAATAAAAATACAACTTCATATATTGGCCATAAAAAAAAACACATACACACACAAAGACATAAAGTCTTACAATTTCCTTTTTGAATTTTCTTATTTTGAAATATTTGCATGATAGTCTTATTATCAATTCTGCAAATTACATTTTTTTTTCAAAATTTTAGTTCCATAAAAATTTTCTTGGGCTTTTTCTTTTTGTTTGTAAGGACCTAATATATTGTTAAGGGGATCAAAGTTTAAAAAAAAGTCTGACTACAAACTAAGCTGTAATATAAGGCTACAACTTCCACTAAACAAATTAACATGGTTACATATTTTGAAAATTTAAATATTAAATTGTATGTTCTTTATGTTCTTAAAACATGTCAAATTTCATGTCAATCAGAAGTTATTTACTATTTAATCTATAAACTTATTTTTTATGTATAATTTTAGACAACAAAAATTCGAAATTTAAAGATTTGAGTGATGACATAGCTATTAATATTTCATCTTTTTAAAATTTTGCAAATGTGAAGGATTTAAGAAGAAAATGTAATCCAACGATGAATTTGCCAAAATTCACATTTAATAAAAAAAATATTGAGTTGAGTTGTAGTCTTAATTTACAACCAAATTTATTGTTAAATTTTATCCGAAGTGTAATTATGTTAAGCCTAAAAAAATTTAAGATGGTCCCAAATATTTTTTTAAAGATAAAAGATCATAAATTTTTTAAAATTTATATGTAATAATTAATTTTTTTTTCCAAGTTAGGGTGATCCTGTGACCACCCTGAACTCTAAATGGAGCTGCCAGTGGATACAATGAGTTCCAAAAGTTGAACAATTGTACTGTATACAAAAAAATAAAAAATTAAAGGCCATTATATACAATCTAAATGATACATTGGTACGTATCTTTTGCACTTCGAACAAGGGACTGTATTATTATTATTATTATTTTGAGAAGACGGGGACTGTATTAATTGAGTTTAACCATTAGGTTATACGTAAAAAGATACGCAGTCAGTGGCGACGCCACGTTAGGCTCAGGGTGTTCCCAGGAACACCCTAGCCTGAAAAAAAAAATTATATATTGTGGACGACTAAATTTCTCTAATAATTAAAATTTTTTTATTTGTTTATCCTTTAAAAAAATTTAGGAACACCCTCAATCAAAAATTAGGAAGACCCTCCAATTAAAAAATAATAATTTGTTCTACTTTCAAGCAAAAAAAAAAACTCAAAAAAATTTTTGAACTAAAATTTGAAAAAAAAAAAAAAAATTGTAACAAACCAAGCAGCAGCCCACAGATTCTCAAAAAAAAAAAAAAAAAAACCGACGGCAAGGCCAACATCAAGCCCACGGCAAGCCCAACAGATTACAGAGTACAGAGGTAACAAACAAACCCACGGATACTCAAAAAAAAAAAAAAAAAAAAAAACCCAAACAAACAAAACCCAAATACTAAAATCAGAAACCAACGGACGGCCAAACACTAACAAATGTTGAAGAAAGAAAAAAACCTAACCCAACGGACGGAAAAGGAGATCGCCGCCACTGAACGGACGACAACAACCAACGGGCAGAGAAGGAGATCGGCAGATCGAGCCTCAAACTCGACTCAACTCGACGGAGAAGGAGATCGCTAGATCGAGTTACTCGAGCTCCAGAACGGGAACGGCAGATGGCGCTGCCCCTCAGCCTCGACGTGCTGCCCTCCGCCCCTCCCTCAACCTCAAGGTATTGCATTTTCATCTCTATCTCAGTCTCTCTGCTCTTTATCTGAGGAGGGAAGAATGAAAGTGAAATTTTTGCCTTTTTGCTGAGACTGTCTGCTTTTGCCTTTTTGTTTTTGCTTAACTTTATAAATTTTTATTAATATTTGCACTGTTTTAGGAGTTATCCGTTGGTGTTGGGTGGTGTTGGTGAGATAAATTAATTGTCTTTTAGTGTTGGTGATGGTGTTTTTTGGTGAGATACAATTAATTGGCTTTATCTGATTGGAGCTTGTCTGTTGAATTGTGGGTGGATGGAGGCATGGGGCCGGGGTAAATGCACAGGGGATGGGGTGTGTGGGTCAGTGGCTGTGTGCTGTGCTGCAACACTAAAAGACAATTATTTAATTAATAAACAATCATTTGTTAAATTATGTTACTATGTTAAGGTTAAACAATAATTAATAATTTTAATTGGAGAAGTAACTAATAAATAATAATTAATAACTTAATTAACAAATACATTATAAAAGACAAATAAATTAAATTATGTTAGGCTAAACAATAATTAATAATTTTATAATTAATGAAACAATAATATAACAAATTATAGTTTATAAAAAACAAACAAATTAATGAAACAATTAAACAACAATAATTAATAATTTTATTAATATTTTAAATGAACTTATAGTTTATTATTTATTCTTTTGCTAGAATTATGGACAAATATTTGATAAGAAAACCACGTAGAAGACAATTGTAAACTTTATGTATTTGCGTGTTTTTTTTTTTATTGTTGTTGTCAATATACAAAATTTTCTTTTTATTAGATTATGTAATTTATGCTTATTGAAGAACACTCTGGAAAAAATTTCTAAATCCGCCACTGTATACCGTATATACTCCCAGATGTCCCCGGAATATTAGGCTCCAAATTATTCTCTTTGGTATCGTTCTTAAAATTGTCATATTCCGTCTGACATTGTTAAGCTCCAAATTAAGTGATATTCTTCCATAGATAGATATGGCAAAAGCATGCATTAATAGTAATACAACCCACGCGCGGAAACCTATATTAAGTTAACCGGAATTATGCTAGGGACACATTTTTTTTACAACTTACCGCATAGTAAATTATGTGGACCACGCAGTAACACATTTTACCAATCACAACTAGCAATAAATGTCAGTGTCCAGATTACAATGCGCTGTTATAGTTACAGTTACAGACAGCAGTGGCTCTCACTTTTTGGTTTGAAATAGCAGACCTATTATTGTTGCAGGCTTGCAGCTAAAAAAAACCCATGATGTATTATTGGTTAGGTGGAAAAGGAAAATGAGTTGGACGTGTACAAAGGTAATAATGGTTTGTCATATGTCCAATCCACCATCTTTTTGTTTATTTTTGAAACAATTGGTGAAGATTTTTTTTTTCTTTCTAGTCTCTAATTGCTTTTACTTTATGGGACTTTGGACATGATTGGTTGCAAGTTGATCCCTTTCCAAAAGTAGAGATCGTTGGTGTAGGGAAACTGGGAAACTCCTTGCACCCCTAGATGAATTAAAAAGCAGAAATGAGAGATTTGGCAAATACATCACTATGACAAAACACACACACACACACACACACACACAGAGATAAGACCCTTTTTTTTTTTTTTTTTGGGTTAAACACAGATAAGACTTCAGAGTAGCAAATAGTAACATACTTACAATTACAAATACATTAGCATCTGGAGTAAACTTTTATGCAATTAGATTATTTTTTATTGATACGTTGATTTGTTAAACGTAAGTGAAAATACAATTGTGCCTAGAAAAAATAAATCATTAAAAAATTGCATATAAATTAACAATTATTCTAAGAGCATTTATTAACATGACCCATAAACTAATCTAAATGCACATATATTTATATTTTTCCTTTCGGGGTGTTTTTAATTAACAGAAAAATAAAAAGCCCAACAAAGAATTTTTCTCCCAATTGGTAGATTAATTTTAAGGATAATTCATTAGTTTTAGGTAACTGATAAAGAAGCATAGACCCGAATAGAAATAATAAGAAAGCTCTAATTCAATATGGGTGCGTTTTCTTATTGGCAATGGCATACGTTGCTCTTCAAAAAGTCTACAATCCTTAAAGCTAGAAGATCATTGTAAGTAGATTTGTTAGTTTTTAGTTCTCTCTAAAAGACTACCCACAAGTCAAAAGTCATATTTCAATAGACTTTGGATCTTCCACAATGGAATATAGACCGAATTTTCCGATATATCAATTTTGGAAGAAAGTTTGTCCAATCTATTATTTGACAATTGAAATTTGCATCTATGTGCCTGTTTAGTACAACTTTTAAAAATTAGATTGTTTGAAAAAATTGTTTAAAAAATATATATATAGTTTAAAAATAAACTTGTAGTTACATAACTTATTTAATAAAAATATATTTGTTTGACTTATTTCTATGGGTAAAATAATGTACCCTCTTTGTCCTCTAGTTTTAAGTTTTAACTCACTTTAGAAGTTTATAAATTAGTTATCCACCGTTAGACTTAAACCTTTGTATCCCAATTTGATAGTAACATGTCTCTTGGCATTTCCCAAGAGTTACTTTACAGCAAAATTTCCTTTACAAAAAAAACCCTAAGATATACGTCTTTGCATATGGATTCCTCAAGTTTGGAACTTTTGAATTTGTTTTCCTCCTGCCTCACGCGTTTATACAACGCTAATTGTTTTAGGCTTCTAGCACATGTTGATATATACTCCATACACACGTCGTCTATAGTTTCATATGTGAAATCTACATTTTTATTTATTTATTAATATATATTCAAATTTAAAACATGAAATTGGTTATATGTATGGATGATGTACAATAAAAATGTGCGAGATTCAATACTCTTTATACAAATCCTCCAATCAAGAGTTAAGTTCACGTTTACCTATGTGTTTATCTCCCTTGGGCAGACCCAACAGGATGTAGTAAGTTACCATACTAGCCAGTGGCATTTTCTGATATTTCCAATTAATGGAGATGTTTATTAAAGTTCAAATTTTACTCTCCCAAAATGTATCAATTTAACCAGTTACTATCATTAGTGGTCTCCCATTGTTATTAATTCCATATATAACAAATTTATTTGTAAATTGTTGGACTATTGTCCGTTGTAATTGGATTGATGTACGTAGTAAAGGTTGAAGCTAAAGACTACTATTCATTGTGTTGTTTTGAAGATTTCGGTCGAGCAAAAAGACAAGATCGTTTAACTGAAATTGGGTGCTTGGATAGAAACTTCTGGTAGAAATTCGCAAGATGTTTGGTCAAGCAAAATTTTAATATAGAAAATCCAAGATTGATTTCCATGACTATTTTTTAGCCATTCAACCCTAGAGAGAGCTTTCCATTGTGTCTTCCACTCTTTCCTATTGAACATCCTTGAAACTTGAAAGATTTGTTATTTCAAACACAAAGATCACCATAGTAGACAACATCCAATCTTCATGAAGTTTTGAAGTGACTAAGAGATAAATTTGTGATCAACATCTTGAGTAGGTTTGAAGACACAAGGCTTGTTTTGCAGTCACTAACTAGAGCTGCTTGAAGTGCTTAGGCACTTATGTCATGTTTGGAAGTTTAAAGAGGGAGGAGAGTAAAGGGGAGTAAAGGGGAGGAGAGTAGTGGGGAGTAGAGTAGAGGGGAATAGTTATCCTCCACCTTGTTTGGATGTTTTTAAAATTTAGTAAAGGAGAGGGGAGTAATTAGTCTTTTCATTTGTAATTTTGTTAATATAGTAAGGGTAAATTTGATAATTCATTTTGTCAAACATTTTTATCCTTCACTCTCCCTCCAAATCTCTCCAATTTGGGGGAATTAAAAATGAGGGGTTAGAAGTAATTCAAACCCCTCCAAATCCCTCCAAATTCCTCTCTCTCCTTCCTTAAAAAACATCCAAACAAGGTAATTTAATCACTCTCCCTCCCTCTACTCTACTCCCCCTCCTTTTTCCAACATCCAAACATAACATTAGGCTTACTACATGTATATATGAGAAGTAATGTGAGTATCATTGTACCGCAACAACCATCAATAGTAGACTTATTGAATTGGGCTTTGCCTTAGAGTGTTTTTACTATTTGGGTTTTCAATTTGTGAACAAATGTTGTTTATGTTGGGCATGGTTGTTCTTTATTAATGTTCTGAATGCATTTATCCATATTTATTATTGTGCTTGAATATTGACTAATTAACTACTTGGTGACCAATTGAATATATCTGTTAAAATTAGAAGTTAAGCCGCTATAGGGATCTAAACCTAAGTTTCACATATCTGTTAAAATTAGAAGTTAAGCCGCTATAGGGACCTAAACCTAAGTTTCACTTAGAATCTTAGCATTGGGTATGTCTTGAGCTCAAAATTTCAAAGATAACGATAAGACATTAGTTAAGGTTAATATATAATTCAACTAACTTACGAAATCGTCCACCATTCTCATTTTTGTCTAGGTCTCTCGGGCATTAGTTTCTCAACAAGTAAAAGAGCTATTATAATCACACACATGCTCACACACGATAGTAGCCAATCGTCTCTGTATGGCACTAGTATACCCAGGACTATTTAAGCCTTAAGCTGCCGTAACGTCCAGGCCCATTTGGGCCTTGAGCTTTAACCCAACATTTAGTCTGTTTCACCCCTTGGCCCGGGTCTTAGGCCATTCTAAAGCCCACTGGGCAAGTAATCTTCATCGGCACGTGCCACACCACGTCACCTAAATCACGCTCTATGAACCACTCCTCGAGCATATAAACAACTGCCCGTGAGTATGCGGGACGCCAACGCCAGGAAGTTAGCCCTATCCTGGGAGGGACCTTATAGAGTAACCGCCATTGCAGGTGCAGGGGCATATTACTTAGAGGATTTAGATGAAAGGCCACTCCCTCGGCCGTGGAATGTTAAAACTTCAAGAAGTTTTATCACTAATCGGTTGTACACTAGGGTGTAAATTGAATGTAGCCTGTATACATATTTAAGTAATGAATATGGTGGTATCTACCCGTGCAGGTGCGTTTAATTCCATTATCGATTTTGTAAAGCACTGATCAACGAACTCAAAAAAAAAAAAAAATAATAATAATAATAAAGGGGGGCTCATGGAGACCAAGGCAACATGTTTCATTCTAAGGACAAAAGCCTGCTTCTGGGTTCGATCATTATCATCGAGTAGGTGGAAACCTCACAAATTTTCTAAGGACAAAAGTCTACTTCTCGGTTCGATCATTATCACCGAGCAGGTGGAAACCTCACAAAATTTTCTAAGGATAGAAGCCTGCTTCTTGATTCGATTCTTATCATTGAGCAGGCGGAAACCTCACAAAATTTTCTAAGGACAGAAGCCTGCTTCTTGGTTCGATCCTTATCACCAAGCAAATGGAAACCTCATAAAGCTATCTGAAGAACGAAGCCTACTTCTCGGTTTGATCATTATCACCGAGCAAGTGGAAACCTCACAAAATTTTCTAAGGACAGAAGCCTGCTTCTCGGTTTGATCATTATCACTAAGCAGGTGGAAACCTTACAAAATTTTCTAAGGACAGAAGTCTGCTTCTCAGTTCGATTCTTATCACTGAGCAGGCGAAAATCTCATGAAATTTTCTAAGGACAGAAGCCTGCTTCTCGGTTCGATCCTTATCACCGAGCGGGTGGAAACCTCACAAAATTTTCTAGGGACGAAAGCCTGCTTCTCAGTTCGATCATTATCATCGAGTAGGTGAAAACCTTACAAAATTTTCTAAGGACAGAAGCCTGCTTCTCAGTTTGATCCTTATCACCGAGCAGGTGGAAACCTCATAAAGCTTTCTAAAGAACGAAGCCTAATTCTCGATTCGATCATCACCACCGAGTATGTGGAAACCTAACACTTAAATTCATATAAGAGTGTGATTCCATTCCCAGATCAATTTTTATCGCCGAATGGGAAGAAGGCTTGAATTCTCCTAGAAAAGAAAGCCAATCGTGGGTTCACGCTGCATCACTGAACAAGAATAAGCCAACCCTCAAAATTCATCTATGTACATAAGAATCAACACATACCAAGTTTTATTGTTACCACCAGGAGTCCAATTCTCTCTAGATACAAGTGACCTCATCCAAGGTAATCTAATCTACCTCGGGATTAAATGACCTGACCATCTAGAACACATGCATAAAATAGTCCATAAACACAGTAAATAATAATAAAAAAAATAAAAATATAACAGCAAAACATTCATAAACATGGTTTAAAATAGCATATAAAAATTAAACCAATGTTTAGTTATCATAACTCGGTAACTGGTGAAAAAGTTAAGCCCGGGAAAGATAATTGTTCTGTACCACAACCTGGTGACATAGGTAAACTTGTTGAAAAGAAAAATTATTCGGGCAGAAGAAAAATAAAGTATAAGAAATCTTGTTCAGCAATCAACTTGTAGGGTCTGCAGGTGGAAAGTGAGAAACATCCTCGGAAGGCTGCTAGGCTGCGGGAGAAGATAGTAACTGAGCATTCCCACTGAATTAATCTCCAGCATGAGGGTTGCTAGTGGCTTCTAGGTCAGCTAGCTCCATGTGGGAGTCAATTGCCTCCACCAACTCCCTCATACTAGTGGTCTCTTCTTCATCAATTATGTTAGGGGTGTTCTGCATGGCAGCTGGAGGATTTGGGAAAAGGATTTGACTAGGGTTCCTCAAAGGAGAATGCTCAGAGACCCCCATAGCTTAAAGGGCGGCTAACCACCCCTCCTCAAATCCAAGCTTTTGGGCTTGGTGAACAACCAGCTTTGCAGAATTCTTAACATCAGCAAACCCTTCGTTGTGCCACTTGTTTTCACAAGCTTCCAACGCTGCCTTCAGATCGACCAACTCTTCTCCTAGAGCAGTGTTCAAACTCTGGGCCTCCGCTAGCTTGAGCTCGATACCCTCCAGCTGCACCTCCAGCTCTGCGGACTTGCCCTCTACCAAAGCCCTAGCCTTCTCGGCCGAAGCAGCCTTCTTCTCCGCATCCTCAGTAACTTTCACTTTTTCCTTCGCGGTAGCCTTGGCGACATCCTTTAAAGCTTTTTCCCGCTCAGCATCTTCAGAAAGCTCCTTCATCCTCCCATCTACGATATGAGATAGTTGCGCGGCTTGACCAAACAATAATGATGGGTATGAAAACGAAAAGAATGTGCGCATATATAAGCAAATAGAAAATCGGGAACAAAAGATTACCGCTATGGTGTGCCATTACAGCCACCTCCCTAATGACTCATCCATCCCTTCTACGAAAGCGTGCACATCCTCAGGCAGAAGAAGGTCATGCGCCAAACTCTAGGCAACCTGACCCCCATGGCCCATGTCTTAAACTTTTACACTGGCGGACACAGGAAGAGGCTTACCATCGAGCTGGAAGGAAGGTTTCCACTCTGCCGAGGCTCGAGAAGTGGACGCCACGTTCACTCCGCTTTGTACTACCGGCTCCCAGATGACAATGCCCATCGATGGTTGGGGAGGCGTTTTGGCGGGCGCGTTACTCGAGCTTGTCTGTGTCTGTTCAACCGTGTGCTGCCTTTTTCGGGTATGGTTCACTGGAGGGGAGGAGGTGTAGGATCTCGGCCTTGAGTTTCTTACTATTGGGCAGCTGGCCAGGCGCTAGGCACAAAACGACTGATCGTCATTATCTTCCTAGTCACCATGGCGTGGCCTCGGTCGGATTCTATTTTTGAAGAGCTAACTGATTCGGCTGTTACACCCTCGGCTTCCTAAATAAGAGCCTCAAATTCTATAGGAGCCTTAGGTTGAACGAGAGCCTCAGGTTGAACCGGGACGTGAGCCTGCTCTCAGCAGCATCATAACATGCACTCGGTCGACTCGTCTCGTATGGGTTGAAGCTCGTCCGAGCAAATGTAACAGGGACCAAGATCACGAGCCTCACCTACCGTGAATTTTGGGGGAGGAAGTTCACGTGCCGTACGTCTATATAGGAAATGAGGGGACTATTAACTAACAAAGCTTGGCTTAATGCTTGCCAAGTTGAGTACAAGAGGTCAACACCGAGGATTAAGTGAGACGCTCGGAGTTGTCCGTCCCAATGAACAAAAATCTCTAACCTGAGCACAAAATTTAGGTCCCAAACATGTACTACTCTAAGATCTGGCTTGAACCTTTTACTCTCTGCATGGAAGCAACATAAAAACTGGTTAGCGATTACTTATCAAAATCAATGAAATGCAGTTAAATAAAATGTGTTTGGTACCGACCAACATTGCACAGTGAAAACGTGCAGGGGAGCTCCTCGGCAAACCAATTGTCGCTCACCCGTACAAAGTCTCCGGCCGAGTTCCTATTTGAGTTAGGTAGGCATGAAATAAGCCGTACCCTCATATCTTTAGTTTTTAGGTAATAATCTGAATTGATATTGTTGCATAAATTATACATGAAATTAATGTCATGATAATTCAGTTGCAACCCGAACAACTGGTTCAACTTACTAACGCAACTCACCACTCAGTAAAAGTTGGGAGGGAGTTGGGAGGGACATAGACCATAAAATCTAAGAGTACCTAAGATGAGGGGATCAACCGGGAACCTAACCCCACCCTCAAGAATAGCCATCAAGGGAAAGAAAACTGTATTTACACCACGGCGCCTTTGGATGTCAATATCGCCCACATGGCAGTAGGCAATATCCACATCCTCAAGGATGTTGCAGGCAGTCCTAAAGGTAGCCAAGGTGGCTTCAGAAGAAAGGACATAAGAGTAGCCCATTCTCTAAACTTGGATTTTTGAAACTACGATTACTGTAGAATGGAATGAAATAGAACAAACAAGAAGAAGAGGAGAAGGAACTTACTGTGGGCTCTAAGGAGGAAAGATGTTCTGGGTTGGGAGATGAACGCACGAAAATAGTATGCTTCGAAAATAGTATGCTTGGCAGAGTGAAAGTTTGGAGGATGAAGAGTGCGAAAGTGAAGGAGAGAGTCAGAAATGATTATTTATAGGGGCTAGAGGAAAAATAAATGGCATTTAATAATCAATTGGCGGGAAACCTTACGAATCCCCACCTTAACTGCCACATGAGCGCCGCCTCGATTCACGAACCATCAGACAATAATGACGGCTAAGCCATCAATTAGATATAACGCGTCTTTTGAGGGCGTATTAATGGGTTCTTCAACTGTCCAATATCTACCCTTTTAGCTTCCCGGATGGTTACTACCTCTTGAATTCCACTCATCCCTGAGAAAGGAGCACGAATCAAGAGGGGGCTAATGTACGACACTAGTATACCCAAGACTATTTAGGCCTTGAGCTCTAACCCAACATTTAGTCTGTTTCACCCCTTGGCCCGGGTCTTAGGCCATTCTAAAGCCCACTGGGCAAGTAATCTTCATTGGCAGTGCCACACCACGTCACCTAAATCACGCTCTATGAACCACTCCTCGAGCATATAGAAAACTGCCTGGGGGTATCATTCCCCAACTGACCAGTAGTGTCTCAGGGCATACTACTGTCGAGCAACTCTACTGAAGTAGGAACCAGTTCCAAAGCCACTCGTACCACACCCCACTCCCACCTAAACACCCACTTAGGGTTGATGACATTAGACCTCCTCTCCCATTAGCCATAAGAGTAATCATGATTCTCCCACTAATCTTGAACTATAAATAGGAGGAACTGAGAAGAGAGAACGGGTTGTTGAAAGGGGGGGAGAAGGTTACTTGGAATTAAGAGGAATAGAGTCGTAAGAGCGAGAGAGGGAAAATACCAAGGCTTGGTAGTTGTTGTTGGCTCTTTAAGTAAGAACTACCAAGAGTAGGAAATCCAAAATCCATATTACAAATAGATTGTAAGCCCAAGGAAGAGTGAGCTTATCAAACTCATTTTAGGTGCACACACTCTCACTCTTAATTTTTTTTTGGGCATATCCATACAGTCTTTATTTTTATTTTCTTTTTCTTTTTTTATTCAATAAAAAGAAAACAAACAAACAAAAAATCAGGGGAGAAAAAAAAAAAAAAAGTGACTAGCTACTGGCTATATATCCCTGCAGCCTAACAAAGCCAGCGTGTCAAAACCACGTGCTGTCTCCTCTCCACAGGAAAAGGAAAGCATAAGCTGAAGCTCCACAGGTATAAGTATAACCACGCCGTCCCTCCCACTTGATTAGCTAATTACCATAAACAGCCTGGATTTATTCGCGGATCCAGTCCCCCCACACAATGCCTCGTGCGCCTTAGTTGTCCATGTCCACCCTTTATAAACCCTCTTCTCATTATCTCTTTTTCTTCACCAAAGCAAACACAACACAACACCAACACCAACACACACAAAAATTTGCAAGAAAAAACAACAATGGTGGGTGTTTTTAGACGCTCCCTTTCTTTCCCTAACAAAACTCCCAACCCTCCATGGAAAATACCAATCTCTCACCACAATAGATCTATTAGTCTTCCATGCAGATCTCACCCTTTGATCTCTCAGCTCAAGGATAAGATCAACGACCTCAAATCTTGGGCTTCCAAGCCTGACACTCGCACTTCAGCTTGGCTCTGTGATGGTTTGAACAGTCTTAAAAGCGTTCATGACTACCTTGATGATATTCTCCAACTCCCACAAACCCAAGAATCCTTACGTCGACAGCCTCAGTGGGTTGAGAGCCTCCTTGAAGATTTTCTTCGTTTTGTTGACGTTTATGGAATTTTCCAAACATTGTTTTTGGGTCTAAAAGACGAGCATTTGGCGGCACAGGTGGCTTTGAGGAAGAGAGATGAATCAAAGGTTGTTTTGTACGTAAAAGCTCGAAAGCGAATGGCTGAGGAAATGGGAAAGCTCGTGTCAACAATTCGGTGCATTGGAGTTTATCCAAGTTCATCAGAGACGGTACCAGTTGGTGATGCTGAGCTCGTGGGTGTTATTGGAGATGTTATTGAATTGACTGTGTCGGTTTCGGTTGCTCTCTTTAATGGAATATTGGTGTCGTTTGCTTCAAGGAAATCGTCCTGGATGGGGCTCAGGTTGTCCAAGAGAGCAAAGAAACACAAGGTGGAAGAAGGTATTGAAGAATTTCAACAACTTGGGGTAGAGAGCTTGTGGGGTTTGAAAAAGACGGGAGATGAAGAAGTAAGAATGAGTTTGAAGAAAATGCAAGATTTGGAAAGCTGTATTGGTGGTATTGAAAATGGCAGTGAGAGAGTGTTTAGGGGTTTGATCAACGCGAGGGTTTCACTACTCAACACTCTCACACAATAACAGTAGAGCTCTAGCGGGGAATACCCAAAAAAAGAAAAAAAAAAAATAGAGATGTAATTTATTTTGTTCTTCTTTTTCCTGATTTCTACGAGCAAAAAATGAAAAATTAAGATAGGTCCATCTGTAAACATAGATTTAAATGAATGATGTACAGTGGTTTTTCCTTTTTTGATAATACACAGTGGTTATTTTCTGTTTAAACTATTGTCTTCAAAAGATGTGGTGCAATAGCTAATTTGATACTACTAGCTAGAATGGTCTGTTAATTATTTTTTTGTCAAAATTACTTTCCTTTTGTCACATAAATTGTGGCAATAAGTCAACGACTCAGGAAGGTGATTGTCTTAAAAAAAAAAAAAAAAATTGATGTCACTTTTAAATTTTCAACCAATTCGAAGTTAAAACACTTGTTTCTTAGGCAAAATAATTCATAATGTTCAAACCCTTGCTTAAAAGAGAAATTTGAAGGGAACATATAGGCATATACTTTCATGAAAAAAAGAATATAATTGGCGGGATCTCATCCATTGATTGACTTGCTCCATTAGTTCCTGAAACCTTGGTATTCTATTTAGGTTTGCAACAAGATGACTTTATTTACGTTCTAAAGCTTTTTTCTTTATCTTTTTTCCAAAAACAAAAACAAAAAACTGCAACCTATAACACAGCCGTATGTGTGGCAAAGACATATTATTGTTATCGTTATTACTGTCATGTGTCAAAGGAAGGCAGGTTGCATTAGGGATTTGGTGTCGTATGGTAAATCATATTGTCTAGGTGTCAAACTAGATTGTCCGTGTACCAAGAAAGTCAATAGCAGTACTCCTCCGGAACTGTACCGGTCGGTATTGGCATTTTAGCCGGTACAAGAAAAAATATTAAAAATTAAAAAAAAAAATATTAAAAAGCATTTTATTTAATCTAATATATTGGTTAATATACTTAAGCTAATATGTATGCTTATAAAATATGAGGATTTTAAATTTTATGTTGATAGACATAAAAATTCAAAAATTCATACTTACATAAATAATACAAATATATATTTATATATAAAAATATATAAATAACGGTAATCGCGAAACGGTACATTAGTATCAACCGGTACCAAAATATTTTATTTCCCTAGCAAAATCAAAACATTATTTAGTATGAAATTGACTCACTTGGTGTACTACTTTACTTAATCTATAACTATGTTAGCCTCTATTCTCTATTACTATTTTATCTAATTATTAATTTGTTCTCTCTCCAAATATATATTTTTATCTCCCACATTCTTCCTCAATTCTTTCAAGGACTTCTCACATTAAACACAACCCAAACCAATATCTAATGAACAATCATTGTCCGGGTCGACCAAATATATATCAAACACAAGGCACCAATGGTCTTGGTGGATTGAATCGACGCTCCAAGCTCATCTCCCTCTAAACCTCAAGCTTTCAAGATGGTGAGGCCAAAAATCACGACATTCATGATCTGACTTATGATTCCAACTTGAGCTAACCTTCTTGAGATAAATTTCATTCTATCAAGAATGATTCTTGAGTAAGTTCACAGTTTACAATCAAAATGGTTCTGATTTGATCTCGAGATCATCTCCCCAAGCCGATATTATTTTTGATCTCTCGTAAGAGAGAGAGATGAATGGTGGAGAGAGAAAGAGCAGGGCTGGCCCTTCCACTAGGCCAATTAGGCCATTGCCTAAGGCCCCTAGGTGGAGGGGGGCCCAAAATTTTGAAAAAGAAGGGGCAGTAGAAATAAAAAATAAAAAATAAAAAATATAGTTTCAGATGAAACTCCAAAAAATTTAATACATCCTTGTGACCAAAGAACAAAAAAATCTGGAATATCCTTGTAAACTTTGGTACCTAAAACATTCTTTGGTCTAAAAAAAATCCTTAACCTCCAGAAAAATAAAAAAATAAACTAAATAAATTGCAAATCCGGTCTAAAAAATTACCCACAAAACAATCTCAAAAAAAAAAATCTCAAATCCCTAAAATATACTCATACCTTTTCTCTCTCTCACTCTTGCTCTCCACCTCTCTCTCTCAGCTAGATGATGATAGTTTGCAAAAATACTGACTTAAGCTTGAATCTTTTCTCAAATATGATGTTTATTATGATATTGATGATTTAGATTTATTTTCAGAGTTAAAAGTCTTAAAAGAAATTTTACAAATAAAAGAATATACTCTAATTGACATACTAAATTATATAAAAAGGTTAGATTCATTTCCAAATACATACATTACTTATAGAATTTTAATAATAATACATGTAACAGTTGCTTCTGCAAGAAGGAGTTTTTTCAAAATTAAAATTAACAAAATCATATCTAAAATCGACAATGTTTCAAGAAAGATTAAGTAAATTAGCTATATTATTGATTGAAAGTGAGATGTTAGAAGAACTTGAATACAAAAATTTAATTAATCAATTTACATCTCAAAATAAAAGAAAATTAAATTTTAAATTAAATATACTATAATATAAAAATATTAATTTAATTAATACATAAATATAAAAAAAATACCTCATTTTAGTTCTCGTCTAAGGCCCCAAAATGTCTAAGACCGGCCCTGAGAAAGAGTGTGTCAATATCTCAATAGATGTATTGAGATATTGTTCAAGAGAAAAGCACTTTAATTTTTTTTAGATAATTCTGTAATATTATAATAATAAAAGAGTGAAGATTTGAACACTAGATATTTTTATTGAAAATATCGAAAAGTACTCATTTAACCATTGGAACTTTTATTATGAAAATTAGGCATAAGCGCATATACGTCTTCAAAGTTCAAACACGCACATGATTGGCATCAACGGTTTTCGGACGTACAGTGCAACATGCAATAAACATGACAAATTAACACCGAAAAGTAGCTGAAGCCACAAATAATAATAAAGTCATGCCCACGTTGCTCAACATCACCGGTAGAAGGAAAACAACACGCATTATATGATTTGTTAGACAACTGATTTTTCAAGTGAACTAGTATTAAATACTCCCTCCGTCCCATTTTTTTTGTCCTCTATTCCATTTTGAGATGTCCCAAAATGTTGTCATATTTCTAAATATAAAAATCATTAATTTACTAATGTTCCTATTATACCCTTATTAATTTACGAATTCAATTTTTTGATAAATTTTTTTAAGAGTAGTTTTGGAAATTTATACATTTTTAAAAGGTAGACAAAGCAATAAATGATGTTCCCTTAAAAAGTTTGACTTTTCAAACAGAACAAAAAAAATGGGACGGAGGGAGTATTAATTTTAAAAAAATGGTTTTGCAAGAAACACAATAATTGAAAGTTGAAACCAATCATTCCTTCATATTGATTTTTGCTGTAGACAATGCATCCTAGAAAGGAATTAGGAGACCCATAATGCTTCCTATGTGTGTGTATATATATACATATATTATTAGTCGTGCTTACTTTCAACTTGTTCTGGAAAGTTGGATTCTGCACCGGCATTGACAGCAGATTTTAGGGCAGGGCTTAGTAGGTTTTTGCAGTTTTTCTCTCATTAAGAAAGGAGAGCTAGCTAGGTGGTCCCTCAATTTTTGAATACTTCATTGTTATTATGCGAAGAGAGTAGAGGAAAAAGGTAATTTACTTATCATCGCAAGAACTTTATAGAGAATAGTCCATGACCAGGAGTTCTACAATGATGAAATAATTGAGCTCATAACTTATTCCTTCGCCCACCTCCTTTTTCTGCAAATAATAAAGATCGCAATAATGGCAGTCCACAAGGGGAAAGTATAATTTGTTTGTTTAAATGAGTGATATATACGGACGATATAACCAGTGTGAAAGAATTAGTTTCTTTGCTAAATAGCAGTCCACAAGGGTTTTGTAAGATGTTTGTTTGGTTTGGGAGAATTTTCAAGCATTCTCATATTTGATTGCAAACAAAAAAAGTCTATTTGGTTTTGGTTGGTAATTAAGATCTTTTATTTGTAAAAATTTAAGATTTCTTTAAGTTTAAACTCTTGGATGTTTAGATTTTTGGAAAAATTAGATTTGAGTGTTTGGTAGATCTAAGAATCTACTTTTAAAAATACAAGAGTTTATTGCAAGTTTAATGAAGAGAAAACAATCTACTTGGTCATGTAAATGAGACCCGAGAATAAATGTAAATTTGAATTCGTTTTAGATGTGATTTGTTAGAAATCTAATTGAGTGAAAGACACACGAGATTAAAATTCCTAACTTTTAAGTGAGATTTTCAAATCCCATATAAATAATAGAATTTAGATATCTAGATAAGAAAAATACTACATCCATAATATTATCATAATAAATTTTAGGTGGCAGGTTATTACTGAATGTTACTTGTGGGCAAAAAAGTAATTTTAGTAGTAACCCCAAATTAGAATCAGTAACAATCTATCACCTAAAATTTGTTCTGAAAAATATTGTGGACATATCGATACTCATCTAAATATTTTCAAACTTCCACATTATTAGTCAACTGAACACTTCGTATATAAGTTTAGTTACTCTTTTCGTACCAATGGAACACAACCTATGAGACTGGAATCTAGTTGACTATAAACATTTGGATTCCCATCAAACATCATTTTTGTGCGAATGTGAATTCTCTTGAGAATATTGGATATTTATATTCTCATTTAAAGTTCTGTTTTTTGTAAGTGACAATACTCAAATTTATTAACATTTTCCAAACAAAAATAAAACTCTTTCTAATTTATTGTAATCTATTCTCTATCTCTTGACATTTTTTTTTTCTTCTGAATCTCTTAGTAATTTTTTTAGTGATGTTAAGTATACTAGAAATTTTATTATACAAGTATTATAAATTGATTATGTCAACTTTTAAATACAAAATAAAATATTAACTAATTTATTTATTTATTGTTGTTTATGTGGGACCAGCCATGTTCAATGCTATGTCAGTTTATATGCTTTCTTTAGTAAAATTGATTAAAGTTCTAGCACTTTCTTTTTGTTCCCATAACATACAATTATGGTTATACTGACATGAAGATTGTGAGGTATTGTGCTAAGTAATTAAGGTTTTTTCTTTAAATAAAAATGCTATGGTTATATTTACCTTTAAGGATTATTGTTTCTTCTTCTTCTTATTTTTTATTTTTTATTCTATCACCTATTTGGAACCGTTTTAGTGCTTGAAAAAAAAAATCATTTTGTTTGACAAGGCACAGTGTCTTGGTAAACCATGAAAAATTTGAATTTGAAAAAAATTATTTTGGACTTAAATGTGTATCATTCCAAAATGTTAGACTATGATTTTAGGAGATTTGACTTGACTATGACTCATATTATTTTTCTCATTATATTTGTAGAAAACCACATAAAAGTGATTGTATATTTTATATATATTATGTTTATAAACCAAAGGATATTTTGGGAATAATAAATAAATCCTATAAGATTTTTAAAAACTTGTCTTTAAGGAAGAAGATTAAAAAAGAAAAAGAAAAAGAAAAAGAAACGGCTTTCTTGTGTTTTCAAAATTAGAAATACAATTGGATAGTTGAAAACAAAAATGTTTATTAGTGTATTTATATTTTGTTCACGCGGTCTGTCAAACACTTAGGGTATGTTTGGATAATTTTTATTTTACTGAAAACTGAAAATAGTTTTTAAATGTGTGAATAATGCCGTGAGACCCATTTTTAATGAAAATTTGTGTGAAAAAAGAGGTTTGTGAGTCCGTGAATAGTGCACGAACCCATTGGAAAGCTGAAACGCGCTTCTCTAAAAAAAAAAAATCCAAAACGCCAACGTTGAGGAAATAATCAGTATCCAAACGTACAATTAGTGTGCAATGGGTTTCAGTTAACTCAACTGGTAAAGTTTTAAATGGTTGAATAAGAGATCTGGGGTTCAATCTTCGCCTATACCAAAAACTAATTAATGTTTTAATCTAATGATAAAAAGTTATCATAAAAAACGGACACCATAATTTGAATACCGTTTCAAGAACACATTGGCCCTCTTTTTAACTTGAAGTGACTTCTTTTTTTTTCTTTTTGCTTTTTTGAGAAATAACTTGAAGTGATTTCGTATTCACATGAATCCAACAACGTACATAAAATACCATGATTAACAGAAACGCTTGGACCCATGTATCTACCGATTGGACCCATGGATCCACCGATTCGACTTAGTTCCGCTCCATGCGAACTTCAATTCACCTAACTCAACTTGGTTCTACTTCCTCAATGGACATATACGTCTAGGATTTAAATTGTAGTTTAACGGGCATCTCCTAAGTTATTTTTAATATAGACATTTGATGTTCAAATCACCTTCCTTTATTATAACTATCAAATTATTTGTTTGATGATAACAGTGCAAAGACCCCTTCAAAACCGACCAAACAGTCTGTCCGGTAAATAACTCTAGATAGGAGGACCTTTCATGTCCTAAACAGTTACTGCACAGTAGTTCTCTTTTTTTCCACCTAAACGTTTACATTATTATATATACAAACAAAAAGATAGCCTTTCCTAGGAATTCGGATTATAGCAAGCAAAAGATGTCCATGTCCATGCCTTCTGGTACTCTTATCGGCCCCGCCTCAAAATCAAAGAGAGGCTAGCACAGAGTACTGACAAAATTTATAGAGTTGGAATTCCACCCAAAACCTCCTTTTGAGGTATCATCGGATTCAAATCTCCATCATAGACCTCATGCCCTTACTTATCTTTATAGATTTTAAAAAGCACAAACTTTATAGAGTATCTTCCTACACTTGGATGTTGGATCCTCAATCCTCATTCCCCCCCCCCCCCCCCCCCCCCCCCATCCCCAAAAAACCAATCTTTACTCTTAAATGTAATTATGTAAGGGTTTATAAGCTAGACATAAACATAATCAATCTAGCTACTATTTGACTTTATAATATTCATTTTGGCCTTTACTGAAACCAAGGATATTCTCCCAGTAATAAAGAACAAACTATAGTGCATAATCATGCTTGTTTTGGAAACATAGGTCTTGGTCTTACCGTTGGCTTGTCAAAATCTTTGCCACATTGTTAAAAACTTTTGTGTGGTGTTGCAATTGTGTAATAATTACACATTTGAACCATAAAAAGGCAGCATGATTAAAAGAGTGTGATTCATCATTTTTGGCAATACACAATAGAATTATATGAAAAAAGGATCTTTTAAATTTATTTTGTTTTTTATTGAACAAGTAATTATACATTAAATGATAAAGGTATCTTTTAAAAAAAAAATACATAATCTTCTATTGAGTTGAACCATTAAAGCATTCATAAAAACAATTAATACTTTTTTTTAAGAAAAAACAATTAATTCTAGTGGCCTAGGTAATAGTCATATCAGTCACGCATAGTGGATCCCACCCGGTCAGGAATATAGCTTAGGAAGGGACCCATCAACATGGGAAACCTCAATTTCATCATGACAACCCCACTAAGGGAAGTCTATAAATAGAGACTGAGAGGTAGAGGGAAAGGGGTTAGAAATATTGGGGGAGAGATTCACAAGAGTAGTAAGGAAAAACAGATACTGAGGAGAACGAGACCCTACTCGGATTTCACTAAAAAAGGGTTATGTTCATTGAATCACTTCAATCAGAGGTGGGAGGCAAGGGAAGTAGTTCAAGGCCACTGGTATATTACTACAAAAACTGTAACCCCACCTTTGGGGCCTCCCATTGTTGGATATCCCTAACCCCCAGCACAAATAAATTAGGCTGCTCAGCCCAAAGATTTTTCAGTTACGAGGCTGAGAATCAACAGTACCAATTGGTTAAATTAATTTACAAATGCATAGAATTTTTCACTAAACACGAAGAGTCTTATAACTCAATTCGCACATTTTTGGTATTTCCAATAATAAAAAAAATAGGGTTTAACTCCTCCCTCCCCCAACTATTAAATTATTAAAAATGAAAAATCTCTTTCAACTTATTTAAAGGAAACTTTCCTCAACCCACCATATGTCAACTGAAATGAATATCTGTATGTACATATTTTTGAGAAATAATACTTCCACAACAAATTTTAGGTGATAAGTTATTATTAGTTATAATTTGAACATATCATTAAAAAAGTTTTTTCCCATCGGTAACAATATGTCACTTAGAATTTGTTGTGAACATCACTATTTTAAAAATCGGACTAGACTGGCTAGTTGAACCAGGCACCAATCCAGTCATGTAGAAAACTCCAAAACCAGTCAAAAACCAATAAAAATCAGCCAAAACCAATCAAAAATTGAGTTAAACAGTGAATCAGGGCCAAAATCAGTTTTTTGACGGTACTGGTTTTTAAAACCATGGTAAACATAGATAACATTTCTCTATATTTAGTCATATACCCTATCTAATAGTATTATGACTTTTTTTTTTCCTTTTTTTTAATTGATAATTAGGGGAGGGGAGAATTGAATCCCAGATATCTCATTTGAAAGTACCAATCAATTGAACTATATAGCTCTTGGTAGGAAAAAGGGAAACAAAAATCAAAGAGAAGGCTAAATAGTAAATATAGCCGTGGGGGGAAAACCCTAAACAAACGAAATTAAGAAAAAAAAAAATCAGAGAGCCGTTATACGAAATTGCAAATCCCGCCACCGTATTTCCTTTCTCACACTACAAAACAGAAAATCCTCACAGCGAGTCAGCGACTGTCTGGTCTATTATGTATTATCACTAATTCCCAATCTCACAGCGTAAATGCGCAATTAATCACATAATCAACCACGCTCTTAATACCAAGCTATTATCACTATTCATATATTTTAGACCGTTATATTCTACATATAAAGACACAGATTCTTTGCCATTCAAATCCAAAACCACACATATTCTCTCTCTTCTCTCTCTCTCTCTCTCTTCTCTCTTTCCCTCTCTTCCTAGTATTTAGATTGTCCGTCACTGTCACAGTCAGATCGGATAACACGTGGCAGTCATGGGCTGCGCCACCTCAAAGCTCGACGACCTCCCGGCCGTGGCTTTGTGCCGTGACCGCTGCAATTTGCTCGACGAAGCTCTCCGGCAGAGCTACGCGCTCGCCGATGCGCACGTGGCGTACACGCAGTCCCTGAAAAACCTTGGCCCCACTCTTCACCATTTCTTTACCCAAATCACTGTCACTGACCAATCTGATCGACTCGAACAACCTTCGAGATCTTCTCCACACGATCGATTCTCTTCCAGCTCGGATTCGAATTCGAATTCGAATTCAAATTCTCACATCGAATCTCAGTCTGATTCAGAACCAGAGGAAGGAGTTAAAGAAATCGACTACTTCAACCACATTCATCACAGTTATCGGAGCCACCGCCAAAACCTAACGCCTTCGCCGCCGCCGCCGACCAATTCTGCTTGGGACTTCTTGAATTTCTTCGAGACCTATGATCGATTCGAACCGATATTCGATCGAGAAGAAGAAGAGGAGGAAGAAAAAACAGAAAGAGAACAAAATGTCCCTGATTTCAAACTCGAGGTGGTGAAGAGAACCAAGAAACCTGAAAAATCCAAAAATGTGGCGGACAAGAACGTTGTTTCGGAGAAAGAGAAGTCGGAAACTCAAACTCAAACTCAAACTCCAGCTGTACTTGTCTCCGAAGTAATGAAAGAAATTCAAGCCCTTTTCGACAAAGCTTCGGGCTCCGGCGATGAAGTTTTGAAGTCCTTTCATGTCGGAAAATTCCGTTATCATCAGAAAATTGATGTTAACCAAGGTATTCTTTTAATTTTTTTTTTTAATTTTATTATAATTCGATAATTCCAGTGTGAATTTGAACTCTTGACGTTTATGTTATAAGACTCTTTTTAAGTTTTTTTTTATTTATTAGCAATTTAATTATTGAAGTTTTTTGAATTTGAAGTACAACACTCATGCTGGGTCTTAATTTGTGAAATAGTTTCGTGCAAGGTATTGCATGCTATTACTCCGTCTTTGCTAAACCAAACAAGTGAATCATCACCGTTGGTTAAGAAGAATGGTTGTGATTATGTGGGATCTGATGAAGATATGGGGTTCAGTTCTGGGAATCTCTCTTCTAGTTTGGAGAAGCTGTGCACGTGGGAGAAGAAACTCTATAACGAAGTCAAGGTATTTGAATTTAATTTAAAGTTCCACTGCAATTGCTTGCTTTCCCAATTCAACATTAAAACAGTCTAAAGTATGTTCAGCAACGGATATTTCATTTTGGGTGTCGTATCCATGTTGTATATGTGTTGCACACATGTCATAACGGCGTCCTATCTGCCATTGTTTGTGTGGCTGTATTGTATCTGTACTTGTGTCCCTGTCTGTGTCCGTGCATCCTAGTTCCATACACAAAATGGAGTCCGAATTGAAATAAGTCCAATTCCTGAGAAAAGGTTATTTGGTCATTTGATTCTGCCTAATTTTGCGGATAATACTTATGAATAACTCATGTTGGTATAATAAAATATTTCAATTTATAAAAAATTAAAATGATAAATGTATTTTTTTTATTGTACAATGTACATATTATTATATGTTATTTATATTTAATTACACAAATCACAAATGTTCTGTAACGTTATATTTAAACATAATATTATTTATTAAATTGAACAAATCATAAAATAATAAATAAATTTATATAAAATTATAAGCTATAGTACTAATATTTGAGTTTCAACCCCACTGTTGCAATCAAACAAAAAAGAAAAAGAAAAAGGAATAACTATTTTATTCCTAGTAAGGCAGTCCTCTAGGCACCAGTGAGAATCGTTATCAAAGGGAATCAAAGAATTTATTAATGAATAGGTATATGTCTTTATGCAATAATTGTGGGTGCAAGTGAGTGAGAATATTTAACATTTTTTTTTTCTAAACTAATATTACCTCCACAAACCTAATTTAGCTGTATAAAGGAGACCATTTGTTTGAATATTTAGGAAGTCAACCATGAGATGATTGATAAAATACTAAAGAGTTTTTTTTTCTTATGCTAGAGATATATGCCTTCTATTAATTCAGACTACTTAATGACTGTTGTGATCATCTATTATTCATCTACCTTGTGAGATGATTGTGTTTTTATTATCCTTTCTGGAATCTTATAATAATGCTTTTTTGGGGAACTGTCCTGCATGTGGGCATTAAGATTAATTCTGTGTGTGAGACGCGCACACACACTATTAAGTTCAGAGACAACTAGTAAGAATAAGAACAGAGCTTTGGCTGGAGTGGTATTGGCTTTGATTTATAAATAGAGCTGGCAACCCTTATGCCTACAAGTATTTTCCATTTGGTTGTTGATATATAGGAGTATGATATACTATAGCTTGTTTCTAATGTGTTTAGACAATATGGTTGTGGTTTTATTCCTGCCATCTTGCCTCCTTATCTATGATATTAAATGTTGATATTATTTATTTTGCAGGCTGCGGAAAAATTGCGTACAATTCATGAGAAGAAGTGCAGGCAGCTGAAACGTTTGGAAGAAAAAAATGCCGAGGCTATTAAAATTGAAATCACCAAAATTGAAACCACCCGATCTTTAATCAGCACTTTATCTACTAAAATGAACATTTCAATTCAGGTTGTTGACAGGATATCAATTACAATAAACAAGTTGAGGAATGAAGAGTTGTGGCAGCAGATCAATAAGTTACTTCCCGGGTATGTTGCTGTTCCAATTCCATATTAAGAACATTATTCTAAGTATGTCTGTAGCTTTGGTGTCCTGTTCCTGCACTGCATGTGATTGTAGTGATTATCTGCACCATATGGGTGAATGGATTGTGCTTTTAATTAAATTATAAGGTGCCTAGCTTTGATATATTTTTGTGAATTCTAATTTCATCCTGTTGCCATACTCTAGTGTTGGTCCCACCAAAGAAGGGAGATTGCGTACAATCCTATCCTTCGCCATTCACCATTTAGTTTAAAATTCTGGAACCTAAGTTTTTATGGTGGTGTTTTGTAAATGGCCTTAGTTGGAAAAGAATTGTACCTCAATCACCTTTTTATTTAATTGAAATTTTTTGGGATTGTTATTCCACTCAAGTTGAGGGGGAGTCGCTTGAAATGATTTGGTCAAGTTTAGAGAAAAGCAATTAATGCACAAGTAAAATAGAGGAGTTGATTCAAGTTAAAGGAACGAAAAAATGTAGGGAGACCAAAAATAACATTAATAGAAGTAGTAAAGGACAAGTCAATCAAGGAAGTAATAGAGAGTCTGATAGAATAGAATGGTGGAAAAGAATGCATGTAGCCTACCCTGACTAGTCTATTAAGGATCTATAGTTGATCCCAAAACTTTATGAATAAGGCTTTGTTATTGTTAGTCCACTAAACATTTTTCTTGCTGATGATATTTATGCTTTATGCTTCCTTTTCTCGTGGCTAACTGTTATCTATTTGTTGTTTCAGGTTAGTGGGAATGTGGAAATCCATGCTGGAGTGTCACAGGTGTCAGTGCCAAGCATTTGAACAGGGCAAAAGTTTGGATGTTATTACATCCAATGTCAAGTTTAGTTATGCTCATCTTGAATTAGCCATGGAACTCAAGTTTGAGCTTCAAAACTGGAGCCTCAGCTTCTTCAAGTGGATCGACACCCAAAAGGCCCATGTCAAAGCCTTAAATGGTTGGCTTCTGAGATGTCTACTGAATGAACCTGAAGGAACACCCGATGGTACAGTGCCCTTCTCCCCTAGTAGCATTGGTGCACCCCCGGTCTTTGTGATTTGTAATCGATGGTCACAAACCATGGATAGAGTCTCAGAGAAGGAAGTGATTGAAGCCATGCAGGGATTTTTCATGAGTTTAAATCAGCTCTTGGAACCGCACATTGTAGACCTGAAGCAAAGGTCAGTTGCAGACAAGGACATGGAGAGAAAGCTTAAAATCTTGGAGAGGGAGGAACAAAGGATACAAAAGATGGTGCAGGCTCAAGAGAAAAAGATGGGTACAGTCTTGCCCCGGAGTGAAATTCGCAATACTAGTAGCCTGCTGTCAGGTCTGAAACAGATTTTTGCGGCTTTGGAGAGGTTCTCAGCTAACTCTTTGCAAGCACACGAGGAGCTTTGTCAACACATTCAAGAAAACAGGCATGTTTGACTGTGTCTTCCAGGACCTCCAGGCCCATTAGTATTTACAGATATGGTGTAAGTTTTTCTAGCATGATTTTTGGCTTGTGTATGTGTATGCAGCATCCTTTTTCGAGTTCAGTGATATATCATATTAGTTGATTGGTGGTCAAACATTCTTATGCTTTTCATTTCCATGCTGAAGTCAACCAGGCTGATTCTATTGCCTGTTCATCTCATTAAGTTTAGGTGGTGTGAATATTGACCTGCATTCCATATCTTGGTATTATAATCAGCTTTAAGCCAGTAAAGTCAGAGCTCCAAGGTTGCTTAGTGCTGACAAGAAAGAACCAAGTGGCACAATGAAGAAAATGAACACAAGGTCTAAGGTATGCTTGACTGGAATTTGTTTGACAGTTACTTGTTGGCTTTAATGGGAATGGGGGGATATAATATTAGCTCTGGAATTGGACTTGTTGTAACTTGGGGTTTGTCAAACTTGAGTTTTCACACTGTAAACAACTAAACATCATTGTCTCGTGTGTAGAAACCAAATGGGATTTTGGAACCTTTTTCAAGCTTGTCCTAACTTGATTATAGCGACAATTTTATTTAAGAAAGGATGAGAGTTGGTAAGATCAGCAAGGCATCAGAATCCTGAGCTGCAAATTCATACACTTGGAGTGTGTGGTTTTGCATTAAATTTGGAACTATTATTGAAGCTTTTACTATATTTTTTTGGACTCAGTCTTCGTAAAAGTTGTATATGAAACGCTGAACTGAATTTAATTTGTATTCAATCTTAGAACTGTGTTTTTTAATGGTGGTACCTTGTGCAGTGTAACTGAGAGCCTGTAACATAATAAAATCATGTAACTTGTAACTTGTTCCATTGAGCACCTGAACTGAATTCTTTTTCTCAATAATGAAAAGGGAAAACAAACATGACCATATGTATTATAAGCAATTTAAGCCATCTATTGATGCAGTAATATCCATGTGTCAGAATATTATAAGCGAAGTTGAAAAGGCATGGTAGGCAAGCTAGATAAAGTTTATGGCAGCTTTGTCACTGTGCAAGATTAGAAAGTGTCCAAGTGCATTATCTTCTAAAAATAATCTCAAAGATTTTTGAAAGACGTGCTCTTAGTATTTGGACTTTTTTTTATAATCTAGTATTTGGACTTAGATTAAAGAACATACATTACTTTTACTTTTTGACTTTAGCTTTGGTCCTTCCAGTTTTCTTAAGGTGATCCTGGAGGCCGCAAATGGTCTGGAAGCTGATTGTATCTAGCTGTGGTTTTTGTTTTTCCCTTTGGCTGTAAATATAAATTTGTCTATTTCCTTATAAAAGAAAAAGAAAAATAAACAAGAAGAAGTCGGAGGTCCCTTGACTTTTTTTATTGCATTGGAATTTAATCCGAATATCCAATTGCTTTAGAATAATTATAAATACACAGCCAATCACACAATTAATTTTATAACTTGTATGATTATTGTAAGTGATTGATACTTTTAGGTCATTGCCTTTTTTTTTTTCTTTTTTCCTTTTTTGAGAAGCGAGAATGTCCTGCCTTTTTGAGTATTTGATTATTCTCTCAAATGTGTAGTTCTCTCATCTTACCCCCATAAAATTGTCACAAAAATGAATCTTTTAGAGGTGAACCCAAAATATAAACAAGAGATTTCAAATATAAGATCTTATAAAATATCATTAAACCTTAAAAACTTCTAAATCAACAAATTAATTATATGGATTCACTATTTTTGCTGATCACTTATAAATCAAACAGGTATAAAATTGTGTATGCTGTCGGTTCAACAATCTGACTTCATAAAAAAATAAAATAAAGAGGCACGTCGAGTTGGAAAGGAATTTGACTTTTTGAAGATAATCAAAATGAGTGGTAAAGTTAAGGACCAAGTGGTGAGTGGTCACCCTGGAATCCAAGTTCGGTGTAAATATTCCAAATGCCAGATTGCAAGAATAGTGTGGCTTTGCTGCTGCAGAGGATCGATTGGACAGCTGTACATCACGAGGAAACTCGAGCTTTTCAAAGTTAAGTATTTTTAACCATGCACAAGCAGAAACATGGCCACGGGTACGGATTACGGCATTGCGTTTGTGACAAAGTTTTCCTCAACATGCTCGAACTTCGATACTCTCTCTTTTGGAGTAAAAAAATAGTGCTCAAACTTCAACAATTAGATCTTATAGTTAAAAATCATTCTAAAAAAAAAAAATAAATAAAAAGATCTTATAGTTAATTTTCTCAAGAAAAAAGATTCTATACTTAATTGTTCTCGGCCTCTACGCCTTCAACTCATTTTTTTTTTTTAGGTATACCTCAAATCAAATTTGATCTTCTATATTGCTTCTTTTTCTGAAAAGGGATTGCAATAAATTAATGAGTTTAAAAATTTATAATTTCAAGACTGAAATTTTGAAATCTTTAAGTTTTAAAAAATAACAAACTTTAACTTATAATTTCAAATTTAATAAAGTTTAAGATTCTATAAACCCATAAGAAACATGAATTTTGAAGGTAGTGAAAACTTATAAAGGTCGTCAAAGATAAACAATTGAATTTCAACAAGTTCATTCTCAAGGAAAAAAAAAAAACCAGAAGAATTAATACATTCCCTAGGTGTACCCAGCTGCCAGCTGATTCCTGCAAAAGTCACTGTCAATCATCACTAGTACTCCTGTGTCACACCTTGGGCGTGTGATGCCAAGTTCACGTGAAGACGTCTTCAACTTATTTTATCAAAATGCTACTAAAGTGGAGGTCTGCTCAAATGAAATAGACAAACACCATTTTAATTTAGGTTTTGGTTTAAAATACAAATATTAGAATATTGCTACCACTAGACTATTTTAGCACACAACAACTATTACAATAAATAAAATAGTATTGCATTACATTTTCAAATTGATGTGTTCCTAATTATAGAGAGAGTTAATTTAAATATTTTATTATGAGGTGATTGTAACACATCAATAACATTTATTGCTACGTTAATTTGTAAGTTTAATATAAGAGTAATGCTACATATACAAACTATTTTATAATATTTTTACAAACTGCTGATGTGATTTTAGTATTTTCCAAATAGTTATTGCAAGTAAAAATGTGATGTTAGTGATGGGTTTATATTAGAACTAGTAAGAATTTGCCACATCAGCAGTTTTTAAAAATGTTATAAAATAATTTGTGTCTGTAACATTACTCTTAACATAATAAAACTCATAATATAATTAGTATTTGTCTTATAAATAAATCGACATTGTTTGATATCTTTTTTCAATAAATAAAAATAGTGGATGTAACGAACAACTCATGACTATACGTAGGTTGTGTCTTTTCATTAAAAACAATGTTGTAACTAACCAAAAATAAAATAAAATTTATGAACAATGAAAAGTTAGGGGAACATCCTTTTCCTTTATATATTTGTTTTCTTCCTTTAAAACTTTGTAATGGTTATGGTCAACTTGTAAAGTTGTAATGTTTAGAGTTGAGTGTAGTCTTCTTAAGCTTATCATGTTCTTTTAAAAGATAACTTTAGGAAAAAGGAAGTTGAGGGGTCTATTATACATAGGTTTATTTTCAAATTTTGAAATAATGTATACACTTGGTAAATTATTAAAAATTATTATTAGGTATAATAAGTGAAGTCTATCCTCAACTCATGTGGGTCCTATTCATGGAATCTATCGTCTCATGAGTATGGATGGATTCTGTCCATTACATTTAACCTTATTCTCTACTTGGTAGTTTTGAAGTTATTCATGAGATTTAAATGTTTTTTTTTTTTCAATAGATATGATATAAAATTATAAATATGTTTCATAATAATTATAATTTATTAACAAATTAAAAAACAAATATATTTTGGTCGAACACAAATTAAAATATTTTATCCATTACTCAATCCATTAAATATTTACTTTAATAATTCGAAAAGGGAAATGTTAACGAGTGCTCTTAGGGCACTGATTAATAATCCATTTAAAGAAATTTTTTATGAGAAATGAAAAAAAATAATTAATATTTTGACAGTTTTTTTTATTTCCCATAAAAGTGGTATCAAAATTTTCTTAAAATTAATTATTAATGAGTGTCTTAAGGGTACTCGTTAGTATGACTAATTTGAAAAATACGAGCAAAATAATATTAGTGGTTGACAAATAATGTTACGTTTCTCACAATAATTTCATAATAAATTTTAGGTAACAGAAAATTACAGATTCTAACCTAATCAAATCACTAACATTACTTTTTTGTTAACTAATAATAATTTGACACTTAAAATTTGTTATATAATTGTTGTAAAAGCATCCTAGGACACGAAAAAATGACACAATTTTTAATATACTCCTGCATTTTTTTATTTATGCTGAGAGTATACTCCTGCATTAAATACTTTTTTTTTTATCTGCATTTAATACTTAACAAATCCAGCTTATCATGGCGTCATAATTATATGTGTCATCTCCATAAACGAAGTTGCAATAAAACATGGCTGCCAAGTGCGAACGTAATTAAAAAAAAGAGTGATGTGGCATTAACAAATTATTTTACAATATTTTTATAAATTATTATTGTAACAAATTTTTATTAATTCTAATATGAGTCCACTATTAACATCACATTTATATTTATCAATAATTATATAAAAATTACTAAAATTATATCAACAATTTATAAAAATATTATAAATTAATTTGTGTCTATAGTACCTTAAAAAAATGATACAATTTTTAATATACTCCTGCATTTTTTTATTTATGCTGAGAGTATACTCTACATTAAATACTTTTTTTTTTTTTGATATCTGCATTAAATACTTAACAAATCCAACTTATCATTTTCTCAAAAAAAATCCAACTTATTATGGTGTCATAATTATATGTGTCATCTTCTTAAACGAAGTTGCAATAAAACATGGCTGCCAAGTGCGAACGTAATTAATGGTTTGCGTATAAGATCGGACTAAAAAAATAAATGAAGTAAGAGAAACTGTGGAAAGGGCTGTCTGAACTCACGCTTTGTTGAATAGAACATTTTCTCGCTCAACTCGTGGTCCACACGCACCGCGTTAAAAAAGCGATCGCGCCACATGGTCTTTTGGTTTTAACGGGCTATTTGAATATTCATTTTTACTCTCTAAATAAATCAGAATATTCATTCCTCCAATTTTTATTTTTATTTTAGAATATTCATGAAGACATGGACCATATACTTATAAATGGAATATGTGTTAAATTCGGAAGCATTTTTTTGTGTGTAAATTATTGATTTTTAAAAAAAAATTATCTCCAATAACAAAAAAAAAAAAAAAAAAATTACCCTTAAATATTAGAGGTCTCAAAACTTTTTTTTTTAATTTTTTAGGAAGAAATATAGTTTATATTAATTCATAAAATTTTATCTCATTAAATGCACACTTTAGCTAATAGTAACTCGCAATTTTATTTACAAGGAAAAAAATGACAATTTATGGCTCTTAGTTTGTATTTGCTGTAATTTTGGTCCTATTCATATTAAAATTTTCAATTTACACCCTTATCTTTGAGAGCCCATTCAATGTGCTTATTCTCTCCATCTCTTTTAATTTTTGCCTTAAAATCACAATTTTTTTTTAGAGAGTTTCGCTTTCAATGATAGTTCTTTTATCATTAAACCAAGACACTATCGATTTTTTTGTATAGGCGATGATTGTATCTTTAATCTCTTATTCAACTATCAGAAACTTTAAATATAACACTAATATTGGTATGTAATTTATCATGATGCAAACATATAGGGCAAGTGGTGCCTTCATCAAACACTCAACCATGCACCATAGTACAATAATGAAAATTTTTACCATCATTTTCATTGTTTGCTATGCTCATATCATACATCAGAAAAAGAAAAAAAATCCAAAAATTCAAAACAATAATAACAAATTGAGGAATAATATTTCCAATTCAAGACATAATTATAGTTAAATAATCCAAAAATCCCAAAATCAAACCCTATTGGCCCAACATTCTTTGATTCTCAGAACACCACCACCAATAAAAACGAGAGAGAGAGAGAGAGTCACTTGATGAGGTCACAAAGTTGACGTAAGATGCCGACGAGACCAATCATGGCTACGCCCCCCAAATAGAGCTTATAAATCATACCTATTTGTCAATTTGTATAACTTCAAATTTCCCAACCTACACTTGCTCCATAGATGGTATTATTGTACCTCATTAATGAAATTTTTTTTTCTTTTTAATTGTGATGTTAATGAAAAAAATTAAGAAAAGATGGGGTTTAAAATTGACAATTTTAGAACCCAAGGGGCCAAAAAAACATTAAATACAAATTTTTTTTTTTGGATACTACATTAAATACAAACTTAAAAGGAACAAAAGGTATTTTTGTCTAATTACCATGATAAACATGCATAAAATTTGGCAAGATGAATAGAAATGTCTTACTCTTATCTTTAACATCTTATCTTCAAGTTAAACATTATTATCTCATTCTTATTCTTCATAGATAACATTATCTTATTCTAAGGTCTAGACAGATAAAAAATAAATTATTATAAATACTTTGTACCCAATATTATATAATTTATAAGCATAATGTAATTTACTCCCCTGTCCTAAATTGTTGGTCGTGTTTATAAAACTAAACATTATTTATTGTCTTGTCCATTAATTAAAAGATAGAACTTTCCAAAATCACTCTTAAACAAAGTTCTCAAAAAAATTTATAGATTAAAGTGCTTGTGGTTGATAGAAACATATATAAACTTAATAAATCAATGCCTTTCAATTTTAGAAACATGACACAATTTTAAGACATCTTAAAATAGAATACAATACCCACAATTTAGGATGGAAAAAATATTTATAAGTAACTAACTAAAGTTACACTCTTCTCAAAAATCACAAAAAAAAAAAAAAAAATTACACAAAATTTGATACACTTGCCCATATTAATCATCCGAAGTTCATAATTAAAGTAAACAACCCCGAATTAGGAAACAAAAGAAATTGCCGCAAAGGAAAAAGCAACCAAAATACCGCGAAAGGTAAGCAAAAGTAAAACGAGACGTGGATGTGGGGACGAAAAGACGAAAATACCCCGTGGAAATAAAAATGGACAGTTCAATTGTCGAAGTAACAGAGAGAGAGAGAGAAAGAGTTTTTGTCAGTGCAGCAAAGAAAGAGAAAATACGCAAAAAACTGAGAAGAAAACGAAAGCTACGCCTCTTCCTCACTCCTTATTAGATCTCTCTTTCTCTTTCTCTCTCTCTCTCTCTCTCTCTCTAACGCAGACACGGTTTGTTTGTGATTCACACACACACAGAGACTCTCTCACTCTGTCGCTTAATCTTTAAAAAAAATTTAAAATCGAAATCCTCTTATTTGTTTTTATTTTTTATTTTTTATTATTATTATCTATCTATCTATCTGTTTTTGTATGATATTTCGTTGATACCAAGCTGGAGGTTGGGGACCGAGTCAACTCGACCGCGTTATGGGCTGTTGCGAATCGTCCTTCTTCAAAGGACCTAATCATCTTCGTTCTGAAGACAAAAACCACTACCATCGCCACCACCACAACAACAACAACAACAACAACAACAACGATAACAATAATAATCTCTACAGTCATTCCGCTACTCCGCCGCTCAACGGCACCGACGCCGTCGTCTCCGCCGCGTCCGGCACGCCTGGCTTCTCCGAGTTCTCACTCTCCGACCTCAGAGCCGCCACCAACAACTTCAGCTCCGACTACATCGTCTCCGAGAGCGGCGAGAAAGCCCCCAATGTCGTCTACAAAGGCCGCCTCCAAAACCACAACCACCGCCGCTGGATCGCCGTCAAGAAATTCACCAAGCAAGCTTGGCCTGACCCCAAGCAGTTCGCCGTAACTCTCTTCTTTCACCATCTCTTCTTCAATTTTCACTCTCTAGGGTTTCCGATTTTGTTGATTTTTCGTATTTTTTTTTTTTTTTTGTAGGAGGAAGCTTGGGGAGTTGGGAAGCTGAGGCACAAGAGGCTAGCGAATTTGATAGGGTATTGTTGCGACGGCGATGAGAGACTACTTGTGGCGGAGTATATGCCCAATGATACCCTAGCTAAACATCTATTTCACTGTATGTTTTCTATTTCTGCTTTTTGTTTTTTTTTTTTTTTTCAAATTACTTTCTTTCAGCTAATAATTTTGTTTTGGATTTGTTAATTTTTTGTTTTTTTCTGCTTGAATAGATATTAGTTTGGGTAGTTCTGCGTCTGCCCTTGCTGTACTGGACTAGCTAAAGTCCAAATATCTTTGTTCATTTGGTTACTGTGTTGTATTTGCTTTGTTTCTTTCAATGGAAATCTTTGAATTATACCCCCAAAAAAAAAAAGATTTGTTATTTTGTTGAATCCTCGGCATATATGGTGGTTTGTAACTTTTGTTTGTGTTAATGGGTTTTTAGAGTAGGTTGTAATGGACTAGGCTTTTGGGATAGACTTTGAGTTCCAATGCATTGAAAACAGGCTAGTAGTTGATGTGGTTGAATATGCGTCGGCTGGCTGGATAAGTTGGTTTTACCTGAACAATTAAGTCCCGGGCATTGTTGGGAAAGTAATGTGAAATGTTTATTGTCGATACTTGAAGAAAACTGATTACTATATTTGCTAATCAATTTTATGGATACATATTTCTTTCAGATACATAACCTATACAAACTGATGTAGCAATGAATGTGATTGGTGGATTTCAAAGTATAATAAGTGAATATTTGATTTTTTTTTTTTTTTTTTTTTTTTTTAAGATTGGTGACACATCTGTATGTAAAGGTTCTGTAGTATCCCTAGCATTAGTTTTGATAAGAACTTAAGTTAGGTAGCAGAACCTTAAAAACTGTACCATGGATGTGGTAATGCTACCATGTCATTCTTATTTGTGGTTGATGATGGTAATCTTTCATTATCTTGGATCACTGAAGCAGAATAGTTCAAAGTTGTAACAAATTTATGGAGCTAAGCTTCTTTTTTACATTTATATCTGTTTTAACTTCCACTTAAAGTTTTGGATATACGTGTTTCTAAAGTTTGATGTTGCCTTCACCACTTCTATGACAGGGGAGAATCAGACCATTGAGTGGGCTATGCGTTTAAGAGTTGCGTTGTACATTGCAGAAGCGTTAGATTATTGTAATACTGAAGGCCGTCCGTTATACCATGACTTGAATGCATATAGAGTTCTCTTCGATGAGGTGCTGTAACAAATCTTTTTTTCTCAAGTTTGAAAATTGAATGTAATCTAGTGTGTATTACTTTTGTGCATAATTATTTTGTAATTTTTTTAGTTACTTTGTGTTTATCAGTGTGAGCATGAAGTAATCTATTCTCTTAATAAAAGGCCATTGCTTATTTTTTTTATTAAAAGTTTATCATGGTTCTGGTTGTGTTGAATTAATCTTGTTTGGAGCACCCATGCTATTTTTGGGACCTAAAGTGGTAATGATGTGGATGGTTTTGACAGAATGGGGATCCTCGACTTTCATGTTTTGGCTTGATGAAAAATAGTAGGGATGGAAAGAGTTACAGCACAAATCTTGCATATACACCTCCCGAGTATCTAAGAAATGGTAGCCTCTCAACTACCTTCTCAGTATGTATGTGTCTTTGTATGTATTTTACTAGTCACTTGATGATAATCTCTATTATAAATGTTAAGATATTGATACAAAAAATCACCTAGAAGATTTTTATGGAACGGTTGTATGATAGATTTTTGTATATACTGAATATTTCTGTTTGTTTTTCTTTTTGTCAATATATGAAGTAATAAAGAAAAATATAAATGTTGAAGCACCTTTATCTGCTTGGGGTGCTGAAATAAAGAGACCAATGGCTTCACCAGAAACCTCATAGAATCTTTTAAAAAGTGACAGAGAAAGATTTCCCACTTTATAATAAGATGAAATATTTAAAATTTAAGAGGGGGACTTCAAGATTATAATGCATGCTTCTAACTTGACCACAAAATAAGACATAGTTAAGCTGCACCTCTAGATAAAAGCATGAATGGTCCATTATTTATCAGAGGGTTTGGTGTGGATTTATATATCGGAAGCCTGTCATAAAGGCCATATAATGGAGATCTACTTAGAGAGTTTTTAAGCTCATAACATTCATAAGATTCAGCTCTAGGTGACATGAAGGTTCACTACATGCTGAGGTTAATAGCTGACAGTGTGCAATAGAAATACTTAGCACGAAATAATGTTTCAGTTTTTTGGTATTAAGAGGTAAAATACTAGTTAAATTGTGAGTTTAGAGTTCTTTTATCAATGTCTGATTTTTGCTGATCTTTGTCTAGGGCCTTCAGAATTTTAGCACAGTACCTTGATATTTTTAACATAAAGGGCATTGGTTTTTGTCTTCTGAAGTGGGTTTTATTTTTTTTATTTAACAATTGCTGAACGTTTGGGAAAGATAACTTGAGCTAAGACTGTTAAATGATTACCATTTGAAACATAGAATCTAAGGAACCATAAAGTGGCAAAGGGGGTGATTATTCAGAGTGGGGTCAATGGAGAATGGGGATGGAATAGCTGTTGGGTCGTTGGGACGCCCTCCTGACACTTATTTTAAGTTCATATGATGTACTATTTACTTGTGTTATATCAAAGATTTTTTATGCTTATTGTTTTTCATGTCATGGATTTATCCATTTTCTCACCAGGTAATCTTGCATGAAAACTGTTGTTACCATGTATCACTACTTTTCAGTAATGCTTCCTGTAATAAATGTAATATGTGCATGTTGTAGGTAGGGTGACTCCGGAAAGTGTTATCTTCAGCTTTGGGACTGTCCTATTGGATCTTCTCAGTGGAAAGCACATTCCTCCAAGTCATGTAAGTAGTTTTACCATGTTGTGTAATGAATCATAGTTTTAGTGTGGTAGCTTTACCAATTGAGCTATCCAATTGTAGGGAGTGAAGTCCATAATGGAAATAATCACAAAATAAAATACGATAGAGAAAAAAGTACGCATATTAGAAAAATCCTTTTCTCTATAAGATTGAAAATTTGGAGCAATGAAGCTACATTCTTTCTTGATTGGTTGGTAGATTATGTCAAACATGATGGATAACTTTTGGTTGATTTACTGCCTGCATTTCTTGAAATCTGTGACTTGGCAATAAATTTGGCATCAAATGGAATACTAGGGATAGTTTACTTTCTCTCTCACATTTTGTCTTTTCCTACGTGTTTTATTCCATAGGCATATATCTGGATTGCTTTTTGGGCTTCTAAATGTGTACAATCTGTTACAATATATATCAAAGAAGGCTGATATTTGGTAATAGATCCTTTCAATCAACCTTACATCTTTCAGACCAAAATTATGATGCGTTTGAGTATTGGTTTTCTTGTGGATACACTTCAAGCTCTTGGCGGTTTGGAAGTTTTAATTGCTTTCAAATGCTAAGATTATTTTGCTTTTTAGTGGATGAGTTGGATTTGGTGCCATCATCCTGTTCCATGTTTTGTGATGATAGCTGTATATTGTTGTTTACCTGGTTTGAGATTAATGCCTAGCAGATTGTTCATGAATCTTTTTTTTTTTGGGAATTGTTTGAAGTTGATATTAGTGGACTTAGATGTGTTATTATGTTTCTATTTTTCTGTATGCAGGCTCTCGATATGATACGGGGCAAAAACATTCTTCTCCTCATGGATTCACATTTGGAGGGTAATTTTTCAACTGAAGAGGCAACTGTGGTTTTTGATCTTGCCTCACGGTGCTTGCAATATGAACCTAGAGAGCGGCCAAATACTAAAGATCTTGTTGCAACACTTGCACCACTACAAAATAAACCTGATGTAAAATATTCCATCTTTGCTATCTACTCTTTTGATGCATGCACTTATCTTTTATCTTTATTTGTCTGTTTCATAATGTATTTAGGATTATATTTTATCAGTAAAATAGTGCAGATGATTTATCCTGTAAAATTTTCACACTGAAAGCCTATTGGCTTGCAGCCTAGTGGCACCCTACTCCCTCCCTCTTGTTGTAGGTTGGATACCCCCAACACCAAAAAAGAAAAAGAAAAAACCAAAACAAAAACTGTTGAACCACAAGATCACTGCTTGTCATGCTATCCCACTGAACATCTGATTTATATCTTGCCTATGAGATACAATAGTTGTTATGCCCAGCCAAATATGTATTCTGGCTATTATCATGTTCTGTTTGCTGATAGATTCTTGCTTGGAGCTTGATCTGGCTGGAAGTGAAAATTAGATGTGGCATGCTCTTGTGAGCTTGTTTCTGGCGTTTACAATTTACATAATGAGGTTGGGTCTTCAATTTCCTGAGGAGATTTAGTTAAAAGCCTTGTTGGTTGCCCATGTTCTCTTTTGGGGAGTCATGTTTTCTTCTTGTCGGTTTGGGGGGGTGGGGGGGTTTGGGAATTGATGGTTGCTTTGTTCTCATTTTATTTCGTTTTCCTTGGTTTGTATAATGTGTTTTCTAGCATTCCTGATTGTTTGTATGCTGAAAGCAAATTTCATATGTATTTACAGAAATTTTGGTTGCATTGATTGGTTTGACCATAAGATGACAGTTTTGTGAACTTGAATTCGTTATAAAGGGAAAGGTCAGTTTTGTGCATTTAATCAAATTTCAGGATGTGGGTTCTCTGCTTGCAGGTTCCATCTTATGTGATGCTGGGAATCCCAAAGCATGAGGATGCCCCTCCTACTCCGCAACACCCTCTTTCTCCAATGGGTGATGCCTGTTCAAGGATGGACCTTACAGCTATCCATCAGATCTTGGTCACGACACACTACAAAGATGATGAAGGAACCAATGAGGTGATTGAATTGTACACTTGCAGGCTTGCGTGTATTTTCTCTAAAGTTATACTAAATCATTTCCTTGATCTATCGGTTTAGTTGTCTTTCCAAGAATGGACCCAGCAAATGAGAGATATGTTGGAGGCAAGAAAGCGTGGGGACTTGGCATTTCGTGACCGAGATTTTAAAGCTGCTATAGACTGTTATTCTCAGGTATGTTGATTGCAGTATTGAAATAAAAAAACACCTTCATAAATAGAGTTTGTCTTATACCATAATGTGTTAGGCCCACCGCGTTTCCCCCATGACAGTGTAGAACTTCATATAATAGGGAAGTGAACAGCATCAAGGATGAGTTGGATTTTCAAGATCTTAATTGATAGGGAAAACAGCATCTATCTGTGAGATTGTCATGCTATAATGTACTAGGACCTCTCTCTCTATCTCCAAGCAAAGAAAATTGTTTGACAAGCAGATCCAGATGCAAACTAGTCAAAAAAAAACACACACACACACACACACATAATAAGAAAAACAAAAAACGTGGGAACCACGATTAATTTTCATTCTGTTTCTATTCTGCAGTTCATAGATGTGGGAACCATGGTTTCACCAACTGTGTATGCACGAAGAAGTCTTTGCCATCTCATGTGTGATCAACCAGATGCTGCCCTTCGAGATGCCATGCAAGCACAATGTGTCTACCCTGATTGGTCCACAGCATTTTATATGCAGGCAGTTGCTCTTGCCAAGCTCGATATGCACAAGGATGCAGCTGACATGTTGAATGAGGCTGCTGCACTTGAAGAAAAGAAGCAACGGGGTGGCAGAGGGTCTTAAGAAGTAGCCCTGTATTTATTTCTTGATATAATTGGCACTCAATTCATTGTTGTTGTTGTCGATTGTGTTGTAACAAAACATGAGGTCTATGTATAATGGAAATTGAAAATGTGGCTTTTGTTTAAAGTGTATCATAGAGAGAGGAGAAACTTGTTTTCTTGTGCACCAAATGTTTTGCTATTTTTTTTAATTAATGAAATAATTAATTGGTTCTTAATGTGTACATGCCTATATGAAATCTATAATACAACAAGATTTTGACTCTTGAGAGTGGAATCAAGCCACATATAACTCGGCTTTTCCATCAATGAAGAGACTCATGAATTCCTCCCCATCAACAGTTTCTTTCTCTATGAGTAGTTGAGCAAGCTTGTGAAGGATGTCAATGTGGGTTGTTATGATTTCTGTCGCCCTTGAATATGCCTTCTCTACCAGTTCCCTAACCTCTGCATCAACTATATCAGCAGTAGCCATAGAATAATCTTTCTGGGATGACATCTGCATTCATAACATGCACGCCAGACACTAATTAGATCTCTTGGTTATGCATAGGAAAGAAGACATTGTAAACATAGTGAATTGTGAAAGCATTTCTTTCTTAATTCCAATAACTCCCACCTGTTGACCCAAAAAGGGATTTCCACCAGGACCACCGATGGCAACTTGCCCAATTTTTTTGCTGAAACCAAATCTTTCAACCATCTGCCTCGCCACTCGTGAAACTTGCATGAAGTCATTCGACGCTCCTGTGGTCACATTCTCGTCGCCAAAAATCACCTCTTCAGCAACTCTGCAATTGTAACAGAGAAGAGAGGAAAATTTTAAAATAAAACTAATTAGTAGATCGGTAGTTTTAAATCCAGCCTATTCGAAATTAGAGAAGAATTAGAATCAGAACAGCCCTAATAGGAACCTTTATGTTCTTCAAAAACACTTTGAAAAGGCAACATATCTTATGCATTGCTGGAAATAAGTTGTTGTAACTAACCTTCCACCAAGGGCAACAGCCATCTGATTCTCCAGGTAACTTCTACTGTACAGTCCAGACTCAAGCCTCTCTTCACTTGGAGCGAAAAAGGTAAGCCCACCAGCTTGGCCACGAGGAATAATGGATATCTTGGCCACAGGATCATATTCAGGCATCAATGCACCAACTAGAGCATGCCCTGCCTCTGCAAAATTAAGAGCATGACTAAACTGTAAACGCTGAAAATCAAATACAACAAACGTAGACAAATTAAGAAATATGCTGATTCTTATTTATATACCATGATAAGCAACTAGTTTCTTCTTATCATCTGAGACTACAGCATTTTTCTTCTCTGGGCCAGCAATGATCCTTTCCAGTGCATCAGATATCTCATCCTTGCTTATTTCCTTGAGGTCACGCCTGGCTGCAAGAATAGCCGCTTCATTCATCAGATTCTGCAAATCAGCCCCGGTAAATCCTGGGGTTCTTCTTGCTATCTTGTCAAAGTCCACATCCTTTGCGAGTGCCTTTCCTCTAGAGTGCACCTGTCATACATGCTCAGATAAGTTTCTACCAGAAAATAGCAAAAACACGATCTCATTTATGGACTATGGCAATTGAATGAACCAGATCGTATCCATATAACAACTTATGCAAAATGTTTGGTCTTTGGCCCCAGTAATAAGTTGTTGAATTGTGGAACTAAAAACAAATACTTAAATAGCACTAAAAAGAAGAAAGATAAGTAATGAAAAGAGCAGTAGACTGCCATACACTCTTAATAGATTTGATAAATCATGTTCTAGAACAATGAACTAACCAGCACTCTTTAACTGCATATAATTAGATATCACTTGACAAATCTAGAACATTATGAACATAACCCATGATTTATAATTGAGCAATGTTGCAGTTACTACAAATTTACTACATATATAAGCATTGATGCAAACTGTTAAAACACAAAACAAAAAAAGTAATTAAGAAATTTATTTATTATGTTATTCACATGACACCGATCACTTTCATTGTCATGCCAGTTTGTAGGCCTTTTGTACTAAACTAGATAGAAATTTTAGCATTTTCCTGTAAAATTATAACGCAACAATTCACTGATCATTTAATATGTTATTGGAATCAATAATTTAGGTTTAGACATCATTCCTACTCTTGGCATTTCACTAACAGCTAAAACAAGAAAAACTAACCAAGCAGGGTTTTATAGAACAAACCTGAAGAATCTTAACTCTACCAGCAACATCAGGCCTATCCACAGTGACCTGCCTATCGAACCTGCCAGGCCTCAACAAAGCTGAATCAAGCACATCCGGTCTATTAGTGGCAGCCAACACAATCACACCCGAATTACCCGAAAATCCATCCATCTCAGTCAAGAGCTGATTAATAGTTTGCTCCCTCTCATCATTCCCACCTCCAAGCCCTGCCCCTCTCTGCCTCCCCACTGCATCAATCTCATCAATAAACACAATGCAGGGTGCTTTCGACTTTGCCTTCTCGAACAAGTCCCTCACTCTCGAGGCCCCAACTCCCACAAACAATTCCACAAACTCCGAAGCAGCACAAGAGAAAAACGGCACGCCGGCTTCTCCGGCCACTGCTCTAGCCAATAGGGTCTTCCCTGTACCTGGAGGTCCAACTAGCAAACACCCTTTTGGTATTTTAGCTCCTAGAGCTGTGTACTTATCTGGGTTTTTCAAGAAATCAACAACTTCTTGCAATTCCAGTTTAGCTTGGTCAGCACCAGCAACATCGGAGAATGTAACACCGGTTTCTGGGACTTCTTGGAACTTTGATTTGGATCTTCCAAAGTCCATTGGGCCACCGAGCCCACCAGGTCCGCCGGGCCCACCTTGAGCTCTGCGGAAGAGAAGGAAAAGTCCAGCAAAAGCAAGAACTGGGAATATAAGATTACCGATGAAACTGAACAACCCGTTGCCAGAGTCACCCTCTGAGACCGAAATATCGACGCCGTTCATCGCTAAAATGTCGATAAGGTCCGGGTCGTTGGGGACAATCACGGAGGCTCGGCGGCCATCGATGGCGGTGAGCTGAAGGGCAGAACCGTCTTTGCTGAATCTGACTCTTTCCACTTTCCCTTTCTTCACTGCATTCAAAAACTCGCTGTATCTCCATTGACTACCATCAGGGATGTCAGAAGTGTTCTGGGTTTGAGGCTTTGGGGCTGTGAGAAGAAGGTTTTGTGAGAAAGGTGAGGGATTTGTGAGACTGGGTTTGGTGGGTTGGGCTTCAATTACAGGTGGGGGTTGAGGTGGTGTGGGGTTGTCTAGAGCTAGAGCTTGTGGTTGTGGAGTGAGAGTGGAGAAGATAAGAGCAGCTAAGGTAGCTTTGGATGGAAGAGATTTTAAGGGTTGTGAAGAATTGGGTTTTTTGTTGAGAATATTTTGAGTAATTAGATACTTTCTTTTGGAGATGGGATGGAATGGAAGTGGTGATTTGGTATTGGTTTTTGGGGTTGGAGGAGAGACCAAGATTTTAGTCCCAAAGAAGTGTGAAGAAAGCAAAGGATTGGTGATGGTGGAAGCCATCTAGTTTGATGAGGTTTTGTTATGTGGTATGTCTCTTCTCCTCTATCTTATATAACTATTAAAAACATAGAGTTGAGCTTGAGTCACCCAAATCCTAGAATGTTTGATTTTGCTTATGCGAGCAGGTTAAAAAATAAAAATAGAGGGGAATTATCAATTATGGTTCGTGAGTGTGAATGTGGACACTATGCCAAGTTGTAAAAATATCTGGGCAAAAGAAAAAAGGTTTTTCTAACTTTTACGCAGAGAAGCGATGTGGCAAAATCTGATTTGGTTATTGACTTGAAACACTATGGAGGATGTGTAGGGAAGAAACTTGCTTAAACCCATGCCATACAATTGGATGACGTTCGTGTCGCATCCACGTGGCCTGTATAAGATCCAGTTATTTCTTGAGCGATTTTTACTTGTCTGTTTGTTCTGTTTTTGGGTTTTTTAGTCGTATATGGTTTTATTTTTCTTTTGTTTTAGTGATGTGTATGGTTTGGTGTTGCACAAAGAAAGATCATATTATGTGATGGGAAAGGCAATGACGGTTAACTTAGTATGATTTGATGATGTGGCAATTCGATTTGATTCGACCAAGTCAAGAGAAACTCGGCATGATGTGGTAGTTCAATTAAGTTTTTCCTCCTTGGTAGGAAAAAAAAGGTAAAAATTTATCAATCTTTAGTATGAAAACATTTTGAATTCAATTTATCACTATCAAGATCTTCAAATCCTAAATATATTTTTAGAGGATATTTTTTAAACCAAAAGAAGACATTACAGTTTAAATTTGAAATTCAAGTTACGATGACGAAGCAATCCACCTCTTTCAGATGCATAGACAGGAAGCAAAGCTGCATGAAAGTTATAAACATATTGTCATACTAAAAATCTTCTTAGAAAACTTTTCATCTTTGAAGGGGTTTTTCCTAACTTGGACATCAAAGAGTCTCTCTTAAGCTCACTTCTAGTGATTTTCCAATTTCCTTTCCCCCATTTTATTGGTGTTTGTAGGCCAAATCATAACAGTAATTAACTGCATCATTAGTTGGCCTCATTCGTGGGAAATGAATGTCATATTTTCTTTAGATAAAAGAGTGTATGTTTGTGAGTAGATCCATGAATACTGGATTGAATAGAAGTGACACCAACAATACAAAGGAGCAGACAGGGCCTTCACAGTAGGATGACCCTTACTGTGTAACAGCCCTTAAGCAATAGATTCAGGAGCTCATCATAGTTTGCACAAGATACTATTGTAGAATATGCACCATGTCTTGTCCCAAGGCATGCAAGACCACTAGCCTTTGCGGTAATATATGTCGCCCATGAGGCAGAGAGTGATATTGAAGGGAAGGCCAATCGTGAGAAGCCAAACGACGTACAAGGGATAGGACATGGGAACAAAGGGTTAATTAGGTATCAAGAGTATTGGGCATCCAATGGGGTGATAAAGGCAGCGACAAACTTGTTGATGACTCAAGAGGGATTTTATTAAAAAATAACAAAATCCCTCAAACTATATTATTAGTTAGGCAAGGTTTGAAACATATTTGGTTTATAGCAATTCAACTTTTTTGGAGTTGATTTTGCCCTTTGAAAATCCACTGGGAAATCGAGTGTTAGAAACTCGATTTTGGAAATCGAGTTTCAAAGGGCAAAATCGACTCCAGAAAAGTCGAATTGCTATAAACCAAATATGTTTCAAACCTTGCCTAACTAATAATATAGTTTGAAATTTATAGTTATTTTTTTAAAAAACCCACTCAAGAGAACGGAGAAAACAAAGGGGTAAAAATGAATTATTAGGAAAGGAAAAAAGAAAACAAAAGTGTTAACGGGTATAGTGTTGTGGGCTTTAGGCCCAACTAGATTACTTGTATAGCACACATTGTTCTACTACACTCTTACTTGTACTGCACTCATATGCCTCCTATATAAAGGCACTCGTGTATATTCTTTCATTAAGAAATATAATACTATTGAATTTAGTATTTCTAACGTGATATCAGAGCCACTACTCTGACCTTTTCTTAGCAGTCTTGTCTTTATTGATGTTACTCCATTCTCAACATCGCTTCCACCATCACAGCAGCCGCCAAACCTCTTGCCGTTGAACCTCTGACGTCTTCCAGCCGTCGTCCTTGGGTTCCAGACCTGCAGCCGCCGTTGTTGAGGAGTTTCACACTGCAAAGACCACTGCCTTTTGCATCACCGCTGTGAATATTGCTCTGATTAATTTTCTGCAGGTACCACTGAGATCGTCTTGCGCCGATCTACAAACTCGTGGAAGCCTCAATGCCATTGGAGACCGCACTCGCCCCCACGCGTCACTTAAAGGTTCTGTTCCGCAGCTCACCCGCCACTGCATAGTTGGGTTATTTTTCCACGCACTCCCACGCGCTGCGTCATCCGGTTACACACCTACACGCGCCTTAACCCTCCTGCTGACGTCATTGCTGACATCATTCTACCACATCAGCCTAGTTGCGTCATCGTTGACGTCACTTGCTTGCGTCAGCCAATGACATCATCGTTTGACTTCTGGAGGTTTAACCGTTGACTTTTAGTAGGGTTGACCGTTGACTTTTTGCAGTCCAAGTGCTCCTTACCCAGTTTTTCGTGCAGATTTCATTTTTGCATATTTTGCTTTTAAATGAATAATAAGGACAATTCTTCTTCCTTTTGCAACAATCGTCACCAACAATCCAACAAACGTTTTTGCAATTTTTGCAAACGTTTTTGTCATAATATTGAGACTTGCTATTAACGCAACAAATCAGTTGTTTCCATTTTTGTTGCTACAGTTGCTAACATTGAGAGTGTCCGACCTATGGCTCCCGTCTCTGCACAATCTCAGTCTTCTGGATCCACTTTCACCATTTCTAGAGATGACCTTATAAATACCATCGCTAATGTTATTCGTATGGTTGGTAATACATCTTATTCCTTTTCTCTCTCAGCTTTATCTGGTATGTCTCCTACCTTTTGGCTTATGGATTCTGCTTGTTGCAATTACATGACATTTCACTCGTCCTTATTTTCTGACCTTAAACCTACACTGCACCCTTTTAATATTCGCACAACAAATGATTCCACAATGTCTGGTCATAATATAGGTTCTGTTTTGACCTCCAACCTTTCGGTTCTCCGAGTCTTTAATATTCTTGACCTTTCTTATAATTTATTTTCTGTGAGACAATTAGCTGAGTTAGGCTATCGCATTATCTTTGATTATTCTAGGTGTATTGTGCAGGATCTGAGGATGGGACAGGAGCTTGGGACTGGTCTCAGAGTTGAGCGTATGTTTCCCGTGGACAACTTTCGTCTTCCCTTTGTTGCTCATGTTTCTGTTGTTACAGCTGTTACAGTTTCTTTAATTCCTTCCCTTGCACTTTGGCATGCTCGACTTGGTCACGCATTTTCCTCTCGGGTACAACAATTGGCTTCTAGAGGTTTGTTAGGTTCAGTATCTACATAAAATTTCGATTATGTTTCATGTCAGTTAGGAGAACAACCAGCTTTGCCTTTCAATACTAGTGAATCAATATCCACTGATATCTTTGACCTTATTCATTTTGATGTTTGGGGGCCTTCCTCTATTTCTAGTATTGGTGGATCTCGATATTTTGTTGTCTTTGTTAATGGTTACTCTCGCTATAGTTGGATTTTTAATATGAAACATCGTTCTGAATTATTGGAAGTATATTCTAATTTTGCAAAAATGGTTGAAACTCAGTTTTCCAAACGCATCAAAAATTTTCGATCTAATAACGCTTTTGAATACACTTAGTATGCTTTCCAAGCTGTTTTGCATTCCTATGGCACTATTCATCAACTAACTTGTCCAGGTACCTCTCAGTAAAATGGTAGAGCCAAACGAAAATTTCGTCATATTCTTGACACTGTTCGTGCTCTCCTTCTCTCTGCCAAAATTCCTGCTCCTTTTTGGGGGCGAAGCTGCTCTTCATGCTGTTCATGCTATTAATCGCATTCTGAGTCCTGTTATCCAAAATCAAACTCCATATGAGCGCCTTTTTGGGTCACCTCCAAATGATCACCACCTTCGCTCATTTGGTTCTGCTTGTTTCGTTCTTCTTTAACCACATGAGCATAACAAACGTGAGTCTCGGTCAAGACTTTGTTGTTTTCTTGGCTATAAAGAAACTCAAAAGGGGTATCGGTGTTATGATCCTGTCTCGCATCGTCTTCGTATCTCCTGCAATGTCTTTTGGGAACATCGCCTCTTTGTCGAGCTCTCTCACTTCCGTGCCTCCCTATCTTCCTCCTCTATCTTAGATCTTTTTCCAGATGAGGCACATATTCCTTCTATAGCTGCTCTTGATCCTCCTGTAGTTGCTCTTGATTCTCCTGTAGACTTCTCTGTCCAACCACCAAATATCACTGATCCCTTTCCTAGTTCACCCTTTAATGAATAAGTGGAAGATGAACAAGTTGAAGACGAGCTACCCAACCCCAAACCTGAGCTTAGGTCCTCTACTCCTGCTTCGCCTGAAGATCTTGCACAAGACATTTCACCTCGTCACTCAACTCGAGTAAGATCTATTCCTGCACATTTACTTGACTATCATTGTTACATTGCCTTTGCTACACTACACGAGCCTCACACCTATTGTGAGACTTCCACTGACCCTTTATGGCAGATTGCAATGAAAGAGAAACTTGATGCATTATCTAAAAATCATACTTAGGATTTGGTGACACTCCCCCCTGGGAAATCTGTGGTTGGTTGTAAGTGGATCTACAAGATTAAGACTCGCTTTGATGGGTCCATTGAGCGCTACAAAACTTGTCTTGTTGCAAAAGGTTTTACACAGGAGTATGGGATTGATTATGAAGAGACATGTGTTCCGGTTGCTCGTATCTCATCTGTTCGTGCCTTAGCTGTTGCTGCTACCAGTAAATGGGACCTCTTTCAGATGGATGTCAAAAATGCATTCCTTAATAGGGATTTAAGTGAAGAAGTTTATATGCAACCTCTTCCTGGTCTCTCTGTTGACTCAAGCAAAGTTTGTCACATTCGACGTGCACTTTATGGCCTTAAACAAGCTCCACGAGCTTGGTTTGCCAAATTCAGCTCTACCATCTCTTGCTTGGGTTATATGGCCAGTCATTATGATTCTGTTTTATTTCTTCCTCGCACTGACAAAGGCACTATTTTATTGCTCCTGTATGTGGATGATATGATCATAACTGGTGATGACTTTAGTGGCATTCAAGAACTCAAGGATTTTCTCAGTTAGTAGTTTGAGATGAAAGATTTTGGACATCTCAGCTACTTCTTAGGTCTTGAAATCACTCATTCTACAGATGGACTTTATATTACTCAAGCCAAGTATGCTTTTGAACTCTTGTCGAGCTGGACTCACTAATAGCAAGACTGTTGACACTCCAGTTGAGCTTAATGCGCATCTGACTCCCTCCGGGGGGAAACCATTGTCTAATCCCTCTCTTTACAGACGCTTGGTTGGCAGCCTAGTTTATTTTACTGTCACTCGTCCAGATATTTCCTATGCTATTCACCAGGTGAGCCAGTATATGTCTGCTCCACGATCGACTCACTATGCTGCTGTTTTGCGCATTCTTTGATACCTAAAGGGCACTCTATTCCATGGTCTTTTCTACTCTGCTCACTCTCCTCTTATTCTCCGTACATTTTCTGATGCTGATTAGGCAGGAGATCCCACTGATCGCAGGTCCACCACTGGTTATTGCTTTCTTCTTGGTTCTTCTCTGATTTCTTGGCGAAGTAAGAAACAAACTCATGTGGCCCACTCTAGTGCTGAATCAAAATATCGTGCCCTTACTGATATCACATCTGAGCTCCTTTGGCTACGGTGGCTTCTCAAAGATTTAGGTGTGTCTACATCCTCTGCTACTCCTCTTTATTGTGATAACCAGAGTGCCATTCATATTACTCACAATGATGTCTTCCACGAATGGACTAAACACATCGAGATTGATTGTCATTTTATTCGTTATCATTTTGTCCATGGTGCTCTCAAGTTGATCTCAGTCTCCTCTAAAGATCAACTTACAGATATTTTCACCAAGTCAAATCCTAAGGGACGCCTTCATACTTTGGTTGACAACTTCGAGTTGGTCTCACATCTACCTTGAGTTTGAGGGGGGTTGTTAACGTGTATAGTGTTGCGGGCTTTAGGCCCAACTAGATTACTTATATAGCACACATTCTTGTACTACACTTTTACTTGTATTGCACTCATATGCCTCCTATATAAAGACACTCGTGTATATTCTTTCATTGAGAAATACAATACTATTGAATTCAGTATTTCTAACAAAAAGAAAGAGAGGAAAGGGATGGTGCAAGTGTTTTGGGATTTTGGTTTATTAGATTTGAGAATTCAAAAGATAATTGTCTCTTAGAACAAAGAGAGAAAAGATCAAAAAAGGGATTTTTAATTCTCATATTGTATTTTTTTAATGGTAATGCAGGGTGCTTATAGCTGCATGATGTAGTTAATTAATTCCGGGTGAAAAAATTGTTACCTTTTAAACTACAAGTGGCAAAGTAAAATCCCCTTAAACTTTAGGTGGATAATGCGTAATTGTTGCTAATTTTTTAGTATTATTTATTTTATTGTTCAAATTTTAATTTTTCTTATTCAAATATTTTCTATGATTTTTTTTTTTTAATGATCAACATGGGTATAGATATAATGCCAATTATTTGTAATTTTGAAATATAAAATCTGAGATTGATGGATTTCTGAAAGCATTTTATTTTATTTTAATTACAACAAATGCTTTTCAAAAAAAAAAAAAATTACAACAAATGGTGGGAGTGGAATTTGATCACACTCTTGGCCTAAAAAGTAACTTCAACTGTATTGCAGCATTTTGGAGAGTGAAGTTTCTTGGTTTTACGGATCTAACACTAAAATGGGTATGACTTATCTGTGAAAGGCCTAGATTAAATGATTAACTGGACATTTACAAAATGTGATATGCTAGTGGATCTTACTTGCGACATGACCTGGTCCCAAGTGATGGTCTAAATCTACAATTTTCTGGGCTTATAGGCCCCTTTACAAAACGTCTTAACCTTTGGGCCTATATGCCATCACTTTGCCACCAGAGATAAGATCCTTTTATTTATTTTTATTTTTTTGGAGATATGGTCCTTTTAAGAAAGGTAAAAGATTGGTACTAATCCTTTACAAAATTTGCTATATCAAGAAATCAAATGTTTTAGAAGTTACTAAAATATGAGATTTTCTTTGGCTGTATGTAGTTTGAGATTTTCTAATAGAGAATGGAGATAATAAAATGAGATAAATAATATGGGAGTTTCTTTTCTTTTTGTTGGGTAAAGATTAGAAATGAAATGTCCAAAAAAACAATAAAAAATAAACCAAAGTGAGTCATAGTATTTCTTTAACTGGCGTATAAGATATCAAAAATGTATTATTTTTTTGTTGATAGGATCAAAAATGTATTAAAACTTAAAGAAACACACATTGTTGATCCCTGAAATTTACTATAGAAATAATTTTAGTCCTAAAATTTAAACTAATCAATTTTAGTTCGATTTTTCAACATGTTTCATCCTAAATCTAGTTGAGTAACATGGTAATGATGTGGCCTAAATTAAAACTGATGTGACGTTAGGCTTAAAAAAAAAAAAAAAAACCACTATCATGGCCAAGAGTGAAGTTGATCAATCATTCACACAAATTGAAAACCAAAATTACCTTCTTACTACTTGCTCTATCAATTTCTTTTCTTATATATATATATATATATATATATATTGCGAAACTTAAGTATAATATCTTAGGTGTGGTTATTTAGGGTATGTTTGGTAACTGTTTTTCCTCTTATTTTTTGTTTCCAAAAATAATTTTCTATTTTTGAGACTAAAAAATTTATTTGGCAACCCAGAATGGATAGAAAATAAAAACTGTTCTCAAAACTTAATTTGTGAAGGAAATTGAAAACACACAAAAGACTGTTTTCAAACTTTTCAGTTTCTTGTTTTCAAAAGTTAATGAAAACATGCATTTAATTTGATGAATTTGTCACATTAAATGAGTTAGCACTAGAATTCAAATTCCAGTAACAACATATTTCAAAATTTTCTATTTTTTTTTCTTCAAAAAACTATATTTTTAATTTCAACTAACCAAACATGTTTTTGATATAAAAAATACAAGAAAATTGGTTTTTCTTTATATTCCCAAAAACAAGTTTTTGAAAATAGAAAACAAAAATTGTTACTATATATAACCTTAGATTTTCCAATTACATCACTACAAGTGGTGTACATGTATTTCTCCAAGTTAGCATAAACGGTGTTAACCTCCTTTATTACGCTAACAAAGTTTCTCTAAAAAAAAGAAAAGAAAATCAATCAGCCATTGTCGTCTCTCTCTAACCTCAACCTCCACAACTCCACTCTTCCTCCTCCTTTCCTTACAACCTCTCCAAACTCCACCACGTTGCCACCAACATCCTTTATCTCGTCGGAAATTTCTCTAGCGTCCCTTTGAATAACAAAAACATCTTAGCCCCAAAATTTCCAACACTAGAAAAATTCAATCCAGAAGGGGGGGGGGGGCGGTGGGGGGAACAAAACCCATAAATAAATTAATCCATTGAAATCTAACCCATAAAAACCAAAACCTAGAAGTGAGAGATTTTGATAGAGTTAGAGGAGGAGAAAAAGGTGTAAGAAACAAAGACTTTGTAGCGGAATATTAACAATCCATTTTTCGGCATACCTCTCTTAGCCTAAACCAATGATCACACAGGAGTTTCGAGATTGTTATACATTGTCCAAGCCAGCCTTAATGCAGACCAGCAATTCAAACTCGTTATGTATTCCAGCTTGTGAATCCCACGAACAAAAACGTTTCTTTGATGGTGTTGCACACTACTAGAGTGATGAAAATATAACCCACAACCTAAAAGCCTTACAACACTTTATGAACACTATGAAAAATGCATAATTCTTTCTATGTCCAGTGGATATTACTCATGGTGTTTATATACAAACCATTCCATATTTATTGAGTGGGATAGTAGACATAGTGGGGTAGAGTAACAGTTCAAATCATTACTCCATAACTCCTAGATGTTACTCTTGGTGAGGTATAAAAGAGACATGCCCACTTTGGGTGTCCTTTTATATTCCTCTCAGTTTCTAACAAGAGGTGTTGGTGAGCGATGGGGGAGAAAGAAGAGCAGTTCATGCCAGTAGGTGGTGGGTTAGTGGATCACCTTCACGCCATGGGAGGACAAAAGCAAAGGCTTGGGAACTCGTCAACGAGCTAGATGATGTCGGCAGTCATGTGGAAGGAGCTTGTGATGGAAGGAGGAGGAGTAGTGGAGGTTGAGATTTGTTTGAGAGAGGACGGTGGCTGAGTTTTGTTTTTTTTTTTAAATTAAACCAAAAATATTGATATGTTTAAAGATAGATTAACACTGTTTATGTTGATGTGGATTAATTGATACATGTAGTCATGTAATTGGAGAATCTAAAGAACTATACCTATGATACTGTACCTAAATTTCGCCTATATATATTTTGGCAAAGTGGCTTCTTTGATTTCATCCCATTTCATGCTTTAATGAAATTTAAAAATTTTGCATAGCTCACCAAAGGCAAAAATATATTAAGAAGTAAGAACAATGGTTAATGGATGTTATTAAAAGCATTCACATTAGTATCAACAAAATTTTCATTAAACTAACCCAAAAAACTCTACTTTCGCTACTTTAATAAACACATATATATATCTTACATCAGTCTCAATATTTATTTCTTTACTCTATTTAAATATTATTTTTTCTATCTCTAAAAATAAATAAATAAAATTTTTTATAAATTCTTTTTTTTTTGGTAAACTGGAATTTCATTAAACAAAAAACTAAAAGGAAAAACAAGAGCGGGGGTAAACAACACCCCAAGCGTCTGCTAGAAGCTGATACAAAATACAAGAAGGTGTACTAGAATGTAACACAAGCATGTTTGACAATTTAAGCCCTTCTTTAGCCAAAATATCCGCACAATGATTCCTTTCGCGGTGAATGTGGGAGATGTGAACTTCTTCAAAACATTGGAGGAGGGACCTGCAATCAGAAATGAGAGCAATGTGAGGATGATGTGAGGTGGTAGTGTCACTGTGGGATTTGATAATGTTCACAACAGCTTGTGCGTCAGTTTCAACAAGAAGAAATATAATGTTGAGATTTTTCGCGAGTGTCAGGCCGTCCCGAAGGCCCTAAAGTTCAGCGGCAAGAGCATGGGTGAGGCCAATGCCCTTATTGAAGCTAGCAACCCAAGTACCCTTGGAGTCTCTGATCAAGCTTCTTGCCAAGGCCATACCGGGGCTACCACAGGCAGATCCGTCAGTGTTGAGTTTGAAGAAACCCGTAGGAGGGGGGGTCCAACCCATGTTAACCACAACATTTTTCACAGGAGGATTATGAGCTGGGAGGGTGTAGAAAGTATCAAGGCTGAGGGCTTTTATTTTTTTAAGGATGAGTTGGATCACAAAAGGTTGCCCCTCCATGACAAGCTTGTTTCGAGTTGACCAAATGGACCACGCTGCGAGGGGAAAAGAGTAGTTCCAAGGGACCTGGGGAAGGAGCGGAGTGTTTGATGTTGAGGTAGACATAAGCTTGATCCAGTCGGGGAGGTCGAGATTAAAGAAATCGGGTGGGAAATTCCAATTTGAAAGCTCATGCCAGATGGGTTGGACAGTGGGGCAGTCACGAAGAACGTGGAGTGTGGTTTCGACTCCTGAGGGGCAGAGAGGGCAAGCCGTGTCGGGGAGGATGTGCCGTTGAAAGAGGTGGGCTTTGGTTGAGAGATGATCATGACAGGCGAGCCAGAGAAAGGTCTTGACCCTTGGGATTGTGGGGATCGTCCAGAGCCATTTCCAAGGGCGGGCATTAGGATCATGGGTGAGGTCAGAGGCTAGGAGATAGGCTGAACGAAGGTTGAAACAGCCGTTTGGAGAGGAATTCCAGGAGGGGAGATCGTCGAGGGAGGAGTGAAAAGGCTTGGGAGTAGCGTGAATAAGATCATGGAGGTGAGGGGGGAGGACAAAAGAGAGAGTTGAGAAATCCCAGTTGCCATTTGCATGCCACGTGTCCTTGACTTTTAGATGCAAGTCATTTGCATGGAGGGGACCCTGTACGAGGATGCGAAGAGGGCCGTGTCCTGTCTAGTTATCGAGCCAAAAGTTGATGGAATTGCCATTTCGAATCAGCCACCTAGTGCCTAACTTACAAATGGGTTCGGATTTTGTAATGCTGTTCCAAATTGTGGATTTACGCTTGGCTGTATTGGAGGTTAAGTATTTTTTCCGAAAGGTATCAGCCCAAGTAGTGTTTTCATTGGTGTGCACAGCCCAGGCCCGTTTTGCAAGCAAGCTTTTGTTTCTAGGGAGACTCTTCTTGAGATCGAGACCTCCCAAGTGTTTGGGCTTGGTTACAACGTCCCATTTTATTGCATGAAGCTTTTTCTTTGTGGACGAGTCGCCCCATAAAAAATTCCGGTTCAACCTATCGAGCTCGGTGCAAATTCTTGAAGGCAAGAGGCTGCATTGCATTAGGTGAGTAGGCACGGAGGAGGTGACGGAAGCGATGAGGGTCATGTGGCCAGCCAGGGAAAGAGACTTTGCTTTCCAGTTCGAAAGTCTCGCACGGACTTTATCTAAGATAAAATCGAAAGCACGCTTGTTCCGACCATCAGTGATGATGGGCACTCCAAGGTATTTCCCAAAATCCATGGAGCGGCAGATTCTAAGTTCGGTTTCAATGAAGTTGATGTTGTCGTCCTTGGTAAGAGGAGAAAAGAAAATTTTTGATTTTTCGAAATTCACTTTTTGGCCAGAGGAGTTGCAGAAGACGTTGAGAACTCTTTGAATGGCCAGGCAATTTTTTTTTTTAGCTTTGGCGAAAAGAATGAGATCATCGGCGAAAAAGAGGTTATAATTAGCTCAACTAGTAAAATTATATTAAATATTACTCATGGTGGATTAAATGATACCATGGAGGTTATATTTAATATTTAACTATATTAAATATGGGTTATAGTTAGCTCAACTAGTAAAATATTTTCTTGCCCAAATAAGATATATGAGGTTTGTATGGCACCAGGGTGCCCAGATCCATTCGGGCCTTAAGCTCTGGCCTAACAGCGTGGCCCATGGCCCCAATCTCTTTCTACCTAAAACCACAGTCCAAACCCACACAAATTCCAGGCCCAAGTTTCGTCACTTGATTCTTGCTCGACAAACCCGAGCAATGAAGAAAGAATGGCGTTCAGACACACCATCCCTTGCATGCCCGGCAGTGCCTTAGGGAACGTCGTTGCCAAGCATAACTGCGGGAGTGGAAACCAAGTTCCAAGGCCACTCTCACCGCATTCCACTCCCACCTAACCACCCACTTATGATTAATGATATTGGACCTGCCATTGCACTAATCATGAAAGTAATCATAGTCTCTCCACTAGTTTAGAGCTATAAATATGAGAAGTTGGAGGAAGAAAGGAGGTTGTTGAAAGGTTCACAAGAAATAGAGAATAGAGAGAAAAGAGTAAGAGAGAGAGAAAGAGCTTCATCGAGTTTCTGTGCCGAGAATAACCCAGAGTAGGAAATCTCAAACCCACTTTACAAATAAGTTGTGAGCCCAAGTGAGGTTAGGCCCAAAAGCCTCATTTCTGGTGTGCACAAGGTTCAAACCCCGATTGTGCCAAATGATAAAAAGTAATCCTCATAAAGCAGATGCTATCATTTGAAATTATATTGAATCTATCAAAAGAGTATACTTTTTTATCCTTAAAAAAAAACTATATTAAATTACCAAATTTTGATATATAATCGAAGTAGAATAAATATTAAATTTTATGTTAAATTAGTTGAAACTTTTGGTAATAGAATCTTAGTGGGAGTCCTTGAACGGATTCTTAAAAAAAAAAAAAAAAAAAAAAAAAAGAGAAATTTTTTAAATATACTGAACCTTAGGTGATAGAGTTTTGACTAGGGTAAACCATATTAACTTAATGTTTAGGTGTCTTAACCTCATAATAAAGAATAACCACGTCATAAATTGAAATATTATTGTATTTATCAAAAAGAATGAAAAAAAAAGTGTAACCACTTGTCGTATAGAGAAGATTGTTATTTGTTGCATAGAGAAAATAGTTACTTGACGCAATCACGACTTCTAAAATTCAACTTTTATTTTGTAGTATATGATTATTTATTATTTTTTTTATGTAATTGTTAAGTAATATAATGTGATTGTTGTATAATAAAAGTAGTATCAAGATCTTGGGTGCACAATCAAGACAAAGAACGTCAACATCTCAGTTGATGTTGATGCTGATATTGCCAAGGTGTATGGCCTAGATCGATTGAGTCATAATTGTGTGTCCCCCTCTTTTTTTTTTTTTTTTTTTGGCTTCTATTGTTCTTATCAGTGTTGTGTGATGCATATGATTCTCTTTATTGCTGGTTGGTATTGAGTGAAAATAATAAATAAGAGTTGTGGAGAGTTACATTGATTCTCCTAGGGTATAAAGTTGCTGGAGAGTATTACAAAATTGTTGATGTCCTAATATGTTGTGCGATATTCAATTAAAAAAATACAGGATAGGGCAAAAGATTACTTATCAAATTAGGAAGTAACAGAGAATATAATTTTAAATATAAAATAATAAAGGAAAAGAAGGCACGTAACTAACTTTAATTAATCTATTAAGAATTCATAATTGATGGTAGATGGAGTTGTTTCCAAGAAAAATATTATGTTTACAATATTTTCATAATAAATTTAAAGTGGTAGGTTTTTACTAGTTAGTGGACAAAAAATTAATTTTAGTTGATGAGTTTAAAGTAAAATCAATAACAATTTACCACTTAATTAAGATTTATTTTAAAAAATATTGTAAAAATAGGACTTATAGTTTTGGAAAGAAAGTGACGAGAGCTCCGTACAAGAGTGATTCAAGGTTAGAAGAGGACAGAGTCATAGAACTTAGGATAGGTCATAGCTAGCAAAGTGTCCTGTGTCTTGTTTCCGTATATACATGCTTTAATTTTTCACACAAAACAAGATGCAAACTGACAAACTAGCATTATTCGATATAATACCAAAAGAAGACTTATGTACTCATTTAAGTTTTAAGTCGTGACTTCCATAAGATAGCTATCCTCCCCCTCCTCCAGTGCACTGATTGAGATACAGGTGTGAATCGTTGCACCAAGCTCAACCCAAAGTCCTGTTTATGTTATGATTTATGACCATGAGAAGACAGAATTAGAAAAATGACGAACAGAGATGTATACATGTCCCGTGTCCGGTTTTTGGACACCTATCATCATACTTTTCACACAAACATCATACAAACTCTTGTCATTTTACACGACCATAAATAGCATCTACCTACTGAGGAATGTCCCCATTTGATAGAGTGGTTTAACATGTTTTTAGTTTTTAAACAATATTATATGTATTTTTACACATTTTTTTACTCACACACATTTTTATACACATTTTTATTCACACGTATTTAAAAAAAAATACAAACAACGTTATTAGAACAATGTTACCAAACGGCACCTAAATATCATAGGTAAAAAAAGTAAGAACTAAGTACACTTCAATTAAGGGCCCTAATTTGTGTTGTATCTATGTCATACTAGTCGTTTTATGTTATAATTTTTTAAAAATTGTTCATCACTGTGTTGTACTCGTGTGCATACCAATATTCGCGTCTATGTCCGTGCTTCCTAGTTAAAAACTACACACTCACTCATGCATACACACTTGAAATGTGTGTAAGAATGTGTATAATAAGGTGGGTGTAATATACACTATCCAAATTCAAAGTAAGTGCTCGTTTGAATAGGAAGGCTGCGTTTCCTGCATCTGGCGTTTCATGTTTCTTCACTTTTTTTTTTTGTTCCCCTGCTGCTGCGCACTCTTTTATGGGACAACGGCTACTGTTCATGTGAATAGTAGCCGGCAATTGTTGGCTTTTCAGGCCTTTTATCAGTTCTGTGGGTCTCGTGAACAGTGCACGGGACCCACAAATCTCACTTTTCAGCAATTTTTTTAATAAAATTGAGTCTTACGGTATTATTTACACATTTAAAAATTATTTTGCTACAGTATTTTTCAGTTTTCAGTTTTCAGCTGTATCCAAAAATATTTGAGGAACCAAATTCTTGTGTGATATATCTACCTAGCTCGGTTTAGAAATTAAACAAGAGCAATGGAGCAAAATTACCGTAGCATAGGTGGTAGGTGTAGGCATCAACAAGTGCACGTGACCCCTATAGCTGTTTTCGTAAGAGGCCATTGATATGTCCTCATCATAATTTGTCGTTATTTTCTCTTCGAGTCCCTATCACTTAAAAAAAAAGTTTAAACATGCTACTCAATTTTTAGAATCGATTTTATTTTGGTCTTCAAAGTTCTAACAAATGTTTTGTCCAAAATATAAGTCTGGTGCCTAAATTTTAGTTAATGATTAAAGTGACTGATTTTAGTCTCTAACAAAGTTAAAGTGAATATTTTAATTTCGTTCTTAATAAACTTAAAGTGATCGATTTTAATCCCTAACAAACTTACAATAATCAGTTTCAGTCCTTACAAAAATATAACATGTCGGTTTTTTATTTGTCACGTCAGTTTAATTTTAAGGACTAAAATCACTTATGGGCTAAACTTTTCAAATTTGTTATCTAGTTAATGTGTGAATGTATTCCGATACGATTGTGAACTGATTTCGTACTATTTGCTTACCAAGAAAATTGAGGAAAATGAAGCAAAAGAAAGAAGACCCCCCTAATCTAGTGGAAGGGTATTTACTATTTAGGCTCCTACTAAAATGGGCTAAAGGAGTTCACTTCTGGGTTGTCAACTAGAAGGAAGATGTTAGGCATTTGACAGCAGTGCTGCTATCTTAAACTACAGTACAGGGTAGAGATAGTTAAATAATTTTTTTTCTATATTATAATTGGCCTTTTAATGTGACATGTAAGCATTCTGTTAGATACATCAGTATTTTTCGTTAGTCAGGTTGTTTGACATAAAAAAATTTGTTGATGACCCAAATAAAACTGTTCCTAAAAATTGAGGATAAAAAACATATTTAAGCAAAAAATAAATTAATAAATAAATAAAAAGACAATTGATTAATTACTGAAATGTATATTATTAATTTTTATATAATACCAAATGTTTATAAATATAAAAATATGAAACGGAGAATTTGTAGAAAAAACTAGAGATAATTATTATTTAATTAATGTTTTTCATAAAAATAAAAGAAAATTAAGCTAAACTTGTTTCATGTTATGTTATTTTAGTCAAGTAAAACTTGTGATGGATTAGTTCTAATCGTTTTCACGTTGACATGGAAAAAAAAGGTTTCAAAAAGGCTGATTTGGTAGTAGAAAGAGAAACTACAATATAGCATTTAATTAACAAAAGTATATGAATATCCGGATAGTTAAAGGTGAAAAGCACAGCAAAGTAATATAGAAAATGAAGAAGAAAACAGAGAAAGTTTAGAGAAGAGAAGTGATTCCAAAGGAAATGAGAAATTCTGTTATTACATTCATTGATCTGATACAATCCCCAAATATATATCCCTAACTGTATCCGTATAATGTAGAATGGAATAACAAATCCTAATCAACCCATTCTAGATCACTGACACGTGTACATCCTCTTATTCTTCCTTATGCTACCTGTAGTTTAGCCTATTATAACTATACTACAAGTCGTTTACCAGCTACTTTATCATCAACTTCAGTGGCTCTGTCATCAGCCTTGCTGTCTTGTGCTTGAGCCTTTACCTCAGCTTGTATAAGTGCCTTTACATCCCCCTTCAAACTGAGGGGAGGAACACCCATCAGTTTGGAAGCAAGATCAAGAAACCGAGGAGAGGGAAGAGCCTTGGCAAAAATATCAGCTAGCTGATCAAGAGTAGAAATAAAATTAAGCTTCAACTCCTTAGCAAGAACTTTCTCACGAATGTAATGATAATCCACTTCAATATGCTTGGTACGAGCATGAAAGATGGGATTGGATGCCAAAGCAGAGACATTATCACACCAAAGCATAGGAGGAAAAGTCAAGAAGATACCCAAATCTTTAAGAATCATCCTAAGCCAACTCAACTCAACTCAACAGCAGTAGTAGCTAAAGCCCTGTATTCGGCCTCAGTAGAGGACCTAGCCACAGTCAGCTGCTTCTTAGCAAACGAAGTGATAGGGGAGTTACCCAAAAACACCACCATACCAGTAATGGACTTCCTATCAAGTGGATCACCGGCCCAATCAGCATCACAGTAGTTGAAAGGGCCAAAGGACCAGGCTGAAAATGAATACCATGATGTAAAGTACCCTTGATATACCTAAGAATCCTCTTGGCTGCCACAAGATGATGCTGAGTAGGCTTGCTCATAAATTGACACACTTGCTGGACAGAAAATGCCAAATCTGGCCTGGTGAAGGTCAAGTATTGCAGCCCACCAATCATGCTTCTAAAAACTGTAGGATCATGTAGCAGAGGGCTGGATTGAGAGTTGACATGAACTATGGGAGAGCAGGGAGTAACACAAGGCTTGCAGTCCAACATTTTAAACTTGGTCAGTAAATCCAATGCATACTTAGATTGATGTACAAACAACCCTTGAGAAGTAGACTCAATCTGAAGACCAAGAAAATAAGTAAAAGGACCTAGATCTTTCAAGTCAAAAACTTTGGCAAGCCTTGAAACCAAATGATCAATGAAAGAAGTACTATTCCCAATAACAATAATATCATCCACATATAGAAGTAGGTAGACCACAAAAGAATCATTATGCAAGATGAACAAATTGAAGTCTGCAGATGAGGAATGGAAACCAAGATGAAAAAGCTCAGAGGTAAAGTTATCAAACCAGGCCCTATGAGCCTGTTTAAGACCATAAATTGCTTTGTGAAGCTTGCATACATAGTTAGGATGAACAGGATCCACATAACCTTGAGGCTGTGACATGAAAACCTTTTCTTGAAGCACAGCATGTAGGAAGGCATTAAAAACATCCAGCTGCTTCAAGGACCAATGATTCTGAACTGCCAAAGCTAAGACAATCCTGACAGTTACAGGCTTAACAACTGGACTAAAGGTTTCATCATAGTCCAAGCCATATTGTTGTAAGAATCCCTTAGCAACCAACCTTACTTTATATCTAGCAATGGACCCATCACAGCCCCTTTTAATTTTGTACACCCACTTACAATGAACCACATTCTTATCAGGAGGAAGAGGGACTAAGGACCAAGTATTTTGCTTTAATAGGGAATTGTACTCAGAGTCCATAGCTTCAATCCAGTGTGGAAATCTAGAAGCAATATGAAAGGTAGGAGGTTCCTCTTGAACATAATTTCTCACAACAACATAAGCTTTGGGCTTGAATATGCCATGTTTGGATCTGGTAAGCATAGGATGAGTATTGGGAAGGGAATTAGGAGCAGATGGGACAACTGATGTAGAGGGCACTATAGAAGTGGAAATATCAGAAGAGGAAGACTCAATAGGACTCGAGGAAGGCATAATATCAGAAGGTGGTGAAGTACCATTGGTAGGAGCAATAGTAGGTACAATACAGCCTTCATTAGACTCAGATAAAGGTGAAAAGACAGTAGGTAAAGTGGTAGAAACAACAGACAAGGGAGAGATAGAAGAACCGGGTAAAAGTGTAGATATCCAAAGGTCCAAAGAAGGCTTGACAGAAGAGATATGGACAGAAGAATCAGATGGAGATGTGGGGAGAATAGGAAAGTCAAACTCATGGAAAAGGACATGTGGAGTGATATAGACCTTTTGAGTGTTAGGATCAAAACAAATATACCCCTTGGATAATGGAGGATACCCTAAGAAAATACATTTAGAAGACCTAGGCTGAAGTTTATGAGCTGTATAAGGTGTTAAAAGTGGAAAGCAAGCACAACCAAAAGTTTTGAGATTATTTAAAGAAGGAGGAGAGTGAAATAACATTTCCCAAGGAGACTTAAAGTCTAACACAGAGGAAGGAAGTCTATTTAATAGGTAGATGGCAGTGCTAAAAGCATAACACCAATAGGAGGAAGGAAGGTTGGACTGATATAGCATGGACAAACCACTTTCAACTATTTGTCTATGCTTCCTTTCAGTAACTCCATTTTGCTGAGGAGTATAAGGACAAGAAAGCTGATGGTGAATACCATGATCTAAGCAAAGGGATTTAAAAGAATTATTAATATATTCACCCCCACCATCAGTCCTAAGGGTTTTGATTTTAACCCCAAATTGATTCTCCACAAGAGTTTTAAAATGCAAGAAAACAGTAAATAATTCAGACTTTTGTTTAAAAAGAAACAGCCAGGTAAATCTACTAAAGTCATCAACAAAAATGACATAGTATTTATATCCAAGTACAGAAGGAATAGGAGCAAGGCCCCGAACATCACTGTGTACAAGTTGTAAAGGACAAGGACTAGACTTAACATGTTGTGGAAAAGGAAGTTTGTGCATCTTAGCACTTATACAAGACTTACATTGAAAGCAAATGTCACTATGAACAAAAATTGCAACATGATTATTGAGAAAAGATAAAGCAGAATGAAGAAGCTTAGAGCATGGGTGACCAAGTCTTTGATGCCACAGCATTGCCTCATTGGAAACAGGAGCATGGACAGAGGACTTGAAAGCAAGAGATGAAGAAAAGGCTGAATCAGCAGAGAGGTGTGAGGGAAAAGGAATGAGATATACACCATCCTTACTCAGGCCTTGATAAAGAACCTTCCCCATAGCCAAATCCACAATTAAGAACCGATTGGCATCAAAATAACAAAATGCATTGTTTTGTAAACACAGTTTGTGAACAGATAAAAGATTGGAAGCCAAATCAGGAACCCTAAGAATATTGTCTAAACGAAAACAATGAGAAGAGGTTTGAAGCTTACCATTTTCAACATGAGTCACAGGCAATTCTTGCCCATTTCCAACAGTAACAGATTCTTGACCATTGGTAGGTTGTGATGTTAGAGAGAGCTGAGAAAGGTCAGGGGTAACATGATCAGAACACCCTGCATCAGTAAGCCAGCTTGAGGAATGTGATGAAGCAGAGTTAGTTGTTGCTGTCATAGCACTAGCAGCCATTGATGCCAATTTGGATGGAGCATGTCTGCCTTGATAGGCAAAATTCATGCGATGGTAACAATCCAAGGCAGTGTGACCATTCTTGCCACAAATTTGACAAGTAGGTCTTGAAGACTGAGATGAGCCTTGAGACTGAAAGGAGGGAAAACCAGAACCATTTTTGTGTTGGAAAGTAGGAAGTTAAAGAATACCATTTGCATTACCAGAGGACTGACAAGAGGATTGACCATGATTAAACCCAAAATTAGGGCCAAAATTATTAAATCCTCTGCCACGACCCCTCTGATTTCCATTTCTACCTCTTCCTCTAGTGGTACTCTGATTAAAACCACTTTGAAGAAACATAGCCATAGGTGTATCCCTAGTCTCAAACTTCTTCTTAATGGCTCTCTCTTCTGCATTCAACAATGTATTCAACTCCTCTATAGTAACTATATCATTACGGGTCCTTATAGCATAATAAAATGCACTATATTCATTTGGTAAAGCTTCTAAAACCAAATGTATAAGCTCTTCCTCATCAACCAACACAACAACAGAACTTAATCTATCCCTAGCTTCTTTGATTCTTTGAAAGAAATTATCCATGCTTTCAGGACCTTTCTTAATACTTAATAATTCATTCCTCAAGCTTAAAACATGAGAACGAGATACAGAAGCAAACCTTATTTCAAGCACAGTCGAGACTGCCATCGCAGTTCTCTGACCCACTGTGAGAGCTAGAATTGATGGAGATAACGTAGAATTGATAAAGGTGAAAAGTGCTTGCTCTTTGCTTCTCCAACTGATATACTCTGGATTAGATTCTCCAGTAAAATTTCCAGAGCTATCCTTCAAGAAAGAATCAGGAGCTACACATGAACCGTCAAGAAAACTGATCATTGCATAGGCCTCGAGAATCACACCGATTTGATGCTTCCAGACGATATAATTGGTGAAATCGAGTTTCACGGCCATCATGCTTGACATACTTGACAAGAGAAGCAACGAAGGATTTACCAAAGAACTTGTGGCTGAAGCGGTTGAAGAAGTTGTTGACGAAGTTGTTGAAGAACTGGAGCTCGGAGCAGAAGCCATTAATGGTGGCTCTGATACCATGAAAAGCACAGCAAAGTAATATAGAAAATGAAGAAGAAAATAGAGAAAGTTTAGAGAAGAGAAGTGATTCCAAAGGAAATGAGAAATTCTGTTATTACATTCATTGATCTGATACAATCCCCAAATATATATCCCTAACTGTATTCGTATAATATGGAATGGAATAACAAATCCTAATAAACTCATTCTAGATCACTGACACGTGTACAATCTCTTACTCTTCCTTATGCTACCTGTAGTTCAGCCTATATAACTATACTATAGGTCGTTTACCAGCTGCTTTATCATCAGCTTCAGTGGCTCTGTCATCAGCCTTGCTGTCTTGTGCTTGAGCCTTTACCTCAGCTTGTATAAGTGCCTTTACAAAAGGTATATGAATCTCCACCAGACCACACTACCAGCATTTAATTAACAAAAATATAGTAACTCTTTTCTAGTCAAATGCAAACTCTCTATACTATTCACTCTCTACTCTATTGGAATTTCGTGCCTCATCATTACACCAATATGAGTCATACGACTAAAGGAGTGCATTTCGATCATAACAAATTTTTTTTTTTTTATGAACAAAAAGTTTTATTAACAAACACAAAGAAATAGAGTCTAAGCAGCAATTACAACATTAAATTGCTCTGAATTTATTATATTCATAAAAGGGCTAGGAGCATAACCCTGAACAAAACATCCAAACAAATTTTTCCGAAGGCACTATGAAGCTAGTACATGGGCTACTTTGTTTGATTTTCTTGGACTCCACCTAAAAACAAATTGCTGGCCACAGAATGCCCAAGAAAGAGTATCGACAGATATGGTTGAGATTCTCCAAGGCAGCACATCAGTAGGGGCTTTAAGAGCTTCAATACATGCTTTGGCATCACTCTCAACCACTACATTCTCAAAACCACAATCAATTGCTAAATGAGTCGCCAAATTTATGGCTTCAGCCTCTGCTTGGAGAGAGAAATTGGTTTCCACCCATTTAGACAAGGAGAAAATCAGAGCCCCTCTCCAATCTCTCGCCATAATGGCAATAAATGAATGGTCTAGCCCTACTATTGCATCACAATTTATCTTTACAACTCCTTGCTCAAGTTTGTTCCAAGAAGAAACAAATGGTCTAGGGGACATTAGTGAGCACAACAAGGTGTTCATTAAATTTTTTTCAAGATTATTTGGAGATTTTTATGTGGGAAAAACTTAATTCCTTTATGAACAGCTTGATTTCTAGCAAACCATAGTTGCTCCAACACCAAAGCCCTAATTAAAAGGAACTCCTCGTTGTCAGAAGAGCCATGGAAAGAAACTTGGGGGGATAAATGAAAGTTTATAAACTGACCTGGATTATAAAACTGCATTGCATCTGGTCTGCACTCCCAAACATGACTAGCCCACAAAGATCTGGCCGCATGACAGAATACAAAAAGAAGTAAGGTGGATTCAGGTGAGGCATCACATAGAGGACAGTTGGGGTCCATGGATAGGAAGAATCTTATAAATTTTTCCTTAGTGGGAAGAATATCTGAGGCAGCTCTCCATAAGACCATTTTAAGCCTATAATGTACTTTTGATTTCCAGATTTTTGACTTCACCTGGTCAGGCTCAATGGGATCGGATAGAGCTAGAATTTCCTTATATGCCAACTTCACTGAGTGTTTCCCATTATGGGATTTCAGTCATAACCAATTATCCTCCCTTTGGCTTACTTTGACTGGAATCCTGTTGATAGCTTTGGTTGAGTCTTCAGTAAATAATTCATAGAGTTTTGACTCGGCCCACATTGATTTATCTGGAGTTAGAAGTTGTGACACCACCAGGCAATTTGATTGATTTTCAGGTGACAAAGGCACCGGTCTATGACTTGGTAGGTCTGGCACCCAAGGATCTTCCAACATGAGAATACTTTCACCATTGCTAACTTGCTTACAAGCTCCAGCCATAAGAATATGCCTAGCAGATTCCACACTCTTCCATGCCCAAGAAGCCTTTTTGGATGGTTCAACATTGAGCAAATTTCTTCTCACCTTGTATTTGGAAATAAGTGCTTGCACACATGGCCGGTTGGATTGATTTAAAATCCAACAAGCAACTTTGGAGAGGAGGGCCATATTGATATAAAAAAAGTGCCTAAAACCAAGGCCACACAAATTTTTTGTTTGGCAAAAATTGTCCTAAGCTAGAGGAGTAAAATAGTGGTTTGAATTCTTTGATGGGCTCCACCAAAAATTTCTTAACATGCTATCCATCTCCTCACATAGACATTTTGGTATGAGAAAGCTTGACATAGTATATAGCGGAGTAGCCAAGGCTACAGATTTCACTAGTGTTGCTCTTCCCATCCAAGACAAAGATTTGCTCTTCGAACTGCTTGCCTTAGATTTAAGGTTTTCTTTGAGATAAGCAAAGACCTTCTTACTGCTTGAGAGGAATAAAGGAACTCTCAAATATTTAGTACCTTGGGGTAACTTCTTTAATCCTCTTTGATTCCAAAGCTGGTTCAGAAATTGAGATTGAACCCCCTTTGAAGCAAAGACACCTGATTTCTCAAAATTGATTTGTTGGCCTGACAACTCACAATATCTTCACAGGATGTTCATAATCTCATTGATCTCTGAATGTTTTGCCTTGCAGACCAATAAAACATCGTTTGCATAGAAGAGTTTTGAGATTCTTGGTGTTGAAGGGGCAATCTTAATGCCATTAATTAATCTTTGGGCCATGCTTCTATTGATCATTCTAGCTAGAACTTTACTCCCAATAATAAAAAGATAAAGGGATAGGGGATCCCCTTGTCTTAGGCCTCTCGAAGGATTGATGCTTGCACCCTTTCCCCCATTTAGCAAAAGAGTGAAACTCACAGTGGAGATACATTGATATATGAGATTTATAAACTTCTGATGAAAACCAAAATTTTTTAATACCTGAACTAGGAAAGGCCACTCCAATCTATCATAAGCCTTTTGAAAGTCTAACTTTAATCCCACAAGCCCCTTTTTCTTCTTAGTGGTGGAGAAAGAGTGCACAACTTCTTGGGCCAACAAAACATTCTCTGCTATATTTCTGTTAGGGACAAAAGTAACTTGTGCAGCTATTAGTTTATCCAACAGAGGTCGTAATCTTGCCACCAAAATTCTTGAGATAACTTTGTAACAAAAATTGCATAAGCTAATAGGTCCGAAGTGCCCAAAATTATAAGCACCTTGAACCTTTGGGATTAGGGTGATGAAGGTCTTGTTCATATCCTTTAGTAGCCATCCATCTCTGAAAAAACTTTGAACTGTTTGTATGAGTTGCTTCCTGACAATTTGCCAGAATTTTTTGAAAAATAATCTAGCCATACCATTTGGCCCAAGGGCTTTTAGTGGATTCATCTCAAATATAGTTCTTTGAATTTCTTCTTCTGAAGGGGTCTTGAGCAACTTTTCATTTTCGGCTGTCGAGATACTTGGTTCAATTAGATTCTCCAAGTCAGTAGGGAAGGATGGATTTGAAATGCTATATAGCTCATTGAAATGATCTTCAAAATACTTTTCAATATCCTCCCTGCCATAAATTCTCTGCTCATTTTCTAATTTAATCTCTGAAATATTGTTTATTCTTCTTCTAATCAAAGTGGAGGCATGGAAAAATTTTGAGTTCCTGTCCCCCTTTTTTAGCCATAACTCACGAGACTTTTGCTTCAATCTAAGCTCTTCTTTGGTTTGCCACTCTTTTAATTCCATCATAAGACTTGCTTCTTCCTCTAAAGCTTCTTTACTGGGAGGTTTTGACTAAATTACCTCAATGCGCCTTTCTAGATCTTGGATTTTAGTTTTGGTTTGTCCAAAAATGATTTTGTTCCACTTACTCAACATACAACCTGTATGGGAGATTTATTTCATTAGATTGAATCCATGGAATCCAAAAAAGTCTTTTCTCCAAACTTGGTCAACGACTTCCTCACACTTAGGACCTTTTATCCACATTGCCTCAAAGTGGAATGGTTTATTGATGTTGTTATTTTCAAAATGAGTATCGAGAAGTATAGACTTGTGGTCAGAGGTAGGGGCAACCTAATGCTTTATTCCTGTATTAGGAAACATATCTTGCCACTCCTGGTTGCAGCGTGCCTAGTCTTATCTGATTCTTACATGAACTCCACCACTTCTACGACCCATGTATATTGGGGCCCATGGAACCTAAGCTCAATAGCCGCTGTATTGGATAGGAAGTTACGAAAAGGCTTGGGGGAATAATCCCCTCTACTGCTCCCACCACACTCATCGGAGTTAGAATTGTAACTATTGCAATCGCCCCAAAGCATCCACAGGCCTAAAAATGTTGTTGTAAGGATTGTGACTAAATCCCAAATTGCTCTCTATGGGCAACTTTAGGAGGTCTGTAAACAAGAAGGAGAAGCCAAATATCTATAAGTGGATCAGAATATACTAAACATGCAATGATATTTTTATTGTCAAAGATAACTTCCAAATTAACTCCATGAACCCAATATAAAGCCAAGTCACTTGATTTGTTTTCCGCATTTACATAAGAGCATTCTCTAAGCTTCAAACATTCTTTAATTTTTTCTACCCTAGGAGACTTTGCTTTAGACTCAGAGATGAAGATAATATTTGGGCTTTCTCTATGAACCAAAGCCTTGAGAGCTATGACTATTGGGGCTCTACCAGCACCCCGACAATTCCAAGATTGAATTCTCATACCCAAGACAAGAGCAACAATTTAATATAAACACCCCCCCCCCCTTCAATAATTAAAGGACTACAGCATCCAAATCTAATAGGTTCACAATTCCAAAACCAAAAATAGCATCAAACCTCAAAGAAACCTAGAAATTATAGCAGCAGAAATAATAAATCCAGTTGGAAGAGTACTCACCAAAAAACGCGAATCACTGTTGAAGATTGGAACTGATTTGGTGATGGCTGAGAATAAATAGCAGCGAGACCCACTAGCCATAGAAAAACACTTACTACTGGCGGAGCGAGACTCACCGATGGCCGACGAATAGTAGTAGAAAGACAATACCCACAAGGAGTAAAGGAAACCCACGAACAAGGCAGATGAGACTCACTCAAGAGTAGAGAAATACCCACAAAAGGCAGGGAATGGTCAACGACGAAGCTAGAGCTCTTGAAGCGGCCAAGATAGGCTCGAGCGCACGATAGCAAAAAAGGCTAATCATGCGCCGAGAGGTTTTTGGTTCGTCTCCATAACAAATTTTTATTTTTTGAAATATTAGAAATACTTATATAATATATGTTGCAACCCTGGCAAATGGAGCCGCTAGTCTTCCAAGCACTTTTTTCTTTTTCTTTTTTGAGAAGGAATACTATCAACTTTCATTTTAAAAAAAAAAAATCAGTCATAATCTTCCAAGCATTTAAGTGAATTATTATAATAGTTAATAAAAATTTAGTCACTTGTCTAAGAGAGAGAAGATATATAGCCACTTGACACAACTACAATTTTAACTTCTATTATATGGTATATGAAATTATTTTCATATACATACATACATACATATATATATATATATATATATAAAAGTAATATGTTGTCACTGATATAAATTAAAAGTGATGTTAATAATACTACCATGTGAATAATGATGTTGCACAAATTAAACTATGAATTTGAAAGTAAATATTGGGCAATTATGATCCATTGATTGGTTGAGAGGGGGTGGGAAAGCCTCGAACTTCAAGGGTTGGTTTAAGTGGTGGGTTTAACTAACTTGATATTTGAACATTCCTGTGGGTTAGAGCTTTTATTATTTGCAAGATAATTGTTGGAAAAAAAATGCATGAATATATATATGTGTGTGTGTGTGTGTGTTGAGGGGGGACGAAAGCTATATTAGAAACCATAATGACAAATGTAGATTCAAGGAAGGAGCCAGAACTTGAAGTTAGAAGGGCGGGTCTGTTGTTGGATATGTGCGGCGATTCCGACCTCTAACTCTACTACTACTTAGCCACTTGAGGGACTTATTTTTTTGGTGTTTGTGACTTTGATGTTGCTGCTGGGTAAGGACAAAATAATTTTATTTAGAATTTTTCAAAGGGCTGGGTTTTTTGTTTTGGGTAAAATTGGTTGATTGGACTTATTTTGTTTTATATTTATTATTGGTAATTTTTGTTGTTGTGCTAATTTTTTGGTCTTTTATAATTTGTTTTAGATTTTAGATCTATAGATTTTATTTATTTATTTATTTTTTTTAATGGTCTTTATAAGGAGGAATGCTAGAGTTACAAACTTTTACAAATTACTAATATAGTGAGTGGTTATTGCTAAGTAAAATAGTGGTGTAAGCGGTGGACCAAGTGCGAACCAATATAAATTTTCTACCTCAATAGTTTATAAAAATGTTGTAGAAAAGTTTGTAATAATAACATTACTCTAAAAAAATTAATGATGTTATTAAAAGAGGACAATATGTAATTTTATAGAAAAAAAAATGCTAAAATTAGTACCCGAGTATATACTTTTTTATATATATATATATATATATATATATATATATATATATTGGGGGGGTGTGGGGCGCATGGCCCATTCCCCCCACGTCAAAGCTTGCCTTCGTCCCTGTATAGATTTACATTCTAAATCATTAAGTAATGCAGTTACATACATATTGTATTCTTGTAAGAAATATAATGACAAATACTCTTGAGTGTTTATAACCTAAGATATTTTAAAAATAATAAATGTAATTCTTATAAAACTTCTAGGAATAAATCAAATATAAGAATTTTCATATTTTCATGAGCTATTCCTATTCAAATAAAAAATATAGCTATAGTAATATTTTTGGATATTTAAATTTCTTAGACATCACTTTCTGGAAAATCTAAATACATTTTGGGGACTATACATATCACATTCTTCCAAACAAATTCTAGTTTAAATAAATTTTTAATGCTTTTATTACTATTATACAAGAAAATATTTCTTTTTTATAGTAATTCTTCCATTTAACTACATTATTATGTTAGATATCCTTTTGTGACAATCAGATAATGGGTTTAACTGTTTAATGGACTCGATGGACGTATCATAAACATGGAGGTTTTAAGTTCCATCCGCTATACTATTGCTCCAAGAAGTTTTTGGATGAAATTAATAATATGACCAAAAGTTAGAACATCAATTCTTTAAACATTTCCACTTCACAATCAAACTCACCAATCACCATCAAAAGTAACGTCATGAAAATCACTAAAAATTTATTAACTCAACTCTTTTGAAAAATATTGTAAACATTATCATGTCTGAAACATTACTCTCCAGAGCGTGCACAAGAACCAAGAACCAATGCAATAGAATAGAATAGATAGCTACTAATTTAAATTTTCCCTTAAGGTAATAAAATTGAAGTGCAAAACTATATTTTTTCTTTTCCTTTTTGGGATAAATTATTTGCTATTTTTAGAGCTTTTTTCCCCTTAAAAAGGTAAAAAACAATCTACCAAATTTCTTACATTGACTAATCGAACTTCCTACTTTGTCCTTGTAGACTAGACCAATAAGTACAAACAACAAAAACAGAGATACTTTTTTTCCGCCGACGCTAAGAGCATTGTTAGGACAATGTAAATTTACATAATTTTTACTACAACTTATCACGTAGCGAGTAGTAGAAATGTGATGGTGAGTTTACATAAGTCCACATTTTTACCACTCACATCTCACTATATGACAAGTCGCAATAAAAGTTGTGTAAATTTACTTGGTCTTAGCATTTTTCTCAAGGTTAAAGAAAAGAAAAATGAAACCTAAAAGATTCACTCGTGGTCTCTATTGACTTAACGAGCTATATCAGTCTGCAAAGAAGCTTTGAACTCCGCCTGTTCTGCCTCCCACTTGGCCTTAGCAACTACCCCATCATGCACAGGCTCGTATTCCTAATCAAACAAACAAAAGGCTAAATCAGGACAATTTTAAAATTCTTATTCACAAAGAGAGAAAGAGAAAGCTAATTAATTAGGACAATGTAAATTCTTATTTACAGAGAGAGAAAGAGAAACCCACCTCGAGTTTTTGAATGAGTTCTCTAGCGTTTGGAGCAGTGACGATTATATTGTGCTGAGAGGGCTTGATAAATCCATCTTCCACGGCTGTGTTTATGAAAGACAGGAGAGAGTTGTAGTACCCATCGACATTAAGCAATCCCACCTATTGATTTATGCATAAAAAAAAAAAGTCAGGTTTTGATCTTCCAATATATATGCGAACTAGCTTTCAAATTGTAGTCTGAATCATGAAGTTGCTTTACAGGCTTATCGTGGATCCCAAGTTGGGACCATGTGACAACTTCCAACAACTCTTCCAAAGTTCCATACCCACCTAATCATATGCATAAAAATCAACAATTCATGAATTGTCCACAATTTCAGAGTCCGAGAGAAAACGAAAGAGGGAGACCTGGAAGAGCAATAAAACAGTCAGAATAGCGAGCCATCTCTGCTTTCCTCTGGTGCATGTCTGCTACTATCCTGACCTCCCCAACTGTTTCACCAGTTATCTGCTCAACAAAGAACAAACCAAATATAAATCATCAAAGAACTTGTTGGCTAAAATAGAGAATATATACAAATTATCATTTAAAAAAAAAAAAAAAAACTGTTATGAAATCCATGAATCTAATAGTTTAATTATTATTCTACGTTCTAGACTACCTCTTTGTCCATCAAAAATTTGGGAATGATTCTGTGAATAAAACCAACAAACAAGTTAATTAACTTAAGCCGCAATATGGGCACAAAGATTTTATTCCAAACTAGAAATCATAATGAGAAATGATAGAGATTGTACCCTATAACATGTCCACCACCTCGATGGACCTGTTTAGAAACTAAGCCCATTAATCCAACACTTCCTCCTCCATAAACAAGATCCAACCTCCTAGAGACCTTCCTCGAGAAAACCAAGATAACTCCTTGATCAGTAAGTACAGGACCAAGAAGATACTTGAAATTCAATGTTCAGTTTGATTAAATTCACAGGTAAAGCAATTGAAAATCCAAAAGCATAATACTACTACTAATAATATTAATAATTTCTAGGCATGAAAAGGGTACCAGCTCTTGGCCTAGTTCCAGAGCAGCATCACTATAACAAGTCCTCTTGCCTGTTCTGCTTCCGCAGAAAACACAAACCCTTTTGAACCTTGACTTCACTATAATTTCCTCCATCTCTCTCTGGGTTTTTTTTTTTTGTGTGTTCTTGTCCTTCTTTGGTTAGATAAGCTCAGAGTATTCTTGAGATTTTTCGATTCGGATTCCATATGCCTAAATTAAGCGTAAGGGATATACATTTATAGACACACAGCAAAAAACATGAATAGAATGGTCATCCGTGGAACCCTTGGGCACCAAGTGCACCACGTGGAGCTAGAGCTAGGAACTTGGAATCTTTTGTTGTAATTAGTTTCGCCAACCAGAACTTGGAATGCATTGTCAGTGTCCTCAACGCTAATAAATCATGTGCACTCTCATTTTGTCTCATTTTGTTTTGTCTACTATGAGTTCTCAAAAATATCATCCACTTAAATTAGCCATAAAAATAATTATCCACTTTAATTTGTCTAATTAATCATAAGTTAAAGCTTGTTGCACACAGACTGTTTTACATAGTTTTACTCATCTTTAAAAGTAACTAAAATCATGAGTTGAAGTTACAATTTTCAAGTGATATTACAATTTTAATTGTTGTTACGGTTGTATAAAACTGCTTATATGTAATAAATACTACTCATTAATCTTTTACTTCTTGGCTCTATTTTGTTTAGCCATTATACTATGAATAAGTCTAATAACAAATTTTTCCACAACTACTAAAGTAGTAGATTATGAGCCATGTAAAATAAAAATGGATTGAGTGGTAGAAAATAAAATAGGTTAACAATATATTAAATATTTTTTGCACGTACAAAAAAATACAAGCCATACCAAATTGAACTCGCCTTATAAAAGAGTGAATAAGAGTTAGAGGAATAATAAACCCTGTTTTAATCCAATACATATATAAGTAATTATAAAATATTTCCAAAATACGGTAACATGGTACTCTATCTTTTTATATTCATAATAGGTCATACTATTTATAATGGGTTTATCATAAATGTAAGATAAGTGAACACCACATCACCATCACCGACATTCCAAAATAGAACTAATAATTTCCAAAACCCAAATTAACCCAACCATTCAAGTGAACCCATTTGTCAGGTCTAGATGTAACATCTTCAGTTGCCTCAACTGAAAAGAGAAGGACGGGAGGCTTCCGACAATCTGATCATGATTGAATTAAAAAGTTTGAAAAGACTTCGTTTTTTAATTAGTTAAGATCACCCAGTATCCAATTAGAAGGTAGCACAAAATGTCACCCCCCTGTAGTTATCTACTTCCACAATTCCCTTTTTTTTTTTTTTTAGCATATTGAGTGAGAAGATGTCTTTACGTGCACAACTTCTCCAAACTATGAAAGAAAATATGACCTTAATGTTATTGGTAAAAGGAAAGTTGTGGGATCCATTCAGGCTTCTCTCTATCTCTCTCCGTTCTGTATGATGTCGGCTGAAGAAAAAGGGCTTAACCTCTTCTAATTCTTTTTATATACATGATGCTGGATCAGTGATCATAGTTCCCTATATAGTCACAAATAACTGCAAAAGGTGAATTAGAAAATTCAATTTATAGAAGCTGAGAGTGAGATGGCACATGTTATTCATTAATTGTAGAAATCTAACAAGTGTTCCCCTTGGAGTTAGAACCTGAGACCCCCTCTTCCTCAATCCCAAGCTCTAAACCTTGGGCAGGTAAGGGGTGGCAATAGGAAAGGACAGGGCTGAAGAATGAGATTTTCACTCCTACTCTGCATGGTTTTGTCTTACTTCATTCTCGCCCTACTCCGTATGATGCGAAAAACTTCCTTAACCCATCCCCGCCCCTTGGGGCCCCACCCCACCTCTTAAAATTTTACTTCATGTTAGTTTGCCCTACAACTATTACATTTTTTTTAATAAAACATGTTTCATTAATATAAATATACTTGAAATTATAACTAATTTTATCCTATCAAATCAAACTAATTTTTAGCAAGAAATGAATAATATTATGATATTATCTAAGATTTTGACAAGACAATATCACAAAAAAAAAAAAATCTTAATATCCATGCATTTAAATAAACTAGTATAGTAATATTAATTTGTTTGTTTAAATAGTAGGGATTTAAGGTATGAAAGAATTTATAATTATTACCCTTATTAACATAGGGCAGGGTGGGACTAAAATGTGTAAACCCATCCACGCGATGGGGGCTAAAATCTTGCCTCATCCCCATCCCTCCACTTATGCGGGGCGGCGAAAACCTGCATGAAGTGAAGTGGGGAGGAGCGGGTCAAGGCGAAGTGGGGCAAAATTGCCATCCCTAGATAGGTACCATCCCACCTAATAAGTGAGTGGTAACTTCAGGTTGTTTCTTTCCCACAAATGTAGTTTCTCTATACCATATGTGTCACACATAAAGATAATTAAGTTCTTATGGCCTATCTCATAAAAAAAATCATAAAAATGTAAAAATGCAACAAAAGGAGTTGTTTCTACAACATTGCGTTTAGGAAGTAAGATATTTTATTCTCTAGTTATATTAAAAAAATTTCTTTTTTTATTTTGTTGCTAAAACAATATGGGCAACCTCTATCAAAATCCTTTGTAACTATTGTAAAAAGAAATATAATTTTCATATAAATTGTTGGAGTAGGATATAGGATTATTTTGGAGATTTATACTTGCTAAGGTTATGTTATATAAAAACTGCTGTAGTTCGGCCTAATTTTATCATATATTGGATTATTAGTTACTCACTCTTGTGAACACATACTATCAAATCATGAAAACTCTTTGGGTTGATTTCTCTCTTCTCTCTTATGTAATCTTCTGTATGTAAACTGATTTTTCAGAACACATGCAGTAAACATTTTTGAGTTTCGACAAACCTTCGAGAAAATTCATACCTTATCCGAAACCATATACTAGCATTATCCGAATCGTTCAGCTTGTTTCTATGACCACTAACCTTTCTAGCGTATGCTGATCCAGATGGTGACGAACTTTCCCAAGAATTTCCATGAAGTCGGTACCGCAAATGTTGATCTTAGCTAGTCTCCGATATGCATGTCGTGCACAAAGAAACCAAAACCATGCACAGTTGTAACTAACCCTACGATCTCTATCCTCTTTATTTTCTTGACAAGATCCTACCCTTTAGCTGATTGCTCATTTTTTTGAAGTCTCTTGTTTGCAAGACATATTGTCTTCTTTCGAATTAAAAATTAACACAGGCTGGCACCTCCCTCCTCGTGCATGAATATTTGGCATAGTAGTCTATTCACCAACAACAAAATCTTAGCCACTGCACACTTTGCCTCACTATCTCTAATGGAAGGTTCCTTCAAATAACTTGGTCTCTTAGCTGTTGCCAATTGTGCTCAGCCGTACTATAGGAAGGGTACTTCATGGTCTGTTTACATAAAGACCTCAGATCTGATTCAGGATTTCCTGTCTTTATAGGCTTCTATATATAATAGAACTCAAAACGAAGGAATTAGCTACAAAGTGCATATACTCTCTTAAACATAAATTCATTTCAGAGTCACGTCTTTTGCTCTTATGGCACTCCCAAATTTTGATGCTCTTAGAGACCTACACAACTCTGCCAATCTCCTTCTTCACTCACCCACTATCCAACAATCCCTTGTGCACCATCGACAAGAAAAGAGGGTTCATGAGGTCTCGGAGGCATCTCTAAGAATGTTGGACGTGTGTGGCATTTCTAAAGATGTTCTATTGCTCGTCAAAGAACAACTCCATGATCTTCAATTCACATTACGTAAAGTATGTATTGGCGAGCCCGATATTGGTACCAAAATTGCGGCTTATAATCACCATAGAAAGAAGTTGAAGAAGGAAACATTGAAGTGCTTGAATTCTTTAAAAGGGATTAAGAGCAAACCAATTGTTTCGAATCACTCACCAATCGATGAGAACCTTAAAGTAGTGGTTGATGTGCTAAAGGAAGTGAGGGTGACTAGTATTTCTATCGTGGAGTCACTATTGTCCCTCATTTCTATACCATGGCTGGATCAAAAATCAGCTAAAGGGTCTTTTGCTTCAAGGTTTATACGCGTGGGTGGTCAAGGTTTATATGATATGTGCGATGTAATGGCGCTTCAAAGTGCTAATAAAAGATTGGAGGCGGTGGAGATTGCCATTGAAGATCTTGAGGCTGAGCTGGATTGCATGTTTAGGCGTTTGATCCAGACTAGAGTTTCACTTCTCAACATTCTAACAAACTAGAGCTAGTTGTACGTACGTAACAGTGGGAATCCCGAGGTTGGTAATGGCAACCCAATTTAAAGGCTTGCCACTCCCTGGCTCACCACTTAGGGCACAGTACAAAGCTAGATATAGTCATTGATTCTGTTTTATTATATTCTTTTTTTCTTTTTTCCTGAGAATATTCTTTTATTCATTCTTATAAAGCAGTTTAGCCATGTTTGTATTATTGTACTCTGCCGGATAAGCCTGTACAAGCCCGCAATCTTAGATCACAAGCAACAGTAGTGCTAAATCTGGATAAGCCTGTACAAGCCCGCATTCTTATAAAGCAGTTTAGCCATGTTTGTATTATTGTACTCTGCTGGATAAGCCTGCACAAGCCCGCAATCTTAGATCACAAGCAATAGTTGTCCTAAATAGTTATATAACTATTTTTAGCATCACTAAAAGTTAAAATGTACTTTAAAATAGTGGAGCAAAAAATAATTATTTTGTCTCCATAGCTACCGTGCACAGCCAAAAATAATGTGCACGGTAGCTAAAAGGTATAAAAAAAAATTATTTTACATTCACACTACTTTTTTATTTTTTATTCTCTCTTTTACATTTTATTTTGCGTTTACATTACTTTTCCTCTCTTCGTGTCTGTGCAGTAATTTCTATGGCTTTGATGGTGATTGTGATTGTGTTTTGATAGTTGAATGAAATATTATTTTATTATAGTATTTATATTTGATGGGACTGACGAAATCAAGTATAGACGAGACCAATTGCACAGACGAGAATAGCCTTCAAAATGAATATCCACTCCACTGACGATCATAAACACCTCATTCAATGCCGCCAGTAAACACCCCAGACGGTTACAAAGCCAACTGTACAGGCCGTTGGAGTAAATTAAAGCAACATTATAAGGCTAGAAAACGTTACCCAGGAGGGCATTGAAGCCACCATAATTGCCCCAACAGCTAGAGGCTGCAGCAACGTATATATATATAGCCCCCACATTGCCAAAGAGGAGGTACATTCACACATACACACTAAGAGATTATTTTTGCTCTATTATCTTTACATTGCTCATTCTCAAATAGCAATTGATACTGACTTTGGCATCGGAGGTATTGTAGCAGGCACCACACCGGTGACCACACTCGAGAACACATTCTTGCAGGCCGGAGTCCATTTCTGTCTGCACACTCTGACTGACGAATTTACGCTTCATCAATATTATTTTACTGTGTTAAAATGTAAAATAAAACTACTGCTGTTGGATGTGAAAAGATAAAATAGATAAAGTGATCTTTTGTAGTACTAAAAAGTTAAAAATTTGGCTCTACTGCTGTGGATGTGGATGCTCTAATGTACTTTGTTTTTGGTTTTTCTTTAACTTTATGAATCCATGTGAGTTCATATTGATTAATTGTTTTCTAAATAATGAATGAAAACCATGTCTTGGCCATAAATTAAAAATGAGTCAAACAAAGTTTCGGACAAGGAAAACTAAGAAGAATAATTTATTCTAAAGCTAAGTAGTCTCTCCTTACCAAAACCAACGAATCATATTTGAGCGGATTACCATAAGAATCCGTAACAATTCAAAACTTTAAATGTTGACTTCTAAAATAAAAATTCAAGTGAAAACACAATTGGTTTATGCAGTTTACATTTTGAGCACTTTTATTTTTTAATATCAATAATATCTGTTCTTCAAATTTTAACATATGTGAATAACGAAGCAATGCAATTGTTTATTTTTAATGACACAATATCTTCTTCTTTTTTTAAAGAAAAAAAATATCTAACAGGTCCCAACCCACCCACTTACTTTCTCATCCACCAATCAAGATCCATGCTCTGAGAGAGAGAGAGAGAGAGAGAGAGAGATTATCCACTCTTTCCTTCCATTCTTTCCTGACCGAAAATTCCCATCCCCTGAACTCTCTTCTTTTCTCTAATCATAACTGGGAGACAGGTTGGGTTATTAATGTTGAGAAGTTCATTTGATCACGATGGGATTTGCTTGCACTTCTTGTTTAGAGTGTTGGATTTGGTGGTAGATTCCGAGCCTTGTGAAACAGATGAAAAAAAGGTTAGCAGGAAAGTTGGGCTTCACATCTGTTAGAGAGTATTTTAAACAACCTGTTCAAAGTGTTCAAAGGATTAGATGTGGTTTGATGCCTTTAAGCCTTTAACCAAGCTTTTAAGAGGACTTTTCATGTTCGAAGGAGGAAATGCAAATGACAATGAACTACGGAAAGCTAAAAACTAAATTCTAAGTTACCAAGTTCAAGGTCTAAACTTCCAAGTAAGATAAAATATCATTGGATCCCAAGCAAACTAAGTTATTCATTATTACGCTAAATCTAATTATAAACAGAGTAGTTCGAAGCCTAGTCAATCTAAATAGTAAACAGTTGGAAGGTAAAATGTGCAAAGCAATGAACAGATAATAACCTTAGTAATTCTAAACATTAAATTAGATAAAAGATAATGCATTATGGATCAAATAGGACTAGCAACTAACAACTAATTAAGAACTAGAATCAAAATAAGATAAACTTGTATAAACAAGATTAAAGTGACTAACAAAATTACAAGAAACCGTTTACAAGTATGAACACCTTCTAAAGCTCTATGAATTACAACAGAATCTCCCAATGAACTAAATGATTTCAATTATCTCTGTATTAGTAAGTTCGTTAATGGAGAGTGGTATTTTTTTCTTGAGACCAAATCCTCTATTTATACTTAAGGTCTTTGATGGGTACTAACAATTGTTCCTTCCATGTGTCTCTTTTTCATCGAGCTTGAATAACACTTTGTCGCAATGTTTGATACTATTTATATAACTTCTTAAAACTAGTTTGATATCAATTGTCCTTGTTGTGTGCACATTTACATTGCTCAATAACTGTCATAGCACATCTATTTCTCATGTCATTTTGTACGTTCTGATGTTGTTACATGTATAATTTCCTTCTTGTGACAATAATTGTCATATCTTTAGAAACCCTAGAAATTTTAGATTAACACCAACAATATCACAAACACTATCAAACACATTCAAGGAAAAATTGAGGTTATTGTTAGCGGATTAACACAGCACGACTTTTTTTTTTTTTTTGGTTAATAATTCGATAGTTGCAATGGAGAGAGGAGATGAGAATTTGATTGGACATTTTTGTTGGAAATACCAAAAAGTGTCAGTTAAACTATAAAGAGTACAACCTTATCATGAGAAACAATTTAAGTATTTTGCGATGATTAAGAAGTGAATCGCTAGCAATAAGTATAGTGACAAAGAACAATCACACATTGCCCATTGCAAAGAAGATAATAGAACGAGTAAGACATGGTATGTTCTTTTTCCTTTTTTAAGGCCTTGATTTTTTTCCTTCAACTATTTGGTCCTTGATTTTTTGCCATGTGATGTGAACTTATTTTCCCAGTCTGGCCAGACGATTAAGCTTCTTATCAATTCCATTTATCTTGTTGCTCCGGCATACTCCTTGATTAATGTCCAAGTAATTCTTCCCCACTTTCGGACAATAACCAAAAGAAACCAAACATCCCAACAACCATTTCTCTTGTGACAGTGGACAAGGGCTCATAGCCATGTTGGGCAATTGAAAGACAACCTCAGCGCTAATATTCAGATTTCGCGAAGGTTAAGATACGGTGCACATTTTTCTATGTATATTGGCATGTGATGACATTGTAAACCTTGCTAAATAGCCAGGTAGGTTGTCCCTTTGTCTACACTATACAACCATGCCAACCTTAAATTTTCTTAGACTTATGACGAAGAGTTGGGGAGCTAACATGATTTGAGAATCTAATGTGTTTATTATTCTTGAATAATCAATTTGAGAAATATTACACACGGACGGGTGATCAGATTTGTTGCCCTCCTCTGATGGTAACTGGTAAGCTCTCCTACACACGTGGATGCCAGTGATTGTTTCAATACTTTGTGCCGTTGACCCTTACACAGCGAGTCTTGCGGTAAGAAATGTTTCCCATTCAGCTCAGTAATGAAGCCAACAAATAATTGTGATTTGTGAGGTTCTTAACTTGTTCTCAAATTTGCGAAAAACTTTGTAATTCAACTAGTTGACATCTCCTGCTGATCTTTTAAAGATATTCAGAGCTCAAATCCCCTCACTGATTGTAACTGTTGAATTATTAAAAACAAAAAACATAAACTTGTTCTCAAATTTGAAGGAAGATAGTTTAAAGTGTGAGCAGGAGCAGAAGAGTTGCACTGGAATTCAATGCGGATTAGGCCTCAGGCCAGTCAGATTCTAAAAGAAAGGGGAATCAGGCCTGTTAATCCATTCGATGATATTCGATGATTTTAGAGGCAACATATCAGCTGGTACGGCCATTAGCCTGAATTTGACAGGAAAAACCAGTCAAACGAGAAACGACACCACACTACAAAAGCCAGTCCAAGTTTTAGACATGTGAAGGTATCGAGCACTTCCATTTTGTGCGGTGTTTTTAACTTTTTAAGTGCAACATTATGGATATTACATTTTTCAAAATCCATTTTACAACTTATTAAGGTAATAAATAGTAATTAGAATAACCGAGGTGGGTTGGCCAAGTGATTGGACACTTGGTCTCAAAGTGCTTGTCCTAGGTTCGACTGGGTGTGCTCCCCAGTTTGAGTCCGGGTACCTGCACTTTGAAAAAACCCCTCAAACCAGCGATTTACCTCCCTAGGGCCCACCTGTCATTAACAGTGATTTTATTCATATAAAGTGAGCTTGGGTAACTTAGGAGTACTTTGAGGTGCTTACAGACTAATATATGAGTACCAAACAAATCTCTGTAACTTGTTTTTCTTGTTCTTTCTATAAATCAAACCTACGGTAATTTCAATTTGAGGGAGAATTATGTTCCTAAATAAACAATGAATTTAATTAAAATGAATAGAAGCCAATAAGGTCAAAAATTGACATTATTTTGGGCAAGAACAGGTAGCTATGTACGGAAAAATGATAGGATTCCCTGCTGCTTAAACACGAAAGGATAGGAGGTCAGGAACGTAAATAACACATTAAAACCGAAGTAAAGTTCATGCTCACAGACATGGTGAAATGAAGTTTGATGTTCATTAGTCATCGCATCCTGCCCATACAATCTCTTTTCCACAATCACTTTATTGAAACAAACAAAGAAAATTGACATAAATTTGTGCCAAGAACCCCACCAACAGAATTCTTTGTCCTGTCATTTCAGCTCAATGGGATGCCTGCAAATAATAGAATCTGAGCATGTTTCGTCCAATTTATTTTGCAGTTTATACTATTAAAAATTAAATATACAATTGAGGGGAGCTTAGTAAGCATTTGTCCACCAAATCATGGTGCAACTCATTTGCCAGCTACCTCTTGTAAAGAAGGAATTCATGCATGAACATTGACAGGATATGAACAAACACACATTAGATAGTAGTTATTTTGAATCTCTCATATTTCTGGAAGTAAGGCATAGTTATCACTCTCATCTACGGGCTATAGTCTATAGATCATCCTAAACAAGTAGCCGTACCAATAACCTTTTTGAGTATCATGTAATGAAGCTAACCAAGTATCCTGACATTTACCTATAATTCAAAGTTCAAACATAATCTTTCTTATACATTGGCACATTTCAAAAGGATAGAACTAAAAAAAAAAAATTTAATTACAGTTGAAAAAATTATTAAGTTCCATATTATTAAACCTTCACAGAGTACACAAGTCAAACAAGAAAAAATTGAGGAATTTCATCTTTTTTGCTCAATATTGCCCAGATGCATAATCCTCAGTATTATAAATTATACCCTAAGTGGACATCTTTCTAAAATAACCCCCCTCGATCTTTTTTTTTATTAGTACAATAAAAATTAACCTCCCTCATTCTCCATGAGCAGCTCAACATTTTTCATTACATGCCAAATTTTCACCATTCTTCAAAGAATAAAGATTCAAATATAATGACAAATAAATCAAATAACAAAAGCAAAAAGTTCCCTAAGGTTCTGGTATCCTCAAGGTGGCTGTTACTGCTGAAAATAACAAGCTCAAATGTATAATCTAGAAACTCGCATTTTAGATGTGAGTTTGGTCTAGAAACTTGGGGAGGATTTGCAACTCAAATGTTCCGGCATCCTCAAGGTGGCTGCTAGCCTGCTACTGCCGAAAATAAGAAGCTCCTATAAATGGAATGTTTGTGTTGGCTTACAAAACAAAAAATAGATTGGTTAGTGCTTGTTTTGACTGCAGCTTGGGGAGAGACCCTAACATATGACAACCTTATGAAGAGAGCCTATAGCATGGTTAATTGGTGCTGTATGTGTAGGAAAAGTGGGGAGACTATGGCAGCCTCCTGTTGCATTTTGTTGTTGCTCACGATCTAAGGGTTTTTGTCTTCCCTATGATTGGTGTCCATTGGGTGATTCTAGAGAGTGTTGTTAAGTGGTTGGAGAAATTGATTTGGTAAACACTCATCATTTGTTTGGGATTTGAGCCCAGTACGCTTGCAATGGATATTATGGAGAGAAATCACAACACTTTTGATTGCATAGAAGTCTCAGTGGTCCAACTGAAGTCATCTTTTATTAGGACTTTGTTTGATTGGTCTTGCATTTAGGGCCTACCAATTTTGACATTGTCGTTTACTTCATTGGTTCTCTTTCTTTCCATTCGGAATTCCTATTCTTTTGTAATTCTTTGGCTATATAGCCTATATTAGAGCATCCACATTGGTGGTGCTAAAAAGCTATATTGCTATTTTTAGCACCATCAACTACAAAAGTGGAGCTGCAATGGTGGAGCTCTATAGCCAAAAATTTTGGCTTCTCAGCTACAGTGCATAGCCAAAGATGGCTATGCACTATAGCTCGAAGGTAAAAAGAAAAAAATATTATTTTATGTCGTTTTCACACTGATGGTTAGAATTTTTTTTTTTTTTTTTCTTTCTCCTCCTTTCCCATTTCTACTCATTGCTCCTCTCTCCCCTCAGTCCTCACACTCTTCATTTCTTCCTGTTGCAAACTCCAATTCCTCCACTCACTGCCGACCCAAGCCTTTGCCCAGCGCCGACCGAAGCCCCTACCCAGCACCGACCGATCTCTTCGTTCTCCGCCCCTCTCTCTCTGCTATCTCATTTTTCCTCTACTCTGTCTCTCAATCTTTCTCCATCTCAAACACCAAGACCCATGATCGCCGGTGCTAGGTTTTGATTTTGTCACCAAGATAGACAAAACGGTGTTGTTGCCGTGATTGGGTTTTATTGATGGGTTTTATGTTGATGGGTTCTATTTTTACTTTGATGAATGGGTTTTGATTTTGTTGATGATTGATGAATGGGGTTTGTTGATGGTTGATGAACGAGTTTTGTTGATGGTTAAATGCGTTTTGTTGATTCGTGGGTCATGCAGTGGTGGGTCATTGGCTTGTGTTGTGGTGGGTCATTGGTTTGTGTCGTGGGGTTCGAGGGTCATGCTGTGGTGGATCTCACCTAAGTTTTTCTTTTGTGGCTGTGTGTTGATTTTCTTGGCTAAGTTGGCTTAGGTTGCCGTGGGTTTTATTTTTGTGGTTGTGGGTTGATTTTCTTGGGCAGTTGTGGGCTGATTTTGGTGGTTCTAGTTGTGGGCTGTGTGAAGTGGTGGCTGACCCGTGGTGGTGGTGGGTTGTGTGAAGCGGTGGTTGACCGGTGGTGGCGGTTGTGATGGTTGTTTATTGAAATAGATATATTATTTTATTGTAGTGGATATATTATTTTATTGTATTGTTTATATTATTTTATTGTGTTGAAAGCTAAAATAAAACCACTGATGTTGGATGTTTTGTAAAATGAGAAGGTAAAACAGATAAAATAGCTTTTTGTGATGCCAAAAGCTAAAATTATAACTCCACCAATGTGGATGCTCTTACACATACATCTTGTATGCATAAAGTAGCTAATTTTCTTCAATAAAATCTTATTACTTATTGAGAGAGAGAGAGAGAGAGAGAGAGAGAGAGGTAGGTGTATCCCTCCTCCTGAAGGAATTTGGTTGCTGAATCCGGATGGCTTGTTATCTAAGAAGAATTTAACCTGCCTTAGTGTTGCATGATGAATTGGGGACAGTTAGGAATTTAGGCTTGGGTTACAAGTGGAAAAGGACTGTAATATGGATACAGACTTGTACTGAGATGATCCTTTAAAAAAAAAAAGTGCTGAATCCACAGAAAGTGAATGAGTGTTGCCAACTTATGACTGAACCTTTTACACTTGTTGTTTTTCTGGTAAATTCATCGTGTTTATAGAGAAATGAAGTCTATGGCTAATTACTTTACCAGTTTTTATACTGATATTGGAAGTTTGAAGATTGTTTGTTTTCCTCATGAGTTTCCAAAAGAGGCTCACAAGTTGATAGACAGAGAAGGCAAGGGTTTCACTTCTCGAATACTTTTCTAATAATTTTTTTTCAATCCTAACCCAAACACCCCCTCCCCACCCCTCCAAAAAAAAAGGACAAAATTTGGCTCCAAACATGTTCGGAACAGTGGGCTCCAAGAATAGGAAGATGACATCAGCTTAACCCAACCAACCAAGTGAGTCGGGCTATGAAGCACGGGTGCGTTTCGAGACTCGGGGCGGGTGCGGGACTCGGCAACTTTTGAAAAAGGTGGGTGCGGGTGTGGTAGGACTCGGCGATTAAAAAATTATTAAAAATATTTTTATTTATATTTTTAATATATTGCTAAGCATACTTTTTTATATAATAATAATAATAAAGTTTTTGACACTTGAATTATTGATAGAGGTATTAAAATAGATGAAGTTTCTCATAATTAATAAATAAATAAAAAGATGTGACTTAGCTCAAAAATAAAATAAATGATATAGGTAGTAAGTATTAAAATAGGTGTAGCTTCCTATTAAAAAAGAAAAAAAGAAAAAAAAAAAAGGGGTAGATGTGGCTCTCACGTGTTTGGTCAGAGAGGCGTGAGAGCCACAAAGAAAAAATAAAGCTTTTTTATCTCCTGGGACAGTCATAAGAAACAGAGCTCTTCAAAAACGAAAAGAAAAAAAGAAACAGAACAATGAGTTACGAAGCAAAGAAGAAGAAGAAACGGGTTAAGGCCGGTGAAGAAGAAGACAAAGAAGCAAAGAAGAAGAAGACGAAGAACAGTGAGTTACAGACCGATACGGCCTAGAGAAGTCTTTGAATTTCGACCTGAATCGGCAACAGAATAGAACGGCAACGCTGAGAAAAAAAAAAGGAAGACGAAGACGAAGAAGCAAAAAAGAAGAAGAAGAAGAAGAAAGGGGTTAAGCCGGTGAAGATGGCGTATCAAATCCACCAGTATTTTCGGTTTGAAGTTTTTTTTTTTTTTTCCTTCTTACCGGCCGGTTTCCTTCTTCCGGCCGAAACACACCGATATTCGGCCGATATAGCCTGAGTCGGCCCAATTTGAGCTGCATCGGCGCGAGTCGGGGAATCCACGTGGCAGGACGCGGCCCGACGCGGCACGAACGCACGGTCAGTGGCGTCCCTCCCACGTTGCCGCGTCCCACCAAGTCGGACGCAGGTGCGGCTCCTCTGGAGCCACGTCCGTGCATTCCAGGAGTCAAGATACATGTCATCTTTCTATTGGTGGTTGGAGCCCAAGGATCCAAACATGTTCAGAGACAAACCTTTTCCAAAAAAGAAACCCTTCTTTCTTCCCTTCTCTATTGCCTGCCTGTCTTAATAGACAAATGTATAAGAGATAAGCAATGACTATCTAATATTTCAAACTTAACAGAAATAATCAACTTACTACACAATGCAGAATATACAAGTATACAACAATTCCTCCTAGAATGTTGGTTTAAAAGCTAAATTGAAATCAGTTAGGATTAACCTATACATAGTTTAGTCAAAGAGTTTCAAATGCCGGGTTCTTTTCAGTGTACTACAGTAATTTCCCAATATACAAGCAATATTTAGAATATGTATATGCATCCATATATGCCGTCAAGCTTGACCTATTTTAACACAAAACCTAGTCTTTAATTCAAACAAGAAAGATTTGTAAGTATAGCCTATAAGGAGGAATTCCGCTCTCATTAATAAACAATCAAATGAAAGCAATAAGACTTCCTCTAGTAGTTTTTAAACAAGTACCAAAGAGTGGATCAACCCATTTGATTGAACAGTAGATAAAGCACTTCATGATAACTAGGCATCCAATTTTTAGTAGCTAAAGCAAAGAAAGATACAACAGACCTAATGTTCATGCCCATCGCCATGGGAATGATCACCATGGCCCTCCCAAGGATGTCGCCAACCCTAAAGATGAAACATGGGGAAAAAAAATTTTCAAAAAATCATATTATAAAGAAAGAGGCATCAAATACAGAGAAAGCTGAAACAAAATTGACTCTTACAAGTACTACAGGACCATCTTGTTTGGCTCTGTACAGAATCCAAAACCTGAAATATCAAATTCCAATAAAGTTCATAAACACACGTGAAAATTAAAGTCACAATTAAATTAGAAAAAAAAAAAAAAAACCATGGACACATACCACCATTGTCAATATTCATTTATTTGGCAAAATTTACATACTAAATATATATAATTCAAATAAATTTTTTACATATATTTATATTAAAAATAAATGAAGCTCCAAAAACTCTGTTGTTGAATCCTGAAACCAATCAAGATTTTTTTTTTTTCTCGAACCCTATGTTTTTAGTATTTACAGCTAAAACCCACTTATAATTTATAACAAAGATTTCCACCAAATCAAAAATAAATTTTTTTCATTAATTCTATATAGCGTTTGCTCATTTCAGATCCTGAGAAAAACAGTGAAGAACCTAGATTACACTAAAATAACAAGAAGCAAGCAGATCTGAGATACTGAATTAGTAGATAACCAAGTGGTTGATAGTAAGAAATTGATTAAAGGATGTGAAAAACAAAATTAGGGTTCGATTAATAGAAAAACAAAAAATTGAAAAGAAGAAATGAAGGTCAAACACTACACTGACCACATGACAGCGCACATGCCCTTGCCGGTGATGGAGTGCCAGCGCTTTGGTTGATGCACCGTGATGCCCTTGTAAGTAGTTCCCGCTCCATGCCCTCCTGCCATATTTCTCTCTCTCACTCTCTCTGAGCAAAGGTTCAGTCGAGTCTATAGCTGAAAATACCTGAAATAAAAACAACCAAAAGAAAAAAAGAAAAGAAACCGAGACACACACTGACAGCCCAAGAAGAAAATCGAACAAACTCACGTTCGGCCCAATATCACCCTTCAGAAATTGGGTGCATTAATGATTCAAAGTGAGAATTGGGCCCAATTGAGGCTTATCTTTTATTTTATTCATCTTAATGTTTTTTTTCTTTTTTATAGAAAGCATTTTTTGAAAAATGAATCTTTCTTGATTTCTATTTGGTTGCAATGTGTAAAAAAAAAAAAAAAAATTATTTGACATACTTTTTTTATTTTCGAATAAGAATATGACCAAAACTTTCATTCATGAAAATAGACCTTGATTAAGAAAATAAAATTTTAATTTATATGTGGTAGTTTGCTGAATATGTAACATTCTAGAAAATTGTTTCTACCAAGATATTGGCAAGAATTTTCGAACCTAAAATCTCATGGATATTATTAGGCCTTAGAAACCACTAAACCAACCCTTTAGGGTTAAATTATTTTTGCTTTTGAATAGTGGAAAATGTTTTCCACTTTTGTTGTACTTATTTTTATTCAACTACAAACAACGTTTTCTACCATACCAAATGTGCGTACCCAAATTTACCTTGATGGATGAGGCTAGTAATTGGGCTCATAATTTATTTGTATTATGGGTTTTGTGGTTCCTACTATGGGTAGTTCCTTACTAGACTACCAAATGACACCTCTCCGTTTTCACAAATTCTCTCCCTTTTCTTCTTTAAGTTTCTTACACTCACACTCGTTGTGGCATCAACTTTCTCCTCGTTTCTTCCTCTCTTTTCTACAGAATTGTCAACCCCTTCTTCTCATTCTATTATCCTATTTATAGCTTGAGGTGGGTGGAGGTGTTATGATTACTTTCTGATCTCACTCGTGTGGGTGGGGTCCAATCTAATTATTCTTAATAAGAATATGCTCTATTGGGAACGATGGCAATGACATTTAAACTAGTTCCAGCCTCCAAAAGACTACACGGCAGCGATATTGTCCAAGGCAATACCGGGCTGCCGAGAACATAGGATGTTCTAAGCAAGCACATTCCCAATCAAGCTATAATTGATCGATATGGGCTTGCTTTTGATACGTTTAAGACAAGATGGACTCATTATGGTATTTGGGCTCAGATTAGGCCTTGAAGTGTGTCTGGACCAAGGCTAAAGGTCCAGTGGGCATGGGATCATGTACTATACCATAAGGCCAAGACCAAGGTTCAATGGGCCTAGGATCATACCCCGTGCAATAGCCCCCCCTTGATTTGTGTCTGGCTACCGAGAACAAATCAAGGACAATCTAACCAACATTAGTGATTCCTCGGGAAGCCGAACCGGCAGCTGTTAAACGAACAAGATGGCGATTAATGCCTTCTCAAAAGAAGCGTTGTGCCAGGCTGTCATATCTAGCCGTAATCATAACCTGACGGTTCGTGAACTGAGGCCACACGTGTGGGGGTTACAAAAAGAATTCAGAAAGGTTTTCCCGCCTCCCTTTTCATTAAATGCCTTAGCTCTATAAATAGTTTCTTCTGAGTTTTCATACTACTTTTTACTTCCTCTCGTCTTCAACTTCCTCTTTGCCAAGCATATTCCTCCCGTGCATAAATTCTTCAATCAAGATCACCAATTCCTAGAGCTCACAGTAAGTTTCTTTACTCTTTTCCTTTTCTTTCATTTTTTTTCTTCTTCACTCTAGAATTTAAGAATGGGTTATTCTCATCTCCTTTCTTCCAAAGTGTCTTTGACTAATTTTAGAGCAGTCTATGACGTTCTTGGAGATGTTGATATTGCCTACTATCATGAGGGTGATATTGCTCTCTAGAGGCGCTTTAATCCTAACGTAGTATTTTTCCCTTTTGATGGCTATTTTAGAGGGAGGGGTTAGGTTTCCTGTAGACCCTCTCATACTCAGCACCCTTAGGTTTTATGGTTTGTGCCCTGACCAACTTCCCCCTAATTTTTACCGAGTCGTAAGTTGTGTTAGTAGATTAAACTGAATATATGGGTTACAACTAAACCACCATGACATAAACTTTATGTATAGTTTGTGTGGTAACATTAGGTCCGACTATTACTTAAAGGTTAGGGATGTTCGGGTACGACTTATATCAAACCTTCCCAATTCTAACAAAAATTCGGTAGGAGAATTCATTCGGATAAGTGGCAATTGGCTTGCTGATGAGCTCCCTTGCCCAACTTCGCCGCGGCGTTGGTCGATACTAAGCATTTGTAATTGTTTTAAATCTGATGTTTTTTCTGTACTTATTTCACTCACATATATACTAACCGGTTTTCATGTTATTTCGGTGCAGAAAGTAAAAGGTTTAAACCGGACCTTAGAGTCGTGCACGTGAGAGATCTTAATTGTGTGCTTAGGTCAGAGATATTTGTGCATTCTGACGGACAGCTCCAAGCATCCCATCTCATACTCGGTTGCAATCCTGTGTACTCTACCTGGCAGTCTTTTAGCCAGGCTTTATTGGTGGACAGCCCTCTACTATCGTACATTAACGTATAGCATCCCAATTTCCTCTCGCCCTCTCTAACAGTTGGTGAAGCTTGGGACTTTAGCCCTTGTATAGTTAGAGTGGAGTCATTAGTACCTCTCAGATATGCTTCAACAAAGATAGTCACTTGAAACCGTGCCATCCATAGACCAGTTGAAGAACCTCAAGCTCAAGCCCAAGTTCAATTAGCTGAGCAAGCAGCGGCCAAGTCAGTAAATTCCTTAGGAGCAAAACCCGATCATGGTGAGGATGAAATGGTGGTTAGACAAACAATGATGACCAACCATTTTCTGCCTGGCACCCATCCAGCAATGCAACAGCAACAACCCTAAGGAAGAAGCCCAACTCCCCTTCCTCCTCCTCTTAGCCGCTCCCGAAAAAGGCAACGCACCACCGAACAACCACCCAGGGTCTCAGGTGATGTTCCGTCGAGAACCCTACCTCCTTGAGTGTTTGGTGGGATTACAATCCGAGAGCCTACTGGTGACGCTCGGCTAACTGCCCAGGTCGGGTCTAATGTGGCATCCTCCTCTTGACTAGAAGTGGGCTGGCAGACCACCTTTAGGCTCGGAAATGTGCCCCTTCCTATGACAGCTACCATCAGAACCTGGGCGCAAAGCGATGGTGGGCGAATTGCCCGGAGCTTGGCACAAGGTCTCTTTCTACCTGAGGACGTGCACTTCTTCTCGGGCGAAACTGATGGGTCATTAGCTAACTGGCTGCAGTGGCACACCATAGCAGTAATACATTATCCCATTTTGTATTCATTGTATAAATGTACTTGTACTTTCTTTCTTTTCATGTTTGTCATTATTTTGTTGTCAGGCCGCGTAGCTGGCTTATGTTATTGATGAACGATTAAAGGAGGCTGCCGAGGATGCTGACTGGGAGAGGGTCTTGAAGGATGTTGCTGTTGCCATCGCAAAGGAGAAAGGTAAAACTGCTGCAACTACTGAGAAGAGGGCTCATGAGGCTAAAAAGGCTCGGGTACTGGCGGAGCAAAAACTAACGGAAATGGATGTAAAGTTGGGCGAGATGAAGCTCAAATTGGAAGAAGCGGAAAGCTTGAACTTGGCCCAGGTTGACGAGATAGCAGGCCTAAAGGCTGCCTTTGAAGCCTACACGGGTTTTGCAGATGTCGAAGGGTCTGTGGAGCCAATTTTCTATCAAGCTTGGAAGCACAGGTTCGAGAAGGGGTGGATGGCTGCCCTTCAGGCTATAGGGGTGCCAGCTGACTCCCCATTGAGAAATCCTGAGCAGATACCCTTTCTAGAGCCTCCTCCCTTCACTCAAAATTCTTCTGGTGCTGAAGATGAGGAAGACACTCCAAGCATGAAGAAGCTGGTGCAAAAAATTGACTCCCATGTGGAGTCATTTGATCTTGAAGTCACCAATAACTTTGATGCCATGCTGAAAACTGACCCATTGCCACCCCCAGAGTCTGGTACCGAGCATGCCGAGGAAACCCAAGTCCTGACCCACTCTGCCGCTCAGCCAATTTAAGATGAGCTGAACCAAACCAACATGGAGGCTGACCCCACTGCCTAAGCATGAAAAACTTTTAACTTCATTTTCCCTTTAATCTTTGTTTCCTTATATTTCGGATTTGCCCATTGTCGCCAAGATGTGGTGACAGAACATTGGCTCCAAACTTGCTTTTAGTTTACTTAGCTATTATGACATGGTATCAGGATATCTATCTTGGTTGCTTTTATGAATAATTTTTGTGTTGCGATTAGCTTATTTCATCTATACTTTATTTATTCATTTATAATAATTGTGATGTTAAACTAAAATTCACTCTTGGTCGATGATTTACCTTAACCGAGCATAGATACCTTGAGTGGGGTAGGGATCAGGTTATCTGTTTGGTGAAAATAAGTATTTTCTACCTATTCGGGGAGTAGAACATAACCGAGCACAGGTTTTGGTTAGTGAATAGATATAAGGTTTTCACCTGTCCGGATAATGGGATCAAACCGGGAACAGGTATCTGTCCTTAGAGAAAATTGATATAAGGTTTCCACCTGTTCAGAAACTAGAGTCGGACCGAGAACAGGCTTTTGTCCTTAGAGAAAATTTTAGTATTAGGTTTCCACCTGTTGGGTGACTAGAGTCGGACCGGGAACAAGCTTCTAACCTTAAAGAAAATTGATATAAGGTTTCCACCTGTTCGGTAACTAGAGTCGGACCAGGAACAAGCTTCTGTTTTTAGAGAAAATTGATATAAGGTTTCCACTTGTTCGGTGACTAAAGTCGGACCAGGATCAGGCTTCTGTCCTTAAAGAAAATTAATACAAGGTTTCCACCTGTTTGGTGAATAGAGTCGAACTTGGAACAGGCTTCTGTCCTTAAAGAAAATTTTAGTATAAGGTTTCCACCTATTTGGTGACTAGAGTCGGACTGAGAACATGCTTCTGTCCTTAGAGAAAGTTGATATAAGGTTTCCACATGTTCGATGACTAGAGTCGGACCAGGAACAGGCTTTTGTCTTTAGAGCAAATTGATACAAGGATAAGAATGGTAACTTAACTTCTTTATATTACATAAACGGGCATTGTTTGTTACATAACAGTTGCACATAACGTCCACCTCTTCATGAAATTAATGATAGAACTTTCGCAAATTTTGAACATTCCATGGTCAAGGGAGCGGTCTCTCGTCCATATCCTCGAAGTAATATGCTTTAGCTCCAGTAATAGCAGTGACCCTGTACGAACCCTCCCAGTTTAGGGCTAACTTTCTTGCATTGGTATCCTGAGCATTCCTTACTGCTTTTCTCAATACTAAGTCTCCGGCACCCTGCTTTTGACATCTTGATTGTATCAGTAAGCTAACCTCTGTTGATACTCAGCGAGCTTGATAGTTGCTAATCCTTGGTGTTTTTCTAGCGAGTCCAATTGTTGTATCATAAGTTCTTCATTCTCAGCAGGGAGAAATCCTGAGACTCGAGCACTGTATAAGCTTACTTCCATTAGTATCACTGCTTCCCCTCCATATGTCAGGGAGAACGGGGTTTCTCCCGTGGATCTCCTCGGGGTTGTCTAGTAAATTCATAGTACATTTGGTAACTCCTCGGCCCACATCCCCTTTGTGCCTTCCAACCTCTTCTTCAGACCGTTCACAATTGCCTTATTTGTGGCCTTGGCTTGGCCATTGCCCTGCGGATACGCCGAGGTAAAATATCTATTTTTAATATCGAGGTCATTACAAAATTTTTGAAAAGCCTCGCTATCAAATTGTAATCTATTGTTAGACACAAGGGATTTTGGTACTAGTCACTATATTCTTCCAAACAAACATTTTAACGTCCACATTCCAGATATTAGCTAGCGCCTCAACCTCCACCCGCTTTGTAAAATAATCCACGACTACCAAAACAAACCTTCGATTCCCTGTGGCCCGAGGAAATGGACTAATAATATCCAACTCCCATTGCGCGAAGGTCCAACGACTACTGATGGGGTTCAAATTCCCTGCCGGCTAGTGGATCAAAGGGGCATGTTATTAACACTGCTCACATTTCCGAACATACTTTGTGGCATCTTTGTGCATTTATGGCCACCAGAATCCCTAAGTCATTGCTTGGTATGCCAACGTATGTCCCCCCACACGGCTACCACATACCCCCTTATGAAGCTCAGTCAAGAGCTCTTCAATCTTGCTCGGGTGCAGGCATTGTAAGTAAGGTCCTCCAAAAGACCTTCGATACAACTTGTGATCTACTGACAACCAGTATTGTGTAGCCATCTGGCGCACTCTGTCTGCCTCTTTTCCGTCTGCTAGCAATCGATTTGCAGCTAAAAAGTCTATAATCGAATTCATCCAACATGGCTCAAGCATCGCTATCATCGAAACATTTATCCTCGCATCAATACTTGGCTCTGCCACTACCTCTACTTTGATTAGCCGAGGTACCTCCTCAGTCAGAGATGAAGCCAACGTTTCCAGAGAGTCGGCATGTCGATTCTACCCCCTGGTTATTTGAACCACTTTTACCTTCCGAAATTGATTTATGGTATGCTTTACCAATCGTAAATATTCCATCATCTGTGGATCTTTGGCCTCATCAAAGCTACCTCGTATCTGATTAACTATCAATCGAGAATCTAAGTAAACCTCCACTTCTCGTGCATCCAAGTTCAAAGCAGCTCTCAATCCAGCCAGTAAGGTCTCATACTCGGCCTCTTTATTTGAAGCCTTAAAACCCAACCTAAAGGAATGTTCTACTTTTATTCCTTTCGATGTGATAATAACAATTCCAGCCCCAGCCCCTCATTGTGCTTGACGCCATCCACAAATACCTTCCACGGGTGGGTCCTTACATGACAATCTCCAGCTCCCTTCTCAAGGAGAACTCTGCAACAAAATTGGCAAGAACTTGACCCTTAATTGAACTACGACGCCTTTACCTTATGTCAAAAGATCCTAATCGAGTTCCCAACTTAGCTATCCTTCCAGTGAAGTCAAACCTTTTCAATAATGATTGTAAAGGATACTCAATTAGCACATAAATTGTATGAGCCTGAAAGTAATGGGGTTATCTCCTCGTAGCATGTACTAATGCCAACACCAACTTTTCTAGGGGCAGATATCTCGTCTCGGCATCGACTAGAGTTTTGCTAACATAATACACCAGCTATTGTACACCTTGGTCCCTTAACAATACAACACTTACAGCGTGTTCGGACACCGAAAGATACATAAACAAATCCTTGTCGGGCTCAGGAGCTGATAACATAGGTGCCTGCGTTAAATACCTCTTTAAGTCTTGTAAAGCTGCTTCACATTCCTCGATCCAATTATATCCCTTCCATTTTTTCAAAAAATGGTAAAATGGGCGGCACCAATATGCAAACTTGGAAATGAATCGATTTAGTGTGAACAACATGCCAGTTAGTACTTGGACCTCCTTATGATTGCTCGGCGACTTGAGGCACTCCACATCCTTGATTTGAACGGGATTAATCTCTATTCCTCAGTAAGAAATCATATACCCAAGGAATTTGCCAGCCCCTATTCCAAAAGCACACTTGTCGGCAATAAGGCGTAACTTATGCCGCCGAAGTACTTTAAACACTTCTGTAAGATCATCGATGTATCCTTGATCTTTTCTACTTTTGACCACCATATCGTCAATATGCACTTCCATCGTTCGCCCAATCTTATCCCTAAATATCCTCGTCATCATTCGCTGATAGGTGGCCCTAGCATTCTTTAAGCCAAATGGCATCACGGTATAATGGTAATTGGCATTAGGAGAGATGAACGCCGCTTTTTCTTGATCCTCAGCAGCTAGGGCAATTTGATGATAACCATGTAAAGCATCTAGAAACCTCGTCCTCGAGTGTCCATACATTGCATCCACCAACTGATCAATTTTCGGAATAGGGAAAGGGTCCTTTGGGCATGCTCAATTCAAATCAGTAAAATCCACGCAAACTTTCCATTTCACATTCTTTTTCTTCACCACCAAGGTATTGGCTAGCCACTCCGGGAAAAAAACTTCTTTTATTGCCCCTACTTCCTTTAACCTTCTAACCTCTTATTTGACTGCATTGACGTGCTCTTTAGCCGACCTTCTCGGCTTCTGTTTCTTGGAGGGAAATAATGGATGTACATTGAGCTTATGAACTATAAATTCAGGGTCCACCGCAGGCACTTCGTATGGGCTCCAGGAAAAAACATCCACATTTTGTATAAGGAATAACAGCATCTCCACCTTATCTTTGTCTGTCATACCTACTCCTATCTAAAAACTCCTATCTTCGTCCGGCAATATCTTAACTCTTACTAAATCCTCAGCGCGGCTACCCCCATTTCCCTCATGGGGTTCCTGTAATTGCTATAAAGGAACCTCATCAGCTGGTTCCTTTTGCTTGATTTCCTAATTAACAGCGGCCACTAAGCATTGTCTAGCCACTTGTTGGCTCTCTGTTACTGTGGCAATTCCATGATCAGTATGGAACTTAACCTTGACATGCAAAGTGGATGGAACTGCTCCTATTTCATGAATCCATGGCCTTCTGAGAATTGCCGTATATGCAGAGAATGAATTAACCACTATGAAGGTCACCATCACCTCCTTGCCCTCCATATTCACGGGAAGCGAAATCTGCCCTTCCAGGATTACCATCCGACCAATGGGGTATCATACTTTGACAAATCTTCCTTCTTCAAACCAAGCCCCCTGAACAAATCAGGATACATTACCTTAGCACTACTTCCCTGATCTACCAAGACTCTCTTCACTATAAAGCCATTTATTCGGGCGGTGACTACTAATGTGTCGTTGTGTGGCTGAGTTGTACCTTCTAGATCATCATCATTAAAAGCAATGGACTCCCGAGTATACTTCATCTTCTTTTTTGAGGACTGCTCATCCTGTTTACTTTCTGCCTGAACCACTGTTAATACCCCCTTCTTTCGAGTCACCAAAGTACCCCTAGAAGCTGCATGGATGACTTCTATCACTCCTAAGGGAGAGGGGGGTGGAAGAGGATTCCCCCATGTTCGGGTTCCCTGCCTGGTCTCCTGAGTCCTTGGCTCCACTACGAATTCCTTTAAATGTCCAACCCTTACTAATTGCTCCAAATGATCCTTCAACACCATACACTGCTCAGTGGTGTGTCTTTTGTCCCTGTGATAATTACAATATAAATTTTGATTCCTCATTGTAGGATCACTTCCCATCTTGCTCGGCCACCTAAAATACAGCTCACTTTTGATCCAATCCACAATCCTGTGCATTGGTTCCTTAAACGTCACATTCACTTCCCCAGCTTGAGCACTTAGCTCCTGAATTCTGAAGTCTCTTCGGGGTCTTGATTTGAAACCCCCTTGCTTAGGCTGACTAATGATCGGGGTCTTGCCCTTGCTCTGTTGTCGGTCATCTTCCAACCTCTTATACTTCTCAATACGCCTCATCAATTGCCTCATATCCTTGAGAGGTCTCATGGTCAACGATTCCCGTAATTCAGAGTCCTCTGGCAGCCCCATTCGGAATGTACTTGCCGCCACTTTCTCATTGCCCTCGCCGATCTCATTGCATAATTCCCAATATTTACTAGCATAACTTCGGAGGGTTTCCTCGGCTCCCATTTTCATTGACAACAGTGCACCCACGAGCTGAGGCACATGGCTGCATGTCATAAATCTAATCCTAAACTCCTCAATCAACTGCCCAAAACTGTGAATCGAGCATTTCCTCAACCCATTGAACCATCTCAGAGCAGTAGGCCCGAGACTTGAGGGGAACACTTTACACATTAGTGCATCATTATGACTATGCAAAGACATCATTTGAATGTAATGACTTACGTGCTCTACAAGATTCGTCTTCCCGTCGTAAGAATTGAACAGAGGTCTAGTAAATCTGCTCGGCATAGGCACTTTCTCAATCTCCTCCGAGAAAGGTGACTGGGCTGCTCTACGTAAAGCCCGGCTCATGGCATCCATTGCAGCATTTCTAGGTCGCTGTCTCTCTGGGGAAACTGAGTCCCTATCCTTATACTCCTGAGATCGTTCCCAATGTCGATGGGAACCAAACTGATATGACGCCTCCCTATGTCCACTTCCTACATTCACAAATCCCTCCACGTGCTCTCCTTGGTTTCTTCTCCGACGCCTACCTCGTGCTTCCAACTCCAATTCTCTTACTAACCTTCGCAGATGTTCAAGCTCTTCATCCTTCCTATCATGATGCGCATGCCTAGACGCACTAGATACTGTCCGGTGTGTATGAAACGATCCCTTCCCATGACTGGACTGCTCTTCCCCTTCTTTATACTCCCTATCTTCATGCCCCTTTTGCCTCCTTTCCTGCCAACTGGATCACCGAGAAGACCCTCCAAAGCCACTCTCAGCATAACTTCCTGACTGCCTCTCGGACATTCTCCTTGTATGTGAGTCTCGGCAGAACCACAGTTATGTAGGAGATCCCCACAGACGGTACCAATTGTGCGTACCCAAATTACCTTAATGGATGAGGCTAGTAATTGGGCTCACAATCTATTTATATTATGAGTTTTGTGTTTCCTACTATGGGTAGTTCCTTACTAGACTACCAAATGACACCTCTCTGTTTTCACAAATTCTCTCACTTTTCTTCTTTAAGTTTCTCTCACTCACACTTGTTGTGGCATCAACTTTCTCATCGTTTCTTCCTTTCTCTTTCTACAGAATTGCCAACCCCTTCTTCTCATTCTATTCTCCTATTTATAGCTTGAGAGGCGTTATGATTACTTTCTGATCTCACTCATGTGGGTGGGGTCCAATCTGATTATTCTTAATAAGAATATACTAGAATATACTCTATTGGGAACGATGGCAATGGTTCCAAAAGACTACACGGTAGCGATATTCCCCAAGGCAATAACGGGCTGCCGAGAACATAAGATGTTTTGAGCAAGCACATTCTCGATCAAGCTATAATTGATTGGCATGAGCTTGCTTCTGATACGTTTAAGACAAGATGGACTCATTATGGTATTTGGGCTCAGATTGGGCCTTGCAGTGTGTCCAGACCAAGGCCAAAGGTCTAGTGGGCATGAGATCATGAATTGTACCATAAGGCTAGGACCCAAGGTTCAATGGGCCTGGGATTATACCCCGTACACCAAACTTTTGAAAAAAGCAGTAAATATTTTTTGTAAAACAAATGGACTGTGGTAATTGGCAATTTGGCAATCCATTGAATATGTGAGTTAGACCTTCCACAAGATGTGTCATAAGATAATTACTTTATTATATAGGATAAATTATTTATGGTGGATTTTACATATCAATTATTGTCTTGGCTTACTAATAAAGAGCAATCACTATTAAGTTGATACTATGAATTAAAATTTTATTTCTTTAAAAAACCTTCTCCCATCTCCCCGTGTGTGTGTGTGTTAAAAATATTTAGTATTCTTAAAAGAAAAAATAGTGGGTTAATCCCACATTGGAATATGAGTGTGAGTAAAAGAGGTTTAAAGCCTGTACTGTGTATCAAAGAGTTAGACTCATTTGGATATACACCACTATAAGTTTCTTTAAAAAAATCTTCTCCCCTCTCCCCGTGTGTGTGTGTTAAAAATACTTAGAATTCTAAAAAAAAAATTAAAAAAAAAGAATTAAAATTTTATGATATAAGATAGATCATGCATATATTTAATATATATATATATATATATAAAATAATTATTTATAAAAATCATATAAGATAACTATTCCATCTTATTTAGCAAAATTTATGTAAAATGTAAATAAAAGCATGGACTAGAGATTGCGATGAAATCATGGCTTCACTAAGTGTGCGTTTGGATATAACGTTTATTGCACGTTTTGCGTTTGGCGTTTGAACAGTGGGACCCACGACACTGTGCACGTTTCGGCCATTCACGCAGTTTGCCCATCCTTGCTGGGACCCACGTGTACTTTTTGTGGTATTAATACTGCGTTTTAGCCACTGTGCACTGTACACATCTCAACATTTATTTGCGTAACAGTTTGTCCATCCTTGCTGGGACCCACGTGTGCACTGTTTAGTCTAGTTTTAAAATTATTTGCTACAGTATTTTCAGTTTTTAGTTTTTAGCAAAATAAGCGGTACCTAAACAAACCTTAAGAACAATGGTAACAACATAACTATGAAAATTTCACAATAGAAACCTAAGCGCCAACACAAGTAAAAACCTAAGAAGCATTCATAATAGTTCGTGTGCGTTTGTGTAGCGGTGTGTGTTTCTAGCGTTTGCGTTTTTGGCTGGGTCTCACAACACTGTTCATGACCCAGCCAAAAACACAAAAATGCGCATAACAATGCATTTTTGGGTCACACGGCACTATTCACATCTTTAAAAATTATTTTGCTACATTATTTTCAGTAATAAGTTTTCAATTTTCAGTAAATAAGCGATATCCAAACACATCCTTCATACAAATTTTTCTATTTATTTTAAGAAAATAACATTTTTTTAAAAAAAATCTTACATAACCACATTTCAAATGTACTCACATCATATTATTTATTTTAAACTCTATTTCATTAAATATCAAAAAAATTTCTTGATTTTTTAATTGTTTATTTTTATTCATACACGCCAACTTTACTCTCTTTCTTTATATTCATAATACATAAAGAAAGAATAAAAAACTAAATACAAAATAAATAATGTCAGTATAAAATTACATGATTATGATAGTTGTGGATGGATTTTATATAATTATTCATAGACTAATGTGAAAGATTTTGGTGGTTGGTTAGGTAAAATGTGGAGGTTTTTTTTAGTAACAAAGACCAATGTGGATTTATAATTTAAATAATAAGAGAGAGAGAGAGAGAGAATCAACGAGGGCCAACAAATAAGTGTTTTCCCTTTTTAAAACAGTTTCCATCGTCATTTTTTTGGACAACAAAAACCATAGCTTAATCGTTGCTAGCGTGCTCATAGACCATGCGAAAAAAAAAACAATTAAATAAAGCAAGTTAATACTTCAATTTTTATGTGTAATATTTGATATCATATCTCTTATTTGAAGATAAAAAATTTTACTAGTTGAATTAATTGAAATTCACATTAATCCTTATTTTTCACAAATTGTAGAGAGATATTGTTGTTATAAGATATATATTGAAACTGGGTTTTTGGAAAAGGTCAAAATTACTTTGGCATAAAACACACTAGCTGTACTTGGTCAAGGGCTATTTTGAAGAATAAAAAATTGAGGCCACTAAATTAGACTACTTGCATAATTTTCAGTTGAATTCTAGCCATTCCAACTAAATTTTGGTCATTGAGTCGTTCTGGAGAAATTTTGAGTTGTACACTTGTGCTTTATGTACGAAATTTAAAATTTTAATGGAATTTGAAAAAAAAAAAAAAAAAAAAAACCTTTTATGAATTTATGTTGTTAAATGAGATAGCATAATTATGAATTTATGATCAGATTATATATATATATATATATATGGAGAGAGAGAGAGAGAGAGAGAGAGAGAGAGAGAGAGAGAGAGAGAGAGAGAGAGAGAGAGGTTTAAGTTACACCTGGTGTAACTCCACAAGACTTGCACCTTTTTATGACCATTAATTTTTATTAGATCTAATGGTTAGAAATCTCTTATATCCGTCTTATCTTGCATAATTAATAGTAGCATTTTTTTCCTCTCCCTCCCTATTTATTACATTTACAGTCATCTAAACGTTGAGAGAAAGAGGGAAAAAAACTGCAAATTTGATGCCACCCTCTTCGACGGTGAATACGGAGCCAGTTGCGATATTGTGGCATGAATGAGAAGGAGCTCGAGGAGGCAGACCCAATCGCAGTGGCCTTAAAAGAAACTTTTATTCATTTTCTCTAAGATTCGTTTAAAGAGATTAAAGACTTATTTGATTTAGGCATGGCTATGATTTTCCTCATTTTAACTTTCCAAAATTAATCATACTCTCGCCCTTTATTTACTGACTGCTGCAATTAAAACCATAGAAAATGCATTTTGCATGGAGGAGTATTTTGATAGATAAATTTGTCATTTTATATTTTTCACACTATTTTCTTTGAACACCATGGCCTTTCATATATCCTAAATAATGAGGTTGTTGTGCCATGTCCCATGTGTGGCTCTTAATTCTAAAACAATGCAACTCTAAAATCATCATAACAATTAACTTTGACCCAATTCTTACTGAGTTTCAATTCCCTGAATTTTGATCAAATTTTCATTCAGTCTACTAGAACACCCCTATTTCATTGTTAAGTGACAGAGGACTCTAACCAGTAAAATAATTTAACAGATCGGTGTTAGACTTATATCTAAAACTAAATTATACTTCTGAATTTAACCAACTAAATTTAACGTGTAGCTCTGGTGAGTTGAGTGGGTTAGTGGAGGAGGAGGTGAGCTCAAAGAGGCCTAGGCAGATGAAAGAGAGAAGAGAAGAGAAGAAGAAGACGATGGGGAGAGAAAGTGGAGCTTAATGACTTTAAAATATATATATATATATATATAAAGGTATTAATGACTTTTAATTCTTTGACATCACTTATTTTTAGAAAGTTGATAACATGGCAATTAGTGTGTTATTTACCATTAGATCTAATAGAAATCAATAGTCAGAAAAATGTGTAACTCTTATTAAGTTACACCTGGTATAACTCTAAAAAGTTACACATTTTTTAAACCATTGGATTTAAGTGGATCCAATAGTCAACTCAATTTCATTGCCTTTCTCTTAGGCTCCGTTTGAGAGTTCATAAGGGAAAGGAATGGAATAATAATAAGAGAATGGAAAGGAATGGAATGGAATGAGATGTATTTAAGTAAGGGAAAGGAATGGAAAATAATGGAATGGAATGAAATTAAGTAAACTTGATTGGATGTTTTAAAATAAATGAGTGGAAAAGAATGAAAATGAATGGAATGTAAGTAATCTTGTTTGGGAGCAACATGGAGGGAATGGAATGAAATCATTTTATGACAATATTACTATTAGACCCTTATTTTAAAATAAAGAGTTGAATATACATGGGTATTTTGGGAGTTTTAGTAAAAAAATCATTAAATATAATTTCATTCCCTCTCATTTCTCCCAATTTTCGGGGGGAATGAAAATTTGAAGTTTTAAGGGAATAGAGAGGAATGAGTGTTCCCTCCTACCCATTCCATTCCCTCCTACTTAAACTCCCAAACAAGGGAATGGACTTTCCATTCCCTCCATTAAAACTCCCAAACAAGGGAATGGAAGAATATTCTAAAATGATTCTTTTCATTCTTTTCCATTCCATTCCATTCTCTCCTTCCAAATGAAGCCTTAATTCCAATCTCACCACCATGCTCCTTGCCTCATCAACATGAACACTCCAGATCTTGTCTCATGATCATGAAGGTTGTTTTTCAACAAGAACCCACTACAAACAAGCATTAGTTGCTTTACTCAACTCATTAAACGGAAAATTATTCCTCAGACAACTAATTAAGAGCCATAATGACACTGCATTGATCAAACTCAAAACTATACTCGACACAGCATAATATGGATTCCAAGTTCCTTGCAGACATAAACAATCATGAATAATAAGATCAATGACAAAAAGAACATGAATTTAATCAAAACCTTGTCTTTTAAAAAAATAAAATAAAACATTGCATAAAACCTAAAAAGTAGTACACAAATTCATTATTAACAAAAATTAATTTCAAATTGAACTACCTTTGTCAATATCGTGTACCCACAAAAGTTTGAACAAAAATTAAAATCTATATATTTTAAAGTATCTGGCATATAAACAATAAAGACCCAAATTTTTTTATTTAATTATAAACCTAAATAATAGAGCAAAAAAATTCTTTTGAAGAATCAAAAACATAGAATACAACAAGCTCTCTCAAAATCAAATACCCCCAGAAGGAAAAAAGAAAAGAAAAGAAGCTTTTATTAACATAAATTTAAAAAGAATCAAAATAGAATTATATTATAAAAAAAATGAAAAATAATTTCAGGGCCTGTGTATTTATTAGAAGGCTCGATTAATTGATTAATAAACAAAAAGTATAAAAAATTATTAAAAGAAAGAAAAGCAAGAGAAAAAAACCTCTTGAGGATGAACCGAAAAAGAAAGAGGTTTTTCTTTTTTTGATCAGAACTGAATGAAGCTCGTGGGTTTTGTTTGGTTAAGCAAATTGAAACAGATACGGCTTTTGCTTAGTGCTTCAACTATTTATATTCTACTACTAATATTATCCTATACTTGATAGCCAATTCATTAATACTTAATTAATTAAAAATTTAAAAAATAAGTGAGAAAGTTTCAATGTGGTTGCTCACAGGTCTTTACAGACGTGGGGAACAATGTTTTGATAAATTTTTTAATTAATAGCAATTCTCTTTAAAGCAACTAATACTTGTTTGTAGTGGGTTCTTGTTGAAAAACAACCTTCATGATCATGAGACAAGATCTGCAGTGTTCATGCTGATGAGGCAAGGAGCATTTTGGTGAGATTGGAATTAAGAGAAAGGCAATGGAATTGAGTTGGAGAAAAGCGATGGAGGAGAAAGAGAGAGCATAGAAAATTATGGAGGAGAGAGAGACGTAGACTTTTTTTTTTGGGTTTAAAGATAGGTACGAAATGTATTAAATAAGGGATAATAAATTAGATTAATTAGAATATTAGCATTAATGGATGTCTTTTTTTGACCGTTGGATCTACTTAAATCCAATGGTTTAAAAAATGTGTAACTTGAACCCATCTCATATATATATATATATAGGTTGGGTTCAAGTTACACCTAGTGTATCTCTAAGCAATATTACATTACCCAATAACTTGTTATTGAATTAATATTTTAAAAATCCAACCATTGAATTACATGTTTTATATGTTCTTAACATGCATGTCCATTTTCATATCAATCAGATGCTATTTACCATTTGATATATAAACTCATCTTTTATGCATTATTTTAAACTACAAAAATTTGAATTTTAACAATTGATTGATGACATGACTATTAATCTTTGATCACCTCGAAATTTTGCAAGCATGAAGAATATATGAAGATAATGTAATCTAATGGTGGATTTGTCAATATTCGCATCCAATTAAAAAATATTGAGTGGTGTAACATTACTTAGAATTACACCAGGTATAACTTGAGAGAGAGATGTGTTCAAGTTACACCTGATGTAACTTTGTAAGAATTACACATTTTTTAGACCATTGATTTTTATTAAATCCAACGGTTAAAAACTCACTATTAGCCATCTCATCATCTTTCTAAAAATAAGTGATGAAGCATTAAATGAGTCTCTCCACTCTCCAAATCCAGCCATTCTTCTTCTTCTTCTTCTTCCTTTTTTTTAAAAATTTTTTTTTATACAAAATAAAATTCTAATCCGGCATAATCTAAGTGTATATGTGTGTGAAGCTCCCATCTGGAGACTTGAACCCTAGCCCTTGCCCTCCATACTCCACAAGAACTTATACTTGTAGAGTGACCATCGCACTAAGGGAGATTCATTGAACTTTTCTTTCATTGCTTTTAACAGTGGAATCGAAGTCGTGTCCATGTTTTATCATTTTTTTTCCTGTTAAATTAAACCTCTAGCACTTCCCTCTTTCTTTTTTTTTTTCTTTTTTTAATAATATCAGTGGGCTTCTTGTATTTATTTCTTTTAGGTTATTATAAGCCATCTCATCGTTTTGTTGTGGGCATAGGCGCACAACAGAAAGGTTAGTATGATTTTTTAAATAATATAGTGTATCTAAAGACTAAAACTCATACCAGCACGCAAAGACTATGCATGTTTTGCTTGTTAGCCATAGAAATAAAGCAAAGTCTCATACAAAAGTAACAAAACATCTCAAATTCAAAACTCATATACCACTACACACCTTTGGTATGGTGGTCACTCCACAAGTATAAGTATTTTGTAGAGTGTAGGGGCCAAGGGCTGGGTCTTGTATCAAAAAAAGAAAAAAAAGAACTCATATTGAAGTTTCTGCCCACACCAAAACTATATAGTGCTCTTTAACGGCTGGAAAGGAAAAAAAAAAATGATATTGTGCTCTATGGGTGGAAAGAAAAAGGGAAAAAAAGTATGGAAAGAAATTAATAAGGAAAGAGAGAAAAAAAATTATAGTATTAATTAGGTAATGAGGGGAAAAGGAATAACATTTAACAATGTTTTTTTAATCGTTAGATCTTTTAAAAATTTCGGCGTAAAAAATGTATAATTTTACGAGAGTTACACCAGATGTAACTTAAAAAATTTTGTTCTAATAACTAACTGAGTCGGTCCTTTGAATGGAATTCAAAACATTATGTGAAATACAAACTTAACCCATATCAAAATTGCAATAGAACGCCACCGCACACCTTTGGTGCGATGGTCACTCCATAAGTATAAGTGCTTGTAAAGTGTGGAGGGCAAGGTCGGGATTTAAGTCTCCAGGAGGGAGTTTCACACACATATATATACTTAGATTAGGTTAGAATAGAATTCTATCTTGTATAATAAATTAAAAAAAAAAAAATTGCAATAGAACATGAGCAAATAACCAACACAACCATAAAAGCAAAACGCTAAACAGCCAATACAACCTACACCAGGGGCGGAGGCACGTACAAGGGTGAGGGGGCCATGGCCCCCCCAAAATTTAAAATTTTTTAAAAATATATATATAATTATTTTTATGTTTTCAAAATTTAGTCTAAAAAATAAGAGTTGGCCCCTTCAAATATTTGAATTAGTCCAATAATACTCTTAAAAAAAAATAATTGGTCTAATAGTTATAAAGATATAACTTTATTTTTCGCAATTCTATTTTTTATTGTAAAATGTACTTTTATATCTGTTAAATATTTGATAAAATTTGATATCAAACATGTTTAAATCTATATTTTTCAACCCGTTATGTGACGATTAACAAGTCATTGACTCATTAAAAAAATTTTGTCACTAAAATTACACATGAAATGTGTCTTTAGTTGCCATATAATGTGTTAAAGCAAGGTAGCTTTAAATATCTTTGGAGTCTAATTTATTTCTCCAAGTTTTCGATCATTCATGTTTTTTAAAATTTCATTAGTTCAATTAAAATATTTTTTACTTACTTTAGCATAAAATTTGATAATTTGTGTTTAAAATGAAACTTTTTAAGATTTTGACTATGAAAATGGAAAAAATGAATTTTATTTTATGAAAGATCGCCGTCAAAAATAATTTTGATTGAAAATACTAAGATCTTTTTTTTTTTTCTTTTCTGTTGGGTGTGTGTATATATATAACTTATCAAATAAAAAAGTGTGTATATATATATGTGTGTATAATAAAAAAGGGCGCGTGTGTGTATATATGTGTGTGTGGGTGTGAAAGTTGTCTTGATAAATATATCAGCGTCGCAACTTGGCCCCCTCAAACAAAAATTCCTAGCTCCGCCCCTGACCTACACGGCTAAATCGTCATCACCCCATTCAATTGTCGCCTTCCCTTCAATTGAGCCCAAATCTATAAACACAATAGTTTCAAACTGCCACCAAAACCTACCTCCATAACTCCATTACGGGCAAAAGAGGAGGATAATGCTTATTATTACTATTATTACTATTGGTAAAGTAGAGTTATGGGCAGGTCAACATAAGAGTGAAGAAAATAGAGGGAGAAGGAAAGTAAATAAAAAGAAAAAATAAAAATTTTGAATGAAATTTTATTAACAATGAGACGAAATTGAGATGAAGATTAGATATAATGATCAATTTGGGAATTTTTAAATATTCAAGGAATTTTAAGTCCAATTTAAAAGAATTAGGGATTGGTTCCATTTCAACCTACTAAAGTTCTAGAGATTTTTTTTTTTTGGTTGCATTTTTTCCTTTTATTTATATTACTTATTTTTTAGATATATTGGGCTTTAGTTTTAGTTTTACATATGTGGGGCCAAGGAATCCTACGGCCCAGCCCACTTCGTTCCTGGGCCGAAGGCCCGAACCGAGGAGGCACCCAAAATCCGAGGGGGAAAAGAAGAAGCCCAGGCGCACAGCTGGCCAGGCCGAGGACGACCCCATCATCGGACATCCGAGAACCTAAGGCAACCAGCAAACACTTCCAAGGAAGCCTTCATGACTACTCAAAGGGCCGAGGGGGAATACCACGCGCCTGCAATATAAATCTGATGGAGGGACAAGCTCATGACAAACAGTCACCTCCACATTAAATGCCCCTGACTACCGCCCTGGCCGCATTAATGAAGAAAGGACCCCGCACCAGCGTCGCCTTGGTTGCCGCGACCCACAAAGAGAGTGGGAGGCGGCTGATAGGACGGGCACCTGAGCAATGTCTTGATCGCTCAACAAGTGTAGGGCTAGGATTAGTTGGGTGAAGGGTATATAATGTATAGGCCCCCTCCTGAAGGGGGAGGCCGAGGCTCCTCGGACGGAGACCGAGGAGTAATTGTAGCAAAGAACTAATGCATTTAGCCTTCAATGGCAACGAATCCACGATGAAGCTCCGTTTGCCTGTAAGGGCCATATTCTTCAACCCACTCTCTACAAATTCATTGTTTGGGGCCTATAAGATTACATCCCTTTTAAGTTCGGAGGGTCCTTCCAAAAATCGAGTCCCTACAACATATATTTCACATTTATAATTTTTTATTTTAAATTTTGTTTTTGTAGTATATTAATCTTAATTTTATGTTTTTGTATTTGATAAAACATTTTGAGTTTTAGTGATGAGTACAGGGACAAAATTTATGCCAAGAGTCTCATGACTCGTTCACATTGTCCAATTCTTCTCCTAATGACGAGAATCCAAGTTTAGAGCATCCACAGCAGTGGAGCAATAATTATAGCTATTTGGCATCACAAAAAATCACTTTATCTATTTTAACTACACACGTGCTGCAGCAGTGCATCTATTTTAGCTTTCAACACAATAAAATAATATAAACACCACAATAAAATAATATATATCCACAATCAGCTATTTATTATTTTTTTCACTATTCATCTTCTCTCTGTCTTCTCTCTCACTTCCCTCTCTTCAACCCACAGCCCCTCACGGCACCACCACCATCACCGCCACCACCACCACCACCACTAGCACTAGCAGTCCACAGCAAGAAAGAAAAAACCACAGAAAAACTCATTAAAATAATAATAAAACCATCCACACAAAAAAAAAAAAAAAAACCAGTAGAGTGGAACAGATCGGCAATGAAGCTAGCACCCCAGACCACCATCAAACCCACCATCTGAGCTTGATCGAGAGAGAAGAAACAAGACCAAGAGGCACAACACCCACCGACCCATGCCATCGCCAAATCTAACCCAAACCACCGTCAAACCAGACCAGCCATCGCCGATCACGCCATCGTCGACCCACTGACCCACGCCATCGCCGGAGTTGAGAGAGATGGGCGGTTGGGACGGCGTCGGTCTGAGAGAAATGGCCGGCTAGGACGACGTTGGTCCGAGAGAGACGAGCTTCAGAGGCAAATGACGATAGTCTGGTCTGCAGCGATGTTGACGAGATGACAGTGAGCTTGAGAGGCTTGAGAGGCTTGAGATGAGAGTGAACGAGAGAGAGAGTGAATGAGAGTGCTAAATAAAAAATTGTACCGGCTCAAATGAATAAAAAAAAGAAAGAAAGTTGTACCGGTGAATAAAATATTGGTTTTTATTTTTTGCTCCAAGCTACAGTGCACATCTATAGATAGATGTGCACTGTAGCAATTAAGCTAAAAATTTTAGCTATTGCTCCACTGCTGTGGGGCATTTTTTGTGTTTGTGGAGCTAAAATTTAGCAATATAGCAATATGCCTCCACTGCTGCAAGTGCTTACATCCATTTTGTATTTGATAAAAGATTTTAATTCACCTACTCCTAGTGATTCACCAGAAGCATATATGTGCTCATCTTATTGAGAAGGTATCTCATGTTTTTCATTACTGCATCCTTTTATCTCGTGACGTATGAGTTATATATAGTTGTGACTTGTGAGGTTCACGGAGGGGAAATTATTTTTATGAATTATCTCATGAAGCATCTTTTATTCCCTCTCATAATATGTGAAATCTAATAAATATGAGATGGACATTCCATAAAATAGTGTCATAGGGTAACGGTTGGATTGTCCATAATTTGTAGATCCCTAAAATTGCCCCCCAATCTTTAGATTAAAGGACCTCCCCCTAACCACTATAGTTGGGTTCTAATTAATAAATATGATTTTCACATGAATAGGTGAAATCCACCAAATATGAGATGGACATTCCATAAGTTTTTCTTTATGAGAAGGACATTTCATAAGATGACATCATAAAATAATTATTTTATGATATCATAAGATAATAAGATGATGTTACAAAATATCTTTAGAACATTTGTTAACTTTTCCTTTACTCTATTATTTAGGAAAAATTATTTTTGGTGAATTCTACATATAAATTCATGTCTTTAAAAAATATATTGATTAAATGCTATAAATTGAAATTATATCTTATGAGATGGATAATGTATATATCTAATATATATATATATATATATAAGATAATTAATTATAAAAAAAATATAAGATAATTTTTTTGAGAATTATTATTATAATATATAAGCTAATTATTGCATCTTATTTGGGAAATTTTAGATAAGACGGGGACCAGAGAATTTGATGAAATCATGGCTTGGCTAAGCTTCGCTACTTTTGGTTGAATTCAATATATATAAAAAGAAAATTTTCACAGCTGGGACCTTTTTTTTTTTTTTTTTTTTTGAGGGACAATTCACAGTTGGTACTTGAGCGCCACACTAGGAAAGAAATCTGGAAGGTGCAAATATTTAAAAAAAAAAAAAAAAAATCTCCGAAAGGGCCCATAAATAGTGTATTCCTTTTTTAAAACACTTTCCATCTTGTCATTTTTTTGGGACGGCAAGAACGAACCGACAGCTCAACGGCCGCCACTAATAGACTGTGTGAAAAATAAGACAATAAAATAAAGCAATTTCAATACTCTAATAATTTTCACGTGCCCAATATATATATAGACAACTAATCACTATTTCTCTAATAAAAAATTATTACTCATTTTACGATAAACCCCCAACAATTAACGAGGTTATTAAACCATGAGTCAAGACTAAAAATATACGGACAGTGACGCCTCAACAGATCTCATTCGTAAAACACATCACCTAAAACCCATCCAACGGCTGTAGATAGTCCCTTTTAACGCCTCCGATTCCGACCAATGTAAACTCTTTCGACACTTCCGAGTACAAAGTCAAATATTCAAATCCCTCTATAAAAAAACAGTGGGCAGTAGTGTTTATACGAAGAAGCTAAAATAGCAGACACACACGACACAAAGAAGCAGAAAGAAGATCATAGAAAATTTGACTACCATGTCTCACAAAAACGTGACCATCGATCCGAGAAGTGGTTTCTGCAAATCGAATTCTATCTTCTACAGCAAACGCAAGCCGTGTCCGCACCCACCCAATCATTCCCTCGACGTCACCACTTTCATATCGTCCCGGGCCCACCATGGCAAGATCGCCTTCATCGACGCCTCCACAGGCCGCCACCTCACCTTCTCTGATCTCTGGAGAGCCGTCGATTCCGTCGCCACGTGTCTCGCCGATATTGGCGTCAGAAAAGGCCACGTCATCCTCCTGCTGTCTCCAAACTCTATCTACTTCCCCGTCGTGTGTTTGGCTGTTATGTCCATCGGCGCCGTGATAACCACCACGAATCCCCTCAACACCACCAGAGAAATCGGCAAGCAAGTTGCCGATTCGAAACCGATCCTCGCTTTCACGACTCGCCAACTCGTCCCCAAACTCGCCGAGTCGACTCTCCCTATCGTACTCCTCGACGAAGACGAGCCTTCACAACAGTATGTTAAAAGCGCGAAAATCTTAACCACTTTGAGGGAAATGTTGAAAAAGCAGCCGAGTGAGAGGCGAGTAAGGGACCGAGTCAACCAGGACGACACGGCGACACTGCTCTACTCTTCCGGCACCACCGGAGCCAGCAAAGGCGTGGTGGGCTCGCACAATAGCCTGATGGCGATGATCCAAATTGTACTTGGACGGTTCAACTTAACCGAAGGGGACCACAGGTTCATCTGCACCGTCCCTATGTTTCACATCTACGGTCTAGCAGTGTTCGCTTTGGCGCTACTGGCATCGGGAACAACGGTCGTGATTCTCTCCAAGTACGAGATGCACGATATGCTCTCAGCAATCGAGAAGTACCGAATCACGTACCTTCCGCTGGTGCCGCCAATTCTAGTGGCGCTGGTGAACGGTGCTGATCAGATACGGTCGAAGTACGATTTGAGTTCGCTGCAGTCGGTTTTGTCAGGCGGAGCTCCGCTGAGTAAGGAGGTGATAGAAGGGTTTGTGGAGAGGTATCCGACGGTGACTATTCTTCAGGGGTATGGGTTGACGGAATCGACGGGAGTTGGGGCTTCTACGGACTCGTTGGAGGAGAGTAGGAGGTACGGTACAGCGGGGTTGTTGTCTCCGGACATGGAGGGTAAGATTGTGGACCCAGAGTCCGGTGAGGCGTTGCCGGTGAACCGGACCGGTGAGCTTTGGCTCAGAGGTCGCTCTATCATGAAAGGTACCTACAGCGGAAATATAATAATACTATTAGACTATCGATAACCTAGGACAACCATAGCAAGTGATTATGGCCCACCATTTTTTTTTTTTAAACTATCGCTTAATTTCTACCACTTCAATATATCGTAGAATTGGGTGTGTTGCTATATACATTTGTCTTCACCGAAACTGTTTTCACATCAAATTTCATAACATGTTAAAATGATAGAACGTGAGTAATCTTGTTAAAATGATAGAATGTGAGTAATCGCGATAAAAAGTTTTAGGTTCTTATAATCAGTAGTGGGTAGAAAATTTTCTACCATCCGTCGCTTACTTTAGTATATTGTGAACGTTTTTTTCTGAGAAACTAGTATATTGTGAAATTTGATATATTATTATAGCTGTTTGTTTATGTTTGGGACAATATACAATACTCTAGCTTTTGCTCTTTATTTTTTGTTTCAGTTTCTTTAAGATATTTTCCTTCCTCCTCGCGAATGTGTTAAAAATACTTTTAGGATTTTCAAAAAAAAAAACTTTCAATTTTATTTTAATAAACTTATTTTTTTATTAAAAAAATAAGTGTTAACTTTTTAGGTGTGTAAAATCTATCAAAGTTTATATCTTTCTATACACTAAGCAAATAAACAGAACTGATTATCCAAAAAAAAAAAGCAAATAAACAGAACTGAGAATACCAAAAGGACAATCGAATTTATTTTGGTTGTTGCTGTTGGAACTTGGAATAATAAATTGGGTAGTGTTTATTTCACTCACTTAAATAAACTAAAAATGTGACTTAAGTGTATTTATTTATTTATTTTTCCTAGGTAAATGCGGGGGCTTGAACCCTGAGTAATAGGTCTCTATACAGCCCGGGTACCAACTCACCTACATGAGGCGGTGGTGACTTAATGGCTTGTTTGGATGTTTAAAAAAGGAGGGGGAGTAGAGTAGAGAGAGGAAGAGTAATTCAATTACCTTGTTTGGAAGTTTTTTAAGGAATGAGGGGGAGGGGTTTGGAGGGGTTTCAACTCCCTCTAACCCCCCATTTTTAATTTTCCCAAATTGGAGAGATTTGGAGGGAAGTAGAGTACATAAACTATTGACCAAGTAAATTACCTAATTTACCCTTATTATATTAACAAAATTACACAAGGGGAATGGCTAATTACTCCATTCTCCTTTACTAATTTTAAAAATATCCAAACAAGGTGGAGGAGAATCATTCTCCTCTCCACTACTCCCCTCCCCTCTACTCCCCTCTACTCTCCTCCTTCTCTAAAACTTCCAAACAGGCCATAAGTGTATTTTTGCAGTGCACAATGTGCACTAATTATTTTCCTAATAAATTAATAATTTACTATGGCTAGCATTAGGCCCCACAGTTCATGCAGCCTCAAAGAGAATGATTGTCATGGGACCATTGTGATTAAAAATATAAAATAATGCAAACGTGAATAGGACCATTCTAGACATGAGATGAAAAGCTGAAAACTTATAAAGCAAACGTGAATAGGAATAGCACTATAGCGATCTGTATGTCTAGAAGTGGATTATTATTAGTCTTATATTTAAGGGTGCATTGTTTTTTCTGAAGCTGACAAATATATTTTTTAAAAATACATAAGCCATTTGAAATCCATTTTTAATATATATATATATATATATAATTAAAGTTCTAAGATATTTTGCTTCTGTAAGGAGTCTCTAGACCCTAGACTCTGTAAAAATATCCTAATTGTTACCACTTGACCGTGTAGGTCTTTGGAATATATACTACATGATTTTCAGAACATATGATATGATTCCTCAATTTGATAGGTCCTGTCTTATAATATTATGAGAATTTATCATCTTACTTGATTTTTAGAGATTGAGCTATCAAATATTCCTAAACCCCTAAATTGCTTTGTGTGAGTAAGCCATGTATAGATTGTTAGGCTGGTATTCTATGAATCAAAAGTATGGTAGCAGAGGGATACTTACCAGTTGCAACTCGTATTGAACTGGCCTTGTAGTGTGGCTAGTGGTAGCTGGATCTTTTACTCTTATTATATCTTAAACTATCCAATCTCATAGGCATTTTCTTGTCAGTGTCCCTGTTACCTAATACAGGATTTCATTAAAAGATTCACATATAAGTTTGTATACAAATAACATATATATGTTACATCTATTCTGATTGTTCCTTCATTTTGTTGTTAGTGTTTATTCCAGATTTGTGCAATACTTGATAATAGAATTTATAGCCTTTTTCCATTCATCGGATCCTTTCTTTGCATTGGCATGCCTGGGAAATTTGTTTTCGCATGGGAATAGATACCATAAAAGTTGGTCGTGATGTAACAGAATCTGTGTTGTACTACTATTCCTACTATAAGACTTAAACTAACCTGGAGATAGTTTTTTGGGTGTATTTGGAGTTTTCACTTTTCAGTTGTTTATGCTTGAAATAGTGAAACTTTGTATTTCCCATGTTATTGTTGATTTTATTTTGTCTATTTGTTTTTCACATAAACCTGCTAAAAATTAACTACACTCAAAATAAAATTGGTATGAGAGCTTCAGCTATATCAACAGCAGGTCACATTTTCTTCTATTGAAACTGGGAATGCTGTTGTTGCAGGTTATTTCGGTAATGCAGAAGCAACAGCAAATACTCTTGATGCAGAGGGATGGTTAAAAACTGGAGACCTCTGCTACATTGATGATGATGGCTTCATTTTTGTGGTTGATAGGTTGAAGGAGCTGATTAAGTACAAGGGATATCAGGTGAGACATTGATCACTTGAAGTTCTCTAAATTTGGCCTTCTGGAATTCCTCTGCTTTTTTTTATGTATGATGAGGATGTAATTCTCAAAGCAATTTATGATAAGGATGCAACTACAGTTCGATTTTGCATTTAGAAAGGAATTTCAAATTATATTATCATGAAAAATTTTTCTTGAAAACTATGCTGATTTGTCTCTTGACATCTTAGGTCCCCCCAGCTGAACTAGAGGCCTTATTACTGACTCATCCAGAAATCTTGGACGCTGCTGTCATACCGTAAATCTTCTTCTCTAATCTTTATTGACATAAGAAACTTAGTCTTAGTTTTTTAGTTATTTATTTTATTTTATTTTATTTATTTATTATTTTTATCAATACAATATATCGTTATTTTTCATTGTAATTTATGAATCCTTTGCATCATGTAAACAAAAAATAATCGAACATGATTTTCTTAGGACTAAGTACTTTAAAATCTCTTATAAAAGGGACCCTCAGTGTAATTTCTTGTGTTTTAGAATTCCTGATAAGGAGGCTGGACAGTGTCCCATGGCATACGTGGTACGAAAAGCGGGAAGTAGTTTATCTGAGAGTGCAATCATGGAGTTCGTTGCAGGACAGGTGAGGTTGATGAGATAATACGACTTGTACTATTGTATCTCTAAGCACAAATTCAATTAACCTGCTGTTATATTCACAGGTGGCTCCATACAAGAGAATCAGGAGAGTGGCATTTACAACTTCTATACCCAAAAATCAGTCTGGAAAGATTCTTAGGAAAGATCTGATACAACTTGCAACCTCCAAACTTTGAATTGTTTGGTCCCAGTAGCAGTTCCATTTCTCTGGCTAATTCAAAATCCATGTTTGTAGCTTCCTATTTTGGTAATAATTGCGGTTAATTTATGCTTTTATTTTCTGTAAGAAGTCAACTTGGTTAAAATAGAAAAGCCACACCTACATTTGTGGGACATTTCTGTAACTTCCCAATTGGGAACTCTACAAAATGGTACATTATTGTGTTTGTGGACCTTTCGTCTTTGTTTTTGAGTGTATGGTCAATGCTTGATGATCAGAGACTAGTTTAGTTGATCACTTGATCTGTTTTTCCTGCACACCGAGGGGGGACAGAATGAATAGCAACAGTATTAGCTAGAAAAAACGTAAACTAGAGCAAATAACACTAGTAGCTGTAGCTATGACAAATGAACTTTTCAATCAACAACTGGTAGCCTTTTTATTTGATTGAATCAATTGAAGAAGCTCAACTGGTTGGCACAGAATGAGACATTTAAGGTTCAAATTTCCCGCCTTCCTCTAAAAAAAAAAAAATGAAAAAAATGGAGAAGAAGATAATCCTTTTATCTCATTACAGTCCCCCCCTTGAGTAACTTTATTTCATAATATTTAACTCTTTTCTATAACATTTAAGTAATCTTGTTTGGATATATATTCAACAAGGAGGAAAATTGAGGGAATTTAAAGGGGTAGTGGTTCCATTTTTTAAAAAAAAAAATTTAATTAAAGAAAGTGTCAATTTTGCATTTATGATATTAATTTATACATATATTTTTTTAATTGTACAAAAGAGGGGTATAATTGTACATTACATAATGTCTTATAATTTTCTCTAATTTTTATTTTATTTTTTTAAAACACTCAAATAAAAAGGACATATATCTATTCTCATTCCCTACTTAATTATAAAGCATCCAAACAAAAACAGTTCTCCTCCACTCCCCTCTTCTTACCCTGCATACCCCCTGCTCTCATCTCATTCCAAATCTCCAAATATACTAAAAATGAGATAAAAAGTAATAAGGAAGAGAAAATTTGGCGTCGGGGGTGGGTTAGAGCTGGGCTGGCAGCTGGGTAGCGAGTTGGCGAGATGAGTCTGTGGCAGCTGGGCAGCAGATCGGCTTGGTGGAGCAGAAGAGAGAAAATGAGGAAGAGAGGCCGAGTGAGTATGAGGAGAGAGAGAGAGAGAGAGAGAGAGAGAGGGCAACGGGAAGAATGGGAAGGAAGAGAAAAAAAAAGATTTACTTAAATATTACCATAACTGTGAACACACAAATAATATATATATATATATATATATATATATATATATATATATATTTAACATTTGAGTTACAATACACAACCAAAAGTAGCTGTGCATTATAGCTGAGAAGTCATTTTTTTGGGTTTTGGCTCCACCAATGTTATCCCAATTTTGTAGTTGGTGGTGCTAAAAATACTAATATGGTTTTTTAGTAGCACCAATAATAATGCTCTTAGGAAGGTATCAAAATTTTACAAAAACAGTAAGAATCACTCACCATTTCAATTTGCCAGACCCGGTTGCAAGCATGAGTGAGATGAAAAAATGAAGATACCGAGCCCTCTCTACTTCCTTATAAGGATTTTTTGATTTCTTTCTCAAAAAATTGAGAATACAGTCCATTAGTTCTTCCTCACAAGGAAATTGTAGTGGCCCATGAATCGTGGACCTAGAGCTGGAAGCCAAATTTTAGCTTTGGGGGCCGAAGCATTAACCCAATTTAATTAGAATAAATAAATCAAAATATATTAAAATTCAAGACTAAATATACTATGAAAAATAAAAGGATCAATTCAGAGTTAACAAAACATAAGTAATAGAATAGACACAATATATATATATATATATATATATTCCAATATATTCAAATTAATCATTTATCAAAATGGAATTTGAAATTATTTTAAAATCCGAAAATAATTACTCTATACTAAATTTAGTAGTAATTTCCCTTTCAATATACAAAATTAAATAGTCCTTTTAGAGAATAATTTTTTTTCCCAATGTAAAGCCATATTTTTAACAATATTCTTAATTGAAATTGCGCATTTTGTAATTGCATTAAAACAAAAGAAAAGAATAGTAAGCACAAGTACAATCACTATATAAACAAGTTAGCTAAACTATTATAACCTCTACTTATTGCAATATAAACCTCTACTTATTATAATAATTGAATTATTAAAAATGAAATAAATAATGAGCTAAGAGGAGGCTAAAAAATGAACCATGAGAGCATTTGTGACATATAATTAAGAATCCAGTTAATGGGTGTCCTTAGAGCATTTGTTAATGAACTATTTAAAAAAAAAAAATTTTGATACTACTTTTATGAGAAATTTAAAAAAACTATCAAAATAATAAGTTGCTTTTTTTCTTTCTTATAAAAAGTTTTTAAAAGTATTTCTTAAATGAATGCCCTTATGGAATTTATAGAAATTTGTTGCCAATTCACATACGGACACAACTATTTCCACTCCCAAATCTACAACATTCTTAGATCATTTGCATTCGGGTTCTTAAAAAATTTGTCATTTTACATTCTAAAAAGTTATTTTATCTATTTTACCATACAATTTCTCAACTCACCCTACATCCTAGATTTTATTTTAACATACAACTCATTAAAACAATATAAACTATCCCATAAATAAATATAAACAACTCATTTCTCTCTCTTCAGCAAACCTACCACCAACAACCACCTATCATCAAAACTCGTCCCAACCACTGAAAACTAGTCATCACCACCACCAGTTAAACACCGAAAACCAAGATCAAGGCAACTAATATCAAGGCCACCACCAAGGAAACCCAGCCATCACCAGCCACCACCAACCATTACCAAAAACCAAGGAAACCCAAACAATAGCGAAGAAACCAAAACATCGAAAACCTAGTCACCACTAGAACCTCAACCACCACCACCGAAATCCTAACCCATCGATCCCAAATTCCACCCCACACACTCGAATAAAGTTGGTTTTTGGTGTGCATGGTGCTAAAATAAACAATTTGGGGGATTTTATACTCCTCAATGCTAATGCACTTGGGTGTCAATACTAAGGATGTTGTGAATTTAAGTGTGAAAATGGGTGTCTTTAGAGTTTCCAGTTTTCTAGTTTCATATGTAAGTTTTTTAAAGGCTAACAGCCACCTGAAATCTATCATGGCATCATGATTGCTGTTATTGAATGATTGCTGCTATTGGGACAGAATATCAAACTATCTTTTGGGATGTTGTGAAACTGTGATTCGTCTCCCCTTACGAAAGTCCAGACAATTGCCTCCAGTAAAAGCTTTACTAGTCCTCTTTGCACGTGCATTCCATCTCATGTACCCCCAACTACATTCAATAAGTGCACTTGTCCTCTATATTCCTATCATAACCCCTTTTTTTGTAAATTAACTCAGACAATTTGGTAAAATTCAATGAAATGATATATAAAATTTATCACAAACAGAGATTAGATGATATAATTAAGGTGGGACCAACTTTTTCTCCCAAGTACGATCTACAAAGTTCCATATATCCTATTAGTTACAAAATCTTCCTGCTAGGGTAATGATCACTAGCTAAAGTCTAACAATGTGACTGATCAATTACGAAACTTAGAATTAATTGAGCTCCAATATGGCCCATGTAGCAAGCAAAGTCATAAACAATTTAATTCCACGGCTCTATAGAAAGTGATCCAGAAAGAAGGGGTTGTTGAGCTATGACAAATAACCTGATCTTTTTGGATCTCATGAATGTAGCTGTGATGTTAAGTCCATATTACTGGTACTTCACGTGCACTTCCTTCTCACTCGATCTGTTCATGAATCATGAGATCCTTGTTTTTAGTTTATTACAATCCATTATTGTGTGATCTAAATTAACCAAATTAGTTAACCGATTTATATGTCCAAACTTATAAGTTCATGAAGCCTAATCAACCGCCAATAACTAATTAGTTTATCATTTCAAATAGCTAAAAGACTTGTAACTGAAATGACACCTCCCATGCACAAAGTGCTTGGGAGTCTAGGAGAGAAAAGATTCAAACAGTGGGGTTAGTAGCATGTTTTAATTAACCATAACCTATTTTGATTTAATGCCAGAATTGCTTGTAGTGAAGCCAATTAATTTTACGTGTATGTGATCACTTTGGCCCCCACCAGCGTTACTGATCGTGAATTGTTTCAATAAAATCCAAAACAAGCCCACGTCCAAAACCATGTATTCTATCCAATCAGCACATGGTTTTGGTTGAAACTCTAGCTGAAGTTCACATTCAATCAAAACTCAAATATATATAAGTTCCCAAGGCACTCTACCCATACCAGTACCACACCCTCTTTAGTAAACACATACCAATTGCCCCACTCTTCTTTGTTTCTGTAGTTCAATCCTACAATCTCACACAAAAACCAAGAAAACAATATGATCAGCTTGAAAAGAGTCATTGCCATGGCAAGGAAGTGGAAGAAAGTGGCTGGCATTGGGAGGAGAACAATCTCACAGCCTAGAATCAACCATAATATTAGGTTAGCTGATAGAGGCCATTTTGTTGTGTACTCTGCTGATAAGAAACGTTTTGTAGTGCCATTGGCTTATTTGAGGAGTAAAATATTCAAAGAGCTATTTAGGATGTCTGAGGAAGAGTTTGGGATACCAAGAGATGGGCCACTCACTTTGCCATGCGATGCGGCTTTCGTGGAGTACGTTGTCTCTGTGGTTCAAAAGAGTATCTCTCTTGAGCTCGAGAAGGCATTGCTAGAATCACTAGGCTCCTGTCAGAGCTTGGCGAATAGTGCATCAGCGTCTGAAGGCTTGAGTTATCGTCATCTGATCATGGAGTCCATTGTATAACATTGAAAATCAGATTCGTTTTCCCTGTTAATAATGGTTCAATAAAGATCTTGTAAATTTTTGTTGCAAAAAGTACACTGGGGACGCCAATGGGCCTTTTATAAAGCCCAAAAGGCATTGCAGGTGCATTCGGCTTCTGAAAAATACAGCCCATGTGGGCCCATTTGGAGCCCATGATTACGGGTGTGACAGTTTATTTTTAACTAATGAACTGGCCGAATGCGACGCCTCTCTTCTTTGAGTTCATCAGCACCGAACCCCCCCTCACCCTCCCAAAGCAAAGAGTTCCAAAGATTTATTTATTTGACAAGGAAAGAGTAGATTAACTGTGGTAGTGTCACCATGAAATTCTTAAAAGTCATATCTCTGTATTGTTTTTGTTTGAAGGAAAAAAAATTATGTCCATTTTGAAGTAAGATAACATTTTATCCCATCATCAATATTTACACAAAAAAAAAAAACAAACGTCGACTATCATCTTTATGATATCTATTTATATTATTGATGGTGTCATAGGACATACTCCACTCGTTACAAAATAAATGGCTAAGATTTAAGAGCTTTATAGTGGAATTATCCTAAAAACTCTCAAGAATTTTAATATTATTTTAGGAGGATTACACCCTAGGTTTGAACTGTAGTTTCTCTATTGGAGAAAAGTAAAGGTATCACTTGAATGGTAGAGCTTGGTAGAACCAAAAACCCTCTTATTCCAAGAAAAATAATTAATTTTTTTTCTTCTGCTGAATAAGAAGATATTGTTAAAACAATAGAATATATTGTAAGGGAATTAGCCCATGTCAATCCATTGAAAGATTCAAAAGAGATTAAAGAGATGGTGATAGCCCCCAAGTGGTATATGAAGCAGTCCAAACTATTACCTTGTGTTTCAATGAAGAATTAAATCATTTCTGGGATTCAAAAGAAGGAAGAATCAATGTCCTAACTAAATTAATAAAAATAATATACTATTTTCTGGTCAGTCTACGTTCTCTGTTTTTAATCTATGTTCTATGTCTTCTGGGTTGTAAGTGTAAGCTATTGTTGTGGTTTTAACAACAAAAACATTGATGTCAATTTCAAAACATCATAAGAAGAGCTATGAGTAATAGAGTTTGGCCGAGTGGTTGGACACTCGGTCTCAAAGTGGCTGTCTTGAGTTTGACTAAGAGCTCACTTGTTTAAGTCCAGGCATCAGTACTTTGAAAAAACTCCCTGGACTAGCGATTTACCTCACTATGAGCTCACCCGTCGCGAACAGTGATTAGTCTCTAGTTGAAAGATTTGAGAAAACTCTGTAAGAAATCAAAAAAAAAAAAAATATAGTTTGGCTTCTGTCCAATGCATTTGAGCATTGTATTTGATAAGAACACAGCACGTGTTCAAAATTGGCCATGCGTTGGTCTTGCATCCCACCTAATGCTCCAGTGCCTTGGATGGAAGTAATGAGTTGAGCTCAAATGAGATTTTTAGAGTCCTTTAGACGCTTCAGATAACTTTTTTATGATCAAATTGGAGCTCCAACTAATTTCTTCTGGAGTCTCTTGTGGGACCATTGCTTGATGTTGATGTCAGCCAGCAATAGGGCCCACAAAAGCATGCAACCAATGACTTGCACACGAGCAACCACTTTAATCCTCTACTCACCAAAGATGTGTAAAAATCGGAGCTGGTATCTCCAAGTTCATCCTCTCTCTCCCTCTCTCTAAATCAAATGCGGTAGTGTTAGTAGACATACAATGGTATGAAATTTGAAATTGACACCTTATTAGCATTCACATTGCGAATGTCATATGTCATATGTCATATGTAGGCAAAATTTAACATAAAGGCCCAAAAAACCCCCCTACATCCGGACTTGTAAAAATCAGATATTGCAAAAAAATTTTACAATTGTGCTACAGTGCAATTCTAAAGGTAGAATTGCACTGTAGCTCAACTGTAAAAAAAAAAAAAAAACTAATATTTTATTCGGTTTATTGTTTACTTTATCAATTCCTCTCTCTCTCTCACACCGGTCACACTCTCATCTCCTTTTTTTTTTTTTTTTCTTTTTCAGTTCCCTCCCCCTCTCTCGTCCCTCTCTTCCCTTTCATTTTTTTTCCTCTCTATTTTCCCTTGAATCAAGGGTTTGATATGGTGGCAGATGAGTTTGATGTGGGTTTGAGGGTGACAGTGTGGGTCGTGGGTTTGCTGGCATGGAGGTGGGTCATGGCGAGGTCATGCATGGCGAGTTGGGTCGCGGCAAGCTAGGTCACGGACTCACGATGTGGATTCCGATGAGGTGGGTCACAGACTCATGGCAAAGGTGAGTGGGTTTTGATTTTGGTGGTTGGCGTGGATGGTGCGCGGTTGATAGGTCTCTCTCACGGTGGTTGATGGGTCTCACGGCGATCGGCCTGTGGTGGAGGTTTGTTGATGGGTTGTTCGTGGGTTTAGCTAGGTTTTGGGTTTGGATTGATGCTGTTGTGGATCGATGTTGTGGGTTTGGATCGGTGCTATTGTGGCCGTGTCTTGTGATTATGGTTGTTGGTGGTGGTTTTTGGTAATTTTTTGTGTTTCTTTTCCTCTTGGTGGTTGTTTCTTGAGGTTGTTGTTGGTGGTGAGTTTGGTTGTGGTGGTGGTTGTTGGCCGGTGGCGTGGTGGTGGCGGCAAGGTGGCCATTTTCATGTGGTTGTTCTTGCTATGGTTGGGGTTTGGGTTTGTTCACAATGGAGAAGAGAGAGAGACGGGGGAGGAAGGAAGAGAGAGAAAATTAGAGAGAGGAGATTATTTTTTTTGGTTATATATTTTAGTGGATAATATATATTATTTTAATGAGTAGAATATGAAAATAAAAGTTGGGATGTTGGATATATTGTAAAATGGTATTATGTAATTGATAAAGTAACTTTGTAAGATGATAAAGTAGGATAGGATAAAATTTCCGGATGTGAATGCTCTTCGTCAAAATATTTAGCTAGGATTTGGGGCCCCAAATCCTTGCTAACCCATGGCGTCCTTCCTTGCACATGAGCAATCACTCGAATCCTTAACTGACCCAAGATATTGTGGATATTGTGGTGTGAAATTCGAAATTGACATCTTTTTGGACAAAATATTTAGCTGGGATTTGGAGCCCCCAAATCGCAACTTAGCCATGGCGTCCTTGCTTGCATCCCTCCTCCACTTATCAAAAGACTAGTCCAACCGGTTATGAAATATTAAAAAATATAACATTTTGTGTTTCTTATTTTTTTGACAAACTTGCTAGTTATAACAGAAAAATGATATTTGAACGTTGGACATCTTTATTGAAAATTTTAAAAATTGTGAATTGAATTAAAAAACTCTTAGTAATACAATTTTTGTCATTGGCCAACCATCATGTGGAGAATTACATACAACAGATACACTAACGGACACTAACGGTAACAATCATTAGACGTGCTTGACTTAGGACAATAATTTAATTGACAATGTCGCAAATTTCTGTATTTCAAATTTTGACTTAGTACACTAGCGTATCAAACACTGCATAGCTTAATCTTGAAGGAAATTAGGGATGTCCATATATTTCTAATCCCAGAAACGTAGAAATTTTCCAGAAGCGTGGACGGTGGAACTGCATTATTGTGTTGCAAAATTTCAAACTTTCGAGAAGTTTGGTTTAAACTTTAAATGAGGCTGGACCCATGTTATAAAGTCAGACTCACAAGTCCTCGACACTGTTCACATATATATATTTTTAAAGTACGCTGTTCACATAATTAAACCTTTTAAATAGGGTTTTTTTTTTTTTTTTAAATATAGAAAATAATTGATTTATCTTATCTTTTTCTACAAGAAGAAAAAAGACTACTCCAATTTCTATGTACAGCGAAGTAAGCCGAAGTTGACCAAAAAGAAAAGTAGAAATGACTAACAAATAACTATAAAGAAATTGTTATTTTCTTGAACTTAACTAATTACTGCAGATCTAAAATTAGATATAGAATTAGGTGAAAATTTTATAATCTAATTCAGTAATTTTTGTGAAAAATGTGAATAGCATAACTGTACATATAGGCAAAGCTTGACATCTTGTTTTCGTTGATATTTTATTAACGTTGATCAAAATGTGCCCTTAAATATAAATTAACTTCTAAAATAATATTTTTACCTTTCCTTGCAAAATTTTTCTTATTAATATCAATTGCAGTTTATGATTATTTAGGGGAAGAGTCACGTCCTGAATAGTTCTGAACATCCTTGTTAGTCAAAAAAGGAAAAAAAAAAAAAAAAAAAAAGAAAAAAGCAGCTTGTTACTCATGGCACCATATTATAGGCTGTTATTATTATTATTAAATTTTTTTTTTGAGATAGAGTTTCAATCTATGGGGTCTGCTCTTGATGATATTTCTTTTTCATTAGACCAAGACACCAATTAATTTTTGGTGTAGACGCGGATTGAACTCCAGATCTCTTATTCAATCATTAGAGACTTTACTAGTTGAACTCATTGAAACCCACTATTATTATTATCTTGTTTTTGAGGAAATGGGGTTAATTAAAAATTAAAAAAATTGTTGGTTGTTCCTTCAGGTCTCCGCGCCTTCTCAAAAAAAAAGAAAAAGAAAAGAAAAGTCTCCGCGGAGGAAAATAACTGAAAACTTCCTTCGCCTCCATATTATTAATTTATTTTAAAAATTATCAACCGGAGCCTTGGCAGCATATAATATTTAGACATGGTTTGGAGGCTATATTAAAAATATATATATTATAAATAAATAAAAAAATGAGGCATGGAGTCCACAGAGAAAATAAATAAAAATCTAGAATCTCTTTAAGACTCAAATTCAATAATGGTATTTGTATTTGAACTCTAGCGTTACTAATTAAGACCGTAAATGAACCAAACTTTTTATAAACAACTCAAGTTTGACGTGAGCAAAAGCTTATCTGTGTTTCTTTATTTAGAAAACAAGCTGAATTTAAGTTCAACTTTAGGGCTTTATTATTAAATGAGCTAAGCTTAAACATAATAATGTGCTCAAAAACAAACTCGTGAACATGAAGCTTAACTTAACTATAAATAATATTATATTTTTATATGTATCTATAATATGCTTATATAGACTTGAGAGTTTCAATAAGACTCCAATTTCATACCAGTTGCAATTTGCTTATTTCTCAAATTACGTGTGAAATAGGCCAGAATCCTATTGAAAGTTCAAAACACTAGGACGAATCTACATGCAACTATGCAAGACAATATGCTCTTTGATTTCAGCAATTACACATTGTTTTCATGGTGCTTGATTAGCAATCAACAGGGTAAGTATCATGCTAAAGAGACCAACATATTGAGTGACTGCTGCCTTTCTTGCTTAACGAGTCGTATCACGTAGTGTTTTCATGGGTGAAGTTAATAATAAAAGAGGCAAACTCTAAATTAAATGTTTTGTTTTAAGTTTTAACTTCTAGCTTGAGAGTTTTGATTAAGAAAAATGCTAAGCTATTATCGATTCTACTCCAAGAAGTTATAAACTAATGTTACCATGAATGTAATCAACAATATAATAAATAAAAAATAATTTTTTTTATTTTATATTTAAAAGATGAAAAATTAGTTTTGTAAAGGTTATACAATAAAACATGTAGTGACCATAACATCACTATTCGCCTAAAAATTCCAAGAGAAATTGGAGAGAGTATCAAATATTGGAATATAATTTATCAAACAAAGACCACAAAGTATTGTTGCTTTGCTTCATTTTCCTCTTTGACAAAACTATATATTAGTCTTTGAAGCAAGAAGTCAAGAACTCACACTGAACCCACAAGAAAGGAAAAAAATAACAATGCGCATGTTCAGCGAAAGCAGTTGGTCAAATTGCTACCTAGTGCTTTCATAATTAAGCGCCGGTCAACAAAAGTTGTGTGCTCCAATAAGTTGTTTACCCCAGAACCCAAGTCTATGTCTTTATGTTTTGCATGAAAATACTATATATATTAAGCATTTTCTTGTCAATCACATAGTGTGAAGAGGGCAAGGGAAAGGAATAGATCAGGAGTGTGAAAAGAGAAAGATGGGTGACTTTGTTGAGGAGGAGAGCTCTGCTATCCCACCAAGACCGGCAATAGATTTTGGGGCTCACGTTGTGTCAGCTCCTCCCATGCAGTCTCAGTACAATTCACCATCTTTGTCAAGAAAACCATTGCTACTCCCAATAGAACCTGCAGATTCTAATGGTGCAATTGTAGTTGCAAACAAGGCCACACCAAAGCCTTCTCACACTCCTAACTTCTTCACACCCTTGAGTAGCCCAATTAGGAAGGCTATTCAACTCACCAAGTTTGATCCACAGGATGCTTGGCTTCCCATCACAGAGTCAAGGAATGGCAATGCATACTACGCTGCCTTTCATACTCTTTGCTCTGGAATTGGAATTCAAGCACTTGTACTTCCTGTGGCCTTTACCATTCTTGGATGGTAAGCCTCCTAATACCTCTCATCAAACAATTGCAAATTTTAAAAAAATTTACATATAATACATAGGATAGGAATAGGATGTCTTAAATTTGACACATCTTACAATAAGATCGCTTGCAATATGCCCCACTGAATGTGATTTTCGTCAATACATGGATAGTAACTGCAGAAGAAAATGATTTTCTCATAAAAATATGTTTTGCAAAATTTGTTAGGTAAATTAAATTAAAATATTTCTACCATGTCAAGGTATATATATACCACATAATATTATCTTCTGGACTTGATGTGCATCGTGCATGTGTACTATATTATTTTCTATGAAATATTGGTTTGATTTGTTGGACTATATGTAATCTTTCTTTGTCAAATATGTAGTATGTAATCCCACATACTGTAGCGGTACATGTACATGTATAGAGGGTGTGATTGCAGTTCTTGAAAGCCATGTGGATTAGAGACAGTTAATTGGCCTAGTAATTGTTGTAGAACTACACAATTAAGCAGCTAATTTTTAAGTCCACATCTTTTAAAACTTGTCTTAGTTCTTATTATTATCTTTGATTGCAGGACATGGGGAATAATATGCTTGACAGTGGCGTTTGTGTGGCAGCTTTACACACTTTGGCTGTTGGTGAAGCTACATGAATCCACCCAAACTGGGATGCGTTATAGCAGATATTTCCAACTTTTCAGCGCTACCTTTGGTTAGTACCCTTTTACCTTTCCCGGGTTTCTCCACACTTTCATCGTAGATTTGGTACTAAAACCTTTATTAAATTATTGATTATTCTAAAAGTTTAAGTTAGTGTGATATAGTAAATTTAGTAATTTAACCAAATACTTCTAACAACTCCCAAAAAAGATCATCATATTTTATGTAATCAAGTATCCATAATTTGGTTTCTTTTACTTCATTTTTTAAAAAATAATAAAAAAGTATAAAAAAATTTATAGAAGGATCTCAATTTTCACTAACATTAACATTTTGTACTCACTGGTTCACAAATATTTTATTTACAGGATTTATTTTAAATTTACTAACTAATGAATATGAATATAGCACTGCTAGACATAACATTTTTTCTGCCATTATTTATAATATGTTATAATTGAAGTAAGTCAAGTAACATTACTTTGACTTGACTTACATGAGTCCATTAATGGTATTTGGTTTATTACGTACCAATCCTATTATGTCATATTATGTGGAAAAAAATCATCAAAACTGTTATGTGTGAATACAAGTATTTGCTAACTAACTTTTGTTGACTTGGTACCTCATTAAGTACGTGAATATGTCATGAAGTTTGGCCAAAAAGGAGACGAAAATTGAAGAAAAGAAAAGGAAGCATCTGATAAAATTAATCGCTGTCCAACTGTGTATGGGGATGAAATGATTGAGGGTGAACGAAATGTGTCTTCATTCAATGAGTGACAATAAGTACCCGTTTGAATATAGCTGATAAAGGCTAGCGTCTACATTTTGGCTTTTTTCATTGTGAGTCCCGTGTAGGAAGAGAAGAGCGTTTTTTTGCTTTTTCAGTGCGTCCCGTACATTGTTCACGGGACCCACAAGTACTTTATTAAAAAAAAAATTTAAAACTGGGTCTCACAGTACTATTCACACATTTAAAAATTATTTTGTTACAGTGTTTTCAGTTTTCAGTGAAATAAGCAGTATCCAGACAGACCCTAAGATTAATGTGTTTGTCACAAATATCATGTGAAAAGGGATACGAGGCTTATTACATTCTTAAAAATTAGAGCCTAATTAAAATGAATATATCCTCCACATCCCAACTCTAAAAATCTTCGTAATCCATAATCCGCAGCACGGGCAGATTTATTCAATTCAAATAATTAAATTCTTTATTTCTTAATGATTTAAGCTTTGAGATAAGTAATTAAAGACGTTTATTGCGTTTCACTACTACTCTAAGCTCAAATGAGCTTAGCTATTTTGATGATTAAGAACTTAATATGGTATATAGAAATAAATAACGATATGTATTCCTCTTCCTCTCTAGGTGAAAGAATGGGGAAGATCTTTGCTCTGTTTCCAATAATGTACCTATCAGGCGGAACATGTGTTGCCCTGATTATCATTGGAGGTTCAACCATGAAGCTTTTCTTCCAAATAGTGTGTGGCCACGGCTGCTCCGCAAAGCCATTAACAACTGTGGAATGGTACTTAGTGTTTACATGTGCTGCGGTGGTTCTGTCACAGCTCCCAAACTTGAATTCAATAGCTGGGCTCTCACTAATTGGTGCAGCCACAGCCATAGCCTATTGTACTATTATGTGGCTTGTGTCTGTCACCTCGGGCAGGCTGGACAGTGTTTCTTATGACCCAGTCAAAGAGAACGACAACATGGCTATGATTTTCAGCGTTCTTAATGCCCTTGGTATCATGGCATTTGCTTTTAGAGGCCATAACCTTACACTTGAAATTCAGGTAAACTTTTCCCCTTTATTTTTTTGGACAGAATGAAGTTTGTCTATTTGCTTTTGGATGATAATAAATTATACAAAGGAGCCCATATGATATCCCTTTCCACCCTTACCATTGAATCCATGTGTCATGACCCCATTCTGTAAAGGTATATATACAATAGTTGGTGGTGGTAGTGGTTAGTCCTGCTTTTTCTTTTGGGGGATATAATCCCCAATTTCAAACTCTACCCTGATTGGTCTAATTCCATATTACCCATTCCCAGAATAAAAAAAGATAGTCCATTCACTCTCCCTTTCTCCTTTGTGTTTTGTTTCTTTTTAAAAAAGATAGTAATTATTACATATTATTTAAGTGAATATATTGACTGCAATATAAGTTGTAAACCTTCATTTTAAAAGTTATTATGACTTTTAAGTAAAGTTTGTGGTGTGTCTTTATATTAATATTGTGAAAATCAACTTGTGTGTAACAAATTTAACCCATCAGAATATACTCCTAAAACTAAGGACATTCCAATCACTTTTTTTTTTTAATCCCTTCCTTTAAACTTTTCTCTTCTTTATTTCCTTTAATATAGGATTAGTTTAATAATAACATTTTCCTGCCCACTTGTACTCGAAATTCAAACACATTTTGGTCCCAGCTCAACTGCTCTGCCCAGCTTCTCACTAGAATATCCTTAGCAATTAAGGCTTCCTTACTATGGGCCCTGCATGGGTTCCTTTACCATCTGGTAGGAAAATGGACATACATCCTATATGATAGCACCCCCAAAAAATAATCTTCATGACAAATTGATGTTTGAAAAAGCTATATAAACGGAAAGAGAAAGTCTATAGACACAAAAGAAAAAAAAAATTGATATATGCTAATGTGGCAATGTTAGTGGTAGTTTAAAAAGTAATATCAGTAGTGAGCCTAAATGAGAACCAGTACAAACTTGCAAACTCAAAATTATTTTAAAAAAATGTTATCAAATTTTTTAAATAAGTAGCATTGCTCAAACCGAAAATTTTACTTTTCACTCACAAGGGTACTATTGTGGGGGCCCAAATGACATAGCTTATGAGAGTGAGTGAAAAAATGGGTATTTTTTTTTCGAGATTTTAATTAACAGAATGCTCTTAAGATGGTCTCAAAATCATTTTAAGGTGTCTATATAAATGTCCAATACTAAAAAATTTACAACCACAATGTCATACTCCATATCTATAAAAATAAATGAAATTTTCTTTCAACCATTTTGGAGGAAAGCTCCTTCAACCCAGTATGTGGCAGTTCAAATAAACATCATGATATATTTTTCAACACATAATTGTCTTTTAATAACAATGTGACTAATTTAAATTACTAAGAGCTAACTTGGCCCACTTAGAGTATGTCCAACGGACTAGCCAAATCCAAATTCATCTTTATTTTAGAGAATAAACCCTTAAAATGCAGGTCTAACAAAATAGAGAAAAATTTTCTCGGCAATATAACTCTTTAGAAAAAGAGAGTCAATGTAGATCGGTAAAAGAATTACTTGGCTTAAAAAGATTCTAAAGCTGAAATAAGATATTAATTCTTTCTCTTTCCTCTCAACATCTCTGCAAAACTCTCTCTCCACAACTAAACGTTCTTCCACACAAAATACAATCACGTTTTTATAAAACTAATCATGGAACACGACACGACACTAATTTAGCCTCTCATTGGTTCAAACACAATCTCTCACCCCCTCTCCACCAAATCACTAGAGAAATTCATTGCCACCCTGATTTGGTTTTCTCTCTCCCATCACTTCAATTTTGACGCCCTTGCGTTCTGAGATGGGTGGTTTTTGGGATAAGTTCGCGTGGGTTTATCTGTGATCCTGTCCATAGATTTGTTGGATCCATCTCAGTTTGAGGGTAAATTGAAAGTGAAAGGGGCGGAAGCGGTAGGTTTGAATACACAAAGATTAAAGAAATAAATAAAGGAAGATTACAGAAAGAATGAGAACTAATATTTAAACGGGATAAAGAAAGAATAACGAGCATTGGAAAGTATATGTAAAAAAATAGGCAGGTAAAATAAAAAAACACATTTTTCTCTCCAATTTGAGTGAGAAAATTCTCTATTGGAGATGCTTAAAAGCCAATTTATTTGGCCTATGTACACCTTTTTATAACTTTATTTCGTTTTCAGTTACTTTTTTTTTGGGTACCTAACTTATTTTTAAGCAGAATAAATCAATGGAAATAAGCTTTTATGAATTAAATGTAGATATTCTTATGCATAATGAGTTAGAGGTCTCTAGTTTGGTTATATATATATATATATATATATATAGGGTCATGCTAACGAGTGCATTTAAGGTAATGGTTAACAATACATTTTAAAAAAGTTTTGACATAACTTTTACGAGAAATAAAAAAAGCTGTCAAAATATTCATTTTTTTTTTCTTTTTTCATAAAAAACTTTCTTTAAATGGATTGTTAATCGTTGCCTTAAAGGACATTTGTTAGCATTTCATATATATATATATAGAGAGAGAGAGAGAGAGAGAGATATAATAAGATTTTAACTTATGACATTCACTCAATAATGATTACTTATATTAATTATTAGATTATACTAAAACATTAATAGGTTTTTAATATAGGTGAAGTTTGAACTCCTAATCTCTTATTTTATAAAGGAAAATTTTACTAGTTAAGTTAATTGGAAGTTGCCCTCTAACTGGTTTTGGAAGAAGATTTTATCAAATAAAAATTTAGAAATACTCTTTTTTATAGACCTTAGTCAAATAAATAATTTGAAAACAAATCCAGATACAATCAACTTTTGTTTGGTGAATCAGATACAATGAACTTTCCTTCTATCACGCCCTTCCCCTCCCAGCCCCAAAAATTTCTTTTTCAGGCTGCAGCTGGAAAGCTTTTGAATTTATTACAAATTAAGATTAAAGGGCTCCTTTCCAATCCCACCGTTCAAAGAAGATCGAAAAGTTTTCAAATCTATCTTAAACAATATACAAATTAAAACAATGTCGTACAACCAAAAGCAAAAGGGGAAAACATTACCAGTTGGATAACTTTATGCATCAGTAATTCAGTGCTTTTCTAGTACAGGCAACCATGCCTTCGACTGAAAAAAATCCATCCCACGTACCAATGTGGATAGGAGTGAAAGTTGCCTATGCAATCATCGCAATGTGCTTGTTTCCCCTTGCAATTGGAGGATATTGGGCTTATGGACACAAGGTAATAAGGAACTGAGAATGTTTTATTATAAAGATGCTTATATAGATGCTCTGTCCATATTTGATTAATACCTGTCTCCATTGAAAACATCAAAAAATATCAGTCAAGTTATAAGACTCGCAGCTGTCCATATTATTATTATTATTAATAACTATGTTTATGGATTTTGTTTTGCCAGATACCAGTCAATGGTGGGATGCTAACAGCAATATATCAGTACCACGGGCGTGACACCTCGCAATTTGTTTTGGCATTAACGAGCTTATTAGTCATAATTAACGCAGTGAGCTCATTCCAAATCTATGGAATGCCTATGTTTGATGATATGGAATCCAAATACACCAAGAGGAAAAATAAACCATGTCCATGGTGGCTGAGGTCTGGTTTCCGAGCTATGTTTGGGTATGGATGCTTTTTTGTAGCAGTGGCTATCCCATTCTTGGGTAGCCTTGCAGGTTTGATAGGAGGGATTGCAGTACCAGTCACTTTTGCTTATCCTTGTTTTATGTGGTTAAGGATTAAGAAGCCCAAGAAATATGGCATAATGTGGTGGCTAAATTGGGTGCTAGGACTGTCAGGCATGATTCTTAGCGTGGTACTGATCGCAGCTGGGATTTATGTGGTAATAGACACAGGCATTGAAGTTAGCTTTTTCAAGCCTCACTAGTTCAAACAATTGGTAGATTAAAATGCTTGGCCGATTCCTTTTATTGCTGCTTGGTTATGAGGAGGATCTGCTTCTTTTTTCTTTTTCTTTTTTTTCTTTTTTTGCCTATATTTGGTATATGTTGATATTTGTTTGTGAAACCTATTAATTAACAATATTTTCCGTCTCTCTCTTATATGCTAAATGTGGGGGGTGGTTAAACCTATCTCAGTTGCCCCTTCTGTAAAAAAATTGGCATTTGACATATTCATGTCCATTTGAAGATAGTTTATTTAACTTTTTGTTAAAAGTGTGCTAAAAGATACTTATACCTTAATTTTTTTTTTTGAAAAAGTGAGAAAATGCAGGAAAAAATGAGGTTTTAAAAAGTTGTATATAAAAACTAAAAACTAAAGTTGATGCCAAACAGACTCTTCTGAGGGTAATTTTTTTGGTATTTAGTGTGCTAAAATTTCGCGTTTAGCACAGCCAATACTAGTATGGCTGAAGGCAATTTTCCTATTTAGATGTGACCATAGTAATACTTGCTAAGACCGAGCCTACAAAGCAAGGAAAAAGGATAGGAGCGGGCATTCAAAAGGTAATTTTTTGTAATTTTTCTACCTAGACGTGACCATAGTGGCATTCGAGCATGCAAAGTAAAGAGATTGATTAAATCTTAGCCGGAGCCAAGGGTTGGACATTGGGAAGGTAACACAAAGAAGGTGTTAGTTGACAGGTTTGGCAACCTAAAATTATATCATACCACGCTGATTACAACATTTGGGAAGCCCATCACTGATAGGTTTGGTAACCCCAACATAAGGGTGTGTTTGGATACCGCTTATTTTACTGAAACTGAAAAATTATTGCTGAAAGTATTATAGATAAAGGTAAAAGTTAATTAAAATAGTACAGTTGGGCTCATGAATAGTGTCAAAAAGTACAGTGAGGCCTATAAATAGTAGCAAAAATAAACTGAATAGTGAAATAATTTTTATTTTTCATTTCAATCCAAACGCACACTAAGTCTTTATAAATCATGAAAAATACTATCTTATTCATCGCATTCTAATTTTGTCGGCACTGTTAGTTTGTCTTCCCTTTTTATTGATTTAAAATCATAGGGGCACAAATATTATTGATAAGTAAAGAAGGTGTAAAAATAACATTTTGTAACGTTGGAAAACCATTATCTCACCATAGAATAAAGACACAAAAGCTGGATGGCAAGGACAACAATAGTCTAAAGCAGCTTTCACAAAGAGAACCATTGAAAATACAAACGGGTCCTCTTCATGGCACTACCCAAATGCGAGGCCTTTTTTTTTTTTTTTTTTAATCGGCCGCTTGCCTAAATATTAGGTCTGTTTGAGATCCGTTTATTTTGCTAAAATTAAAATTTTTTTAATGAAAGTAAATATAAAAGTTAGCTGAAATAGTACAATGAGACCCATAAATAATACCAAAAGTACAGTGAAATTTATAAATAATAATAAAAATAAGCTAAATAGTAAAATAATTTATAATTTTAATTGCAATAATTTATAGTAGGCCTGTTGCTGTAACTTCAAAGTTCAAACAATCTAATCTTTCTCTTCATGGGTCCCTACACAAACAACTTCACATGCCTTTAACATGTATTGGGGAATAGCATTGACTACCAATCAGTAGATAGAAGAGATGAAATTATTCAAACAAAAGCAATTTAGACGCAGATGGGGTCAGGAAGAAGAGAGGAAGGTTTAGTGTGTATTTGGCTCAAACTTAAAAGGCTAGCTTATTTTACTATTTAATTTATTTTTGCTATTATTTATGGGCTACACTGCACTTTTTGGTACTATTCATAAGTCACACTGTACTATTTCAACTAACTTTTATCTTTATCTATAGTATTTTCAACAAAAAATTTTCGGCTTCAACAAAATAAATAAATCCTAAATAGACCCTTAATTGAAACACAGTTGAGAAAAATTTTATGAAATTTTACTTTGCACATGCTGCAGGAAGAGTGCAAAGGTGATGCAAGTCATCTAAACTTGCCAGTGTCTTCCAAGTCCAAGTGCCTGGAAAATTATTTTATGGGGCGCCCTTATAAGACCTTTCTGTCCCAATATGTGTAGATTCTACAGATGTGAGTCCTACATTTTGTAGAATGGTGTGATATCATTAGACTGTCCCATGAGGTACAATGTGAAAGGCGAATACTAAAATGATGATCTTCTTTTCACTTGGAGTCATGTCCAACATGGTTCATAAAGGAGAAATGAAAAAACTTGGGTAAAATTCCTTAGGCATTATACCTCAAACTACTTAATTAAATTCAACAATGTGGTTATTTGTCGGTCAACGGGTCACATATTTGAATTTAATTATCCTTCAAAAATAATACTATTATTTAGACTACAATGGCGAATGCAAACGTGTGATTGAATTTAATTGAGAACTCTAAGATAGTTCCTTAGATATTGTAGCTTAGTTTTGTCATACCTAAGTCATAATACTTTAATGTACTTAAGCTTTACTTTAGGAGGAGGGCAAAACTTATGAACAACTATTACAAAATAGGATAAAAATAAAAAGATGAATTAAACTAGATATTAGCTTTGAGGTGAATTGAATCAGTGTCTTTAAGACAATGTTTGTCCCCTCAATAAGATTTTGGTTACATGTTAATTACTGGCAAATTGTCTTTAGAATACAACAAAGTTTATAGTGCCTCCATATAGTAATTCTAGAGAATTTCCAAAATTTACCTATGTTTTTGTTATTATTTTAGTTGAATATAAAACAAATATTTGTAGATGATTAAGATAAATAAATGAAAATTCATGATTCTACGTAATTTTGCATAAACTAAAACTTCGAAAAACATTGTTTGACACTTTGCTTTCCTTTAAAAAGGATCCGTGTAAAATATTGTTGTTGTTGTTGTCGTCGTTTTTTTTTTTTTTTTTTTTTTTTTTAATGTTTGTGAATCAAAACAGTAAAATTGTGTTTGATTGTAGTTAGTGAAGAGAAAAGAAAAAAAAAAAAAAAAGAGTCAGGGAAAGTAAAATGTTACTTTCCTATATCTTTCAAAATATGAACGGAAACGGAGAAAAAGCATATGTTTATGTTTCTTTTGTTTGGTTTGCAAAATGAGAGAAAAGGAAAGAAACATGTGTTTTATTTTTATACCCTGATAAAGTAAAGAAAGCAATAAAAATTTATGGGTATTTAAGTAATTTTGAAGCCCTTAAAAGTCAACAATTGTGCGAAAATTTTTGTTTATTGGGTTTATCTCTCCATTTCTGCCCAAATTGGATGGAAAGAAATTGTGAACATTGATTAATAAATTTTCCTTCCCTTTTTAGCATTTCTTCTTCTTCTTTTTTCCCTATAACCCAAACAATGAAAAAGCCTAAATTTTTCATCTCTTGCTCCTTTTTTACTCAATCCAAACAAAGTGCAATTGTTCAACACACGAGAGATATTCATAGTCAATTAAAGAGGAGAAATCACTAGCAGTGTGTATTTTTGGAACTTAAGGCTTGCATATAAGTCCAAGGTGAAAACTGCAAGTATATGTGTATGCATGTCACAGACTCACAAGAGCATACATAGTAAGCATTTGGATAGTGATGAATGTTGCGGCTGCGTTTTCATTTCACGTTTTGGACTTTTTTTTCTTTTTTTCTTTTTTTTCAGGCGTGTGAGGGAGTAACGCGGTACTGTGCGGCTACTGTTCAATGAACAGTAGCCGCACTTGTTGACTTTTTGTCCATGAACAGTGCACCTGTACACTGTTCACGGACCCATAAATTTCACCTTTCAACAACTTTTTTATTAAAAATAGGTCTCACGGTACTATTCACACATTTAAAAATTATTTTGCTACAGTATTTTCAATTTTCAGCTGTATCCAAACGGACCCATAGAGTTCATATGGATGGAGTGATGGAAAATTGGAAAGATAGAAATTGGGAAGGGGATGGAAAAGTGAGAGAATGAGAAAATATAGTTTATATAAATTTACTTTTATGCCCTTATTATATAATATAGAAGAAGTAATATTTTTAATCATTAAAAAGAAAAATTTTACTTGTTATCAACTAAAATAAATTTATAAAATTTTACACATTTACACATATTATTATAGTTTTTAAATATAACAATTAGGTTTTTTCTTAAAAAAAAATGGAAACATCATAATGAAAATGTTTCCAGTGTTGAAAAAAAAAAAAAAAAAAGAACTGGACAAAGACTTTTTTTTTTTTTTTTTAAATAAATTACAAAGAGACAGACCATGTGGTTCAAAAAAGAAAGAAGAATATTACATTTTGGTAGTTGAAAAAAGAGAGGACATGGATGTTGCAATAAGTAGTTATAATAATGGATAGAAAAGTAATTATCATTGGCTGAAGTAAGAGTCACAATTTCTCTCGTGTTTTCTCTATAATTTTGAGAGATTACATTTTAGTGGGCCCATGTAGATAATTCCCGGGCCCTACCAATTCCCCCCCACCCCCCCCAAAAAAAAAAATTTTCCTCTACCTACCAAACACAACTGCCCCACATTTTTTCTCTCCCATTTTCTATCATCTTAGTTTTCACCCTAACCAAGCAGGTTTTTAATGCATTGATTCACCTATATGAATGCCTTACCCACATCAATTAGTGATGTGTGGTCTTATTGCGCATATAGAAAGCTACTGCAGGTGCACGTTAGTGCACCAAGAGCAGAATGCTGCTAGTGCCTGTCATACACACAAATGTGAAACCCTATTAGTGTACTCTATTGGATTTTTGCCATGGAAGTACAATAACATATCACATATGTTAAAAAGGATAGTGTATAAGCCACACAATATTTTGAAAACTCAAAAAGGATTTTCCCTGAAAAGTATTGACAATAGCCCAAATTATATGTTAATGAGTAAAAAATTGAAATAAGTCAAAATGGAGTAGAATCATGAGATGGGCATCATGGGGTTCATAACACCTTTTCCATGTGTAATTGAACAAGTGATTTTGATTCAAGACATAATTTCTAATCTTGTCAATTCTCTGTTGCTTTGATATTGATAGAATAACACATAAAAGAGGAGATCATTTTATTTTTAATGAGGGATTCAATTTATGTTCAGTACATGTTAGTGAATTTTTCCCAGATTACAATATGCTAATCAACAATATCTTACACATTTTTTTATGTTAATGATCTTGTAAAGCTACTAGAATATCTTTATGGAAACTCCTAGTATATTTGCCTAGTACTGGATGTTTGGTTCAATTCTTACTATTTTAGGGTTGATAGGTTGGTTTTAATGATAGGTCACTACAATATATGTGAAAAATGGAGTAATTATATAATAATATGGGAGTACAATAATGTCGTACTTAGAAAATTATAGAATACTATGAGGGTATAATAAATGCATATTCCTTCATCTCACAGGAATAATTTGTCTCACCATAAATTCAATTAATAAAATTAACCCACAATTATGTGAAAGGTGCTGGAAAATCATTTGCATCTCATACAAATCATGTGCAACAAAAAACAAAACCAAGATATACTTTTATGATGCTAGAACACACATACTTTTGAATTTTTAGACATTCATTCCTTAGGTGAATCTACTTTGAAATACTCACCAAGAAATCTTGAATCAATGAAGCACATTTGAAATCCCTACAACTTGATCTTGGAATCTCCTTGATCTTCACTTCAATGACCACATAATTTTCCAAGAACTTGGCTATCTTGCTTAAGATCAAAATCTTAGGTGTTTTCTCCTAGGACTTGGAAAAATATGATTTTTCCTCCTCTAGCAATCCTATATATTAAAGAAAAAAGAGAAAACATCTCTCTTTTTACTTAATTAAATGTGTAGTGCATTATGTCTAGGGTTTTCTTAACTAAACAAATCCTTTCTATATGTCTAACATATAATAGATCAACTATCCAGCTTACTTGGGTTTTTAGAATTTGGTTTGAAGTGGTACCAAAAGGAAATAAAAACACTAGCTCTAATAGGCCTTGGGCCTCTTGCCAACTTACAATAGACCCAAAATTGTTGTTAACCATAATTTATTTTACTATAAAATTATAGTTGCACTCTAGATTTCTATATGATTATTAAATCATCTCAAAACTCTAATAAATGACATTTAATTCCTTCATTAAATCACCCATAGTGAAACAAAGTCAATGGTTATAGTTACTTTGTAAATCATTGCATTTTAAGTTGTTGAGCCTCCAATTAAATCTTTTAATTATTCTTATGGAATCTAACTTAAAACACTGCATCTTATAGGTGGGATTGAAACCTTTTCCCCCCAAGAGAAGTTGAGGATGATAGTGGATAATGTCAAATCATCCATGCCATCATCAGATCAACAGGAGGGCTATAGGCATAAATTTTGTCACCCTTACTGTTCATATGGGCCATTCAGCAATTAATGATGGGTGGCTTTTGTTGTTGACAATGATAAACATGGAGGCAAAAATTTTCTTCCATCACAAGCTACCCACACTATGAGACCAAGGGACATCCTCTATCAAGAGATATCAAGAACTTCAACTAGTGAGCCTCTGTTCGGAGTTTAGTCGTTCTCCATTGTCCTTGATTTCAATCCTCTCAAGACGTGCTACTAGGAGCTCAGGTTGGTTGTGATTCAAGACCTTGAGGAATTTGTGGGTTCAAAATGGTTGAATATCGTCTCCACAAGCCTTATCCTTGGGTGAGGCTTTCATAGGCTTAAGAGCAATCACACCAGTGTGTGTATAATACAAAAGTGGTCAAATTTATACATTTTCTCCTAAAACTACCCACATCAGTAGATCTATAAATTTGTAAATATACACATCTTTTACAATAACTGTGTAAATATATACAGTTACTATAACTTTGTAAATAATATTTTATTCATTTTTTCTCTCTCCCTGTGTTGGAACCCTCACAAACTCACTATTATCTCTTTCTCTCTCTTTCTATCTCAGAAACTCACTCTCTCTTTGCTCTCAGTTTACCTCTCTCAAACCTTCCATAGCTAGTCCTCTCTCACTACCGCACACCACTTGCTACTGCCACCGTGGTTTTCTTCATTCCTCACCACAAAGCCTCTCTGATCTCACCCACTTTCGTTCAATCTTGCTCCCTTTATTTGCTTTGCACTGAGTTTAGTGACAGCTGAACCCAACGACCACAACCACAGTGATTTACAGCAATGGTTATTGACATTTTTCTTCTATTTTCTCTTTATTTGATTAGTGGGTTTGGGGATTTAGATTCTCTTTGTTTAACCTATGGGTTTAGGGATTTAGATTTGGTTGTTAAGATTTGATGTTCCTTGCACGTGCTTCTTTTAGATTTTGATTTCAAATGTATTTGGTTTCTGTGAATATGAAATTTGAATGGGTATGGTGGATTTGATTTGAGATTTCCTTGGATTTGTTGTTTGTATTGCTATGGGTGTAAGGCATGGTTTGGGGTTTGCTTCAACATGTCTGATATGATGTTATACGCCTTGTGGTGGTTAGAGGTGGCAATTTTTATCCATATTCATGAACCCGCCCATGACCCACCTTATTTGGATAAGTCTTAGCTTAACCCATTTAAATATTTTGGTTAAATGGGTAAAGACCCATTTGGTTATTTAATTAGATGGGTCTAAATGGATAAATCCATTAATACCCACAAAACCCATCTAAAATTTAAATTTAAATAAACCCAAATAGGAGAATCTGAATTTCTCTTTCTCACGCTCACGCTCACACTCCGCCTCTCCAACCGCGCTAGCTTGCGAGACTTAGCATCCTCGTCACGCTCACGATCTCTATCGCGTCGATCTCAGTCTCGTTCCCGGTCTCTATCACTGTCACGGTCGCACCTGTCACGGTCACCATCACGAACACAGTCGCGGTCTCGGTTGCAATCGCGGTGGCGATCGGAATCGGAGGGTTTGCTGAAATTGTTGCTGTTATGGTGGTTGTGGTTGTGGCTGTGGTTGTTGGAAGCGGAGGAGAGGAGGCTTTGACAGCTTTTGTTGATTTCATCGGCTTCTTTTTTATGGCGTTTTAGGGCTAAGGCTACTTCTTGCTGAGATCGTTGCTATTGTGTTGAGATCGTTCCGCTTTGGTTAGGAAAACAGGTTTCACAGCGGAGCTTGTGATGTTGATGGTGGAAACATCTTCGGTTAAACTACGTTTCATGGGCTGAGTTCTAGCTCTAATGGACTATTAGGCTTTTTGAAAGTTTTTGGGATCATGTTCTTTTAATTTTATGAAGAAAAAAAAGATTAAATTATATTTTGGATAAATTTTGATTTAAGTGTGCCTTTGGAAGAAGTTGATTTGCCTTTTGCTTTTTTTTTTTTTTTTTTTTTTTTTTCAAATAATATAAATCTTAACTTATTAAAAAATGAGTTAGTTTTTAATTGCTCCTTACACATTTAACATAAAATTTATCAAAAATTATATATATATTTATAAATATTAAACTCTTATAATTTTGATCTGAGTGGTTGGCACTATTTGTTTGAGAGAGAGAGAGAGAGAGAGAGAGAGAGCTTGGTTAAGTGCAACTAGTTTTAGAGGGGTCATATTGAGTTAAATGGGTTAAATGGGTGGGTTACTAATTAAATGGGTTAAATGGGTAATGGATAATTAATTTATATATAAACGGGTCATAAATGGATAAATGGATAATTACATACTCAACCCATTTATGACCCAACCCGCCCATTTGCCACCCCTAGTGGTGGTTATGGTGGTGGCCATGGCAGTGGCCATTGTATGTCTTGTATTGGTTGTGGTGGTGGTCGTAGCAGTGGATAGTGGTGGTAGCTGTGAGAGAGGTGGAGAGAAAAGGTTGAAAGAGTAATAAAAAATGATGAAAAATAAATTTTTAGAATAGATAATCAAGTTGGTGTTTTGGAAAAGTGACGGTGTAAAATAGAAAAAATAGGATCTTAGTGTAAAATAAACAGAAAATTTTAACTGAACTGATGCAATTGCTCTAACATTGGGACCTTTCTTAAGCGAAGCTAGCCTCTCCCTCCACCGCCCCTCTTACAAGTAGGATTTGCTATTCATGTGAGGAGTATTATATAGTTTTTCATAAAAAATATTATCTCCTTAGACTTTTTACGCTCAAATTAGTATCATGCAATTGTACCTTGATAACATACTCTTCGTTAAGGCAATTTCAAACCCAAAACCTAAGAACTCAAAGTCAAATTTCACTTTTAAGATCACTTCAAGGTCAAAGTTACCTCTTGGGGTCCTATTAGATACATTATAATTATAATTTCTGATAACTTATTTGCATTGTATTTATTAAAAGATATAATTTTTAGTAAGTTTTATCAAAAGATACAGTTTCAAATCCTCCGAGCAACCTTTTCTTGAAATATAATTTTAATTTTAGCATCGAAGTAAACGCCAACACCCGCAAATGATGGGAATGCTATAGTTTATATGACAAAAGTAGATTACAGTACCTGAGGAAACTGTTCTAATCTACCAAAAGTAGATTACAGTGGTGGATCATGGGTGGCTGCTGCATACGATTTTTAAACAGGATAAGGTTCAAAAGTGCGAAGCTCCAATAAGGTGTGCTTTCTTTATGGTAGATAGTAGAAGCCACGAGCATTTGTAGGGACAGTCAAAGCTCTACTTTATTTCTTATGTCATTATGCCCTCGTAATGCTCCACGCCTCCCCACCCCTGACCTACTCAGCATCCACATCCTTTGATCCCCCTCAGATTCTCTATCTCTCTCCCTCTATATATATTCAATCACTGACATCACAAACCATTACAAATTTTTCTCGTACACTAGCTAGTACCATTATAGGGAGTGAGTGAATCTGTATTAATATTCTGTAGTACTAGCTTGTTGGCAATTATGGATGAAGTTGTGGAAGTGAACATGAGCCCGGTGACCAAGAAAGGGAGAGAGGCAGAAACTCCTTCAATGACTCGGTCACCACTTCCTGATTCAGTACCAAAGACCCCTAAAAGTCCATTTGTTTCCCGTTTTATGAGTACTCCATTAGCGAGCCCTATGAAAAAGGCCATTATAAGCATGCAAGGTTACTTGGAAGAAGTTGGGCACTTCACCAAGCTTGACCCACAGGACGCTTGGCTACCCATCACGGAGTCAAGGAACGGTAACGCTTACTACTCAGCATTTCACACACTATGTTCTGGAATCGGGGTTCAAGCCCTTGTTCTTCCCTTAGCTTTCAAAACCCTTGGTTGGTAAGTTATATCTTATATTTATTAAAAATCTAGTAACACAAAAAAAATAGATACAACTCTGGTTGATTGTGGTTAGTAGATATAAAAGGGACATATAACCAGTCATAATCTATCAAAAAGTTGCTACCATTTTTATATTGGTGTGGCTTAGTGCCGGCTTTAACTTCTAAGGAAAGCTTCTATATATCTTTATTGCAGGACATGGGGGATCATATGTCTTTCGCTTGCTTTCATATGGCAGATGTACACCTTGTGGTTACTGATTCAACTACATGAATCAGACTCTGGCAAACGCTACAGCCGATATCTCCGCCTTTCTATGGAGGCTTTTGGTATGCATCATCGTATTTTTACTACTAGGCTAGGGTTCCATCCAGTGCATGTATATGTAAGCACTAGACGGGATACTAGGCCAATATATATGATCATTTTAGAATACATGTCATATCTGCGTTGCCTCTGGTACACAAGAGCACAAGAGAAAAGCCAAACTCTTACTAGTATATGCAGCACCTTGCAACCGAGTTTGATAAAAATCAATATAATGACACAACATTTTTTCACAATTGCTAATGTGATCTGTTAGGATTGTAACAAAATTACTAGTTGATTTTTAACATCACTTTTATTATATATTGACTATAACAAGTCAACTTAATTAATAATTGAAAAAAAAATTTGTGTAAGTAGAATCCATTGGAAAAAGGTTAAAACTATATAGCGCAGGAGTTTTGTTTACAGTAAGTTTTAAAAATGTTATAAAAAAAATATTGCATTCTTAGACTCCCTATGTTTGGAATAGGATAAAGCTCTATAACAGAGGGATATTTTACTGGCATTTTTAATATGTTGAAATGGTGGACCATCTGAGTCGATAAAAAGGTTTGTCTATATGGACAATTCGAGTTGAAATAATTGTATTTACGTTGTTTGTTTTGACCAAAAAACAAATGTTTTTTAAAAACTAGAAAACTGTACTATTTTTTCTTGTATTTGTTTGCAAACCCTGAAAACAAGCCAAAAATGTTTTCTATTATCTGGCACGCACAAAAAATTATTAATATTTTTTTATCATTTCAAAAAAATTTATGAAAAAAAACTTTCATCTACAAATTAAAACAGGCCCTAAATAGAATCATCCTTTTATTCTTGGGGCCATGCGGTTGTCTCAAATTAAAATAGAAGAGCCCAAATTCAGAATCTATACAAAAATTAAGTGAGAAAACAACTAATTTGAGGGAAAAAAAAGGAAAAAGTCAACAATGGATCAATGATGATCAACAAGCAGTTAACGGTTGGTCTGCGAAGAGAGAAATATTGCCATTGGGTTTTTTTTGTTATGTGGAATTTATTTGTGGTGATGTTGAGGACCCTTTTGCTAAAACTTATTTTTTCAACTTTTGAAAATGAGGTTGTTTGAAAAACTTGCACTTTGTATCAAAAAAGAAAAACTTGCACTTACCAAAAAAAAAAGTGAAGTTTAAAAAATTTACCTTGAAAATGTGCAATTTAAAACTACATTAACAAACTAGTCCTAAAATTATCAGTAAAACACGGTCCACTCTTTAAATATTGGAAAACATTTTCTATTCCATTGAGTTTGTTTTAAGTTGACCTCAAAAAAAAAAAAATTAATTGACTTACATTCTACCAAACATTAAAACATTCACATACACATTAAAAAAAAGTGTTTTTCACCAAAGCAAACAAACTGTTGAATTTTTCACGTTTGACTTGATAATAAGAATGAAGATAGAATTTTTTTTATGATAAGTCATATGAGTGAAGATGAATTATTTGCAACTCAAATTGATCCATAAATGTGAATGTGCATAATATATTTATATTTAGCCATTTGTTTTATATAAAAGAATGGAATAGAATAAAATGGATAAATGGTAAAAGAACATAATGATATATAATGGATAGATGTTAAAAGAATAAAATGGTATGATGTACTTTCTCTAGTTGTTATTAGAGATTCTATTTATAGGAATGACATCATAGTCATTTCATTCTTTTCTACTAATTTCACACAATCAATAGGTAGAATATACTTGACATATTCATTTTATATTCTATTACTCCTATTTTCCCCTAACAAACTTCCCAAACGAACTTTAACTTAAATTGGAATTACATAATGTACATCATTTTTTTTTTCTATTTTTCGATCCTATCCGATGATAAAGGATTTATAAATGTCTTAAACAGTAACTCTTTTATTTGATAGATGATGAGACAGACAATTGTCAACATTACTGGTTTTTAACAGTGACATCTTTCAAATTTGATCTTGGAGTAGATATGGGGAGGTATTGATTTATTAGACATCACTGCTGCTTATCAATGACATCTTTCAAATTTTATCTCGATCGTTCCTTTTCAAAAAGTATTTTGTAGGACCAAACTAAACAAAAAGAGGATCCACAACACCACATATCATCAGAACCATAATGTTGCTGCCACTTGTTATGATTTTTGAGCAGTACCATGCATATCATATCAAAGCTCTTGTCGTTGTATGTGATATGCTTAAACTTACTCATCACTGCATGTGGAATGTGTTGAAAAAGTACCCCTTTTTTTTCTGTTTTTCTCTTGGTAGAATTTTTTTTTTTTTCCTTATTCTTCTCTTTAGTTGTTGGAAAAGTTTGTAGCTCACCTTTTTTTTTTTTTTTGAGAGAAGTCTGTGGCTCACCTAATTAAGCAATCTATAATGTGAAAGAAAGAGAATTTCCAAGTTCATAAATGGTAAAATGTACTCAATAAGTTGACAATAAAGAGTGGAAGACATCAATTGCTTTATTTATTTTCTTTCTTTTCCTTTTATTTTGTCATTTTTGTTGTTGACAAACTAAAATTTTCTAAAATCAATGTATGTAAATAAAACAGGTGAGAAGCTAGGGAAACTGCTTGCGCTATTTCCAACCATGTATCTATCAGGTGGGACCTGCGTTACACTAATCATGATAGGAGGTGGGACCATGAAAATATTCTTCCAAATCCTTTGTGGAGACGCATGCAAAGTATTTTCACTATCAACTGTAGAGTGGTACGTTGTTTTCACATGCTGTGCAGTTGTTCTTGCTCAACTTCCCAACCTGAATTCAATTGCTGGAGTTTCCCTAATCGGAGCAATCACTGCCATTAGCTATTGCACTATCATATGGGTGGTCTCTATAAGCGAAACTAGGCCCATGGCCGTCTCCTATGATCCACAGCCACAGGATACAAAATTCAACGTGGGAAGGTTTTTCAATATTTTCAATGCGCTTGGGATAATCGCCTTTGCTTTCAGAGGCCACAATCTTGTCCTTGAAATACAGGTAAATTAACCCAAGAAATGTTTGGGAATTGGGACACTTCACCTTTTTTTTCACAAACAGGTTTGAATAGACTTATTTGACCATGTTTTGAGCGTAAAACACATAATTACAGATGGATTAAACTTATTGCACACAAACTGTTATACACGCCACCAAAAAGTAGTTTCTATTTACTAGCCAAATAAATTTTGGAAAATTTTGCTATAGTAATCTGATTGTCATTGATTGCAGGGAACCATGCCTTCCAGCGCGAAGCACCCATCCTGCGTTCCAATGTGGAAAGGAGTGAAATATGCATATGTAATCATCGCAATGTGTCTGTTTCCAATAGCAATTGGCGGCTATTGGGCTTATGGAAATTTAGTAAGCACCGTTTTGTTTTTTTTAGCTGTCTTCTAGTACAATTCTCAGAACATTCTTGTCGGGCCCGAGCTTTAACCTAACATGGCTAGCTCGTGCTTGGACTCACTACTGGCACACTTTGGTTGCTCTTGAAAGTTCAAACTTCAAACACTAATCATCTTTTTTTTCTTTCTTTCTTTTAGAGTAACCAATCATGAATAAACTAATTCTGCTTTATTGCCAGATTCCAGATGGAGGGATGCTAAGAGCTTTGCAAAAATATCACGGAGATGACACATCAAAATTTCTCCTAGGATTGACAAGCTTGATCGTGGTGATTAACAGTCTAAGTTCATTCCAAATATATGCAATGCCAGTTTTTGACAATCTAGAGGCGAGATATACTAGCAATAGGAACAAGCCCTGTCCATGGTGGCTCCGCTCGGGTTTCCGAGCCTTCTTTGGATGTCTTGCGTTTTTCATTGCAGTGGCACTACCATTCTTGCCAAGTTTGGCGGGATTGCTGGGAGGGGTTGCGCTTCCAATCACCTTAGCATATCCATGTTTCATGTGGATACTGATCAAGAAACCCCAGAAATATAGTGGAATTTGGTTCCTCAATTGGGCATTAGGAGTCATGGGAATGGTTCTCAGCGTTCTAGTTCTCAGTGGAGCAATTTGGGTTATAGTGACCATTGGAATAGAGATCCACTTCTTCAAGCCCCAATAAGCAGTAACGAGGTAATAGTATGAAATCTAAACCTTGTTCTTGGGCTTCAAAAGTGACCTCTTGGCCTACCACATAGTGTGGTAGAGGCCTCTCAGAGCCACCAATGTGTGTATAAGCAGAAATAGCAATGTTCGTGTGACTTTCTAGGATGATCGTATAGTGTCTATGTACTTCCTTACTCGTCATGTAATGAATTACGTGCCAATGGCCCGATGGGATAAACCGATAAAGTGTTTCTTATTATGGCCCAAGTGAACATCAATCAAACGTCTTGCATCACTAAGCACTATGTGAGATATAATAAAAAAATCAGCTATTCAATGACTTACTACCAATTGCAAGGTTTCCTTATCAATTCCATGCAATCATTATCTTTATACAAACAGTCAAATATCTGGGAAATTTTAGTTTCAAACTTCCACTACAAAAAATGCGGCGTGCTCTCTCCGAGAGGAATTACAGTGAATAGCCACAAATCTTTCTCAACTATTTTCATATTATAATAACCAATCATAAAGTACAACCATCTCGAACATTATTATCTTATAAAACAAGCAGTCGTCTCATTACATATGGGTATGGAACTTCAATAGTGTTACTCAACAGGGAAAATGAATGAACTTTACGAAGTAACTGCTTTGACTACACCGTGTATACAGTATACAGCAAAAAATAGCAGAAAGAAGTTGTAACTACAACTAGAACTCTCATTAAATCATAACACCTTAACTTTCTATCTGACGAAAAGAACTGATACAGGGCACCAGATAAATCTGGATTTGAATTGCTGGAAGTAACACATCATTATATTCTAGATCAACTTTCTTTAGGAGCGATTACATCATCCAATAACCAAAAAGAAGCTGGACCAGCAATGGTCAAGAAAATAACACAACAAAGTTGGGTTACCCTAAAAAAGGATTGCGACTACATATGGTTTTACATTGACAATGGAAGAAGCATCCTTCGCTTCTTTTTCCTGGCCAATCTCACTTGCTTTGTAACTTTCATACATAAAAGTAATAGCATTGTGATGCATACTAGAATGAATGCGAGTTGCATATGCCTAAAATATAGAGAAACTGCTGAAAAAACCAGGAACGCTAGAATAACAAGTTCCCATATTACAAAGATCACAACATCCACCCTGCATCCATAGAAAATGGGAATAGGCAGGAATACAATCAGGAGTCATGTTATACTGCATAAACTGATCCACAGAACACAGTTAAAAAAGAGATTGAAAGAACTCATGCAATAAGTCCAATAAGGAAAATGAAACTCATCCAGCAAGCAACAATATATCAAGAAAATCCAACTACTGAGAAATTTATCAAACTCATTAGTTGCTCAAGAGTCAAGACAAGGTGCTCATTAAAATTAAGATCAATAATGCCCACTTTCTCACATGATGCTAGATGTGTCATCCTATATATACACTTGTTGCCCCTAATTATTTTAGTTTCCGTAAGAACAGACTTAAAATGAAGTCAAAGAAAACTTGTTCTCAAGAATCTGGTTTAACCTGAATCATGAACATCATTACATATTTATATCTTAATAGAAGGTTGATGAGAATAGGAAGCAAGAACTTAAGGGCCTAGATAATCATTCAAACAAACAATCAACATTGTGCTACTTGGGGTTTAGAGCTTAATAATAAAATAAAAATAAAAATGAGGCATACAGCAGACAGAGTTGTACTAATTCAACACAATATAACTACTATGACCAACAAGATATTAAATATTTACAAGGCTTTCAAGTATGTCTAGTTCACATATAGAGTACCTCTCCAACCACATAAGTACTCAATCCCAAATATAATTAGAGTTTGTAACTAGCCAACCATTTTTTTTTTTAATGTAAATGGTACAACTAGCCCACCTGCCCACCTAATAAAACAAACATCTTCACTTGGCTCAACTGCAGGGTCACAATGTGCCAATGTCCAAGGAAATGATTGATATTATTTATCTTTTGATCAGCAACAAACTTCCTTTCACTATCTCTCCCAAAAACTGAAAGGAATCACTCAGATGACCTATCCCAATGCCCTCACCCCCAAAGAATACAGAGTTTGTGCTACATAAGGTCTCAAAGAAACAAACCAAGTTGTCTTGGAAGCATACAAAGGCAACAGTTTTGTTTTTGTGTAATTTAGCCAATGCATTGACGGCAGCAGCACACTTTCCACAAAACAATATATTTTCGTCATAGATTGAGTGTACAGTAACTAATAAACCCATATGTTTACATTTTTCAATATCTGACAGGACAAAAGTATTTGCCAAATATACCATACCAATTCCAATGTTGAAATCAAGGCACATCTCTTCAATTCTAGTTTTAGATATGTTGGAAATTGTTTTTTTTTTTAATATGTATATATATATATATATATAAGTAATAATGCTTTATTCAAAAATAAAAGAAAACTATTCCCAGGTAAGCGGGTAGTGTACTAAGGATACAACAAAACTTCAACTAAAATAAAATAAATCCAAAAGTCCCTCTATGGTAGAAAAAGATTGGCCATTTAAAGTGGCGAACACAACCAAACGTGGATTGCAAAAGATACAATTTTAATTCCACAGACGAATGCTTAATCCCATCAAAGTCCAAAGATTTCGCTCCCTCCAAATGGTCCACATCATACAATAAGGCATGGCTCTCTATACATCAACAGAATGATGTTTGCCAAAGCCAGCACTCCAACAACTCCACCACCTTCTTCGGCATCATCCATTGTGCTCCAAACAGACAAAACACCATAGACCACAGATCATGCGCATAGTATCAATAAAGTAACAAATGGTCTACAGTGTCCCCATAATGCGCACACATACAACATCAATCAACAAGGCATACACTCTTTCTTTTTTCGATTGGCACTAGGTGTCCAGAGCAGAGACCTAACTAATCCTGGGGGTGCATAGGCCCTTGGCAAGGAGTTTCCTGCAAGTGCACCTCAGGTAATTCAAGGGGCAATTAAATTCCCCCAGTCCGATGGCCCCAAGGGAGTGAATGCACGCATGGCTACTCAAACCCAAGACGTCCGGGTTTCATGGCTTGTCCCAGAGTATGCCTAACCAATGCACCACACCCCTTGGGGTTACAAGGCATATACTCTTTCAAAGATTCCCCATGGTAAAAATTTGACCTTGAGCTGCTGTCCATGTGGGAAAAAAAAAAAAAAAAGTTACCTTAGAAGGAACCTTAGCCTTCCAAATGCTTTTCCATGGAAAATAAGGGGAGTGACCTGTAGTTCGAGCCCTATAATAGGATTTTAACCTCAAATGTACCACTCCTATTGGGGATCCAACATATCCAGTCATCCTCATCCCTACTAATCAGTCTAATCTTAATGGAGTAGAGGAGACCAGTAAAAGACTAAAAAATCCCTACCTCCCAATCATTAACAGGTCTGACATACAAAAAATCCCAGTGAAGAACCCGAGCATTCCAAATCATATTTTCAACCACAAAAGTCTCTTTATTTCCAGCTATACAGTACAAAATTGGAAAAGCATCCTTCAGGATTGTATCCCAACACCATAAATTAAGCCAAAAAGGAACTTGGAGACATTTGCCCACCCCAAATTTGACATATTGGAAATTGTCCCAAATTCTTGTTTTTTTACTTGGTTACTCGTTTGGGTTTTCTTGGTGAGGAAGAAAAGCTAAATTGATTACCTTTTTTAGGTTTTCTTTGTGTGGAAGGAAAGTCAATTCCTCGTCAAAAAGTAATTGAGATTTATTGTTCATCAAGGAAAAGGATTTGAAGTCTTATATAAAGGGTTTGGTGATTTTGGTCCGAGGGCACTAAATACGGTGAAAAGAGAAAATTCTTACAAGAACATCAAGTGGAATGTAGAGAGTAATTTCAGCCAAAGAGTCTCTTATGAGGCAGCTATGTGAGGGGTCAAGTGCTAGTAATCTTTGTTGAATATAAATATAGAGGATTAGATATACCCCTTCATGAAGGTAAGCACTTCGTCAAATCATGTAAGTTCTTGTTTCTATTATGTGTACTTGTTCTTTATTTGTCATTATTGTTTCCAGTTCAACTCCATGAGTTATTGCACAACAAATGGTATCAAAACTTTTGGTTTATCCTAGTATAGTTCAACAGGAGATCTTGTACCAGTTTGCAATTGGTCGATATAGGCGTGTGCAAGTTTGGTTGTTGTTGTGCAAATGATGATCATCTTGCTTGAAAAAAGATTGCTAGTGGAGCTATCGCAACAAAGAAGAAAGATTGCTTGATGGTATTTGAGTCAATTGTGAAATTTTGTTTTTAAATTAGATCAACTTGGTTGCCCATTTGGGTTTTCTTGGGGTGGAAGAAAAGTTGACTTGCTTGCTATTTGGGGTTTTCTTTGTGCGGAAGGAAACCAATTTATTCTCCACCAAGGAATAGGATCTAAAGTCTTGTATATAGGTAATGTAAAGGGCTTGGAGGCTTTTACCCAAGGGTCCTCCCCAAATGGAGGGAGGAGAATACTCTTAGAGAACAAAGTGAAATAGAGAGAGAGTAATCCTAGCCAGATTCTTTGTTGTGAGGTGGTCGCATAAGAGATTGAGTGAATATAGGAGGTTAGATCTCCCTCTTCATGGAGGAAGATAGTTTTTTTGAATCACGTAACTTCTGGTCTTTATTGTGTGTGCATGTTCTTTATTTTTTCTTTACTATTTTCTAGTTCAAAAGTTCGAATCAGTGAGTTATTACACAACAAGATCATTTTTTATTGATTCCTACAGATATTCATCAAACATACTGATGATAGCCAATGCCTACAAATCTTGATGGTCCAAATCTAAAAACTTCCTCAGGAAAGACTACCAACAATTGCAACCCCAGGGGTGTCGCACAATTTTTAGAAGACCATGTCTCATGAAGCGGGGGCAAATATTTGAATATCCCCATTGGGCCAAAACTTACTTAAAAAAACTACCATCAAGTACCAAGATTAGAACCTCCATTTAAAACCGACACCAACAAAAACAAATTCCATTCTCTCTTCATTCAACAATGTTAAACATCATTTCACCCACAATCGCTGTAGCCTGTAGTCCACCACGTGTCTATGACTTTAAAAACTCTTCATTCAGATTAAGTGGACAATTTTGCCTAGAAAAATACTTTTTCAATGCTTAATATAACCCAAATGTTGAAAAGGAATCTCAAAAATAGTTCAGTGAAAACACAATCATCCAGGGCAGAACAAGAAGCTTCTCTGACACAAACTGAGATCAGCTGATAAAAGGTCCCCATCAGATGTATTATGAATAGAGTTCAAGATACCACCTAGGAAGCACAAACACTTCTTTTAGGGTGTCGTATCTGTGTTTTACCCATGTCATATCGGTGTCGTACTGGCCGTTTCACGTTATAATTTTTCAATAACCGTACTCGTGTCCATGCTTCCTAAGATACCACACACACATACGTATGGAATGGTGTTACATTTTTTGTGTGTGTGTATATGTATATATTATCATTTTTTTTCAAAATTACAGTTTCCCATTTGGATTCAATTTTTATTGCACTTAGATATATACGTTTCTTATCCCAGGTCAAATAAATAATTCTGAAAAAGCAATAAATATAAATGCAATAATTTTCTGAAAAAAAAAAAAAACTAATAAACAAAAAGGAAATAAGTTAGAAACAAACAAACACATCAAAAAGCAAAAACAGAGAGCTCATATAATCGACCTCACAACCTTTAAAAGGTCAAATTATAACTAATTCCTCCGCGTCCAATTCCATAATATTTCTAATCAAAATTCTCAATCACATTCAAAGCCGTTGATAAAACGACCCCCAAATTCCCAAAACCCTAATCGAATTGGAAATTCGAAACGCAATTAAAAAGGAATAGTCAGCTCTATACCAGATTTCTTAGCTAGTAGATCCCAAATATGAGCCAAGAAAACAACGTAACTATGCAAGAATTGCAGAAACGTAACGCAAAAGAAAAGAAAAGGAGATACCTTGAAGAAGGGAGGTTAGTGGTGGAGGAGAAGAAGGAGACGGAGGCCCAGTCGTGCTTGGATCGAATCTGGTACTCCCTCAACTGCTCCGCCAGATTCGATCGCGTTATCATGGCGCTTTCTCTCTCTCTCTCTCTCTGAAACACTCTTATTCTATCTATCTCTCTCTCTCTCTCTCTCTCTCTCTAGAGCTGAGAGAGGTAATTCAACAATAGGGATTGAGCAGAGCCAACGACGATTTGAACGATGGAATTGGGGAACGGAGAGAGGGGGCATCAACGTTCAAGTCGGGTTGGCTGGCTAGCTGGGGCCTGAGGGTTAGTTAGGTGGACCTTCTCTCACTTTTAACTTTCTCTCTTTTTCTTTCTTTTTTTTCTTCTTGTTTTTGTTTCAGTTTCAAATTTGTTGTCCAAAAGAAAAATACTAGTTTTTTACTGTTTTTTTTTTTTTTTCAGAACCAATAAATAAATAGGCTGGTGGGTTAAACAGTTTGGCCCAACATTTCGGCACATAACAAACGTGTTATCAGTCCTACTTGTCAGCTTACAAGATGAAACAAACTGAGAAAAATATGGCCCAGAAAAACAATAGAGAACTAAGCCCACATCCTACGTTTCTTTTGGTTTTATATCTCTGATTTCTCAATTGAATTCGGCTGCATTATTATATTGACGAAAGCAACAAGACCAGTGTTATTTTTTCAAAAATAATTAAATTTAGTTGGTAAATGCAACTACATGGTTGGAAAAATTATATCTTGTTTCGGGTGTATATGTCATCTCTCTCATAGTAGGTGCGTCTCACAAATGTGTGAGACCCATTTATTATAAGAGAGATGACATATATACCCAAAACAAGATATACTATCCCGTATGATTGAGTTCAATTTAAAAACTTTAGATATTTTACTCGAAGAACTATTATTAATTTTCACTCATTCTTAAGTTAAGTAGAATGGTGAACTATTTTGACTATGTGGATCATTCAATATTTTGAACTTAGAGTTGGTAAATGGATATATTGAACTATTTTAAATGAAAGATTTTTGGTTTGACTTGTTTTAAAGTGTTTGTATTAGTAATTGTGAATTTGACAAGAAAAAAAAGAGTCTCCAATTAATTTTGAAAATTATCTAAAAAAATTAATTCATATAATCATTTCAAAATTTTGATGCAATTGTTTGCACAACTCGATCCTTGATCCATAAACACTTGGAAAATAGTGGGTAACAATTGCAAAGTGATCCGCTAGGGGTCGGGAAGGGACTCTTCGATGCTCGAGTAGTGTATATTTTTTGGATATTTTGATCGTTATAGCTTACAACAATAGAGAATGGAAGTTCAAACCTTAGTTCTTCTCAATAATCAAGCAATGTCACTGAGAAATTAGGCTCTCGAGGATGTCTAAGTTAGCGATACTAGATTTTGGCTATATCTTAATGGAATAATAACTAACATTGCATGTTTGTCATACCTTTTCCCAATTCTCATGGGCTTTTATATATAGAAAAGTGGGAGGATGGAAAAGTGGGAGAATAGAAAAGATTTGGTTTTCCCTCATGTGTGTTTGGTTGGAGGGGTGGAAAAGTAGAAGGGTGGAAAAAAATTTTATTTGGTTGGAGAAAAAAAGGGAAGGATGAAAAATGTATTTTATATAAATTGACTATTATGTCCTTGTTATATAATATATAAGAAATAGATATATTTACACTCATTAAATAATATCAAAATGGGAAATGCTAACAAGTGCCTTAAGGACACTCATTAATAATCCATTTAAAGAAAGTTTTTATGGGAATGAAAAAAAAGTAATTAATATTTTGACAGCTTTTTTCATTTTCCATAAAAGTGGTATCTAAACTTTCCTAAAACAGATTACTAATGAGTGCCCTTAGGGCACTCGTTAGTATGACCCTATAAAAATTAACACAAATACATATACATTTATATTGCTTTTCTTTATTATTATATACTCCCTCCGTCCCAATTTCTTTGTCCTGTTTGAAAAGTCAAACTTTTTAAGGAAACATCATTTATTGTCTTATCTGCCTTATAAAAATGTATAAGTTTACAAAACTACCCTTAAATAATTTTATCAACTTTTTTAAAAAGAGTTATTCTTAATGAGGCAACTAAAAAGGTGCCCCAATTAAATTGATTTTTTTAAATATTAGTTAGTTTTTTTTTCAAATAGTTTTGAAAATAAAGTAGGGGTATAATAGGAACATTAGTAAACTAATAATTTTTATTTTTAGAAACAGGACAATATTTTGGGACATCCCAAAATGGAATAGAGGATAAACAAACTGGAACAGACGTAGTATAATTTAAAATTTATGGACAACAAAAATTGATTGTGCGTTAACTGGAAAGACATTAAAAAAAAAAAAATTATCCACATGACCGTTGTTACGTAAACTGGGAAGATATTTTTTAGAAAATAAAAATAAATAAAAAATAACTTTATTCACATGACCATTGTTATGTAAATTGGGATGACATTTTCAAAAATAAAAAACTTTATCCACTATCATTTTCAATAAAAAGGCTAGCGGGCGACTAGGCAAACTTGGCAAAACATCCTTCACCTAACAGCAAAACAATTCACCTGGCAGCAATTCAACTAGTTATTAACACATCATTCACCTAGCAACAAAAAATTGAATGTCATACGAAACAAAAAAATCAACAATAAATAATAGATTAATGGGGACAAGAAATAATAGAATGAGGAATATAATGAGGAAAAGAAATAATAGAATGAGGAATATAATGAGGACAAGGCAAAGAGAGAGAGAGAGAGAGAGAGAGAGAGAGAACCAGGAGTTCACGTTGCCATACTGTGAAGATGCTAAAAAAGAGATAAAGATGAAGAGGTAAAATATTAATCAGGTTACAAGTAGTGGGAAAGTGAGAGGTGTAGGTGAGTGCAATAAAGGTGAGGATATTTGTGTAATTTATTACCCACATCATCTTTTCTCTCTAGTTTTCCTTACAAATTGGGAGGACAAAATTATGTGGGCCTGGAGGGATTATTTTCCACACCATTTTATTTCTCTCTTGTTTTCTCTCCTGAACCAAATATGAGAAAATTCCATAATCCACTCTATTTTCCTCTCCTTCTTTTCCATCATCCTTGTTTTCACCCAACCAAACGGGGCCTAAAAGTTGACTGAATATCTTGATATCAGTTAATGATTTTTTTATTTTATTTTTAAAATTTGAGTAGAGACAATTTTAAACTAATCATGATAATCTCATAGTTTTTTTTTTTTTTTTTTTTTTTTTTTTTTGAGGAAATGATAATCTCATAGTTGGTTGTTGAGATTGACATGATTGTTTTGGTCAATCCAACCTTCTTCTTGATCTTAACCATGATCATGACCATATTTTGACCCTTTATTTTGACCCTTTCAAAAGAAATTAAACTAATTTGACCAAAATAATGGAAGAATCATCCATTTGTGCCAATTTTTGGCGTACCCCTAAGATCAATCAAATCTAATTTAGTTTGGCCAATATCCTAATACATATGTTTCGTTTTGTGGTTAAGCACTAAAGTTGACTAAATTTGACCAAGTTCAATCGATGCCCAAACATGCTCGTTCGCCTTGAATTAATGTAAAAAATAGTGAACGCTATTTGTTTACGTACAAACTTCAATTTTGGCACTACCCTTAACTATAAATCTGACTGTTTAATTGAGACAAATTCGGTTCCATCTTAAAGGACACATTAAAAAAAAAAAAAACTTTGAATCGGCTATTAATGAGCAAAAAATTTGGTTTAGAACATACAACAAAATTTTTGCCAATCATTCATATTGTTAATTTATGTTTGGAAGATGAACCAACAAATCTACCTGGCAAACCATCTCAAGAACATTGAGGTGTTCAATGGGTCAATTAGGTTGATCCCACTTTTGCCTTTGAGAAACCTATTGCATTCATCACCGAATTTTGTTTCCAAACATCAAAACTCTCATATACCTTGAGGCTAACTCATTGATTGATGCAATGCTAGGAAATTAATACTATCTAAATTTTGATGAAATTATTGGTTTTTATAGGTTTGTGTGTGGGTTGTGTATGTGGATTTGACTAATGGACAAAGTTGACAGATGGTATGTCTCGATTGGGTTGATCAATGGTTTTATTGGGTGGAGCTTAGGTGATGATGTGATGTTTTTGGAGGTGTTGTGGTGTTCTTAGGGGAGTGGATCTCATGCCATTGATTTTTTTGGGGGGGAGGGTGGTTGGTTGTTTTGCAAGTTTTGAATAAGAATGACAACGGGTCGGGTTTGAGTTGGGTTATTTCATACCCGGACTCGACCCGCGGGTCTGTTCCAAAAACCCGAACCCGGCCTGTTTATTAAACGGGTTTTTTTCTTAACTCCAAACTCGGCCTGCCGGGTATCCGCGGGCCCCGCCAGCCATGCCACAATTTGGGCCCAAACCGTGGCCTAATCCAAAAATAAATAATAAAATTTGCCTGAAGCCTATACCATGGCCCAATCAATAAAAAAAAATGCTTGCCCGGATTCATTATCTTTGAAAATGTGTTTGCCAAATTCTTTTTATTCTTGAGAATGTGTTTGCCCAGATTCAAGGCTTGAATCTGGGCAAACATAATTTTTGTTTTTTATACTTAGGTAGAGAACAAACATAAATTTCACAGTTACTTCTCCTCGTCGTGAAAGTCACAATCCCATAACATTTGCATTTGGATATTATTGGACGGTCTTGTAGTGCATGTTATGTTTCTTAATTGAATAATCAACACAACTAAGAACAAACATTTTCTACCAAAATTTATTGGTACTGCTGGATCAAAAACAAAAAAAAAATAGAGAAAAGTCTGAGAAAATCAAAGAATGAAATTGAAAAACAAAAAGACCCACCAGGAAATTATGGATGAACAATGACCAAAGATTTATTATTTTCCCTTTCAAAATCACAAAAACAAACACAAATCCTAACTCAAACACAAACACAAAAATTTCAAATTTATAATTTTCCCTTTCAAAATCACAAACACAAACACAAATTCAGATTTATGATTTTTCCATTCAAAATCAAAAACAAAAACACAAACACATACACAAAAATTTCAGATTTATGATTTTCCCTTTCAAAATCACAAACACAAACACAAACAACTCACATGATTGAGACGAAATGAACCCATAAAAAAAGAAAAAAAAAAAAAAAAGATAGAGAAAGAGGTGGTCCAGTGGAGACACATGGAGGAAGCGAGGCGGCTGGGCTGAGGCAGTGAGGCGTGGGAATATATGGGACTGTGGCCGGTGGTGGTGATGCAGGGATGAGAGTGAGAGTGACTGAGGGTAAGAGCGTGAGGGAGAGGGAGGGGGGCAGCTGGCATGAGGCTGAAACTAGAGTGAGTGAGAATAAGAGAGGCTAGGGTTAAGGTTAGATTGTAAGTTATATATATATATATATATATATAGGTTTTTTTGTAATTTTATTTTTATTCTAAACGGGTTGGGTTCGGGTTTTTACCAAAACCTGGACCCGATCCAGGTTTTTTTTTTTTTAAAAAACCCAAACCCGACCCTATTCTTTATCGGGTTGGGTTGGGTCGGGTACCCGCAGGTCGGGCAAAATTTGTCATCCCTAGTTTTGAAGGTAATGATTTGTACATTTAGCTTTGGAGGCAAGTGGACAATGAAAAAGAAAAGACATATAATGGTGGTGCTAAAGACATATCAATTAGGGAGAGGAGAAGGGGGGGAGTGAGCAAAGTAAGGGTAAATTGGGAAAAAATTGTTGTTTTAGGGACTTAACAATAAAGATAGGTACAATATTGATAATGGACAAGAAATCGGGGGCCACAGTTTAGAAAACTAAAATTACAAACATCATAAGATATTTTAGAAACATCATAAATTGATAATGTGATGAATGAAATTTGGAACACTAGTTTATAACATGTCCTTCTAATTCACCACACTCACTAACTAGATTTCTACAAAAGAATGTATTGGGACAAACTTATGGTGCGTTTGGATTGAAGGGAAAGGAGGTGGAGTAAAATAGATTTGGTCCAAAATTAGCCTATTTTCAGGTAACTCTACTCTACTTTACTCCCACTTCTTCTCCCCTCAATCCAAACAAGCCCCTTAAACTTCATACGAGAGATAAACAATATTTAAAAAAAAAAAAAAAAAAAAAAACTCCTAAACACTAGAGATGAATAATTGTTGGCTCAACATATTACTTGGAGAAGCCAGAAAGATGCACCACATGCTTCTATGAGGAGAATTCTTCCAATGCTTATGGTTTATTTAAAAATTCAAATCAGCCCAGGACCAAAAATAGTGAAAAGATTGGTTACTCAAACATACACATTAAACCGGTGGTCCCAGTTGGGCCATGTTTGGGATCCAGCTTTGGATACTAGTGAATAGTAATACCTACCCAGTAGAGAAAATGGGCCATGCTCCTGACTTTTGAGTTAGTTGGCACAATAAGAGGGCTCTTGAAGTCAAAAACTGAGTGAGTAATGAATCTGATTAAGCCCTAGAGAGTACACTTAAAAAAGTAGTAATATATTAGTCCACATCAAAATTAACATTGATATTTGATACTATAGTAGTAAAAACCCACATGGAACCAGGGGACCCAAATTCCCAACAACATGACCCCTCCGACAACCCTAACGACGTCGTATCCGGCGAGGGAGACGACTCCTCAGCTGAAACTGATCTCACTCTTTCAGCAAGTGCAACCCCTTCAGAAACCAATCCCCAAACCTCACCTCCCAAAACGACACCCGAAGCCCCCGTTTCGGACTCCCAAGACGACTCCTCCGACCCAATTCAAGAAGATGAACCGCCTCAAAACCCTAACCCGACCGAACCCGGCCCGACCGAGCCCGGTCCGCCTGCCAAGAAACGACGCCGTAGGAAGAAATTCTTCACGGAGCTCAACGGAAATCCTTCGCTCAACAAGAACCGCCGGTCGGAAATGGCGAAAGACGTCGACGTCGAAGCTCTGATCGCTATCTCGGTTGGATTTCCGGTTGATTCGCTCACCGAGGAGGAGATCGAAGCCAATGTTGTATCCACAATCGGCGGTGTTGAGCAGGCCAACTATATTGTGGTTCGGAACCACATTCTGACTCGGTGGCGGTCCAACGTGTCGGTCTGGTTGACCCGTGACCACTCGCTCGAGTCAATTCGGTCAGAACACAAAGGCCTTGTCGACTCGGCTTACCATTTCCTTCTCCACCACGGCTACATCAATTTCGGGCTCGCTCCGGCCATCAAAGAAGCCAAGTTGAAGCCTTTCGACGGAATTGAGAAGGGCAATGTGGTAATTGTCGGTGCCGGTCTCGCCGGTCTAGTCGCGGCGAGGCAATTGGTGTTTATGGGATTCAAAGTCGTAGTCTTGGAAGGTAGGGCACGCCCCGGCGGCCGCGTGAGGACGAAGAAAATCAACGGTGACGGTGTGGAGGCCGCGGCAGACCTCGGTGGAAGCGTCCTCACCGGAATAAATGGCAACCCACTTGGGGTTCTGGCAAGGCAATTAGAGTTGCCACTTCATAAGGTGAGAGATATATGCCCTTTGTATTTACCAGATGGGAAGTCAGTGAATTCTGAAATTGATTCTAAAGTAGAGGTTTCGTTTAATAAGCTATTGGATAGAGTTTGTAAGCTTAGGCATGCTATGATAGAAGAAGTTAGATCAGTAGACGTTCCCTTAGGGACTGCCTTAGAAGCGTTTCGGCGTGTTTATAATGTGGCTGAGGATTTGGAAGAGCGAATGTTGTTGAATTGGCATCTTGCCAATTTGGAATATGCTAATGCTTCGTTGATGTCGAATTTGTCAATGGCGTATTGGGATCAGGATGATCCTTATGAGATGGGTGGCGATCACTGTTTTATTCCAGGGGGGAATGAGACATTTGTCCGTGCCTTAGCGGAGGAGCTTCCGATTTTTTATGAGAGGACTGTGGATAGTATTAGGTATGGGACGGATGGGGTGTTGGTTTATGCTGGTGGGCAGGAGTTTCGCGGTGATATGGTGCTTTGCACCGTGCCATTGGGCGTGCTTAAGAAGGGAATGATTGAATTCTTCCCTGAGCTTCCTCAAAGGAAGAGAGATGCGATTCAGAGGTTAGGATTCGGGTTGTTGAATAAGGTTGCCATGTTGTTTCCGTATAATTTCTGGGGTGGAGATATTGACACATTTGGGCATTTGACTGAAGATCAGAGTATGAGAGGGGAGTTCTTTTTGTTTTATAGCTATTCTTCTGTGTCAGGAGGCCCACTTCTTGTTGCACTTGTGGCAGGAGATGCTGCAATCAAGTTTGAGATGATGTCGCCTGTGGAGTCTGTGAGAAGGGTGTTAGACATATTGAGGGGTATCTTTCATCCAAAAGGGATTACTGTTCCAGATCCTGTTCAGGCGGTCTGTACTCGTTGGGGGAAGGATCATTTCACTTACGGATCTTACTCTTATGTCGCAATAGGCTCTTCGGGGGATGACTACGATATTCTTGCGGAGAGTGTGGGAGATGGGAGGGTGTTCTTTGCTGGAGAGGCAACTAACAAACAATATCCAGCGACAATGCATGGAGCTTTTCTTAGTGGGATGAGGGAAGCTGCTAACATGCTTAGAGTGGCCAAGAGAAGGTCATTAATTCCAGCTGATAAATTAAATAATGTGAGTGTGGAAAGTGACAATTTGAATAAATTGTTTGAGACCCCTGACCTGACTTTTGGGAGCTTCTCTGTTTTGTTTGATCCAAGGTCAAATGACCTTAATTCCAATTCATTGTTAAGGGTGAAATTTGGAGGGGAGAAATTGGACTCCGGCGGTCTCTGTCTTTATGGCTTGATTTCTAGGAACCAGGTCATTGAGTTGAGTCAGGTAGATGGCGATGGGAACAGGATGAGGATGTTAAATCATGACTTTGGGGTGAGATTGGTTGGGAGGAAAGGCTTATCTGGTGTGGGGGAATCTGTAATATCTCACATAACATTAGCTAGATCCAACCAAAATGGTGGAATTAAAGATAATGCTGCATAGATGGAGATCATTAAGTGATAGGTGTTAGTGGCTAACTCACTGCTTGTAGGAAATTCCTTAGACTAGCTCGAGGGAATTCACACTTTCATTTGAGTTGAGCATATGATTAAAGTTGGACCAAAGCTGCTTCATCATGTATAGTACTTGCGTGCTCAGAAGACTACGTTTAAAATCAGGATCGAGTTGGTCCAAAATTTTTTTTTTTATTGCCTTTGATTTATTATTGAATTCCCCTTGGGACGGCAAGAATTTTTTTAATAACTAATTGGGAGTTATGTATCTTCTTAGATTGTTGTAAATTACTAATTTTTCATCATTTGGTTGAACTACAATTATTGTTAGTTTCTGTTAATTGTTCTTGCTTTTATCATCCTTAGAAAAGTTGCTAACTCAGCATTCCAAAATGTCTGACTGATTCTGGTGTTGACAAAATTATTGAAAAAATAAGTTTGTACATAATTCTTTCATTTTTAATTTTTATTAGTCTATACATGAAATATTTCATAACTAAGTCTTGAATTATTGATTTGTGGTGGGTTAGGGGCTTTTGGTAAATAAATCTTCCTTGATTGAAGAACATAATTCCATTTGTCAGTCTTTAAATAGAAAAACCATGCACTGGCTGTCCTTTCCTGTTCCTTTTCTGCTCTAATTTGTATTCTGTTCTTTTCGCTTACCCTGGAGCAAAAGCACATTTTTTACCCGTGAATTAAAAAAGGAAGAAGAATTTTTTTTTTTTTTTGGTGGAGAAGATTGATACTGTTACTTCCAACTATATTCATGTAACAGGCATAATTAAATGCGTTTATTTTGCTTTAAAGTAGAGATGGGATAAGTTTTATTATAGGTAAGATTTGTTTCCGGCTGAAGCCTGTGATGCATGGGGCCGAAAGTAGTCACTAGTCATTACAAGTCACACCTAAATTCATCACACACAGCTGCTGAATTGAACTGATATTTGGCATTTTTCTCACCTTCGTTTTGCGAATGATTGACTGAGATGTCTATTATGATTGCAAAAATACTTGTGTTGTTTACACTGTGAACTTGTGAAAGGTCTACCACAACAAATATTCGTCTGCTTGTAAGTTGTTTCGTAAAGTACAGTTTTTCTCTTAGACACTGGGTACGATGGCTGCCATAGGTACACATGATCAAACCCAATCTCCTTTTTAATTTTGTGGATTATTCCATTCTTTGATGCAGCTTGCATCTTAAAACTAGCTCTTTGTAGTGGGTGTGCTTTAAACAAGAGAGTACTCATGTTGTGAGTGCTCACAGTCAAATTGTCTCATGTAGTGCCCTTTTAGACAAAATATATCAATCCTTGCTTCTTGAAATGTCGAAATAAATCACTCAATACAACCCCTCATGCTTGAAACAAGGGGAGCTGTAAACGAAATCTATTTTCCCAAAGCTTGAGCACATCTAGAAGTGAGATGGATTTGGCTGTGACTGTGTTTATGGTTATTTAAGAGCATCTCCAATAGATGCTTTATATCTATTTTTTGAAGCAAAAACACCACTATTTTCACTCCAACAGATTCTCCATTTCCATTTTTTAGATTAGATTTACTACAGTGCTTCTCTACAAATAGAGAACACTGTATCTTTTACTATACATACTTCAAATGTTTTTTTATATTATAATAATAATCAAGTATTAAATAAAAAAATGTTGGAAGATGTGTAGTTGTTAAAAAAACTAATAAAGAATGAATGAAGAAATAATATTTAAATGAGATGGAGAAAATGATAGAAAATCTGTTAGAGAGTATATTTGAAAAAATATGTAGACAGTACAAAAATTTAGCTAATCTACTAGAGATGCTCTAACCTCACAACATTATAGGCTTTTCATTCCTTAGTTTCAGCAACTTGGGGGTGTTTGGTTTGTGTTTTCAAACATTCATTTTTAGTTTTTAAACAACGTTACACGTATTTTCACACGTATTTTCACCCACACGTATTTTCAAAAATATTTTCAAACAACAATTTTTAATTTTAAAGCACATGTACCAAACGGGTCCTAGTCTCTGAAAATGGTAGGCAATCACACATTCCCAGTAGGCAATCACACATTCCAAGCGATATAGCCATATACCCCTAACCCTGACTGTCCAACCCTTTTTTTATTATTATTATTATTATTTTTTCTTTATTTAAATTATTCAATAGTTACAAGTTACAACAATTTGAATAGTAAAGAATTATTAAAAAAATATTTTTCATGCGAATAGTAACAGTGTAAACTGTTACTCTAGCAACAATGTTAATTCACACATTTTAGTTCAGTCATGAAAGAAAGCATACAATATTGTTGGGTTATAAGGCTTTTGAGTCTTGCCCATAAGTCCCGAACTTTTTTATTTTTTATTTTTATTATAAAGTTTTAACTTATGATGCTTGTTTCTAATGATTGTGTTTATTATCATCAAATCATAACATCAATCGGTTTTGATGTAGGTAGAAATTGAACCATATACATGGGCGGCTCTAGGTATAGTTCAGGGGATTCAAATCAACCTCCTGAGCTAGGCCAAAATATATATATATATATATATATTTTTTTTTTTAATTTTTTAATTTTTTTTATTTAACCCTCCTAAAATAAATTTTGAACCCCTAGACTTAAATTTTTTAAGTCTAGCTGAAATAAATTTGAATATGATCATCTTAACAATATCTTGGTATTTTTAAACATACACAAAAAAAACCTCCAATAACAAACCAATTTGATATAAAATATGGGGGAAAAAATAGTAAGTCTAACAACAAAAGTATAAATTTGTTCATCTTAAATCTAAAAAAAATTATTTAGATCTTAACAAATTTGAAATAAACTAATACATAAAAGTTTATTGTATTTAGATCTCACTTGGAGTTCACTTAACAACAATAATTCATATGTTGATTGTATTTAAAAACAATAGATGATTTTCAAGATTTAATCTTAGCAACAATAATTAGTCTCTTCATCTTATTAATAAACAATATACAATTGTAAGGACCTGTTTTGAGTTTGTAGCCCACTATGTGGAATGACTTAAGCCCAAAAAGCCCAAAAGTAACGAATTTATAGAGAATGGGTTAAAGAACTAAACTATAGTTGATCAAGTAAATCTGTGAATAAATCTGACAATAAAAGAATGAAACGACATAGGATTATTTTGAAGAAAAGTTATCCTCGGCAAGGTCCGAGGTGCATTATTCTTTTATATTATCTTTCAATTGGGTTACAAGTATGATTCCTCAATACTATTTCCTTTCTTCTTATGGTTTTTTTCCTATCCCCCTCTTCATGAAGGGCCTCATTCCGTATATAGTTCCTTTCACAGCATCTTCATCCTACATTTGTTAAACATCTGAGTCATCACTTGAGTGTCTGTCCCATCAGACACCCTCTCTGATTTTATACGTCTTGGGGTAACCAATTTCCTACTATTCAGGGGTCTTCTCCACATTAATGCAGCTAGGAAAGTAGCTGCAGAACATTAAATGTGGTGGTGACAGCTTTATTCCTAAGATATCTTAGGATTTCCTTTGGTTCAATGTCCATTCAGTGACTATCTATACCAACAGAACCTTCTGGGGGGTTCTGCATTAATAAGCCATTTCTTCTGACCTCGGTTCCAGTCTGACGAGGAGATATTATCCTCGGCCAATACCCCCTTGAGCCTCTGTAACCAAAACCAAACCTTTTTCTTATTAACAAGGTCTTCTTTAATGAAAATTACTCATATTCAGAATAATCCTTATCCTCGGCTTGGGCTATGGGCCCACTATAATAAATTTACATTAAACTTTTGGGCCTAGGGCCTAACATCCCTACAATAGCCCCTCGAAATGCTTCTTTCTGATTCTTCAAGAAGACAGGAGGATTTCGATGTCACCAAACTTGTTTCATATTTATCTCGTCCCATCTCCGCCTGTATATATGCCACTTGAATTGCCCCAAAACACGCTCCTGTCGCTTCGGCTTACGAGGCACACCTTTCATTTAATTTTTACGGCCTTATGTCTCTCACGTTCTATGGTGTGATTTACATCTAATGGTTGAGAATTTTATTGGGACTTGGGCGAGAACTTTCCCTCTTCGGAACCCGCTTCTTGATATAAATATCAATCAAATCAAACTCTTTCCTCACTTTAGCAACCATTTAACTCTCAATACACACACTTTGAACTTATCAACTTTATCAATTTACTCGAGCTTCTACCAATACAAAAAGTCCATTTGAGGACCCATTCGTCACTCTAGTAAGTCTCCACAAATCTCTATTCTTTACTTTTCCATTCATATTTTTCTTAGTCTTTCGTACTTTTTCTTTCTTTGGTTCTATTCCTTTTCCCTTATCCACCTTAGGATTGTTCAAACTTATTCTATAATGGGTAGATTTAAGTGCCTAGTAGAGTCCGAGGAAGCAATGGCAACTTTTAGGGCTCAATATAGGGTCCCTCCCAATGTCAACCTTAGATATTGTGAGGAGGGGGAGTGGTTTGAAAAAAGGGAAGAAGGTGAGGTGGTGATTCCCATGATTGCCTTTATCGAAGGCGGCATGAGAATCCCAATGGGTACTGTTATGAGGGATTATCTTAGGTTCTTCTGTCTAGCACCTACCCAGTGTGTCCCAAACGTATTTAGGATATTAGTGTGTATGGATGCCTTAAACGAGAAATTGGGATTAAGGTTAACACACCACGATGTTAGCTGGATATATAAACTCCACCACTTAAAGGGGAAAGGGTATTACATGAAGACGAAGAAGCCTGAAATTAGGCTCATACAATGCCTCCCTGAATCTAGTTAGGGGTTAAATCAAGACTTCTTGATCGTATTGGGAGAATGGCATGATGACCTTCATTGCCCGACGACAAAAGGACAGCCAGGTGTGATTTTAAAAGTAGAGAAGAAAAAATAACCTTATTTTCACTCTATTTTGATTTGTGCTAGTTCACTTCTAATAACCTGCACTTCATGATTTTTTTCAGATTGGCGTGCCACTGAGACAAATTTCAGTTTCGTGAACTGGGAAGATTTAGATAATATTCTTAGAGCTGAGGTGTTCGTAAACGAGGACGACGGCCAATTGCGAGCATCTCACGTGATACTAAGAGTCACGCCTATTTCTCATGCTTACCAAGCGCCTAAGTGCGTGATAAAAGCTTGCGATCCGCGCCTTCTTCGCATCAGCGTTGCCGTGGCAGGGTTTCTTCTTCCCGAGGGCATTCCTATCCCAGAAGGCACAACCATCTACCAGCCGTTTCCTGTAGGTATCCCTTCAATAGAAGCATCCTCGTCTCAACCCACTGTCAAGGAAGAGGAGGAAGAAAGAGAAGAAGAAGAAGAAAAAGAGGAAGAAGCGGAGGGAGTTATAAACTTGACAGACTCCCCAGAAGAATTTGAGGTTTTCAACCGATCTCCCTTCCCCAAGAGTACTCCAGCCAGCTTGGGTGAAATAGGCATTCAAAGGAAATCTCAGAGAAGTTTGCTAGAATTAATAGAATCCCAGCCTAGGAAAGACGCACATGGAGGATCAACTCAGCCTAAGCTTCTTCCGCCCTCTCCTAAACATCTTCTTCCACCTCCCCAACCCTCTTTGCCACAAAGGCTTGAACCTTCTGATGCGAAGAGAAAAAGAGAACAGAAAGGTAAAGATGTAGTTGATGCTGGGAGGTCTCGTCCTCTGTCAGAAGAAGAGCCTCAACGTGCTGCAAAACAGCAAAAAACTGGGCCTGGAGGGCAAAGAATCTCAGAGAGAAGAGACAGCCAGCCATCCGAGCCTCAGGCTTGGCTTTCAGCGCCGATGATCAATGGTGAGCCTCTGAGGGATGATGCATCTATCAAGGACTTCCATGGAGGCACTGGATGTCGTGTGGCCTCGACTCTAGAAAAGGCTTTGCTACTCCCAATTGATATGGCCGAGCTGCGGTCTATCAGGAGGCCAGAGGTTTTCCTCAACCTTAAATGATATCTGGGCATGGTATGTAATTCCCCTCCTTTCTCTTCTTTCTTCTTTCTTCTTCTCTTTTAATTTCAAAAGGTGACCACCTTTTTTTTATCAAGCTGTCTAAGCCACTTTCAGGGTTGAGGAGATAACCAACTCCTGCTTTCAGCAGCTAGAAGATGAGAGATCCAGACGTGTGGCAGCCGTGAATTCCTTCAATATCGCGGATCAGTCCAACAAGGACTTAAGGAAAAGAGCGAGCGAGGAAGAGTGCTGACTCTGCTCTAGAGAGTGCTCAAAGACAAGCCGAGGATCAGAGGCTGTAGCTGCACGATGCCAAGGAACAGTTGTCCTCTTCTAAAGAGCAAGTTGCAGCTCTGCAGAAAAAGTTATCTGAGATCCAGAAGCAGAAGGATGAGGCCAAGAAAGCCAAAGATGAGGCTGTCAAAGTAAGAGGGGAGGCCGAGAAGGCCAGGGACGAGGCGGAGCGGCATGGTTATGACGTTGGGGTGGCCGAGACCGAGGAAACCCTCAGGGCAAAGGTTCCAGCAGTGTGCCGAACCTATTGCTCTCAAACTTGGACTGAAGCCCTCAACTAGGCTAGGGTTGAGGCTTTTTCTAAGCTAAGGAAACCAGAGAAAATTTATTATCCTCCAGCCATCCGTGCTTCGGTCCTTCCCTCTATCACAGGTGAAGCAGCCTCTACAGTATCTGATCCTGTTGGAGAAATACAGCCTCAAGATCCTCCTCTTCCCCATCAGCCAAAGCAAGGAAAGGAAATTGAAGCTCCTAAGGAGACCTCCTCCGATGTGACTAAGTCCTCAAATAAAAGCGCAGAGATTCCACAGGATGGGGCCGCTTCTCAAAGTTTTGAAATGGTCTTAGCCTCGGTCACCATACCTGCCAAAGAGGATCCTAAGGACAAAGAGAAGGTGACACCTACTGAAGCAGCCAATCAAGTAGACAAGACTTCCAAGCCTGGGCTTCAGATAAAACTAAAACGTTGAATCCTTACCTTTGTAATGTAACTGCAAGAGTTATTTTCAATGGAATGTACATCTTATTTTCCCAAGCTTGCAAGAGTTATTTTCTTCACTTATGCAACTTTTATTTTGATTATTAATTGATTGAACATAGCTATGTGCCTTGAAAGTGTATGATTGTTTATTCAATGGAAATTGCAAATTTCACACATTTCTAATTGAGACTCAGAATAAATCAAGATTAGTTAATTCACAGTATTGTCAATACATACCTCGGATTTACAAACTTTGTGAAGTTATCTAACCTTAATAAAAATATTCAACTGCTGATCAAAAAACAACTAAGTCCAAGGCACCCTAAAATGCTTTAAGTGATGCTCATGGAATTTAACTTATATTCATATTGGGTGATAACAAACCATTTGACCCCAAGAGGGAATCAGGAGTTGGCTTTTTTTTTTTGTCCAACACTTCAATAGATATCGTAGTGTTTTAATTGATATTGAGTGTATGATCCGAGGGACCTGATATAATTCAGTTTTTGTTTAACACTTAGAAAATTAACTGGAAGATATCAATTTTTCCAAGGTATATGGTCTGAGGAGCTAGACATAGCCAATGTTCTGTTTGATATTTAAAATGATGTTGCACTATGTTAATTTTTCCAAAGCAGATGGTTTGAGGAACCAGGCATAGTTTAGGTTCTGTTTAACACTTAGAAAAATAACTGAACAATATCAATTTTCCCAAGGCATGTGATCTGAGGAGCCAGGCATAGCCAAGTTTCTGTTTGATATTTAAAATGATATTGCACTATGTTAATTTTCTCAAAACAGATGGTCCGAGGAACCAGACATAGCTTAGGTTTTGTTTAACACTTAGAAAAATAACTGAACGATATCAATTTTCCTAAGGCATGTGGTCCGAGGAGCCAGTCATAGCCAAGGTTCTGTTTGATATTTAAAATGATATTGCACTATGTTAATTTTCTCAAAACAGATTGTCCGAGGAACTTGACATAGCTTAGGTTCTGTTTAACACTTAGAAAAATAACTGAACGATTTCAATTTTCCTAAGGCATGTGGTCCGAGGAGCCAGGCATAGCCAAGGTTCTGTTTGATATTTAAAATGATATTGCACTGTATTAATTTTCCCAAAGTAGATGGTTCGAGAAACCAGGCATAGCTTAGGTTCTGTTTAACACTTAGAAAAATAACTGAACGATATCAATTTTCCCAAGGTATGTGGTCCAAGGAACCAGGCATAGCCAAGGTTCTGTTTGATATTTAAAATGATATTACAAATGTGAGATGAGGAATATAGCAGACCCAAAGAAGATGAAGAAAAACTTGCATTAATAATAATATCTTCTAAGATTATTTACATTCCAGGGACAAGGTACAGCTCTTTCCTCAAGATCTTCAAGGTAATAAGCACCAATCCCAGCCATTGATGTTATACAATATGGGTCCTAGCTTTCCCCATGCTAGGTTCTTGGCAGCCCCCACAATCTTTCTTAAGACCAAATCCCCCACTGCCAGTGGTCTTAGCTTTACGTTAGCGTCATATCCTTACTTGAGTTTATGTTGATAATAAGCCAGTTGGACCATGACATTCTCTTTGCGCTCTTCAACTAAATCTAAACTCCTTTCGAATAGTTCATCGTTGCTGCTCGGAGCAAAAGAACTTGTTCTCAGGGTGGGGAATCCAGTTTCTAGAGGAATAACAGCCTATGCCCGATATGTCATTGAAAAAGGTGTTTCTCCTGTGGACCTACGAGGTGTGGTCCAATAAGTCCACAAGACGTGTGATAACTCTTCGACCCATTTCCCTTTTGCATCATCCAGTCTCTTCTTGAGTCCACTTACAATGACTTTATTGACAGCTTCAGCCTACCCATTCCCCTACGAATATGCCAGGGTGGAATATCTATTTGTTATGCCCATGTCGCAGCAATATCTCCTAAAGGCTTTGCTATCAAATTACAAGCTGTTGTCCGAGATGAGAGTGCGAGGGACTCCAAACCTTGTTATTATGTTTTTTCAAATAAACCGTTTGGCATCCACGTCTCTAATATTGGACAATGGCTCAGTTTCAATCCACTTAGTGAAGTAGTCTGTGCCGACTAGTAAATATTTCTTATTCCCTGCTGCCTTAGGGAAAGGACCAATAATATCCTAGCCCCATTGAGTGAAAGGCCAAGGATTGGAGAGAGGATTAAGGACTCCACCAGGTTGGTGAATATTTGGGACAAACCTCTGACACTGGTCACATTTCTTTACATAATCCTCCGCTTCTTTTTGCATATTCGGCCACCAGTAGCCTTGCGTAAAGGCCCTGTGTGATAAAGACCTTCCCTCCGTATGGCTTCCGCATATTCCCTCATGCAGTTCTTCTAAAACGATCTCAACTCTCTCCAGATGTACACAGAGCAGATATGGACCAGAGAAAGACCTCTTATACAACTTCTAATCCTTGGACAGCCAGAACTGAGGAGTTTTTCTTCGTATCTTATTGGCTTCAAACTTATCTTTTGGTAAAATATCCTCCTTAAGGTACAGTACAATAGGGTCTATCCAGCTAGGAGCTGTTCTTATTTGATGAACATAGGTTATAGTCTTTCCTACCTCTGTAGGTCTGCATAAATCTTCTACAAGAATCACCCGAGGTAGATTTTACACTGAGGAGGTCGCCAATGTAGCCAGAGAGTTTGCACGTGTATTTTTACTTCTAGTGACTTGTAATAAATTGAAAGATTCGAATTTAGACTGTAAATGTTTAACCTAGTTTAAGTACTCTTGCATTCTAGGATCTCGGGTCTCTAACTCCCCGTGGACTTGGCCGACGACCAATCTTGAATCAGAAATCAACTCCACTGCTTTTCCACCCATTTTTTGTACCATGATCATTCCCTCCAGGAAAGCTTCATATTCAGCCTCATTGTTTGTAGCCGAGAATCCTAATCTTAAAGATTTCTCAATCGTAATGCTTTCTGGGGATATCAAAACTAGCCCAACTCCAGATCCCTTATGGTTTGCTGCCCCATCAACATAGACTTTCTAAGGTGCAAGTTCTTGCACGGAGATCATCCCAACTGATTTTCCATCCATGTTTTGCTCTTCTATCTTTTCTTCTTCCGAGGATTCAGCAAATTCAGCAACCAGGTCGGCAAGAACCTGACCCTTGATAGAGGTGCGTGGCATGTACTTAATGTCAAAAGCCCCTAAAATCGTACCCCACTTTGCCACTCTCCCTATGTAATTAGCAATAGTAAACTGGCCTCTGTTCACCATCATCAACGCGTATTAGTACCAGACTCACTGCATAAGTGGCTACAGCTATGTAGGCAAATAACACCTCATCTACCTGAGGTCTGGACATAATGGGAGGTCGAGACAAATATTCTTTCAACTGTTGGAAAGCCAGGGTGCATTCCTCAGTCCATTCAAACCCCTTCTACTTATTTAATAACTGAAAGAAAGGTTTACATCTATCAGCTGACTGAGAAATGAATCGGTTTAGAGCAGTAATCATTCCTGTAAGCCTTTGAACTTCCTTGGAATTTCGAGGTGGTTGTAGATTGTTAATCGCCTTAATCTGGTCAAGGTTGACTTCTGTTCCATGGTGAGTGACCATGTAACCCAAGAATTTCCCCGATTCGACGTCAAACGAACACTTAGAAGCGTTAAGTCGAAGCTTGTGCTTCCTTAATGTATCGAAAGTACTTTTGAGGTCAACAATATGGTCTGACTTTGTTCTGCTCTTTACCACCATGTCATCGATATAGATTTCCATGTTTTTTCCTAATTGAGGTTCAAACATCCGGGTCATCATTCTTTGATAGGTGGCTCCTGCATTTTTTAAACCAAAAGGCATCACCTTATAATGGTAATTTCCAATAGGGGTGACAAAAGCCGTCTTCTCCTGATCGTCCACAGCCAGAGGAATCTGGTGGTACCCTTGGAAGGCATCCAAGAAACTCATCCGGGGATGGCCTACAGTTGCATCCACCAGCTGATCAATCCGAGGCATAGGGAAAGGATCCTTTGGGCAGGCTTTATTCAAATCCGTGAAATCCACACATACGCGCCATTTTCCACTCTTCTTTCTTACTACCACGGTGTTAGCTAGCCATTCCGGATAAAAGACCTCTTTGATAGCCCCAGCCTGTTTAAGTTTCATCATCTCGTCCTTGACAGCATCAGAATGCTCTTTGGACGAACGCCGAGGAGGTTGCTTCTTTGGGGTAACAATTGGATTGACAATCAAACGGTGGCAGATGAAGTTCAGATTCACCCCTAGAGCTTCGTAGGCATCCCAGGCGAATACATCAACATTTTTCTTAAGAAATTCCACCAATTCTTCTTTTTCCCGAGGGGGTAACTGAACTCCAACCTGAAAAAACTTATCTGGATCATCCCCTATGCTAAATTTCTCTAGATCTTCACATTGGGCCTCCTCGGCTGGCCCCCCACTAGGCAAGACCATAGACTTTGACTGCTATGAACCTTCATTCATCGAGGCCTAGGACTCAATTACTGACTGATACGAGATGGTAGATACTAGGCATTGCCGAGCCGCGGATTGGTCCCCTACCAATTCCTTAATCTGATCCCCTGACGGATACTTCACCTTTTGATGTAGAGTTGAAGAAACAGCCCCTAAGGTGTGAAGCCAAGGCCTGGCCACAATGGCCGTGTAAGGAGAGTATGAATCTACTACAATGAAGTCCACATCTATTACCTCTGAGTCTGCCTGCACCGGTAACTCGATCTGGCCCTTCGAAATAACCACATTTCCATCAAAACTCACCAAAGGGGAGTCATAAGCGGTCAGATTCTCGGGTTTCAAGTGTAGCCCCTTATATAGATCTAGGTACATGACTTCCACACAACTACCTTGGTCTACCATCACCCTCCTCACATCAAATCCACCTATTCTAAGAGTTACCACCAAAGCATCATCATGCAGTTGGATGGTCCCTGCCTTATCTTCATCCGAAAAACTCAGCACCGGTCGAATTTCTATTCTGGTCCTCTTCGGCCTGAAGCTTACATCCTCAGCTGGAGACCGAGCTACAAACATCACCCTGGAGGGCTGTGAACTCGTCCTTCCAGGTGCAGCAAAGATGACATTAATTATGCCTATCAGGGGTCTTGAAGAAACATTTCCCTGAGCATCAGACCTCGGCCGATCATCCTACCCACTAGGGCGATACAGGAGATGCTGTAATTTCCCTTCCCTGACCAATTGCTCCAAATGATTCCACAGTTTCCGATAATCCTTGGTAGTATGTCTTCGCTCCTGATGGTACTGACAATGAAGGCTCTGGTTGCGTCTTAAAGGATCTCCACTCATCTTACTCGGCCATTTGAAGTAAGGTTCCCTTTTTATTTTCTCCAAGACCTGATGCACTGGCTCCCTAAACACAGTGTTTACAGCCTGTGGAACTGCAGGCAAAGATTGTCCAGAAAAATCCCTCCAGGGTCTATTATTATTGTAGCGGTCCGACCTGAAATCCCTCCTCTCCTAAGGGATAACCTTACCTTTGCCCTTATCTTATTGCTGGTCTTCCTCCACCCTCTTATATTTGTCAATTCGATCCATGAGTTGATGTACATTGGTAATAGATTTATCGGTCAAGAATTTTCTTAAGCAGTGCTCGGTAGGTAGGCCGAGTTTAAAAGTACTAACGGCAACATGATCAAAATCACCTTCTATCTCATTGAACATCTCCCAGTATCTGTCTGAATACGTCTTCAAGGTTTCTCCTTCTCTCATAGACAAAGACAGCAAAGAAGCCAAAGGCCGATGAGCCCTTCTACACGTGACAAATCTGGATCCAAATGCTTGAGTGAGCTCCTTGAATGAATCAATAGAACCTGCCCTCAAACTATCAAACTACCTCATCGCCACCGGCCCCAAACTGAATGGGAATACTTTACACATCAGAGGTTCATTTCTAGAATGTACAACCATTCTTTGATTAAAATGACTAACATGCTCCACAGGATCCGTTCTTCCATTATATATGGTGAAAGTGGGTTGGGAGAATCGCTATGGGAGTCTCCCTCTTTCAATCCAGCGTGAAAAATGAGACTTTGCAATCTAGTTAAATGCTCTACTCATGGCATCGTTTTTGAGGCCATCCGAGGACAACTTTCTATCTCTACGATCATGATGATAGTCTTCCTTATATGAAAAAGTCTCGCTAGGGGGAGTTCTTGATCTACGACTGTAGCTAATATCCCTCTCACCGTCAGAAGAGAAGTCAGGATCTGGTGAAGCTCGCCTCTGTCGTTCGTGGCGCAAGCTTCTCTTCAGGTGATCAATCTCCTTCTGCATGTTCCTGGCATTTTCTTCCTGAAAGACATGGCTTTTACCCCTAGCCTGGCTTCTATTAGTGCAGGTAGTATGTACGCTTCCTTCCCGGTCCCTTTGTCGTTCAAGATTAAGAAAATGATCTTGATGTTGGGACCCTATAGACTCTACCTGGTGTGGACCTGATCCTATCATCTTTGAGAGTGAGATCAACTGAAAATTCTAGTTCTTTCCACAGACGGCGCCAATTGTAAGGACCTGTTTTGAGTTTGTAGCCCACTATGTGGAATGGCTTAAGCCCAAAAGCAATGAATTTATAGAGAATGGATTAATGAACTGGGCTGTAGTTGATCAAGTAAATCTGGGAATAAATTTGACAATAAAAGAATGAAACGACATAGGATTATTTTGAAGAAAAGTTATCTTCGGCAAGGTCCGAGGTGCATTATTCTTTTATATTATCTTTCAATTGGGTTACAAGTATGATTCCTCAATATTATTTCCTTTCTTCTTCTGATTTTTTTCCGGTCCCCCTCTTCATGAAGGGCCTCATTCCTTATATAGTTCCTTTCACAGCATCTTCATCCTACATTTGTTAAACATCTGAGTCATCACTTGAGTGTTTGTCCCATCAGACACCCTCTCTGGTCTTATACGTCTTGGGGTAACCAATTTTCCATTGTTCAGGGGGCTTCTCCACATTAATGCAGTCAGGAAAGTAGCTGCAGAACATTAAATGCAGTGGTGATAGCTTTGTTCCTAAGATATCTTAGGATTTCCTTTGGTTCAATGTCCATTCAGTGACTATCTATACCGATAGAACCTCTTAGGGGGTTCTCCTGCATTAGTAAGCCATTTATTTTGACCTTGGCTCTAGTCTGACGATGAGATATTATCCTCGGCCAATACCCCCTTAAGCCTCTGTAACCAAAACCAAATCTTTTGCTTACTAACAAGGTCTTCTTTAATGAAAATTACTCCTATTCAGAATAATTTTTATCCTCGGCTCGGGCTATGGGCCCACTATAATAAATTTACATTAAACTTTGTGCCTAGGGCCTAACATCCCTACAATAATGAACTTATAATTTATCTTATATGAGAAACGCTATATTCATAATACGCTCATAATAAAGCTTAAGTGGCAAATTGTTACTAGTTTGTTAAGAAAAAAAGTAATTTCAGTAGTAAATTTAAATTCGAACTAATAACAACTTATAACCTAAAATTTATTAGAAAAATTTTGTGAAAATGTTGTAGATGTAACACTTCTCATCTTTTATTCTCTTGCTAGTACATATTATGAAAAAATTTGTATTTAAAAAATCACGTAGACCACAAGATTCACTTCTTTTTTTTAATACCTAAAATGCATCTTTTTACTAACCCTCCCTAAAAAAATATCTTGGAGCCGTTACTGACCATATATCTTTTTTTTTTTTCAAAAACTATATATCTCTTATTCAACTATAAAAAATTTTACGAGTTAAGCTTATTAAAATTCATGTAAGTCCCTAGCTTTATTTATTATTTATTTATTTATTTAAGAAAAACATAAGTCCCTAACTTATAAGCGGACTTCAATCTAGTATATAAATGGAACACTAATGGGGCACGAGACCGACACGTAACCAAATTTAAACATATGTCATGTTGTATCACGTGGAGAGCTTACATGCGTAACCTTTTCTTAATAAACAAACATGAAATGAGAAGGTAGACAATCGGAATCTGTCACGTGTATTACACGTGCGATACCAAAGTACCGTATAGGGAGCCTTGGTCGGTTGGTCCCTCAAGAAATAGTACTAAAATTAAATTTTGCCCAAAAGGTGCAGCCAACCCAAACCGACCTCCTGTCCAAGGGACTCCTCCCTAATAAGTAACGTATCTTTAGGAAAGCGACAACTTCAAAGGCTTATAAAAATAGTTATTCTATTTTTTTTATTTTTTGATTGAATAAAGAATTATTCTATTTCCATAACTTTTTTTTTTCCCTAAATTATGTTACGGTAAATTGCTAAATTGTGAGTGATATCAAAGCTGTAAGTTTGTGATAAAAAAAGTTATAGTCCTAAATTTAAATTGAAAAATTGCAAAGTCAAAATTTAAAAGTCATAAATTATTTTACAAAGCTTGATATAATGAGTAATTAATAAATAAAAATATGATATTAATAGTAAATTTAAATAAAAACATATTTTTCTTAAAAAAAAAAAAGAAGAAAAAAGAAAAGAAAGATAAGAGCAAGTAAAAATTTATCCCATAACCATATGTAAAATAATAGTTTGTGATGATTGCTTCCAGTATTTAGATTTTTTTGAAGAAAAAAACAAAAAACCAAAGGCTCCACCAGTGGCAGTGAGGCATATCTTGTTATTTTTTTGAAGAAAAAAAACAAAAAAACAAAAATAAAAGGCCCCACCAGTGGCAGTGAGGCATATCTTGTTATTTTCTTGAAGAAAAAAAAAAAAACAAAAACAAAAGGCCAGTGAGGCATATCTTGCGCCAACAAGTACCAAGTCGTAAATCTTCCCAATGCATGCAATTGCAATGTCCCACTCACTCACTCACTCTTCAAGTGGGTCCCCACACCGACGACCGACCTTCTCATATATATCCTCTGAATGCCGACATTAACGGGTCCCACTAGTACAACCTTCCATGTTCTTCTTACACGTTTCACAACCCCATTGGCCATAACTATAACCAAAGCGCCACCCAGTACCACCATGTCTCTCTCATCTTTTCCACTTTCCTCTTTACCCTTTTGACTACTACTTTTTCTCACATTCTCACGAAAGCCTACACAACACGCTCAAACTTTGCTTACTCTATCAGCCATTTAATATGCCTCCAATGACAGTTGGCAATCAAAAAAAGCGAGTAGAATTTAAAACCAGAGAGTGAGAATATTAAAATTTAATTTCATCTCGAAATGAATGCGACACGTCGGTTACATAAAAATAAAAAAAGACACGTCGGTTAATAATTAGCTTAATCGCGTCAGAGACGCGTAATATGATGCTATTAATGCATAGTTTAGAATCTGGATTCCTTACTTCCTATATAAACCTGTCATACTGCTCTCATTTCATAACGCATATATTCATTGTTACACACACTTGAGAAAAAGCATTTCACAAACTTTTCATTTGGTTTATTCTTTTTCTGTGTATTGTAGTGATAATTATTTGGTAGCGAAACAATTATGGCGGAGCACCAGCGCAACAAGGATGAGCATGAGACTACTACTACTACCACCCCTGGTGGTAATGAGGGAGCTGTGGAGAGCAAGAGCCGAGGCTTTTTTGATTTCTTGGGGACTACTACTACCACTCCTAGTGGTAATGAGGGAGCTGTGGAAAGTAAGAGCCGAGGCTACTTTGATTTTTTGGGGAAGAAAGAGGAGAAGAAGCCAAAAGAGGAGGAAATGGCTTCTGAGTTTGAGAAAGTCAGAGTGTCAGAAGAGAAGGAGGAAGAGAAGAAACATGGTCTCTTGGGGAAGAAGGAAGAAGAGAAATTCCCTGTTTCTGAATCTTATTCTCACCCAAAGCCTGAAGAGGATTACTACAAGGAGGAGAGGAAGGAAGAAGAGAAGAAACGTGGTCTCTATCAGAAGAAGGAAGAAGAGAGAGTCCCAGCGTATGAGTCTCATTCTCAACCAAAGCTTGCAGATGATTATTACAAGGAGGAGAGGAAGGAAGAAGAGAAGAAACATGGTCTCTATCAGAAGAAGGAAGAGGAGAAAGTACCAGCGTATGAGCCTCATTCTCAACCAAAGCCTGTAGAGGATTACTACAAGGAGGAGAGGACGGAAGAAGAGAAGAAACGTGGTCTCTATCAGAAAAAGGAAGACGAGAAAGTCTCAGCGTACGAGCCTCATTCTCAACCAAAGCCTGTAGAGGATTACTACAAGGAGGAGAGGAAGGAAGGGGAGAGGAAGGAAGAAGAGAAGAAACATGGTCTCTTTCATAATAAGGAAGAGGAGAAAGTACCAGCGTATGAGCCTCATTCTCAACCAAAGCCGGTAGAGGAGTACTACAAGGAGGAGAGGAAGGAAGAAGAGAAGAAAGGTGGTCTCTTCCATAATAAGGAAGAGGAGAAAGTCTCAGTGTATGAGTCTCATTCTCAACCAAAGCCTGTAGAGGATTGCTACAAGGAGGAGAAGAAGGAAGAAGAGAAGAAACGTGGTCTCTTCCATAATAAGGAAGAGGAGAAAGTCTCAGTGTATGAGCCTCATTCTCATCCAAAGCCTGTAGAGATGTACAAGGAGGAGAGGAAGGAAGAAGAGAAGAAACGCGGTCTCTTCCAGAATAAAGAAGAGGAGAAAGTCTCAGTGTATGAGCCCCATTCTCAACCAAAGCCTGTAGAGGATTACTACAAGGAGGAGAGGAAGGAAGAAGAAAAGAAACATGGTCTCTTCCATAATAAGGAAGATGAGAAAATCTCAGTGTATGAGTCTCATTCTCATCCAAAGCCGGTAGAGATGTACAAGGAGGAGAGAAAGGAAGAAGAGAAGAAACGAGGTCTCTTCCAGAATAAAGAAGAGGAGAAAGTCTCAGTGTATGAGTCTCATTCTCACCCAAAGCCTGTAGAGGATTACAAGGAAGAGAAAAAGAAGGAAGAAGAGAAGAAACCTAGTCTCTCCAACTTGCTACACCGACCTAACAAGAGCTCTGTAAGTATTTTATTTCTAATATCTATTTCTAATATCTTTCATATTTTTAAATATTTTACACAGTTTTTGTTTTAAAAGTTTTGTTTTGATTGTTCAATGGATTTTCTTGTTTGTGTGTTTATTATCTTCACCAATATATATATATATATATATAGTATTTTTGGATTCCTGATAGTTGAGATTGTAAAACGTAGGACCTGAAAGTTGGAACCATTAGAAATAATGGATCTGTGTGTGTCATCGTAGTCGTAGACTAACATATTTTCAAAGGAAAAGTGCCCATAAAAGCTTTTGTTGTTGTTTTTCATCACTTGCGTGTTGCACCCCAGGAATGACTGCGGGACTTTCGTCCCTTGCCAGCTTGTAAATAACTGGGGCCCATAACGCCACGTGTAATAATTACAGCCTCTGACGGTACTTTAATTTTTACAACCACATACTACCACAATTTGTGACATTTTTTATCTTCTTAAGGTTGTCACCTATGAATAGTCAACTATTAATTTTACTGATAACTTATTGTTGAGGTAAATAGATTATGTATGGTCAATTATTATTTTCAGAAATTTTATTGTTAATTATAAATAGTTAATTTTGCTTTTCACAAATTTAGTTATAACTTATTAAATTAGTTACTGTGAATGATGAACGGTAATTTTCACATTGACTTACTACTACTATCTTTTTTCAACGAAATGACCGAAACTTCGTTTTATCATGGCATATATTGGACTTAACAGCTTTTTTTTACCCATATTCACATCAGTTTGTCCGCATTTTTGAAAATGTGAGTCAATCAAAACCCTTTTTTTCTAACCCTTTGAATAATTTGTAATTGAACTTTGGATTGTTTGAAAATTGCAGCCTAGCGATGAGAACGAAGGTGAAGGAGAAGAGCAGAAGAAGAGAAGGGAGGAAAATAAGGGACTGAAGGATAAAATCAAGGAGAAGATAGGTGGAGGAGACAAGGCAGAAGAGAAGAAGCACGAGGACACCAGCATCCCAGTTGAGAGGTACGAAGAAGAGGTAGTAGTTCAGAAACTCCCAGTCCCACAGGCACCATTGGCAGAGCCAGCTCAAGCTGAAGAAAAGAAGGGCTTCCTTGGAAAGATTAAGGGAAAACTTCCAGGCCATCACAAGAAGCCTGAAGAGGTCCCATCTCCTCCTCCTCCTTCGGTTGCAGAGTATACCACTTCTGAGCCACCTACTCATCATGAAGGCGATGTGAAGGAGAAGAAGGGCATTTTGGAGAAGATCAAGGAGAAGATCCCTGGTTACCATCCAAAGACTGAGGAAGAGAAGGAGAAAGAGAAAGAGTCTGCTGCCCATTAAGAACAGCTCGTTGTTGTGTTTACAGGAATGTTGATGCTTATGTGGTTTGTTTGTTAATTTGATATGCTGTGTTTTTTTTTACACATAAAAAATACTTTGTATAAGCGCTTTTCAGGTGCTTATATGTAAGTTTTGCAAAAGAAAGAAAAGTTGTTATTAGCTTTTTGTTTTTAATTAAAAAGTATTTGCGAGTTATGTATATATATGCAATATTATTTATTGGACTGGTTTAGCTACAATGTTTTGTTTGTCACTTTGTATGCTTTGTGACAATGGTTGAAAGGGGGAGGGATAAAGACAAAGAAGTTTTTAATTATTCGACATTGATATAATTTCACTTTGTGTCTTGGTGTATTCACGAAGGTGCAAGTGATGATGACCTCTGACCCACTTTGAAAACCGACTTTATCTTGATGAATTACGAAAGCAAACCAAGGATGTGGCCTAATCAGTTTGCTGATATGAAAAAGTGGCTATATTTTAAAGATCGATGAGCTCATTTTATCACATCTGTTGAGTCTCGTGGGAGGCTTCCCTTCTGCTGCTGAAAACTACTACTAAACTAAAGATATTGAATAGTTGTTGAATGATTTACTTCTAATGTCTCCATTCCACCCCTTGCTTTTATTCTTTAATTTGTTTTTGCAGTCGATGTCAATGATTTACATCAAGATATTTTGTGATGGATGACATAGACAATTAGTTTTATTGGATAGAAAAGAGCTAACTACTGATAAGGTGTTAGAAGTAGATTCTCGAGACTGAGAAGTCGAGCGTTTGGATACAATTTATTTTGCTGAAAATTGAAAATAATAAAAAAATAATTTTTGAATTACTATTCACACAGCGTACTGTAGATAATCCTGAATACATGAACAGGGTAATGTAGATAAGCTTGAATACATGAACAGTACAAGAGGCGCTGGACTTTAAAAAAAAAAAAAAAAAGACCAAAAACATAGAACAAACCAAACGCAGATGCAAACATGAACAAACCAAATAGACACTAAGTGTGTGTGGAAACCGCTTATTTTGCTGAAACTGAAAACTTTTTACTGAAAATACTGTAGATAAAGATAAAAGTTAGTTGAAATAGTACGACCTATAAACAATATCAAAAAGTGTAGTGGGATCCATGAATAATAGTAAAAATAAGCTGAATAGTAAAATAATTTTTATTTTTCATTTCAATCCAAATGGAGGCTAAGCTTATTAGTATGAAGGAGGTGTTAAGCAAGGTTGTCGGTAATAGCAAGTTGTGCTACTCCTCTTGGTGGTTTATGACCACACAATAAGTAGCTATGTTGGCTTTATAAATGTAACAAGCCTTTCAAGAATTTTCTTGTAATAATATAATTTCCTAAAATGATTTTTGATTGGTAAACTGCTTTGTTATATTTGGATCAATTATATATGCTAAGGACATGGTGTATGTTGTCTAAATAAATAAAAAAAAGTACATGGTGCTCAATATAAAATTCAATACTAACAAATTTAATTTTTCTCACGTGGGTCTCTCTAGAGAGGCCTAGGTCGATGAAACCCATGCCTCTATCCCTCGAATAGAGCTTCTTTTCCCCTGGTGGAAACTCATTTTTTTCCTCCTAGTTCTTTCCTCATAACTCTTCACTTCACACCATACACCAACCTTGATACGTGCTTTGCAAATGGATGACCTTGCAAGCAAGTGGGAACGACTATCCCTCAAGGCGAAGGAACACGACATCGTCGATTTTCCCCCTATCATAGAGAGCAACAACAAAGTCCTCATCGCCAAACTCTTCACCAAGCATAGAGTAAATCTGGAAGCACTTACTAGAACGCTACAAAGCATGTGGCGCTCTGTCCAAACCTTCGAGGTTCGCGATCTGGGTTCAAATACTATTCTGATACTCTTCAACAATGACACCGATCCACAAAAGATACTTTCACAGGGGCCTTGGTCTTTCGATAAATACTTGATTGGTCTATATAATCCCAAAGGTGAGGAATCGGTGGACGACACAACCTTTGAGTGAACTTCCTTTTGGGTCCATATTCATAACCTTCCCTTCCGGCGAATGAACAAAGACATCGCGGAAGCCATAGGCAGAACGTTGGGCACCATTGAACAGGTTGATGCATTGCCCACTGGTGAGTGTCGCGGCCGATACCTCAGAGTCCGAATCGATCTCGATATCAACCAACCCCTGTGCAGAGGATGGATGGTGAATGTTGGTGAGATGGAACCTCAATGGGTGTCTTTCCAATACAAACGACTACCGATTTTCTGCTATTGGTGTGGCCACCTCAACCACGATGAAAATGATTGCTCACTATGGACTGATAGCGGTGGCATGCTGAATACTGATGACCAACAGTATGGGGCTTGGCCGCGAGCCTCCACGAACAATCTTCAACAACCACAAGTAGTTAACTGCACCACCAAGCCAAATTTCATTGCTCCTCGTGGCCCACCCTGCCCTCCTCGTCCAATGCCATCTCCAACCACGGAACGGGCTTCCGAGACGGCGGCATGTACTGAAACACCGGTTTTGAAGTCTACTCCCATCAATATGGCTATCCCTACAAACCCAGAATCGGTTACGCTACACTCTCCAACTAATATGGAAATTTTGGCGGATTCGAATTTTTTCAACGCACATATCACAGAGATTGACAATGATTTGAAAAAATTTCCAAACACCTCACAGTCAACCTCTCCACTTAAGGCAAGTACGAATTCTGAGGACCCACTTGCGCCATGCTCTCCAAACCTTGTACACCTGTCATTCTCACAGTACATGTTAGTACCTCTTGCCTGACTGACACCCAAACCAAACACGTGTTGAATCTGGCGCACGTGCACACTAGTGGCCCAAAAAATTTCCTAGACCCAGCCTAAGGAACTTGGAAAAGAATTGGGCCTCCCAAACCAGTGCTTGACACAAAGCCCACCACCTTACTAAGTACTGGGCCAAAACATAAAACTGAGGATACATCTACCATGCATGATTCTTCTTTGCACAAAAAACTGAAGTTAGATGAGGAAGTGAGAAGCTTGGGAAAGATTATGGCAGACAACTTGGGATCGGCGGTGGCTGCTTGGCAGCACCACCGAGTCCAATGAATATCCTAAGCTAGAACTGTTGGGGGCTTGGGAACCCCCGAACAGTTAACGCTCTCAAGAGAACATTAAAGAAACACGCTCCCCTCTGTGTCTTCTTGATGGAGACAAAACTTTCTACGGATCAGTTGAATGCTAAAAAGCAGCACTGGGATTATAATTAAGGCTTGGTGGTCTCTAGTTATGGCTTAAGTGGCGATTTAGCTCTTTTGTGGAAACCTGATACTAAGGTACATGTACAAAACTTCTCACATTGGTTTATTGATGCTCATGTGTTTTGTGCCACCATAGGACTTTGCTGAAGGCTAACAGGCTTCTATGGCCATCCTGAAACAAGTAAACGTAAGGAAACATGGACTCTCCTTGAGTCCTTTAGCTGATCCAGCCATCTTCCCTAGCTTTGTGTTGGTGATTTTAATGAAATCATAAGCCAGTCTAAGAAATCTGGAGGTTGCCTACGTCTAGCTCGTCAGATGGATCGCTTCCACAGAACCATTCATCTCTGTAATTTCATTGATCTTGGCTACGTTGGCTCCCCTTTCATTTGGTCCTGAAACCACCCCATGGAAGGACATATTCACATTCGTCTTGACAAAGCACTCGCAAACAATGTGTGGAGGTCACTCTTCCTAGGCTCCACTGTCCACCATGTCGCCATGTCCACCTCAAACCACTCTTTAATCTCTGTCCACTTGCAATGCCCTAGACCCCGAAAGCTTGATACTCGACCTCTGTTTCGCTTTGAAGCCATATGGCTTCAGGACCCACGATGTGTTGACGTGGTCCAAGATGCTTGGTACGAAGGGCTATACAAACTGGATGATGTTCCAATCATGAACTGCCTTGCTAGTTGCCGTGAACTTTTGACGAGATGGAACAAAAAGGATTTTGGTCATGTAGGAAAGTAGATTGAAAGACTTGATAAGAAGCTCCAACTCCTTGAATAGCACCTTATCCGAAATAGTGCTGAAATTTATGAAGTCCGAGCTACTTTGAATTGTTGGCTTGACGCTGAGAACACCATGTGGCATCAAAGATCATGAAACCTGTGGATTACTGATGGTGATCGTAATACTACGTTTTTCCATCAAAAAGCATCCAACCGAAAGAACAGAAACTCCATTCCAAGTATCTGTGATTCAGCTGGGAGGTGGCAGGAGGATGATCACACTATAGAGACCATTATTTTGGAATACTTTGACAATATTTTCTGCTCCAATGGCCCTACTGATATTTCATTGCTTGTTGATGCTATTCAACCAGTGGTAATAGAAGACATGAATAAGTTTCTGACTCAACCTTTTACAGTAGATGAGGTTCACAGAGCTCTCAAACAGATGCACCCAAAAAAATCTCCGGGGCCTGATGGTATGCCTCCTCTCTTCTTTCAGCACTTTTGGTCTCTTACGGGTGAGTGTGTTACAAAAACTACTCTAGACTTTTTGAACTTAGGCAATGTACCTCCAATTTTTAATGAAACACACATTATCCTATCCCAAAGGTCAAAAACCCTACAAAAATAGCTCAGTATAGGCCAATAAGTCTCTGTAATGTCATCTCTAGGCTTACATCCAAAGTCATTACTAATAGACTAAAGCGTTTCCTACCATCTATCATTAGTGAAAATCAAAGTGCATTTATGTTTGATCGCCTCATCACTAACAATGTTTTTGTTGCTTTTGAAATTATGCACCACCTAAATAAAAAAACTAGGGATAAGGTTTGTGAGATGGCTTTGAAACTAGATATGAGCAAAGCTTTTGATCGTGTTGAACGAGGTTGCTTAAAACAAATCATGCAGAAAATGGGTTTCAATGAGAGATGGGTAAACCTTATGATACAATGTATAACCTCTGTTACATACTCTGTTAGGATAAATAGTAAACCTCGAGGCCACGTTATCCCTACGCGGGGTTTGAGGCAAGGGGATCCCATTTCCCCTTTCTTGTTTCCCTTTTGTGCAGAGGTACTGTCAGCACTTCTACATCAATCTTCTGCACAAGGTCATCTTCAGGGTGTCTCTGCTAGTGCACATGGCCCATGGATCTCCCACTTGTTCTTTGTTGATGACAGCATCATTTTCTACCAAGCAACCACACAACAATGCAGCCATCTGGAGTAACTTTTGGATATTTATGAAAAAGCTTCAGGCCAACAACTCAACAGGGAAAAGACCGCCCTCTTCTTTAGCCGGAATACTCCGCAAGACACTCAAGAAACCATCAAAAATCGCTTTGGGGCAGAGGTCATTCAACAACATGAAACTTATCTGGGGTTACCTTCACTAGTGGGTAAATCAAAACAAAACACTTTCAAAGCTCTAAAGGAGAAGTTTGACAACAAACTTTCAGGGTGGAAGGAGAAGATGTTATCCCAAGCTGGGAAGGAAGTGCTTATCAAGGCAGTAGCACAAGCTATCCCTACATACACTGTGAGTGTCTTTAAGCTCCCTAATGCTCTCTGTGATGACTTGATTGGGATGATTTGAAAGTTTTAGTGGGGCTAGAAAGATGGTAGAAACAAAATGGTGTGGCTTAACTGGGAAAAAATATGCGCACCCAAGGAGAAGGATGGGTTGGGCTTTGGAGACCTAAAAACATTCAACCTAGCCCTACTGGCTAAACAAGGATGGTGGCTACAGAAAAATTCTCAGTCTCTGGTCTATCGAGTAATGAAGGCCCGTTATTTCCTAAACACAGACTTATTACATGCAGAGCTAGGCTCCAAACCTTCATATACATGGTGCAGCATCTTCTCTGCCCTACTAATAGTGAAAGCGGGCTGCCGGTGGCAAGTGGGGGATGGTACATCCATTTGCATCTAGACTGACTGTTGGCTACCACGACCATCGACCTTCCAAGTGATATCACCACCAGCTTCATTGCCGTTGGACTCGAAGGTTAGCTCCCTTATCAACTCGGACTCTGGTGATTGGGATGTTACACTGATCACACAAACCTTCCTACCTGATGATGTCAACTCCATCCTCGACATTCCTCTAAGCCGCCTTAAGCCAAGAGATAGACTGATATGGGCCTACATGCCAAAAGGGAGTTTCACAGTCAGCAGTACCTATAAGGTGGCGCTGTCCATGAACTAAAGCTCTCATATTACCGAGACCTCCTACAGCTCAAGCCAGAGCAACTTCTGGCGAATGATCTGGAACCTCCATATACCAAACAAAATAAAGCTCTTCACTTGGCGAGCCTGCCAAAATATCCTACCTATGAAAGCAAATCTATGCCATCACCACGTCCTTGATAACCCCATTTGTGAAGCATGTGGCCTAGCCCCGGAGACTACTGGACACCTTTTTTGGGATTGCCATATTGCAAAAGAAACATGGAAACTCTCTGATATCCCTTTTGATAAACATGGCCTCAGCTACAGAGATTTCATGGATTTTCTTCGATATTTGGTTTTCACTCAACATGTGGGTACAGACATCCTTAAGCTTACTGTTAATACAACATGGAGTTTATGGTTTAGCAGAAATAAGACACGACACGGAGCTACCCGCCAACCACCTCATGAGATAATAACCAAAGCCCTTTTTTTGCTTATGGGGTAACAAGATGCCCACCTTCGGCTCACGCTATTCAAGGACGCCACAGACAATCGTTGGGTCCTGCCTGTTTTCCATGGTATAAGGTGAATGTGGACGCCACTGTCTTCGCTCAACTTGGCATGGTTGGTATTGGCGTTATCATCTGTAACCATGAAGGTTTTGTGGTTGCTGAACTCAGTAAGCGCCTCCCTCGCCCACTCACCCCCCTAGAAGCAGAAGCAAAGGCCATGGATGAGGCTACACTCTTTGCATGGGATGTAGGAGTCATGGACGTAATTTTTGAAACTAAATCAATCAGGGGCTGTTATTGCATAGTCCGGGATTATGCTCCCTCTCTCTCACAGAGGGGTGCGTCCCACCCACCATGGGACCCACCCTCTGTGAGAGGCAGGGAGCATAGTCCCGGACTATGCAATAATTTTCCCTCAATCAGTGTTCATGCTCTTGTGGACCCCACAAATGCTAAGATTACTATTGCTAGTCTTGTCGCTGGGACCCATTCAAAGGTACAGGAGTTTCGTTCCTTTGAAGTTTCACACGTCAAGAGACAAGCCAACTTTCCTGCATATGCTTTAGCTGCATATGCCAAGGATATTGATTTCTTTGTATCATGGATGGAGGAGTGCCCACCATTCATTGAATCACAAGTGTTTCATGATTCTTTGTCCTTATCTTCTTATTAATAAAAATTCTGTATTTCTCATATAAAAAAAAAAATTACTAACAAATTTATGGAATACATACACTGTGTACTTTTATATTCCATATATGGTACATGGTGCCCAATATAAAAGTAGTTAAAAAAAGTACATTATAAATACAACATAAGTGCTTAATATAAAATTCAATTTTTTTAATTATATAAAACTTATAGATCTTTCAACTACTAAATAATATATGACTTACATAAGCAAAATTTTATGACATTAAAAATCTAAAAAGAAATTGAATTAATAATTTAAGTTTAGTTATTGATAGGCCAAGAATATATTGACCTCTTGTGATAAATTAACTAATTAATTTAATTAACATGCAATACATGTGGTAGCATAAACAAATCACTAACTAAGTTAACATGCAGCAGAAAATAAAGTTGACACGATAATTTGTTTACGAATGGAGAAAGCCTCCAAGGCAAAACTCCATCGGGTGATTTTAAGGTCATCACTCTCAAGAATCCACTATTATTTATAACAAGCGGTTACAAGTAAAGGAATCTCAGTACCTTCTACCAACCTACAGTTGAACCCTTACCCCAATACCCAATTAGACTTATTCTGTAGTGACAATCTCTCATTTTCAATGCATGACTTCCAATACGTGACTAACCAATCGATGCACGGATCTAAATACGTGACTAACCAACAACTTGAGAAGGATGTTGGCTGCAAAGTTCTTTAAAAGAAAGATAAACTAGGGCATATGTCTCCGGTCACAATATGCTTATGAAAAACATTTTCATTAAGTTGCATCAACTATGATGGCCCTTAAAATAATCCTTATATATGTTTAGAGTTGTGAGAAAAGAAAGCCTAAACATGTATACATGAATATGTGTGAAATTAGATCTGAAAAAACTGATTTTTGTAAATCTTGATAGATAGGTTATCTATCAAGCAGCCGTCGAGCATCGGACTGAAGATCCCTTTTAAATCTCGATAGATGCTATCTGTCAAGCTAGTTGTCATGTTTTAAAATACAACACTTCTTCACTTGATTCTTGGACATATTTGCATGGCTTTAACACTTGGACTTGAACTCTTATTTCTTGAAGTATTAAACACACCCAAGATCTACCCAAGTACAAGTAAAGTGCGTTTTGTTTAAGGATTAGCCAATTCTAGATGACATATGTTCTTAACATGATTCACATATGTCCTAACAATCTCTCTCTTTGGCAATCCATGACAAAACCACAGCAAACAAATGAACATATGAGAGAAGTCATAAATCACTCAACTCATACTCACTTGTTGAGTACAATAAAATCTATCCTAACACAAACTCTTGAAAAACTTTGCAAGAAGAGAGTTCACGGTAAGAAAGACTTTGACAACCTATATTTCTGAAACACTTAAAACAAAACTCATCACGGCATCTTAGTGTGAAACAGAAATAAAAGATTGCATACAATAAATAAGAAGCATGTGCATAAAGAGAGAAAAGAGACAACACATGAAGAGATAAGTGAAAGAATGTAATAACAACCTCAATATATATATATATATATATCAAAATGAGTACAAGGTTTGCTATCACAAAATAAGAACAATGTATCTAAAAAGAAAAGAAAAGAAAAGATACAAAAAGTCCTCACTACATCCCTCAAGAAAAAAAAAAAAAAAAAACACTTCCCTTAACAAAAAAATCTCCTATACTAACTCTCCCCCTAAGAACATGATTATTCTTATACCCAAAACTACTCTCCCTTTTTGTCACGAATGACAAAGGGTAAGTAACTCAAGCAGTCATCTCATCGTCACTGGAAGAGCTAGCATCCTTATCCTCCTCATCATCATCATCGTCGGAGTCACCATCATCGTCCACGTCCTCAGATGCCTCTTAGCCTTTGGAGAAGGAGAGCGAGACTCCATGAAGCCACCAAGGCGAGCCTGCCGTCACGTAATACGATCGACATAGGTGTTCACCTGACACAACTCATCACTGAGTATGTCAAGGCGAGCATCCATGCGCTGAAACTGCGCCATGACTGCCTTGAGGGTTACACCACCCGCAGAAGAAGAAGGAGCGAATATGGATGGAGTGAAAGATGCTAGAGGAGTCGCCATCTCGGTCTGTGGCCACTTCAGTCGAAGTTGGGCCTCGCTCTGTGTAACGGTCGCTACGTTTATGGCACACGTGACAAAGAAGTGTGTAGACTCAAGACAGGAGACAGACGCATGGCAGAGAATCCACGTGATAGCCGAAGGGAAAATGATCTTACCACGGGTTGCCATATCCTTATTGACATCTATAAGGGAGAGTATGAAGTGAGAGGGAAAATCTATAGTGAGTCTCTCAAGAAGAGGTAACAAAAATCTAGCATGAGGCCCAGTAATGGAGTTATAGTGAGACAAGGAATGGAGAACAAATGTCATCACCATGTTAAGGAACCTTAGACCTTTTGCAAAGCCCAGGTAAGGGGTGTTTTGACGGTCACCCCAAGATGAAGGTGTCTCACAGAAGAAAGACAAGAGTTCGTTTTTAAACACAGTCCTATGATGATCACAGTTGGGGTAGTCAAGATGCACTACCCTCGGGACGTATAGCACCTCGGATATAAGATCCGGAGTGACTACAATGCGCTTACCTCGAATGCAAGTGATGAAATGAGGTACAGAATAATCAAATCCATGCATGTTGGAGTAAAACTCTTGTATTATCATGGAGGGACAAGTGACCGGGATGCCATAAAGTGACTCCCAACCCCTACTGTAGATGACAGTGGGTGATAGGACGACTTGGCGTTCTAAATGAATGCCACTTCGTGAAAAATTCTCTAAGAAGTCTGTACAGGCCTTTTCATCATGAAATCGAACGTGAAAAGGTGTAGAATTAGAAGTAGATGCCCCGGAACAAAGAGGGTTCTAGGACAGAGCAAACTTACATTTAGGTTCCATAGAGCAATTAACCGAGAGAGAGAGAGAGAGAAGTACCAACACAGATCAATATCAATAAGATAGAAAAAAATGGTACGTATGCATGAAAAATGCATGAGCATGTGACATGCAACAATAAAAACATCATGGGCTTAGCCCAATCCAATCCTACTAGCACACATCATTTCAACATATGGAGCACACATCTATAATGCGTGAAACATTGTTAAAATGCGAATATGATGCAATGCATGAACATTTAAGATCATTTAAACAAAACCCATCCCAAAAATTTCACAAAAACTTCATCAATTTTGAAAGACCCAAAATTTTTCAAAAACCCCAAAAGTTAGGTCAAAATAGATGAAATGCATGATAAATGTAAGAGAGAAGATCATACCAGAGAGAGAAATCACTCTTAAGGCTGAAGAATGAGTGGGGAAGATGAAGAGTGTGAGTGAAAGGTGTTTGGGAGAGGGAGAGACGTTTTTCTATTGAGAGAGATCGGATAAAAGGAGAGAAAAAAAAATCACGCTAAGATATATATAGAAGACACGAAGCTCGATGGATCAAGAGTTGTTGAGCTTTAATTCTCCCTAGATGAAGCTATCGAGGAGCTATCTAGAGGTGTCCACAGCAAAGTGACCTTGATGGATCGAGAAGCTATCGAGCATCTATCAAGCATACAGAAACTTTCTCAATGAATCAAGAATCTATCAAGAAGCTATCGATGCAAATTCTCAAAAACTTTGATGGATTGAAATTGTGGTAACAGCTACTAAGAAAGGAAGATCAGGAGGCTCGATAATAGCCTAGCTATCAAGAGGTATCGAGAAGCTGTTGAGATTGCTCAAAAACAGTTTTTCAAAGAAGAAAAAAACACAGATATGAATGCAATCAAGCATGCTACTCAACCAAAAATCCAAACAATATTTTAAGCTCTCAAAATCATCTCTCAACAAGAAAAACGACAAGCATTTAGATCCAAAATGTGCACTAAACAAGTCTGACCAATTTTATATTTCAAAAACAAGTCAAGACAGTTTAGTGAGCATACATTAACACATGTATTCCTTATAATGGCCAAATCACATTGTACCTGCATATGTATCAAGAGTAGCAAAGAATATTACGTGTTGTGTGTGAAAAACATCACAAGATTGCATAAATGTCTACATGTTATGATGATTTAAGATATGAGAAAATCACTTTAACTCACACACAATTATAATTGCTTGATGGGGACTATAACCTTTGAGCCACATCCTATGACTCCCACATCTCTTAGAAGACACGCTTGCAATCATATATAAAGCATTTTGATTCTTTTTGTTTTTATTTTTCTTTGCATATTTTCTTTTGTTAAGCATATCATGCATGGGCATATAAGAGAGAGAGAGAGAGAAGAAATACCCAATGATGTTAAACTTTTGACATTGCACTTTTGCTATGTCGAAGCATACAGATGTTGTTTCAGGATTGGCGGGCAACAATGGTGAGATAGTTATTTATGAATTTCTCTTAGGATTTTCTAGTCCTTCCCTTCAAAAAGAGTGATACGAGTGTTAAGTACAAGAGATTACTTAATCTTACTCATTACAAACACGAGCCACAAAACTCACTTGCTTAGTTGTGCATAGAGATGCTCATTTAAACTACAAAAGATACAAAGTTTAGAAAACTTTGTTTCAATGACCATCCAAGGTACACAAGTACCAATGTACACAAAACATACACTGTTTTTGTATTTTTCTGATTTTTCAAAAAAAAAAATTTGAAAAACAAAATAAAACAAAAACTGAAAATAAACAAACAAAAACATGTTAAACAAAGCAAAACATAAAATTAGATGCAAATGCATGAGGAAGGAGGAGGAGAAGAGGAGATCAATCCATGGAGATAACAGCAATGTTTTGGCGAAGGAATTCAAACCGTTTGCTATCAAGAGGTTTGGTGAACAAATCAGCCTTTGGATCATCAGTATGAATGAACTTAAGAGTGAGAGTACAATCTTCAACAAGCTCCCGAATGAAGTGATGTCAAATCTCTATGCGTTTAGTTCGAGAATGTTGAACAGGATTCTTAGAGATGTTAATGGCACAAGTACTGTCACAATAGATGGTAAGATGTTCTTGACGAATACCATAATCAAGGACGAGTTTTTGCCTATGTTTTAAAAACCAGACCGGAATGGCCGGTTCAACCGAGAACCAGACCTTAATCCGGTTCGGTTATTAGTTAAAATCGAAAATGAAAGAAAAACCGGATAAACAGTACAAACCGCCGGTTCAATTGGCATAACCGAAAATCAAAGCAGTTAAACCGATTTTAGCACTTCTTCATTAATATTTCAGCTGTTGTGTTTCTTAACCCAAAAATAAAAATAAAAATAAAAAGAGAGGTCTTCTTTCAAATTTAAGAAGAGAGGCTTTGATATTGAAAATGCGCTCTCAAGTATGAAGTGGTGAAGCCTACGACACCCACAGTGACCCAAAAATATCAGATTTACTTTACTTACCTTTTGCTCAAAAGAAAAAAAAATCAGATTTATTATATTTGTGTTGAGGAAGAACCAAAGAAGCCTAAAGATAAGCAGATTTGTAATGATCTGCTGCTTCAATTGAGGCTTTTTTTTTTTAATATTGATCTTGCCTCTTGCACATGCAAATATTCACTTCAAGGGAGTTTTATGATGAGTCATTGGAGGATGGGCATCCTGTGACAATGCTAAAGACTCAGTATCGAATGCACATATTCACGAGAGAGAGAGAGATATGAAAAAGCAAAAAGAGATGGGAAAATGTAAAGAAGTACGGAAACTTGAACCAAACATGTGGCAGTGGTTGTACAGATTTCAAGATTTCAAATTGTGTGGTAGTTGGAATATTAATGTGTAGAGTGTGTGGAGGGAAAAAAAATATCAAGTGGAAAATGATATTACTACCCATTGGTGCACTTACTTTTTGTTATTGGAAATGTTAAAAAAAAAAAACTAAATATTTTACAATGGGCTTGTGGGTTGTGGGTGCTTGTATATGCTTTTTTGTATTTGTTTTGGTTGAATTGTGTTGAGTAGTGTCTAAAAGTTGGTAAACTAAAGTTTAATGTTTTACTATTATTTAATTTTTTAGTTAAAATGACCAAGTATAAATTTTATTTATTTATTTATTTTTATAATTATTAATTAAATTATTTATGACGTCACCAGTTTGACCATTAGTTGGACCTCGATCCGACCAGAAAACCGATAACCAGTCCATTTTCTGGTTCTTTCACTGTACCGGTTTTTAAAATCATGGTTTTTGCATCCATAGAAGTTAGGTGCAACAACTACCAGTAGCAATGTATTCAGCCTCTGCAGTGGATAATGAGATAGAGTTCTGCTTTTTGCTTATCCAGGAGACAAGATTATTATCCACATAAAAACAACCCCCCGAAGTACTCTTTCTATCATCAGCATTCCCAGCTCAGTCTACATCAAAATACCCAGCTAAGACATCATTTGTGTCCTTGTTGTACCACACACCAAAGTCGGTAGTGGTTTTGACATACTTTATGATTATTTTCAAAGCAATCATATGAGACTCTTTGGGATTAGCCTGATATCTAGCACACACTCCCACGCTATAACTAATGTCAGGTTTACTAGCAGTAAGGTAAAGAAGACTACCTATCATGCTTCTATATAGAGATGAATCAACACTTTTACCCAACAAATCAACTGTGAGTTTAACATTTGGGCTCATAGGGGTTCTAACAGAACTAGCAGATTCCAACCCAAACTTTTTCACAAGATTTTTAGCATATTTAGACTGAGATAGGAATATACCTGACTCTTATTGACAGATTTGCAACCTAAGGAAGTGATTCAACTCTCCAGTCATACTTATCTCGAACTCGGCCTGCATGAGTTTAGAGAAACTATGAGCAAGTTCATCCTTAGTCAACTCGAAGATGATATCATCAACATAGACTTGAGCAATTATCAACTCGCCGTCTTCCCTTTTGATGAAGAGAGTTTGATCAGCTTTTCCTCTTGTGAACCCATGAAACACCAAGTATTGTGTGAGTTGATTATACCAAGTTCTGGGGGCTTGCTTTAAACCATAGAGTGCCTTCTTGAGATACAACACATGATCCAGAAAGTGTGGATCAATGAATCCTTTAGGTTAAGCCACATAGACATCTTCTTTAAGGAACCCATTCAAGAATGTAGTCTTTACATCCATTTGGTAAAACTTGAACTTCAAATGACATGCCAAGGCTAGGAGAATCCTGATGGACTCCATACGAGCTACTGGAGCAAATGTCTTATCATAGTCTACTCCTTCCATTTGAGAGTATCCTTGAGCCACAAGACAAGCCTTGTTGCGGATCACATTGCCTTCCTTATCAGTCTTGTTGTGGAAGATGCACTTTGTGCCAATGATGTGCTCACCTTCCGGTCTAGGTATTAAAGTTCAGACATCATTCTATTAAAACTGAAGCAGTTCATCATGCATAGCCTTAACCCAACTTTCATCCTAAAGAGCTTCCTCGACCTTGGTGGGTTCAACCTGCGACAAATAACAAGAATATGACACAAAGTTAGCAACACATTTATCAATTGTACGCTTCCTTAGTGTAAGTTCATTCATGTTTCCCATAATAACTTCAGGAGGATGATTTAACTTAATCCTGGAGGAAGGTCATTTCTCTTCATGGGATTCAAAATCAAGTAAGGTAGGTATGTCTGTTGAACCTTTTACAACACTGGGAGTGCCGAGAGTACTTGAGATGTGGGCTCTTGATCAACAATTTCTTGAACATCCTTGGGCTTGGGAGGAAGAATTTCCTCACTAATTTTCTCATAACCATACTCTGAGGCTTCATTAATCACAACATTCACAACTTTCATCACCTTCTTCGTTCTCTTGTTGTAAACCCGATAAGCCTTACTTGTAGAGGAGTATCCCAGAAATATTCATTCATCGTTTCGGGAGTCAAATTTTTCCACATTCTCTCTATCCTTGAGAATGAAACAAGTACTTCCAAATATTTTGAAATACTTAACACCTGGTTTCCTTCCCTTCCATAACTCATAGGGAGTCTTCTTGGTACCAGGTCTGAAATACACCTTGTTAACCGTATGACATGCAATGTTGATGGCTTCTCCCCACAAATTTCTAACCACATCCTTGTTGTGCAACATGGCTCTAGCCATCTCTTACATAACCCTATTCTTTCTTTCTACTACACCATTTGCTAAGAAGTAATAGGAGCAGAGAATTCTTGAGATATACCTGATCTAGTGCAAAAGGACTCCATGTAAGAGTTCTTGAATTCTTTACCGCAGTCAATTCGAATTCAATCAATCTTTAAGCTCTTCTCATTTTGTAATCTTGTGCACAAGGCTTCAGTGTGCTCAGGAGCATCTGACTTGGATCTTAGGAGAATGACCCAAGTGTACCTTGTGAAGTCATCTACCACAACTATGATGTATCTCTTCCCACTAAGAGACTCTGTTCTAGTTGGACCCATGAGATCCAGATGTAGTAGCTCCAATGGTCTAGATGTAGCGGATGTCTAAGTGCCTGAATATTTGGCTTTCGTCTGTTTCCCAAGCTAACACAGTCCACACATCACATTATTCACTCTACTAAGCTTTGGTATTCCCAAAACTGATCCATGCTTAGATACAATTGAAAGATGTTTGTAACTAGCATGTCCCATTCTTTGGTGCCATAAATCTTCATTTGGCGAACGAATGTTATTGCACATAATATCAACATTAGAGACCAAACCATAACAATTGTCTAGAGTGCGAACACCACTTATGAGTTTCTTTCCAGACTCATTCAACACAAGGTATTTCCCTTTTGAGAACAGCACCATAAAGTCTTGATCACATATTTGACTTATGCTCAACAAGTTTACTCTTAGACCTTCTACATATAGCACATTTGGCAGTCCAGGTAGAGAGATGGTTCCCTTTCCTTTAATCTGTGATTTTCTCACATCACTGAAAGTGACATTACCACCTTTCTTAGACTCGAAAACCTTAAAGAGAGATCGGTCTCCAGTCGTGTGTCTTGAGCTGCCACTATCAAGATACCACAAACACATGTCCATAACCTTAAATGCGGACTTCATCATGAAGCACAACTCCTGCTTAGATGACAAATCAGTAGGAATGGTGTTTTCTCTCATCTGCCATTTATGAACAAACCTTTTAACTTTCACTCTTCTCATACGAACTCCTCTGTACATTTTCATTCTGAGACAGTCTAGTTTCTTCTTTGTCATGCTAAGATCTTTTCCAATAATTATCTTGATGGATTTCAAATAACTTTCAGACTTGCATTTTCTGATACACTCAATGAAGTAGAGATTAGAAAAACAAGATGTATTTGAAAACAAAGATCTTGTCATGCCAGTTATAGCCATGACAACAGGGGTCAATGGATCACACAACAAAGATTAACCTTAATCAGTGTGTGCCTGCTCCTGATACCACTTGATAGGCCAAGAATGTATTGACCCCTGATAGCATTTAATTAGCTAAGTTAATTAATTAATTCAATTAACATGCAATACGCATGGTAGCACAAACAAATCACTAACTAAGTTAATATGTAGCGAAAAATAAAGTTGACATAGTGATTTTTTTACGAATGGGGAAAACCTCCAAGGCAAAATCCCACTGGGTGATTTTAAGGTCACTACTCCCAAGAATCCTCTATTATCACAATAAGCGGTTACAATTAAAGGAATCCCAGTACCTTATACCAACTTACAGTTGAACCCTTACCCCAATACCCAATTGGACTTGTTCTGTATTGACAATCTCTCATTTTCAATGCACGACTCTTAGTGCGTGACTAACCAATTGATGCACGAATCTAAGTACGTGACTAACCACCAACTTGAGAAGGATGTTGGCTGCGCAAAGTTCTTCAATTCATCAACACGACGAAGATCACAAAACTCCTTGGTTACAAAACACTATGGCATATAAATGCAACAGCTTCTTCAAGAGAAAGATGCATATGTCTCCGGTCACAATATGCTTGTGAAAAACATTTTCATTAAGTTGCATCAACTGTGATGGCCCATAAAATAATTCTTATATATGTTTAGGGTTGTAAGAAAAGAAAGCCTAAACATGTATACACGAATATGTGTGAAATCAAATTTGGAAAAACTGATTTTTGTAAATCTCAACAGATAAGTTATCTATAAAGTAGCTGTCGAGTTTTAAAATACAATACCTTTTCACTTGATTCTTAAACAAATTTGCATGGCTTTAACACTTGGAATTGACCTCTTGTTCCTTGAAATATTAAACACGTCCTAGATCTACCCAAGTACAAGTAAAGTGCGTTTTGTCAAGGGATTAGCCAATTCTAAATGACGTATGTTCTTAACATGATTCACATATGTCCTAACAGTTATTTCTTACATAATATAAAATATTTTGCTCACATTTTAAAGAAAAATAGCAAAAGCATACATAACTATGTATGAGTTTGTGTGTGTGTAATCATTTGTGATATGAGTTTATACAATATTATCTTGGTCCTACGGCCGATCCCAAAGGAAAATATTTTGCACTGTTCCTAAACCATAGTAGCCTTGTGACTTGTGTGGGCTTGGCTATGGATAGATTGATGAAGTAGTGTTTGGGCTGCTTGAATGCAAGATAGGGTTGGACAACTAGAATGTATCGATCAGCATGTTGTCCATTATGTGGGCAATGCGATTTTGGGCTATAGCTTGCTTTGCTAAGTGTGGAGGGGTTGCATATGAGTGGTGATGATATTACGGGTGTTGTGTGGGTTGTGTTTGGCTAAACTTAGAGCTAGGTACAGGCCAAGCCTTCTACATAGTGGTGCATGGATCAAGTTCGAATTGGACATTTGCTTGACCTATTAAGTGTGTTTACATAGCTTATGTAGATCTATGGCATTGTCTATTTTCTTTTATAATAAGGATCAAGATTTGAATCTCTCTTTCCCCATTATTGCAATTATCAAATCACTGGTAATATGATTTTTTTTTTTTTGGAAAAAATTATAATCCATGCTATCATGAAGTATTGTGTTATATAAAGTATTAAGTATGCTCTTAAATATTTGTTTAAATTATTAATCTAATAAAAAGGCATTCAATAGTTTTATACCAAAGAATTGTTAGTTTAACTTAGACCCTATATTATACAAGTAAGCTTTGTCGATTTGCAGTTGAACATCTTCCTTCATCTCTTGCTCTTGTTCTTGATCCAAGTATTTAAGTGGCTGAATCAAAAGGTCAAACCATATTTATGCTCATACTCAACTCATAAAAGTATTAGGTTCTCCTATATAGTAAAATGAAGCAATATTCTCTTATCTCATATGCATCGTGCGTGGATCACATCATAGATAATTAGTGAGTTCTATTATTATGAGACGATGAGTATTTCATCATTGTTCTGTTAGAGTATGATGTAATTACTATATTCTATCTCTCATTTATGATTCCAAATAACAAGATGTAGATACTTAGGGGCTGTTTGGTTTTTAAAAAACCATCACTCATCACTCCTTACTCAATTTTCATCACTCATCACTCATTACTCTATAACTCATCACTTATCACTAAAAATACCACAACTTCCTAAGGTGGCATGTTTGGCACTTGTTTCCAATTTTGATAACTCAAAAAATTTTACTTTTTGTGGGACCTACGAATTGAATTGGTTCAGCTTTTACTTTTTTTTTTTTCCTTCAACCCCTAATACCTAAACTCACCGAACCCAGTTTGTCACCTTATATTTTGGTTGTCCTCTTGGTATGTTCACTTAGTTTCCTCTTCTTCTTCTTCTTCTTCTTTTTTATTTTATTTTATTTTATTTTTTATCAGAGTTTAGTTTCCATTGGTATTGCACAAAAAATAAAAGGAATTTTATTTAGAAACATATTATTGTCCTCTTGGTATCTTATAAACAATATTTCACTCTTTAAGATTTTGCAAGTTAGTTTCCATTGGTATTGCACAAAAAATAAAAGTAATTTATTTTAGAAACAATTTACTGAAGACTTTTTAAGGATGCTCTCAGTTGTATGTATTGAAAATTTCCTTTTAAATCAAAGAAATTGTATTAAGGCAGCTCATCTAGGAGCCTGAAACCGAACCCCCAACAAGTTGTACATCCTTCCTCCGTCCTTGGCACTGAAATCGAACCCAGCATTAAGTTCTTGGAGCTCTACTGCTCAATCTCGTCAGTGATGGTTGAAGAGACGAACCTCAATCCCGTCGCCAATGTGTGTATCCCAGCCCAATCCTTGCCCGGTGAAAGTTCCGATCACTGTTGTTCCAAAGTGGGTATGTCTTGTTCTTTATTCATTTTTTTGGTGTGACTGGGGTGAGGGATGAAGAACGAAGAGGAATGGAAAAAAGTGATGGTGAAGAGGTCCTCTGTTGCTACTTGGTGTGAAGGGATTAGAGCTCATTAAAGCCGTTGGTGGAGTGTGAGTGAAAAGCAATGCTTGAGGTGACAATCCTTTGACCGTGGGCCCCACACATGTGTGTGTATTTACAATAATGCCATCATAACTTAGTTTTCATAACTCAAAAACACCTAAAACTTGTTTTCAATTTTATAACTCATTACTCAAAAAAAGTGAGAATTGAGTGATGGAAACAAAACTTACAAACAAATCCAAAGAAGCTGCATCTCTATGGGTCCCTCCATTTTTGAGTGATGAGTGATGGAAATTAGGTGATGAGTGATGGAAACAAGGAAATCCAAACAGCCCCTTGAAGTCTCTCAAACACTCTGGCCTAAATATAACGTGAGGTCATGTAGAAACCTTAATGGCTTTGGTTGTTTGTGACTGCTTTGTAGGATCTAATTGGTGGTTAAAGTCACATAATTCCCATTGTAATTGACAAGAGCACACCTTTGTCCATCTCACATACGGAGAAATCCAAGAAGTGATGATCTAGTGCCAACTCAAACCTTACATATAGACAAAACAATGTAAGATCCTATTTTTCTTCACTTAAGGTCCAAAACTTGCAAAGAATCTAGTCACTAAGGGGTTGTTTGGTTTTTTTTTTTTTTCATCACTCATCACTCCTTACTCAATTTTCGTTACTCATCACTCCTCATTCATCACTCATCACTCCTCACTTAAAATACCAAAATTTCCTATACCCACCCGTTTAGCACATTATTTCCAACTTCTTTTAACTTAAAACTTTGTACTTACTATGAGACCCATACCTAAGCATGATGTCAAGCATTCCTGTTAGCCTACGTGCCTCGCACCATTTCATAATTCCATATCACTCACTTTTCATTTCCTTTTCCCTTCAGCCTTATTACTCTCCAAAAACTAGAGACTTTAAAACCCCATTCATGGACTCTCCAATCCTCACCAATCCCAACCCCACCTCCTCCTCAGTACTCCTTTTCCTCGGCTCGAAATTACTCGGTGAAGAATGCCAAGTCCACCACTGCCACCAAGGGTAAGAAGGGCAAGCTCGGGCGCGACACCTCGCCACCACTACCACCAAGGGAAGACGCTGCACTGGCCGAGGTCGATGCGACAGTCTCAGAATGGACGAAAAAGACCCCACCCTCGATGTAGGTCCCAATGGCCTTCCTCTCTTCACTTCCACACAATATCCCTTCTCTCCTACAAAGACACATGCTCCTAATTTAAATTCAGGTACCCAAATCAAAGTTTCAACAAAAACCCACTTGTATTTATAGCTTAATAATTGATAATTTGGTCATTTTTGTGTGGATTTGGATTAGTATGGAGTCTTTGAAATGGGCTGGTCTTTTTGTGTGGATGCACATGTTTGTGGGTTTGTGTTTGTGTGTTAGTATGTTAGAGAAAAGATCGTGAGAAGTGAAGAAAAATAAAATAAAATAAAAGAGAGAGAGAAAAGAACCCAAAAACCTAGTGAAAAGGAATAGGAAAAAAAAAAGAAAAAAGAAGAAAGAACGAACTAAGATGAGAAAGGCAAAAAGGAAGAAAAAAGAAGAAGAAGAAAGAACGAACTGAAGAACAAAGAAAGAAGAGAGACAAAAATGCCACATAACTCTGTTTTGCATAACTTGAAAACACCTAAAATGCGTTTTTAGTTTCCATAACTCATCACTCAAAAATTAGAGAATTGAGTGATGGAAACAAAAACTGAAAACATCCCCAAACAAACCATTCAGCCATAGGACCCACATATTTTAAGTTACAGGTGATGGAAATAGAGTTATGGCTGATGGAAACACAAAATCCAAACAACCCCTAAATCCTAAGAAACAAAAGTGTCAAAAAGTTCCCTGAAGTTCAAACCTAACAGCTTTTTATATCATTGAGCTAAACAAATATTTTGATCAAATATAAGGAAAAGCATTGTGCAAAAATGCATCAACACCCACATCGTGAATCACTTGTGATTGTAATCAATATTATCTGTGGTGTGCTTAGAGCCACTAATGGGGATTACTTTATAAGTGTAGGTAGCTTTGAGATGACTAGTCCTGTTGCTGGGGTGAACATGATGCGTTATGCTAATATGTACCAAAGCACTGCCGGTATTCGTTTTAGGCTAAAAGCTAGGACATTTGTAGCTGCTGAGAGTTCCCAAGGTCCAAGGTTCGCTTTTGTCAATCTTGATGCTTGCATGGCTTCACAGCATGGTTTTGAAACCTGGATTGTTCATTGAACCGTAAAGTGAGAGGTTCAAAATTTTTGAGGTTGAACTGAGGTTGAACTGGGGCCGAACTGTGATAACGTCATAATTAATTTAATAATTATTTTAAATATATATAAAAATATAAAATTAGTACAAATATAAAATTAACTAAAATAGTCAAATTAAATATAAAAATTTATCTTTCAAATGTATTTTTCATGTCCTAAGCAGACATAAATATAGTATTTCTTCAAATATATTTATAATATACATTATTTACATGTTCATAAATTTAATTATTTGGTAAAAGGCCAGATAAGTTTATTTATTTATTTTTAAGCATCAACACAAATGCAAATTGCAAATTCATATCTAAGCCAATATGTCTTAGCCTAATTTCAGGCCAATAACATATTTATATAATATAAGACTAGTTAACTTTATAAAATAAATAAATAAATAAATAATATACTGTATTAATTAGGGGTGTGCAGCCAACTCGCCAACCCTCCAAAACCGACTCGACCCAACCTAACCCACCGGGTTGGGTTGGTTTTTAGGCCTTGGCAGGTTGGGTTGGGTTACAAAATGTTTTTTGATAGCAGGTCGAGTTGGGTTTGGGTCATAAAATTTCAAACTCGCCAAACCCAACCCAACCCACCCATATATTTAATATTATATAATTAATAAATTTTTTAAAATAACCAACTCTTCCTATCCTATATAAAAGCCAATTAGTTCACACAAACCCTAGTAAATTACTATTGTTGTTTAGTCATTAGTGTTGTTTGCCTTTAATGAGTTACATTGATACTAATCATTGGCTTTTTTTAATATATTAATATTTATTTTTTTTACTCAATTTAATAATAATAAAAATAAAAATTTGTCCAACCCATGGGTTCAACCCGACCCATGTGAGTTGGGTTGGGTTGGGTAAAAAAATCCTCTCAACCCAACCCAACCCAACCCATGTACACCTCTAATATATTAAAGGGAAATGCTAACGAGTACCCTTAAGGCACTGGTTAATAATCCATTTAAAGAAAGTTTTTATTGGAAATGAAAAAAAAAGTAATTAATATTTTGATAGCTTTTTTTATTTCCCATAAAAGTGATATCAAAACTTTCATAAAATGAATTATTAATCGGTGTCCTAAAGGCACTCGTTAGCATTTTCCTATATTAAATATTAATATAGTAGTAGTAAATTAGAGACGTTGGATTGAGGATCAAAAAATGTAGAATTTTAAACATTCATAATAAAAATTAAAAATTGTTGCCTGGTGGTAGTGGTGATAAAACCTATGAATAAAAAGGGTAAAACACTTACCAACCTGTATTTCACGTCTCCCAAGAGTCCCTACTTGACTTTTTCTACTGTCGCATGTTTTTTCAACTTTACAGCCCACATATTATATCAATTTACCTCCACACATTCTTATTCTTATCTTCCTCTTTCTTTTTCAGAGTTTCAAATTTTCAGATCCAGCCTCCTCCTTATCTTAGTTCGAACTCTCAGGCTCTCAACCTTGTTTTGCAACATCAAAGAATCTCTATTTTCAGTGACGGTGGTAATGTGGCTTTTTTTTTCTTTTTTCTTTTTTCTTTTTTCTCTCGAATTTTTTTAATTCAAAACATTTATTGGGCAATATTAATTTTCCGATCAAAAGAAGGAACCGTGTGAACCTCAAAAACTGGCCACGATTCTCAGAACCATACATTCTGACCTCGGTTTGGACGGTTTCCTGCTTTTTCCTCGTATAGAGGTTCTCAAGGTTAAAAGAGTCGGAATTGGTAGAGGTTCACGATTAATCGAGTCGGACTGTACAGTCTGGTACGATTTGAAAATCATGCTGTTCATAGCTTGTTTATACTACTATTTAAGGGGCTTTTTCTGTTTGAATCGGATTTTTTTTGTTTCAAAATACACCTATGCCCTAAGGTTTAAGTAGAGACAAAACTAAATGATAGTCTGGTAAAAATACATGTCTAACTTACATTCTTCCACTAATTGCTAATTTAAAAACTCCTAAATTTTTGCTAAGGCTGTGTTTATTTTGGTTATAAATGATTTTTGAAAAATATTTTACACCCAGCAGCGTGTTTGGGTGCACATGTAAAATAAAGTTTTTCGGAAAATCTTAACTTTGACTGTAAAATAAGCCCTTTGACCCGAAAAATCATTTACGGTTCTCTTTTACCTTCAAATGATTTCTGGACTTAAGACACCCGAAGAAAGAGAGAGAAAGAGCAAGAAGAGAGAGTACAGAGAGTGATCTAGAAACACAAACAAGCATACTCCACCTGAAGCACATCCTCGCCGAACTCACACCCAGAGATAGAAGACCCATCCCTCAAGCCGAGCAAGGAGAGGGTACTCCGCCGACCCATCCCTCATCCTCATCGACCCATCCCTTGTCCTCGTCCTCCGCCGATCCATCCCTCGTTCTAAGGTAACCACCAAAAAATAGATCGGACCACCGTGAGTCCATGAACCAATGAACGACCCACCCCTACGCCAATCGGATCGCCATGAGCAACCCACCCCTAAGCCAATTTGTCCACCATGTGAGCAACCCACTTCGAGCTCTGCATGTACCCAATCCACCAAGGCAAAACTTTCCCTCACACCGGCGAAGCCCATCTCACCTCCAACATCTTCGATCCGTCGCTCCCACGTCGCCGATGAAACACTTCTCTCAAGCCCACCCTCTACAATACCTGATCCACCCAACGTCGATCTCGATGCTGCCGCTGAAGATTGTCACCACCGCTGAAGACCGATCTTGTTGACCCGATCTCCATCTCTTTCCCGATCTATCTCTCTTTCTTCAGTCTCTCACTCTTTCTTCCTCCTCTCACCGATCTATCATGTAAATGTTTATATTTTGATTTTTGGTTGTGTTAAGTGTATATTTTGAAATTTTTTGTAATAAAATTTGTTTGGATGCTGAGAGAATGTGAAAAATTTATAGGAAAATAGCATTTTTAGAATGTTACCAAACACCAGAAATAGATTTTTAGACTATTTTCCATTGTAGAACCAAACACCCGGATTTCATTTTCCTTACGGGAATTCACTTTCCCCTGCTTTCATTTTACACTCAGAATTTGATTTACATTGAACCAAATGCAGCCTAAATTTATAACACGTTCACATTTCCAATTAGTTTCTCCTTGCTGTATCATCATTTAGCAGTTACCACTTACCGATAGTTTCAATGTTATCCAGACACCCACGTTTTAATTTGAAAGTAAAAATAGTTACCACAATTTACATCTCAATACTCCCTTATCAGTTGCCCAACTCCAAGTTTCCATCTGTTCATATCCATTTGCCAATTTTTTTATTTTATTTTTTATAATGCATTTACCAACTTGAAGCGGCATGCCAAGTTTTTCGTCTATTTTTATTTAATTCAATTACTATTTCCTTCTCCTTCCTCATTTTTTTTTTCTTTCTTTGTATTTTTTTTCTTTTTAAGAAAGTTTTTTTTACCATCATTGTATATTTTTTGGCGTTAAATTTTTTTATTTTTCTTGTTAATTTGACAATTAGAGAGATTACAATTGTTTTTTTCCCTTTTTTTTAAACCAAAATCCACAGGCACATCGATGGATATGTGAATTACATCCATAAGTAATTGAGAGATCATTGGAATTGATGTCAATAGAATATTTAATATTTGCTCTACGTTCAGGTAATTGAGATCTCTTTGTACTTTTTTTTTTTTGAGATCTCCATTCTTTGTATCTAATGTATAGGTATACGTCTATGTTGAAATAAAAAAACAATGTACTTACTATTTACCGTAGAGAATTAGAGCATTCACATCAGCTCTTGTAAATTTTTTGTCTATTTTACACGAAAAAACCTACTTTTTCTATTTTACACATCCACTTTTACAATACACCCACATCAGTTTATCTATTTTACACATTTATTCAATAAAATATTCATTATTTTACAATTTTTTATTATTCACTCCCTCACTGCCCCTCTCTCTCACAGACCCACAACCATCATCACCACCATCATCACCGCCCAGCCACCATCACCACCATCATCAGAAACCAAAAGCCATGAACCCACACAGATCAACCAAAATCAAAGAAAAATCAACATTAGATCAACCCCGATCTCCACCCAAAATCAAAGAAAAATCAACATCAGATCAACAACCACCATCACCACCATCATCACCGCCCAGCCACCATCACCACCATCATCAGAAACCAAAAGCCATTAACCCTCACAGGTCAACCAAAATCAAAGAAAAATCAACATCAGATCAACCAACACCGATCAACCCACACAAAGAAAAATCAACGCCGATCAAAACGCCATTGTCTCCATGCCTCCACGCCTCCATACATACCCAGATCAACCCACAACCCAAATCAACCTAGACCAAACAAACCCATACAAACCAAGACCAACCCACACCATAAACTCAGATTAAACCACCATCGAGACCTCCCCACGTTGCTGCCATCGATTATCGACCCAAACCCACACCGCCACCATTGAGACCACGCCACATGCCAAGCGCCAATCTCACCACGTTGTGACCCACAGCGCCGATCTCGCCACGCTGTGAACTCCGGTGGCATGCTTTGAATGAGAGAGAGAGGTGTGAGAGAGGGAGAGAGAATTGAGGATGAAAGGATGGAGGAGAGAAAGAGAGAGTGCAGCATTTGAGAGAGAGGGAGGTGAGAGTCAGTTAGAGAGGAGAGAGAAAAAACTATTAAAAAACTAAATACACGAGCTACAGTGCCCGTGTAAATTTTCACGAGTACTGTAGCTCGTTGATAATTTTACACAAGTTTACACGATTTTAAAAGGACTGATGTGGAGTGCTTTTTGGTTTAAAATGTGTAAAAGTGGTCAAAATGTGTATTTTACACATTTATAAAAGAACTGATGTGAATGCTCTTAGAAATTAAATATTTGAAATACGGCAAGTGAAATTGAGTTGTATCTTGAGTTAAAGATCCGTCTTTGATAAGGAGATAATTTATTTTCAAATAAAGGTTGATTTGAGTTTGGAGTCTGCATTATTATCGTTTAAAAGATTAACACTAACCCGCCCCTTACATCCCTATATAAAACGAACTTCTTTTGTAATATTTTTGACAAGATGTTAGGAGCTTTACGAGTTCCTGACCCTGTGACACAAGAGGATCTGAAGTATTTGACCACTTTAATATAATGAAAAAAAAAAGTTTATTAAATTGGGTGATGTACTTAGCATGTGCCCTATATGAGCTTTGGTGGAATTACTAAAAAAAATGATCTTATTTAAGAATGCTATATATTCTGTTCTTTAACTATATATTTCAGGGATCAAGTTTACAGTTGGAAGAACCCTACCAGTGCGATCTCCTACAATAGAGAAGATTAAGTTGCATTTGATTGGGTTTCACTTTATTTTTAGAGTTACATTCAAAAAGCCATTTGGTTGTTGTTAGAGATATATTAGTCTATTAGTATAGGCCTAAGCCTAATTCTACTTTGTGTGCAAGCCAAGCCTCCTACTTATACTAGAAGTCTATTAGTCTAAGGTTTAGTCTACTATATATATACATTTTATGATTTATTGTAATATAGAATTTGTACTACACTCTAATATATTATTGATGTAGCCCTTTAGAGTTTCCTCCGTGGATGTAGGCCGTTAGGCTGAACCACGTAACTATCGTGTGTTATTGTGTTCAACACTTTATGCTTTCGCTTCTGCATCCATACTAGCATATTCAATATGGAGTATCAATGCTAATATTTAACATGGTATCAGAGCCACCTTCTTGTGGCCATGGATTTCTGTCCTTACGGTATATTTAAGAGTAATCTTTATCTTTCTCGATATTTTTTTACTGTGTTCATCTTCTTTGGCTTCCTACTTGTTAGGATATATGTGTTTCACTTGTTAGGAACATATGTCACTATTTTATGTAGTTGGCTAATCCTTTGACAAAACGCACTTTACTTGTATTTGGGTAGATCTAAGTTGTGTTTAATACTTGAAGAAACATGTTGTTCAAGTCTAGCATTAAAGCCATGAAGATTGAACCAAGAAACAAGTAAAGAAAAGGTGTTCAATAAAGCTGGACAGATAGCTCGACACCTGTGGACAAATAGCTCGACACCTGCGGACAGATAGCTCGATAGTTTCTCGACACCTCCTCGACACCTGGCTATCTATCGAGATCTTCCATTGATTGTTATCACAATCTCGACACCTTCTCGATAGCTTGTCGATCGATCGAGAAAGTTTCTGTCCCCTCGACACCTCCTTGACACCTTCTCGATAGCTGCTATCTGTTGAGATTCATTAAATCTCGACACCTCCTCGATAGCTGCTATCTGTCGAGGTTACGAAATTTCAGCTTTTTTATTTTTGGGCCAGGCTTATGTATTTGTGTAGGGTTTCTTTTCTCACAACCCTAGACCTATATAAGGCTTATTTTAGAGGCCGTCACATAAGAGAATACAAGGAGAACATATGCAAAAGGTGACCAATGCCTTATTATCTCTGAAAGAAGCTACTGCGTCTTTGCGCCTTAGGGTTTTGTAACCAAGTGCTTCTTGATCTTCATTGTTGATGAAGTGAAGAACTTTGCAACCAACATTCTTCTTCCTCAAGTTGGTGAGTGAGTCACGTACTGGAATTCGTGCAAAGGAATTAGTCACGTACTGGGATCCGTGTAACAAAAAGGGTGGCGTTCATATATTGAAGAGATCAGAGGTTCTGAAGCGGTAGAAGGCTTCTACTGTGAGTTCATCTACGGGGATTGTAGAGTCTAGGGACAAAGGTTTTGTACTAGATCTGAAACTTCTCTTTACTATAGTGGATTGCTTTTCGGGAAGGTTTCCCTCCAGGTTTTTTACTGTGAAACTGGTTGGTTTCATTGGTTTTCCTGGGTCATCACATCTTGTCTTATTTATTTTTTCCGTTGCATGATTTTGACATGATATTGATGTTTGTTTGTTTTAACAAGTTTGATTCATTATAAATCTAATTAACAACTTGGGTTTAAAACTTGTTAATTCTATCAACCGGGGTCTAAATTTCCCAACACTACTACTGCCGTCAAAACTCGCATCAACACTGCAAGACCATTGTTTTCCTCAAACTACCGTCACAGAGCCAAACTTCATTCAAGGGATCTTCTCAACCTTATTATCAAATCTCAGGATTTCATCAAGCTTCCATCTTGAGTTTGAGAGGGAGTGTTAGAGATATATTAGCCCATTAGCATAGACCCAAGCCTAATTCTACTTTGTGTGCAAGCCAAGTCTCCTACTTGTACTAGAAGTCCATTAGTCTAGGATTTAGTCTACTATGTATCAGTTTGGATTCAACGTTTTCCGCTGAATCCTGGGGCACGTTTTCTCCTTTTTTTTTTTTCTTTTTTTTTTTTTTTTGCTTTCACGCGTTTAGGGACAAAAGTTACTGTTCATGAGACAAAAAACACTGTTCATGCACTGTTCCAGTACTGTTCACGCACTGTTCATGGGACCCACAACCACTTTATTCAGAAAAAAAATATTAAAAATGGGTCACACGGTACTATTCATACATTTAAAAATTATTTTGCTATAGTGTTTTTAGTTAAAATCAGTTTTCAGCAATAATAAGTTGTATCCAAACAGACCCTATATATACACATGTTATAATTTATTGTAACACATGATTTGTACTACACTCTAATATATTATTGATGTGGCCCTTTAGAGTTTCCTCTGTGAATGTAGGTCGTTAAGCTGAACCACGTAACTGTCATGTGTTATTGTGTTCTACATTTTATACTTTCGCTTTCACATCCATACTAGCATATTCAACATGGAGTATCAATGCTAAGTTTCCTAATGTGTCTTAAGCAAATCTGTGTAGAACATAATTATGTTTCTGATTAATTAAATTAATCTTTCAATTTTGGTTTTTCATTAGGAAGGAGGTGTTTGGTATATGTTTTCAAACAATAATTTTCAGTTTTTAAATAATATTACACATATTTTCACACACTGTTTCACCCACATGTTTTCAAACAACAATTTTCAGTTTTTAAGTGCATGTATCAAACACACCATGCGGATATGTTTCTGGAGAAGGAAGGACAATGGATTCTTATTGTTCCCTCTTATGTCTCCTACTCATTTAATACACACACACACGCACACGCACACTAGCCTCTAAGGGTTAATTTAGAGTATTTATTATAATTTGAGATTACTACATTTTTTAATTACAAAAAAAGTACCTAGGGGAGTGATGAGTATTATGTGTGGTGAAACAATTTTTCATCACACCCTAGATTAACCCTTACCTAAAAAATAAATACTCTAAATTAACCATTAACTAAAAAATAGAAGAGGCTATGAGCATGCCTGTGAGCGCATGCTCAGAGACTAGTCACTATAAAAGTGCTTGAGAGGCTAAAATCAAGGTACACCAGAGAATGAAAATCTAATCAAGTATATACATTGTGATTTTGTGGGACAAAAAGGGCTTCTGCCATTTTCAGGAAAATTAAATAGGAAAATGCCCTCCTTCTTAAACTAATTAGGGAAATGCCCCTCTTTTGAAAATCGAGTTTGTAAAAATCGATTTAGGCCCTATAGCGGCGTTTTTAGGGAGCCTATAGTGACGTTTTAAAGACTTATAGTGGCGTTTTTTAACTCGACTTCAATAAAATCGAGTTATAGGCAATGAAATCAACCTATAGTGGCGTTTTTTTTACCTATAACTCGATTTCTTTAAAGTCGAGTTAAAAAACGTCACTATAGGTCTTTAAAACGTCACTATAGGCTCCCTAAAAACGCCGCTATAGAGCTTTAGGAAATTTTTTTTTTCTAACTCGATTTTTAGAAACTCGATTTTTCAAAGATGGGCATTTTCCTATTTAGTTTAGGAAGAGAGGCATTTTTCTATTTAATTTGCCCAAAAAGGGCAGAAGCCCCTTTTGTCCCGATTTTGTGACCATATGTTACTGTTTGGCTAACAAATATATTACATTTTTTTTCGTAATTTGAAGGTTTGGAGATTCAAGGCTCTGTTTGGGAGATGAGTTCTAACAATTTTTTTCACATTTTAAATAATATTACACATATTTTCACATATCTTTTCACTCACACATATATTAAAAACACTCAATCAACATAACTTAAGCTCCTCTCCTAAACACGAGAAATTATTGTGTACTCCCAGAGTACCATAAATACATACTCTTTCTTCTCATATAAATGATGGGTCCCACTAATTAAATTTCTGGTGAAACCTATTATTTACGTGAAAGCAAAAAATACGCATTTATAATACTTCGAGAATGCCTAATAATTTTTCCCTAAACAACCTCTGTACACGGAGGAAAATGCGGCAATAAGTGTCATCCATACTCACGCTGGGCCAGGGGGTTACATGCAGTATCTAGTTTACTCTATCACTTCTCTCGGTTTACACAGCACGCTCAAACTTTGCATACTCTATCAGCCATTTGATATGCCTCCAATGACAGTTGGCAATCAAAAGTGGCGAGTACAATCAAAGAATTTAAAACTAGAGAGTGAGAATATTAAATTTTAATTTCATCTCGAAATGAATGCAACACGTCGGTTAATAATTAGCTTAATCGCGTCAGAGACGCTTAATATGATTCTATTTTTTTTATATGCTATTAATGCATTGTTTAAAATCTGGATTCCTAACTTCCTTCTATATAAACCTGTCATACTACTCTCATTTCATAACGCATGTATTCGTTATTACATAAACTTGAGAAAAAACATTTCACAAACTTTTCATTTGGTTTATTCTTTTTCTGTGTATTGTAGTGATAATTATTTGATAGCGAAACAATTATGGCGGAGCACCAGCACAACAGGAATGAGTATGAGACTCCTACTACTACCACCCCTGTGGAGAGCAAGGACCGAGGCTTGTTTGATTTCTTGGGGAAGAAAGAGGAGAAGAAGCCAAAAGAGGAGGTGATGGCGTCTGAGTTTGAGAAAGTCAGAGTGTCTGGAGGAGGAGGATCTCATTCTCCCCCAAATCCTGTAGATGAGTACTGCAAGGAGGAGAAGGAGGAAGAGAAGAAACATGGTCTCTGGGGGAAGAAGGAAGAAGAGAAATTCACTGTTTCTGAATCTTATTCTCACCCAAAGCCTATAGAGGATTACTACAAGGAGGAGAGGAAGGAAGAAGAGAAGAAACAGGGTCTCTATCAGAAGACGGAAGAGAAGAGAGTACCAGTGTATGAGTCTCATTCTCACCCGAAACCTGCAGAGGATTACTACAAAGAGGAGAGGAAGGAAGAAGAGAAGAAACATGGTCTCTTCCATAATAAGGAAGAGGAGAAAGTCTCAGTGTATGAGTCTCATTCTCAACCAAAGCCTGTAGAGGAGTACAAGGAGGAAAAGAAGGAAGAAGAGAAGAAACCTGGTCTCTTCGACAAGCTACACCGATCTAACAGCAGCTCTAGCTCTGTAAGTATTTTATATCTAATATATATTTCAATATCTTCCATATTTTTAAATATTTTACACAGTTTTTGTTTTTAAAGTTTTGTTTTGATTGTTCAATGAATTTCCCTGTTTGTGTGTTTATTATCTTTTCCAATATATATATATATATATATATAGTATTTTTGGATTAAAATTGGAACCATTAGAAATAATGGATCTGTGGACCTGAAAGTTGCCGTGGGCTTGCTTGCCTCTGTTACAATAATTTTTTTTTTTTTTTTTCAGATTTTAGTTTAAATTTGTTTTTTTGGACTTTTTTTTTTCTTGAAAGTAGAAGTGTAGAACCATTTTTTTTTTGTTTTTTAAATTTAAGGGTGTTCTTAATTGTGTGGTTGACGGTGTTAATACAGAGTAAATATATATATATATATATTTTATTATATATAAATTTTTTTTTTTCACCTAGAAGTACCGTCTCTACTGTCGTGTAGTCGTAGTCCTACATATTTTCAAAGGAAAAGTGGCCATAAAGCTTTTGTTGTTGATTTTCATCATTTGCATGTTGCATCCCATGAATGACTGCGGGACTTTCGTCCCTTGCCAGCTTTTGTAAATAACTGGGGCCCATAACGCCACGTGTAAAATTACAGCCTCGTACGGTCCTCTAATTTTTACGACCACATACCACTACAATTTGTGCCATTTTTATCTTGTTATTGTTAACGTTGTCGCCTATGAATAGTCAACTATTAATTTTACTTATAAGTTTATAGCTGCTTGTTGAGGTAAATAGACTCATGTCAATTATTATTTTTAGAAATTTTTTGGTTAATTATAAATAGTCAATTTTGCTTTCACAAATTTAATTATAACTTATTCAATTAGTTACTGTGAATGATGAACGGTCATTTTAACATTGATTATTATTATCTTTTTGTCCTGGCATACATTGGACTTACAGCTTTTTTTACCCATATTCACATTCAGTTTGTCCGCATTTTTGAAAATGTGAGTCCATCAAAACCCTTTTTTCTAACCCTTTGAATAATTTGCAATTGAACTTTGGATTGTTTGAAAATTGCAGTCTAGCGATGAGGAGGAAGGTGAAGGAGAAGAGAAGAAGAAGAAGAAAAGGGAGGAAAAGAAGGGACTGAAGGATAAAATCAAGGAGAAGATAGGTGGAGACAAGGAAGAAGAGAAGAAGCTCGAAGAGAAGAAGCACGAGGACACCAGCATCCCAGTTGAGAGGTACGAAGAAGAGGTAGTAGCTCAGAAACTCCCAGAGGCACCATTGGCAGAGCCAGCTCAAGCTGAAGAAAAGAAGGGCCTCCTTGAAAAGATTAAGGAAAAACTTCCAGGCCAGCACAAGAAGCCTGAAGAGGTCCCATCTCCTTCTCCTCCGGTTGCAGAGTATACCACTTCTGAGCCACCTACTCATCATGAAGGCGATGTGAAGGAGAAGAAGGGCATTTTGGAGAAGATCAAGGAGAAGCTCCCTGGTTACCACCCAAAGACTGAGGAAGAGAAGGAGAAAGAGAAAGAGTCTGCTGCCCATTGAGAACAGCTCGTTGTTGTGTTTACAAGAATGTTGATGCTTGTGTGGTTTGTTTGTTAATTTGATATGCTGCGTTTTTTTTTTTTACATATAAAAGTAATACTTTGTATAAGTTCTTTTGTGTGAGTTTTGTAACAGAAAAAAAAAAAAAAGTTGTTATTTGCTTTTTTTTTTGTTAATTAAAAAGTATTTGCGAGTTATATATATATGTATATGTGCAATAATATTTATTGGACTGGTTTAGCTACAATGTTTTGTTTGTCACTTTGTATGCTTTGTGACAATGGTGGAAAGAGTGAGGGATAAAGTGAAAGAAGTTTTTAATTATTCGACATTGATATAATTTCACTTTGTGCCTTGGTGTATTCACGAAGGTGCAAGTGATGATGATCTCTGACCCACTTTGAAAACCGACCTTATCTTGATGAATTACGAAAGCAAACCAAGAACGTGGCCCAATTAGTTTGTCGATATGAAAAAGTGGCTAAATATATTTTAAAGTTCGATAAGCTCATTTTATCACATCTGACGAGTCTCGTGTAAGGCTTCCCCCTTCTGATGCTGAAAAATACTATTAAACTAAAGATACTGAATAGTTGTTGAATTATTAATGTCTCCATTCCATCCCTTGCTTTTATTCTTTAATTTGTTGTTAGCAATCGATGTCAATGAGTTACATCAAGATATTTTATAGTGGACGACATACATAGACATTTAGTTTTATCGGAGAGAAAAGAGCTACTACTGTGTTAGAAGTAGATTCTGGAGACTGAAAAGTCACATTAAGCTTATTGGTATGAAGGAGGAATGTCGCGGTAAGCACATGATTTTTACATCTGAACCGTTCAATAAATCATAAAAGAAAGATGTTTAAAATTTTTGAGGTTTAACTGAGGTTCGATTGAAGTCGGACCATAATGAAGTTATAATTATTTTATTAATTTATTAAGACAAAAATAAATAAAATTCAACAACCTTAATCAAAATAATATTTAAAGAGGATAAAATATAAAAGATATTTTTTTAATTTATTACAAAAATTATAAAATATCTCTTATAAAGAAAAAAGAAAAAAAAAAGTAAACTAGTCAAGATGGGAAAGGTGATAAATTGTATCCGTTTGGATACAACTTATTGTTACTGAAAGTTGCTGAAAACTAATTGTTGCTGAAAATACTGTAGCAAAATAATTTTTAAATGTGTAAATAGTATTGTGAGACCCATGTTTAATATTTTTTAATACATAAATAGTGAATGAACAGTGCGTGAACAGTGCATGCACTGTTCATGCAAGCAAATTTTGTCCCCCAAAGTCAACAAGTGCGGCCAAAAAAAAAAAAAAAAAACACAAACAAACAGAAAACGCAACTTTACTTTGAGTAAGAAAAATTGCTATCTAAACGCAGGCAATAAAGAGCTGAAGGAATTGTTGGATGGTTATCAAAAAAGAGGGAGAGGTGTGACTTTATAGGTAAAAAAATTTAAAATAAAAACCATTTCCCTATTCCCAATATCAAATCCTGGTTCTCCTTTCTCTCTGTTACTTTGTTTACTCCGCCGATTGATTATCAATTTCCTTCTCTATTTCTCTCTTACTAGGGACGGAACTAGATTCAAACTTAGGGGGCGAAGTTGTTTGTTTAAAAATTTTATAAAATTGAAATATCAATATTAGAGGTTGACAAAATTGCATATTAGTATTAATTTATTAATTATTATTTGTATTTTTTCTTTTGAAAAAAAATTTAATAATAGGATTTTATAATCAAGAGTTTTGCAAGTCAATTGATACGTCTTAATATTTTCAAGATCTAACTAACGTGTGGATGAAGCGATCAATATGTGGCATATGAGTTGTCTTTATGACTATGAGGGTGAGTCATTTGAAAGGGGCATAGAGCTCTTAAGTGAGAGGAAGAAATTGGGTAAAGGTTATTGAGTTTTTGCAATTTTTTTGCTAAGATTTGTAATTGATTTATTGTTATTGTTTTTGCTTAGATCGGATTTGTGATTTGTCAAAAGATTTTCTTATTATTTGGATATGTGCATAACCTTGAGCAATGTTGTCCGTAATAATAGCAAGTTGTGCTACTCCTCTTGGTGGTTTATGACCACACAATAAGTAGCTATGTTGGCTTTATAAATGTAACAAGCCTTTTGATAATTTTCTTGTAATAATATTGTTTCCTAAAATGATTTTTGATTGGTAAACTGCTTTGTTATTCTTGGACCAATTATATATGCTAAGTACATAGTGTATGTTGTCTTATAAAAAAAAAAAAAAAAACGTTACATGGTGTATGTATTCCATAAATTTGTTAGTATTGTTATTCGTAAATGATTTTTTTTCTAAATATAATTGTAAAGGTTTGTGAATTCCAGAAAACTCAATTGATAAAATCCTTAATTGTTGAATAAGAGCTCTGAGGTCCAATCATTGTCTACACCAAAAATCAATTGGCGTCTTAGTCTAATGATAAAAAACTATCACTAAGAGTGGATATTATAATTGAGACTCTCTAAAAAATAAAAAATTGTAAAAGCTTAAAAGCTTAAAGTTTCACTAAAATAAAAATTATATCATACCATGTGAATAAAACTTAAAAAAAAAATACATTATATAAAATTTATAGATCTTTCAACCACTAAATAATATATGACTTATGTAAAGACACAGTTTGGTTCTTAAGCCCAAAAGGTAATAGGATCTAGGCCTGAAGAGCCCAATACAATGAATTTGTAGAAAGTGTGTTAGAAAATTAGGCTCTAATGAGTTGGATAACAATTATAGTAAATCTAGATGATAAGAAAACAAAGATAAACTGGTTTTATCCAAAGAAAATCGTCCTCGGCTCAATCTGAGGATGTTAGTTCTTGTATATATTTCTTTTGAATTTGATTACAAGTACAGTTCTTGTTGCTACAGTATTTTCCTCTCAATTTTTCGATCCCTCTCATTCAGGGGCTTCTTTCTCTCTTATACTCTCCTCCCTTCCATCTCCACCCTCCACGTGTAGATCAAGTTGCTGGCTTTGACCCTTATCTCATCAGCACCTTCCTGAAGTCTTTAGGAGTAGCTGTAAGGCTGAAAATTATTGTTCAGATATTACTTCCACATTAATGCGGCTAGAGAGTTAGCTGTAGAGCATTCAATATAATGGTAGCAGCTTTCTCTTAGATATTTCATAGCTTCCCTTTATCCTATGCTTTTATGATGTGTATCTTTATCAATAAAATCTCCTGAAACGTTACTTTGGATGGCAAACCATACCTTCTAACCTCTGCTTTGCTCAGCCGATGAGGCATTCCTCCTCGGACCACCCTCCTGAACCCTCATGACCAGACCCCTTTCTTCATTCATTAACGCAGATTCCATGACAACGTTTACCCGTCCTCAGAGTCCTCGATCAAAGCCCTCAACCCAATATATATATATATATATATATATATATATACTACTACTACTACTACTACTAGGCCACATTGAAGGCATCTATGGCAGCAATGCGCCTTCCCTCCTCTTCCTTCATCAGCCTGTGGGAGCTTTTGACTATCTCCTCGGATCTATGTACAGATTAAACAGCTTGCCAAGGGAAGGAGAATAATACATAAGAGTAAGAAAGTGAGAACATTGGTATAACCTTGAGCATATATATATATACAAAAAAAAAACTAATTATTAAAAAAAAAAACTTTTAAGTTAAATTAAATTAGTTGAAGGGCTTACTAGGGCGAAGTCCCTCTTCAAGCTGAGGAACACTTCGTGATTCCTCATTCCTCTGTGGTCAGCCATGTCAGCAAGCAACAACAAAGCCTGCTCTATGGCATTGGCCACATATCCAGTCTTTCTGTGCTGGAAGTCCCTAACGGAGGCATTGCCAAAGAGATGAGCTCCGTCCAACACCATAAAGGGGGCCCAGGTAGAGACTTCAACCTGGTGGTCATCCTTTCTCTCTGTGACAGCTCCCTCGCTGGAGGATCTCGTTTGGGTGACCCTGGCTTGTTTGCCCCTTCTTTGTTGCTCAGCTTCCTTTGATAGGGCACCCTTCCTCTCCTCCACCACTTCCTTCCCCCTCTAATCCAATTTTTTCTTTTTGTCGGCGAGGTCAGTTTGGGAAACCTGGGTAGAGGGAAGGGTGGCAGGCTTCGATTGAACTACCTTTCCAAGAACGTTCCCCCCAACGTGGGACTCCAGCAAGTTTAGGAGGCTCGTTCTTGTCTTGCGTTGTAGCCTTATAGCTTATGGAATGGAGGAATCTCCTTGTGTCTGGCTTACTTGTGCTAAAGGTAAATGACTGAAGTCACCGGTGGGAGCCTCTAGGGATTGAGGTCTGTTGAAAACCTCGAAATCGTCCTCAGAATCAAGCACTTCAACTACTTCTTCTTCTTCTTCCTCTTTGGTGGTTGGCTGTGAAGGGGTCGCTTCATCCTCGGCCTTGCATTGAAGGAGTGGCTCTACTTCTAGTACAACTTGTGGTCCCAGACCTAGGTTAAGAAAGCCAGGCACAGCAACGTTGATCAGCTGCAGGCGACGGTCCCTCTCCTTGATCACGCACTTAGGCACTTGGAAGCTAGATGACAAGGGGGTGTATCCGAAAATGAGGTGGGCAGCCCTTAACTGTCTGTCCAAGTGAACGAATACTTCGACCTTGAGTACTTTGGTGAGGTCTAGTTTGTTAACGAGACTGAAATTTGGAACGGTTGAATATTTATCTGTAAAGTCACTAGACGTCAACATATTGTCAGAAAATAGCATATTTAAGAAGAAAATTAAAATTGTAAGTACAAATTACAAAATGAAATACACGGAGTGTTAGAAGAGATAGAGGGTATTGTTGGAACCATAAACCTAAACCCAAAACACCCCACCTGGTGTTCTTTCTCTGGTCGGACAGTAGAGCCCATCGTGCCACTCCTCTGAGACGATGAGAAAATCTTTATTCATGCCCTTATTAGATCCAGGGAGACATGATATGAGCCTAACTGCGGGCTCTCTAGTTTTTAAGTTGTATCCTTACCCTGTTAGTTTGTGGCGGTTGTGAACCCAATTAACATCGTGATTGGTGAGGTTCACACCCATCTTCTCATTGAGGGCATTGACACTACCTAAGATCCTAAACATATTAGAGGCACATTAGTTGGGGGCTAATCTATGAGCTATTAGGTAATCCCTATTGACTTTGCCCATGGAGATTCTCATCCCTCCCTCTATAAAGGCAATCATTGGGATCACCACTTCTCTCTCCTACCTCTGAGCGTGCCAATCCCCTTCTTTACAGTACCTAATGGAGACTCCTGGTGAGATTTTATACTGAGCTTTAAAGCTCTCTATACTCTCTACGGAGTCTACCAAGTGAGCAAATCTACCCATATATGAAAAAGGGTTAAGGGTACAAAGAAGGTAAAGGAAAATTATGAGGGCCTTGGAGAAAATAGCTCTGTGTAAAGAAAAGTAGAAAAGAAAGTAAATGAAAATATTTAAATGACTTAATGCAAGGGAAGAAACTCTCCTTGGATTGGTTCTTGATATTTATGAGTGCAAAAGTGAAGTGAACAAAGTCTTCAAGCAGTATTTGTATCAAAGAGAGAGGCAAGCGGGAGAATTCCTGCCCGAGTTCCAATAAAATCCCCAGCCATTGAATCCGCATCGCACCGTAGAACGTGGGGAACATAAAGCCGCAGAAATTTAATGAAGGCGCGTCTCAGATGAAAAAACGTCAAGAGCGTGCGTTGGGTAGTTGAAAAGGTACCTGTGCAGATAGAGGTGGCGTATCATAAAAGTACGGTAATCGTGGTAGATATCGAAATCCTCTTTTCTTTTTCTTTTTTTTCGAGGAGCAAAAGAGGAGAATTTTGAAGGACTATTATAGGTATGATAGGCCCAATTGTGTGTGTGTATATATATATTAGGTTGGGGGCCCAGTTTAAGGACACCTAGTAGTCCGAGAACAGGTAAATGTTGTCATGGAAGTCCGCGTTAGTGAATGAAGAAAGGGGTCTAGTCATGAGGGTTCAGGAAGGTGGTCTGAGGAGGAATGCCTCTTCGGTTGAGTAAAGCAGAGGTCAGAAAGTGTGGTCTGCCATCCAGAGCAACGTTCCGGGAGATACTATTGATAAGGATACACATTATGAAAGCACAGGACAAAGGGAAGCTATGAAATATCTAAGAGAAAGCTGCTACCACCGCATTGAATACTCTGCAGCTAACTCTCTAGCCGCATTAATGCGGAAGTGATACCTGAACAGTGATTTTCAGCCTTACAGTTACTCCCAGAGACTTCAAGAAGGTGCTGATGGGACAATGGTCAAAGCCAGCAACTTGATCTACACGTGGAGGGTAGAGATAGAAGGAATAGGAGAGTATAAGAAGGAAAGAAGCCCCTGAATGAGAGTGATCGGAAAATTGAGAGGAAAATACCGTAGCAACAAGAACTGGACTTGTAATTAAATTCAAAAGAAATATATACAAGAACTAACCTCCTTGGATTGAGCCGAAGACGATTTTCTTTGGATAAAACCAGTTTATCTTTGTTTTCTTGTCATCTGGATCCACTGTAATTGTTATCCAACTCATTAGAGCCTCGTTTTCTAACCCACTCTCTACAAATTCATTGTATTGGGCTCTTTGGGCCTAGATCCTATTACATTTTGAGCTTAGGAACCAAACTGTGTCCTTACAACTTACATAAACAAAATTTATGACATTAAAAATCTAAAAAGAAATTGAATTAATAATTTTAGTTTATTTATATTTTACATAATATAAAATATTTTTCTCACATTTTTAAGCAAAATAGCAAAAGCGTATACATAACTACATATGAGTCTGTGTCTATTCATATGTGATATGAGATTATATAATATTATCTTGGTCCTACGGTCGACCCCAAAGGAAAATTTTTTGCTCTACCATAGTAGCCTTGTGCGGGCTTGGCTATGGATAGATTAATGAAGTAGCATTTGGGCTGCTTGAATGCAAGATAGGATTTGGACTACTAGAATGTAACGATCGGCATGTTGCCCATTATGTGGGAAATGCGAATTTGGGCTATGGCTTGCTTTGCTAAATGTGGAGGGGTTGCATATGAGTGGTGATGATATTGCGGATCTTGTGTGGGTTGTGTTAGGCTAAACTTAGAGGTAGGTACAGGCCAAGCCTTCTACATAGGTTTGCATGGATGATGTTCGAGTTGGACATTAATTTGCTTGACCTATTAAGTATGTATACATAGCTTATGTAGCTCGGTGGCATTGTCTATTTTCTTTATGATAAGAATTAAGATTTAAATCTCTCTTTTCTCATTATTTCAATTATCAAATCACTGGCAATGTGATTTTTTTTTTTTTTTTGGAAATACCATGAAGTATTGTGTTATATAAAGTATTAAGTATGCTCTTAATGTTTGTTTAAATTATTAATTTAATAAAAAGCCATTCAATAGTTTTATACTAAAGAATTGTTAGTTTAACTTAGACCCTATATTACACAAGTAAGCTTTGTCGATTTGCAGTTGAACATCTTCCTTCATCTCTTGCTCTTGTTCTTGATCCAAGTATTTAAGTGGCTGAATCAAAAGGTCAAACCATATTTATACTGATACTCAACTCATAAAAGTATTAGGTTCTCCTATGTAGTACAATGATGCAATATTCTCTCGTCTCACATTCATCATGGACCACATCATAGATTAATCAATGAGTTCTATTATTATAAGACGAGGAGTACCTCATCAATGTTCTGTTAGAGAATGGAATAATTACTCTATTCTATCTCTCATTTCTGGGTCCAAATAACAAGATGTAGATACTCTCAAACACCCTGGCCTAAATATAACGTGAGGTCATGTAGAAACTTTAATGACTTCGGTTGTTTGTGACTTTTTAGGATCTAATCAGCGGTTAAAGTCACATAATTCCCATTGTAATTGACAAGAGCACACCTTTGTCCATCTCACATACGGAGAAATCCAAGAAGCGATGATCTAGTGCCAACTCAAACCTTACAAATAGGCAAAACAATGTAAGATCCTCTTTTTCTTCTCTTAAGGTCCAAAACTTGATAAGAATCTAGTCACTAAATCCTAAGAAACAAAGGTGTCAAAAAATTCCCTGAAGTTTAAACCTAACGGCTTTATATATCTTTGAGCTAAACAAATATTCTGATCAAATATAAGGATAAGCATTAAGCAAAAATGCATCAACACCCACATCGGGTATCACTTGTGATTGTAATCAGTATTATCTGTGGTGTGCTTAGAGCCACTAATGGGGATTACTTGATAGGTGTAGGTAGTTATGACATGACTGGTCCTGCTGCTGGGGTGAACATGATGGGCTATGCTACTATGGACCAAAGCACTGCCGGTATCCATTTTAGGCTAAGAGCTAGGACATTTGTGGTTGCTGAGAGTTCCCAAGGTCCAAGGTTCGCTTTTGTCAATCTTGATGCTGGCATGGCTTCACAGCTTGTCACTATAAAAGTGCTTGAGAGGCTAAAATCAAGGTACACCAGAGAACCAAAATCTAATCAAGTATATACATTGCGAGTTTGTGACAATGTTACTGTTTGGCTAACAAATATATTAAATTTTTTTCGTAATTTGAAAGTTCGGAGATTTGTACACGGAGGAAAATGTGGCAATCAGTGGCATCCATACTCATGCTGGGCCAGGGGGTTACTTGCAGTATCTAGTTTACTCTATCACTTCTCTTGGTTTTGTGCATCAATCATTTGATGCCATTGTTAACGCAATCGAGCTAAGCATTGTTCAGGCTCACAACAATCTCAATCCTGGTTCAATTTTCATCAACAAAGGTTAGCATTTCTTTGCATAGTGTAATAATCTTATGTAATCAGACTTTCAAATTACCAAAAAATAATATATGTGATTTTGTAGGAGATGTGGAAAATGAGGGAATAAACAGGAGCCCAAGTGCTTATTTGTTAAACCCGGCAGAGGAGAGAGCCCGGTACCCAAACAACGTTGATACCCAAATGACACTGTTGAAGTTTTTTGATGGTGCAAGCAAGAAGAGCATTGGAGCCTTTAGCTGGTACGCAACGCATGGTACTTCCATGAGCAGAAACAACAAGCTCATCAGTGGTGACAACAAAGGTGCAGCTGCTAGATTTTTCGAGGACTGGTTCACTTCTAACGCTAACTCATCCTCCACACCAGTCACCAACTCCTCTAACAGATCGAGTAAGTTCATCAACCAAAGTCTTAGGTAGTCAACTTGTCACATTTTACCTTACCAAAGTGTAGTAACACAAAAAAAAAAAAATTTATTACTTTTTTTTCCATTTTATTAAGTAACATGTTATAATTGATGTATTAAGTTTTTTTCTCTCACCTTCATTATTTCACATCTCTTTTTTTACAATCAATTTTATATATTAAAATGCTAGGCATTTTTTAAATATAGACATTCATGCATCAAATATGGATATTTGTGTAAAATAGTAATGTAAAAAAGTAAAAGAATATTTAGCCTAAGAAAAGAGTTTTACTTCTCTCACATCTATATTTATGTATTAAAATGTAAACATTTTCGCATAAAGTGTGTACATGTGCAAAAAATAGTGGATGCAAAAGGGTGTGAAAGAATATTTAGCCTAAGAAAAAGGGTTTTGATTCTCTCATATATATTATTTCACATCTCTTTTTTCCATTCACTTTTATGTGTTAAAATGTTGACATTTGACATTTTTTAAAAGTAGACATTTCCGCATTAAGTTGAATGTGTGTGTAAAATAGTGGATATAAAAAGAGTTTGAAAAAATATTTAGCCAAGTCTCTCTCATCTACTTTTATTTGTTAAAATGCTAACATTTTTAAGATGTAAACATTCTTGTATCAACTGTGAATATGCGTGTAAAATAGGGATATAAAAAGTATGAAAGAATATTTAGTTAAGAAAAAGGTTTTGATTCTCTCACATTCACCTTTTGTGTTAAAATGTTGACACATTTGAAGTATAAAACATTCTCCAACCAAGTGTGAATACCAGCTCAACAAATTATGAAAAAAGAAAAGATTTTTCTATTATAAAAAAAAAAAAAAAAAAAAAAAAAAAAAAAGGCATTGCTCTTATCTTATAGAAGAACAAGATCTTTTTTTTTGGTTGCTATGAAATCATAATTTCATAATAATCATCATCATGTAACTGTTTCTTCCCTATGTGGGGTTAGACATTAGCACACCGGTAGAGAAAGCTAAAGCAATCAAAGCCACAGGAGGAAAGCCCTGCGGTAACTCAACCAGCCAAGGTTTTAAGGTGAGGAAAAACAATGGGTCACTATTTGTAGGAGCATTTTGCCAATCAAATGTTGGAGATGTGACCCCAAATGTGCTAGGAGCATTTTGCATTGATAGTGGAAAACCCTGTGACTTCAATCATTCCTCCTGCCATGGCAATGATCAGCTCTGTATGGGCCGTGGGCCTGGGTATTGACACTTTAACCTTAATGGGCTTTTGTCTTTCTTGACGCGAGCTCATATTAATGGGTTTGTGATTTTGTGAAACAGATATCCAGATGAAATACTTAGCACATAGATTATAGGGGAGAGGCAGTACCAAAAGGCTGTTGATCTGTTTATTTCTGCTACAGAGGAATTGACAGGGAAGATTGATTATCGCCATGTTTATTTAAATTTTACTAATACTGAAGTTGAATTAGATGGGAACAATGCAGTCAAAACATGTCCTGCAGCACTTGGTCCAGGTTTTGCTGCTGGAACTACAGATGGACCTGGCGCCTTTGGTTTCCAACATGGTGATACAAAGGTCATGATAGTTTTTACTCTCTCTCTCTCTCTCTCTCTCTCTCTCTCTCTACGTTCGATGCTCCAATTTTGTTAACTTTCTTTCAGGTCAGCCCGATGAACCTATGGAGTTTTTCTGGGCATTATGGGACCTATTTTGTATTCAAGCTATAGAGTAGGGTTGGGGGGATTTTTTTTTCTAAATAACCACATCCCTCAAACAATTTCATTAGTTAGCGAGGTTTTGAAATTATTAAGCAATCTAACAAATCAAGTCCTTTGGACTTGATTTTGCTCTTTGAAATCGAGCGAAGAGGAGTCGAGTTTCAGTTTGAAATCGAGCGTTTCACACTTAAGTTCCATGAGGAGACCAGACAAAACCGAAGAAACCCAGAAACTGAAGAACTACATGAAGAAGGCGAAACCAAAGAAGAAAACCCAAAAATCCAGACTAAACAAAGAAGAAACACAAACCAGAAAAGAAAGAAACACAAACCAACTATTCCAGGAGGCGGTGACAACAGCGGCAACGAAGCTCCAGGTGAAGGTTTTCCTCTAATTCGTTGTTTTTTTTTTTTTCCTGGGTCTTTCAATTTGATGATGCTTCATTGTTTTTTCTTGTTTTGGTCTGATGTTCGTTGGCTCTCAGGGAAATCGAGTCGTTGAGAGTTGAGTTCTATGGAAATCGAGTGTTTGTCTTTCAGGGAAATCAAGTCATTAAGAGTCAAGTTCCATGGAAATCGAGTCTCAGTCTCTGGCTCTTAGGGAAATCGAGTCTCTAAGACTCGATTTCCATGGAACTCGACTCTCAACGACTCGATTTAGCACAAAAAAATCGTGTACAATGGACTTGATTTGTTAGATTGCTAAATAGTTACAAAACCTTGCTAACTAATGAAATTGTTTGAGAGATTTGGTTATTTAGAAAAAAAAATCCTGGTTGGGGCAACTCTTACTAGGATAGATCAATCTAATAATCCATACAAAAGATAATATAGGGTAAATTTAGATACAATACTTTAGTACGATACAATAAGTTTTCTAATTAAATTTACATACATAGTTATATTGAATTTAATTATTTTTGAAAAAGAAAACACTATTTGTACTTCATTGGTCATTATAGCCATGTGTTTGAATTTAATAGCAAAATATTCCTAAGTTTTACAGGATAATATAGTTGTTTCTCTTAAGTATCTATTTACTCCAAAAAGTAATGCTACATAATACAAACACCAAAACTTCCACATAAATTGAGTTGGCAGGTTTTTATTGATTCTCATTTAAACTCACTACTAATATCATTTTATTATATCTCATTTACAACTTGTCATCTATGTAGTTGTGAAATGCTTTGTGAAATTTGTTGTACTCTAGAATTTTTTATTTTATTTTTAATATAGATATGATAGAATTTCAATCTTTATTTTTTGCTTCATAATAATTTCCATTTATTATCCGTCAAGAAAATCCTTTAGGGTCACAGGGAGACTCTAATAAGAGAATTTGTTTATTTCGGCCGTCGGGCCTATTGGATCGAATCCCATATATGACTATAATTATTAGTTTGAGTCTCTGAGATGTCCCTTTGTTTGCAGATCAACAAGTTATGGAGAAAGTTGAGAGACTTGTTTAAGGAACCAACCCATTATCAAGTGCAATGCCATATGCATGGGCGGTAAGACAAACTAGTCTGCTACTTATTAAATTTTTTACATATTTATTCTTTCTCATTCATGTTATTAATAACTTTATTATTATTTTTTCTAAGAAACTAAGTTATTTAAAAGTATAATTATATCTAAAAAACAAAACATGTACATAAACTAACAGTGAAAATTAATTGACATTTTAAGTTATTAATTAAAACAAATACATCAATATTTATGAACCTCATGTCATGACAAGGGAAAATATTCAGCATGAAATTAAAGTAGCGCAAATAATTTTTGAAATTAAAAGAAAATTCCAAATAGTTATTGGTTAAGCACCACATTAATTTGGTCCTTAAAATTTATCAAAATTTTCAATTTGATCCCAAGAGTTTGAAAAGTAATAACCGACTCTCTCTTCCCATTACTTTAGTAGTGCTGATGCTGAATAATTTTCCTCCTACTCTCTCTTCCCATTTTAAGAAGCAACACCTTTTTATTCAAAAAACAAATAAATAATAGCTTCACCTTTGTTTTTTAGAGTTAGAAGTCATTCTCTCTCTTTCCCATTTATGTATTAAAAGAAAAATAAAAATTGAGAGAACCATTATTTGGAAGTTTTGTAGTGCTTAAGCTTGAGTGCTTGACTATCACTAGGCTACAAACTCTCAAGAAGGCACACATCACATTATTATTGTTGTTGTTGTTGTTTGGCTTACACATAACACGATAGATTTTCTAATTACTGGTAGGTTTTGTGGATATAATTAAATGCAGCCAGCGATTCTTCCAATTCAAATGCTGAGGTTGGGAAAGCTGATCATACTTTCTGTACCAGGAGGTTAGTTTTTCCATCTAATTATCTTGCACCAAATAAATGACTTTTCTTGTTTGTGTGTGCTTGTGCGAAGGTCATCTAACGTTGGAAAATGACAAATGAAGTACATGAAAATGAAACCTAGAGGAAACCTAAGTACTAGATATGAAGTACTGAGCTCTTGCATGATTTGTATTACTTATTAGGATAAAATCTAAACCAAGCACCAATGACAATCTCTAAGCTATTGAGAATTGCAGAGTTCACAACAATGGCGGGGCGGCGACTAAGGGAGGCAGTTAAGTAGACACTAATAAGTAATGGAAATGGAGAATTCAATAACGACACTGAAGTTATAATAGCCGGCCTCACCAATACTTATTCGCAGTACGTTGCAACTTTCGAAGAATACGGGCAACAACGATACGAGGTAATAAGTGACAACTTCACATGCAAATGCTATGCTTACCATTCTTTGAAGAAAAAAAAAATTTGGGGTTATATAGAAATCTATCCCTAGTGTTTACCTAGACGTGGCAAAACGGACGGGTCAGGTTCAGGTCGGGTCAATCGGGTTTACGGGTCAAATGGGTTGCAGGTCGGGTCGGATCAGGGTGACTCGTATTTTAAATAATTTTTTTTTTTCAATTACAAAAACAAATCAATGACAACCTGTTTAGAGAGAATGAATAAAATCAATTTAGAAAATAAATTGCACTTAATGCCACTTGTTAATATCCTTCCAATTCTAACAGTTTTGAGCATAACAAAAATTATTTATAATCATAAGTTCATGATGGAAAAAGTCTTCAATGTTAATAATTCACTAGCAAAATGCATATAATTACAAATTTACAACTTCAAAAAAAGATAGATCTTAAAACAAATAAAACAAGTAAGCCAGCAAAGTAGCAAACCATCTTAATCAACTTTACTAATGATGCAAAAGTCAATAAAGCTAGTAAATCTGAATATCGGTCCTGCACCAGTATATAGAAAAGCCACCCAGTAGTAGCTAGCAAGACAACTTAATCAACTTTAAAGACCACCAAAATAGAATGGGTGTTAAAGCCACCCAGTAGTAGCTAGTAAGCCAGAGTTTGCTTTTACATTCAAACTCCTTTATTAAAGAAGTATTTGCATACTTAGATCACAAGTAGGGATGACAATTTTTGCCCGACCCGCAGGAACCCGGCCCAGTCCGACCCTAATGGGCCGGGTTTTACCCGGTCCGATTAGGAATAGGGTCGGGTATGGGTTTAAAAAAAAAACCCAAAGCGGGTCCGGGTCGGGTCCGGGTTTTATCAAAAAAATCTGAAACCCGACCCAAAACCCAGCCCAAAACCTGACCCGAATAAAACCTGGTTTCCCAAAAATTACAAAAATACCCCCTATATATAGCTATAATCTAACCCTAAATCCCATTTCTCCTCAGCAGCAGCTCACGCCTCCCTCAGTCCTCACTGCCTCACTTTCCTCTCCCACTCTCACTCACTCACTCTCCTCTCCTCTGACCACCACAACCACAACCAAGCCTCACTCACTCTCCTCTCTTCTCACCACGACAGCCCCAACCAAGCCCAAAAAACCCGTACACTAGCGATGCAGGTGCAGCATCATCCGACGGCCATTTCGCACTCAACATTTCCTTCACCCTTTGATCGAAACCCCTACTGTTCCTCAGTGAATTCGAAGCCACCAAACCCCCAAACAACTTGTCGTTGAAGAACATCTGTTGAACCGCTGTACTATCTCTGCAATTCAACCGAGAAAAGAAGCTGAGAAAATGGGTTGGTTTGTTAGATCTTGGATCCGTTTGGATGGTAAGAAAATAGCCGAGAAAATGTTTTAATTATTTTTATTTAAACATGTATATTCAATGATTTCTGTGTTTGTGATTTTGGGTTTGTTAATTATGTACTGTCTCTACACTTATGTAATTATGTACTGTCTCTGCACTTTTAAGATCAACTTTCCTATTGTATGAAGCAGTCCAATCGTGAGTTTTGATATATTGGATTTTCAGGAGGAAAAAAGAGGAAAGTGTGATTAGATTTTTGTTACTCTGTTTAGGCTTCGATTCTCTTCTTCTTCTTCCTCTCTTTTTTTTTTTTTTTTTTTTTTGGGTTGGGCCCAAATCTGGTTGGCCTAAACGGGGCTCGGCGGGGGCAGGTCCGGGCCCCAAGAAAAAAATCCGTTTAGTAAACGGGTTGAGTCCGGGCCACGAGCTAAGACCCGCAGGTCGGGTCCAAGTATGGAAAAACCCGGCCCGAACTTGACCCGTTGCCATTCCTAATCACAGGACACCACTTCACATGAGGACAATACTTCTATACATACTAGTGCCACAAAAGAGAGTGCCAATGAATCAAGAAATAAATAAACATATCTAACCATTATATATGAATCATGACCTATCCTTATCAATAAGTCTAGCACCAGTACAAAAAGTTCGGATTCTTGCTCTGTAAAAATTTAAATACATAATTAGCATGGAAAATCAAGATATTTAAAATAAATGTTTGATTTTTTTGTAAAAAGGTAAGTAATTCACACACATGATAGCAAACTTGTAAACTTGTAAAAAGTATATTTTAAGTTTATATCACTAATAATATCATTCCCACAAAAGAAAAAAGAAAAAAAAAACTATATGTCATGGACCATATCAAGTTATCAGTTTTTTTTAAGTGCACATGTTCCCGTTGCATCTAAAATAATAGTAAAGTTAGATTACTTAGAAAGATAAACGAAACAAAAAAAGATTTAAAAATAAACATAACATATTAAGTAAAGAAGAATAAGTAAATATTTTATAAGAATTAAACCTCAATCTCAATCTACGCAACATTAGTAGCAGATTCAGCACTGCAAATATCCATACTTGCAGAGGGCAAAGGCACAGGCGCATAGAGAGAAAAGAGTAGAGGGTAGAGGCGGAGAAAAGCTGAAAGGGTAGAGTCGGAGGCGCAACTCAAGCTTTGTGTGAAAGTTAAAGTGAAACTGAAAAAGTGTGGTTTGTGTTTGTCACGTGAGGAATTGAGGAAGCTAAAGGTATATTTGGTAACTGTTTTTTCCCCTTATTTTCTGTTTCCAAAAATAATTTTCTATTTTTGAGACTAAAAAACTTGTTTGGTAACCCAAAATGAACAGAAAACAAAAACTGTTCTCAAAACTCAATTTGTGAAAAAAAACTAAAAACATGCAAAATGTTGTTTTCAGTTTGTAATTTTCAAAAGTCAATGAATAAAAACATTTAATTTAATGAATCTGTCTCATTTAATGAGTTTGTATTAAAGTTCAAATTCTAATAACAACATATTTTAGTATTTTTTATTTTTTTTTCAAAAAACTATCTTTTTAATTTCAACTAACCAAACATGTTTTTGATTTCAAAAATACAAGAAAATTATTTTTTCTTTATATTCTCAAAAACAAATATTTAAAAATAAAAAATAAAAACTATTACCAAACATAACCTAAGCTTGGCATTTTTGTGGTTTGTCAAATGTCACGTTTCACACTTTCACACTTTCACGCGTTTGTGAGTACGTGACTTTGGCTTTGGAGTTGCACTACAGCTAGTCAAATGACTCAAATTGTACGAGATTTTTTTTTCTTTCTTTTTTTAATAGTTTTTTTTTTTTTTTTTTTTTTGATAACCATTTTAATAGTTGTTTTGTCTGAGTTGTCTCATTCTCATGATGCTGTGAAGCTTAGCTCTTTGTGAAGCTCAAATAGTGCCATTGTCTTGTCTTGTCAATTGTTTATATAGTTATATCAATAATCATTTGATTATTAGTTCTTTTACTTTGTGCTCTATGCACTTCGTAACGGGTCGGATCACGAGTTATTCGGGTCGAGTCAGGTTACGGGTTAACTTGTTTTTATTTTGAGTCAAAAAAATTGAATTCGAGTCAGGTATTTTTCGGGTTGGGCCGGGTCGGGTCGGATCAGAAAATTAAAAGACATGTTTTGCTATGTCTGTGTTTACCATGGCATTAGGAATATATGAATTTTAAGTAATCCTTAGGCCTTATCAGTTTTGGGGATATATGCAAAATTTTATTTGGTATATACAGGCTGCCTCGACCCTCTGTGGTCCACACACATTATCAGCATACATCCAAGAATTCAAGAAATTAGCAGAAGCAATGGCAAAAGGAGAAAAGATCATGAAAGGTCCTTCACCACCAGATCTTTTTAAAGCACAACTCAGCCTCCTACCTGACCCTTTTGGAGACTCACCTCCTACCGGATCAAACTTGGGTGACATGAAACAAGACATCATTGTACCCAAAAATGGCACATTCACAAAGGGAGACAAAAGCAAGTGCCACATTTTGGAGTGCAAACCCAAGATATGACCTATTGACAGAAGGCACATTTGCAGTGGTAGAGATGCTTCAAGGGCAGCATTGGACTCCAGTTTATGATGCTGATGATTTCTCTTTGTTTTTTAAGTGGAAAGTAGATGACAGTTACTTGTATAGCATGGCAACCATTGAGTGGGAAATACCAAAGGAAGCTGGCTCCGGGGTATATAGGCTAAGGCACTTTGGTTCGTCTAAGAAAACAAAGGACTCCCCGAACGAGTACTTTACTGGGGCATCTAGTTGATTTGCAGTATCATAAACATTGTCTGAAATAACTGAAATCGTAACTTTAAGTAATGCACGATTTCAGTTATTTTGGGCAGTGTGTGTAAGCACAATATGTAAAATAAACGCAACTAATCATGTGTATCCTTATACTTACATAAAATAATAAGGCATTATTTTGTATATGGTGAGTACAGATTCTATTTCAAGCCGATTCTTTAGGCTTATTTCAATAAAATAAGTTCCATGGTTTTCCCCTAAAAAAAAAAAAAATTAAGAATTGGGTGATAACATTTATTTACAAGGTCTTTGTCAAATAAATAGACACTTATTTAATTTGGGTAAATTAAGAATTGAATAGGTACGTACATGCACAAATAAAACACAACAAAGACACATTTGAAAGACTTATAATCAAGTTTCCTTTTGAGAGAACTCAAGTCATGATCAAAATGAACACATCCAAATGCACGAAGACAAATAGGTCGCTTGTAAAGTTGCACTCATTTATCCATCCAAATCACACATCGGAGTGACTCTCCCGTAAGAAGTAAATCGAAAGCTTTGTTGATGTCATCGAACTGTATTTCATGTGTGACAAATTGATCCAACCGCAGCTCCTGATAGTTATTAAGGAAAAAAAAAATGTTAGGAACAATATGGAAGAACGAAAGCAAAACTTGATGGTTGTCATGTAAACAACAAGTACAAGAAGCAAAATAGCCACCACAAAAATGCAATCCAGGAATAGTTACTTTGCAAGCTAATTAACATGATCAAAACAAAGCTTAATTTTCTAAGGCTTAAATAGACTAGTATCTATTTGATATCATCTTATAAGCTCAGTTTTTAGCTTTTAACTTTAATGTACAGTTTTTAAAATTTTTTTTTCTCGCTTTTTCAAGATGTAAGTATACTTTAGCACACTTTCAGCAAAAAAAAAATTCAGTAAAAAGCTAGATAAGTCATTTCCAAACTATCAAATTAATCACCTTGTTCAAGTAACGTTGAAGGAGTATGGGAATATCAGTTTTAGCTTTAATTCCTCCAAAGATGCATCCCATGATGCTTTTGCCTCCGCAATCAAGAATATCGTGATAATTAAGGCCCAATTCTGATCCAGGTTTGGCCACCCCTATTATTACAGTTTTTCCCCAACCCTGAAGGTAAATAGAAAACAAAAATGATTGTATTAATTAGTGCACGCAACAAGAATAATTATGTACCAAAAAAATAAGTTTAGAGGCACAAAATTTTCCACATGTTGAGGGGGAATAATGTAATTAGTGTTAAGAGTGAAGCTAGGAATACAAGATATTTTATGTCAAATTTTAAAGATAATATAAAAAAAAAAGTAACTAAATAATTTAGTTATTACTACAAAATATTTACAATAAGATATATCAATGAATATGATTAATGAACAATCAATTTGTAAACCTTGTGTAAGAAAATTTGTAATATACCCAATGTTATTCTTTATTTATATTATATTATTAATTTGTCATTAATCATAATTATTGTCACTTCAATTTATGAGTATTTTGTAGTGAATAATAGAGCAAGGGGTTTGTGGCACAATAAACAATTATACACTGTCATCAATCAACAAAATAGCTGCATATAATTTTTCTTGAATATTCCTTCATATAATGTAAATTTAATTGGAATCACAAACTTGTGCTAATGTTAATTTGGGAAATTTCTAGACTAGCATATTGAAATGAGTAATTCTACATACACAAACTATTTCACAAAATTTTGATGTGACTAACTTATTATTGGTTTTCATTTAGGTCTACTATTAATATCACTTTTACAATTACCAATAATCACTCATCACATTAGCAGTTTATAAAAAAAATTGTAAAATAGTTTATATTTCTAGCATTATTCTATTGAAATAACCAATTTCCCTTCCCTTTTAACTATAAATCGTTAAACTCTCATAAATGTGAAAAGTTCACAAGCTTGAACCCATTTGATCATCAATTCAGGAATTATTTTTCTCACAAGTTGATCAGCTGTCTCAGTTCATATAAATATAGATTTGAGAGGTGTGATGCTGGGCTCAGATTTGATACACATACTATGTCTCTGCCATAAATTAAGTCATAAAGCAATCGGACCACACAAGATCTCTAGAATGCAGTGGGTAGCATTGAAAAGAAATTCAGTAAAAGATCATATATCGTGTGCCATGCTTTTGTGTGTGTGTGTGAGAGAGAGAGAGAGAGAGACATTTCTGCAACAGGAATATGCTTCATGCACCATCGATGGCAATCCAATGCATTCAAAGCAATAGTCTGCACCCCCACCAGTCATCTCATTGATCACCTGCAAAATGAGAGAGACAGAAACAGCAACAGATTAAAAAAGAAAAAAAGAAAAAAAAGAGCTAAGCAATTACTGATTTACACCCATCAGCAGTAAAGACTTCTGTCTCACAATTTCAAAATCTATTCCTTTTCACCATTAATTATCATGCGATAATTTGCCAACCCCATCCCTAGCTAGTCCCAACCCCACTGGGTTCTCGAATTTTTTTTAAAGTAGTCATTAAGAAATTTAAATTATAAAAACTCTAATAAAAATAGAACTTGAATATATCAACATCACAAAAAAAAATACACAAATATATGAAATTTTACAATTTCTTTCTACTAATAAAATGAAAATGCAAAAAAAGACTAATGAGAGATAAAATAATAATTAAGAATGTTAAGATGAGAGTAATAAAATAAGAGAGTTTGAATGACGACAGAGAAGAGAAAAATTGAGAGAGAGAGAGAGAGAGAGAGAGAGCAACGTGCAACTATGAGCCGAGCCATGAAGAAGAGTTGAGTTGCTACAACTGCAAAGTCGAGGAGAGCATAGCTGCCAGCACCACCAAGAAAAACTCACAGTCACGATATCTCTCTTAATACCTTTTTTTAAGGAAAAATAAAATTATAGATTTTTTTATGAAATGAATTGAATGAGATGATAAGCGTTTTTTTTTAATGGGTTTTTTGTTGACTATATTGTTCATTTGTCTTTGTTTCATGTTTGGCCTCTTTTTACTGTTGTTATTTGGGGATTTTTGTTCTTGTTGGGTTTAAAAGGTTAAGAATTATGTTGGGGAATTGTTTTTGTTGAACCCAAAATTTTAGGTTCTCGAGTGATGGTGTTTATTTTATTTTTCTTTTTTCTTTTTTAGGCTAAACAAGACATGTCAGTTATTTTTACAAAAAAAAAATGTACATAATTTATTTTTAGCAAGTATAAATGTTTTTTTTTTTTTTGGGGGTGCAAACGTGAACACCCTGGCTTGGACTTGGACTCTAGGAACTGGCACTGCATACCCCAACCAAAAAAGGTTCTTTCTGTTGTAAAAGATGCGGAATCAATCACGGGCTACTACCAAGCCCTGGAGTAATCTGTGAAAGAACTTACATGATACATAACAGAGACAATTCTTGTGCTTACTAGAGGCACAAGTTGAAGCCACCTATAAGCGTATTCACTCCTAGGTTAGTAAGAGTTCATGATCTCAATATTACGAGTAGATAGAAGTATACAACTAAATAATAACAGACCCATTAAACAATCATTGTGTAGGTTAAGAAAAAGACCTGGCTCACAGATTTGTCTCCACACTCTCCTCCATTGACGAAGTCTGTGACTCCGAACATTTTCCCTGATTTAACAACAAAAAACATCATCATATTGACCCAATGCAAAGCTTACTCGTATAGTTAATAGTTTCATTATTACAAAATATTCTCTACGTACACTTCCATAACTTTAATGAACTGTTAGTGATCATTATGAGTTATGACTATAAGTTGACTTGAAAAAAAAAAAAAAAAAAACCTTTGTATTGATCACAGCATATAAAGCAGAATAAAATCTTCTATCCTCTACTTAAAGTGGTCAATAATACGTTACACCAAATATAACTTGTCATATTTTTGTTAGTTTGTAAAAAATATTGTAAAGTAGTTTTTAACTCTAATATTTTCTTACAAAACACTCACCAAGTACATAAAAATCACAAAAGAATGAAAATGATAAAGATACAATTTTTTTTATTTAAAATTACTGATGCAATGAATGGTTATCTGTAAGTAAAAAAATGAAATTAGTGGTAGGCTTGAAAACTAGTGAGAATTGGTTAGATCAATAATCTATAAAAATGTTATAAAATACTTTATAACTATAACATTACTCAGCAAAAAAGTAAACAAGTACTAGGCGATCTGCAGAGATAATTTTATATTTTAGAAAGGGGTGGCGTCTGTTATCTTATTTCATCAAGACATTTTCAGAGTTTCATATGGCCCAAAAAGACAGGTGATCCGCAGAGATAATTTTCTTACCCATTTCAAATTTTTTTGAGTTAAGATCCACACCAATAATTCTAGCAGCGCCACTGAGTCTAGCTCCTTCTGCAACCTAGAAAACCTAATTATATATGAGTTTCTGTAAAGTATCAAAGATGAATGTGGGGAAAACTATGCTTATAATAAGTCTGCAAATTCATACAGCTATTCCAATGGACCCCAACCCAAATATAACAACAGTTGATCCTTCTTCCACATTTGCGATTTTCCAAGCAGCACCAACCCCTGAAAACCCAAGTTATCAATGAGATAAAACCACATCAATGTGCTTTCGGAGTCTAATACTGCACAAGTGTCATCCACAAACGATTAAAATTTGAAAAATGATAACCCCGGTTTCACATCCACCCTTTTATGATTTAGATTAAATAATATTACTATAATTTAAAAAAGATATATACAGAATATAGTGTGAATCCATTTATCAACAAAAACTAAGAAAAATGGGAGGAATCGTTTCTATATGAAATGGAATTATTTTATAGTTCAAATTAAATATTTCGCCTATTTGACCTAATAAGCTCATGCATGATGCATGTATTTGTTAAACTGGCGGATTTAACAATAACTTAATCTCAATAAGGTACCTCTCCCCTAGCTATGGCTGTTTAATTTGCTCGAGTTCCAAATAGTAATTAAAGGAAATGAATCCTTGCAAAATTACCTGTTGATATTCCACAGCTGAGGAGGCATGCCCTACTTGGGGAGATTGAGGGGTCAACTTTTGTTACATGGGCAACGTCTACCACTGTGTACTCCGAAAAACTGGACACACACATAGTGTGATATATAGTCTCTCCATTGAGGCTAGTGAATCTGGTGCCCTGATCATATCTAGGCATATAAGGTGTTATTTTGAAAGGCAATTTTGTACAAATGTTGCTCTTCTTTGATCTGCAACCATCACATTCTCCACAATCTGAGACGAATATAGGGATGACAGTGTCTCCTACAGCTACTTCATGAACACCCTCCCCAACACTTTCCACAACCCTACAACACATAAAAGAAATTGGGTTGGAAATCATTGCAACAAACCCCAAAATATTGCATATCATAGAACTAATGTAAAACTAACCCAATAGCTTCGTGACCTAAAACTCTTGGATATATTCCAGGCAAATCCTTCAAACCAAAAAAAAAAAAAAAAGCATTAGTGTCAAAAAATTTTCAAGAATTTATTATGCTCATGAAAGTAAAAGTTTAAAGAATATATATGGTTTGAAATAACAACCTTCAAAACCCATAAACCGATATCGGTGTGACATAGGGAGCTGCATATGACTTTAATCCGGACCTCACGAGGCATTGGCGGTGCCACCATGATCTCCTCCATCACTAGTGGCTCATTTGGTGCGCGACTAACAGCAGCTATATAGTAAACATATTGAACGTTAACAAATCATTTTCACACACTTACAAGAAAGTTCAGGAAGCACAATTCATATCATGCAAAAAAAATAAATAAATAAAGGAATTCCCGAAGAGTTACCTTTGCATCTAATTGGCTTCCCTTTAGTTGACATGTTCTCACCCATGCTGACAAATTAAACTCTCTCTCTCTCTGTGTGACAAAGGACAATGTAAGACTCGTGAGATGTAGTTGGTGGTGAGCGAGAATGTGAAGTTTTTATAAGATGGCTAGGGATGCCAGTGGTAGTGAATGTGATTTCATGTAGGTTTAAAAATAGATTTGGCGTGATAGTTTTCAGAAACAACTTTATTACTATTAAAAGATTGATTAAATTGGAACATATACATTCTTTTAGATTTAAGATAATAACCGAACTGTGTGTTTGACAAATTAAGGCTGTAATATCTTAAATTGAAGCCTGCCTGTTCAGGTCAATGGGTTTTTAATTAAGGGATAACAGATTACAATCAGAGTGCTTAGGATAACTGTTCGATGATGGAGTTCTTGAAATCTTATCTATAAATGGATTAGAAGCTAAATAAAGTTATTCGGATAAGGGTTAAGGAAGATGGGAAAAAACAAACACAATTTGAAGGAGAGATAAGAGACAAGGAATGAAAATATTTTGTTGAAGATTCCATTTTATGTTTCACTAATAAAGTAATAATAGCTTGTCACATGTTTTTTTTTTTTCCTTTAATAAATAAGGTTCAAATTAAGGAAAAAAATTAAACACGTTAGTATAATTTGTGGAGCAGGTGAGACCAATTTGTCTTGTGCATTAGCTAGTGCATTTACCTTTTAATGTATAACAGTGTAAGAAGAGAGAAATTAAAAAGTGAAAATGTGGGAAAAAAAAAAATTAAAAGTTTAATGGCTGAGATTAAAAATAAACTTTTTAAGTTTCAATCTCAAAATATTATTGCATGCCTATTGCACCGGATCTAAGTCACAAAATTTTTATTCAAAGAAAGATAGGACGAAAGAGGACTTATAGGGATTCGGGAAGTCATTTTACAATACCCACAATTTTCTTTTTCGAGATGTTGCACCCACATAACCCTAGCTGTCCATTTGTGTTTGCTAGACCCATTACTTATTGAGTAATGCTATAGGCACAAACTATTTTACAAATATTTTACAAACTGCTGATGTGACATACTCCACGTCAACTTTTTAAAAACCAAAATACCACATCAGATATTAACAAAGAAAATTAATAAAAGAAAAAAGAAACCCAAATTTGTTTTGCTTCTAAACTCTCTCTGCGCCTCCCTCTCTTCCAAAACCCAAGCCTCACACTCTGACTAATGCCTCCGAAGTAAAAAAATTTTAAAATAAAATTGTCCCATAAAATTCTGTCAAATGGGATTGCAACACTTTAAAAATAAAATTGTCACATTACAGAAAACAACAAACTTATTCGTTGAATATGAATGAATAATCACTAATACCACTTGCAATAATTTCACTACTGAATCTCTTTGAGTGACGAAATTATATGCTTACCTACCAAATTGATTTGTAATCATATAATATATATAATTTCCTTGTTTCTATAGAATGAGTACTTTTTGAATGGCAGAATGTTGGCCTGTTTGACTGCGAATGGGTTTAGGAAGAGAGGGAGGCGTCGTACATTTAAGGCAGAGAGGGAGGCGCAAAGAGAGGGTTTAGAAGCAAAACAAATCTGGGTTTCTTTTTTCTTTTATTATTTTTATTTGTTAATATCTGATGTGGTATTTTAGTTTTTAAAAAGTTGAGGTGGAGCATGCCACATCAGCAGTTTGTAAAATATTTGTAGAATAGTTTGTGCCTGTAGCATTACTCTTACTTATTTAACTGGTCAATCTCTAAACACAAAAAAAATACATAATCTCTCTATCATTTATTAGAGTAAATAAACTATAAGTCATGCTTTAATGCAACTTTTCCTTTTTGCTTATTTAAAACATATCTTTTTTGTTTTTCTTTTTTAAACACGTTGATGGTAAAAACTAAAAACTAAAAAGGACCAAAATAGCAGTGACTACACCATATTGAACAGTAAACTGTAACAAGGTTATACATAAAATTAACTTTGCTTACCTCCATTGGTAACTCACACCTGATCTGAATAAAAAAACTGTGTTTGGTATTTTTTTTTCAGTATGCAACAGTATATTGTCCTTTTGGTTTTTAGATTATTCATGTTTGGCTCTAAAAGAAAGATTGCATAACAGATTGTAACTAAGATGTTGGCTAAAGAGAAAGGAAAAGAGGTAGTGTATCTGTTCGAGTGAGAACGTATATATATTAAGGTTTGAAGTAGTTTTTTTTACCCACAAAATAAAAAAGAAAGAGGGGAGTATGTAGTGAAGTAGAAGCAAACAACTAAATCCAAAAATTAAAACACAAAAGACATAAAATATGTCTAACAAAGAGAATCCAAATCCACTAAGTTTGTGAGTTTCAGTTAGCTCAATTGGTAAAAAAATTTATTGTCGAATAATATATTTAAAGTTTAATTCTCACTTATACCAAAAACCAGTTGATGTGTTGTTATGATAATAAAAAGTAAACATTATGAGTGGATGTCATAAGCTGAAACTATCTCAAAAAAAAAAATCCACAAGTTTAACCTATCAAACACTCAGATTTAAAAATTAAGAATAATAGTCGTTTACATACCGATGAGAGAGAGAGAGGAAAAAAAAGATCAAAAGTTGACAAATGCCATGAATCAAGATTGGTTCATGAAAGTGTGTTATCAATATTGTGAACATAACATTTCTCAATAATTAACAAAGAGAAATATTATGTCAATAATATTTTTAAAACAAATCTTAAGTGATATATTAATTTTATTTTTGTAGTATAATTTTAGGAAATAAAATAAAATAACTCATTTAGAAAAAGTCTACCGTGCACATGGCATAATTGTAAGAATGGAAAGGAAATTTAATAAGTACTAATTTAGAAAAATTAAATGTAATTGTGAGTATTTTTCGACAAATATAATTATGAGTAGTTTAAGAACAAAATAAAGGCATTCACTTTTTTTTTTTTTTTTTTTGAGAAGAAAAGGCATTCATATTTAATATCCATTAACATAAAGTAAGATAAGACATTAATTTCGACCTATATCCAAGTGCTGCAAGTAACGTAGGAAAAATGGTAAGTACCCGAATGGTCATCAAAATTGGTGGGAAAAGTAATAAAGTAAAGCTCACAAATAAATGCATTTACTTCTTTCCGCATTTAGTAACCCTTCACACCTAGCATTGGGGAACAAAGCAGTCCATGAAGAAATTAATTAAGCCGACAGGTGAAGAGCTGGAAAGAGCGCTTCAAAGAAAATTCCATGAGCACTAGATGATTATTGATGAGTATCGGTAAAACGGTCGTCCATTTACAAGGACGACCATAAAGCACATCTAAGTTAGGATAACTCCCACGAGCAAGCAATGAAAGGTCGTTTATATAAAAGGACGAGCCTATGCACATTAAAGTTAGAAATTAACTCCATCAGGCTAGCCAACAACAAGTAAATGCGCCGAAAAGGTTACAAAAGCTTTGATGAGTCAACGGTCATGCATTACACATTAAAATGAATCTTCATTGCCATTAAATGCTATAATTCATTCAGGTGAAAACGCACAGAAAAGCATTAATGGGCATAAATGACCAACCAGAAAGCAAGCTATATAAAGCTAGCCAACCCAGGTGAGTTTTTTTTTCATGAAAAACAGAAGATATTGCAATTATCCTATCAATTCAGAAGATAAGTCTCATGACGACAATAAGGATGATGGACGAGACCATCCAAAACAGGCCATAGGGGAAATAAGGATGATAACTGGCGGACCAGTATCAAGAGGATGAGGCAAGTCCTTGAGGAGGGCCTATCAGAGACATATTAACAGTGTCCACGTCAAGCATCCCTCAGCAAAATATCGTCGGTCAGAGAATGACGACATAACTTTCTCTGAGCAAGACGCAAATGAGGTCAAGCAGCCTCATGACGACCCACCCGTTAACATGCTGGAAATCGAAGGCTTCAACACAAGAAAGGTATTAATTGATAATGGGAGCTCGGCGAACATCATGTACATGACGGCATACCAGCAGCTGAGGTTGGACCCTAAACGGCTTCGACCTTTCAAGTCACTTTTGGTCTGTTTCAGTGGAGACCGTATCTATCCGAAATGCATCATCTCATTATCAGTCACAGCAGGGACATATCTAGCTCAGGTAACAAAACAGGTGGATTTTTTTATTGTCGATTGTCCATCATCATACAATGTGATCCTTGGATGACCAACATTAAATCGACTCAAAGCTACAACCTCGACCTATTGCCTCAAGGTGAAATTCCGAACCCCACATGGGATTGGAGAAATGCGCGGAGACCAGCTACTACCTTGAGAATGTTATCAGGCAATATTAGCTTCCAAAGAAAATCATGTCTGGATGGTCGAGAAGGAGCTTGAGAAGCCTGCCAAGGATCTGGAAGATGTGAAGCTAGTAGAGGGAGATCCTTCCAAAGTCACGAAGGTTAAAGGAGGACTTGAACCACCAATGAAAGAAGAAATAGTGGAGTTCCCGAAAAAGAATCTAGATATTTTCGTCTCGACCCATGAGGATATGCCAGGCATAGACAATAAGGTGATAGAGCACCGGTTAAATGCCGACCCAACAAAAAAGCCCATCCAACAAAAACGAAGGGTTTTCGCTCCAGAAAGGAATAGGGTCATCATGGAAGAAGTGGAGAAGCTCTTAACTGCCATTTTTATCTGAGAAGTCTTTTATCCTGGGTGGCTTGCCAATGTCGTCATGGTTAAGAAGTCCAATGAAAAATGGCGAATGTGCATTAATTTTATAGACCTCAACCACGCCTGCTCGAAAGACAGCTTCCCTCTTCCCAGAATTGACCAACTCGTGGATTTTACAACTGGTCATGAATTGCTAACTTTCATGGATGCGTTTTCAGGCTATAACCAAATAAGCATTAACAAGGAAGATCAGGAGAAAACGGCCTTTGTCACTAGCCAAGGGTTGTACTGCTACAAAGTCATGTCGTTCGGCTTGAAAAATGCAGGAGCTACCTACCAGAGTCTGGTGAATCACATGTTCAGCAAACAGATTAGACGACATGCTCATCAAAAGCAAAAAGGTAGAGTCACACCTGGACAATCTCAAAGAAACTTTTGACACTCTGAGGAACTATCAGATGAGACTAAACCCGGCAAAGTGTGTATTTGGGGTCTCGTTAGGCAAGTTTTTGGGGTTCATGGTTTCCCAACGAGGAATCAAGGCCAACCCGGAGAAAGTTAGGGCCATACTCGACATGACCTCGCCAAGAAGTGTGAAGGAAGTACAAAGGCTGACTGGACGAATCGTAGCCCTGAACAGGTTCGTCTCTAGGGCCACAAATAAGTTCCTTCCATTTTTTAAGACTCTAAAGCAGGCTTTCCAATGGACAGAAAAGTGTGAAGTAGCTTTCTAGGCCCTCAAGGAATATTTGTCCAAACCGCCACTCCTGAGTCCGTCCATCGAAGGAGAAGACCTTTTCCTTTACTTGGCTGTATCACAAACAATCGTGAGCTCAGCACTGATCCGTGAAGAGCTCAAGATTCAGAGGCCGGTTTATTATACAAGCCAGGCCTTTTAGGGCGCAGAGGCGAGATACCCGATGATAGAGAAGATGGCTTTTGCTCTAATTGTCGCATCCAGGAAGTTTTGTCTATACTTCCAAGCTCATACCATCTTTGTCATGACGAACCAACCCATTCGGAAAGCCATGAGCAGGCCAGATGCTACAGGGAGAATGGTTCAATGGGCTGTGCAGTTGAGTCAATTTGATATCAACTACAAACCACGAACGACTATTAAAGCTTAGGCATTAGCTGACTTCGTCGCTGAGTTCACCATGACAGATCAAGACCCAGAAGCAGATTATTGGACGGTATATGCAGATGGGACGTCAGTCGCAGGTGTTGGAGGTGTAGGTGTGATCCTTTTATCTCCTGAGAAAGACATCCTCAAGTACGGGGTCCAGCTTCAGTTTCCAGCAACAAACAATGAAGCGGAATATAAAGCAGTACTTACAGGTCTGAGAGTCACAAAAATCTTGGGGGTTAGAAACCTAAAGTTGAATTCAAATTCAAAGCTGGTGGTGGGGAAGATAACCAAGGAGTATGAAGTGAAGGAAGACAGAATGAAAAGGTACTTAAAACTGACCAGTCAGTTAGTTTTTAATTTTGATGATGTCGGGATTACTCAAGTACCAAGGGAGGAGAATTTCAAAGCGGACGAAGTGGCTAGACTTGTCTCATCCAACAACGATATAGGACAACCCGGACTATACATAGAGGTGCAAAGCCTTCCAAGCATAGGAGGGTTGGATGTAATCTATGTTCAGTCCAAAGGTAGCTGGATGGACCCAATAATCACTTACATCAAAGATGGCACACTCCCACCAAACCCTTCAGAGGCCAAGAAGATCAAAGTAAGGTCGTCCAAATTCACAATCTTGAATGACGAGCTGTACAAAAGGGGGTTTTCCCAACCCTGCTTGAAATGCCTAGACTTTAAGGATGCCGCATTTGTGCTGAGTGAAATCCACGAAGGTGTTTGTGGAAATCATTCAAGCCCACGATCACTTGTGGGGAAAGTGGTCCGAGCAGGATATTTCTGGCCAACCATGCAGAAGGATGTAGCCCAGGTCGTCTAGAGGTGTGACAAATGCTAGCGGTTTGGAAATGTGCAACACGTTCCAGCGGAGCACATGACGAACATTTCGTCTCCATGGCCATTCTCGACGTAGGGAATTGACACTATAGGTCCTTTACCACCAGGTAAAAAGCAAGTCAAAATTTTAGTCGTCGCTATTGATTATTTCACGAAGTTGGTGGAAACAGAACCTTTGGTAGTAATCATAGAAGCCAAGATACAGCACTTCATCTGGAAGAACATCGTCTGTCAATTCGGGATTCTAAGGGTGATTATCTCTGACAACGAACGACAGTTTGACAGTAGCAAGTTCAGAGATTTCTGTAAGGAGCTGGGGATCAGAAATCATTATTCCTCCTTCGGACACCCACAAGCCAACGGCCAAATCGAAGTCATAAATCGAACTTTGCTTAAGCTAATCAAAGCTCGACTTGAGGGGGCAAAATGAGTATGGCCTGAAGAGCTTCCAGGAGTCCTATAGGCCTATAGGATGACTGCAAGAACGCCGACACGAGAAACGCCCTTGAAATTAGCATTTGGAACCGAAGCAGTGATTCCTGTCGAAGTTAGGATGTCAAGCCTCAGACGGACATGTTATGACGAACACAGCAACGACGAGGGACTGAAACTCGCTCTGGATTACTTACCCGAGGTCAGGGAGGACGTGGCTCAAAGGATGGCTCTATACCATGAAAGGATGACAAAGTCTCACAATCAAAGGGTGAAACTGAAAAGATTCAATCCTGGAGACATGGTCCTATGAAAGGTTTCACAAGCCACCAAATATCCAACCCAAGGAAAGCTAGGCCCAAATTGGGAAGGTCCATACAAGGTCGTCCGTTATTCAAGAAGGGGGAGCTATTACTTAAAAGATATGAACGGAAAACCTTTACCTCATCCTTGGTATGCAGAACACCTCAAGAAGTATAATTAGTGAAGGAACTAACACTCAACATCAATAAGTTCCAGTACCTAGAATACCCCGTCTTATTCACCGACAGATAAGCGAGATTTTATTGTTTTCATGCATAAGTTTTACTTTCAGCATTTTCCATTTTTTGTTAAGTATAATCCTTGTAATACTTTTTATAAGCAAGGATGAATAAAGCAAATAAGGCATCTCCAAAGCCATTTCTTTCCAAACGACCAGATCTCAAACATTTTGCGATGAAAAACTCCTTCCACCAAAGCGACGAGTTTAAAACACAGCATCAATGATAAAAACTCCGTCAACAGAATGATGAGTTTAAATCATAATCTCAATGATAAAAACTTTGTCAACAAAATGACGAGTTTAAATCATGACATCCATGATAAAAACTCCATCCACTAAGTGACAAGTTTAAATCATAACCTCCATGATAAAAACTCCGTCCACAAAGGGACAAGTTTAAATCATAAACTTTCATGATAAAAACTCCATCCAAAAAGCGACAAGTTTAAATCATAACTTTCATGATAAAAACTTCGTCCACAAAACGACGAATTTAACTTATGACTTCTATGATAAAAATTCCGTCTACAAAACGACGGGTTTAAATCATAACTTCTATGATAAAAACTTCGTCTGCGAAATGACGAGTTTAAATCATAGCACCTGCAAAACGAAAAATTTAAATCATAATATCAGTGGCAAAAACTTTGTCTATAAAATGGCGATTAAAGTCATATCATTCGTGTCAAAAACTCTATCCGCTAGTGATGAAGTTCCCAAACATGACGAAGGCTTTACTTAGGAAAATGAGTAAAAACGTATATGCACGTGTATATGTATAAAATTCTATGCATTCATAAATGCAAATTACCACCCTACCAACAAAAAGTTCCTCCTGTTCAACAAAGTTCAACACAAAAAGCTTGATTGGAAGGCAAATTCAAGGGGAATTGTAGAATCTCTAAACAAGATAAGCAGTTAAGCAAAAGCCTCAAAACCAAGAGGAAACAAGTGTTTTGAGATAAGCAGTTAAATAAAAGCCTCAAAACCAAGAGGCAATAGGTGTTCAAGAATAAGGTTAAAAGCCCTAAAACAAGGGGGCAGCCAATGTTTTCCAAAAAGAGAAAAGATAAAACAAGAGATCATTTAGCAGCAGGAGTAACAACCCCGTCTTTCTTGCTTGGGTCTGAACTCCTAACTAAAGCAACGTCCACTCCTCCAATGGCAGCAGCAGCATCTGTTTCCTCCAACTCCTTAGCTTCATTAGCTAGAATCTCGATATCAATTTTTTCGAAGTTGAGGGTGGAAAAATCAACCGCCAAGCTATGATGTTTCATCTATGTAGGAGTTCAAAGCCCTTGAAATATTGAATAAACTGAAGATCGGAAAACCGTTCGGACTTCATGAATTGATCAACAACCTTCTCTCGCTCGACACTGGTCCTCAACAGAACGGCTTGAACCTCCTCATCTTTCGGAACGACGAGCATCTTCTCCACCTTCAAAGCTTCATTTAGTTTTTTGATCTTCTCTTTCGCCCTGTTGACTTCATCCATGGCCTCAATTAGGTCCTTTCTCAGCTTCAAGCTCTCTGCTTCGACAGATTCAAGTTTGGAATTGACTACCACCACTTTTTCTTCAATCCCAAGGTAATCAGTAGTCAAGCGTAAGGATTCACCAAGAACCTGGACGAGACATCCCAAAATCAGAATACAGGACATACCAAATTAAATGAAGGAAAAATGGGAAAAACCCATACTTGCACCAGCTTATGGATATGGCAGCTGACTAGTTCATGAGACGGGACAGACGACAAGCCTTTAAGCTCATCGTCCATGATCACGTTATGGGCTCGTCCAAGGGCGGTTGCAGGGTTGTCCCAAACGCTTTTCCTAATCTTGCCTTTTCCCTTACTGCGAGTAATGGGTGGAGTCGAAGCTGTCACTTCAATAGACGGAGTTAGGGAAGACGGAATCTGAACGGGCAAAGAAACCACTACCTCGCCCTTCTCATCATTCAATTTTCGCCTCTTCGGGTCTGAAGCGAGTTGAGAAAAGGGTTCATTCTTCATCCCCCTAATACATGCATACTTTTCCTAACTGTACCGCGTGGCCATCTCTGACCAAAAAAAAAATTGTAAGATAAAGAGAAAAAGAAAGACAGGAAGCCACAAGAATAAGACGACTTACTTTTTTCATCTTGACGGATCTTTTCCAAGACATATTTGGAAGGTTCGGGTCCAAGGCAACAGGCGAACAAATGACGAGGATTGATCAAGTAGTAAAAATCTTCAATCTTTCGAGCAAAGGCAAGGGTAGCCTGAATCTGTCCGTAATTTGGACCCTCTAAGTCTAAACGATTAGAAACTGCAAAACAAGAAGATAAAACAAGTCATACAAGCACAGATTAGAAGAAGAATTTAGGAAAGCAACAAAAGTACGCACCAAGGGGTGGAACTTCCCATTTTTGCAACAACCTTGGGACTTCACCCCAAATGTTGTCGGACATGGTTTCCCAACCAGTTCTAGAGATGAAAAAATATCGTGATTTACTGTCACAAAAAGAGGAAGGATACCCAGAAATAACCCTAGACTTCCAATCCCAGGGTAAAAGTTCAAAATACCCATAATGGGTAGATGGCTTCAAACGATACAAATGTAAGAACTCATTCAGGGTTATCGTGTCCCCTTCACAGGCAGACATCCAAATTGACATACAACTCACTATTGTCCTCCAAGTGTTAGGGACGAGCTAACCAGGGGCAATTTGCAGATGAAAGAGAAGTTTCATAATAAAAGGATGTAGGGGAAAATGAAGACCGCACAGAAAGGCGGCCTCATAAAAACACACCTCACTATGGGCAAAAGTGCAAGCCTTTTCGCTAGGATAAGGCAAACGAAGGACAGTACCTTTGGAAACTGGAACCTCTTTCTCAAGCCCTTAAAATGTTTTTCTTTCAAAGAGCAAGACTCGAAAAGAGCATGCAAAGGAGGAAAGGAGGAAGACGAAGGTAGCTTTGACACGGTCGTGTCAGCTTCTTTACCTAGGGATTCTACGTTTGTTGACAACCCTGTTTCCAATTCACTCAACCTGACATCATCCTCCCTATATTCTACGGTAGCCATCATCAAATGATGCTCTATCAAAGAACGGCGGATCAACGGGTGAAGGGTGAGCAAAACGGGTTAGAAGGAAGTGAAACGAGACACAAACAGACCAGCCTGGGGACGCCGACCAAAAGAATACTCAAGGTAAACCCCTAACCTAGCAAAGAAAAAGGAAATCGAGGGACACTCTCGCTTGACAAAATCAAAACCAGCCATCAAAACATAGAGAAGGAGACCTTACCAGGAAAATTTGAAGTGTGGAAACTCCTCAGTACTTTGAATTGCAGACCAAATAGGGCGGAGGAAGAGGAACAATTTTTCTAAGAAAGGGAAATCTGAAATTAAAGTGCGCCAAAATCTAGCGGTTTCTCACACACCACGAATAGAGAAGAAACACATGTCTTTTGCTTGGAGAAGTAGTTATTTCACATTTATGATGGAAGGGAGGTATCAGAAAATGAGAAGATGCAAACCGTCACAACTAATCACATTCCTATGCTCATCCAAAACCTTGACGACAAAGGAATAAGGGGGCAACTGACGAGTATCGGTAAAATGGTTGTCCATTTACAAGGATGACCATAAAGCACATCTAAGTTAAGATAACTCCCATGAGCAAGCAATGAAAGGCCGTTTGTATGAAAGGACGAGCCTATGCACATTAAAGTCAGAAATTAACTCCATCAAGCCAGCCAACAACAAGTAAATGCGCCAGAAAGGTTACAAGAGCTTTGACGAGCCAATGGTCATGCGTTACACATTAAAGAGAATCTTCATTACCATTAAATGCTATGATTCATTCAGGCGAAAACACCCAGAAGAGCATTAACGGGCATAAATGACCAACCAGAAAGCAAGCTATATAAAGCTAGCCAACCCAGGTGAGTTTTTTTTTTTTTTTTTTTTTCATGAAAAACAAAAGATACTGCAATTATCCTATCAATTTAGAGCAATAATTTGACTTAGGCATCAGAGTGTCCATAGTTGGCACCACGCCGGTGATCTTTCTTTTCTATTTCTTGTCTTTTCAACAAGTATCGCAGTTCGTCGACGAGAAGCATACTGACGAGGTCATAGTTGAGCTTCATCAATTATGTCCAAGAATCATCACATGCCACCTTCATCTATAGTTTCAGTCACTCATTGGAATAATCCAACAAGGGAGAGAACAAAGAGAAATTGTGATGCAGCTGTGGGAAAATTTGAGTCAGCTATTGCCATGATTACCAGAGATTGGAGAGGGAATTTGGTGTTTGCTTGTTCCATCAAAGTGAACACCAACATCCTTGTCCAAGTTGAGGCTGAGGCACTTAGATGGACTATTTTTACTACCATGAATCATAAACTTATCAATGTAAGTTTTGAAAGTGACTGTCAAGTTTGCATCCAAAGTCTGACTTCCTCCACCAATTCTATTCCATGGAGAGTTAGTAATATTTTGCAGGAAACTAAGTATTTAGCTAGTTTAGTTCCTTCTTCTTTTAATTGGGTTCCTAGAAAGGCTAACAAGACTGCTCATGTTCTCAGCCATTAGTCACTTTCAAATAGATTTTTTTAGCTTCTTTGATTCTAATTCAACTTCTCCTTATGTTCAAGATGTAATTAAGGAAGATGCTCAGTTTGTATCTTGTTTCTGTTAATAAAAGTTTTTATTCTCGGCAAAAAAAAAAATGGCAATAGATTTGACGGGAATATTGACATGGACAAATTACATTGTAAAGAGTGTCCGAACAATCTTATACGTGAGAAACCTTACGTCCACAATATTTTCACAACAAATTTTAAGTAACATGTTGTTATTAGCTGTTACTAGGGAAAAAAAAAAGTAACTTCAATTTTGAGTTAAATTAGAATTAATAAAAACTTACCACTTATGATTTGTGGGCACATATCAGCGTGTGTAGAATAAACTAAAAGTCCTTCTAAAAAATAAAAATAAAAATTCTAAAACAACACATGACAGAGCTTAGGTCTTTTTGTAACTATATACAATATTAGATTAGATTAAATTATTACTTTTCTTTTTCATATTAATTAGATTGTGATAAGTTCAAACAACTATGTCAAATCTGAATGTATGTCGTTACATGCACTATTTTATATAACAATAAACTCTGTGACATCTATTAATTAATAACTTACATTATTTTGAACAATAATTTAAAGGTTTTCTAGCATTTTTGATAGACTATGACATGAAGTTTCTCTTCTCTAGGGTTAGAGGGTGCTCCTTCTTCTCCTAGGTCATAGAATTCGCAGTCCTTTCTTTGAATGAGTTTTTTCGTCCTTTTGGTAACAGTGTTACCTTAGGTTTTGTGGGTTTTTTTTCGTGGGGATTGGGAAACACTCTTAGCAATGGATGACCTCACTAAAGCATGGAGTTGTCTAACTCTTACAGATCATGAAGGGGATGATCTCCGTAAATCAACATCTTTTTCATACCGTTGTAGCACCACAAGGTGTTTATCGAAACTCCATGGCTCTGTCGCTAAGATTTTTTCCATCTCCTCTTGATTGTCAAAGGTGAATAACACGAAGTGATCATCCTTCTTTTTAACCTTGAAACCGTTTCTCGATCTCCATATTGAGTTGAACGTCTTCGCTATAGCTTCAATGTTCAAAGCCCGTTTGGTCAAAAACTTTGCTGCAAGAGTGAACTTTGGTGCTGCCTCTTCTTCATATGAATTTTAACATGGCAAATTTTTGGGTTCAAGTACATGATATACCGGTCAGATTCAGAACTCAAAAGATAGCAGAAAAAATTTGTGAGACTATAGGAACAGTTAGCAGGTCAGCAGATAACACAGAGACAGAAAGAGATGGGTTCACCAGGGTTCGAGTCATGGTTGATATATCCAAACCGTTATGTCGTGGACGTGTCATCTCACTCGAAAACGGCAGAGAGTTATGGGTATCTTTCAAATACGAACGCCTTCCCAACCTTTACTACTGGTGTGGCTGCCTCACACATGCTGATAAAGATTGTGATCTTTGAATTGACAGTGAAGGTACTTTATAGTTAGAAACTCAACAATATGGTTCATGGATACATGCTCAGCCTTTCACTCGAACTCGAAAGAATGTGGTCATAGTCCCTGGATTCTACTCCAACAAAAGCAACCCGACCAAGGCAGCACCTCCAAAACAAAGTAGGAAACCGCCAGTGGTGGTGGTCCGTAAAGGGGGTCCGTCGCCTGAGATTGTATGGCCAGAAAAAGAAAGAGAAAGGCATTCATGTTGCACGGATTCTACTCCAGATATTCAAGAAGAAGATCAGTTGCCTCCAAATCAAAATCCCACAGTCCAACTATATCCAAATATAGCAAACCTGGTATTTATGGCAGAGAAACAATCTGATGAACTGTTTGAAGAGCAAATCCAGGATATTGACCGAGACCTATGCAAGTTTGATGCTAACAGGGAGACCTTTCGAAAAAATCAAGGGGAAAATAATAAGGAAAATATTTTGGAAAGGTTGACAATTAAGGAGGGAGGCTTTCCAGCAAAAGTGTACTCACATGCACACACCTCCCCTCCCCTAAAGGGTGGTCCAGAATCAGTATTAGCTAATATTACAAACTTTCCAGAACTTAATACAAGAAGATGGAAAAGAATCATCAGGGCAGAGACAGAGTCAGATACTGTAATGGAAGATGCAGTGGGGGAAAAAAGGAGTGGCGAAGAGAAGGATCAATCAGACTTACTGAAAAAAAAGAAAACTAGTTTCTCGGGTGGATGAAGTAGTAACAAATATATTGGCGGAGGCTAGTTCCCAGCCTCGCTAGATCTAATGAGTCTCTTATGTTGGAACTGTCGGGGGCTTGGGAACCAACGAACAGAAAATCAGCTCGTAGATATGGTGCGGGCAAAAGATCCCTCCGTTGTGTTTATAGCCGAAACATGGACGGATGAAGTAAGGCTAGTTTTAGTTCAAGATAAAATGAAGTTCAAACATAAATTTGTGGCTCCGAGAAGAAATAAGGTGGGTGGATTGGTAATTTTTTGGAAAGAGGATTTGGACTTAAACATTGAAACCTTCTCAAAAAATCATATAGATACAACAGTGAATAAGAATAAGGATGATGAATGGAGATTTACAGGCTTTTATGGAGAATCGGACACACAGAATAGACATGAGGCATGGACTCGTTTGAAGAATCTGAAATCAAGGGGGTCTGCACCTTGGATTTGTGCGAGATATTTTAATGAGATAACAAAACAATCAGAGAAAAGGGGTGGTAGAATTCGGCCACATAGGCAGATGCAAGCACTTAGAAAGGTGCTTGATGAATGCAGCTTTATTGACTTGGGGTTTGTGGGATCAGAATTTACATGGCATAAACATTTTGCAGGTTATACAGTGTGGGAGCGCCTTGATAAAGCTGTGGCAACTTCGGATTGGCTGTCTTTATTTTCGAACACCAAAATTTATCATATGGAGGCAGATGCACCTGATCATAGACCTATTTTGATTGTGCCGAATGGGATGGATTGTTCACAACAGAGGCCGTTCAGATTTGAACAGATGTGGCTAACTGAACAAGGCTGCACGGACACAGTACAAGCTATGTGGCAGCGGTACAGTGGGGAAAGTGAGGATTTAAAGGTAATACAAAAGGTGGATGAGTGTGGGAAAGAGCTGACCAAATGGAGTAAAAATAATTTCAAAAATGTGAGAAAAGAATTGGAAAAAACAAGAAAATTATTGGCAAAAATTGAGTTGTTTGCGATGAATGGGGGCAGCAACAAAAGAATGAAATACCTGGAAAAACAAATCCTCACACTCCTTGATCGTGAGGCAAAAATGTGGGCACAAAGATCAAAAGTGCAATGGCTTCGTGATGGTGACAAAAACACTCGCTTCTTCCATAGTAAAGCAACTCAGAGGAGAAGAAGAAATTACATCAAAGGGTTATATGATGAAAATGGTCAATGGTGCACTCACCCAAGCCGTGTAACTGATACTGTTGTGCAGTTTTATCAAACACTCTTTACGTATTGTGAACCCGTGGACTTTGAGGAGATTTTGGAGGAACTACCTACAAATTTTACATAAGACATGAATGTGGAGTTGCTAAAAGAGTTTACTACAGATGAGGTTGAAAATGCTTTAAAACAGATGGCACCTTTAAAATCACCTAGACCGGACGGTATGCCACCACTCTTTTACCAGAGCTACTGGTCTTTGGTAGGTTCCGATGTTACAAAAGCAATTTTGTTGTATTTAAACTCAGGTACTCTGCCTAATGCACTATGTCACTCCTTTATTACTTTAATTCCTAAAGTAAAAAATCCTGAGTATGTTTCCCAATATCGACCTATCTGTCTCAGTAATGTTCTTTTTAGAGTTTTTTCAAAGGTGCTGGCAAAAAAGTTGAAAAAGATTATGCCACAGCTTATTTCCGATCATTAAAGTGCTTTCATGGTGGATCGGTTAATTTCAGACAATATCATGGTGGCTTTTAAGACTCTACATTACATGAGAAACTACTCATCGAGTGACACAGGGTACATGGCTTTGAAGTTGGACATGAGTAAGGCTTATGATAGGGTAGAGTGGCTATACATGGAGAAACTGATGCGAAAAATGGGTTTTGCAGAGGCATGGGTTAAATTGATGATGATGTGTATTTCTACTGCCACATACTCAGTTTTGATAAATGGGGAATCCCAAGGGCACATTACCCCAACTAGAGGCCTTAGACAAGATGACCCCCTCTCCCCTTATTTATTTTTATTGTGTATAGAGGGTTTTCATGGGTTGTTAAAAAAAGCTGAAACAATGGGTGACATAAGGGGGGTTTCTATTTGCAGGAATGGTCCTCGACTAACTCACCTTCTTTTTGCAGACGATAGTCTTATTTTCTGTAGAGCAAAAGAAAGTGAGTGCCAGAAATTATTAGAAGTTTTAACTAAGTATGAAGGTGCATCTAGGCAGCAAATAAATAGAGACAAAACAACTCTATTCTTCAGTAAGTCAACCTCTCAAGTCATGCAAAACACAATCAAAACCGCTCTTGGAGTACCGGTGGTGCAGCAATATGAAAAATACTTAGGTCTACCATCTTTCATTGGTCGAAGGAAAAAAGAGAGTTTTGACAATATAAAACAGGGGGTGTGGAAAAAGTTGCAAGGGTGGGAAGGGAAATTATTATCTCAAGTAGGAAGGGAGATTCTAATCAAGACAGTGGCCCAAGCTTTACCCACATATGCGATGTCGTGCTTCAAGCTACCAATCGGATTGTGCCATGATATTGAGGCTTTGGTTAAAAAAAAATTGGGGGCAAAGAGGAGAGGGTATAAAAATCCATTGGACAAAAAGGGAGGAGCTTTGCAAACCAAAGACACAAGGGGGGATGGGATTCAAAGATCTTTCAAGATTCAATGATGCCCTACTCGCAAAACAAACTTGGAGGCTCTTGCATGATAAAACATCACTGTTTTATAGAGTTTTCAAGGCCAAGTATTTTCCAAATTGTACAGTCATGGAAGCCACAAGCCCGAGTTCAGCCTCATATGCGTGGAGAAGCATAATCAAAGGTAGGGAAGTGATACAAAGGGGTGCAGTTTGGAGAATTGGAGATGGGCGTTCAATTTCAATTTGGGGTACACGTTGGTTGCCTGCAAAACACTCCCCAAAAATTATTTCACCTTGTCCAGAAGCATTGGCAGAGGCTAAAGTTAGTGGTTTCATGGATGCTGAACACAGATCATGGAAGGAAGATGTGTTAGATGAAACCCTGTTAAGTTTTGAAGCAGACATGATTAAAAAAATCCCATTGAGCCACACGGACCAAGCAGACACCCTCACTTGGCCTTTCACCCCAACTGGGAATTACTCGGTCAAGTCTGGGTACACTTTCTTGCAACAAGAATACCATTCATCTCAACCTAGTCAATCTGATCTTGAATATCTGAAACCACTTTGGAAGTCAATATGGAGTTTACAGGTTCCGAGTAAGGTAAAAAAATTTATTTGGCGAGCTTGAAAAAATTCTTTACCTACAAAGACGAACCTGGTGAAGAGGAAAGTCATTGAGGATGACCTTTGCGAGCAATGCAAAAACCAAAAGGAGGACGTGGTCCATGCATTATACCACTGCCCGAAACTAATTGATCTGTGGTCAGATGTGAAGCTCTGGAATCACAGTTGCCTGAAGCAGGCGACATCCTTTATTGATCTAATTGGTTGTGTTTTTGCAGATAACAGGGATCCAACACTCTTCTCCATGGTGGCGTGGGCAATCTGGAACCGGAGAAATAATCTTCGCCTCGGAAAACCAGCAGCCCCTCTCAACGAGCTGCTAACTCAGGCACAAGACAGGTTGCGCGAATTTAAGCTCTACAATTCCTCGACCATCATACCAGTGGGTCAACCACCAACCAGTTGGCAAGCACCGAACAACAACACTTACAAAGTTAACTTCGATGGCGCTCTATTTGCAGCAGAAAACAGCGCCGGTTTGGGAGTGGTTATCCGCAATTCAGAGGGCCAAGTCATGCTCTCTCTCTCTCTAGAGAAAAACCACACTTCCCTTTACAGTTATCGAAGTGGAAGCAATGGCAGCAAGGAGGGCTTTGAAGCTAGCACTAGAGACAGGGTTTCAGTAGATAACCTTGGAAGGGGACTCGCAAACACTTATCTCAGCACTAGAAAACAATACTCACTCTCTGTCAAGCTTTGGACACATAATGAAGGACATGCGGTATCTCGCCTCTTGTTTTTCAAAAATAAATTACTCTCATGTGCGTAGGCATTGTAATACTGTAGTGCATTCTTTAGCAAGAAGGGCAGTTTCTTTATCTCAAATGCAAGTCTGGATGGAGGATGTACCACCAGATATTCTTCCTGTACTTCGGGCCAACTTGACTGGCCTTTCTATTTAATAAAAGTTTGGTCTCCTTTCTCAGGAAAAAAAAAAAAAGAAGAAGAAGAAGAAGAATACTATAAGAGTAGTATTTATTACATGGAATTCACAACTTTAGTTCACAGTTTTAGGTTTTTTTTTTTAGTGTGTAAAACAGTTTGTGGTCAACAACATTATCAATATTTTAAATACATCAAAACTTGACAGAATTCTATGTAGTGTACTCATGTCACATGCTAACCGATTCTTTTTTTGCTTTTAATTTGAAGATTTTTCGTCACTTTGGGCAAACAATAAAAAGGTCACAAATAATTGTAACTTTGCCATATTTAATAGTAAATTATGTCGCATTGAGCAGTAACTATAAAATTTTATAGCATTGTTAATTTTATTTTAATGTATAATTATGACAAGGCCCTATAAAAGATAGCTATGTCAAATCTAACTTTATGCCTTTACCAAGGGGCATTAATTTATTTATTTCTTCGTCTTCTTCTTTTACCAAAGGGCATGCTAACTTCCTTATTTCTTCACTATTGGCAAGAAAATGCTTAGATAGTCCCGAATTACTGCTCCACGACTATCTAAGTATTGCCCACTTTTGGCAAACAAAATCACTGTAACATTGACTCTCAAAAAAAAAAAAAAAAAATCACTGTAACACATTACAATAATTTTATGTATCCAATGAAACCTCACATCACATTAAGCAATAACTTTGTGGTTTTGCGGTAGCTATTTTTTCAAGTTAGATCGTGTTAGTGTTACAAAATGATTGTGTCAAATTCGAAGGTATGTTACCATGTCACATGCTAATCTTTTTCATTTTTTTGTTTAATTTTTTTTAAAAAAAATTGTACACCTTTTTTTTTTGGTAAAAAAAAAAAAGAACTGCTCACATTGGGCAAACAATAATAGAGTCACAAATGATAGTAACATTGTCACGTTCATTAATAAAAACTTAAGTCACAATAAGTAGTAACTCTACAATCTTTTATTACATTTTTTTTCATGTTACACTATGACAGAGTCTCATAAGACAATTATGTCAAATCTAACAATAGGTTTGTTTCACCATGTTGCATGCTAACCTATTCCTTACATTTTAATTATCTAACTTTTCTCACTTTAGGCAAGCACTAAAAGGGTTATGCAGGACAGTAACTTTGTATGGAGCCATTTTGTAGTAACAGAATGGTTTCATGGCAAAAGTTGTCTCAAACTAATGGTATGCCTTGTCAGCTTAAGGAATGTTCTATTGATCCCAATTGACAAGAGGCACATTGTACTTTCGCAGTGCTAGGGATGCTACATAGGGAACGGTGGATTCTAATTAACAATGGTGATGATTTCTCTTTGCATACTAATGGAAATTAGATGATAGTAGCTTATAAGATATGAATTAGCAAAGCATAATGTGAAAACACCAAAGGAAGGTAGTTCCGTGCTTTACAGGGTTAAAGAAAACAAAGGACTCACCCAACAAATACCTCACCAGGGCATCTAGTGCATTTTTCATTTTTGCATAAGGTCCTATCCTTCAATATCATGATTGGGTCGACCAGGTCAGATCATGAGTGAATAGAAAATCTAAAACGTACATAGCTGTTCCAGCTGAAATACTTGGAATAATTCTACCACTTCTACTAGGAGTAGCCTTTTTAGTGATGCACTTAGTGTGTCATAGTGTAACATTCTTACAGAAAATTGAAAGAGCTGTCCAATCATTAATGTATAACATACATATGTTAAGACAGCTATTATTTGATCAAACACTGAAACTTCCATGGTGATGGGATTACAATATGGAACTAGCTGAAAATAAAAACCAGTTGCTTGTGAAATCCTAGCAATTCCCAAACTAGGAGCTTACTTGTTTGTCCATCCAAATTACACATCGCAGACAGTTTCCTTCAATTAGTAAATCAAAAGCTTTGTTGATATCGTCAAATCTTACCTCATGCGTTACAAATTCATCCAGCTGTAGTTCCTGATAGTAATTAAATGAAAGAAAGAAGAAAATATAATCATCTACTGATTATTTTTGCTAATACGACCTCAGATACTGGCAGGTGTCCAGACCTTGTTATCATATAGACAAAAGTTTTTGATCATGCACTGAAGAGATACTAATGGAGCAAGGGGAACACACCACAAGATTAAATTGAAGATTGATTGACAAGCTAATTACCATTATCAAAGATTTGCAACTAAAGAAAATCATAGTAACTGTTAAATTACCTTGTCTAAGTATTTTTTAAGGAGGATGGGAATATCAGATTTAGCTTTGAGTCCTCCAAATAAGGATCCCATGAGACTTTTCCCACTGTGAAGGACCTCAAAAGAGCTGAGACTCAATTTTGCCCCCGGCTTGTCCACTCCTAACACAATTGTTTTTCCCCAACCCTGGGAAACAGAAATAAGATTATATCACAAATTATTCATCAGCGCATGATAGCATAAAAACACACACACACACAACAAGCACATTTGAAACTTGAAGAAAAAAGAATAGGAAGGGCAATGGGCATGAGGTACAACAATCAATAAACCAATTGAATGTTTCCAATGTACTGTGTACGTTTTTAGACCCCTTAAACACAATCAGATTAACCTAGTTATTTAGCCAAGTGATTAACTTAAGTAAATTATGCAGATCTAGATTAACACAGATAAATCATATCATTGACATAGTGCGGAAAATAAAGAACACAACGATATGATAATCCCGGAAAACCAAACCGGTAAAAAACCTGGAGAGGATTTAACCTAGCTATCCTCAAAGTAAAACAGATCCGCTATGAAAGAATTGAAGTTTACACAATAGCGACTTAAACCACTAATATCCTATTGCTATCTCGAGTAGGAAACTTACTACCACGACCACGTGACAGTTCCGAGTCCACAGACTACTTCTTTCTCAGATCCACAGTATCCACAAGTACTCCCACTTGTATTTTCTTTAAGTTCTTTATGCAGCAACTGAATCGATTATCAAGCTGTTGACATAATCTTGATTCTTGATAACCCTAAGTGTATGTGAAGGCAAACACCTCTAAATCTCACAAGAAATTCACATACACAGCATAAACAACAACTGCAACACTAAAACGTGGCTAGCTTTTTTCTTTTTATACTTAAACCACTAATATCCTATTGCTATCTCGAGTAGGAAACTTACTACCACGACCACGTGACAATTCCGAGTCCACAGACTACTTCTTTCTCAGATCCACAGTATCCACAAGTACTCCCACTTGTATTTTCTTTAAGTTCTTTATGCAGCAACTGAATCGATTATCAAGCTGTTGACATAATCTTGATTCTTGATAACCCTAAGTGTATGTGAAGGCAAACACCTCTAAATCTCACAAGAAATTCACATACACAGCATAAACAACAACTGCAACACTAAAACGTGACTAGCTTTTTTCTTTTTATACTTAAGGCAAAATATAAAACCTTACACATCAAACGGGCTTGGGCTGAGTTGGAAAATTCTGCAGAAAAACAATCTGCACGAGTTTCGATCGATCAAGTCTAATTTTCGATCGATCGAGCCAGACAGATTTACACAGTAAATCCTGCAGTACACTCAATTCCAACTTTACACATAAACATACTTTGAGCAAATCTAAAACAAGACTAAACGTTTTAATTATAGTTTGCCAACATTACAAAATGAAGTTCTAATACATTTAAACCTAAAATCTTAGAACCCAACATACTGCATGTTATTTTGCTAAAAATTTCTCTTCAAAACATCAAATCAATAACTCCAGATGTGCTCAAATTCACCAAGCTTTAGTCTGTCTGGTCATCAAGCCATGACTTAATTTTCTACAAATTGGTTTAAGGCCAATTTTTAAGGCACCACTAGAGCTGCCTTGTTTCCTCTTGATATATGTTTGAGAGGTGCAATGCTGGGACCAGATTTGATAAACTATGCCATAACTCAAGTCAAGTAAAGCTGACAGACCACAGAGAATCTCTAAAATGCAGAGAGGCATCCTCTAACTCAAAGTGATTTGGAGAAAGATATCCAACAAAAGTTCTGTAAGTAATGAGAGAGAGAGAGAGAGAGAGAGAGAGACCTTGCGGCAACAAGCATATGCTTCATGCACCAACGATGCCATTCCAACACATTCAAAGCAATAGTCCGCACCCCCATCTGTCATCTCATTGATCACCTGTTCAATGAGATAAAACAAACAGCAAAATATTAAATTAAATTGTCTGTGAATGACGATACAAAACATACTGCACATTTTGTGCTTCATTATAGACACTTCTTCCTTCGCTATCAGAATTAGATGAACCAAATATTAATCATCTCTGATTCTCATATCAAGTTCAACCCTATGAATAATATCATAAGAGTATAAGAAAGCTCAATTTCTCACAGATACATAAAGCATTAATAACTCGACAGTACAAGACATTCTTCAGCATGCTCAAACTAACAAAAGCCTATCTACTTGCAGAGCAAGAAGAGTTTATCTCAATATTAATGATGGATAGAAGTATAAAACTTAACAATAGAGTCATCAAACAATTATCATATAGTTTAAGAGAAGACCTGGCTCACGGATTTGTCTCCACAGTTTCCAGAATTGACAAAGTCTGTGACTCCAAATTTTTTTCCTGTATTAATAAAAACAATATCATCCATAACCCAAGCAATGCTCACTCATAACCTGAGAATGACATAAGACTTTTTACACGGTTACATTAATCAAAGTTAACCTAACAGGAAATACAGAAAACCTCAGATTGAGCAGATCAAATGAGCTATATTCTCCTTATATAAGAAAGAGATGCCCCTTACTTCATCAAAAGATGATTTCAGATTTCTGTGTCACTGTACCCAAATAAAAAGTACTTACCAGTTTCAAATTTGTCTGGGTTCAGATCTACACCAATAATTTTTGTAGCTCCACAAAGTCTAGCTCCCTCTGCAACCTAGAAAACAGACAGGCATGAGCTTTTCTCTGCAGCCTCTCAAATATAAATGCAAGGAAGGAGAAAAAACAATACTTATACAAAGTTCTGCAAGATCTTACAGCTAATCCAATAGACCCCAGCCCAAAAATAACAACAGTTGATCCTTTCTCCACATCTGCTGTTCTCCAAGCAGCACCAACCCCTAAAAACCCAAATATAATAGAGGTTATTGTCATGTCAAAGGCCAACCTTCAACAAGTTGAGCTGTTGGGCGTATATGTTTTCCAAACTATGAGTTTTAAATATAAAGCTTGAATAATTAATTCACTTTGAATGTTCAATTTGTTCAAGTTAATTTGTGTAAATTCAAGTGACACTTCCATTTATAACAAAGCACATGACCAATTACCTGTTGATACTCCGCAGCTAAGAAGGCATGCCCTGTTTGGAGGGATTGAGGGATCAATTTTTGTTACATGGGCAACATCTACCACTGTATACTCACTAAAGCTTGAGACAAATAGAAAATGATATAAAACCTCTCCTTTGAGGTCAGTGAATCTGCTGGTCTCATGTCTAGGCATCCACGGAGATACCTTGAAAGGGAGTTTTGAACATAGGTTGCTCTTTTTTGATCTGCAATCAACACAATCTCCACAATCTGGCATGAATGTAGGGATGACAGTATCTCCTTCACTTACTTCATCTACATCTTCTCCCACACTTTCAACAACCCTACAGTATATAAAAAGTGGTGGAATATAATAAGCTCTCTCATCTTTAATGCCTGAACTCTGAATAAGCCCGGACAATATGATAGCTCTATGCCATCTAATGCATGTGCATGATCAGTAATGCTTAAATATAGAAATGGGGCAAGACTAGGATATTGTAAGAAAAATATCCCAGTGTTAGATCAACAGCCAACAGAATGAGATTACATCAGTTAAGGTGATTTAGTCTAATGCAAATGCCAATAAGACCATTATCTGCAAAAGAACTATTCTGATCACCCTACCAGTACCAGTCATGCCATACTCCCTCAACTTTATCAAAGCAGTGAAATTTCAGGACATCAAAAATGTAGTGACACTAAAACAAGAAAAGAAGAAAGAATTCTGATTGGAAGTATGTAAATGATTTGTAAAATGATACATCATGCAAATAACTCGACCAAGGCCATGCTTAAGGCATAGTAGAAATCAATTATCAGTGAACTCATACTAAATCGCAAGCTGATCTAGCAATCCATCAAGATGCAAAAGAGAACTGTATTTATTCTTGAGGGCAAAAAGTTATATAAAGTTCCTTAAGTGTTGTACCTTATATTCCTAATTAATTTCAATCATGTCATTGTATTGATCAATGAACCACATAATTGAATTTAATTGTCCTTGGATAGGTTGAGCTCAATACAGTTTGAGCCCTAAGCTGATAAATTTACATGGATTTTTTTATATATTTAATAATCAATTAAATCAGATTTATTTAAGTTTCTATTTTATACATTTTTCTTTTATTTAAAAACCACTATTGTTGCCTTTTGAGATACAAAATTACTAATTAAGTTTTCGTATTTAGTTTTTATCTTCTTGTGATAATTTTCAATCCATTAAGATGCAAAAGAGAACTGTATATATTCTTGATGGCTAAAACTTATATAAAGTTCCTTAAGTGTTGCACATTATTATGATAATTTTCATTGTTATTTTTATTGTATTATTTCATTATCTTCTAACTCTTTATTATGAAATTCTAGTTTTTTTTTTTTTTTTTTTGAAATTCTAGTTCTTTTTTAAGATTACAATCTTTATTTTCGGTTTAATCTTAACTTATGGTTGTATTTTTTATATTGCTTGTAATAAATTTAACAAGATACTATATTTAAGATTCAATTAGATTATTTATTCTTCTCTCTTTTGGGTTTTCAAACAAATTAACAGTTTTTGGTAGATATTTATAATTATAAAAATATCTACAAATAATAGAAACGGTAACTACACTATGAAATTATAATATAATTCACAAGAACAAAATAAAAATTTTAATGCATGGAACAAAAAAATGTAATTTATTAAAATATTATTGCAACTGTACATAATAGAATCTACCACATGGGAGATTGATTTATAAAAATTAAAATCTCAAATTATTGGGAGAAATTAATTGTTAATGATTATTCGATAAACTCACAATATTTTTAAAAAATTATTTAGGATATCAATTGGGTTAAATTTCTATTAGTGTAATATTTTAGGGGCTTTATTAAAAGTGGGGCCAGGAAAGAGTGCACAATTTTCTTATCTATAATCTATAATATAAATACAACCAAAGATCTTTGATTTTTAGTTAACCTCATATATTTTACCACATAAACTTTTGAAATGTTACAATTTTACATGTTATTATTCGATTTTTTTTATTTGAATTTAAATTTTATTTTATATTTAAACCCTCTATTAAAATCTTGTTATGTCATTTTTTTTCTATTAATTGTGGAATAGAAAGTTTCATATATAAATACAATCATAATAAATGTCTATTAATAATTACCATAGTTATCAGATTTAGAAATAAAAATAAATAAATAAATCACATTTTGTTAAACTTTCTCATACAATACAATGCATGTGTGACAAACAATGCACCTATATATAAAATTTATAAAAAATAAATAAATAAATAAATAAATTTGATTTAAAAAAAATTGATAGTTACAACAATAAGAAATGATTTGAACTCTAATTCTTCTAATAAGTAACAATGTTTAACGAAGTGATGAGAAGTTAGTTTTTAAATTAGACACATCATCCAGGGATTAAAAATAGTCGTTTTAAAAGAGTGATTTTCGGAATGACAAAATTTAGCTTAAAAATTTATTGTAGCAAAAATTTTACCAAATAAACTTTACAAATTGACGTGTCACCAATCATATAAAAGTAATTCAGGTATTTGTTTATCCTGTCTCAAAAATAAAGTATTTTTTATTAATTGTTAAAGTGGCACAAGTTACATTCATTAGTTACCTCATCTATAGGCAATAAGCATATACAAATCTTCTATCTCACTCTATATTTCATCAATTATAGGATGTCATGGTTGTAAATATTTTTTATATATTAAAGTTTGATTATTTTATAAGAAAAATTAAACAAATATATGACATAATTATAATCGGTGAAACATAAAGTAAACCACAAAAAAGTCAGAAAGAGAATTTGTATTCTTGACATGCACTTTTCCTATTGTAGATAAGTTGCATAACTACTTGTCCTTTATTAGGATTCAGTATAGCCAAATTCAAATCCCTGTCCCCGAGAGGTTGTAAGTTGTCACTATCCAATATATTATTTAAAAAAAAATTAAGAATTTAAGTATAAGAAAAATCAGTTAAGGCGGTTCGGTAAAGTGGATAAAAATATGTGTAATGTTTAAAAATTAAAAATTAGTATTTGAAACGACTACCAAACGGGCCATCACAAGACACATAATCGCGAGAAACTCCAAAAGACATTTTGCATCACAAGAAAACACAACAATAAAGGGACAAGAAAGAATGTAAGACTAACCCGATAGCTTCGTGGCCGAGAATCCTTGGAAAAATTCCAGGAAAATCCTTCAAACATAAAACAAAAATTGGCATATATTTTATGAACCAAATTTCAAGAAGTTATGAAAGTAGAAATAAAAGTATGAGAGTTTTCAGAGTGAATATGGTTAAACCTTCAATTTCCAGAAAGTGATATCACTGTGGCAGAGAGAGGTGCATATGATTCGAATCCGAACCTCATGAGCCATCGGAGGTGCAACCATGACCTCCTCTATCACTAGTGGCTCACCTGGTTTGCGACTAACCGCAGCTACAACAATACAACACAAAAAACAACAACAACAACAGTAATAAATCACTTTCAGACACTTATTCCAAGAGATACAGGAAGTGACACTACTTTTCACTGTAGAAGAATATAGAGACCAGAAAAGCAACACAACAAAAAAACAAAACAGTTTTTACGCACCTCTGCATCGGATGGGGTTCCCTCTGGTACTTGAAGATTTCTCATCCATGGCGGCCGAAACTCCACACAGTCTAATCTCTCTCCGTTGCTGGCTTGTTCTCTCTTACAATGTGGGACTAGGTCCTCATGGTGGTTGGCACCAAACTGGTGGTATTGCGTTAATTTATAAGGGCCAATGAGACACGAATGAACAGTTTTTTTTTAAATGCATTTTAAAATAAACAGTATTTATTAAACACACTCTATTACGCTATTACACAAAATAATAAGGTGTGTTCTAGTAATTTTCTTTTTGAAATTTGTGAAAGTCAGAAAAATATAACGGATACGGATCCTGAAAAGTCGGACCTTTTTGTTTTTTAAAGATAAGTAGAGGAGCCCTCGAACTTAAAGTCTTGAAAGTTGAAACTGTGCCGCCTTGACTCAACTGGCTAATGAATGCGACTCTATTGATAGGAACTTTCCATCTAAGCCATTATCTAAAATATCTGGTTTGCGTTTGGGTAGCTGAAGCGAGCGTTTGGGTAGCTGAAGCGTGCGTTAGTGTTTGTGTTTGTGTTTGCGTTTGCGTTTACGGTTGCTTTTCACTTGGCTGGTCCTATGTTACTGTTTAAAGACCAGATGAAAAACGCGTGGCGCTGTTCTAATGACCTATTTCACAATAAAAAAATATTTTGTTATAGTATTTTCAATAATAAATTTTCAGTTTTTAGCAAATAAACGGTATCTAAACACATAACTAATTTTATAATTTGATAAATATCTAATTTTATAATTTGTTAAAATAGTTAAGAGTCTATTTGGATATCGCTTATTATTGAAAATTGAAAATTTATTGCTGAAAACACCATAATAAAATAATTTTTAAACTATAAATAGAGCCCGTTAGACCTACTTTTAAAGTTATATTTGCTGAATTTCATACTTGCGAGTCCCATGAACAGTTCATGAGACCCAAGGAAAAACGCAAACACCAGCTATGTTTGCTATCCAAACTCACACTGATTGAGAGTAATAAAAAAAATGGTTTCTTAGGCAATTTCTTAATAAGCCATTTTTAAAAAGTTTTAATATTTTTATGAGAAATATAAAAAGTTATCAAAAAAATCAATTACATTTTTATATTTTCATACAAATTTTAAAAAATATTCCCTAAACTAATGCTCATGAACATATGTAAACCTTTTTCCATTAATAAAAAAAGTCTAATTAATGAATGCTCTTAGACTAATTATCGAATGCTCTTAGAACATTTATTAATAAGAAATGTTGCCATCATGGACTAATTTACAAATCTTTACAATGGGTGAATGGCCTCCAAGAGCATCGAATGCTCTTAAACTAATTACGTGTAATATTGTTTAAAAACTGAAAATTATTATTTGAAAACATGTACTAAACACCCCAAACACAATGATCGTAGAGACTAGAGCAAGCTCGCGAGAGTTCATGGGTTTTGGCTTTTGGAAGATTGTGTAACTTTTCTGTCGAGCTGAGCTTTTTTTGGTTTTTTTGGTGGGGGGGGGGGGGGGCGCTTCTAAGATGCAAGCTGGCAAACAGTGAAATCAGGGAGGAGATGAACAATCACCATAAATTGGGTCTTTTAAGTCTTTGGCTTAATTAAGAAGGGCAAGACTTAGATAAAATACTTAGGTACTGTTTCTTAAGTTTCCCTTTTAAGATTCTGTCATGTGAATTTTTTCTTGTGGGATGAAAGTATATTTATTAATTAAGTAGTCACATAATTAAATTTTAAGAGGGGAATCTAAGGGCTGTACCTAAATTTTGTCCAATTAAAATTTATAATGAATTTTTATTCTTAAAAGTTGACCGTTTAGTCCAGCTCATTATTTTTAGCTAACATGTACGATGCCATTTTAGTGGTTTGTAAAATGTTTTTAATTTAAATTTTTTTTTTTGATAAAGAAAATGTTTGTAAATTAGTTTATACTTGTAACATTCCTCTTTATTAATATATCATTTTATTAGAAATGATTTGATACCACTTTTATGAGAAATATTTAAAAGTGTTAAAAAAATTAATTACTCTTTTTTTTCTATAAAAAATTTTCTAAAAATGTTTCTTAAACCAATACCCTTGTGACAATCTATTAATTTTTTTTTTCCATAAAATCATATATTAAATCGGTGTAAAAAGATAGTGGATAAAAATTAGAAAGTGTCTATCACTTTGGACATGCCTACAAGTTATTTACTATTAGAGGGATATAACTTAAGTCCAGAAGATTTATATTTTTATAATTTTTTGTCAAAAGTTGGAAACGTTGAAATTGAAAAGATAGTAATACTCAACCCATTTGAAACTCGAGGACCCCGACGCACCCACCCTCTTTTTTTTTCTTTTTTTTTGGGTGGGTAAGTGAACCCACCCTCTTTAATAAAACAATAGTGGAAATCACTTTATTATTAAGATGATGCATGACAACTTGTTTCCTGATTTATATAAGCCATCCTAAACAATGTTTAGGTTACGTGCAAAAGGGTTTAAAGTTTAAATAATTAGGTCTTGCCGGTGGACCTCCCTCACATGAGAGTGGGTTAGACATACCTAATCATTCATCCTCAATTTTGAGTGGGTTTCGGATAATGCATGTAGTTGGAAGAGTAATTTTTTACTAAAAAAAAATAGAGATGTGAGAATGAATTCTTTGAATTCCAAAAAGAAATCAATTGGCATCTTGATTTGAGGATAAGAGCAACCATCATGAGATATTGAATGTCTAAGTTTAAATATTATCATATTTATTAAAAAATAACTCCCAGTTTTATATGAAAAAAAAAATGTGTTGCAGTATTAAAGTAATTAAAGTGAATTATAGTTTAAATCCTATATTTTAAAACAATCAACTTTTTATTTATTTTTTGAAGTATGATAATGTAGACAAAAGCCAAATTTTAATTAGACTTTCTAACGAATTTCACATGTTTTTTTAGGGGGAGGGGGCGTAAGGGGAGGATGAAGAGCGGGTGCAATTCGTACCACATGTAAATATGTAATTCAAAATACATTGATGTAATTGTTCTTTTTCAAACTTAATCCAAACAGTCATCAATTTTAATAGGGTTTTAGAAAATTTTTAGACAAAAAAAAAATGTTGACAGAAAAATCAAACTATTGAGGTAGCAAATTGTTAGTCCTAACTCATAGGTAAAATAATGATATCCATGGTAAGCCCAAACAATGACGGAGCCAATAATTTTAAGTTGGGGGAGCTAAACTATCGGGTCAAGATAAACTTTATATAAAATTATCGTGTCAAGATAAACTTCATATAAAGCACATAGATACATTACCTAAAAAAATCCACATAACATGTGTGTGTATGAAAAAATAAATGTTAATTTTCTTATACTAAAGTAAGTTTTATATTTATATAAAATTATCAACTTTAATATGCATATTAAGAGAAACTCAAAATCCTCTTAAACTTTAATGAGTATACAAAAATTGTATAATTGCCTATATAATATACAATATATAGAACCAAAAAAAACGAATATAGTATCTTCCACCAAAGGCATGCTCAACAATAATTTTTCACGTAATAAACTTCATCAAATATTATTTTTATAGCAAAATTATTCATAATTTCCTTTTTAATACATAAATTGTTTGAAAAATTTCATCCATGTTTGACAAATCAAAATCATAACATTATAATTGAAGTCTCATATGAGCTTTTTTTTTTCTTTTCTTTTCTTTTCTTTTTTCCTTTTTTTTTTTTTTTTTTTTTTTTTTTTGCTTGATAAAATCTTGAGAATAGAAAATTTCAATCAAATTGCATATATTATCAATGTTGAATGATTTGTAAGCATTAATAGGATTTGTATTCGGGAAAAAAAAAGGATTTGAAATTGAGCTAAAAATTAGGGGTTCCACTATTTACTTACAAAATTTACTACTTAATTATTTCATTCTATTGTAATTGTATATCTGCTCTAAACTCTCTCTTTTTTTCTTTTCCTTTTTGGAAATGATTACTAGATTAGTTGATCAATGCTTTCCTTTGGGGGGTGGAACTCTTAATTTTTTTCATATAACCTTTAAAGATATATAAAATATACCTATATTTAAAATAAAAATAAAAATTTTGAAGGAGCCGTGGTCCCCCAACCATAGATGTGGCTCCACCACTGGACCACATATAAAGTAGTTAAAGTTTGTCATTTTAACTATCATAAAAAGATATGGTGAAATTTTTTGTACATGTAACATTGCTCTTATGAAAAAATCCAAATTGAGCTACTTTTTTTTAAATATATATATTTTTTTTCCTTTTCTTTTCTTTTCTTTTATATTTTCCTTTTCTTTTCTTATTTTTGTTTAATTAAAAATTTTTGTTCACCTTGGGCAAACAATAATAGAGTTACAAATGACAGTGACAACAACATTCATTAATGAAAACATAAGTCACATTAACCAGTAACTCTACAATTTTATTACTTTTTTTTTTTCATGTTACACTAATACAGAGTCTCATAAGACAGTTATGTCAAATCTAACAATAGGGTAACTATTTAACATATAAATATCTAAATGACAAGTTGTTATTGGTTTTAAACTGAGCCCATTATTAATATCACTCTTTTATCCATCAAAAATATCTTGCCACATAAAATTTGTTGTGAAATTATTGTGAAAATATTGTAGACATTATATTACTCAAATTTTAAAATCAAGCAATTTTTCCCTTAATATTTTGGAAAATAGCAAATATGTCATATCGTTATTCTCTCAGTTAAACCTTAATAAAAACTTATTGCGGGGCCAGCAAGTCAGACAGCCCGACCCACTTCGTTCCAGGACCGAAGGCCCGAGCCGAGGAGGCGTTCATGGTCCGAGGATGAAAGCAAGAAGCCCAGGAGCCTAATAAGCCACGCCGAGGATGACTTTATCCTCGGACATCCGACACCGTAATGTAAACAGGCAACACGCCATCAAGGGAGCCTTCCTGACTATTCGAAGAGCAGGGAGCAAGTACCACGCGCCAGCAATGAAAGCATGGTAGAGGAGTAAGTTCAGGATGAACTGTCACCTCCACATTAAATGCCCTCAACTAATGTCCTGGCCTCATTAATGAGGAGGGGACTCCACAACAGTGCCACCTTGGTTGCTGCAACCCACAGAGAGAATGGGAAGGTGGCTGATGGGACAGGCACTCGAGTAATGACCTAATTCCTCAACAAATGTAGGGCTAGGATCGATTAGGAGAGGGGTATATAATGTAAGAAACCCCTCCTGAAAGGGGGGACGAATGATATGATCTAAGGAATACTGTAGCAACCTGTATTCTCTGAGAAAACTTTGTAATCAGTCTTCAAAGAAATTATAAGAACTCCAAACCTAGGAGAGCACGTCCAAGGAGCATTATTACTCATCTCAATTCACGTTCAGGTTATCTAATCCACATGCAACCATGCATGGTCATTGCACTTCTCATTAACGCCTAGTTCTTGATCCCATTCTCTATAAATTCATTGCGGGGAAAAACTGGGCTTGGGTCCACTCCCTCAAACCCGGTCCCTACAATTGGCGTCGTCTGTGGGAAGAACTCGTGCGTTAGTAAGGACAACAGCCAAGTATGGTAGGATCAGGCCCTCATCAAGGAAATCCTCACCGACCTGAACCGGCTAAATCCCAGCACCAGGGTAGCTATGGCGACCCCGGGGGCGGTCAAAACAAGGAGAACGGACGATTTCGAGAGAGAAGCGTGCATACCTCAACAACCAGCGGAAGCCATACCCGCCGGGACGGACACGTGCCCCAAACGCACGACAACGGCCACGCCACGCGATCTGAAGAGGCCCATAGCCACGCATCCCAGAGACGGGATGATAAGGTGGCCATGCAGTGCGAGATAGATGATTTGAAGAGAAAGCTACGCCGTGCACAGCGAAGACGATCCTAACCCAGCCCTGACCTGCCCTCTGAAGACGAAAGTGACGACGAATACAGACAAAGGTCCAGAACACCCCCAAGCGAGACTTTCTCTCACGAGGATGAGCGCTACCGGAGGCGTAAGCGTGACAGCCCAACTCCGGGGGGCCTGGGGAGCGACGCCATGAGCAAGGCACTGGATCGGCTCTCCAAGTCGCCCTTCACGCGTCGTATAGAGGAAGCAATGCTCCCTCGGCGGTTCCAACAGCCAATCTTCACCGTTTACAATGGCAAAACGGACCCCGTGGAGCATGTGAGCCAGTTCAACCAAAGGATGGCAGTCCACTCTAAGAACGAGGCACTGATGTGCAAGGTCTTCCCATCCAGCTTGGGACCTGTGGCAATGAGGTGGTTCAACGGTCTAAGGACGAATTCCATAGACTCGTACAGACAACTGACCCAGGCTTTTGGTTCCCGTTTTGTCACGAATAGCAAACCTCCTTGGCCCATGAGCGCGTTACTGTCCCTATCCATGCGTGATGGAGAGACTCTGAAGGCTTACTCGGACAAGTATTGGGAGGTTTACAACGAGCTAGATGGCAAGTACGATGATGTCGCCATCAATACGTTCAAGAACGGACTACCAATGGGGCATGGCCTGAGGAAGTCCTTGACTGGCAAGCCCGCCACCAGCGTACGGCAATTGATGGATCGGATTGATAAATACAAGCGGGTGGAGGAAGATATACTGCAAGGCAAGGGGAAGGATAAGGTTATCCCTCAAGAGAGGAGGGATTTCAGGTCGGACCGGTATAACAACGCCCGCCCGAGGAGGGATTTCGGTGGAGAATCTGGAGCAACCAATGCCCAGACTGTCAGCGCCGTGTTCCGAGAACCCGTACATAGGGTGTTGGAAAGGATAAAGGACGAACCATACTTCAGGTAGCCGAATAAGATGGCTGGGGAACCTGAGAGGCGCAATCAAAATCGCTACTGCCAATACCATCAGGACCACGGACATACCACGAAGACTGCAGGAACCTCCGGAACTACCTGGACCAGCTAGTCCGGGAGTGAAAGCTAAAGCACCTACTGCACCATCCTGATAATCGTCAGGGCCAAACGTACCAGGAGCCCTGGAGGGATACCGCCATAGGGCAGCCCACTAGCACGATCAACGTAATCCTGGCGGCACTGGGAAAAACGGGCACGCGCCCTTCGCGAGTGTTGTCTATGGCCCAACTGCCTGCCGAGGAGTCCCAAACAGAGCCGAAAAGGGCTAGGAGAAGTTCCCGCCCTTCTTTGAGCTTCTCAGAAGAAGACAAGATTGGGACCACCCAGCCCCACGATGACGCTCTGGTGGTCACCCTTAGAATCGGGGGCTACGACGTGAGGAGAGTGATGGTGGATGGTGGCAGTGCGGCAGAGGTCATGTACCCAGACCTCTACAAGGGGCTGGGGTTAAAACCGGAGGACTTGACGCCATATAGCTCCCCCTTAATGAGCTTCGATGGGAAGCTCGTCATCCCGAAGGGTATGATCAAGCTGCCCATACAAACCGGACTAGAAGTGGTGGAGGTGAACTTCATAGTGGTGGACACATACTCCCCCTACACGGCCATCGTAGGAAGGCCCTAGCTCCACACTTTGGGGGGCGTTGCCTCCTCTTTGCACCAGAAGGTGAAATTCCCATCAGGGGATCAGGTTCTAGAGATCCACGGTTGCCAGCCCACAGCGAGGCAATGCACGATGGCTGCCATATCATGTCGGCTTGATGCACAGCCCTCAGCCATTGCTGAGGAAGGTTTATAGCAATCAAAGACCACAGTAGCGCACCCTAATGTAGCTACCGAGGAAGCCAAGTGTGAGGACCTGGAGAAAGTGGTAATTGGTGACGATCCAGGGAAGTTCTTTCGAGTCGGGGTTCGGCTGCCTCCCACCTAACAGAAGGAGCTAGTTGAGTTCCTCAGAAGCAATATCGACGTATTTGCATGGGACCCCTGCGACGCCCCAGGGATTGACCCATCCTTTATCTGTCACCATTTCAACGTTAATCCATCCATAGTGCCCAAGAAACAACCGCCCCGACGCCCATCGAGGGAAGACGCTGACGCCATCAGGGAAGAGGTGAATAAACTTAAGCGTGCTGGGGCTATCAAAGATGTTTTTTATCCCGAATGGCTAGCCAACACTGTGGTGGTCAAGAAGAAGAGCGAAAAGTGGAGGGTCTGTGTGGACTTCACCAACCTAAATAAGGCGTGTCTGAAAGACCCATTCCCCATGCCTCGGATCGACCAGCTGGTAGATGCGACCACGGGCCATCCTGGGATGAGCTTCCTGGACACCTTTCAAGGCTATCATCAGATACCACTGGCCATGGAAGACTAGGAAAAGACAACATTTGTGACGCCTGTCGGGAACTACCACTACAAAGTAATGCCGTTCGGTCTGAAGAACGCAGGGTCCACCTATCAAAGGATGATGACGAGGATGTTTGAGCCAATGCTGGGCAAGAGCATCGAGGTCTACGTTGACGATATGGTGGTGAAGAGTAAAACAGTATCCGAACATCTGGGGGACCTCGGCCGCACATTTGACGTCCTAAGAAAGCACCAGCTGCGCCTAAATGCCTCAAAATGCTCGTTTGGGGTAGACTCAGGCAAGTTTCTGGGGTACATGATCACCCACAGGGGAATCGAAATTGACCCTGACCAAATCAAGGCTATTCATAATCTGAAACCTCCGCAGAACCCCAAAAAGGTCCAAAAGCTCACTGGGATGATCGCAGCTTTGAACCGATTCATTTCCAGGTCGACTAACAAGTGCAGGCCCTTCTATCTCCTGATCAACAAGTGGAAAGGATTTGAGTGGTCCAAGGACTGTGTCGTAGCTTTCCAGCAACTCAAGGAGTACCTATCCCGGCCGCCTATCATGTCCAATCCTGATGCCGATGAGGTCTTGTACGCATACCTTACTGTGGCGCCCCACGCAGTGAGCCTAGTACTGATCCAGGATGACAATGGCGTTCAAAAGCCAGTTTATTATGTCAGCAAATCGCTGCATGAAGCGGAGGTCAAGTACCTGCCCTTGGAGAAGGCCATACTGGCTGTGGTCCACGCCACACGAAAGCTCCCCCACTACTTCCAAGCTCACACAGTGGTCGTCCTAACCAGACTGCCCCTGAAGTCTGTACTTCGGACTGCCGATTACACCGGGAGAATCACAAAATGGAACACAATCCTTGGGGCCTTTGACGTCAAGTATATGCCTCGGACTTCCATAAAAGGCCAGGTTCTGGCAGATTTGACGGTCGAGTTCACCGAACCTACTGTGGAAGTAGCAGCCGAGGAGGAGAGCTCGGATGAGAAATCAGTTAGGGCAGTCTCCATCCCGGGGTCACCATACTGGAAGGTATATGTTGATGGCGCGGTAAACCAGAGGGGGTCCGGAGTGGGGCTAGTATTAGTATCCCCTGAGGATCATGTCATAGAGAAGTCCCTGAGGCTCGGATTCTCGGCCACAAACAACGAGGCCGAGTATGAGGCGTTGCTGCAAGGGATGGTCATGGTACGGAAGATGGGAGGAAGATCAATAGAGGTGTTCTCAGAATCGAGATTGGTGGTAGAACAGGTAAACGGAGAGATGGAGGCTAGAGATCCGAGAATGCAAGAATACTTGAGCCAGGTCAAGCGCTCGCAGTCAGAGTTCGACCTCTTTGGCTTGTCTCATATTCCCCGAAATGGGAACAGCCATGCCGACTTATTAGCCACACTCGCAACTTCCTCGGCAGAGGGTCTACCCCGGATCATACTTGTGAAGCATCTGGAGAGAGCGAATGAAGTGGCAAAGGGATCGATCCCCGTCCATCAGGTTGAGGTGGGTCCTAGTTGGATGGATCCCATAGTGAAATTCCTCAAAGACAATATCCTGCCCGAAGATAAGTTAGAAGCTGAGAAAGTACGGAGAAAAGCTCCTCAGTTCTGGCTGCCCGAGGATCACAAACTATACAGGCGCTCTTACTCTGGGCCATACCTACTGTGCATCCACCCCGAGGCAGCAGAATTACTGCTCGAAGAACTGCACGAAGGAATCTGTAGAAGTCACACAGGAGGGAGATCCCTGTCACACCGAACCGTCACGCAAGGATATTGGTGGCCAGGAATGCAGCAGGAGGCCCTGGAGTATATCAAGAGGTGTGACCAGTGCCAAAGATTCGCCCTAAATATTCATCAGCCAGAAGGGGTCCTCAATCCTTTGTCCAGTCCCTGGCCGTTAGCCCAATGGGGCTTGGACATTGTAGGACCCTTCCCGAAAGCGCCAGGGAATAAGAGGTACCTGCTAGTGGCCACGGACTACTTCATCAAATGGGTCGAGGCCAAGCCCCTGGCCAATATTAGGGACGTGGACGCCAAGAAATTCCTTTGGAGGAACATTGTCACACGATTCGTGGTCCCTCGTACCCTCATCTCGGATAATGGGCTCCAATTCGACAGCAAAGCCTTCAGGAGGTACTGTTGTGAACTTGGGATCACAAACAGATATTCGACACCCACCTACCCTCAGGGAAACGGACAGGCAGAGGCTATCAACAAGGTTATCATCAGTGGGCTTAAAAAGAGACTGGACGACGCCAAGGGAAGATGGGTAGAGGAGCTGCCCCACGTTCTATAGACGTACCAGACTACTCCCTAGCGGTCAACAGGGGAAACACCTTTTGCCATGACTTATGGCGCCGAGGCGGCGATCCCCCTGGAAACGAACCTCCGGACGCTAAGGACAAGCTCTTTCACTCCAGGCAGCAATGATGAACTGCTGGGCATGAGCCTAGACCTGGTGGACGAACGAAGGGAACGAGCCATGATCCAGCTGGCCCATTACCAACAAAAGCTCAAGCAAGGATATGACACCAATGTGAAGCTCAAACCACTGGCACCGGGGGACTTGGTGCTGAGAAAAGTTGTTTAGGCTGCCAGGAACCCATCCTGGGGAAAGCTGGGACCCAACTGGGAGGGCCCCTACCGAATTACCTCAATAGCAGGAATAGGTGCATATTATTTAGAAGATTTAGACGAAAAACCTGTACCCCATCCATGGAATGTAAATAACCTGAAAAGGTATTATTATTAATGAAGAAGTCTTTTTGGATTCCGATTCTTAGCCTATCTCAATTATGAATCTCATGTTCGGATGGCCAGTCTAAGTGTTAGACAGAACCAAGGCATTGTATGGTCCTCGGACTCAAGCCTATGGGGAAACTAACTACTTCAAAAAGACTAAGTGTTAGACAGAACCAAGGCATTGCATGGTCCTCGGACTCAAGCCTATGGGGAAACTAACTACTTCAAAAAGATTCTAAGTGTTAGACAGAACCAAGACATTGCATGGTCCTCGGACTCAAGCCTATGGGAAAACTAACTACTTCAAAAAGATTCTAAGTGTTAGACAGAACCAAGGCATTGCATGGTCCTCGAACTCAAGCCTATGGGGAAACTAACTACTTCCAAAAGATTAAGTGTTAGACAGAACCAAGGCATTACATGGTCCTCGGACTCAAGCCTATGGGGAAACTAACTACTTCAAAAAAATTCTAAATGTTAGACAGAACCAAGGCATTGCATGGTCCTCGGACTCAAGCCTATGGGGAAACTAACTACTTCAAAAAGACTAAGTGTTAGACAGAACCAAGGCATTGCATGGTCCTTGGACTCAAGCCTATAGGGAAACTAACTACTTCAAAAAGATTCTAAGTGTTAGACAGAACTAAGGCATTACATGGTCCTCGGACTCAAGCCTATGGGGAAACTAACTACTTCAAAAAGATTCTAAGTGTTAGACAGAACCAAGACATTGCATGGTCCTCGGACTCAAGCCTATGAGGAAACTAATTACTTTAAAAAGATTCTAAGTGTTAGACAGAACCAAGGCATTGCATGGTCCTCAGACTCAAGCCTATGGGGAAACTAACTACTTCAAAAAGACTAAGTGTTAGACAGAACCAAGGCATTGCATGGTTCTCGGACTCAAGCCTATGGGGAAACTAACTACTTCAAAAAGATTCTAAGTGTTAGACAGAACCAAGGCATTGCATGGTCCTCGGACTCAAGCCTATGGGGAAACTAATTACTTCAAAAAAGCGCATAAGTGTTAGACAGAACCAAGGCATTGCATAGTCCTCGGACTCAAACCTATGGGAAAACTATACTTCAAAAAGCGCATAAATGTTAGACAGAATCAAGGCATTGCATGGTCCTCGGACTCAAGCCTATAGGGAAACTAACTACTTCAAAAGATTCTAAGTGTTAGACAGAACCAAGGCATTGCATGGTCCTCGGACTCAAACCTATGGGGAAACTAACTACTTCAAAAGATTCTAAGTGTTAGACAGAACCAAGGCATTGCATGGTCCTCGGACTCAAGCCTATGGGGAAACTAACTACTTCAAAAGATTCTAAGTGTTAGACAGAACCAAGGCATTGCATGGTCCTCAGACTCAAGCACTCAAGCCTATGGGGAAACTAACTACTTCAAAAGATTCTAAGTGTTAGACAGAATCAAGGCATTGCATAGTCCTCAGACTCAAGCCTATGGAGAAACTAACTACTTCAAAAGATCCTAAGTGTTAGACGGAACCAAGGCATTGCATGGTCCTCGGACTCAAGTCTATGGGGAAACTAACTACTCCGAAAGATTCTAAGTATTAGAATGTTGGGGAAGCAAGAGCCCTACCTAGTCCTTGGGACATAAAAGGTCTGCCTATGCATACGCGCCTACACGTTATTGCAATCACTGCCATGACTGGCCGAGGTACAATTGATGTTAAAATTATCAAGTAAAAAAAGGGGAGATGGGAGAAAACGGATAACATGCAAATATGCAAACAGCCAGAACAAACAGAGAGAGAAATAAGAGCCATATTGCATTAAATCCATAGAAGTTACATGATAAGCGTCACATTACAATGTAGAAAAAAAAAGGGAAAAAAGAAATACAAAAGACAAAAGAAATGACAAAACAAAGCAGACAGGGGCACCGAGGGGCCTGCCCCTTCCACTTAATCTCTCCCCCCAATAGGCGGCTGGTCCATGGCAACCTCAAGGTCCTCTGAGCTTTGGCTAAGAGGAACGGCCTGCAGAGGCACGGTAGGAATGGTTGCCTCCTCAACGGAAGAAACCTGGGCTTCAGAGGAGGACTTCGCAACCTCTTAGGGCGCTTCCTCGTTGGGGCCCTCACCTGATTCAGCTACCCCGGGAGGGTCACTCCCTTGGACAGGGTCACAGTAGGTTCAGCGACTGAGGCGCCCTCACCCGTGGTAGCATCGGCTTCCTCTGCAGCCTCCTCGGCCTCAGGGCCGTCTGGGGCAGCCTCGCGGATGGCTGGGGGGTAGTACACACTCTCCTCCTTCCACAGGTCGGACGAGGCCTCGACCCCAGCTTGTTTGAGAGCCTCCTTCCAAACCTCGGAGGAGTAGCGCCTGCACACCCCGGGGACTTGAGCCTTAAAGGCAGCTTCTGTCTCGGCCATCCCTGCAACATAGGCTGCCTCCTCAGCTTCCTCGTTAGTGGCCCAGGCCTCCTCCCTATCTTGGTCAGCCTCAAACTTGGCCCTCACGGCCTCATCCTTGGCCAATTCAGCCACCTTTTTGGCTTCCTCGGCAGAAGCTACCTTCTTTTTCGGATCAGCAAGCAGCTCCTTTGTGATTTTCAGCTGCTCCTCTGCCTCACCTAGACGCCTCGTCTGATCTTCGGCCTGCTTTTGAAAACCAGCGAGGCTTGACACGACGTTGTCCCGAGCCCTGGTCATCGTCTTCAGTTCCTCCCGGGCCATGGCAAGGTCAGCCTCGGAGTTTTTGAGGGTCCGAGTGGCTTCCAAGCATTTCTCACGCTCCACATCCATGGCCTTTCCTTGGTCGTGGGCCGCCTCCTCCAATCTATAAGTGGCCTGGATGGCCTGCCAAACAAAACGGATGCATAATGAGCCGAGCTCCGAAAAGGGGAAGAAAAACTGAAACTAGAAAAAATCACAAGTGTTGGGGGTCTTACCATTCCTAGGTACCGCTTGAGGCTGAGCAATACCTCCCTACTCCTCATAGTCCCCAGCTCTGCCATGTCCGTAGGGAGTAACAGGCACCTTTCCAACACGTCAGCCACATACGCGCCTTCGCCTCCTTTAAAATCCCTGAGAGAGGAGTCATCCCTCAGAGGTTCCCCATGGAGAATTGGGGCAGGGAGCCAGGCCTGAGCCTCGGGCTGGGCATCGACCTGTTTAGCTTGGCCTTGGGAACCTATCTTCAGCTGCTTCAAGGGCTGCCGAGAGTCGCCCTCCTCCTGCGTGGATCCAGATTTGTCCTCAATTGGCCTTTTGCCCTTATCCTTCTTCTGCTTAGGATCAGTGGGCTCATGCTTAGAGGGCAGACTCGTCTGAGGTGCAGGGGGAGGAAACCTGGACTGGGTCGAGGTCGACCTGCTCTGGGCAGGATGAGTCTTTGGAGAAGGAGGGGGAGGCTTTGACTTAGACTTCCCCGGTTGGCCTTCGATTAAGTCCAGCAGGCTGGATTGGGGCTTCTTCTTGTAACCCATCTCAAGCCAAGGAAAGGACTCGATCGTTAGTAAGTTCGCTTCGGTCGGGCGAGGGTCACCCAAGTCTCCTAGGGGGTCCTCAGACTGGTGGACTTGTTCAAACACGTCAAACTCGTCCTCGGCAGGGCCAAAATCAGCAACTTCCTCTTCCCTCTCTAAGCTTTCTTCTGCGGCCTCTGAGAATCTATGGGGGGAAGAGGGGCCTGCAGATGCTACGCCTTCTGATGTGGAGGGCTCCTCGGGGAACTGGAACTCGCCCTCGATCACGGTTATTTTCCGTAGCCGAGGGTCTTTGGCTCTGATCACGTACTGCGGTGCCGCAAACGATTTTTGAATCGGGTCGTATCCCAAAATCCTGTGAGCGACCCTAACTTGATTGTCGGTTTTGTTCACAAAAATCTCCGCCCTCAGGGCTTTCTGCAAGTCCTCCCTGTTGATCAGGTTGAAGTGACGCGTGAAGGCGTGCGGATCATGTTAGTAACCAAACGGTGACGCGTGAAGTGACGCGTGAAGGCGTGCGGATCATGTCACGCGTGAAGTCCTCCCTAACACATTCATGTTAGTAACCAAACGGTGCAAAAAAAAAATGAATGAAATGAAATGAATGAAATAAAGAATAAAACAAACTAAAATCCTTGAGCCCTCCCCCCTTACTCCCACTACCCCACCTGGTGTCCCCTCCATCGTTGGGCAGTAAAGGCCATCGTGCCACTCTCCGGACATGATGAGGAAGTCCTTGTTCAGCCTCTTGCTAGACTCAGGGAGGCACTGGATAAGCCAGACCCTATCATCCCTTGTCTTCATGTAATACGACTTGCCCTTCAGGCACTGAAGGTTGTAACACCAGTTTACGTCGTGATGGGTCAACCTTAGCCCCATCTTCTCGTTCAAGGCGTCCACACAACCCAGAATTCTAAAGACGTTGGTGGCACACTAGGTGGGGGCTAGCCGGAAGTACGTCAGGTAGCCCCTCATCACCGGTCCCATGGAGATTCTCATGCCACCTTCAAGGAAGGCAACGATGGGAATCACCACATCGCCCTCCTGCCTCCGAAGGTGCCACTCTCCCTCCTCACAATACCTCAAGCCCACGTTGCTGGGTATCTTATAGTCAGCGATGAATTTCTCCATCGCCTCCTCAGTATAGACATATTTCTTAAACCTACCCATCCTAAGTGATGCCAAAGAGAGCTAAGAAAGAGCAAATGAAAGAGAAGAAGGAATAGAGAAGAAGAGAGCTCGGAGAGAGATAGAGTGACTTACAGAAATGAGGAGAAGCTCCTCGGACAGGTTTTTTATGCTGGAGATGTAGGTGGAAATTTGGCTGGACTCAAGTTGTATGCACAAGAGCTCTTGGTTGCGAGTAAACAGAGGGAACGGCAGTTCGAGTGGGTATTTATACCCCAAATCGAGGAGCCGTGCGGGTTTTCCCGGCCATAAATGCTAGGTGAGTCCTCACCGTTGGATTATCATCCTCCCGTTGAACGTGGGAAGCATAGGACCGTCAGAATTTAATGGGAGACACGTTGCCCGCACCGAGGCGTCAGTAATGCGTCTTGGGCAGACGGAAAGACTTCAGCAATGACACGTGACAAGACGTGATGGGACACGTCGCAGGCCCGAGGACATCAAAATCCTCCTCTCCGCCCGAGGATGCGGACAGCAAGATTTTGAGGGGCTATTGTGGGGCCAGCAAGTCAGACAGCTCGGCCCACTTCGTTCCAGGACCGAAGGCCTGAGCTGAGGAGGCGTTCATGGTCCGAGGATGAAAGCAAGAAGCCCAAGAGCCCAATAAGCCACGCCAAGGACAACTTTATCCTCGGACATCCGACACCGTAATGTAAACAGGCAACACGCCATCAAGGGAGCCTTCCTGACTATTCGAAGAGCAGAGAGCAAGTACCACGCGCCAGCAATGAAAGCATGGTGGAGGAGTAAGTTCAGGACGAACTGTCACCTCCACATTAAATGCCCTCAACTAACCTCCTGGCCGCATTAATGAGGAGGGGACTCCACAACAGTACCACCTTGGTTTCCGCAACCCACAGAGAGAATGGGAAGGTGGCTGATGGGACAGGCACTCGAGTAATGACCTAATTCCTCAACAAATATAGGGCTAGGATCGATTGGGAGAGGGTATATAATGTAAGGAACCCCTCCTGAAAGGGGGGACGAATGATATGATCTAAGGAATACTGTAGCAACCTGTATTCTCTGAAAAAACTTTGTAATTAGTCTTCAAAGAAATTATAAGAACTCCAAGCCTTGGAGAGCACATCCGAGGAGCATTATTACTCATCCCAATTCACGTTCAGGTTATCTAATCCACATGCAACCATGCATGGTCGTTGCACTTCTCATTAACGCCTAGTTCTTGAGCTCATTCTCTATAAATTCATTGCGGGGAAAAACTGGGCTTGGGTCTACTCCCTCAAATCCGATCCCTACACTTATGATTCTTAAAATATTTATTGTGTAATGTCTAAAATACTCCCACTAAATTTTAACATCCTAAAATTTTTTTTCACGTATTTTGAGTTTTAGATGGTAGTAATTTTCAGTCTCTTATTTTATTTTGACCTTTAAAAAATTGATACCTCAATAACTGTGAAAATATTGTAAGAATGTGTTGTGTCAATGTAACTGTGTATACACATATAAATATTTAAAAGAAAAGACAAAAAGAGCACAAGCAAAATCAGCCTATTGTGGAAAAAAGAAAAAGAAAAAGAGACCAATGTACGATGCAGATTGTCAAATAATTGTGAAAATATTGTAAGAATTTATTAAGTCGGTATAACTAAATATGTACATATAAATAATAAATATTTAAAAGAAAAGACAAAAAGTACAAACAAAACCGAGAAAAAAAAAAAAAAAAAGCCCAATGAGCAATGTAGATTGAACAAACCAAATGCACTGTACACAATCACTGTTTGCACATTCACGCTTTAAAAAATGTGTAACTTTGGTAAAGTTACACCAAGTATAATTTTGGTAGAGTTATACCAGGCGTAACTTAAACTTATCTATATATATATATATATATATATATTAGAGGGATGTAAGAAGATTTATATTTTTATAATTTTTTGTCAAAAGTTGGAAACGTTGAAATTGAAATGATAGGTAAATTCAACCCCTTTGAAACTAAAGAGCACAGACGCTTCCACCCGCTCTTTTTTTGTTTTTGTTTTTTTGTGGGAGGAAGGTGCGCCCACCCTCTTTAACAGAACAATAGTGGAAATCATTTTATTAGTAAGATGATGCATGACAATTTGTGTCCTGATTTATATAAGCCATCCTAATAAAGTTTATGTTACATGGAAAAAGGTTTTAAAGTTTAAACAAGGGAATAATTAGGTCTTGCTAGTGGACCTCCTTCACATGAGAGTGGGTTAGACATACCTAATATTTCATCCTCTATTTTGAGTGGATTTCGATTAATGTAATTGGTAAAGTCATTTTTCACCAAAAAAGAAAGGTGAGAATAAATTTGGTTAATTCTAAAAAGAAATTAATTGGTATCTTGATATAATGATAAGTTATCATGGGATGAATGTCTAAGTTCAAATCCTATCATATCTATTGTGGGGTCATGGGCTCAAATCATACAATTGGGTCTTGGGCTTTTGGCCAAGAGTGTGGGGCTTTGGCCGAGAGCATGAGTAGTCCGAATCCGAGGAGGAATATCTCCTCGGATATAGCTAAATGCAGATCGGGCATAGATCCTAATGATCAAAGTGACCTTCTAGGAAGCTCTAGTGATAGGGACGTGCACCATAAACGTACAAGAAAGATGGAAACTCAAAAATATATAAGGGAAAGCTGGTACTACCGCATTAAATGCTTCATAACTCACTCTCTGGCCGCATTAATGAGGAAGTGACCTCTGAACAGTATTATTGCAACCTTACAGCTACCCAGAAGAGTTCTCGGCTGATGGGACAGGTATCAATGTAAATCATCAACTGTCCACGTGTAGGGTAAAGATGAAGGAAGGGATGTAGTATAAATGAGGGTAGAGACCCCAAAGAAGTGGGGGGAAAACAGAGAAGAGGCACTGTAGCAATCTAAATTGCACTTGTACTCTGTTTGATCAATTTATATGAAACCTTACCTCCTCGGACAGTGAGTTTATCTCCTCGGACAATGAATTCATTCAGCTTTATGTTCCTTGTTCTTACTTAATCATCTTCTACATCCATACTAGCCGTTGTCAAATTCATTAGAGTCTAGTTCTTTAACTCACTCTTTACAAATTTATTGTACTGGCCTCACTGGGCCAACATCCCATACATCTTGGGTTTGGGCTACAAAATGTGTCCCTACATCTATTAAAAAAGAACTCATCATTTCTATATGAAAAAAGAAAAAGAGAAAAAGAAGTGTTGTAGTCAAAGTAATTAGGGTGAATTATAGTTTAAACTTCATGATTTATAGGCAGTTTCAAATTAAAATCACCAATTGAAAATTTTCAAATTAAATCCTATATTTTAAAAAACAATTCAAACCATAATTACATAAATTGTGATGTTGTTAATGAAAAATACCATAACAAGATGACAATGAATATATATATATATATATATATTGTGGGGGACGAAAAGCCCAACCTAACTTGGGCCCAAGGCCCCATTTAAGGAACACTGTTAGTCCGAGGAGATGAAAACATTTAATCAAAGGCCCATGTAAAGGGAGCATGTCTGGAGAGGAGCGCGGGCAATATCCGAGGAGTTATTTATTTGTCCGAGGAGTCCAATGCCCTCGGATCCGAAGGATCTTTGCCTGACAGATACGGGAAGTTCAAGTGCTCCATCTGACAAGTTTAAGGAGGGAAGTAAACCTCGGACACACATGAAGATAACAAGAACAGGGAAATATCTAGGAGACAGGCCTCAACCACCGCATTAAATGTACTGCACCTACCTTCCTGGCCGCATTTATGTGGAGGGGACCTCTGAACAGTGCATTCTCAGTTACCGCCACTCACACAAAGCTAAAGAGAGTATGATGGGACATGCACTCAAGTGGGCGTCTGGATGATGAACAAGTGGACGGTAAAGATGGAGGAAGGGGGTACTATATAAGAAAGGGATGCCCCTTGAGGGCAGGGGGGGAAGAAAAAAAAAGAATACATTTGATGATTGTAGCTCCAAGAATTGTAATCTTAGATTATCAATGAAAAGCACCTCTTCGGACATGGCATTCATATCAGTCCGAGGACATATTAATCTAAATCCACCCATTGGTGTCATCGTTTAATACTGTTATTTTCATTATTAGTCTAGCCCTTTCGCCCACTCTCTACAAAATTTATTGTTTTGGGCTCAGTGAGCTCCGAATCCATACTTCCTTGGGCTTGGGCTGCAAAAACTGACCCTACATATATATTCATAGGTTTTGAGTATTGAATAAACACACGACGTTGTTTTGTTTAAGCATATCTTATATTATAAAATCATTTTTTTTCATAAAAAAAAATCAGCTGAAGTATGTTAATGTAGACGAAAGCCAAACTTTAATTAAACTTTGGACAAAATTTAGCTATAAAATTGGTTGTAGCTTAAGGTTACAACCTTATTTAATATCTTTTTATTGGAGGTGAATTTTGACCAATCTGCCATTGGATTACATTTTCTTCTTATATCCTTCATGCTTGTAAAATTTCTAGAAAATTAATCATCAATAGCTATGTCATCAATAAATTGTTTAAATTGCAAGTTTTTGTAGTTTAAAATTATGTATAAAATATAATCTTATAGATTATGTAGTAAATAATATCTAATTGACACAAAATTTGACATGTGTATTAAGAACGTATAGAACATGCAATCCAACTGTTAGATTTTTGAAATATGTAGTAATGTAAATAATATTAAATAAGTCTTACAACCAATTTTGTAGTTAAATTTTGTCCTTAAACTTTTTAACGATTTCATATGTTTTTTTAGGAAGGGGGTGGGGAAGGAGGATGAAGAGCGGGTGCAATTCGTACCACATTTAATTCAAATACATTGATGTAATTGTCCTTTTGCAAGTTTAATTCAAAGAGTTATCAATTTTAATAGGTTAGAGAAAGTTTATAGACAAAAAAATAAAAATTTACAAAAAATATCACAGTTATCAATGTGGTAAATTGATAGATCTAATTTATAGGTAAAAAAATGATGTCTGCGATAAGTTTAAATATAAACTAGTAAAAGTTTGTCATTTTAACTATCATAAAAATACTCATATAGTAAAATTTTTTGTGCGGGTTACATTGCTCTTTTGAAAAAAATTCCAAATTGAGGTGTTTTTTTTTTTAAGAATTTTTTATTTTATTTTTTATTATCCTTTTCTTTTCTTTTTGTCAGTGGAGTGAAGATTTTATTTTATAAAGTTGAAGTTGGTTTCTCAAAAAAAAAAAAAAAAAAAAAAGGTGGAGTGAAGATTCCCACACCTAACGGTGAAGCAAATATTTAAATAACGTCTCTTTCACGTGTTAAGGTTAGAAATTGAAAAAAAAAATGAGTAAGAATAATGTTTAACACCAAAGAAGAAAATTTGCAACAATAAGAATGACTAGAAACATGCAAAGATGGGAAAAGCCGAAGGGCCTGATCCAAAATCTAATGCTATGGCCCATGTGGATATGCCTTGGACTGTACGCCAACTGCGATAAGCAATGTGTGTATAATAATAATTAATACGTTCCGCGAGACCAAAAAAAATTACATATCATCAATGCAATGCGTTGTATAAAGCTGTTTATCAGCATTTATAAGTTAGACATTATAAACACAAAACTCATAATAATTACCAGCGCTCGTAGTCAATCAATGAGGGTTGAAGGATTCTTCAAGAGGTGATGGGACACTAGCAGGATTCCGTCCCTATTACGGTATTACTGTTAATCAGTGGACTTTTAGATAACGAGGCTTGAAGTGGAATATATATAAAGTTCAATTAAAATTTTAAATTATGATCTAATTTTACGTATTATAAATTATAGAGTTTTAGAAAGAATTTTATTTTTTAATTTAAAAATAAAATGTGAGATCACCTTATAAATATTCATCTAAGTGAATTATATATATATATATATATATATAAAACCGAAACCTTTAAAACTCTTATAATTTTTCATGTCAGCACAATATTTAAATAAAATTATTTTTATTTAATCCAAATTTAACAAAGAGTGAAACTCTATTTCTCTAACAAGTTCAACTTAAACTTCAACTCATCATTTTTTTAAAACAAAATTATTTTTGTTTAGTCCAAACTTAACAATGAGTGAAACTCTATCTCTCTGACAAGTTCAACTTAAACTCAAACTCATCATTTTTTTTAAAAAAAAATTATTTTTTTTCATCCAAACTTAACAAGGAGTAAAATTTTATTTCTCTAACAAGTCCAACTTAAAATCAAATTCATCATTTTTTTTAAACAAAATTATTTTTGTTTAATCCGGACTCTATATACATACATATATATATATATATATATATGTATATATAAAACCGAAGCCCACAATTTTTCATGTCATTTATATATATATATATATATAAAACCGAAACCTCTGAAACTCCCACAATTTTTCACGTTAGCACAATATTTAAATAAAATTGTTATTTTATTTAAATAAAATTATTTTTATTTAGTCCAAACTTAATACTGAGTGAAACTCTATTTCTCTAACAAGTCCAACTTAAACTCAAACTCATCATTTTTTTTAAACAAAATTATTTTTGTTTAGTCCAAACTTAATAAGGAGTGAAACTCTATCTCTCTGAAAAGTCCAACTTAAACTCAATCATTTTTTTTTAAAACAAAATTATTTTTGTTTAATCCAAACTTAACAATGAGTAAATTAAAACTCTATCTCTCTGACAAGTCCAACTTAAACTAAACTCATCATTTTTTAAAAACAAAATTATTTTTGTTTAGTCCAAACTATATATATATATATATATATATATCATAATATATATTATATATAATAAAAATTGGGTTTAGACGCCGTGGTTACACAATGTGGCTTCACCAAATTGCAGAAATTTTAATAAATTTTTAGATTTTAAGAATAGATATATACATATTTTTTGGATAAATATAAAAGAAAGTAGTATTTCATTTACAACTATAACAATTGTGTCTATCTAAAATATTATCAACAAAGCCTAAAATCAATAAAATAGAATTACCTAAGGATAGAATTTAAATAAAAAAGAGAGATAAAAAAACGTAAAAGAAAATTAATATCTAATTTGGGCATGAAATATGTGAAGTTTTGGTAACTGGAAAATTTTGGTAGGTTGGAGCCACAGGAAAAGTACTGAAGGATGTTGTTGCCTTTTGTATTGGTGGCAGCTTCTTAGGACCTCAATTTGTGCACACTGCTCTTCAAACAAGTTGGGTGTTGTAGTCCCTTATGTGCACCACCTCTATGTTGTCCTTTTTTTTGTGATAATGTTATTATTTTACTATTAAAATTTTTGAAGCCTGTCGTACAAAAAAGCTCAATCAACATGTTCACGGTTTAGTGGTTGCATCTTACAGATCCAGAGGCTATCAAATCTGCAAGGGGACGCCGGCTACGTTTGTGAGTGTTAATACTTCACTATGATACCATAAGTAATGAAGTATTCAAATTCTAGATGTAGATCTTCCTTTTGAGGTCTGTCTTTTGTATATATAACTTTTATTTTTTTTATTTTTTATATCAAATTGAATAAATTTTGTGTATTTGTTGCCTTTTTATTATATATAATATGGTTTTTATCAACAAGTTTTATAGATAGGTTGAAATTCTATGTTTGATCACACCTTTTACTGTTTTTTTAAGAAGTCAATATAGCAAGCAATATATTTGTATTTTTTAATTTCTTATTACATGATTATTTGTTGTTGATATCAATATTTTATAATGGATTTAATTTGTTATGGCTTTTGTTTGGTGATTTGTTCCATGCAATCTATATTCTTTAATTAAAAGCAAAATTTGCTATCAAACATGAAATTGGATACGAGAGAATCCATCCGTCCAAATTTATATATAAGTCTATCTTTACTTAACTCCTTTTAAAAAAAAAAAAACTAAAAAATTTGGATATTTTTTCATTAATGAATTGAGGTTTTGGCTTAATTTTGTTTTCAACCATTTCAATTATTGAATTCATTAATTTTTCATGTGTAATATTAATATCTATGTTTTTTTATGTTAAAAAAAAATAATATATGTGTTCTTAAAGGTTAAAACACAATACAATTACAAACACTTTAAGTTAGGGTGGGTTCCAGTTAGCTCAACTAGTAAAGTCTCTGATTATTGTATAAGAGATCTGAGATTCAATCATCGCCTACACCAAAAATTGATTAGTGTCTTGGTCTGATGATAAAGAGCTATCATCGGGAGCAGGCGCCAAAGGTTGAAACTCTCTTAAAAAAAAAAAAAAAAAAAAAAACTAGGGTGTTATATTTATTTATTAGTAAGTTATAATGTTACATTAAGTTAGAGTATTATATTTTTATTTATTATTAATTTAGAATGTTACATATGGATACATATGCTGGTTTAGGGTTAATATAACTTGTGGGGCCAGAGAATTTGGCAACCTAGTGGTCCACTTTACACCAAGCCCAAGGCCCATGCCGAGGAGGAGGAAGCCTAGTGCCCTCGCCGAGGACAGCCATGTCCTCAGCAAAGCAGGACCATGGAAGGGGGAAGTAACGGCTACCATAGGCGGCTCTCCAGGGCATCTAAGGAGAAAGACCAAGTACAACGCATCGGCCATGGAAGGGTGGCCGAGGAGCAAAGCCAGGATTGAATCGTCACTTCCACATTAAATGCGTACGACTGATATTTAGGCAGCATTAATGAGGAAATGACCTCTGGGCAGTGCCTCCTCGGTTACTGCGACTCACAGGAGGTCTGATAAAGTGGTTGATGGGACGGGTTGTCAGGAGAAAGTATGGATGATCAACAAGTGGAGGAAAGGGATCGTTGGAGAAGGACTATATAAAGTGGGAGAAACAGATTGAGAAGGGGGATGGATCCCCATGGAAGAAGGACGACTAACAAGCTCCTCGGACCGGGCTGAGGACAGATTTTTGAGGACGATTTCAGTTCTCCAGCGTTCGGCGGTGGAAAACACTGCGATGGACATTGTTCACTTGCTAGGGTCTAGTTTTTGAACCCGCTCTCTACAAATTCATTGTATTGGGCTAGCTGGGTTTGAGTCCACTCACTCAACAGTAAAAGTGCTCAAACCCAGTCCCTACATAACTTATAACCGTTTGAATGAAATCAACACTAAAAAAAATGATTTAAATATCAAAATAAGAAATGTGTACAAGTACAATTTATTTTTTAATCTTAAATTTTGAATTAATTTTTTTTTTCATTTTATTTGTTATTAAATTTAATTATATTATCAAAATAATAAAAAAATAGTTGTATCTCTTAAAAGTGGCCAATTTTTTTAATACTATGTCTAAAGATTTTAATAAAGAACAATGACGAAGAAGAACAAGGATACTCTAAAAACATAGTGTACAAATAAGTATTCAAAGATTATCCAAATGAAAAAAATACTTCTAACATTTTTTAAACATTGATATTATTTTTAACAATACTTCAAGTCACTAACAAATTAGTACTTATTTTGTTATAATAATTATTAAAATATATAATTGTATGGGCACAGTTTGCAACCCAAGCCCAAAAGATATGTGATTATGGGTTAATGAGCCCAGCACAATAAATTTGTAGAGAATGGGTCCAAGAACTAGGCCCTAGTGAATTTAACAACGGCTAGGATGTGTTTGAAAGACGATCATCCAAGAAGAAAGTACATAAAGTTAGTCTGAACATATTGCCGAGGAGGAAGATATTCGTATAGATTAATGAAACTGAATACAGTAGTAGTTCCGGTTGCTACCGTCTTATTTTTTCTCCCCCTTTTCCATGGAGGGTCTCCCTTCTTATATAGTCCCTATTGGATAATCTTTACCCTCCACTTGTCGATACTTTGGGTTACTACTGGAGTACTTGTCCCATCAGACATCTCCTCTGGCCCCTCTGTGAGTTGCGGTGACCAAGAAAAAACTGTTAAAGGGTCTTCTCCACATAAATGCGGCCAGGAAAGTAGTTGCAATGCATTTAATGTAGAGGTAACACCCTTTACTTAGATATTTTTGGGTCTCCTTCCTTCTCGTGGGTTTACGCAACATGCCTCTGACACCAGTGTCTCTATTGAGGTCATTTTTATGACTGAGATATGTAAAGGAGCAGTGTTTGTACTGTCCGAGGAGACATTGCTCCTCGGACCGTCTTCAATTCTTTTCTTACTTATGTGGCACTGAGCTGGAATGACCACCTACTATTTGTCTCTCCTCAAACATACCAGCGTTCTCGGGTAAGGCCCAAGGCCCAATATATCGTTTTTGGGCCTTGTCCCTACAATAATTATTTATACATATATTTTATAAGTTTTTTCATAAAACCGTGCAACGCACGGGCTCATAACTATTATTATATAATAAAAGTTGGGCTTAAACGCCGTGGTTGCGCCACATGGCTTCACTAAATTGCATAAATTTTATTAAAATTTTAGATTTTTAAAGAACTAAAAATGAATAGTATAATATCAGGACTCTAATTCATCCTTATCATTAAATAAAATTAGATTAACATTATTTTTTTGTTTGTTAGGATATATTTCTTAAATTAAGGAATAATATTTAACATACAAAAATTTAATTTAGATAATATATATCATCTAATTAACATTATTTTTTTATTTGTTAGAATATATTTCTTAAATTAAGGGATAATATTTAACATACAAAATATAATTTAGATAATATATATAATCTAATTAACATTATTTTTTTATTTGTTAGGACACATTTCTTAAATTAAGGGATAATATTTAACATACAAAAATTTAATTTAGATAATATTTATCATCTAAATTTTCAAAATTTTAATTCTATTCTAATTAAAAGTATATTTTAAAAAATTTCTAAATTTAAATCTCATCCCACGTTTTTGTTGTTTCTATTTTCCTCAAGTTGCAACTTAAATTTTATTAATTATTATTATTATTATTTTTAAATTAATATTATTTTATCAGAATATCAAGTTACAAAACTTGATTATTAAGGGATAAGCAAAATCCAAATTCTTCAAGAGGTGATTAATATAAATCTATCCCAAAAAATAGTATATATCTCAATTAATTTGATAATCTTTATCTATGCCAAAAACCAATATATATCTCCATTAATTTGATCATTTCTACGTTGATAACATTTTAAACAAAAAAAGAAACAGCCTCCAAAGGAACACAAGAGGTTCGACTTGAAGAGGCTTTCATACGAGGAAAGGAAGGCCAAATTGATTGAGAGATTGAATGCTTTTAACTCCGTAGCCGATGATGATGAGGATGATGAGTGAAAGTAGTGTTGGATTCAGTGCTTAATATTTGTTGATTATCTGTGATACATTTTGGTTTTTTTTGTCAATGCAACTAAAAACCTAGCCGTGTTTTTATTTTTGTTAAATTTGTCATTTTTGTAGTTTGTCTTTCATCATCTAGATGTTTAACTAGATATGAATTTTTGCATCATTTATATAAAAAAATATACCAACCACGTTCTCTTTCTCTCTTTTTTATTTATTTTATTTTTATTTTTTATTAGCATTACATTGATTCTTCATCTCAAAGATGAGGCTTCCATTGCTACTATGGACATGTACATATCTCATGCAAGCATATATGAATTTAAATTGCCTTTCAATATTTTGAATGCTTTATTATTTTGCTAGATGTGATTAGGCTCAAAAGTATATGCTTCATTATTTTTCTAGATCATTTAAATACACTAAAACTAAGTCAATAGGATTTATTTTATATAATTTATCAAACAAAATGAAATAAATTTTGTCAAGTATGATTTATTCATGTTGTTCCCTTTTTACTTTTTATTTTTATTTTGAATATCAGCATTTATTTATGTAAAGTGTGCATAGAATTATGTATATGTTTGCAACATTAATTAATATTTTTTGCTAATTATTAGTATAATTTTCTATTCCCAAAAAATTCTTCATTAATCTTTTTATATTTTCGGTTTTAAATTGCAAAATTTTGGACCATCATTATAACATAGGTTTTTTTTTTCCTTGCAATTATGGAACTTATTTGACTAAAGTAGTAAAATCAACCCCCTCCAAAAAAAAAAAAAGTAGTAAAATCAAAGTGGAAATGATAGCTCTTTATAAAAAAAAAATTATTTTAAAGCCTGGTATTAAATGGTCATAGACTTATATGCAATTTTACAATCTATATGGTTCAAATTTTTTTTTTTTTTTAACTCTGTTTAATTTTTTTCTTGATTTTGTTTTCCAGGTTTGTCATAAAAGATTCATAGCATCCTAAGAAAAGTGTGTAATCTATATGTAAAGCTCTACAAATTTTTTTTTTTCATTTACACGTAGTGTCTCTCTTACCATTCAAACAATTCATTTTCTTTTTGTTTCTCAAATAAATTTTGTTTTATATGAATTTATGTATAAAATCGTGCAATGCACAGGAAGCAAAAATTATGATAGGTTCTATAATTAGAACAAATGAAAGGTTATTATTCTTCGAATAGTTCTATCTCTTAAAAGTGGCCAATTTTTATAATACTATGTTTAAAGATTTTAATAAAGAACAATGACAAAGAAGAACAAGGATACTCTAAAAACATAGTGTACAAATGAGTATTCAAAGATTCTCTAAAGGAAAAAAAATACTTCTAACATTTTTTAATCATTGATATTATTTTTAACAATACTTCAAGTCACTAACAAATTAGTACTTATTTTGTTATAATAATTATTAAAATATATAATTATTTATACATATATTTTATAAGTTTTTTCATAAAACCGTGCAACGCACGGGCCTATAACTAGTAGATAAAATAAATTTATGTGTTGTAAAATAATTTTTTTTTAGACATCTCATTGCTAATGCTCTGTTGAGATCTAATATGGAAGAAGTGCCTGCAGCGATTCATTTTTTTATATCGGAAATTCCAATCTTGAAAAGAAACCAATAGAGCATAAAACCTAGTGGAAGGAAACAAGCAACCGGATGAAGCATTTAGTTATCACCGTGAAACGTCTACTTCAACCAAATATGCGCATGGAACTACCAAAATTTCTTTAATTGAAACTCTACTATTCGTGAAAAGCCAAAATCAATCGAAAATATAAAATATAAAATTCAAATTCAAATTTCGTTTCTTTCTAACAATCCAAATTTCATGTTTTTACACATTAATTTGAGTCTTCAATAACAAGTAAGAAGGTCAGTATATTTTGACCAATTCAAGGTGAAAAATGAATAAATTAGATCAAAAACTCAATTCCTTTTTTTTTTTTCCAAAGTAATAATAATCTCTAAACCTGATTAGCTATAGCCGCGTTTTTTGTAAACGCGGCTAAAAAACACGCGGCTATAACCCGCGTTTTTTGTAGTGTATAGATGAATTTGTTAAGGTTTCAAGCTCTAAAATCAGATTTCACTAAAGTGGTTTTTTAAGGACTGACTTTTTTGACTTGGGGTCAACCTTGATGATTGTGTTTTCTTCCTTGACGTTGTTTGGTGGGTTTTTGATTTTGAAGGGATAAAAAAAATTGAAATAGTTTTTAAAAGTTTTAATTTGGAATTAAAAAACAAAAAAAATCTAAAAGCACATTATAATCCATATATATATATATATATATATAGGAGTATATATATAAAAGATTCCCATAAGACTTTGTGAGAATTGTTTTTTAATTTAATGTTCATAAAATATCTCAATGGTGGTCAATTTGCCAATTTGGTACACGATTTTTTTTTTTTTTTTTTTTGCTCCCAAAATGCTAAAATGCCAAAATATAAGAAAACAATTATGCAAATGAATTAAGATAAAATATTTAGGAATTTTATAGGTGCAATTGATAATATAAACTATATATATATATATATATATTGTATAATCTATAATCTACAAAATATATATAAAATATATACTTCCATGATGCATTCTATAAGCTACAAAATATATATTGTGGGGCCTGGTATGCCAGGAGGTATTGGTAAGTTCGTAAGAATTGGGCCTACGGCCCAGCGGCCCAGTCCGAGGGCACTCACTTGTCCGAGGATAGTTAAAAAGAAATATTGTGGAACTAGTATAGGAAAAAGGGAGAGAAGTCATGTATAGTAGCTCAAAACGCATCCAAGGATAAGAATCACTTCGGATATCATGGTCCGAGGTAGATGTAACTATCTTACTATTCAGTGTACTCCACAAAGTTGTATAAGAACTGGAAAGTGAATATAGAACAAAGGATGAACCGGGGAAGATAACAAATATCTTTTAAAGCTGCTACCTCCACATTAAATGCTTCCCAGCTAACTCTCTGACCGCATTAATGTGGAGGTGATACCTGAACAGTAACCAAGCAGCTTTATGACTATTGAGCAAAAGTTCCGGGAGGTGCTGGATGGGACAGAAAGGAGTTCTCAGGATAGAAACTACACGTGCACGGTGAAAATGGGGTGAGGAACGCAGTATGTAACATGAAAGTAGGTGACATTAGAGAGGACTTTTGGAAAAAAGAAAGAAAGAACGATAGAACCTAGAGAGATACCCCCTGAGACCTGGCCGAGGAGAGTTTTTATCATATAGTTAGCTTGAAACGTCTTTTTCTGCATCATAACCACAACCCTTTCTACCAAATAGAACTAGTTCTTTCACCCACTCTCTAAAAATTTATTGTTTGGGCTTGTTGGGCTAGAAATCCATCCCTATTCTGGGTCCAATCCAATTTGAGTCCCTACATATATAAAATTGAATACGTTTGATTTTGATTAGCATTATAATATTGTGTCATATAAGGTTTTGAGACCTCATAATTTTATACGTTATTATTATTGTATATTCCTTAATTGAAATAAAATACAATTCCATAATTAAACCTTCTATTAAAATATTGGTTTTTAAATAGACGAATATATAATTTCATATATAAATAAATTATTATAAATGCCTAATGTTATTATATATAATTTCATATTCAAATACAAATAATAAATGTGCATTAATAAAATAATAAAATATTATAATTATCAAATTTAATATTTTTTTTTATAAAAGAAGATAAAAAAAATCGTTAAACTTTTTGGTGCATTGTAGGGGTTACCAACTTGTTTATAGAAAAATTGAGGTTATGTTTGATAACAATTTTTATTTTCTATTTTCAATATATATTGTATAATCTACAATCTACAAAATATATATAAAATATATACTCCCATGATGCATTCTATAATCTACAAAATATATATAAAATTGAATACGTTTGATTTTGATTAGCATCATAATATTGTGTCATATAAGGTTTTGAGACCTCATAATTTTATACGTTATTATTATTGTATATTCCTTAATTGAAATAAAATACAATTCCATAATTAAACCTTCTATTAAAATATTGGTTTTTAAATAGACGAATATATAATTTCATATATAAATAAATTATTATAAATGCCTAATGTTATTATATATAATTTCATATTCAAATACAAATAATAAATGTGCATTAATAAAATAATAAAATATTACAATTATCAAATTTAATATTTTTTTTTATAAAAGAAGATAAAAAAAATCGTTAAACTTTTTGGTGCATTGCACGGGTTACCAACTTGTTTATAGAAAAATTGAGGTTATGTTTGATAACAGTTTTTATTTTCTATTTTCAAAAACTTGTTTTTGAGAATATAAATAAAAAAACAATTTTTTTTTGTATTTTTGAAATAAAAAACATACTTGGTTAGTTGAAATTAAAAAATAGATTTTTGAAGAAAAAAATAGAAAATACTAAAATATGTTGTTACTAGGATTTGAAGTTTAATGCTAACTTAATAAATGAGACGAATTCATTAAATAAAATGTGTATTTTCATTGACTTTTGAAAATTATAAATTGAAAACAATCATTTGCATGTTTTCAGTTTCCTTCACAAATTGAGTTTTGAGAATAGTTTTTATTTTTTGTCTAATTTTGGTTGCCAAACAAGTTTTTTAGTCTCAAAAATAGAAAATAGTTTTTGGAAATATAAAATAAGGGGAAAAAACAGTTACCAAACATACCGTAAACATTTAGCGCATTTTTTTTTTTAGTTGTGCTAGGGACATAACAAATTGTCACAACAATTAAGGTGTCAGTCTCTTATAGATCAAAATAAAATAATAGACTGGAACTCATCACAATTAAAAATAAAAGTGTTATGAAAATGTTAATGAGATTTTGTTCTGTCCATAGATTTTTTTTTTTTTTTTGAATAATTTGATAGTTACTATGGGAGTAGGGTGATTTGAAGATTGAATGTCTTGTGAATTCTAGTTAGTTCAACTGGTAAAATATCTTGTCGTCAAATAAGAAATATAGGGTTTGGTTCTCTCTTACACCAAAAACTAATACATTGAAATTTTATCTAAAAAAAAAAAGAAGCGAAAAGCCACTTTTAGTCCCTACATTTTCAGGCGATTCTCATTTTAGTCTCTATATTTTATTTTTACCGCTTTTAGTCCCTATCCTGAAAAACGCTTCCCGTTTTGGTCCCTATTATTACATCAGAAACGGAGAAAACTGACGTGGCAAACGGTAGGAATAAATAATAGTAAATTAATGTCCACGTGGCCTAAATTAATAATAAAAAATGTTTTTTGGCATTAAAAAATGCCACGTCAGCATCTAAATTAAAAAAATTAATTTATTAATTTTAACTAATTAAAAACATAATTAAAAACTAAAAATTACATGAATTGAGATCTAAGTGTGTCTTGAACAAGAACAACAAGAACACAAACTCAGATCCAAGAACACAAACCCATAAATTTAAAAAAAAAAAAAATTTACAGATCTAAGCCAAGAGATATTTTCATTTTCTCAAAAATCTCTCTCTCTCTTGGGCTTGGATTCCTCATGATCTGCAGAAAATTAAAGCTCCTGGTTGCAGAGCTTTGGAATGGGAAGCTAAGAAAAGCTTCAAAAAAACACAAAAATGGCTTTGTATCAAGTCCTAAACCATTCCCATCATCAGGTACACGATTCTTGCTCTACTCGAGTAAGTCATGGATATTCCAAAGCTCAAATGTGCTTGAACAAGATTCTGGGTATAATTTCTTCTATCCCACCTCCAAAAACCCCAAAAGAAAGTCAAGATTTTGAAACAAAGTGGAGTGAGAACAACAATAATCGAGGGGTTGGCATCGATTTGAATCTGAGATTGGGTCCTCTCGTGGAGTCTGAAGAGAAGGAAGAGTCTTTGGCTGAGAATGGAAACAACCTCAATGTGTGTAGCATTGTTGTGGGTAAAGTCTCTGCTGAGAGCACAGATTCAGTGGCCGAGTCTGCGCCTGTTGTACATGTTGATCACGTAGTGGCGGTGGCAATGTGATCCGAAAGAGAAACTCGCGACGGAGAAAGCTGTGGAAGTTTCAGAGATCACAACCTAGCAACGAGTCGAAGAAAGCAGCGATATTGATGAGACAACGACAACGAGGTGGTGGTGGTCAAAACTGTGGCGTTTAAGAGAGAAGAAAACGAGAACAAGAGCACTGATTGTCTGGGTTTACTCATCGAAGCGGCAAGGCTGATTTCTAGGTTTATGTTATTGGATTTGAGTTTGTGTTCTTGTTATTCTTGTTCAATACACACTTAAATCTCAATTCATGTAATTTTTAGTTTTTAATTTTTTTTATTTAGTTAAAATTAATAAATTAATTTTTTTAATTTAGATGCTGACGTGGCATTTTTTAATGCCAAAATTTTTTTTTTATTATTAATTTAGGCCACGTGGACATTAATTTACTATTATTTATTCCTACCGTTTGCCACGTCAACTTTCTCCGTTTCTGATGTAATGGCAGGAACAAAAATGGGAAGCGTTTTTCAGGATAGGGACTAAAAGCGGCAAAAATAAAATGTAGGGATTAAAATGGGAATCGCCTGAAAATGTAGGAACTAAAAGTGATTTTTCGCAAAAAAAATATTAAATGTCTTTATTAAAAACACTAAAAATTACCATGAGATCGCGGGTTTGAGTAACGAGTAATGGATACCGGCCATGCTTCAAAAATGTGATGATGGGGGTAAGTAATGGGGCTAATGGCAGATGGTTCCATGGGCTTACCTAAAAGCCCAAATGGCAGCTGGGCAATGACTACACACGACTCACAAGTCCTTTAAAAATTTGATAAGGAAAAATAAAAAAATAAAAAATAAAGCGCTCTCGGGCAAGTGCTAACGCAGCACTGTTACGACAACGTATCATTTTTATTTTTATTTTTATTTTTTGGGAATGATTTTAAGGACGGGCAGTTTCAAAAAAAAAAAAAAAAAAAAAGATTTTAAGGACTGGCCATCTAGATTATTCTGGAATATTAATTCTTAAACAACTTTACATTATTTAAAAAAAAAAAAAAATCCTTAAACAACAAAGCCAGACCGGGACTGCAAAGACCAAGAGAGTGCTCATTCTCGCTCTCGCTCTCTCTCTCTCTCTGTGCAAGAAGCTAAATTTGCTTTCGCATCAAGTCATAACGTAAACCCCTTTCAACTTTCTTCGGCGATCAAATCCAAATACTTCACACTCTCCGATTCATTTTCACGCCCCCTCCATCTCCAAGGTTCGCTTACAATCTCTCTCTCTCTCTCTCTCTCAATTTTCATCAAATCCCTAAGCCCGATTCTTGTGCCTTGTAATCGCGATTGTACCTGAGATTATTCAGGGTTCGTTGTCTTGATTTTCTTTCTTGAATAGTTTTTGCTTTTGGATTTTGAAAATTCGATGTTGATTATCGGCGTTTGGCACCCAGTGGAGAAATGGTTTTTCAAAGCTTCACCTCTGCCAATTTACTTTCTCGCTCAGCGAATTTTGTTTAGATTCTGGATTTGACAAAATCTAGGTCTAGAATATCTACTGCGTTCTTGCAAAATTTAGCATTTTAGTCTTTTGTGCCGTACATTTTGAAACTCTCTAAATTTAATCCAACGAAAAGCACAAGACAATGATGTTTGGAAATTGAATTATCATATGTATTAGTTTCTGATTCCCAAATGTGGTATTGGAAATGAGAAATTTCATGAACCCAATTGTGGGAATTAGGGCAATGATGTTAATGCCCATTTTAAGTCATGGTTTTTGTATAATAATGACCATGTTAGTGGGATTCCATTTTCAGGTGCAATGTGTCTATTTTTAGACAAAGTAAAATTTGGTCTTTTTTCTCTTGCAAATTAAGAGAGAAACCGTTCTTCTAACTAGCAGAAATAGAAAGTGTACATTTTGCATAACGTCGCTGTTTGGCATTGCATTTCAGTTATCCCCATATCCTACATCGGCTAGCAGCTTTTTTTTATTGACTGGAAAAAGAGATATGGATGCTATAACCTTTTTTTTTTTTCCCCCTTATGGTTGATTATAATGTGTATTAAATATGGAAGTTAAGGTGGTCTCGGGTCTCCTTAGTTGATAATTAACGGCCAGTATGGTATTCCGATTCCTTTTTATTGTGGGGCCTTAATGCTTAGGGTCACTTGGATTTTGTTTTTTTTGTAAAACATTTTTTAGCCACCTACACTCTGTATTTTGTGCTGCTTCTGTAAGAGTATACTGCATTGATTGAGTATATTTCTTGTGTTTTATACCTCTGTTGCTTTTGATATAGCATGGCAGATCAGCACTCTAATGAAGGTTCCAGTGCTGGAAATGTTTCTGGGGAAAGCTCAGATTCGACTGTCGAGCTCAATATCAAGACTCTTGATTCCCAAATTTACACTTTTCAAGTGGATAAAAATGTGAGCACCAATCAGTTGTCTTGCTTAAAAATAGAGCAGGACCTTATTCACAGTTATCTTGCTTAAGCAGGTTTATTTGTAACTTGCCTAGTTTCTAATTTTAATTCTTGTCATTACCAATTTGTTTCAGATGCGAGTTTCATCGTTTAAGGAGAAAATAGCAAATGAAACTACTGTCCCAGTTGGTCAGCAACGGCTGATTTTTAGGGGAAGGGTCTTAAAGGACGATCATCTTCTTTCTGAATACCGTATCCAATCAATGGAAAACTAATCATGTTTGCTTTAAGAAGTCAATAATGGGTTGAAGTCAATAATTTTTTTATTGTTTAACTTTCATAGCTACCCAATGGGTTTTGAACCTATGACCTTACCCTATACCAATTCTTATGAGAGGGGTAATTGTTATTTAGGCCAGACTTCATTGGCTAGGTTGAACTCAACAAGTGTAAAGTTATTTATTGGTCTATTGGTAATTTTATGGTTTATAAAGGGCTTGGTTGGATGATTGCTGATAAGTCTCTGTGTTTGTAAATACAAGTTGAGTGAACTTAATGTACTTAGGAAAAGTTGGTCTTTTGTTCTTCTCCATAGGTCATTGACTAGTGCTTAGTTTGGATTAATCTATTTAGCATATCCTTGCTAGAAGTATTATGCTGTTTATAGAATTTATATTTCGTGCTGTGGATTGGATTTACTTTTGTTTATTATATGATGTTTATCCTTCAATGTTTAATTATTGAGCATATCGGGCTGCATAAATCTGATTGTCAGTGAGTTTGTCACTGGTCTTTATAGTTCCTAGAATGGGTTCATTTGTGCTACCAGCTTTATATTGATTACTTTCAGAAAGTAGTTCCTTAAGTGGTTGTAGATGTGGAAAATGGACACACATTGCATTTAGTGGAAAGGCAGCCAGCACAGTCTCAACCTTCATCTGGTCCAGGTACTGGAGAGACAACTGGGAATGATGGTAATAGAGGTTGGTTTTCAGGCAAAGTTTCTTCTGCACTATATCGGGTTTGGACCGGTTCTCTAAAATGAAAACCATCAGTTGTAAAAACTAATTGTGTTTTTATTTTTTCGTGCGAGTTGGCAGGAAATGATTCCAGTGCTGGCAACCCTCGTAATCGAATTGGGCAAATTTCCCACAGTGTAGTTCTTGGGACCTTTAATGTTGGGGAGCAAGGTGAAGGCGTTGTTCCTGACCTTAGCCGGGTGTGTTTTCTTGCTCATAGTTGGTGAAACTCTTGCTTTAATTTGTATCTTAGTATTAGGGTTTGTGGCGAGGTGGGTTTATGTCAATTACTATTGCAACAGGACCTTATGGCTTTTTGTTTGAGTTTTAGGTTATTGGGGCAGTTTTGAATTCAATAGGACTGGGTGGCCAGACTACAACTGTTGGTAATTCTGGCACGCAGTCTACCGCGGTAAGTAATGCACAAACCTTGCAATGGTGCTCATCTATATTAATTTCTATGTTGGATGCATTTATAAAAAAAATTTATATGTTGGATGCTCTTGCATCTCAGCTATCCAAGAGGAGAGCATTTTTAACAATCTGATCCATATATACTCAACTAGATTTACAATCTATGGGTTCGGCTTCATGAATCTAGTTAATCATTTGACACTTTTGGAGGTTCATATATTATTATTAATTTTCTTTCTACCTTCATGGTATTTCTTTCTTCTTTGCAATCCCTGTTTGAACCATGTCAAACCTATTTACTGGTTACTGTGAATATCATTCACTTACACATCCGTCAGATCTCAAACTCCTCTTGTTGACTGCATAACAGTTTGTCAACACAAGGGCTTGCTGAATTTATAGCCTTCTTATCACCTTTTCCATTTGCTTGGTATATATATATATATATTCGTTTTTGCAATGTTCACTTTTTTTTCTTATTTACTGTGTCTTTGTGTTGGCTCTAGCATGATCTTTAATTCTCTCTGCTTCATGACTTAACCTGGATAAAGGATACATATGCTATTGGTCATATTCTCTCCTTCAATTATAAGTTTTTAACCACTTGAAGTTTGGCACTGAACTATGACTTATGGCAATACATTAAGCATAATTAGGTGCACATGATTTGGATGGCAACTAACATCTGATCAAAGATCAATGCCAGACGCACATGGGAAGGAACTGTATAGTGGTTTTGACTATTATTGTCTTTTGCTTGTGGTTGTTGTGTGTGTATAGAAAATTTGATCCCAAGGGATAACGTGACACTTTTTTATTTATGTAAAGCATATTAAGATGATTTTTTTCCCATAGCCAAATGCTCCCGGTCAGCCTACTCAAGGAAACGAAGCAGAAGGGATGCGTGGTAATGTTGGAGGCCAGACCCAAACAGGAAATCAAGCACAGTCTGGGCAGGCATTTTCTAGTCAGCCATTCCAATCTTTACCTCAAGTTGTGCAAATCCCACTGGCTGCAGCAGCAGTACCTGTTCCTTCCCTTCATATGGTAGTTATATATTCTTACATTGATGATTCACTTGTGTTTTGCATTAAACTGTCTTTCATATATCTTTTTTTTTTTCCCTTCATTTCAGCCTATCCCTGATTCATTGAACACTCTCTCTGAGTTTATGAATCGCATGGAGCAGACACTGTCTCAAAATGGTGATTCCAAAACCTTTATAACTTTTAGTTGCAAATGATTGCTTAAAATTAACTGGTTCTCCATGATGTAGGGTATCAGCCGAATTCATCTTTGACCAACTCCCGTGACCTACCAAGGGTGGAATTACCTTCCAGCGCACAGGGGTTGCCTTCACCTGAAGCATTGAGCATTGTCCTGCGTCAAGCAGAACGGCTTCTCAGTGGTCACGCTGTTGCTGCACTATCTGTAATCACCATATTCAGAACACTTTAAATTTTGGGTTTTTTGGGTGACTTTGTTTTGTTCCTTTTGCTGCACCATATTTGTGTGTGTCTGTTCTCTACCTCTTTTTTGGCTTTTTGTTAGATTATATCCATTATTTCTGATTTTGTCTCTTTTGTGGAAGGATACATTTGGTTTTGTTGTGACATTTAGCAACTTTTGGAACATTTCTTGATGAATAAAAGAGAGGAGTTTCATTAGTTCCAATATTTTTTCACTGAATCTGGTATTATTTTAGAAATATATATGGATCGTAAGAATTCTAAATGGATTTCTTAAGTGCCTGTTTGTCTCTGATGGTTGTATAAGAGATTTGGGGTTCAATCCTTGCCTACACCAAAAACTGATTGGTGTCTTGGTTTGATGATAAAGAGCTATCATTAGGAGCAGACGCCATAGGTTGAAACTCTCTAAAAAAAAGTGTCCGTTTGTCTGTAGCAAGCTTCTAGCCTTGATATGCATTTTTTTTAAATCTCACTTTTTCAAAGTACAAATACACTTTAGTACACTTTCAGCAAAAAGCTAAATAAGTTGATGCCAAACACACAGGATAAAGAGTGACACAGTTTGTTTTAGTATGCAAGGTAAATCCTTATAATGATAATAAAGTATGTAAAAATATAGAGTTAATATGTGCACATGTGTGTGTTTTAAAGCGTACAGAAAAAATATGCGCATCTTCTATATTGCACTCAAATTCTCATAAATAAAAATTGTCTCCAAAACATAAGAAACACAGTTACACATTGCATTTAAATTTTTCGAATGGAGAAATTATATTGCATTTCAAGTTTTAAACATAAGAAACAAAGCATAAGGAGGCCCTAAGCAGCACATTTTAACTCATACGAGTCCCTTTCTGGCTGTGGGTCATCTGCCATCCACCCTGAAGTTAATTTTATCAGTGCATTGAATGGTTTCAATGTTCAGTGTAAAACATATTGTCAACATCTCATTGTATTGTGCTGTGCATGTTTCATTGTGATGCAGTAACAAGATCTAAAAAATTAATTAGTACTGAAAAGTTTTGATCCCTGGAGATACTTAGTTAAAGTATGGAGGAAAGTAAGTCATATTTTTTTTATCATATTATATGCCTTGGGACATTTATCTTACAGAACTTTCTTTGATTACAATGTTTTTATGCAGTGCTTCAATAAGTACCTTTGACAGATGAATTACACTTTTCCAAAGCTGATGTATTGTATCAGCTATTTATTTTTTGTATAAGATTCTTATTACTGTAACATGAGTTTGATGAAGCTGATATATTCATTAAGATGTGCCAATTTTACATTCCTTGGATTTTGCCTTATTATCTGATTATGTGTTGTTTGTAACTTGCTGCAACTTTGTAGCATATTGCAGGACGCTTGGAGCAAGAGGGATCTTCTTCTGATCCCACTATAAGGGGCCAAATACAGGCAGAATCAATGCAATTGGGAATCTCAATGGAACACCTAGGTGCCCTTCTTCTTGAGCTTGGCCGCACGGCTTTGACACTGCGAATGGGACAGTCTCCTGTATAAGTCTTATCCCTCTTCTGTGCTTTAGTTCATTTGTGTGTCAAAAGCATTTAATAAGTTCTGGCTGTTTGATTTGCAGGCAGAATCTGTTGTAAATGCTGGGCCTGCAGTGTACATATCTTCATCAGGCCCTAATCCTATAATGGTTCAGGTTTGCTAGTAGCTGCACGCTTTATCAGTTCTTTTACCTAATATTAAGCATTTCAAATATCAGTTCGCTAGATTAGGAAATTTCTGGACATGTAAGGTATCTGTGAGACTGATTTGATAATAGAATATTTTAAAGTTAAAGTAGCAATATCTTGGGTGAGTAACTTATTGCAATATTTGTCATGGATAGGTCAATATTTTGTCTTTCCCAACAACTTTGTTTGAATGGTCTTGTGTTTTGGGTCACAGCGAGATACATTACATTCTAGATTTCATTGATTCTCTTTCATTAAATTGTAACTATCAATTATTGTAACTCCAGGACTATTTTGTGTACTCGTGTATGTGAGGTAGTTCATTTTTTCAATAAAGTATTATTACTTATAATAAAAAAGGGATCAATATGTTTATTGAATGACTCATTCTTGTCTCTAAATCAATCATTGGTATTCAGCAATAATAGTATTTTCTCCTGAAACTAGAAGTCTTGTTCACGACTAAGGCAGATGCTCCATGAAGTCCAATTCAATTTTGACCGATAAAAAAATGTCCAATTCAATTTTGATGGGGTGTAGTAAGGGCATTCAATAGGAATCGGGCATATTCTAGTCTCCAAATAGAGAACAAATGTATAAACTAACAAGTACGGTGAATAAGTAGAACAAGCTAATAGACTCTAATGGTCCGTTTGGATTGAGGGAGAATGGAGGGAGAGTGGAGGGGAGTAGAGTAGAGTTGGCTGAAAATAGATTAATTTTGGGCCAACTCTACTCTACTCTACTCTACTCCCTCTCCCTCCCCCTCAATCCAAACGGACCATAAAGAAATTGTAGATTTGCTTTATTAAATCCTAGTAGTTATGGCTTCTAAATGATTGCGATGGTTTGGTGTTAGTTATGGATTAGTGATGTATTATTATTTGCAGCCTTCTCCTTTTCAAACCAGCTCCCTCTTTGGCGGTTCTGTTCCTCAGCCAAATCCCATGACTTTGGGTTCTGTTGGTATTGGGAATGTCCCAAGGCACATAAACATTCATATACATGCTGGTAAGATTTTTTTTTATACTTACCTGCACCATGTAACTTCTATATGGTGATTTGATGCTATTTAATATCAGGTACTTCCCTAGCGCCAATTGTTTCAGCAGTTGGTACAAGGGCAAGTAATGCGGAAGGAACACAGGGAGAGCACCGTAATGGTGCTGGTTCTGGTGATTCAGGTGCAACAAGGGTGCTACCTCTGAGAAGTGTCATTGCGACGGCTGTCCCATCACGCCCTGGCGGTGTTGCAAATTCCGGTGTAGCTCAACCTGGACTAGTTTCTGTTTCACAGCCACCTTCTGATTCTGTTTCACTATCCTCTGTTATGTCTGAAGGATATTCTCGATTTAGAAATTTAATTGGAAATATGCAAGGAGATAACATGGTTTCATCAGGTGGCTAGCTGTTTATTTATTTTGTTTAACCTGAATCCATTTATTATAAATATGTTAGCAAGTATTATGCTGCTCAATTCACCAAGCTGATATTTCTGTATACAGGTCAAGTAGAATCAACTGTTCAAAGTTCATCTGGTGAATCCGGTGCAGGTAGTGATGTAGGGAATGAACATCCAAATACCTTGACAGCCAACTTGATCAACAGAGTTGGGGAATCAGATGCATTTATATCTGGAAGCACACCTGAAAGTGAAGGTCAGAAGGTAGATTTTGTGCACAATGGATCTTATTTCTGCTACTTTTTTTGATAAGTAATTTCTGCTACTTTCTTGATTGTTGTTTGAATCTTGTACTGATTTATTGATTGTAAACAGCATGATCCTAAATGTGACCAATTAAGTAATAATGATGCTTCAACTGGCTTAAAAGATGTTTCTGCGTCCGGAAGTTCTGTGAGTTGTTTAAGTGGAGGAACAGTGGCAAAGCCTGAGGGTGTTCAGGAAAATGCTCTAAGATCTGGTGAGAAACATGATGCAACTGAGGGTGACAAAGCGGGAGACAAAGCTGTTCCACTTGGATTAGGACTGGCAGGTTTGGAACGTAAGGTAAGCTAATTTTGTATTTTATAATATTCCTTAAAATAGCTTATTGAAAGATAAATAGCTCTCTTCTCTCAGTAAATTATTGCTATAAATTCAGCTTTGCACTGTACTTGGTGTGATGTTTCAACATCTAATGGAGATGGACATAGTGGGGTGTTTGTTATCACCAGGGAATAGACTTCTGGGGGATGTTAAGGGACCAAATAAGCTCCCTAGACATTATCTTTGAGAGGAAAACAGAAGAGCTGGTCTTGTGGCCCCACGCATGTCCTTGTAGGCAAAGGTTGTGGTGCGGACTTGGGGGTTGTTGTAGATTTCACTGGGTGCCAGCTTAGGTTTGGTCACTGCAAAACATGTTTTATGTTTTACTCGTCTAGTTTTGGACTATGGGGTGGTTCAGTAATGGCTGGACAACGGTCTGTTTTATTGGACACTTCCGTGGTAGGATGGGAATTTACATGTGAGTTATTGTAGATCCACAAGTTTTGCCACAACTTTGGTGTAATCAATTGCAATCTATCACTTTCACATGGACCTATCTTCTTTTCTCCACTCTCCATCAACCACATCAGAGTTGTGGCACAAAAGTTGTCTAAAGACTTTATCATTGTTTAAGTGCCTATGATAAGATGCATGGATTTATTGACACAAATATAATGCCCAAGCAGTTAATTGTTCACTTTAGATTTATGCAAGTGCTTATATTTGCACAAAATTGCTAGGTTAGGTAGCACAGTTTTTGTGCTTGCATGTTAAAATGCAATTTGCTGGAGGACAGAACATTTGACTAAAATATCACATGTTTATTTTTAAAAAAATAAAGAGGAGGGAAATGAATGATTTATGTTATTTATAGGAACAGGTAAAATATTTGTGAGAATATGAAAGGAAATATACATGCCAGGCTACTTTGTCAATTTTCTTTCTTTGTTATTGTTCAGTTGTGTCTTAAATGAGTTAGTTTGTGTGCTCTTGCTCTTTTTGTTCCATTTTCTTCTTAGTTTTAAGATAAATGCTTTTCCATAGTTCATGATGTGTTGGAAGCCGAATAAGAGAAGGGGTTTTGAGGTTCGTAGCTGTTAGCAGGTTTTGACTTCTCCTCCCCTTGGAAAAGCATATGGAAGCCAAAGGTCCCTTCTAGAGGTGCTTTTTTTGTTTGGATTACAGCGTTGGGGAAAATTTTGACGATTGATAATTTACGGAAAAGGAATGTTTGGAATGCAACAATGGCTTGCCAAATTATCTTAATATGTCTTCTTCCACTCTCCCTTGTACTTCAATAACTTCCCCCCTCAACCATCTCACCCACCACAGTCTCTACCTTCCCCACCTTCCCCACCACCCTCTATACCTTTTCCCCACCCTTTCCACCCTCTGTCCTCACAACAGTTCCCGATACCCTTTCCTCCATTTTTTCCTTGGCCCCTACCTTTTTCAACTTCAATATGTCAGCCTCCTGCTTCCCTTAGTACACGTCCTGTGTGCTTTGGTTTTTCAATACCCTTTTCATCCATTATTTCCTTGGCCCCTACCTTTTTCAACTTCAATATGTCAGCCTCCTGCTTCCCTTAGTAAACGTCCTCTGTGTGTGTGTGTGTGTGTTTTTTTTTTTTTTTTCCTATCAATGGATTTTATTACTTATTAAAAAAAAAATGTTTGGATTTTGGATTGTTGTTCTATATGCAAAGGTAATGGGGAATCCGTAGATCATTTGTTACTTCATTGTCCTATTGCTATTGAGTTGTGGACTATGGTGTATGTTTTGTTTGGTATTCAAGGGGTGATGCCAAAGACTCTAGTGGATTTACTGATGTGTTGGCAAGGAAAGTTTGGACATCAATTATAATATTAGTGTTGTTTGGATGGCTGTCCCTCATTGTTTGATGTGGTGCATATGATATGACAAGAGAAACAACTAGAGCTTTGAAGATGAAGGACTGTACTGGATTTTAAACTTTTTTCTTTCGAACTTTGTTGGCCTGGATTTCAGATGTCGGAAGTTTTCTATATGTTTTTTGCTTTTTTGATAGGTAATAGAGATCTTATTGATAAAAAGTTCAGCGTGTTCACAATGATGAACACTCTGAACTAGAAACGAATACAATAAACTCAAGGAGTAAAACTAATAGAATGAATAAAAGCAAGAATGGAAATACATTGTGTGTAACCCCAAACTCAAGACCACTGAAACAAAGTACCAAACAGAGGAGATTTTAATAGTTCTAGAGATTTCTCTTTATCTTCAAAGGTACGAGTATTGTGTTCCTGCCAAACTAACCATATCTTCAAGGAGTAGTTTTCTATATGTTTGATTTGTGACTTGATGGATCATTGTAATTTGTGTGTTTGATTGTATTGGTCCTCAGTCGAATACATCCTGTATCCTCGGGTGACCTTTTCTTTTCTTTTCTTTTTTTGAATTCAATAAAATTTCATTATTTAAAAAAAAAAATTGCTTTTCCGTAGTTCTGGTTTCACTGGTTATGCTTTTCTTGTTAGTTTATTGTATACAAAACGTTTTCTGGAACTAACTAGTATTGCACAACATAAAGAGGCTTCGGTGGCGGCAGAGGCGTAGCCAGGATTTTTCATTTGTGGGGGCCGAATTACATGTTTGTACATTAGTCATAACTCATATATTTATGTGTATGTATGTGTGAGATAGATAGAATTAAAAGAAATAAAGAAATGAAGCTTAATGACTAAGAATGCCACCAAAAAAATCACTAGTTTAAGCAAAACAATAAACTTTTAGCGACTTTCACATTTGAACACGCACAAACATAGTGCAATTTTGTTTACTTGAAAAAAAACAGCATCTTGACAACTTTGTTTTTTTTTTTTGGTTTGAGTAAATGTGTGTTTTGTTGGGTGAAGTCCACTTGAGAAACTAAAATATTGTAATTGTAAAAATGGTCATATTTCAAAAGGAATGCTATAAAGAAATTAACATTGTATTATGCATAAAACCCACAACAAAATAAAACATATGACAATTGCTCCAGTCACTTGCTGTACCAAAGGCTAATGACTGAAGGGTAACTAATACGTTTACTTTGTTTTAGTCATTTTATATGCCATAATTTGCTAGACAACCCCACTTATCTAATTATTTTCATTACTTCCATATATATATACTTTCTTTAATCCTAATAGTTCCATGCTTTGGATACGTCCAATCATCAACCAATAAGATTAAGACATACTTATGGTATCAAATATATTTTATCACTCGTGCTAGTTTGTCATTCTATGTAGTTTTGAGAGATAATTGCCTTAGCCCTTTGATTGATTATACAACAACATATTTCAAAGGAGAAACCACTAAAACTAACATTAGACTAGGTATGTGAATTTTTTTTGGAGGGGCCAATTAATACATATACAGGGGCCAGCTTGTTTTTGTATAGTATTATATAGAGGTTTCAAAAGCTTTGGGCCCCCCCAAGCTTATGTGTGCCTCCGCCCCTGGGTGGCGGATGATCATGCAATGTGGTAGCTTTCATTGGGATATCAGTTTCATTAGAGCTTTGCAAGGTTAGGAGTTGGTGTCTTGTCGCATTTCTGGATACCCTGTACTTTACAAAAGTTTGTAGGAGATGGGAGGAATAGAAAATATGTTGGAAACCTTCATAACACCGGGAGTGCAAGGTTAAAACCTTTTACTAAGTTTTCTAGGATGTATTGTGCCCTTAAGGAAATTCCTAACGATGGATAATTTGAGGAAGCACCAAATAGTAGTGGTAGATTGGTGTTGTATCTGTATGAAGAGTATGGAAACTACTACCTATCAAAAAAAAAAAGAGAATGGAAACTACTAATCACTTGCATCTTCACTTTAATATTGCTAGAGTAGTGTACCATGGTTTTATGTATATTTGTGATGTTGCTATGGAGTTGTGGGGTATGGTTTTATGTCTATTTTGGAATTAGTGGGTCATGCCTAAAGTTTTGTTAATTTGCTGTCTTGTTGGAAAGGATGGTTTGGTTGACATCATAATGAAGATAGATGGAATGCAATTCCTTTATGTCTTATGTGGTGTATTTGGAGGAAAGGTAATGCCCAAAGTTTCGAAGGGTGTAAGAAATCAATTTGGACTTGAAGCTTGGGTTCTTGAGGTTCTTATATGATTGGATGGCTACCACCACATATTTTTCTTTTTCAAATTGACTTGAGTTTATTGAACTTTGTAGTTTTAATTGATGGTTGGTTATCTCCTCCTATGTACATGGGTTGCGCCCTTTTGTGCCTTTTAAAATAATGGACTTATTTATAATTTTTTTTTAAATGTTGAGAAATGCATTAGCAACAGATCAAGCAATAGAAGTTCATAAATAAAGATGTGGTGTTGGAGTCTTGTACTGATTTCCTTTTTAATATAATTTTACAAAGCATTACATATTTTTATTTCTTAGATATTTGTTATAATTTGTATTTAGCATTGTAGGTTCCTCATATTGTGGTGATTCTATATTGGCTTTAGTCAAGTATTACCTGTTGGCTTGAGTTTGTATATTTCAAATTAGTACTTGAGAATTCTCCCTCAGGCTTTGTTCTCTGTTTTGAATAACTTCATGTGCCATGTTTGATTTTGCTTTGCTTCTGTTCATTTTATTTTATGTTTCAAATGAAGTAGTGGGCTATACATGGTTCATTGTTTAGTTTTTGGGTTCTTTAGTTAACATGATTTGAGTGTCTTCTGTTTCATAGATACTTACTAAATCCATGTTTTTTTTTATACAATCAGAGACGAGGCAGGCCACAAAAATCACAGGTCCTGGGTGGTGATGGTGGTACAGCCAGTGCTTCTGTTGATCAAGATCGGCAGATTAGAACATGCGGCCAACAGCTACTGGAATCTCTAGCATCCCGTAGCTCTGCTGCAAATAGTATGAATGTAAATGAACAGCTCCTAGGACAACTTCCCTCTGTAGTTGGGCAGGTCATGGACAATAGACCTCTGGGAGGGCAAGGTTCTGATGACCAGATGGATATGGCGAGTGTTATGTCTCAGGTCTTGCAAACTCCTGCTTTGAATGGTTTATTGGCAGGTGTTTCAGAACAAACTGGGGCTGGCTCTCCGGATGTCTTGAGGAATATGTTGCAACAGTTCACTGAGAGCCCACAGATGAGGAATACAATCAATCAAATTGCCCAACAGGTTGACAGCCAAGATCTTGGAAACATGTTCACTGGGCTTGGAAGAGGCCAAGGTGGTGGCCTTGATTTGTCTAGGATGTTCCAACAGATGATGCCCATTGTATCCCGAGCCATCGGCGGTGGGTCAGCCACCTCTCAACTTTTTCCTTCTGCTGAAGCTGTAACCCCGCCAGAATTTAATGGGAGGAGGCTGAGCAGAGATGACAAACCTAATGAACATAATGTCCAGGTTTGTATACATGCGTGTTCGTAAAGGACTTGTACATGTATTTTCTTTTGCTCTTTTTCATTTGTTACTCCTGGGCTGTCAGACAAATCCTACTAACAGTACTTGTTTTACATGTGGGTCACATTATTGCCATGGCCTTGTCAAAGAACCCTACTGAAATATATTTTTTACATTAATACCTCATTGAACTGCATCAGGTTGTTGATTAAATGGATTTTTTTTTTTTTTTTTTTTTAATTTTGGAACACTTCTATTGACAGACCAAGTTTTCTAAATTATCTGTAGTTACTTGTTATTAACAGAGAAATTAGGAAACAAGGACTGGTTGGATTGTACTATAATAACATCACTTTTATTGACTGACCTAGTTTATTGATTTTGTAATTGTGGTTTATTGTTGTTTTGTGGGATTTAGTGCTTAATACTGAAATTCTGTAATCTGCATATTTAAAAAAAGTCTATTGTATACAATCTTGCAATCCTGCATTTGTCGTGGATTATTTTTTACCACAGGTCCACAGCTGCTGGTTGTTGACGTACTTTGGGCCTTATATCTGTATCTTGTATTACTGTTAACTTGGCTGATAATTGATAACATAAAGTCTCTTTTTTGTTGTCAGATTAACCTTCAACAAGTGGCTCAGGGGATTGAAAACCTGAATCCACCTCAAAATGTTTTCCGTTCTGTAGTTGAAAATGCAGTTCAGTTATCTGGCAGTGAAGGTGGTTTTGAAGGTCTTGTGGATGAGTTGTGCAGTGATGAAGGTCTTGCTAATGTAAGTTTCCAAAATTATGATTTTGTGCACCTATAACCAATTGCAGGTTGTTTTTTTGTGTGTGTGTGTGTTTTGGGGGGGGGGGGGGGGGGGGTTTGTTTGTATCTGGAAGCACAATGAACTGCACTTCAATTGCCATCATGCACTCAAGGTGCTAATGAACTCTTAGCTAAGGCCACCTCTTCCCCCTATAAGTAGGGCCGGAGAGTAAGAATGTGGGTTCAAAACTCATTGGGTGTGTTTAACTTACCAATAAAAATAATGCAGTCAAGATCATTTGTCTGCATTAGAAGCTATGCAGTCTTGTTCTGTAACTTAGTTTTGGTGGTAGTAGTTAGGGGTGGCAATTTTTATCCATATCCATGAACCCGCCCATTACCCACCTTATTTGGATAAGTCTTAACCCAACTCATTTGAGTATTTGGGTTAAATGGTTAAAGACCCATTTGGTTATTTAATTAGATAGGTCTAAATGGATAAATTCACTAATACCCACTAAACCCATCTAAAATTTAAAATTAAATAAACCCACTAATATCCACTAAACCCTATTAAAATCTAAAACCTAAGACCTCAGTCTCACTCTCCCTCAAATTTTCTCACTAACCAAACACTTTCCCAAACACACCTCTAAATTTCTAAGCCCAAACACTTTCCCTCAGATTTGAAGAAGAAGAACCCTAACACGCCATTGACTTAGGTATCAGTATCAAAAGGGATCACCCCCTTGGCCAAATCTTCAAGCAAGTAAAACACGTCGTGAATGACCTCCAACCCGTTGAGATCAAAAAATAAACCACCATCAAAAGAAGAAAAACAAACAAACAAACATGCAAGACCCAAACAAAGCCGAAGCCGAACGCTTACTCGGAATCTTCGAGAAGCTCTTCCAAACCCAAGATCTCACCGGTTCGCGCGACTTCGCGATCTTAGCCCAAGAAACCGAGCCACTCTTGGACGGCTCAGATCAGATCTTGGCCGTCACCAATGTCCTCTTGGCCGCTAAGAAGCGCATGAACAACCACCATGACTGGTACTCGATTCTCCAGCTCGATCGCCGATCGGATGATCAGGAACTCATCAAGAAACAGTACCGCAGGTTCACGTTGCTCCTCCACCCAGACAAGAACAAGTTCCCTCACGCAGATCAAGCTTTCAAACTCGTCGCCGACGCTTGGGCCGTCCTAAACGACACGGCGAAGAACCTCTAGGTTTTTTTTTTTTTGAAGTTGACAACTTTAACTTTTTCTGTTTCTTTCTCTGATGGTCTGTTTGGTTGCTGGGAAATGAATTTTGTGAAGGGAAAATGAAAGGAAAGAACAGGAAAAGTGATTTTTGATCTTTTTAATTTTTGTTTTTAAAGTTTTTAACAAGTTATTTATTTATTTGGATGGGTTAAATGGGTGGGTTACTAATTATATGGGTTGGGCGGGTAATGGATAATTAATTTATGAATAAATGGGTCATAAATGGATAAATAGATAATTATATACCCAACCCATTTATGACCCAACCCACTCATTTGCCACTCCTAGTAGTAGTTATGGAAGCTATGAATTCTTATGCTTTTTATGTTCTGCATGAGGTCTGTTTAATAATGATTACAGTAGATGTGGCACATTTGACTGCTCATAATATTATTTGGCCTGTGCAGGAATATATAGAGATGTTACGACATGAACTAAATCGACGAGTTCAGGGTGACCCTGGGCAGGACAACTAGTAACTAGAGCCCACAAACTCAAGTGGGCATGGTTGTGATTTCTGGATGTCATTGTGAGGATTATGGAAGGAGGTTGGGTTTGATGGTAATTGACTTCGCCAGGGTTTTTATTAAATGGTTGAGTTACTCAGAATCATTGTATAATTTAGGTTTTTGGCTTGATGTGCTTTTAAATTGTGGTTGGTCTTCTTGTTGCTGGCACACTCCTCTGGTTTATAGTGTATCAAATCATTAATTTATTAATACATGCTATATAGGTGACAAATTAATGATTTTTTTCTGGGCCTGGTAGTTAAGGCCTAGACTGTCTCCTAACAAATCGCCACCCCCCTCCTCGGTTTCTCCCACTGTTATTCCAGCTTCTCTTAAATTAGTTTTTTGGCATGTCATTGGCGGATTGTTGTATACTTACCTTAATCCTGCGAGTGCATGATTATAGTATTTGGTACCTTTCCGTACAAAAAGAGGACAATGGTGCAAGAAAACTTGAGAAAGGATTACCAACACAATGGGCAAACCTAAGAAGAAATGAGGAAGAAAGGAAATGTGCAGCCAAAGAGGAAAATGCACATTATGCAGAGCTCTTAACATTGCATTATGTGTTTAGTAAATCTGAAGCAAAACATTTAACTCCTCTATTTATGGAAGAGATTTTAGCTCTCCTTCAGTATAATAACCTATTCTAACCAGCTCAACCACTGTACAAACCATCTTAAGCTAGCTAGTCCTTGACTTGTTGAGTCAGCAAGGATGCGATGCGGTGTTTGTTCAGTTGGTTGAGATTGACTTGGCATGGAGTGGGCCTGGCATTGCATTGTGTATTCTGCTGCTTCAGTTCCTCCTCAAACGCATGGCCAAAGTATAGGGGACATGAGGTTGGAGCGAAGAACCAGGAACGGAACGTAGTGGAAGAAAAGCATTGGTGACCTGGTCAACTAGTTAATCTAAGGTAGAGACACAGTTAAGACCCTAATGGACAACCTTCTCTCAAAAGATCGACAGTCGACCTCAATGTGCTCGGTCTGAACATGAAAAACTGGATTTGAGGCAACATCAGTCTGAGCACGAAAAACTGGATTTGAGGCCGAAGAAAGAGTTGAGACATTATCGAAGTAAATCTGTAGCATATGTGAAGAACAATACCCAAGTATTCGAGAAGGATGTGAAATTAGCCGAGTCAAGTAGTAGTAGTAGAGGCAAGAGAACAATATTCTACCTCTGTAGAAGATTGGTTGCTTCTTAGCAGATCAAAGTAATGGGATTGAGACCGGGAAAGATAAATTGGGCTTGATTGGATTGTTGAGTTGGGTTTGGTAGGAAATCATCTTGGGCCTATCTGGGTTACGTCTGGTCAAATCATATTATATTAATATGCCTTCTTTGTTTCCAAAAAAAAAAAAAATCTAAATGTTTTTGGTGTTTGGTGTAGTGGAAAACGCAATTCAACGAAAATTTGTTTATGGCTAACGGAAAACATCTCCAATATAATTGAAAGTGTTTTTTTTTTTCTTTTTAAGAGTAGAATAAGTTTTCCAGTTTTCAAAAGTGGAAAATGTTTTTCTAGAATATCATATACTCAACAAAACACCACACAAATACGCTTCGCAATACAAATATTTCTTGAAATTTGTTTTCCAGAAAGTAAAGAGAATGAGTAATTATTAGAAAATATTTATTGTTGAAGCAAATAAAGTATAAGACTTCAAAGAACCTAGAAAAAGGAAAAGTATTAGCTATCTCTCTATAACTAGAGTTCATATCAAATTGCCTCCTTCACTTTTAGATTTTGTCATTAGGTTTTCTATTTGAGTCTAAAATTAAAATCAATATTCTTAGATCCAATTGATTAATTCTCCCAAAAGTGTACACGTATCATTTACATATTTACTAAAAAAATATTTTAACCTGTTAAAATAGAAAAGAAGCTTTATAACTTTACTGTTTTTTAAAAAATAAAAACTATTCTTTGATTTTGAAACTATAATAGTTTTTTTACTTTAAAAAATTTATTTATTTGTTGAAATTTTGCAAAGTATTATTATACTTTAAAAACATAAAAATTTAGAAAATCATATATAAACCAATAAACTAGTAATTAATGGTAATAAAAAATAAAAATAAAAATCAAACCCACTATAAATACTAAAACACAATATTTGCGACTAATAAGAAAGAAACCATCATTTACCTATATAAAAAAAGTATATATATAAAATTTTATTTCTCTAAACCATAAAAGATGAAATGACAGTTTCTTAAAGTGAAGAGGTAATTTGAGAAAGAGAAAGAGGTGAATTAAAGTTAATGCCGAGTAGCTTGAGGTTTGGAATTTTATATATATATTACTGTGAGAGGGTAAGGTCCGAGTATGGGATAGAGCCCATGGGCCCAGTTCGAGGAGGTGAAAGGGCCCACCCACACATTAGTGTTGACTCGACACATGGATAAGAATCTGAGGAGGAGAGACGAAGAGGTTGATCCCCTGAGTAGCCCGAAGAGCGAGCGTTCCTCAAATTACTTCGAGCAAGCCACTTACATCAAAAGACAAAATACTAGATAAAGTAGTCATCACCTTCGCATTTAATGCAATGCATCAACTTAGCTGGTTGCATTAATGGAGGAATGACTCCTGAACAGTGTCCTCACAGCTTGCAACACATTTTTCCACCTCTAGCAGGAAGGTCAATGACTGTACAAGTAAAGGGTTAGGATGCAATTCAATTGACAATGTAAAGAAAGGAGATCCTTCCAAAAGGGGGATGAAAAACTAAAAGGAAACACTGACATTGTGTAGCACTATCCTGTGATTAAGACTTGAACAATCTATGAACAACTTACTCTTCGACCAAACCCGATGAAGTATTCATTCTAAAAATCTGTTCTTCTTCCTTGAATTGTCTAACTTTTACTCATCCATCTAAAGCTTAAATCATACCAGTACGTTAAAGTTGACATCGAAAGCTTATTCTCTAACAAATTAATTGTATTGAGCCGTTTAATCTAAATCCACTATTCTAAGTTGCCTTAGCCTGTTTGACCTGCTTACAATTACATTGCAAATTCCACTTTAAAGTTTCAAATTTTGCATTCTTATTAGTCCTAACATTACCTAGTGTTTGGTAAAAAAAAGTAAAACCATTTCACCTTCTTCCGTTTTATTTATATTAACAATGAGTTATGCTCGTGTCACATGAAGTTGCACAACTACCACTCACAACTTATCACGTGAACGAACTGTGACACAAATTGTGCTTCTTTATGCGGCTAAAATAAGATATGTTACCATGTGGTTTTAACAAATTTAAACCACCTCATTTTGAAACTTATGGAACAATTTTTTATTTTTTTTTCCAAACTGCATATTTCAATTAAAAAAAAAAAAAAACCCAAAACGGTTGGTTCCTTTTAACAGCCAGCCGAATTATATTTGTGTTGAGGATTTCCAGAAACGAAGGGCGGAAACGATCGTGTTAGAAAAATTGAAATGGAAAAAGGCGAGGAGGAGAAGCCGACGAAGGCCGGGTCCCGCTTGTGCTGTATCTGCAATCAGAGAAGGGCCGCTCTCAAAAGACCTAAAACCCTACAGCAGGTGCCTCTCTCTCTGTCTCTCTCATACAACAACACAAAGTAAATTAACATAACATGCTGCTACCTTTCATTCAAATCTCTGTTCCTACGAAGCTATATTTGAATCAATTTACCTTGCTCTCTCGATTCCAGAACCGCAGTAATAACCAGAACACATGATGTGAGCTTTTACACCAAATTATACTTTATACTGCGACAGTTGTTCCTTCCTGTTTCATCATTCTATGAATTACTGTTTTACTTATTATTTTTTTATATTTATTAGATGTTTGTAATTAAACTGATTGCAAATTGACAAAAATATATAAAAATTAATTTCTATAATCTAATTTAATTGACTCTTTTTAAGGGAAAAAAAAATAGTTTAATTGAAGGACAGTCATAATTGAGCTCCTTTTTTTTTCTTTTTTTCTTTTTTTTGGGTGTGTGTGTGTGTGTTGAAAAGAGATTTATTAAGTGAAAATAGTGGTCCTTAAATAGGAATAAAAAGAGACAGATGATGATAGGGCTGATAAATTTTATGTATGAAGATATGCAGGGAGTGTTTCTATGAGGTGTTTGAGGAGGAGATCCATCAGGTAATTGTTGAGAATCAGTTATTCAAGCCTGGTGAACGCGTTGCTATCGGTGCGTCTGGTGGTAAAGGTGAATGCTTGTTTCTTAGCATATTTTATCATATTCTAGTGACCATGCTTTGTTTTTCTCATTGTATGTTCTGAGTCAGATACAGGAGAAGCACTAGATTTCTTTCATACTGAAAGAACCAAGTTTAGGTCATTTTGGTCTCGGTGTTACCTAATTCCATATATTTGATTCTTGTGATTTGCATTTGATTACCTTTAAAATATTATTATAGAAAATATTTCTCACGAATATGTTTAGTTAAAATATGTCATGTGAAGAGTGAAGCGACTCTTTTAGCTGACCGTCAGGCAATGAAAGCGGGAGTTTATGGTTTCATCCTAATAATTAATGGGTCTGACAAAATTGTAACATATCTTATTTTAGCCATGTGAAATGTTGTATGATAAATGTTTTGTAATTAGCATATATTGAGAAATATATTGAGAATGGTCTAGTTAGTCAAAAGAATGGCAATTTGATTTTACTTTTATCAGATAAAATGCTAATGCATGTAGTGAAATGCTAATGCGTGCTTTGATTGTACAAGAGTAACAATGTAACTGTTTGATTACAGATTTGGGGCATATGAGGATTGACTGAATCTGGTCATGTGATGAATCAGATCATCTCAATTGATACACTATTCAGATTATGACATAGGAATAGATATTATTGAGTTTGTCTGTACATGTTGTAAAACAGTTTGTTATATATAAATATCCCTTGTAAAAGAAAGAGATATTAGTTCAATTATGTATTCCACAAAAACTTAGAGGCGCAACCTGCAAGTTGCCCAAAGATAGAGGCAGATATTGAGCAGAAGTAGAATATAGTTTGGCCATAAGGCTCAGTTTTTGCAATTACAGACCAATATGCGAATTTTAAAAGTTATTTTCATCTCCTGTCTGTTAGTTCTTCACTTCTTTGTGTTATGCATGTTGTTACTCCATTTTTGTGTCGTTTGTTGTTGATTATACCATAGCAAGCTGTTGCCCATCCAGCTAACTTGACATGACAAGTTATCTGTTTTTTTTTTATAATTTTTTTTTTTTTTATAATTCTCATTGCCTCTTTGCATGTTTGCAGATTCCACAGTCCTTGCTTACATATTATCAGAATTAAATCGACGACACAATTATGGCCTGGATCTCTTCCTCTTGTCAGTTGATGAGGGCATTACAGGGTACAGAGATGACTCTCTCGAAACTGTCAAACGAAATGAAATTCAGGTGAGTGGTTCTTTTTTTTCAATAAACTCTTGTTCATTTTTATTCATTTTGTGCTCTTTGTTCCCCCGCAAAGCGGGACCTGTGTGCTTTATGTATGACCTTTTATTGTGCTTGTTGTAAGTTTTCAATAATGTTTTCCGGGTGATATCACTGATATGCTTTTTTCGCCCATTCAGGATCTGCCTTTTGTTTCTTTTATTTAACATTTTGAATAAGGAACTTAATAAAGTTGTAATTCTTGTAAAACAATTGTGGTCATATTCTTCCTGAATTTACGAGAAACGTAGTTACCAGCTTCTATAGTTCCAAGTACGTGTGTGTTCACGGTCTTGATCATATAATATTTATCTACTCATAGTTTATTTATGGGCTTGCAGATACGAAGTTAATGTATAAAATCATTATTTTGTTTGTTCTAGTGCTTGAGAGTAGTTGCAATGCCAGTCTCTTTGTTTGTTCATCATTGTTATAACATGTTGTGTGCCGTTTGAACATCACTCTGAAACTTTGACTTGTTAATTTCCTTTCCCAGTTGTCTATTTATCTTTTTTGAATATGTTTGCTTTGTCATTTTCTATTATTCTGATGACTGACTCTTATTCTAATATTCCATTTTCAGTATGGACTGCCACTTAAAATTGTCTCATACAAGGATCTGTATGGATGGACGATGGACGAGATAGTGAAGATGATAGGTTTAAAGAATAATTGCACATTTTGTGGTGTTTTCCGACGCCAGGTATAGGACATGACTTCCTCTAAAATTATAGGTACACATATGTTCATCATGTATTTTCGACTAGCCCTGCCATTTTTGCTGTTGGTGGCAGACACTTGGCTTTGTGGATTAGCGCTGGGCATGCACACAATGATTTGATATATCAAGCACAATTTCTGTTGTATAATTACATAGTCTTTAACCACATGGGTTAATGTTTTACCAGTTATGAAAATTAAGTGGGATTTGATTCAATTGATTGATTGCTTTATCTCTAAGGCCCTTGATCGAGGTGCTGCATTGTTGAAAGTAGACAAGGTCGCTACTGGACATAATGCAGATGATATTGCAGAAACAGTTCTTTTGAATATTCTACGAGGTGATATTGCTAGGTGAATACATTTGTCCACTCTTCCATCTTGTTTCTTATAAAGTTTTGTGTATAAACTCATTGATGCTTTTGCTTTGTAGATTGAGTAGATGCACTTCAATAGTCACTGGTGAAGATGGACCAATTCCAAGATGCAAACCTTTCAAGTACACATATGAAAAGGAGATTGTTATATATCCTTGTTATTGAAATTCTCAATGGTTTTGAAAGTCTTATAATGTGTTATCCTTTAAATATTTGTTGGTTTTATTTACAAATCCTTAACGAGATATACACGTATGCATATTTCAAGAGGCTGGACTATTTCTCCACCGAATGTATGTTTATCCTTCCACTTCTTATGAATACTCTTTTCAATGACTCATTGCAACTTTCTCTGTTAGTTTCCTTGTGCGGTTTATAGGACCTACTTAGCATAGTTTTTTGTAGCTTAACAAGTTGCAGTATTTATTTGCAAGTTCGCAACTTTTCTTGCCAATGTATAACAGTCTGCAGTAAAGTCAATCAATTATGAGCTGGTCCTTTTTGTGTCCTACCTTTGTTTCTGTTAATTGGGTTTTCGATTGAACTAATTACCGAGTTCTTTTTAAACTGCAGGCATTTACTCTCCAAATGCATATCGTGGTTTTGCTCGTGAGTTCATAAAGGATTTGGAAAGAATCAGGTTTTTATTTAGTTGAGACTTTCCCCAGTGGTTGGCATTTTAGTTGTTTTATTAGTATGACATATTATCTCTCATGTTTCTGATGCAGACCTAGGGCCATACTTGACATCATCCAATCAGGGGAGGATTTCAGGATTTCTACTTTTACAAAAATGCCAGAACAAGGGACTTGTGAACGCTGTGGCTACATTTCGAGCCAGGTAAGTTTTGCTTCTATTTCCATCTAACCAGAAAATTTTGGATACTTATATCTCATGGAATTTATTTATCACTTAGATTCTATTTGCAGCATTGATATGCATATTCCATGACCTGATATGTAGTATATAACCCATGCTTTTGTTGTCTAACGCAAAGTTCAAGCTTCACTTTATTTCCCAATTACAGAAAGATTTTATAAACATGATTTGCAAATGATAGCTCATTTATAAAAGTAGTTATCTGCCTATTAGACAAACATGTTTATTATGGCCTGGAGTGGGGAGAGTTTGTGCAATTACAACATTTTGGGAGATGGAATGCTTTAGTTTTGCTTAGCTATCTTGTGTGAGGCAGCCTCATGTGCAGTAGGAAAATATCAAACACATTTGCTCAGTTATGGCCTTTTTTTTTTTTTTTCATGATACCAAGTCCTACATTTGCTTGTAATTTTCTTCTGTGAACCAGCACTTCCTTTGGATGGGTCAGGGAATCAATTTGTTATCATTATCCAACATTGCCATTTCCATCAGCTTCAACCCCCCCCCCCCCCCCCCTCCTCTCTTTCCCCTGCATGTATGCACTTTAGGAATGACCGTTCATGTGAACATGCATGTGCTACCCATTAGGGCATCTGAGTATTCATCATCCTTGTGTTATTGTGCAGAAATGGTGTAAAGCTTGTGTTCTGCTTGAGGGACTAAATCGGGGTTTGCCAAAGCTGGGCATTGGGCGGAGTCGAGGCCCTAATAATGATCGTAAGAAGGGAACAAAAGAAACTAATGGAGCAAAGAGTATTGAGAGCAAGCAATGTGGAACTTTGGACTTCTAATGTAGCACGTATAGATCACTTAAAACTCTCATGAGCTCAGGGTCTGAGTTTCACTTTAAGGCAACAAAAGTGATAGTTATTCAATGCTCTTGGAAGGGATATATCCACCCTGTTGATTGAACTGAGGCCGTTGGTCTTGGGACTAAAATGAACAGCACAGAAAAAGAAAAGAAACCAATTAGAGGATAGGATCTTTCTTTTGTATGGTAGAGTTAAATTATGTGGGAAGTATTTTGGTAGAGATGAATGGAATTAACATGGAGAAAGTAGAAACTCCCTTTTATTAGTTAGCTGTAGTGATTGTGAAAGTTTCTTTTCTGTCGGCACCAAATCATTTTGTGCAGGATGAAGTCATTTTTAACGGTTACACGACAGTTGTGGTTGTTTTGATTTCTGGATGGTAGTAATTTTATATCTTTACAAATTCTTTTTGCTAGTTATACAATTTTGAACAGTGTAATTTTCTATTTTGGTTTTGTTTCAAATATTTAGCTGGGTTTTTTCTGTGGTCAATGTCTCATCATTTTTCTTTGCACTAGCAATGGACTCATTGGTACGCCCATCTATACTCTAGTGTTCTTGGACTCTGGTTGGCCTCATTGCTATACAGAAAGGCCCTGATCTAGCTATCTACCTCAATCGGCACATAAACCAAATGTATCTGGAAGAGTGAGACATTGCAGTTTTACTTCATTTTCGCAAACATCTTCAGTCATCAGTTGGCGTAAAAAGCATAAGAAATATAGTGACAAGAATTTTCACAACTGTTGAACCACTCTCTTTTGACATGTCAGATATGATAAATCAAATCATGCAAGTGGGAACTCAGCCCCACTTACTTAAAAACGTCTGCAAGGAAGATAACAGGGTGGCAGATGCACTAGCAGAGAAAGGGAAAAACAGAACATGCCAGCAACCCAAATGATACAACAAGTAACAAAACAAATCCGTCTAACTTAAATCTTACACTAACAAGAAAAACTAAAGCACTAACAAGGGAAATTATCAAACACAAACACTTGGGCTAAACCCAGATGGAATAATTATTTAAAAAGCTCAATTTTTTATAAGAAAAACATACCTTGAAACTTGAAAAAAATCTGAACTTTCATTGGTAGGGACAAAAGGGATTTTCAAGGTATGGGTGAGGGGATCGTTTGAAGCCGATTGTGAGGAAAGAGGAGAGCGTTTGAGGGTGAGGGTGATTTTTGTTGCACGCCGAGAGGTTGAGGGTGACTGGTTTCGGTGTTTGAATGAGAGTGTTTTAACTTTGAAAGAGTGTTTGAGAGACTGAGAGAGTGTTTGAGATTGATTTCGGTGAGTGTTTGAGACTGATTTCGGTTAGGGTGATTTTTGAACTTTGAGAGAGTGTTTGAGAGACTGAGAGAGAGTGTTTGAGTGAGGCGTTTGAAATTGTAGTGTATATTGTGCTTATTTCGAGTCTTATAAACTCGATTTTTATGTGGCTAACTTTCGTCTACCTGGAAAATTTGTCCACGTAGGTGTATTGATAAACCGAGCAAAACGAGTTTTAAAAGTTCGAGTTCTAAATGAATTTCGAGTTTTAAAAACTCGAGAGACTAGTTTCACACATTCTTTCAAAACTAGTCAACTAACGAAATTATTAGCATAATAACGTTATTATAGTAACGTTATTTGGAAAGGGTGTTCACTCTCTTATCCAATGCCAAATATGCAATGGTCAAATAGTCCAATACTCATTTCAGTTTCAGTTGGGGGTTCTCTCTCTCTCTCTCTCTCAAGCTCAACCATGGCTTCCCCAGCACCGCCAAGCACAGGCACAGGCACAGGCGTCCAAAAACCTAAGAAATCGCTGGGTTTTTTGGCAAACGCAATGAAGCGCAAAGACAGCTTCATTCAGTTCGCCGCCATGGCGGGAATTTTGCTCTTGAGCGCCAGATCGCTGGGCCAGAAGTACCGCATCAACGACCTCGAGGAGGACACGTCAGCTCTCAAGGAGGAGCAACAATCCCTAACCGAGCGCATGAACAACATCAAGCAATCTCTCCTCCACGAGGCCTCTCTCGACCGCACCGGCCGCTTCTCCGCCAGGCTTCGCCTTCTCTTCTCCGATCAAGACTGATCGGAACCGAAATAGCTATTGTACTGTGAGTTTCGGATTTTGTTGATTTTTGATTCGTTTTGAGTTTAGGGTTTTTGCTCCTTAGAGTTCAGCGAAATGTCCTACAGATGATATGTAACTATTTGGAGTCTAAAAACCATGAATTTAAAGGCTTTTAGGGTTTCTAAAATTTTTCTCTCATACTCTGAGTTAGCTTCTAAAAACAAAAAAGTTTGAGTGTGATTTTGGTGAGAGAGTAGGCTCTTTTTTTTTTTCTTTTTCTTTTTGTCTTCTATATTAGTATATGTTATAATGTAGAATCTTTGTCATTAGATGTTTGGTTTAGGGTATTATTAATTCTCTAAGAAGATTATTGGGATATAAATTTGTCAAAAAAAGTCTGTTCTTTTTTTGTAGAATCAAAATGTAGTATTGTCTTCATATAAATAAATAAATAACAGAAGCTTTGGAAAATGATGAAAGTAAGAAATACCAGAGCTGCCCAAGGAAGCTATTCAACTGTATGGACAAAATTCATGGGGCCTATTAGTAGTTGAATTTTCATATCTTCAGCTCATAAGTGTAGGTGCACAGAGCCTTCTGTCATTGTTAAACATGTTCAATGAGTTGTAGATTAAATGACACCTCCTCCCGATAGAGTGAGAATATGGGTTCAAGACTCACCGGGTGCAAATAAATGAATAAAATATCTAATGTGGTTCAGTAAATAGGAAAGATGAGAGACACTACAACATGGTTGGAGATACTCCCTGCGGGTTCTTTATTAGATGCATGTACTCCCCAACTTGTTCTCCTCTTGGTGGATTAAAGAGTGAGTTGGGGATGAGATGTAGATGGGAATCGAGAATCCGAGATGGCTCTTTTAGAATATTTAGTATAACTTTTCATTTAACTTAGCTAGAGTTAGGGCTACATGACAGATGGCTCTTAATGAATGTTGATATGATCATAAAATAACAGTTTGAGTAATGAGCTCTAGTTCAATGGCACTACCTCCATTTATAATAATGGGATGGAGGGTGAGATAGCAGGTTTGTGACTCATTCATGCATGTGTAACTTACTAATAATAAATAAATAAATAAATAATAGTACTAAATAACAGTCCAATTTTGTATCTCATTGGTGCTGAAGCTCATTGCTGACTTTTCTGGTTTACTTGCTGAATCTTTCCAGAACTCTTGTTGCCATAGTGTTTTCTTTCATTTCAGAATAAGTACTAAACCTGCGAATTGGCTGAATTGACAAATAATGTTAAGGGGTAGGATATTTTTATTGCCATTTGCTATAACCGCTTATGAATGAAGCTGGTCCTCATGGTCACGGTATATATTTTATTGCCTCATGTTTTTGTTCAATTGGTCATCTAACTGGGACCATCAAATGGGATTCTTGATTCTACACTTTAGAGTTGGTAATTTTTTATGGAGTCTATGGACTTGGTTAATCAGTTAATCTCATTATTATGTGAGTTGCAGGGCAGCTCATGTTGTTGTTTAATTCAATGTGTGAAATGAGATCATATAGGTAGGCAATCAAATCTCACGAAGATGTAACACAACCATAAAGTAGTTCTGGCTTCTCAGAAAGAATTGAAGAAATCACAAAAGAAAATAATATATTTTAGCGCCTTCAGCTGACAGAAACAGAAGTAAGTTTGTCATAAAACTCATAATTTTTACTGGGTCCGGAAGTTTTACTTGTTAATTCATATCATGGATAGAGTCAGGCATACAGCTAAACTATGTAAACTAATTAGATAAATCATTTCCATTGACTTGACCAAAATCAAGCACATTTTCATCAAAATTGCTCTCTTTCTGGGTTGGTAGCTGTCACAGATTTAGTCCCTCAATAAGCCATCACCACTTGCCTGCTCGGTAGTACATGTTCAAATCCGATTGATGAATCTCAGGAAATTTTGCAAAAACTTGTGTTGTCTAACAAGATTTCCACATTTGTCTATCAACACTAATCAAAAGATGAATGCCTCATGAACAACTGCTAATATTTGTAACTTTCTTCTTTGTTGCGAGTTTTATATGTTTTTTACCCCTGAAAGACAGGGAAGTGGAATGGCTATGTTATCTCATGTAGTAGCAGTCATTACAATACTTTCATACTTAGTTTGGCCTGAATTTACTACTTTCCAACGGTAGCTTTTGAATGATTTAAATTGCAATGCCGTTGAACATGAAATAAGCAACTCGGTTAAACAAAGACTATATCTCTCTTCTTTTTTATAAAGCTTTGTATGGTAAAAGCTGAGGGAAGAGAAAGGAAAAGAAATGAGTCTGAAAAAGAAAAAAAAAAAAAAAAAAACCTCAAAATCAAAGCAGGTCACCCAAAAAGCTTGCAGAATAACACCGAGAAGTTTTCAAAGTACTCTTTTCATTTGAAGGGGAAGTTTCTTACTCATAATTTTGATAGAAATGTAGAAATGCAATCAATCAATTCCTCATTCTGTTGCTCAAATTTCATCCCAAACCGTCTAAACTCATTCTATTAATATTTGAAAAAGGACTAAAACTTGTTTTTCTCTCATTATTATTATCTTTAAATTATTGATACATTGAGCTGTAACTTCTGCATGCCCTTGTCTGAAAAGCCGTGTTGCATGATTATTGCTTGTATGTACTATGTATGGTTTCAGTGTAACATGGCCACTGATTGAAATGGATGGTTCCTGCGGACCAAGAAACACACCAAACTGAACATGTTAACAAGACAGATAATCAGATATTTCATTAATTTTGTTGGCTTCTAAGCTGCCTGGCAATTCAATTTGAAGTGCGTAAAAATACAATTATAATATAAGGTATTTTTTATTAAAAACAAATGTCGTGTTATAGGTCAATATGGCTCCTTAATGTAGTGATTTTAATTAGATACTAAATCATTCATCTAATAATTTTCTGCAATGATTAGTTGATAACTCGTGATAAAATTGTAATTATACACTTAGGGTGAAGTCAATTAGCATATGAGACCCACAAGGACAAAGTTTTGTATATAATATTATAATACATACTAACCTTGGGCTTGTACTTAATCAACATACGAGACCCACAAAGCACAAGTTTTATACTGTATATAATAATACATACCAACCTTGTGCTTGTTCTTCATCACATTTATAGGCTTCTCACCAACTCCCATTAAAATTCACATGAACTAAATCAACCTTCATATGCACAATTCAAATGCCACCATAGCTGAAACCTACCAAGGTTGAGACAATCACGCCTCCTAGGTTGAGAGTCTTGAAACCCACCATGATCGAGACAACTGTGCTCCAATAGTCCATTCGCTGGCCCATATATTTTACCCTGTTCACTTCTTAAAATCAAATCCCAAACTGCTTGCCTATTATACAAACACCAAATTGCTAGCCCAAGTCTACCACCAATACCCATGACCACCTAGAGTCATGGTCAAGTGGTTGGGATCTTGGTTAGAGGGTAGGTCTTGAGTGTGAACATTTATATTGATGAAGTGACACTAGTTAGACTAAAAGACTATTGTCTTCCACCGTTCGAAGTTGCTAGTTTGCTAGTTCTCTGAGCGGGACCGAGATCAAGTTATAAATTAATTCATTTAAAGGAGTGCTCGTAACTCTTTATTCTCATCTCAAGTATTAGTTCCTTAATAGATAAAGGGTTTAATATAGTCACATCAATGTGAGTATATATATATGAGCAAACAGTATATATATACATGCCATGCATAGGCATGTATATACAGCTTGTTGATTATAGTCCCACTTTTAAGCATGCCATGCACAGGCAACTGAACTCAATCATCACCATAACATCACCATGAATCCAGTGTCAGCCACAATTTCGACATTAACCATTTAACATTCTCTAATATCTACACCAAAAATTCCTAACTGCTAAATCTGTCAACTATACCAACCCAACGCCCAAAGAGGAGGATTGGCAAAGTTCAATCGAGGGAGAAGAGATAAAGGGGCTTGGGTAAAAGGAAAAAGAGAATGAAGTGAATAGACAAAAGGGGGGAAAATAAAGAGAATGATTCAATTACAATGTCAAATAAAGACCACGTCTTCTTTCTTTTCTATTTTACTTTTTTTTTTAAGCAATATAAATAGTTTTTTTTTTTTTTTGAGGAAAACAAAAACTTAACTGAGGTCATGGAACATGGATGAAATGACTTAATTGTAACATTTTAAATAGTTGCAAAACATAATTGCAAGTTCTTAACTTTGGGGGACTAAAATCCACATTTGCCCTATACTTTTAGATAGAATTATTGTTGTAACTATAATCGAGAATGCCTTTGAAACAAAAAACTAATAATTTACTAAGGAGCCTGTAACATCTAGCAAACTTTGATTTACTTTGAGCTTGACAAAATAAATCCTTAAGTATAGAACAAGTGTTTATATAAAATACAAATGGAAAACAAAGCCCACAAAAACAAAAACAAAAACAAAAAAGGAAGTCAACAAAGCAAAGGACCAAATTACATTCTTTCTTCAAAATGCTTCCACATAAATAAATCAAAGACTGGTGAAGCCCAAGTCAATTTCATCTGCAATAATATAGGAAAATGACTTGTCAAAGCCTTAGAAAATTAAGATCATGGTAAAGTAGCATGTGACTGACACTAGGCGTAAGGTTAAAGGATAATGATAAATTGTTGCATGCCTACTAGTGTGTCTAGTTCAAAAGAGCAAAAAATACGAATGTGATAGGTTTGGTGTTTGGGTGAGTCACATACCATTCATATCTTCTTTTTTCAGGTGATATAAAATTTGTAAGATCTGATCCATCAACTGTGAGAGAATCGAACTATAGTCATTGTAACGACTAGGAAGGATAATGATAAATTGTTGTATGCCTACTAGTGTGTCTAGTGCAGAAAAGCAAAAAATACGAATGTGATAGGTTTGGTGTTCAGGTGAGTCACATACCATTCATATCTTCTTTTTTCAGGTGATATAAAATTTGTAAGATCTGATCCATCAACTGTGAGAGAATTGAACTCTAGTCATTGTAACGACTGGGAAATTGCCTCTAATTTCTTTTATGAATTAGTAATCCGCTTGAGTTTTCTTGGCGAATAAATAAATATATATTAATAATTTGATAGGTGGGGAGAGGGAATTTGAACCTTATATTTTTCTTTAAGAAATACTAGAAGTTGTCAACTAATTGAATTACAAGGCTCTTGGCAAAGAAAATTAAATTGATTACTTTTGAGTTTCCTTGTTATATAAGAAAAATATTTCTTATCATAAAAATAATTGATATTTCTTATTAAAGAAGTGATAAGTTGAACTCCCTGTCCAAGGATTCTCCCACTTGATGAGAGGTAAAATTAAGAGGAAAAAAAAAAGTTTTTGCTTGGCCGCAAGGAGAAAGATAGCTAGTTTTGGGTTTTTTGAAAAGTACGTAAATCAAGTAGAATTTGTAAGACTTAAATTAATTCTATAGCGTGAGACAAACAAAACAAAAAACCTACATGTGGGTGAGAGCAAAAAAAAAAAAAATATACATATATATATATATATTTATATATTTATGAGTTTTTCTTTAGCAGTGAGAAATACAAGAAATTTTTGGGTTTTCTTCTATAATGAGATTTTTTTTTTTTTTTTTGGGCATTGAAAGTTGAAACCACAAAGTGTTGTAGTATCCACCGTGAAGATCTCAAATCAATTTGGATTAATTCTTTGAGATGTGATGTAAGTTGTTGGTGCAATACAATAAAAATTACAGAAATCTTAACACAGTTAGACTGAACGAGTATTTCACTCACTTTAAGGAGATTCAAGTCCTCTCAATTGGCAAAGCCCAAGACTGGGGCAACAAACCTCTTCCCTTCACCTTCTTCCTTCCTTCCATGTTCGATTGATTTTCTCCTGCATTACACTTATAAACTCTTCATTTATCAAATTAAACCCTCATATCTTCTCATTTAACTTTCCAACGTTTTTATTAATTATTTTATTAAAATATCATTTTAATACATACTACAACAATAGTATTTTTGTGAGCTTAAATTTTGGATATAAACTTGAGAAAATATTGTAATTAATTTTATTATAGTAAATGTTTTCGGATTTGATCTTATGGTTTTTTGTTAGAATATTTTGTGAATTGATTGAAATTATTTTTAAATATTTTCTTAATTGTAATTAATCGGCCACAATCTAGTCTTATGTGAATTGAGAAAATCCAACAAATAACCTTAACAAATCCCCAAAGTTATTCAATTTTATTTTCTGAGAAAAAAATTATTCAAACTAAAATACTGATTCAAACTAATATATAGGCAGTCTGCAGCAATTCTAGCTTCCTAAAATCCGTAGAGTCGGGTTGGCTGTCGATTTTACCCCAAACCCAAGTCCAACAGACCCGTGGACACACTAGGAACAGAAAACTTTGCTATATTTCCCAATTTCATAATCATATGCTTTTGGTCTTTCTTATTTCAAGCCAGAAGACAAAAAATGTTCATGTGCATCTCAATATATATACCCCGATCGATGTGCTAAAAAAACAGAAAATAAATTTATCATTGAATGACTTCTCTTTCTTCCATTTTAATGCTAATGAGCCTGTCATGCTGGTCCACAAACCCAATCTGCAACTAATCATGGCAATTACGTACTGCTCACACATTACAGAAAGTGGTTAAAATTTTTAAAGGATATTTACTTCATCATAATAAAAACTGGTCTCATAAAAGGCTTCCTGCGCAAGGTTCACACTCACACACCCTGATTACATTGTCCAATTGGTGTAGGAAAGTGTTTTTTTCTGTATTTCATTCCAACGTTGATTCCATCAAATAATGTGCTTTTTCTAACTATAGGAAGGAGATTCTTACCCTTCTTTTGAATATTGGAAAGAGTCGGAAATTGGAATGGAAAAGTGTATCACACTAACAAACCTTATCACTGCAATAATTGGCATCTTGTTTGCGTAAACATGTTCAATGGTGTTATAAGTGAAGCAATATCCGTGTCCTTGGCGCAAACATCCTCTCATCCTAATTTTGCTTTGTCTTGGCAACTTCACTCACAATCACATAGTAGTAGAGTACAATCCTCACCTATCTTGATTCAATTCTCAATTCCAAATAATTATGATGTGGAAATGCGAAAGCGTTAAGAAGCAGAACACGTCTACAGGAAACGTGTAGAGACTTAGAGACCTATTTAAGGGCTCTAAAACTTGACAGACAATAAAATATATTTTAAAGTAACTCATAATTAATACCTAAACATAACAGGAACCAAATTTGACATAAAAAGCATTAAAAACACCAAAAAATAAGGAAATAAACCACTTAAACTTAAAATAACGTTTTTTACATAAAAATATCAAAATTAAATAATTATAAAAATTAAATTGTAGATTATGCCCTACATCAAATTATCTCAACATTGAATATAAGATACGGTTTGGATCCAGTACTCTTGTATACTTGACCCGATACGATACTGACACATGTTCAAAACTTACTATGAGTGACGAATCCGCATCGGGTTGGGTCTAGACTAGACCATCTTGTGTATAGGAATATTGAACTAAAAACCTTGTCTATATATACATACTTATTCTCACCAACTTGACTTATTGCTGCTGCCCCTAAATTGGTCAAGGAAATCTGCAGTTGTTCGCAGTTCGTACACTCTATAGACTATAGAGAGATGGCGCGCGGGAGCTCCAAAAAATGCTTTTAATTTGGCGCACGCAACAAACTTTAGTTTTGGACAGAAAAAATAGGTAGAAACTAGAAAGTGTAAATACAAAAGGAGGGCCGGGCCGGCCCCTGTGCGTTAAAACTCATCCCATGTGCTCTACTGACTATTACTACTCTTCAGTCTTCACACTTCCAAACAAAACCAATTGCAAAACCAAAAAACAAAACCCACCCCATGTGGCAGACATAAAATACACACTAGCACACAGATCAAATGTGAAACTAAGCTATTCACTTGGACCCCACCACCGACACCCCAAAATTTTATTTTTCTCTAATATTTTTCCCTCTCTTTCTTTTTTACGGCTACACATACATCACCAATTCACAAACTCTGCTCTGTACCGCACTTAAATATGTGACATATCCCTCATCATTTCCTAACCTCACGCTTTCCTTAAAATCTCTCTCCTCTCTCTCTCTCTCTCTCTCTCTCAGTTCCACAAAGTTGGAAAAAACTAGAAACAGTCTCTGAATTTGATTTATTGATTGAGAAAATGCCGCTAAACTTAGCGGGAGGTGTACTTGGTGGTGCTGTGCTATGCATCACAGTTTTTCTATTTGCAACTGTTGGGGCTGAAGATCCTTACAGGTTCTTCAACTGGAATGTCACTTATGGTGACATATACCCACTTGGTGTTCGCCAACAGGTTTGTTTTCAATTCAGATCTGTTTGGTTTCTTTTTCTTTTTGTTTCAATTTTTGTGATCTGGGTTTTGCTTGATTAATGAAAACTTTGTGTTGTGTAGGGAATACTCATCAATGGTCAATTCCCAGGTCCAGATATTCATTCTGTTACCAATGACAATCTCATTATCAATGTCTTTAACAGCTTAAACGAGCCTTTCCTTCTCTCATGGTACGTACACACAAACACTCTCTCTTTTTTTTCGCTCGTGAACTTTACCTCTTTGCAAAGATTATGCGCAGTGATTTGCGCGCCTTAGATTAAAAGACAAAACTGCCACATTTGTCCTTTCCTTCTTTGGTCTTTATACATTGTACTAAGCCGCAGTGTAAGGGCATATATGTATTTACATTGTCCTAATACTGCACGTTCATTTTTTTTTTTTTTTTTAAAGGATTAAGAGAATGTCTAAAAGCCTTATTAATTGGTTAACTTTTTTCACATTTACCTTTTCGTTTTTTTCAATATTTCTTCTCACATTCTGTGCTGGACTTGATCTTAGTCTAGATCTGGATACTTGGGTCGGATTCGCATTGCAATTTTTGTGTGTTCTCTCTTTATTTATCTTATAGTTTATTATATGTTCCAAAAAAAAAAAAAAAAACATTATGGTTTGCTATGTCACGCGATATAAACTAGCTAGAGACTCAAATAGTAGCCCGTGATAAGTGGAGAAGAGTCTGTGAGGTCATAAATATGATCACTATTAATCATTTTCTCAGAGTCATTATCAATTGTTCTATTAGCCTTTTTTTTTTGTTGAGAATTAATTGTTCTACTAGCTTAGTAGTGAGCTTTCTATAAACAGAAAGGGACAGCAATGGATGAGAGCTTTAGCGGAAAGATTTCATTTTTATTTTTTGGAAATTGGAATCATTTATAATATTTGTTTACCAACTTCACTTGGAAAACGAAGTTTCAGTGGTCCATTTATAGCTGTCTTCCACAAGAGGACTTGCATAGGATAAACCAGCAGGGAATGGGGATAGGGTTAATCTCCGTAAATGTTACGCAACAAACTAACAACGAGAACAAATAACTTCTCTCTTTGTTCCAGTTGCAGTTAAGACATTTATTAATAAACTATTTTTAAAAAGTTTTAATATCATTTTTATAATAAATAGAAAAAATTGTGTAAATTTTTTTTTTTATACAAATTTTCTTAAATTGTTCACTAACAAATGTCTTTAGGGCATATTTTAACAAAATATTTTCTCTTTTATTCTTGATTAATCATTTGATTATATGAGAACATATCTCTCTGGCTTTGCCCTTTACATTTGCTTGATTATGTGACTTCAAAGTCTGCAAGCAACTAACTTACTGATTAGGACGCTAAGTGGTCCCATTCATTACCTCGCACCAAGAAAATTTAGTGCTCATTGAACTTAGACATGTGCAAAAAGTTGAAAACTACGTTCATTAACCTCTCCATCAATATTAATTGGCTCAATATTGTTAAGGATAAGAGCTAGCCCACATCTAATCCATCTGCATTACAATTGTGATAATGATAACCACAGTGTATGAAATACAAGGATTAACAACTATAAATTGTGATAAGATAGAATAGAGTCATTTGTATTTCTAACTCTATAATGCGGTTGGAGTAAAATTAAATCATATATGTGTTTTTTTTTTTTTTTTTGCTGAATTAAAAAAAGGTCTCTGGTATGGATTCATCAACCTCACGTCACATGATGGCAATGGATAATACCATGTGTACCATCAAACCACACCCCATGTGCTATATGTGTTTTTACATTATCACAATTGCAATGATCATTGTAGGAATATTATTGACAAAATGAACTATAACTTTGCTTGCAATACAAAATTTATGGTAGTATCTTATTATAACTGTAATTTTTTTTTTTTGGGTGTGAAAAATATAGGAATGGAATTCAAAATAGGAGGAATTCGTTTGAGGATGGTGTAAATGGAACAACATGCCCAATTCCCCCAGGGCAGAATTTCACATACATTCTCCAAGTGAAGGATCAGATTGGAAGCTTTTACTATTTCCCTTCTCTTGCATTTCACAAGGCTGCTGGTGGTTTTGGAGGAATCAGGATTCTTAGTAGGCCAAGAATTCCTGTCCCATTTCCAGACCCCGCTGGTGATTACACCGTTCTTATTGGAGATTGGTACAAGGCTAATCACACGGTAATCATTTTTCCTCATATTTGATAACTCGATAGTTGAATAAGAAATTTAATTGATAACTCGATAGTTGAATAAGAAATTTAAAACCAAAATATCAGTAAGTGTCAACTAATTGAGTTACAAAATTTTTGACAAATGAATTAAAACTTGATAAGACAATACTTTATTTATTTTAAATTTTGAGGTATTAAAGTGGTATTGGCGGGGATCCTTTGGATTGTGACCTTGTGCTTGCGTCGGTAAACCGGTGGGTCCATCGCTGTGAACAAAAATATTTGACTTTTTGACGTCACTACTTTCTTTTTTGCCAGCTAGTTTCCTTTTGTCTTTATGGTTGTTAAACCAGCTCATAGCCTGATGGTGAACAAGTCCCAAATGGATTGACCCACTATTTTTTTCACTAAAAATGTCAAAGATTGTTACCGGGATGAATGAATCTTAAATTTAATGAACTTTAAATTCATAAAATTATAAATCACTGTATATATTTTTTTTCTTTTGAGAATCACACTGTATACTTTTTATTTTCTTTTGTTGCGGTCCGAACAATTTACAAACTACTTGTCCCCTTGTTCAGTTCAACAATTTTTTTTCTATCACTCATAATTATGTGTAAATTTTTGTGATCCTATTATTTTTTTGTACATGCATTTGTTGGTCTGCCTTGGACCACAAATTCTATACATTTCGGACCACAAATTCTATAAATGTCTAGCATACATGACACGGCTTTATCGGATTATATCATAAGTTGTGACCAACACTTGCTGTCTCTATAACATCAATAAATCCAAACACTAGAATCCCAGTTTCCAAGACACTATGGTACACTTGAATCCCAGCTTCCAAAATACTATGGTATCTTTGGAATGTTCAATACTGGTCTCGTGGACCACGTAGCTAGGTTGTTCATATGCATATCCAACATATACATCTTAATGGACCAGTAAGTGTTGGTTAATGAAGTTGATGGAACTTAATGGTTGTAACAACCTAAATTTAATAAGCTAGTGTCGGTTGCGTTACTCTTGATTTGTACAATCATTATTTGTACTTGTACATTCTTTATTGATTTTACACGTGTTTATTTCATTGTGCACAGGACTTAAAAGCGATTCTAGATCGTGGTAAAAAGCTGCATTTTCCTGATGGAATCCTTATCAATGGTCGCGGGCCCGGTGGTGCTTATTATACAGTTGAACAAGGTGTGTACTCTTCCTCAATCTAAGTCCCTACCATTGATTCAAAAAAAAAAAAAAAAAAAAAAATCTAAGTCTCTACCAAATGATTTTGATTTTGTCATATATATACGAATTATACGAAATTTCTGGCTTGATTGTTTCTTTGTTTACGTCTATTTCATAAATTTTGGTTGGATGGTAAAGCTTTTAGCCAATTTGTATTTATCTTTGGCCTTTTGCTCCATATTTTGTATTTTGTTTGTTTTGCCTTTGTACGTCATTACTTGCGTTTCACATTTTATTGTTGTCAATAAAAAAACTCTGCCCCACTCTACATGTCTGCCACGCAAAAAAACAATAGAAGTTTTCGTTTACTCCACTTTGAAATTTGGACTTACATGGGTGGAAAAATGTAAGATAAATATCCTAGTGCGATGGCGCAATTTTTGTTATAATTAGGATTACTTTTTGGCATGCACTTGATATGGATATTTTTGCATTTACAATGTCCTGATTCCTAAATCAACCACCTCCCTCTAAAAATCTTACGAAAAAAATCACCTACTACTCATTTGGACTGAGAAATTTAGAGAGAATAATTTAGATGTCAAATTTTTTAATTTAAATTTACTTGACTAGAGATATAAAATGACATGTCTTTTCTATTGATGTAATTTATGAAATGATATTAATAAACCAAAAATAAGGTGTCATTTCAAATCTATAATATCTCCGATATTTTTGTTTGGGCCCACAAATTTATACTAGTAATTATTCTTCAAGTCCCTTAATTTTAAATTCTCAATTCCTAACTCAACCCAAAATTTATTTGAACTGACATTTTTCTGTTCATCAATATTAGCATCAAATACTCCAATAACTTTGCTGCTTAGCCTGCTTTGATGAGCTTGTTGTGACTAATGATTACTTTGGTTTTGATTACCCATTCATGCCTAACCATATATCCTGCTATTATGTATCACAGGAAAAACTTACAGGTTTAGAATATCAAATGTTGGGTTACAACATTCACTCAACTTCCGCATTCAAGGCCACAGGTTGAAATTGGCAGAAGTAGAAGGAACTCACACCCTTCAGACTTCTTACTCCTCCCTTGATGTTCATGTTGGGCAGTCTTACTCCGTCCTCGTAACGATGGATCAGCCCGGACAAGACTACTATATTGTGGTTTCCAGTCGTTTCACCACTCCGATCCTCACCACTACTGGTGTTCTTCATTACAGTAATTCTGCTGGCCCAGTCTCAGGCCCACCTCCTGGTGGACCTACCACCCAAGTTGATTGGTCTCTGAACCAGGCCCGCTCTATTAGGTATGCTCTTTTGTCAATTGTCATATCTCTGTTGTCGGTTGGAAAAATTGTCAAGCCATTTATTCCAAGCCTTTGGAATAACACTGGTCTATTTTCCTTCCTTGGGCCCTTGCTCAGAAGGTTAGTGTAGCCAGAGGCCCACAATTAACGTTACTGTTTCAGGCATATGGTCTTATGGATATTCAGCCAACCATCTATGCCCCCTGGGCCCTGGTGTCCATTTGCCAATATCTTTTTTTTTTAACTTTTTTTTTTAGGTGTACTTTTTAATTTATTGGCTTATGTATACAACTTTTCAAAACCATATTTTTTTCCTAGTGTATAACTATAATTTAGCAAATCAGCAAAGTACTTATCTTATCGAAAACACACCTCAATATTGTCTTGTCTTTTTGCTTCCAGGAGTATTAACTCTTGAAACAATGTTCCTTCGGGGACACACTGATGGTAGGTTGAATAAACTTGAAGGATATATTGTAAACCTAGAGGTTTCAAGTTTTATTCACTACATTGTCGATCCACAAGGCTTCTAGAGGATTGGGTGTGAAATCATCTGAGCAAAAGTTATGACACACACACGTGTGTGTGTGTACATATATATATATATATATATATATAACTCCTGAAACAAAAGAGCTCCTCACTCAAGTGATGGATGTCTAAATATTGATACTTGGAGAAAGAGAAATAGCCCTTGTTGGCTAGAAAATTTGCACATTGATTATAAAATTGTCACCTTGTCACACGCTAGATGTTTGTTTTCTTTCTTTAAGTATATGAGCCTAATTTTCACTTCCATTCCAGGACTAATCTTACAGCAAGTGGACCAAGGCCAAACCCACAAGGCTCGTATCACTATGGTCTCATTAACACAACCAAAACCATCAGGCTACAAAATTCTGCTGGTCTTGTCGACGGCAAGCAAAGATATGCAGTTAACAGTGTATCGTATGTCGCCGCAGACACTCCCCTAAAGATTGCCGATTACTTCCAAATTCAAGGAGTGTTCCGAGTTGGAAGTATATCTAGCAACCCTACTGGTGGTGGAATCTACCTTGACACAGCAGTAATGGGTGCTGACTATAGAGCATTCATTGAGATTGTGTTTGAAAACACTGAGGATATAATTCAGAGTTGGCATCTTGATGGCTACTCTTTTTGGGTGGTTGGGTAAGCTCACTATTTGCATATATAATTGGCGTGTATATTTGCTTCATGAGATTCACTTGCAATCATTTGTTGCTTCTTTCTTGGATTGGTTTCTCTTACTTTGATTAATATGGAAAAACTTTGGTAACGTAGTATGGATGGAGGGCTGTGGACTACGGCTAGTAGAAATCAGTACAATCTTCGAGATGCAGTTTCACGTGTCACCACTCAGGTGAGGTTCAATGACATTTTTGCTTTGCCTAACCTGAAGAAAGCTTGAAAGTTTATAATCTAATGTTTCATGCTTTGGTGAGTGCAGGTGTATCCCAAGTCATGGACTGCTATATATTTGGCACTTGACAATGTTGGAATGTGGAACTTGAGAACTGAGTTTTGGGCGCGACAATATCTTGGACAACAATTCTATTTGCGAGTTTATACTCCATCAACTTCAATTAGAGACGAATTCCCAATTCCAAAGAATGCACTGCTTTGTGGTAGGGCAAAGGGCCGACACACACGACCTCTCTAAGCTATCAAACAATAAAAGGATCCACTGTTGGGTAGGGAAGGCCTGTCTAGCTTAGTTGGATGAAGAGTAGGTTGTTGCTTCTATAATTTATTAATGGGTGAATTTAATATAAAGCAAATATATAATTAGAACTCTAAATGACCTTAGCTCAAGGTCACATTCTTTTCTAAAATCTACTGTATCTCGTTTGTTATCATTCAAGTTTACATAATAGCATTGCTATTTATATTAAGGGAGGTGATTCTCTAGTCGCCTTTCAAGTTTTTTTGTCAATTTGTTCTTCCTACTTTTGAATACAACAAGGAAGTTTTAGTCCCAAATTTTGGGGACGGCTATGGATCCTCGAGAGATTAGTTGAGACCGGCTATATGTATCATTTTTCTCCATTCTTCTTATTTTTGAATATGATATAAAAAAATAAAAATAAAAAGTAAAAAATCTAAGCACTAGTCTCAGCAAAATAAAAAAATTAAAAAAAAAATCTAAGCACTAGACCCTATACATTTGCATTTGATTCATTATTACTATCAAACATTTCTGCAGTAATATTTTCTCCTAACTTATTTTTCATGCGGAGCATCACTGGAAGAAAAATAAAAAAAAACACGCGTTGTAGAAATTATGGTAAAAATGTCAAAAATATATATTTGTGAACAAGTTAGTTGAATAAGTAATGTTAAAAATAACAAAAATATGTAATTTAATGATTATATTTCAAAATATTAATCCAATAAAAAGTAATGGATTTATGTAACATCACAAAGAGTTACGCTAGGGGCAAAGCCACACTTTACCTTGAATTTTTAAAAAGTTACCTAATATATATAGTTTTTTATTAATAAATATTAGAAACCAAAATTAAGAGTCCCCTCACCCCCCTTAAAAAAAATGAATTGAATAGTTAATAGGCGGTCTCCAAAAAATAATTATCAATAACAAGAAAGCAGAGCTATCCCTTTATATTTTATTCCACTCTTATTTGGTGAGTTGACTTTTGGTTTTTGAGTTCAAATAATGAGCTATAAATTTGGGACTAAAGTCTTTCATTGTTTAATTTCAAGTTATTTGCCAATGCTTGATTTAGACATAAAATGTTAAATTAAAAAATTATGTATAAGAGAATTAATGTTTGGGAATAATAGTAATGGAGAATTAATTTATTCTCGACTATAAAGATTAAGCCCTTTTGTAATTGTACTCTGGTTAAATAATATATTATAAACCCGATTTAAAACACTAATATTACTATTTTCGTATGTATTCTAATAAGTATTAATGTTTACTAAAAAAAAAAAGAATGTTTATCTCACATTGGTTGTATGTGTCTAGTGTTCGCTATTTATAACCCCAATCTACAACTATAAAAATTAGACCTTTTTATAATTGAACTCTAGTTAGATAGTGTATTATAAACCTGATTTAAAATACTAATATTACTATTATCGTGTACGTCCTAATAAGTATTACTGTTTACTTTAAAAAAAAAAAAAATTATTCTTTTCTTTTTTTGGTACTAACTACTAAGTCTTTTGTTGTTAGGATTCCAATTGTTTGTCAATAGCTGAAAATGCTTTTTTTTTTTTTTTTTAAAGAATCAACTGAAAACGCTAAATGAGAATAAAAATATAAACAGAATTAATAGAGGAGTATTAAAGTTAGAGGTGACTGTAAAAATATGAGAATTTTTAAAATATTAAAATAAAATAATGGTAACTTCTTATACTTATCAATAGCAAAGTAGGCATTTTGTGTTCATTAAATTAGGGGCAGGACAGGATAAGTAGAAACTTATCACAGAACCGCGCCATTGCCATCCCACAAACAAACTAAGGGTAAAGAGAATAACAGCTAACATCAGTCTCATTGGAAAATTTCTGCACTTAGACAGGGGTTGCTGATTGTCACAGAATGCAAGATATTGCAACATTTAAAACTGTATGAAACACAACAGAAGATGCATGCGTAACTTATCTTGAGCTGTTGGATTCTCATACATAGGACTCAGGAGCCCCATTTCAGTAGACCCTTCTCAAAAAGAGAGATGCATCAGAATTGCACATCTAGCTGTCATTAGCTCAACAAAGCAACACAGAAGAAATTCACCAACAAAATGAAAACAGTAGAGATGATCAATCTTTCCAAAAATTCCCCTACCCCTACAAAATAAAAAAGCCAAAAACTCAGTTTTTGCAACCAGACCATGTCGCAAACCACTCTTTTCCATAACCTGTGTCCTATCCATCATAGCAATACAGTAGGCAATCACAAAAGGGATTGCATTACAACAGATTTTCTTAATTAGCCAAATGGTCTACAGGATCTTCACATTCTATCTTCTCTCCTCCGTGGAGCACAAGTGATGATTTCATCGACTCTGAGAATCATCTCAGCAGCCTCAGTGGCAGAGAGCAAAACGGCTTGCTTGACTTTGAATGCTTCAGAAATTCCCCGCTGTGCCATATCTCCAACCTGTCAAAATATCAATTGCCACCAAAAGTCAACTAAGGAAGCAACTTTATTTATTTATTTAGTTATTTTGATGGGTAGGTTACACACAATAGAAAATGCTGAAATTTTTTTCAGAAAATCTATATCCATGATATCACAAGTGTTTTTGTTTGAGCAAAATTCTCAAAAAACTCACATCATGTGTTGTTAAATTTGTATCAAGCAATTTATACTATCAATTATTCTTCCAATCACTTGATTTTAATCCTCAAATAAGTAAACTATATGTAATCCTGAAGGAAAAGAAAAAAAGGGAGGGGGGGGGGGGGGTGGTGGGGTTGAGATCCCTTGAAGCCAAATCTCACAATGTATTAAGCTACGCCATATTAAAATTTAATACTAGATGCATCACATATAATCATAATATAGATTTCCATTTAAGATCCTTAGAGATCCATAGATTTTTTAATTTTTATTATTATTAATTTTTTGGGTATAAGTTACTTACAGATCCAGAGATGACATCAATCCCAGCAGTACATCCCTCCTTTTGGTGCTCTGCACGGAGCTGAGCAACCAACTCAGCACTGTCCAATCCAGCATTGTCAGAAATGATTGTTGGAATGGCCACAAGTGCCCGCGAAAAGGCTTCAATAGCATGAGACTTCTTCCCAGGAGTCTTCCGGGCCAGCTCATCCACATCCTTTGACATCACCATCTCAGGCCAGCCACCTCCAAGTAAAACCCTACTGTCATTGACAGTCTGAGACAGCACACACAAGGCATCATGCAGAGACCGTTCAGCCTCGTCAAGCACATGGTGGCTGCACACCAATTTACATGTCAGAAACTAAATCAAAAGAATGGTTATCTCAGCAACAATGTTATAACAGAAGTTAATCTATAATATTCCAAACAAAAACATTAAAAAAAAGAAGAGTTGATAGAGAACAAAATCATGTGAATACCATGTCTGGTACTTGGAAAAAGGAAAATATGCCTATACAAAGGCAGTGTATATATAAACCCCACAAACCATTAAACTAAATAAATATTAGCTAGACCAATGGTAAACACTAATGGAAGCATGCATGCATTCTATTAGCTTCATAGGGAAGTCAAGGGAAAACATGATCCAACATCAAAGCACAACTGTACGTAGCATTCCCCAAATAGAACACCTAGTGTGGTTCCGTCAGAATTGAATGGCAACATGCAATTTTAGTAAAGGGTTTTTTTTACCAGTATATTTTATGGTTTGAACTCTAATATTAAACTTTCAAGCTTAAAAAATAAGGTGGGTAAATATAGATGCTTCAAGGCTTGGTGCAATAATTCAAACTAATGACTTAAGTATTGCAATCCATATTATGTGTCTAATTAGAGGAAAATTATTGAATACTCCAGAAATACCATAAATGCACACTCTCCCCTCTCACATGAATTGTGGATCCGACTATAAATTTAATTAGTGGGACCCACAGTTATGTGAGAGAGGAAGAGTACGCATTTATGATACTCCGGGAGTACCCAATAATTACCCCTAATCAGACAAGATGCGCACACACTAAAACAACCTTTTTTTTTCTTTGGAGTCGCATTGAAACTACTTATGACAATATAACCATATTATCAGAATGCAAGCTACCTTTTTGCAGGAGGAAAAAAAATCAGATCACATACCTTGCACCTCTAAGTACTATTGTGCATGCCTGACCCAATTCAACACCAGAAAAGTGGATCAACTTGTCCTCACCAATCATAATTTCCTCAATGAGCTTGCAATGTCCAAGCTTAACTGATTCTGGGTTGTCAAAAGTTGATGCAATTTCACCACCAGTAACTAAAGCAAGGCGCTCAATCCCATCGAAATCTGCATGCTCAATTGCAAGTATACCCGCATCTGCAAAGAGCTCTTCAGGAAAATTGTAGATCAACTGCCTGTTGACAAAACAGTTGATCCCATGAGCTATAATCTTTTGCACTTTTTCTCTCATCTTTTCCTTTTCAGCCCCTTCAATCTCGGCAACCTTAGACATTGAATCAACACGGACACGTGCCCCATAGATCTTAACTTTATCTGTGTCCATTGCAGTGTTTGCCACCAAAATCTTTGCATTTTCGATGCGTTTAGGTTGTCCAATACCAATTTTCTTGTCAAGAATAAATCTGAAAAAGCGTGCAAGTCCCATTCAGAACAAACATTTAATGGGAAAACGTAAATGTCATCAAGGAGAAAATATACTACGAAAAGCAACATTAAGATATTTAAAGTAGCTAATCCTCCTTTAAAGTGGTATACAATATATCAATATGTGAGGAGAAAATGGATCCAACATATGTAGCAACTTCCCACGAAAAATCCTTGCTCTTCCAAATCAATGGAATGTTTGATGGTTCATAAAAGCCTAAGTTAATCCTAAAACAAAAAAAACTATACCAATTCACTAGTCTAGCAAAAGCAAAGGATGCCTACTTATATCAAGCACAGACCATAGTTACATAATGGAAACTTGCAAGTTTATATTGCCTCACCCTTCATCCAAAAATGAATCCTTTAGAGATCCTCCAGGCTTCTTAATAATTTGGATAGACTCTAAGTTTGTGCTGCCCTGCCATTTCCAAATGCAAAATCAGAAAATATAATATAATACATATTTAAAGCTAAAAGCCACCATTTTGAAAGCCAACAAGGAGACAAAGTGGCTAAAAACTGAAAAATCAACTCAACTCAATTAAGCCTTAATCCCAACAAATTGGCATGGATAAATGCCTAAATACTCAAATTAAGGATGGATTGCATGATAAAATCAGAGCCTTTTCCCTATATAATGAACCATACAATTCACCTTTAGCCTCATAACAGCATCCACAGCCAATTTTGCAAAATGTTCCTTATCCTGTGAAAGAATCTTTGAACTCAAAGTAGTCATTGCAATCTTCATCAAGTCTGACTTGAATTTCTCTGCAAAATATAGTAATGACAAGCATTAAGAATGTAATTATGCAAGGCACGGTCACACAAATTAGAAATTCCCATCCATGTACAAGTGTATAAAGTGCCATACTTATACATCTAGTTTAGTCTATAAGTAACCATCATTGTCAAGAAAAGATTGTATCAAAAAGTTCTCAAGAAACAAAAATGTTGATTCAAGGAAAAAGGGGGACTAGTACAGAAGATCCCGCAATAAAGAAACCGTTGAAGGGGGAAAAAGGATATAAAAAGTGAATATAGTCAGTATACAACAATAATCAGTACCTGGATCCTCTTTATTATCCATGACTTTCTGCAACAAAGCATTGCGTGCACACTCCGCTGCCATTCGATAACCTAAATAAAATACATCATCAGAAACTCTGGTATTTCACATATTTAACATGGTAAGAAACAAATGGAAAACTACTTTTTTCATTTTTTTTTTTATAAGCAGTAAAATCAACTGGAAGAACTTTGCAAAACTTTTGGGTCAAACTGCAAGCTGGGTGGGACAAGGAGTTCTATATAGAAACACAATGAAAATTGACCACATAATTGAGAAGTTCAGACAAAAGAACAATTCTTATTGAGAGAGAGAGAGAGAGAGAGAGACCAATCCACTTATTTCAAGGAGGCAAGAGTTATGTCAAGAAACATGACTGCACAAACAATTCTAAATCCCTCAAATATGCCAAATAAATAGATTTTTTTTTTTTTTTTTGATAAGTAAATATGCCAAATAAATAGAATATTAGTATTAAAAAAGAAAGTGAATACATAATGGAAGCAAATGCCATCCTTCTTTTGGGATAGTTTCAGTCATCATCGCACATATCATTAGCTGACCTAAATTCAAGGAAATTACATGACCTAGGATGAAGGAAGCATGTCCTTAAAGATTTCAAGAAACAATGACATGACTGAAAAAATATAGCTCTTTTTTGGATGTTATACACATGATGAGAATAAAGTAATATGCAATATTATTCAACCAAAAATAGAAAGTAAAATGCAATATTCAATTTTTAGTTAACTAAAATTAAAAACATGCCTAGTATACAAATATGACTTCACTAAACAAGCAAAAGATTGGAAAGATCACATATAATTCAAATATACCCAGACCTGCTATTATTGTCATGGGGTGTATCTTTGCTGCAACAAGCTTTTCTGCCTCCCTCAAAAGTTCCCCAGCCAAAACAACAACAGAAGTTGTCCCATCACCAACCTCATCATCTTGAACTTTAGAAATGTCTGATGCTTAAATTAAGGATGACCAATGAACAACATTTATTCAATAAACTCATAGTTGTTATATGACCATATTTAATGTTACCATCATAGATTACAATAGTATAAATGCCATCACACAGATGCTCATACAAACCTCCACCCCCCAATTTTTTGGATAATGCAGGGAACCTTTCTAAAGAAGATCCCTTTGGACTCGCCTCTAGCTAGTAAAACATAATCAATGATAATTCTTAATCCATGAAAATCATAGTTCATGTCATCAAGCAAAAGACAAGGATACCAACAAGAACTTTAGCAGCTGGGTTGTCAATATGAAGGGACTTCAAAATGGTGGCACCATCATTTGTAACAGTGACTTCACGTCCCCTACCCGTTGATTGCAAAATTTTATCCTGAAAAACATAAAGCAACAAGCACACTGTAGCTTAAGTTCCTCCCAGAGGCTGCATTCCTAAGAGAACAGCATCGTCTCATTTAACAACACACTCAAGTCCGAAGAAATTTTTACCATTCCCTTTGGCCCCAAGGTCGTTTTCACCAAGTCAGCAATCGCCATTGCTCCAATAAACGATGCCTATATACAATACAGAAATCAATTTACACATTTTGTTCACATTAAATATCTAATAACACAGATTCACACAGTTCAGAATATTAAAACTTCAAAATTATGAAATAGCTCAGTAGTATGAAACTATGAATATCCAAATTTACGCAACTAACTTCTACAATTTTGGTTCATTGATTTCACAAATGCATACACAGACTCACCATTCTGGCACGCTCTCCCTTTTCTTCACTAGCTTCATCTTTAAGAATCCTCTCGACCTAGCGAGATTTCCAAGCAAGCAAAACAAATAGAAAAATCATAAAAACAATATTAAAAAAAAAGTAATTAAAACAACAGATCATAAACCAAATGAGTTTAGCTGCATTTAACATACCGCCATGAAAACAGATATAAACGAGGTTAGCCCAAACCGGTTTGCTCAAATCAATTAACCTAAAACAAGAATAACAACCATAAACTTGTATAAGCAACATCTTCAGCCAATAAACACATTTTAATCGGAACTTTAACGCTTCGCAAACCATCATAAATTAAAACAAAGCGATTGTCAACATTTGCCCTCCTTTCTTTCATTTTCCCATGAACCAAACAGATTAGGAATGAACATACTATTAAAGATGCAAAAGTGTGAGATACAAGTTAAAAAGGTTTCGATACGAAAATGGAAATGAAAATGAAGTAAAACCCTAAATCTTGGAAAGGGAAACGAAACCCTAGGGTTTTGAGAAAGCCATTGTTACCTGAACCTGATGTTGAAGAAGAGCGAAGGCAGAGGAGAGAGGGGTTTTCGATTGAGATTTTGAGAGTTTTGGATCCCGCCGAAAACTCTAGTCAGGGCGTTGCACAATGCTTTGTTTCTCTAGTAGTGTAGAGAGGGACTATGAGGCTTTGGGTTTTATGGTGGTTGTGGTACTTATTATTCTTGATGGACTCGATGGTCTAATCAACGATACTGTTGCTTTACTTTCCAGCTGTAGGCCATATAAGAGGATAATCGTATTGCTAACGGTTTGATTGTGGTGAGCCAAAGCGAGCGCATAGTGGACTGAGAAGTACGGTTACTTGACTCTCATTCATATGAATATTTTTAATTGTTAAAAGTATTTTGGCGAAGTCTCGCGAATGCGAATTAACCAGAAAATGCTAAGTTTATTCCTTTTTTTTTTTTTTTTAACAAGTTTGTACCATTTTTTAGATTCTCAAAATATATATATATATATATATATATATTTTACAAATTATAATATCAAATTTGAAATGAATTTCAAACTTACAAGGCATAGAATTAAACACTTTATTCCACCAACAACAATAACACACAAAGCCTTAGTGTTCATTCAGAAATTACTTATCTTTAGTAATTTATTTATATAGTATTTATCAAAAAAATAAATCTAGTAATTTTTATGTTAAATATATTTAAAAAGTCTTAAAACTAATTTATTTCAAAATAATAAAATTAAATAAATTAAATTAAAAGCTAGATTTTTTGCCCCCAAAAAAAAAAAAAGACAAACTAAACCATAAGCCAAAAGGTAAAACTTTTTCAACAAGTAGGATATTGTATCACTTTACCAAATGGTGAATGTTTGATATACACAATACTAAAAATCTTTTTAACATGAGTTATCCAAACCTTCAAAAAATATATATATATATATATATATCTTCTTTTTTTTAGAATGAAATACGTGTTGAACTTTATTCATCAATGAGGAACATCAGACAAAACAAAAGTGCTAACGTCCAGTGGAATAGCCTCCATCCAAACAAGTAAAGGAAAAGAATGTCTAGCTCTCTAGGCTAAAGCATATGCAATTGCATTGCTTTGCTGTACAACATGAGAGAAATAAATACTCTAAAAAGAGTTTACAGTAAATAGGATATCCTCAATAAGATGACCACCTTGTGAATTTTCATAACCACCATGCCTTAGAGATCTAATCATTGATTCTGAATCTTCCTCTATGACAAATTTGTTGAAGCTCGTTTCAAGGGAGAATCGCACAGCCCTCTTAGCAACTAGTAATTCCAGAATTTCAGTTGTGGGAGGTTTTTGAATATTCTCAAACAGTGCCACCATTACTTCACCCCTAGAATTATGAATAATCACACCAATTCCATCCTCATCTCGCTCATTAAACATCGCCTCATCGAAATTTACCTTCACTAGATCCGAGTCAGGAGGGCACCATCTCTTAAGGGCATTATGTCGAATGCTGGGGAAGCTTCTGATCTACTTAGCAAAATCCCGAACATAATCCCGAGTGAACCCTGAAATTTTGCCAGCGGTAACGAGGATTGTTGTAATCGAGTTTTATTTCGATGATACCAAATGGACCATGTTGTAGCTACAAACAGAGCTACTGATTGAGGTCGTTCTTGAATCAGCTTCAGGACATCAGAGAAAGAATTTGAGGTTACTCTGGACCTATCCACCCAACCAAAGTCCAAATCCCTGATTGGATGTAATTTCTTACAGCCCCACAATGCATGAAATACATCCTCAGACTCCCTGGCACAGAGGTGGCACATTGAGTCTTGGAGAACCTTCCTCCGCAGCAAATTTTCTTTGGTTGGCAAAGAGTTTGAGCAAGCCTTCCAAATAAAGTGCTTTATCTTCCCTAGCACTTTTATCCTCCAAATGCTTTTCCAGAACCTCTTCTGTTGATCCGAAACCTAAGCCTGATTATCATCCAAGTCTTGCCATTCACACAGAAGTCTATAACCTGACTTAACTGAATAATTACAGGATTTTTCCTTGGGCCAAATCAAAAGATCCACTTGTGGGGTAAAGCAAAGAGGCAGAGCTTTGATGAGAGCAGCCTCGAGGGGGGGGGGGTAGAAGCAACGATCAATCAGGTGGATATTCCACCAACCTGAAGCTTGATCAATCAAGGAACTTATAGTGGCGTCAGGAAATAGGACAGATTTATGGGTAGCAATTTTTCCATCTACTATGTTCACCAGCCAAGCATCATGGAAGACTCGAATGGTCTCACCATCACCCACCCTCCACCTTGCTCCTCTGCTGATCAAAGTTCTTGACCAAAGAATACTTTTCCAAGCAAAAGATCTGGAGGTCGATTTTGCTTCAAATATAGAACAATTGCGGAAGTACTTTGCCTCAAATATATACATATATATATATATATATATATATATATATGTATATCTAATACACCGTTTTGAAAATTCTCCATAAAGTTTGGATATCAAGTTTCCAAACTAATTAGGAGAATGCATCACCTTACAAAAGTTGGATGTTTGATATACACAATACTATAAATTCTTGGATGTGAGGTGTCAAAGCATCCAAATGATGGATATCTAGGATACATGCTTCAAGAAATCATTTGAAATGTTTGGACATCAAGTTTCCAATCTCTTACATGCAAGGTATTCCAAACCTCCAATAAATGGGAATATCTAATAAACCCACCTCTAGAAATCCTTTAGAAGATTTAGATATCAAGTTTTCAAACTCATTAGAAGTTTGTATCACCTTAACAAATGTGTTAGAAGCATATGGTTAAATGATTAAATTTACCATATCCCAATAGCTTAACCTTTTTGGACAATTGGTAATTTAACATGGTATCAAAGTATGAGATCCTGAGTTCGATCCTTATCTCCTCCACTCTACCTCCCATTTAAATTTCCACGTGTTAGGTCTCACCTATTAAAAGGTAGTGTCGGTCCACACGTGAGGGGAAACGTTAGAAGTATATGGTTAAATGATTAAATTTACCATATCTCAATAGTTTAAGCTTTTGAAATAATCAGTAATTTAACAAAATGATGGATGTTTGTGTACCAAAAATCTTTTGGATGTAAGGTATCTAAACCTTTAAATAGTAGCTATCTAAAATAAACACTTCTAGGAATCCTTTGGATTGTTTGTATATCAAGTGTTCGTTTGGAAACAGTTTATCTAGCTTTTTGTTGAAAGTGTGCTAAAGTTTACTTATTTTTCAATAATGTGAGAACAAATGAAGTTTTAAAAAGTTGTACATGAAAACTAGAAACTAAAAACTAAGCAAATAAGTCCAAGTCAAACGGACACTAAGTTTCCAAACTATTGGATGTGAGGTATCCAAACCTCAAAATATCGGATATATAAGGTGCTATTTGGTTTGTATTGGAGTATATTCATTTTCACTTTTCATTTTTTGTACTCAATTTTTATTCCCAACTCATTTTATGTTTCGCACAACCTTTTTGGTCTACCTTTTGTTTGTTTTCATGTTGTATTTTTCAATTAAAAATTCAACATAACACCCACACTAACGGTAAAACCAAATCCATCAGCGTCCACATCTATCACCATCACATGTTCAATCCCCCATCACAATTGATCAAAACCCAACTCCCTACCAAATATGTACCTACAGAGGAAGAGAAAGAGAGAGAAACAATCACACCCATTTGCCCCCACCAAACACCATCACCACCATATCCTCTCATCGGTACACCTAATCATATGCAAATGGATTCAAAACCCACACTATTATCACTAGACCCAAACCCAAATCAAAACCAACCATACCATCACCACAACCACAGTCACACTTATACCCAAATCAAAACCCATACTACCGTCATCATAGTCACACCCGCCACCAAACCCTAATTAGCTTAATGCAAATTAATATATATATATATATATATATAATCAATAACTTCGTTTAGTGTGAAGAGAGAAGAGAGCAGCTAATTTTTCCAAGGGGAGAGAGAGAGAGAGAGAGAGAGAGGTCTTACCAAGTAGAGAGAGTATTTGATGGTGCAGTTATTGGTATTGAGACAAAAGAGGGGGAATAGTAAAGATTCGAAGGGGTGTGGAGAGAGAAAAATTCGTTGTTATGTTGGGCGGGGGGAAGAGAGAGAGCTGTTGGGAGTAATAAAGGAAAGGACGAGTGTGTGGTCCCACAAACTTTGTTTTATATATATATATATATATACACACATACATACACACACACACACACACACAAAAGTACCATTGTATTCATTTTTTGTATCCAAACTCACATTTTTGGATACTGAAAAAGAAAACTGAGTACCAAAAAAAAAAAACTAAACTAGTTTTTTAATGGTAAGTCCCGCATAAAACTGGAAATGAAAACAAGATACATTACTTTTTTCTTTGAACCAAACAGCTTCAGAGATACACAATTTTGGAAACCCTCTAGAAAGTTTGGATATTGAGTTTCCAAACTAATTAGGAGATTGTATGACCTTACCGAATTATGGATTTTTGATATACACAATATTGGAACTCTCTTAGATGTGGGGTATTCAAACCTCTAAAATCTAAATAGAGGATATCTAAGATACGCAAATTAAGAAATCCTCTAAAAGGTCTAGATATTATGTTGTCGGGGGGCGAAAAAGTTTTTCCTTCTGACAAATAAGATTTGTGTTGGGTTGGGGGCCTAAACTGAAACTCAACGATGAGCTCGAGGCACAACCCAAAGGCTATCGGTGAAGATCCAAAGAACTCACTTTATTTTATGCCTTGGGTTTAGGTTGAGACTGACAATAATGGCCCATAAACAATTCCTACAGCAGACACGTCAACATGATTAAAAAGCATACTGTAAGAAATAGCCTAGCAGTAAAATGTTTCTGCAGAAAATAGCCCAGCGGTAAAATGTTTTTGTAGAAAAAATAGACCAACGGTAAAATGTCCCACTAGTAAAGTGAGACAGAACAGAATAAACCTCCAGCTGTTAGCTATTTCATAGATTAAGAAACTACCCACATTTTCAAACTCATCATCCATTGGCTCTGGAGAAGAGTCTTCTAACACAACAATATGAGGAAACAATTATATAGTGACCGTTACATCATAGCCTTCAATATTAAATGAGTAAATGAATATTATGGGCTCCATTATAACAAGTAATGAGAAAAACTTAGTGTGAGATGAAGGGAGAGAGAGAGATTCTAGCTAGCACAGCAAGATCATTATGATGCCAAGACATGCTCGTGAATATAGTATAAGTAGTGAGTAATGAAGGACATTTCAAGTAGTATGAGTAGTGAGAGAGAGTGTGTATAGTAAAGTTGCTGGAGCTTTCTGCTGGGAACAGATAAGTGTTTATGAGTAGGGGTATAAGGAGTGTCTGTGAGCTAGGAGCTAGAGAACTTAGTTTCTAAGCTTGAAACTAAGAACTCATAATTTTGCCAGAGCTTAGAGAAGGTTTAGACAGAGAAGTTAAGGAAGAACTCTTTTCTATTAGTGTGTCTCTTAGTGCATCTTGGTCCCCTCCTCAAGGATTAGTGGAGAGTTCCATTTATAGTTGAGTTTGAGGGGGTAATTAGCAAATAATCTCTGCTAAATCTTCTTCAATCTTCAGAAAATTCTTAGAGAATCGTTCCTAGGATTTTGGCCAAGAGTAGTAAGCTCAGCTTTAGGATGTTCTTGCTGTTTTGGGTAATAATAGCTAGGATTCTGGCCTAGCATTAAATGCTGATTTGGCCTTAGCTGATGGGATTAAAGCGTGTGTTAGGCTAATGATCTTGGTTTTGCTGCTGCTAGAATTAGAGTTCCCTAGGGCAGATTGTATCACCCCAAGTTAGGTGTCAATCTTGGAGCCCTATGCTAGAAACGCTGTTGGGATCCCTTTGATGCCCTCCAAACCACATTTCCCTAAGTTTCCCCATTTGGGTTCATATGCTTGATCCATGAATCAGAAAGTACACATTTTTGGCATGATAATGAACTGATTTCATGTTGTTCCAGAAGCTTTCATGGCCTGGTTATGGCTGCCCTTGTTCTTTGACCGAATGGGTTAGAGAAGGAAGGAGATATAGCTGGCTGAAACTTCCCAACTTTTTGTCATGTCACCTCAGCTTTATGTCACATGAGAAATTATGGAATTCAGCTTGGCAAGGAAGGGTTTAACCCCTGCTAGACACGTGTCCCTCTCCTAATCTGATTGGACATGCTGGAACTGATGGTGATGGGCTCCAGCTATCAAAGTTTGACTGGACAGCTCACGTGATCTTCAGCTGCTGGGATTTTGTATATGAGTTGGGTTAGCTCAATTGAGCTTTGAGCTTCCTTGGGCTTAGTCATCCCTACAAAAATGGTTTTGCCATGGGTAATATACATGGGCTTTTATAGTTAGTTGATTATGGAAAAATAAGTATAATTCCCATAAATTTTGTTGAAAGAAATATTCTTGAGAGGTGAGTAATTTTTATTTCCCATGAGTTAGGAACTTTAGTATATATTTTGCCAAGAAATAATTTTGGGCTTTGAGCTTAATGTAATTGTTTTTGCCAAAATAGTATTTTGGGCTTTTATAAATGGTTGCCAAAATAGATTTGGGCTTTGTAAAGTAGTGCCAACATGGTACTTGGGTTTTATAAAATAGGTGTCAAATTAGTATTTGGGCTTTGTAAAATAGGTGCCAAAATAGTATTTGGATTTTGTAAAATGGGTGCCAAAATAGCATTTGGGCTTTGTAGGATTTTGTAAAGATATTATCGTGTAGCAACAGACTTAGTAAGAATGTCGTGTAACAACGGGCTTTAAAGGTGCTATATCGTAATGGGCTTTTAGAGTGCCGTGTCGTAACGATTTTTAGAGGTGTCATATTGTAACGGCCTTTAGAGGTGCCGTGTTGTAACGGGCTTTTAAAGTGCCGTGTCGTAACGGGTTTTAGAGGTGTCGTGTAACAACTGGCTATAGAGGTGCCGTATCGTAACGGGCTTTTAGAGTGCCGTGTCGTAACGGGTTTTAGAGGTGTCATGTAACAACTGGCTATAGAGGTGCCGTATCGTAACGGGTTTTAGAAGTGTCGTATCGTAACGGGCTTTTAGAGTGTTGTGTCGTAATGGGCTTTAGAGGTGCCGTGTAGCAACGGGCTTTAGAGGTGTCGTGTCGTAACGAGTTTTTAGAGTGTCGTGTCATAACGGGCTTTAGAGGTGCCGTGTAGCAATGAGCTTTTAGAGTGCCGTTGTCATAACGGGTTTTAGAGGTACCGTGTAGCAACGGGCTTTAGAGGGGATTTTGTTGGGCTTTTTGGATTTTCCCACAAGGTAAATGTTTTTGGGCTTTTTTGTGGAGATAGTATAATTTTGTGGCCCAATTTTGGTAGTAATATGATGGGTATTTTTGTGAAAACCCAAGTTGGAGAATATGTGGGTAATATGTGTGAGATGACCCAAGATAATTTATGGGGCTTATATAGGGAATATTTGTGAAAGCTCAAGTTGGGTAATAATATAGGAAATATTTGTGAGAGCCTAATAACATGGAGCATATTTGAGTAATAGGTGGAAAATATTTATGCGGGCTTAAAATAGTTTAAGGGCTTATGTTGGTATTTTGTGAGTGGGCTAATGAAATTAAGGTCCGAAAATTTGTACCTCAACACATGTTACCAAACTAATTAAGGGATTGTATTACATTACCAAAATGGTAAATGTACATCACATTACCAAATGGTGAATATTTGATATTCACAATAATAGAAATCTCTTGCATGTAAGATATTCAAACCTCTAAATAGTGGATATCTAAGATACACCAAATTTTTTTTGTTTGGGCTGAATAATCATTATTCTTCAATTCTCTAGAAGGTTTGAATAGCATGTTTCCAAACTAATTAAGAGATTGTATGAACTTTCTAAATGATGGATGTTTGATGTGAGTGTCCAAAGTCCAAAACATCTAAATAGTTAATTAGGAAAAAAAAAGTCTAAACTAGGGATATCAATATACATAGGAAAAATAGACATTTGCCCCTAATTTACAAATTAAACAGCAAAATACCCACGTTTTGAAACGAATTAAACAGTTAATCAAAAAAAAAAAGTCTAAACAAGGGATATCAAGATACATGGGAAAAATTAACATTTGCCCCTAATTTACAAATTATACAGCAAAATACCCGTATTTTGAATCGAATTAGCAAAATGCCCATGTTTTTTAAACTCGATTTTAACAAAATCAAGTTCTGTGTAAAACTCGATGTAAGGCCTCAATTTGGCTCCCAAGCCAAAGGCTGGATGAACTTAGGCCCAAAAAGCTTAATACAATGAATTTGTAGAGAGTGAGTTGGAAAATTAGGCCTTGATTAGCTGAAACAACAATTAAAGTGGATCTTGATGACAAGGAAACAAAGAAAAAATGGTTTTACACAAAGAAAATGGTCCTCAGCACGATCCGAGGATATTAATTCTAATATAGTTTTCTTTGAATTTGATTACAAGTTCAGTTCTTGTTGCTACAGTGTTTTTCTCTCAAATCTCCGATCCACTTTCTCTCAAGGCCTCCCTTCTATTTTATACTATATTTTCCCTTTCATTTATGCCATCCACATGTAAATTAGATTGTTGATGTTGATCCTTATCACATCAGCACATTCTTGAAGTCTTTGGGGAGTAGCTGTAAAGCTGAAAACTACTGTTCATGTATCACTTCCTCATTAATGCGGCCAGAGAGTTAGTTGCAGAGCATTCAATGCGGTGGTAACAGCTTTCCCTTAGATATTTCCCAGCTCCCATTTGTCATGTACGTCCACAATGCATATCCTTATCAATAGAACTTCCTGGAACGTCACTCTGGGTGACAGAACACACTTTCTGACCTCTGCTTCGTTTAGCTAATGAGATATTCCTCTTTGGCCTACCTTCCCCAGCCTTCACAGTCATAGCTTGCTCGTGAAGTTCAAAGTCTTACATCTTCCTTATTGTTGATCTGTCCTCCGACCACTAAGCTTCCTCGGACAAGACCCAATGCCCAATATATTTTTTTGGGCCCCTTATCCCTACACTCGATATGCTCAAAATCGAGTTCTATGTATATTTTTAAGTGGAACTCGAAATTAGCAATGTCGAGTTTCACTTAAATTTTCAAAAAAATTTAAGTAGTAAAATATGCATAGAACTTGACATTACTAATTTCGAGTTCCACCTGTAACTTGATTTTGTTAAAATCGAGTTTTAAAAACAGAGATATTTTGCTAAATAGTTTCAAAACAGAGGGCATTTTGCTACATAGTTCATAAATTAGGGACAAATACCCATTTTTCCCCAAGATACATACCTCCGAAAATCATTGGAATGTCTTTTGACAAATTTGATTACTTTCTTCGCTCATGTGACCGGGAATGTGTAATTTAAATAAACAATAAAAATTTTATTTATTATTTCATCAAAGTCACATAATAATAAATTACTAAATTTTAAAGCAAATTAGGTAATATTTCCGAGACTTTCCTATAATAATTATTATCTATAGATTATATATTTTCTATACTACTATTTAAAGAGTTTCCCTTATTTGGATTCCTCAATTTTGATGCCCAAAATACCCCCAATCTATTCTCTTACTCGTTTTTCAACTAACACTCTAACAGGATAAATATGTAAATACAAAAAAAGAAAAAAAGAAGAAGCCAGTTGAATTCCACTTTCCATGTTTTACTCTTAAAAAAGTGCTTATAGTTTTAACATGCCAATAACGTTTCCCACTTTTTCAATTATCAAATTCTTTTTTTTTTTTCTCTTTCACAATTGATTATATTTAAATTTCACTTTCCATGTTTTACTCCTAAAAAAATGGTTTAATTTATTTTGTTTTTTCATGTGAGCCTCTTACCGCAATAAAAATAAACTAGCCTCTGAGCACGCGCGTGAGCGTGTGCTCAGAGGCTCTTCTATTTTTTTGGTAAGGGTTAATTTAGAGTATTTATTATACTTTGGAATTACTACATTTTTCAATCACTAACGTGAGTGCACTGAAAGTGTGGTCCTATTTTATAGATAGTGTTTTACGTGGAAGTTAAATAAGCATTTTTAAATTATTAAATTTTATCCAAAAAAATAGTAACTTTTTAACGTGGGTTTTTAAAAAAAAAAATCGGCGAATTAAAAAAATAAAGAAAGAGAAAAGTTTAAATAGCATTAATTTTTTTTTAATAGGATAGGCTCTCATGTTATGAAGGTTTTATTTATTTATTTTGGGTGTGTAAAGGAAGTTGTGAAGTTATCTTTAAAATTGTATCAAACTTTTTTAAACACCATGAATCCTTGAAAAGTCCACCTATTCTCAAAGTCAAAATCAAGTCACATAATTTTTTTTTATTATTATTTTTTTTTGTATTTTGGTGCATCTATTTTTTTTTTTTGAACCCGGGCCTAGAAGTTTTTTGTTTTTCTTATAAACCGTCACAATTCTAAAGCAAAAGTTTCAATTGCCTAAATATAATAATAAAAAATTTAAAAGTATTAATTTTTTAAAACACCAAGAATATTGTTTGAAAAGGCCACCTATTCTCAAAGTTTAATATCAAGCCACATAATTTTTCTTTTTTGGTGCATCTATTATTTTTTGAACCCAAGCACAAAAGTATTTTATTTTTTTTAAACTGGCACAATTCTAGTACAAAATTTCAAATGCCTAAAAAGAAAAAAAAAATTAAATAGTATTAATTTTTTTATATGGGAAAGGCTCACGATTGTGAAGTTTTTTTTTAATTTTTTTTTAATGATAGCTATTCAAGGTTTTTTTTAATCCTAGAAGGTAGCCACTTAGTCCTAAAATGTAGCTACACATCCATAACAAAAGTTTCATATGCCTAAAAAAGCAAATAATAATAAATAAATAAATAAATAGTTTTAATTTTTTTTTATGGGAAAGGCTTGCACGTGAACAATGTTATCTTTTAATTTTAAAAAATAAATTTTCTTGTAAAAAATGAAAAGAAGTTGTAGTGAAAGGCACAAAATTGTTAGGGATAATTGATTTCATATGGAAGAGGTGTGATTGAGAAAAATAAAGTTAAACTGTAGGAGTTTCAATTAATAATGATATGTACATTACACAAATTGATAAATATAGACATAGTTAGGATAATTTACTTTACAAAAAAAGTTCTTAAAACAACCAATTACTACCACTTTATATAAGCCTTGAATCATACAATATGTTTCTAAAGTCTTTTACCTGAATTCATCTAATATGTCCAGTATGCAATCCAACAAAATTGTTGATGTGTAACCCTAAAAAAGAGACCTGAAAAAAAAAAAAAAAAGAGTAAGAATTAAAAATAAGAAAAACAGCAAACATTAAATAGGAGGCAACATTGGTATTGCACCATTTTTACTTCGTAATTAACTAAGATATTCAATCTCATTAACCATTGCAGTCCTACAATGTTCCAAAAAAAAAAAAAAAAATTGTCCTACCGAGAATAAATTTCAAAACTTGATAATATTTAAAATAACACATTCCTAACAAAGACTAAATATCAAAACTTGATAACATAATGTGAATGCTTTTGTAAAAGAAACGTACCAATATTCAACAAAAACCAATTGCAAATTGTGAAATCCTCTTCAAAAGATAGACTGCCTGTAGCTGTGATAAAGAAGTCTTTTGCTTTTTGTAAATAGAGTTTATTCTTCTTGAATTTTGATGATGGTGTATTGTATTAGACTCCAATGGCAATGCAAACTCACTCACAACCTGTTTATAAAAATTAAATTCAAATTCAAATCATCTATTCGTTTGTGTACATGTTCAATAGTTGACAAATGTGTGACATCAATGGGCAAATGCAAAATCCTCAAATTTATATGAATAAAAATATTTAACATAAATCCATATAAGAAAGAGCCTAGTTTAAAACATAAAATCATAAATAATATAGTTTCTAATTTTTTAAAGAAACGTTTCCATACAGCAATAAGTAGTAAATAACATATGTATATATGTAGTATTACCGTGCTTAATTTGCACTACTGAAGCCAATTGATGAACAATTTTAAAATTTAATTTTTACAACTAAAAAATGCACTGTGACCCATAGATAAATAGAACACACGCGCGAACACTTACACAATGATCAATAGTTGATAATGGTATTATTTCTTTTCAATGGAATTGAAAAGGGCCCTCTAGTACATGCATCAGAATTATTTCAGTTTTTCACCGGCACCGCTTTGCATATTATGCACTTCTCTGCCTGCAGAAAAGAAAAGCTATGGTACGAAAAAACCTGCTGATGACTATAAAAAAGCTTAAGAAAAAAAAAAAAAAAAGCTGAATATGATTAGAAAGGAAAAGAAATCTAGCCCAAGAATAAGGAAGACCTTATCGTGATTGTAGAAGATTGAATTTTTACAATAGTTTAGTGGGAAGTTTGTATTCTGTAGTGGGATTGTATGTAATTAGTGAGAGGAGTTTTTGTTTTGTTGTGGGAAGTTGAAGGGGTGAAGGAGGTTATTCAAAAGTAGTTTTTGTTTTGGATAAACATTGGGTGCAGCAATATGGGTTGTTTAACTTTTTTTTTTTTATATTTCTTATAAAAAAAACTTATTTTTCTATTAAAAAAAAACGATAAACATATATTTACTTTGAAGAAATGGGTTAGTGGAAGAATGTTCCTATTTTATAGGTAATGTTTTAGTGCAAGTTAGACATGTATTTTTACCAAACTATCATTTAGTTTTGTCTCTACTTAAATCTAGGGGTGTAGGGGTATTTTAGAACCAAAAAAATTTGGTCTAAACAGGTGCAACCTCTTAAATAGTAGTATAGATTAAATAGTAGTATAGATAAAGACTATTAGATTTAAAAAAAAAAACTATTTATAGTTATCCTCATCCATGATTTCACCCACGTACAAATTTAAAGATTAAACTCCCCATTATCATCAACCAGTTTTAGCACTTAGCAATCTTGCAGTTACAATTCTATCTTAGGGCTGGCCATCCTTATCCTCATGTCCCATCTTTAATGCTAATTAAAAAAAAAAAAAAAACCCAACCTTGCTACGTTAAGAGCTAGAGAGGACTATGATCAAAGCAACAAATTAGGAAAAAGGCAGCGACGAAGTGCAAAAAAAAATTGCCACCGTTCAAAATAGAATTTAAAAGGTAGGTACTCTAATCTCTCTCTATATTTTGTTATTGACATTTGAGTTTTTTGTGTTGTGATCCCCAATTTTGGTTTTTATGGGTTGTAATTTATTTATTTATTTAAATTTGGTGCTGTGTAGGTGGGAATTTATTGACAAAGATCTAATACAGTATTTTAACTATATGCTAAGCATCCCTATCTCTCTTTCACGTTCTTTTTTAAATTTTTTTTTTTTTTGTTTACTGGGTTCTATTTGCCAAAATATTCCAAGACCGTGATAGCATTTCTTCTGCATGCCTAGAACTTTATTACGCCCAAATCTTTTAATTTATTTTTTTTCTTTTTCTTTTTCTTTTTAGATTTTAGAATTTCTTATATAATTCTATCAGCAAATTATAGCATGTTAATTTTGTCGGTTGGTTTTCTATATTTTGTAGAAGATTTGCACAGACCCCTTCTGGTATTGGAGCAATATCTTTACACTAAATTAAGTGAGGATCAACATGTTGAGAATTGATGTTCATGACCATGTCTAACTTATTCTTTGAAATTTTTTTTTCCTTTACTTTTTAGATTTTAGAATTTCTTATACAATTTCATTAGCAAATTATGGCTCCAAAAAGCTGTGAATGGGAATATGTCTAAGATCTTACAAATCAAAGTGGATTTCAAATTCATGTATAGTACGAGTGGTATTTTAAAAGGCATGCTTTGATCTCCCACACCAAAAAAAAAAAAAAAAAAAAAAAACACTTATTGATGTTGAAATCATTAATGACAAGTTTTACCACCAAAAAAAAAAAAAAAAGTCTCTCCACGCTTGCATTCAAAACTTTTAAAAATATCATAGCTTTGCAAGATATACAAATCATTTACCTTTCAAGGCCTTTCTTTGTCCTCCATTCTTTTCTCATTTGAATTTAGATTCTATAAAAATTGCAAAGTTCTTCGTAATGATTTTTATTCTCTCCTCCAAGAATGTAAAAAAAAAAAAAAAAAAAAAAATTTAAGAATATTTTAGTTTAAGTTTTTTTTTTTTTGATAAATATTTTAGTTGAAGTTGAGTCTTAATTTTGTATCGTATTAATCATGACACTAATACAAAGTATTGTTACTTGAATAGTAAATGCTTTGTAGGCTTTAAAGTGGTTAAAAAATTATGAATATTTTAATAGTCATGTTTACATAATTCTTTTAAGATGTTGGGATTAATTATGCACTAATTTTTGGTAATTTTATCTTTATAAATCAAGTAAAGGTAGGAAGAGATGAATCCATTGACAAAAGTTGGTTCTTTTTGTATCTTATCATTAAAATTACAATTTGTATATTAATGGAAAAAATTTAAGATAAAGAAAGTATTGACATTTAAAAAATAGAAAATTCTCTAAACATGCACAAAAGAGCTATTATGTACATTGTAGCTCATTTATGTTATTGGACATAAGTATTAGTTCGAGGAGCATTCAAATTGGGTAGTGTTTCTAAAACTAATTTTCTAATGATATAAACAATTTGACAATCACATTAGAAGACAGTAACCTTTTTGCACGTTCTTGTAGACTCTTCTTTTTCTTTTTATTTTTACTTTTCTCTAAAGTACTATTTTTCATTTATCATAATTTAGGACCGATTCATTTTGCAATCATGAAAATATCTAGAGATGTGATTAGATTTATGTATTTCCAAATGTGTTTATATTATGTGCTTCATGTCATCACACTCCTAGAGATTTTTGTGACTGAAAAATACATCAACCTTGAAAAGTTTTTTCCTTTAAAAAAAAATAGAAGAGTTTCTGAGCACGCGCAACACGTGTGCAAAGACACTAGAGGTGTGATGAAAATTATGACATTAAACCAAAAAAACCTAGGGGTGTGATGAAAAATTATTTCATCTGCAAATGCATAATACTCATCACATCCTTAGATTTTTTTGTAATTGGAAAATGTAGTAATCCCAAATTATAATGAATGTTCTAAATTAATCCTTATCCAAAAAATAGAAGAGTAGCACATACGTACTCAGAGGCTAGTACTATTTTAGGGGCTTTTCCTGTTTGAGATTCTCAATTTAGATGCCCAAAATACCCTCAAATTCATATATTTTTAAGACTTAAATCATAGGGATAGATATGTAAAATTAGTAATTGTAGGGTCAAAATTTTGTGGCCCAAGCCCAAAAGGTATGGATTATGAGTCTAATGAACCCAAAATAATGAATTTGTAGAGAGTGGGTGAAAGAGCTGGGCCGATCGTAAATTAAACAAAAGTTAATTATGGTATTAGAGAGTGAATTAACATAAAAACGCACTCGAAGGTTAAACAAACGGTTGTCCGAAGAGAGGTATTATTGATTAAAGGGTGATTACAATTCTTAGAGTTACAGTAAAATTATTTTTTCCTTCTTTATCTCTTTTTTCTCCCACTTTTATTATCAGAGGCTTCTTCCCTTTATATAGCATCCTTCCACTCTATCTTTATCGTCCACTTGATCTTCATCTAAGCATCAACTTGAGTATATGTCATGTCAAGTCTCCTTTTTAGTTTTCTGTGAATGGTGGTAGCTGAGGTTACACTGTTCAGGGATCTTCTCCATATAAATGTGGCTAGAAAAGTAGCTGTAACGCATTAAACACGGTTGTAGCAGCTTATCCCTTTAGATATTTCTTCGTTCTTATCATCTCCAGACATGCTCAGAGCTTATCTTCATTATTGGAACTGTTAGGAAGATCATTTGAAACCTCCAGACATTTGATTGATCAAGACTATTCGTATCTGAGGAGAAAGACCTCTTCAGACAACTGATGACCTCTTCGGAATGCATTCCTCATTCACTTCCAGGTATGTTTCTTCTACATGGACTCCTTCCCAGATATTTTCCTCTTTTCGGACACCCAGTAGTCTTCGAATAGAGCCCCAAGCCCAATACATGAGGTTGAGCTTTTATCCCCCACAATTTAAAAACTCCTAATTTTTAGCTAAATTAAAAAAAAAAAAATGGTCATGCTAACTAGCGCCCTTAGGGTATTGGTTAAAAATCTATTTTAGGAAAGTTTTGACACTACTTTTATGGGAAATGAAAAAAACTGGCAAAACATTAATTATTTTTTTTCTTTTCCTATAAAAACTTTCTTTAAATGAATTATTAACCAATGCCCTAATAGCATTTGTTAGCATTTTAAAAAAAAAAAAAGTTTTTTTATTCTATCTCCACATTTTTCTGTCACATTAGTTGTCAAGTACTAATACAATTTATTTTTAAAAAAATATATAAAAAATAAAACTGTTTTTTTTCCACAAACTTTCCATTTTTTTTATCACTAAATTCTTATTTTTTCCTACCTCCATATTTCCCTCTCATACTAATATAATTTTTTCTTAAAATAAAAAATAAAATAAAACTGTCAAGTAAAATGTGTAAATCTAAAAATTTTTAAATTTTAAAAAAAAGAAAGATCTTCGCTAAAAGGTATCCTTGCACACGCAACGAGGGTAGTTATTCATTTATTATTTTCCGAATAAGTAACAAAGCTGATCTTATCTTATGATCTTCGCTAAAAAAAGAAAAATAAAAAGGAAATTGATATCGTTTACCCCGTCCGATTCTCGGATTGGTATCTCAACGCATCAGCTTGATGGCTGAATCTTCCGGGTTTGATCCTCAGCTTGCTCTTTCTCACAAATTCCCTGAGGTACTTGATCCCTTTTCTCGCACTCCTAACTTTTTAGCTTAATTCCTGTTTCTGCGTAATTCAACTAAGATTAGGGGTTATTTTCGGCTTGCCCAATAGAAGCAGATTATAGAACTTACAAGCTTTTGTGGCATCTGTTTTACTGTAAGAATAAGAAAGTACACGATCTACACATTAACGCTCCGTTTTTTTAAGCGGAAAACATTTTTCCTGCGTTTGCTGATATTTGTTACAGTGGAAAACGCAAGTCAAAGGAAAAGACGAGCAATAGAGAGCGGAAAACGTTTTCCGCTTACAAATTTAATTGTTTGGTGGCAAATGTTATCTAGTTTGTTTTCAAGGTCGCAACCAAACATAGGAAATGAGTCATTTTACTATGTTTCTTAGTTGGAGTAATGGTTTCATTAAATTCAACCACGTGGTTGCATTGACCGATAAACAACATGGTTCAATTTAAGTGTCCAATCATTGGAAAAGATTACGTTGTTTTTGTTGTAGTGGTTGAATTCAATTGAGGAACCTAAGGTATTGTATCTAAAAAGTTGTATCTAAGTATAACATTTAAAATATTCTCCACCCCTCTTATATTTAGTCAAGATGAAAAAAAAAAAAAAAAAAAACCACAGTTTAGATTATAAAGAAACTTGGGCACAGTAATGCTTATACTAAGTCTCAATTTCTAACACTAGGCATGACAAATAATTTACAAATTACATTTATATTATCTTTTGTATATCAATTTAACTTTTGTTGATTTTTTATTTTTTACTTTTATTTTTATTTGTTTATTTGTTTGTTTGTGGAAGTTTGTTTATTTTTATATTAGTTAACATTGGGTAGCACTCTTATGAACCAAAGGTCACTAGTTCAAATCTCACTTTCCCCCTCACCTTGGGACCAAAAACTTACTTATAAAAAAAGAAAAGAAAAGAAAAAAAAAAATTGGACTACTTAACATTTTTGGAATTAATTTTGTTTTCAAGCTTTGTTTTGGAGTTTATTTATTTAATATTTATTTTATTTTGTTGCACATGTGGGGGACGGACTGCAGACAACGTACACCTATACCGAAAGGTGAAGTTTTAACTGTTACAGAGTGTTTGTGATGTTTTACTTGCGTCGAATTGTAGTTTGTGGGACTGATGATGTATATGCACTTAATAGCACATGATATTAACAGTTTATCTCTTTGAAAGCAGAGATTCAGTGCTCTATGCACTGGGTGTTGGAGCATGCGCACTGGATGCTGTGGATGATGATGAGCTTAAATATGTCTACCATGCAAATGGAGAACAATTTCTGCAGGTATTGTTAAATTCCAGGCAATTATTATTGAAATAAAAAAGTGCTTCGGTATTGTTTGCCTGTTATATGTTTGGATGTTATTATTATTATTTTTGTTTTGTTTGACATTAGAAAAGGGTGATATTCATGTCTTTATCAAAAATGGATTAGGTTTCTAAGTCATGAAATTTTTTGTTTGTGCATACTTCTTATATATGTATATACTTTTTATAGGTCTTGCCAACATTCGCTGCTCTATTTTCACTTGCATCATTGCCAAATGGTTTCAATTTTCCAGGGTTAGAGTAAGTACCAATCAGATCAGAGAAAGGCTAAGGGTTTCTTTACATATTTATATGTAAATTTTTTTTTGAATGATTTAGTATTCTATCCCATCTCCAAAATCTTACTCTAGGTGTGAATTTATACTGCTTTTCTGGATTGTAATCTCCCTTGTATGGATTTTAGTGTTTTCATCATATGCAGGGATAACTAATGGACATTTCTGGTTTCTTTCTACCAGATATGATCAAAGTCTTCTGTTGCATGGGCAACAATACATAGAATTATATCGGCCATTTCCTTCAAGTGGTTGTGTAAGACTTCTGACTAGAACCTATTAATGATACTTCATGATTTGCCCAAATGAATAATACTTTCAGCTTCCTTGTCCTCAGTTTCATGTGAATGAGTCTAGAATTTCTTTAATGTTGGTCTTACCACCATTTTGGAACATCTGGTCTAAATAGGGTAAGAGTCTTGTCTTTCCCTACCCCCTCTCTCTTTCCTTTCCCCAAGGAGTACACAACATAATATAATACAATAATTGATGGAAATCAAATTCTTTCCAATTGAGCATACATAGCATACTAAGTTGATAGTTGTAAAAAATAAGCATACTAAGTTGGTAGCCTCTCTTCTTAATCTTTTTCTTCTTCTTTATTTTTAAAGCAATTGCTCTGCTATAAATTATAAAATCATCTTGGGTTTCTTTTTCTTGTCATTTCTGTGCCACTTTTTATCTTAAAAATATATTAAATTTAATGTTATTATATTGTTGATGCAGATACATAATAAGGTCAGTCTAGCTGGATTGCATGATAAAGGTTTGTATTATTATCAGAAACATTACTATTTAACAACTTGGTGTGGCACACACACACGCACGCACACAAGGAACCCCAACTTGAGGTAATATGTGTACAACTCGGTCATTTGTAAAATTAAGTAGTTGATTATCTAAAAAATGCTCCCATTGTGTTAATGAGCAATATAAAACAGTCTAGTAAGGGTCAAAACTTCATCTTTCTTTGATAGATTAATTTTTCTCTTGAAATTCACATCTTTGATGGATAAACTTAATCTCTGGTATTTCTTTTGTGGTTTCTTGATTTTTGTTGAAGACAATATCAGTGGTATCATAAGCAGTGAACTAAGCTTTTTTTCATGTTTAATTCTGTTTTCAGGAAAGGCAGCTGTTATTGAGTTTGAAACAAAGAGCTATGAGAAAGAATCTGGTGAATTATTGTGCATGAACCGGTAAGGACTCTTTTAAACATTTAATTAACACTCCTTGTAAATGACACAGTTGGTATATCACTTTGCAGAACAACTGTCTTTCTGCGAGGTGCTGGTGGCTTTTCAAAATCATCTCAGCCATATTCCTACTCGAACTATCAAACCGACAAGGCCTCAGCTGTGAAAATTCCAAAAACTCATCCTTTTGCAGTGTTTGAGGATTCTACCCAACCATCTCAGGCATGTAGCATTAATTTCATAGTTACTGGAACTGAAATTCCATAATGGCTAATTATATTTATTTTAAACCATCATTGTGTTTTAGTTTATATGCCATAATTATGTAAATTCATACCTATACAAAACAGATGATGGAAATCCATACTCTTGGAACCATGGAACATGGAAAGAGCGAGAGATATTTAAATATTAATGACATGTTCTTCTGCAGGCGTTGTTGTATAGGCTATCTGGTGACTATAATCCCTTGCATTCAGATCCTATGGTTGCCAAAATTGCAGGGTTGGTACTTCCTTTAATTCTATAACTGAACTGTTATCTAGCTTTTGCTTTCAATTTGAAACTGGTTGATGTGGTTGTGACTTTTGTCCATGATTGAACTTTGAACAACTGTGATTTAAGATCCTAAGCCATATTTAGATGATATTTTGGAGTACAATCATCTACTTAGATAATCTGTATGAAAAGATACCGACTAAATTTATCTCAAGTCATATTTATTGGCCAAAATATGTAGCTGGATCTCAATATTCAATGATTTAATCAAGCATTATGTCAACTCTTGAAAGCACTATGTTCATCTTTGGCTGTTCAACTCCCAACATTTTTGCTCTTCCTGTGCAATAAGAATGTGACGGGAGGAATTTTGTGTTCACATAGCTTCCGAATCAAATATAATTGATTTCTCAATATGAGACAGATTCTGTTGTACGTATCAGGGTTTTTCTTAGGATTTATGAAATGATTTCTATCAAGGTTCACCATATATTGAGCATTTGGATGCATTCAATGACCTGGACTTGATTTTGCTGTCATGGGATATCCAGATGCAACCTAAAGTTTTATGTTTATCTAACTTTGTTCTAACACATTGTCAAAGATTCTCTCGGCCAATTTTGCACGGGTTGTGCACGCTTGGATTTGCAGTTAGGGCAATCATTAAATGTATCTGCAAAGGAGACCCAAACTTGATTAAAAGCATAACAGGACGATTCCTTTTACATGTGTACCCGGGTGAAACTTTGATCACTGAAATGTGGCTTGATGACTTAAGGTAGAGACCTTTTTGGTGGCATTCTTTAGACGAAGTTTCTTCTTATATTTCTTTTCATTTTGTGGTTAACCACAGCGCGTATTCAATTCAAAGTTTTATGAGTGTTCTTTCTAAATGCTTGGGGAAATGAGATTTTTGTTGGAATCTGCAGGGTTATATATCAGGCAAAGGTGAAAGAACGAAACCGGACAGTGTTATCTGGCTATGTGGATGTCCATCGTTTGACTTCATCACTGTGAATTAACAAGGTTCATCATAAATATATCTTGTTGGAAGCAATTGAATTAAATAGGAGGCCTTAAAAGCTCAATGTTGTTCTTTATAATAATTGACAAGGGAGAACCTTTGATGATATAGGGGCACTCATTTCTTATAATTTTTCTTCTCAATTATGTTGGTGACATATTAAATTCTAATTTCATAAGTTGCTACAATAAGATGTCTCAATATTTGATCTGTTTATGACATGTATGATTCTTACTCAAATTTAGTTGTATTGGAAATGATCGAAACAAAAGTCTAGCAAAAGACAATTATATTGTCTAATAACTCAAACAACAGGTTCACATTTTTAATTATTTTAATTTTAAAATCTGTTGTTTCTTGTCCTAATGACATATAATATAATTGAAGTCAATTTCTTAAATATATATGGACCATAAGATACTTTCTTACAAAATATTTTAAAATGCACCCCGACGCTTAAGTAATGTTTTTAGGGCACTCCCTAACAAAATGTTTCTTAAGAGGGGGAAAAAATGCTTTATTAATGATTCGTGGAATTGTAATATATATAGGATAATTGTGTATGGTTTTTTGTTTTTTTTTGCTTAAAATAAGTTAATATTTAGTTTTTTTTGGGTTATACATTTAACATAAAAATTACCAAAAATTTTACGTGTATATATATATATATATATTTTATAGAAAATATGCAAATTAGTTGTTTCCAAACTATATCTTAAAGAAGAAAATATTTTATAAAATTTTAATGTTTATTAAAGAAATATCAATTCATTTTATCATTGTATATATATATATATATATTTTTTTTCAATATATAAATTATAGCTTGAATTACTTAAAAAATTGAGAAGTAAATTGGCATACAGTCAATTCTGACATGGGTATTAAGGGAGGGATCCATTGACTATGCCTTTTGGCTTGATCTTAGGCTTTGACACACTCTTTGTAGACGAACCTTACAGAGGAACCCTTAGGGATTTGGGGTAATTGTAAGAAAGTATGTTTTTTAGCTATGGGCCTAGCAAAAAGTTTCCTTTCATCCGGCTTATAAAGTAGTTAAACTAACTAAAGATAACGAAAGGAACCCCAACACCCGCGCCCCGCGCCCCCCCCCCCCCCCCCCCCCCCCCCCCAAAAAAAATTATTCTTTACATTTATATGTTGAAAACTTAATTATGGTTGAGAAAAATGAAGAAGGTATCTCAATAAATATAATAATAAAAATCTCATGAGAACCACAAGTGTGAGACTATACCATAATGTGAGAGAGTGTTTCATAAGATAATTTTTCTAGGATATTTAGAATTATTGGTTTTATTAGCTATTCATAAAAGCTGACTAATTCCACTTATTTCAATTACATAAGTTATTTACTACTACCTTCGAATGAAATTGTTAGTCCTCTATTCTATTTTGAAATGTTCCAAAATAAAGTTCTATTTCTAAAAGTAATAAATAAATTTCTTTATTTTACCCTTTGCTTTTTTTTTTTTTGGACAAGTATCCTTTACTTTATTTACAAAGTAATACCATTTATTTAAACTTTAAACTATAGACTTTTTTTTTAATAAAAAGTTTAAACTATAGATGATAGGTTTATTTGTATTTTTTTTTAAGGGACAATGCATTAAGAGCATCCACAGCAGTGGAGCTAACAATTTAGCTATTTGGCACTTGCAAAAGTCATTTGATCTATTTTACCTCTTCACACCCAACATCAATGGATCTATATTTTTAGTTATTTGCTTAAAATAATACAAATAACTCATTAGAATAATAATAAAAACATCCACAACAAACTTCAATAACCAACCACAACCACCTCCACCATTAGCCATAACCACACCCACAACCACCACCACCACTACCACCAGCAGTCCACAGCAGGGGGAAAAAAAAAAAAACCACCAACCTAAATCCCCAATATTTTTCCTCAACCTAGACCAAACAAAATCACCAATCACAAACAAAATCAAAAATCACCAATCACAGAGCTAGGCTTCAGTGAGGAGGATGGTGTCGGCAGAAGGGGTGGGTCGGCGAGCTTCATGGGTTTCTCAATTGGAAGGGGGGTGGGTTAGTGATAGGGCTGTAAATGAACCAAGTCGTTCATGAACAACTCAGGTTTGGCTCGATAAAAAGCTCATTCATGTTTGTTTGTTTATAAACAAACCAAGCTTAAACTTTAGTTTTAGGCTTGTTTGATAAACGAGTCAAGCCAAAGTAAAAAATATTGTTCATGAACAAGCTCGTGAACACCAAAGCTTGATACAAAAGTAACAAAACAAGTTGAGCCTAGGCTTATTTATGAGTCTAGTAATAAAATCGATATGAGCTTGACAAGTAAAATCATATCTTTCTAAAACTTTAATGAATTATAAGTTGAGACCACTCATCCAAACCAAATAGGCTAGATAATAAACTTGATATAGGCTTGATAATATACTTATGTTGGATCTCAAGCTCAAAAGCATGATATCAAGCTTGAGTTTGGGCTTGATATTGAGCTCGGGCTTGGCTTGACTAATGAATCAAGCCAAGTCGAGCTCAAGCTTCTATACTTTATAACGAGCTCAAGCTTGAACATTATTTGTAGGCTTGTATCAAGCTCAAGCCAAGCTTGAACATTCTATTTTTGCTGTTGAGCCGAGCTTGAACATTCACTACTTGACAAAAGCTCGGCTCGTTTACAATCCTAGTCGGTGAGCTCCGAGGTTTTCTTCCCAAACCTTTTTCTCCAAGCACTTTCTCTTCTGGGTTTCATCAGAAACCTCATTTTCTCACTCTTTAACTTTCTGGGTCTCTCTGATTTCATCGAAACCGACACAATTTGGCTGGATGACACGACCTGTATGCCCGAACACAAACCCGTATTCGCTATGCTGATCCGAGAATTCTTGCCGGTGATGAAGGTCCAGGACATCGTATGAGTTTGATTGAGAGGACGAGATCAGGTGGTTGAGAGAGAGAAGGAGAGAGAGAAAGAAAGAAAAGAGAAGAAAGAAAAGCACATTTCCACGGAGCTTGTTTGGACCTTTGGATGGATTGGAGAGAGAGATAGAAAGAAAAGAAAAAAAATTTTTTTAATGAGAGAAGAGAGAGAAGTTTAATAAAATATTATTATTTTTTTAGCTATGGCACCACTACTGTAACATACATTTTAAGTATTAGTGGTGCTAAAAATAGCATTATAGTTATTTAGCACCACTATTGTGGATGCTTTTAATGGTGCTTAAAATAGCAATATAGTTAGTTAGCACCACTATTGTGGATGCTCTTAGAGCATTCTCATCAAGAATGCTATAAAATATAGCATTTAGCATCTCAAAAAGTTACTTTATTCATTTTAACAACTCACTTTACAATACATCTAACATCAAAGGTTCTATTATTTTACCACTTCATTTAAATATTCTTTTTTATATTCTTTATTCATTTAAATCAACAATTACATCCATTGTTGCTACAATGTTTCATTAAATTTTTTTTAACATCTTGCTACAGTGGGTTGCTATCTCTAGCTGCCCACTCTAGCTAGATGTCAAAATTAATAACATCTAGCACCTTTGATGGTGGGTGCTTTTTTAAAATTTGACGTTAAATTATAGCATTTATAGCATTTGACCCCTTTGCTAAGAATGAGATTTTTTTCCCCCTAAATAACCAAATCCCTCAAACAATTTCATTAGTTAGCAAGGTTTCGAAACAACTTAGCAATTTAACAAATCGAGTTCGTTAGACTCGATTTTGCTCTTTGAAATCGAGCGAGGATCTGTCGAGTTTCAGTTGGAAATCAAGTGTTTCACACTCGAGCTTCATAATTGAGAGTGAAACACTCCAGTTCCATATTGAAACTCTTCAGCAAAGATCTTCAGCAAAAGGAGCTTTGTCGCCACCGCTGGAACCTTCGTCGTCGCTGGATCCTTCGTGTTTCTTGTTTGGTTTCTTTGGATCTTCGTGTTTCTTGTAAGGAGCTTTGTCACCGCTGCTGGAACCTTTGTCATCGCTGGATCCTTCGTGTTTCTTGTTTGGTTTCTTTGGATCTTCGGGTTTCTTGTTGGGTTTCTTCGGATCTTCGTCGTCGCTGGAACCTTCTTCGTTTTGTCTGGGTTTCTGGGTTCTTCCTTCTAGTTCTTCTTCGTATGGAACTCGAGTCCGTAATGATCGATTTCCACGCATAGAACCCGAGTTTGTAATGCTCGATTTAGCGCTACAAAATCGAGTTTCTTACACTTGAGTTGTTAGTTTGCTAAATAGTTTTGAAAATGTGCTAACTAATAAAATTGTTTGAGTTTTAATGTTATTTTGAAAAAAAAACCCTAAGAATGCTCTGAGTAGTTTAAAGTAAACTAATGTCCTTTCCTACTTCCGATGGTTTCTTAAAAAAAAAAAAAACTTTCCCACTTCCGACGGTTTCAATTGATAGAGTCCGAACCCAACACTCCTCCTTCCAAAGCTTATTGCCTCAACAAAGGCTGAATGGTTTGCTCGGCTGAATCAACCTCAAAACGCCAGAAACCAGAAGAAGCGGACAGGATCAGTAATTTACCGAAGTCTCTCCTCTGCCGTATCCTTTCGTTGCTCACAACCAAAGAGGCTGTTGTCACAAGCATTTTGTCGAGCAGGTGGAAGACACTCTGGACTGTTGTGCCAAAGCTTGACTTCGACTACTACGAACTCACAACGACGTCGTCCTTAGCCGAAGTGCAAAGTCATAAGCAGTACAATTTTAATTTTGCGCATATAGTATCCAGAGTCTGGGCTCTTCGCAGTGCGAGTCAGGTACAAAAATTTCGTCTCCATTGGGGTCATGGAGTTTATGACCCAGTACACGTGGATACATGGGTCCGCGCTGCGATTGCTCGTGGCGTGGAAGATATTGACCTTAAGTCCTTAACATTGATCCTAACTCTAACGGATCTTTCTACTTGCCCTGTAGCCTCTTTAAGTGCAAAACATTAATAACTTTGAAATTGAGTGGCAATTTTGAGTACGATACTCCTCCATCTTCATCCATTGTGTTCCCGAGTCTCAAGATTTTGCATCTTGAATTTAACTTCAATAGTTGCGATTATCTTTTTACTCTACCCACTTTATGTCCGGTGCTACAAGATTTGTCTGTTAAAGTACATTGTTGTTACGCGTATTGGCATTGTAAATTCATTTCGCATGATGCCGAAAAAATCACCAGTGAGCCGCACGGTTCCAACACACTTGATTCCAGACCTGCCCAACACAGAAAAAGAAGAAGAAGACCTTACAGAGAGTACCGGTATGGTACCGGCCAAAGACCCTCCGAAGGTTAAGTTAGAAGAGAGCTCCAACAATGCTAAAGAGTATGAGCTTTATAGAAATTGTGCGTACCTTTTTTTTGAGGGTCTTTGGGTTTTTATAGTAGTGTAGAATCAACCTTCTTTGCTTGCGTTACAAGTCTTTTCCTTATGGAGAAGATCTCCATTAATGTGCGTATCTTCTAGAATCCTCTTCATGTTAGAGTTCTATTCATATTGGGACTCTATGGATTAGGGCGAATCTTGAGATGCAAGTTTTTTCTATTTAGGGTTTCTTGAAGACCACATAATAACCAATTAAGCACCACGTGGCTCTTTGATCCGTCCACACTATGCCTATTCACGTAGGATCCGTTCACTATTAGAACATTTGTCTCGCATTGTCAAGTCCATCAAGGTGGATCCATCACCTCTAATTTTCTCCCTTATCAGTTGCCCCCTCAGCACATGTGTCCGTCAGTTTCACCCTAAACGGACTCATGGGGTGACAGATTTTTGCAGCCGTCGTTCCTTTCCTTAGGAGTTACGCTTTGATTGATGGGGTAGTTGAGGGTATTAAATGCAAGGGGACACGTGGCGCATTCTGAGTGGGTGCACTCATTTTTCGAGGCGTCGCTTCGTCTCCCACACACATATATATATATATATTTTTTTTTTTTTGAGCTCTAGCCCATTCGTTGCTTCCAAACTTTTGCTCGTCGTCCATTGGCTAGGGTAAGTTCCCGCCTCTTATGTCGCCATCTCTTTGTACTTTAAGACTTGGTTTAAGCAATGAGAGTCTGCTGTGGGTCAGAGGTCTAGATGCATATGCAATCCCAAGCAACATTGAGTGGACCAACAATGTTAGTTCCAAATTGGCATCATGTGTAGCTTTCCACTTTGATTTTGTATAAAACCAATTATAAGGCAAGTAGGCTGTCAGTACACCACATGGTTATCAAAGAATATAAATATGCCAAGGGAAAGCTAGAATATATCATCGAAGCTGTTGGCAAACAATCACCACAGTACTCTTCCAATGAATGCATGTGAATTCATGTAAGCTTATTGTGCAAGCAGTATATGAGAAAATATCAAAGTGAAGAAACTTCCCTCGAGACGTAGATTAGAGATTTTAAGAACCTGCCCTCACATTAAGTGGATGCTAGCTTTCTATGGGAAGTATCCTTGTTTCTCCTTTCAGCTTCTATTGGTGAAATAATGCCAAATGTGATGAGCTTGTTGCAGGCAACATGTGAGCTCCAAACCATAGCGTTCCTGCTGTTAATGATGTCGAAGATAAGACCATCTTTAAACTAAACACTACATAAACATCTTCAAAACTGGTGGCTACTTGTTAGGCCAACCAACATCAGCTTCAAAATGAATTAACAGCCGTATTTTACTTTCAACCCAGGTGTGAATGTGAATAAAAGCACCTTAAAGCTTCACAAGAATCTTAAAGAAGAAAATAAATAAAATGGAACATAAGCCAATGAAAGCTCTTAGCTGCAGAAGGTAGTAAAGTCTGTTGGGAATTTAACCAAAATTCCAACCTGTGAGAGACAAAAAATAGAGAAAAACACACGTCAAAGAAAAATAATCACACGCACAAGACAGTATTTACGTGGTTCGGCAATTTGCCTACGTCCACGGAGTTGCAGGGATATCACTATTATCAGGGAAAAATACAAAGTGCGGCTACAGTGTTTTTTCTCTCTCTCTAAAAACACAACAACAGTTGTAGTCTAAAAACCCTAATTATAAAAGCGGCCTTTTATATCCTACTTATAGGGTTACAATGGGCTAGGCCAAAAATAAACTAGGCTCCACATAGCCCAACAAATCTCCCACTTGGAGACTAGTTCAATCATCAACATCAGCCGCTATCCTCCAAAAGCAATCCCTCATCCCTGCAACTCATCCTCCTGTCCTCAAGCTAGAAGACCAATTGAAGCTGCACACAGCTTCAACTTCTCAATAGTGACACCCTTAGTCAACATATCTGCTGGGTTCTTAGATCCACATATCTTCTCAAGTGTTACCAACTTATCTTCAACAAGGTAACGGATAAAGTGGTATTTTGTTTGTATATGCTTCGACTTTGAATGAAAAGCTGAATTTTTGGCAAGAAAGATTGCACTCTGACTGTCACTGTGTAGAATGCCCATCTCCTGCTTCTTACCCAATTCATCTAAGAAACCATGTAGCCAAATCATCTCCTTTCCAGCTTCAGTTGCTGCAACATACTCAGCTTCTGTAGTAGACAAAGTAACAATCTTTTGTAGATTTGAAGCCCATGATATAGCTGTACCACCCAGAGTAAATACAAACCCAGTAGTACTCTTTCTACTATCAATATCGCCAGCAAAATCAGCATCTACATAACCTTGTAACTTCAAACTTGCACCTGTGAAACAAAGACATGTATCTGATGAACCCTTCAGATATCTCAGAATCCACTTGACTGCCTCCCAATGCTGCTTTCCAGGCCTACTCATGAATCTGCTCACAACTCCCACTGCATGTGCAATGTCTGGCCTTGTACACACCATAGCATACATCAAGCTGCCAATAGCTGAGGCATAAGGCACCTTGCTCATATGGTCCCTTTCTTCTTCTGTCTTCGGTGACTGTTCTTTGCTCAGTTTGAAATGACTACCCAAGGGTGTGCTCACTGGTTTAGATTCATTCATGTTGAACCTGCTGAGAACTTTCTTCACATACTCTGACTGTGAAAGCTTCAATGTACCATTAGTCTTGTCTCTAATGATTCTCATACCAAGGATTTGCTTTGCAGCTCCCAAATCCTTCATTGCAAATTGTTTTGACAATTGCTTCTTCAGATTATTAATCTCCTCAATGCTAGACCCTGCAATGAGCATATCATCCACATACAACAGTAAAATGATATAAGAATTGTCAAAGAATTTAACATAGCAACAATGATCAGCTTCACATCTCTTGAACCCAATTTTATGCATAAAATTGTCAAATTTCTTGTACCACTGTCTAGGAGCTTGTTTTAGGCCATACAAGCTCTTTCTCAGTTTGCAGACTAGATTCTCTTGTCCCTGAACAATAAACCCTTCTGGCTGAATCATGTAAAGGTTTTCCTCCAAATCACCATGAAGGAATGCTGTCTTCACATCTAACTGCTCAAGATGTAAGTTTTCTGCAGCCACCATTCCCAGCACCAGTCTAATTGTTGACATCTTCACAACTGGAGAAAATATCTCTGTGTAGTCAATGCCTTCCTTTTGCTGGAACCCTTTAACAACTAATCTAGCCTTGTAACGTTTGCTACCATCATGCTCATTCTTTATTCTGTATACCCACTTGTTGTGCAAAGCCTTCTTTCCTACTGGCAATTTAGTCAGTTCCCATGTCTGATTCCCCAACAAGGAATCCATCTCATCCTTCATGGCTAACTCCCACTTGCTTGAATTTTCATCTTGCAAGGCTTCATCATAACACTCTGGCTCACCACCATCAGTCAATAGTAGATAATTTAAAGCGGGTGAATAGCGCTGTGGAGGTCTAATGTTCCTGGAAGATCTGCGGACTTCAGCTACAGGTGTACTCTGATCTACCTGTGAATCTGCATTCTCTTTATTTTCTTCACCCCTTTTCTGGACAGTACTTTCAGTCAATCCATCTAAGTTGACAAACTCAGATTTCTTTTGATCTATCTCTGCAATATTTGATACTACAGTTGACCTGTCCTTGTACATAACCTGTTCATTAAATATCACATTTCTACTTCTGATGATTTTCCTGTTTTGTTCATCCCAAAACCTATAGCCAAATTTCTCATCACCATAGCCAATGAAAAAACATATTTTAGACTTAGCATCAAGTTTACTACGAGCATCAGAATCAATGTGAACATAAGAAAGACAACCAAAAACTTTTAAATGGGAAAATTTTACCTCTTTACCGCTCCAAACCTCCTCAGGAAGTTTGAACTCCATGGGAACTGATGGCCCTCAGTTTATCAGGTAAGCTGCAGTGCTAACAGCATCAGCCCAGAAAGTTTTTGGTAGTCCAGCATGCAACCTCATACTCCTAGCACGCTCATTAAGAGTTCTGTTCATGCGCTCAGCCACACCATTCTGCTGTGGTGTCCCAGGAATGGTCTTTTCCATCCTAATTCCCTGTGCAGCACAATACTCACTGAACCCTCCATCTATGTACTCTCCTCCATTATCAGACCTCAAACATTTTAGTTTTAAACCTGTTTCTATCTCAACCATGGCCTTCCACTTCTTAAAAGTTTCAAATACATCAGATTTATTTTTCAGAAAATAAACCCATACCTTTCTGCTTGAATCATCAATAAAAGTGATGTAGTACCTTGAACCTCCAAGGGATGCAACCGGAGAAGGCCCCCACAAATCAGTGTGTACTAACTCCAATTTTTCTGCCTTCGGTGTCTTGCCAGTTTTCAAAAAACTCACATTTTTCTGCTTTCCTAAGATGCAGCTTTCACACATGTCAAAATCAATGGACTTCAATTCTGGTAGTTTTCCTTTTGATAGCAGCATCTTCATCCCTTTCTCACTCATGTGACCAAGCCTGCGGTGCCATAGGCTTGTATCAGTACTTGCATCAGCAACTGCAATTGTGTCTCTTGGACTTGAGGTCATATAGAGAGTGCCAGTCTTCTTTCCACGAGCCAATACTCTAGCTCCCTTTGTAACCTTCCAAGTACCACCAACAAATAGTATTGCATGCCCTTCATCATCAAGTTGTCCAACAGAAATTAGATTTCTCCTTAGGTCAGGAATATGTCGAATCTTCTCCAGTAACCAAACAGACCCATTGGGTAACAATATCCGGACATCTCCCATACCCACAACATCCAGGGCTGAACCATCAGCCAAATACACCTTACCAAAATCACCTGCAGCATAGTTCTGTATGATTTCTCGGTGTGGAGTGGTATGAAACGAGGCTCCTGAATCCAAAACCCAATCATCAAGTGGACTGTCTACTGCAAGAAGTAATGCATCCTGTACCTCTTCTGTTACAGCATTAGCAGAATCATCTTCATTCTTCTTCTTAGGACTTTTGCATTGGTTCCTAAAGTGACCTGTTTTCCCACAATTCCAGCATTGTACTTGTTGGCCTGATCTAGATTTACTTCTGTTCTGATTAGTATTTCTGGATTTTGATCTGCCTCGATTTGAATTTCTGTTATTACCTCTGCCTCTTGTCTCAAGGTTTAGGGCAGAACCAGATCCTGAGGTTTCACCTGCATCTCTTCTGCGAATCTCCTCAGCCAGAATTAAATCTTGTATATCATTGTACTTGAGTTTTTCCTTTCCTGTAGAATTTCTTACTGCCATCCTCATTGCCTCCCAACTGTTTGGCAAAGAAGCCAAGACGATCAGAGCACGAATCTCATCATCAAAATCAATTTCTACAGACGACAATTGATTTGTAATAGTGTTAAATTCATTCAGATGTTGTGCTACTGATGCGTTCTCTGCCATCTTCAGATTGAACAGTTTCTTCATCAGATGCACCTTGTTGTTTGCTGACGGCTTTTCATACATACCAGACAAAGCCTTCATCAGATCTGCTGTGGTCTTCTCCTTTACAACATTATGTGCAACAGACCTAGACAGAGTTAACCTGATAACTCCTAGTACCTGTCTGTCAAGAAGAGCCCATTCATCAGCCTTCATCGCCTCAGGTTTTGTCCCCAAAAGAGGCAGATGCAATTTCCTCCCATAGAGATAATCTTCAATCTGCATCCTCCAATACGCGAAGTCTGTGCCATCAAACTTTTCTATTCCAGACGCCTTTCCTGCTTCCTCTGCCATTGCTCTCACTCAAACCTAACCCTAGGCTCTGATACCAGTTGTTGGGAATTTAACCAAAATTCCAACCTGTGAGAGACAAAAAATAGAGAAAAACACACGTCAAAGAAAAATAATCACACGCACAAGACAGTATTTACGTGGTTCGGCAATTTGCCTACGTCCACGGAGTTGCAGGGATATCACTATTATCAGGGAAAAATACAAAGTGCGGCTACAGTGTTTTTTCTCTCTCTCTAAAAACACAACAACAGTTGTAGTCTAAAAACCCTAATTATAAAAGCGGCCTTTTATATCCTACTTATAGGGTTACAATGGGCTAGGCCAAAAATAAACTAGGCTCCACATAGCCCAACAAAGTCTAGCTTAGGCATCATCCAAAAGGCTTAGAAAGAACATAACACTTTCTTGAAGGTGTTCGTAATAAACAAGCTGACTTTGAAAAGGCTAATAGTCACTGTAACAAAGCAAGGACCATATTTAATATATAATCATAATAAAAATGTCTTGCAACCATGCGTGAAGCTAAATTTATACATTGGTTCTCAAATTGATATAACCAAATGATGTCAAGCTTCAAGAGAAAAGTAAAGGCAGAGGATAAATAAAGTAGAGAAGACTTCCCTGAATTTGGCGATGAGCTTTCAGCTGGAGTCGTGATTGAGTTAGGGAAGGGAAAGAGATTTCTCTGTTTCCTTGGCCTTGCCAATCCTTATTTTTTTTACTCTTCTGTTCAGACCCAAAGCTTTAGTGGGTCAACTAAAGTTGTATTGACCACAAGGGGTTTTCACGGGATTTTCGGCAAACACCTTAGCAGCAAGGCAAGAAAGGAATGTCATTTACATGAGCATGAGTTGTTAAAGAAAAACCCCATTCGGACCCATCTTCAAGAACTGGAATCAACCTTAGAACTGTGATTTCTTTAAGAAGAAAGGAATTTTCTTGTTTTCTTCGACTGGGCCACATGGTTGTGGGTTCGATTCCCACAGAGAGTACCGATATGGTACTGGTTAAAGACCCTCCGAAGGTTAAGTCAGAAGAGAGCTCCAACAATGATAGAGAGTATGAGTTTTATAGAAATTGTGCGTACCTTTTTTCTGAGGGTCTTTGGGTTTTTATAGTAGTGTAGAATCAACCTTCTTTGCTTGCGTTACAAGTCTTTTCCTTATGGAGAAGATCTCCATTAATGTGCGTATCTTCTAGAATCCTTTTCATGTTAGAATTCTATTCATATTGGGACTCTATGGATTAGGGCGAATCTTGAGATGCAAGTCTTTTCTATTTAGGGTTTCTTGAAGACCACATTATAACCAGTTAAGCACCACGTGGCTCTTTGATCCGTCCACACTATGCCTGTTCACATAGGATCTGTTCACTATTAGAACATTTGTCTCGCATTGTCAAGTCCATCAAGGTGGATCTGTCACCTCTAATTTTCTCCCTTATCACATTTATATATGAAATTTGATGAGTTGCCTTACAAAATTGAATGGCATGTTTGGATGTTTAAAAATGGAGGGAGAGTAGAGTAAAGGGAGGGAGAGTAATCCAATTACCTTGTTTGGAAGTTTTTTAAGGAATGAGGGGGAGGGGTTTCAACTACCTCCAACCCCCCCATTTTTAATTCCCCAAAATTGGAGAGATTTGGAGGAAGAGTAGAACACATAAATTATTGAATATGTAAATTACCTCATTTACCCTTATTATATTAAAAAAATTACAAGGTATTTTAACGTCCAAAAAAAAAAAAAAAACCGTAACCCACAAACTCTCTCAGCTCTCTCAGCCACAAATTTCTCTCAAGCTCTCTTAGTTCTCTCAGCTCTTTAACCCATAAATTTCTCTCAAGCTCTCTCAGATCTCTCAGCTTATGCTGGCTCTCTCTCTCTCTCTCACGACTTCTTCACTCTTGGGCTGTCTTTCACTCGTCTCTCTCACGCCTAGCATTCTCTCACAAAGGTAAACTCTGTTTTAATTTCTATTTCATGGGTTTCTTTTAAGTTGAATCAAATAACTATGTTCTTAAAATTGTGATTTTATTGGGTAATTTCTTATTAATTGTGATTTTATGGGGTAATAATATGTTATTTGTGGGTGGGTTTCGGATCTGAGGGCTTTTTTCTTAAATTTAAAAGTTTCAAAGTATTGCTCATTACGTGTTTGATAAAGTGCTTGAGTGAGTCTAGATTGTGAACTTGCATAAATTTGTATATTTTGGCTATAAATGGATCTGTGTTTCTTGTTTATTTTTATTTTGTAACTTCTTGTTTTTTTGTGAATGGGTTTCTGATTTGGGTAATTTATTTATTTAATTATTTTATTTATTTTATTTTATTTTTTTTGTGAATGGGTTTCTAATTTGGCTCCTCCTTAGACCCAACCAAAATGGTACTCTCTCAGCTTTGTGATGTTCAAGTTTGAACTGGAAAATGGATCTGATTTATGTTTTTGGCATTTGGGTTTTGAGAAAGCTGTTAGCTTTTAGCTTGAAATCGTGTTTGCTTTCATTTGTCCCTGTTGTTTGGTTGCTGAGAAAATAATAAAGGAGAATTTCTGTTTGTTTGTTTGTTGTTTATATGATGTTATTATGCTTAACGATATGCTGGTTTAGCTTGAATCTGATGATTTTTTCCTGTTTGGATATTATTATATATTTATATCGTTTTTTTGAAAATATTTGATTTGAAATCAGCTTAAGCAAACCAATTGAAACAGATGGTTTAAGTAGCTTAGAGGCTTTGAATCCTATTAAAGATTTTCTGGGTTGTTTATATTTTGTGTTGAAGTGGCTGATATTTTACATTGGTCCAAAAGGAAAAGTTTATCATGAAAACATGCATTAATTTACAAGAAGATGGACTGTTCTGATTGATTCCTTTTGATTTTCTGCATGCAGGGTGTTGCTGATCGTGTTTGTCTCAATCTCATTCCAACAAGTGAGGGTAGCTGGGTCACTGCTGTAAGGGCATCAAGGTAACTACCAATACTCTGTATATGGTTCATTCAATTATTTTACGAAATTGGGGACTCTTGAGTACTTTCACTTGTATTTGGCTGTTTCATATGCTGTGCTTACCTTTGTCACAAGACAAGCTTTGTTGTGTAAAACCTGGCTTTCAATTATCTCGTGAGCCAAGTGTAAGCCTGAAGTGGTTTAGTTTACCAAGTTTGGGCAGAGTTCAACTGGGCTTGGCTTGTTCCGTATACTCTCTGGTCAGACTTGGGATTATTCCAAAGTTACAATTAGGCCAAGTTTAGTGTAGATAGAACTGATTTTATGAACTTGTAGTGGAAATTGAAGTCAAGAGTTCTAGTCCAGGATTGAGCAATGAAAGGATTAACTGTAGGCGACTGAGTTATGCATTCTTAAAACTATGGTTTTGTCAACAAGAAATTTGTTAAAGGAGGGTGTATTAAATTAACTTAGGGAAATATTTCTAGCCATTTTTGGTTTTAACTATGTTATAATAATTATTGTGGTACTTATTGGTGGTTACTATTTTAAAGCATAATTATGATTTACACTCAGACTATCTAGTCTTCTTTGTTTCTTTTGTCCTTTGAACTCCTCTTTTTTTTTTTTTTTTTTTAAAGATATTTTTAAGTTATCATTCTTCCCTTGTACTATTTTCCTATGGATGTGGATGGTCAAGCTTTATACTGAAATTGATCAGTTTTACTTAATTCTAGCCCTCAAGCTAAAGAATTCCTCTATGATATTGCTTAAAGATTATGGTACTTATTATTGAGGTTTCAAAAGGTATACCTGTAATTAAGTTTGGTTACTTTGTCTTGTTCTTTGAAGAGCATTTTGGTGCCTCCAAATAATAAAGAAGTTAATAGTGAAAAATTCATAAGCTGTCACAATAACAATTTTTCAAGCCATGCTATAAATTTTCTAGAATGGTTTGATAAATTCTTAATTTTGAAGTGACAGGACATTTTATTTGTTTGATAACTTTTTATCTTTTCTTGAAAGATCAAATAAAGTGGTGATATTGCAAATAGCTAAAGTTTAATTAGTGTCATATTTACATATTAATAAGTGGTTTAGGGACCCATTAAACTTTGGAACATTTGTAGGGTTGTTTCAACTTGATTTTTCAGTGCCTGTCTAAGCCACTTGGCAGTTTCAAACCCACCCCTATCCCCCTCCCACAAAAAACGCATGAGAGATACCCTCAAATGCTCAAATCATACGGACTTTTACCACCACATAGTGCTTATTATGTCATTCGCTTGTTGGCTTTAATTAATGTCAGTAGTTGGGAAGGGTTAGTATATTAATCGCAGTTTCTACTGCAGCAATGATGTTCATTAAGTTATATTATGGTGATACTTTTATTTGTCTTGTAAAGTTGTTGATGCTGGCTATGAAGTTGTTTCTTTTATTTGATTTTAGTTTTAGTTATTACTATAACCATGAAGTGGCATTTCATTGGCAAGCCAAATACTTTCTAAGTTTTATATTCTTATATAATAGATTACACAAAACACACTGAATTGTAATAGCTTAGTGTATTTATGCATATCATGGATTGTAATAGCGTTGTTGTCATGGGATAATTTTATTAGATGGATAGACAAGAGAATAAAAGGAGACGTGTATTGCAAATTTGGGAATGGAGATGTGGACTACAAGCAAAAGGTGAAAAATCGCATTAAAATCATCAAGTATAATTGGTCAGACTGCTATGATGTGTTTAAGAATGGATTGAGTGGTTTTGCTTGGAGTCCAATCACCAAAATGTGGAGTGCTAAACTGGAAGTTTGGGAAAGTCTAATCCAGGTTTGTCACTTATACTCTAGGAGTTCATATTGTTTTTTGATACAAGATATTGTATGGTATTTTAAGATGATTATTATGATGCCAATGATAAGAACCACAACAAGAGTTATCATCATCTTCTTCTTTTTGACCCATATTGTTAGTTTCTTTCTGTAATGTTTGACTTTTTTATGTTCCCACTATTTCCTATGATATGCTACTATTCCCATGTAGTTGGTACCCTCCAAAACTAATGAGTACCATGGAACACAGTTTTAATATTTTGGTGTTTTTTTTCTTCTAAGTATAGAAAATTAACTTAAATGAAGCCCAAGAGTTGGACTAAGCACATTGAGTGGGAGCTTTCAATTTTCATACTGTATAAGAATGTCAAATCCGGGTCCTATTTTGATTTATTTTTCTAGGCAATCAAATGCAACATTACCATGAGGTTTAAATTTTTATGTGCTTTTGCTTTCCAATTCAAATGGGCTTGGCTGTATCTCTATGTTGATTATATGTCAAATTTATCATCAATCTCATATAGAAAGTACTAAGCTAATGTACTCGGGTGATTCACAAACTCCCATTCAATTCTTAATTATTATTGTTTTTTTACTTCAAAAAAAGAACAATTGTTCAGTATTTGTTTATGTTTCTTATATAAACATCATTCATACAATGTATTCGGGTGATGCACAAAATCCCATTCAATTCTTAATTATTATTATTTTTTTACTTCAAAAAAGAAGTGTTCAGTATTTGTTTAGTTGCCTCCTTTTATTGTAGTTTTTTAACTGGGGTTTATGATGCAAGTGTAGCTATATCTAAGGTAAGGTAATGGGTTTATTTTGTTGTCATTTTTTAACAGGCTAAACCTAAAGCAAAAGAGCTTAAGAACAAACCAATTCCAAACTACGACAAATTGGTTAAGCTTTATGGAAAAGATAGAGCAACTGGGGAACAATCTGAAACAGCATCGGAGATGAGGCAACGGTGGGCTACTTCAACCGGAGAGGGCTCTATGGAGAACATTGAAGATATTGATCATTTAGTTGCTCAAAATGAAGTTACTTTGGAGAGCTGTGATAATGTGGGTGATAATAATGTGGGTGAAGCCTCCTCAAAAGCCAAAAAGAGAAAAACATAAAAAAATGAGGACATGGAACAAATTATGGGAGCAATTCAGGATGTTGCTTTAGCAATGAGAGAAGGAAATTCAGCACTTAGAGAAGGAAATTTAATTTTTGAGAGGAGCTTGGCACGTCTTCCCATTCCTGAGCAAGACGTGTTCCATCTCTTGGATGAGATAGGAATTGATTCTAGATTGCGAATGAGGGCTTATCTCTTTCTTATTAAGAATCCAGATATGTTGAGAGCTTTTATTGGCTATCCAGTGGAGAAGCGCAAGGAGCTATTGTTCACAATGATGTCTAATCCTTAAATTTCTCTAACAGTTAGACAAGTAAATGTTCCAAGACAATTTCAGCTTCTAAAAACCTTTTCAATTGATCGTTGAACTGTAAACTCTTGGGATTAATTTTTCTAAATAGATTTGTCAGTTACTATTTAGACAAGTGGAGCTGTATGAGGTGTATTGTAAAATGCTGTCGTTTGCACCAGTTATGTGTTAAAGTTAATGGTATTTGATGAAATATGAATTGTTTGTGTGTATATCTGCCGTTGAATTAGTGGGAAATGGGAATAGAAAATAGGGTTTGACCTTGATGAGTGATGATGTGATGATAAGGTAAAAAGAAAAGTTTAAACTTTAAAGTTGTCTGTCCAATTTTCTATTGACAAGTGGGAATTGTGAGATAAAAGGATTGTGTCCCAGTGTTTAGGGGCACCTGGCTGATTGAAGTTGTCGGCAGGTAAGAGAATTTGTTGCTTAGGGACTGAGCAAAGTTAGAAATACACCCCCAAAAAAAAAAAATTTTGAGTTAATTTATAGAGTCACTCTCTCTGACTTTTTTGTTTTTTTGGGTCTCAATTCTTCTCTGAATCCTTAAAAAATTAAATTCACGTACTAAGCACAAAAAAAAATATATATATATATATATTAAAAAAATAATAATAAATGAAACACTCAAAATTCAATATTTTGTTGAATTTTTCAGTAAACAAACAAACCAAACATTTTTTTTTCTTATTTTAATTATTATCAATTAAGAATGTTTTTTTTAATATAATAAAAAAGCAGAAAAAATATTTAATCATAGACCAATGTTGATTATTTAATTCACATTAGAAAAAAAAAATTTATCAAAAAAAATATTGCATGCTATAGTCATAATTATTTAATATAACAAATTAATCATAGACCAGTGCTGCAAGTCAATTTTCAAATAGGGGTAAATTTGTCTATTTAAATCATTTCCTTTCCTCTCCTTCATAATTTTTAAAATATCCAAACAAGAGAAAGGGCTAATTACTATCTTCCCCCTTACTAATTTTAAAAACATCCAAACAAGGTGGAAGGGAACCATTCCCCTCTACTCTCCTCTCCACTATTCTCCTCCCTCTTTAAACTTCCAAAAAGGCCAGAAATAAATGCCCCAACTTTGGAGTACCTTAATTTTGGGGGTCATTTGGATAACATATTGTTGGAAGATATGTCTAATTTGTTCGAAGCGGTCATTGATATTGATGTTGATTTAACTAAAATTGATTATTATGAACACTATGGAAGTAGGGTATGGGACTTCATCGGAGAACTCGGTGACATTAAATCCCTCCATTTGTCAGCAAATACCACTGAGGTAAAACGAGCACAAGTTTTTTCATGTTTTATTATTAAATGGTTGAGAGCTTCAATCTTGGACAAGCAGTAATATTGTTGTTTGTGACTTGTGATTATTATGTTGTGGTGCAGTTCCTCTGCAATGCTTCTGAATTTGATCCTCCCGTGTTTCATAATTTGTCTTTCTTAAAGGTTAAGGGTCCTTGTATGTTGCATGTGCTACCGCACTTGCTTCAAGTGACTCCTAATCTTGCAGTACGTGTTGAAAAGGTGTGTAAGTTCAAATGATGATATAATGCCTTTTTATCTTTTATTTTTTTCATTCCTGAATTGATTCAAGTAACTACTTTCTTTTGTTGTTAGGAAGAAAGGAACTTTTTTAGTTGTGAAAAGGAAGAGAGTTTCAGTTGTGACATGATAATCTATGAGGAGCCACTGCAACAAGTTGTTCGTAAATGTCTGTCATCATGCCTTACAACTCTTCATTATAAAGGATTTGAAGGGATGAAAAATGAGCTGAAACTTGTTAAACATTTCCTAAAGAGGGCAAAGGTCTTAAAGACAATGAAAATCTCTTTTTATAATCTAAATTCAGAGGAGAAGCTTTGTGTTCTCAAGGAATTATTGTTGTTTCCCAGGCATTCTAGGTCTTGTCAAATTGTATTTAGCTAAACGATATAAAGCTGCTTAATATTTGGCTTAGGCAATGTCTTGAATTCATGAAGTCGATTGATATAAATTCTTATGTTGGTGACAACCATTGAGTAAACTAGTACTTCCTTTAATTCTATAACTGAACTATTATCTAGCTTTTGCTTTCAATTTGAAACTGGTTGTGACCTTTGCCTGTGATTGAACTTTGAACAACTATGATTTAGATCCTAAACCGTATTTAAATGATATATTGGAGTACAATCATAAACCTCGATCATTTGTATAAAAAAGATACACACTAAAAATATTATGTATTGGCCAAAATATGTAGCTAGATCTCAATATTCAATGATATAATCAAGCATTAGGGGAACTGGTTGTCCGGAATCAGGATCTATATATGTGAGCACATTATTGAAAGATTAATGTTTTGCACACATCCATACACACAGCCTTGAAAAATTATGTGTTCAAAACATGATTTCAGTTATAATTTTGAAAAGGTGAAATCATGTCTTGAAAACACGATTTCATAATTTAACTGAAAATTGTGTTTTGAACACATGATTTCAATTGCCGTGGCGCATGCACACTGGTGTGTAATTGAAACTGCTCTTATTGAAAGCACTATGTTCATCTTTGTTTGTTCAACTCCAACTTTTCTCTTCCTGTTCAATACGAGTTTGCTGGGAGTAATTGTGTTCACATAGCTTCTAAATCAAATATAGTTGATTGTTCAATATGAACAAGATTTTGTTGTACATATGAGAATTTTTCATAGGATTTATAAAATGATTTCTATCAAAGTTCACCATGTTTTAAGCATTTGGATGCATTCAATGACATGGACTTGTTTTTGCTGTCATGGGATATTAACGAGGACGGTCCCTTTGCGGCCTTCCAGTTCGATTTCTCATTGTTCTTCCTTGACTTCGATTTGACCCCCCACAAATCTGATGTAAGGTTTAACGTGAATTTTTTTGAATCAGTTTGACGTGAATTCTTGAGTTGAAAGTCTAAATGCTGAACTTTCTATATGTCCCATGCTAAAAAAAAGTTCAAATAAGGAAAAAAAAAAAGAAAAAAAGCAAGTACTACTAGGCACATGGATATGAAAACAACTTATGCGGACATGGTACATTCCTTTTTTGACAGAGAGGACATGGTTGTTTTGGAGAGAGGGAGGTTATAAATGTGTTCGGGGGCCTTTTTCTATTGCTCGGCCACGTGTTATCCACTAGATTGGTGACCTTGCTAGGCCCGGGTTGTGTTTGGGGAGTTGTGTCCGGAACTCAACATTGGGTCACATGGTCCAATGGCTACCGGCGTATTTTTAGGCCTACAAAATGCATAAAACCTAAAGCCTAAGAATCATGATAATGGTTGAATAAATATGTAATATGTGTTTGACATAATAGCTTTGATTAGTAGTTGTAATAGTGGTTGAAATAAAGTAATATGTATTTAAAGGCGAAGTAATCATGTACTCAATGCTGTAAATTTAAAGATATGGAAGTAAAGTCACTTATCTTTGTATGGTTTGTAGCTCCAACTGTACAACATTAGAGCGTTGATAGCATTCCAGCTTAATAACTCCAGCGGTAGAGAAGTAGTTTGCCATGATAACTACATTGCTTTGCCGTACAACTCCATCTAAACAAGTAAAGGAAAAGAATGTCTAGCTCTTTGGGCTGAAGCATATGCAACTGCATTGCTTTGCCGTACAACATGAGAGAAAGAAATACTCTGAAAAGAGTTTACAATAAATAGGATATCCTTAATAAGATGACCACCTTGTGAATTTTCATAACCACCATGCCTTAGAGATTTGATCATTGATTCTGAATCTCCCTCTATGACAAATTTGTTGAAGCCCGTTTCAAGGGAGAATTGCACAGCCCTTTTGGCAGCTAGTAATTCCAGAATTTTAGCTGTGGGAGGTTTCTGAATCTTCTTAAACAGTGCCGCCATTACTTCGCCCCTGGAATTACGAATAATCATACCAATTCCATCCTCTTCTCGCTCATTAAACATCACCCCATCGAAATTTACCTTCACTATATTCAAGTCAAGAGGGCACCATCCCTTAAGGGCCTTATGTCGAATGCTGGGGAAGCTTCTGATCTGCTTAGCAAAATCCCGAACATAATCGTGAGCAAACCCTGAAATTTTTGCCAGCAGTAATGAGGATTGTTGTAACTGAGTTTTATTTCGATGATACCAAATGGACCATGCTGTAGCTACAAACAGAGCTACTGATGAGGTCTTTCTTAAATCTGCTTCAGGACATCAGAGAAAGAATCCGAGGTTGCTCTAGACCTATCCACCCAACCAAAGTCCAAATCCCATAATGGATGTAATTTCTCACAACCCCACAATGCATGAAATACATCCTTAGAATCCCTGGCACAGAGGTGGCACATTGAGTCTCGGAGAACCTTCCTCCGCAGCAGGTTTTCCTTGGTTGGCAAAGAGTTTGAGCATGCCTTCCAAATAAAGTGCTTTATCTTCCCTAGCACTTTTATCCTCCAAATGCTTTCCAGAACCTCTTCTACTGATCCAAAACCTGAGCCCGATTATCATCCAAGTCTTGCCATTCACACAGAAGTTTGTAACCTGACTTAACTAAATAATTACCGAATTTTTCCTTGGGCCAAATCAAAAGATCCGCTTGTGGGGTAGAGCAAAGAGGCAAAGCTTTGATGAGAGCAGCCTCGGGGGGGTAGAAGCAACGATCAATCAGGTGGATATTCCACCAACCCGAAGCTTGATTAATCAAGGAGCTTATGGTGGTGTCAGGAAATAGGACAGATTTGTGGGTAGCAATTTTTCCATCTGCTGTGTTCACCAACCAAGCATCATGGAAGACTCGAATGGTCTCACCATCACCCACCCTCCACCTTGCTCCTCTACTGATTAGAGTTCTTGACCAAAGAATACTTTTCCAAGCAAAAGATCCGGAGGTCGATTTTGCTTCAAATATAGAACAATTGGGGAAGTACTTTGCCTATTTTATATATATATATATATATGTATATCTAATACACCATTTTGAAAATCCTCCATAAAGTTTGGATATGAAGTTTCCAAACTAATTAGAAGAATGCATCACCTTACAAAAGTTGGATGTTTGATATGCACAATACTATAAATTCTTGGATGTGAGGTGTCAAAGCATCCAAATGATGGATATCTAGGATACATGCTTCAAGAAATCATTTGAAATGTTTGGATATCAAGTTTCCAATCTCTTACATGCAAGGTATTCCAAACCTCCAATAAGTGGGAATGTCTAATAAATGCACCTCTAGAAATCCTTTAGAAGATTTAGATATCAAGTTTTCAAACTAATTAGAAGTTTGTATCACCTTAACAAATGTGTTAGAAGTATATGGTTAAATGATTAAATTTACCATATCCCAATAGCTTAACCTTTTTGGACAATTGGTAATTTAACATGGTATCAAAGCATGAGATCCTAAGTTCAATCCTTGTCTCCTTCACTCTACCTCCCATTTAAATTCCCACATGTTGGGCCTCATCTATTAAAAGGTAGTTTCGGCCCACACGTGAGGAGAAACGTTAGAAGTATATGATTAAATGATTAAATTTACCATATCTCAATAGTTTAAGCTTTTGAAATAATCGGTAATTTAACAAAATGATGGATGTTTGTGTACTAAAAATCTTTTGGATGTAAGGTATCTAAACCTTTAAATAGTAGCTATCTAAAATAAACACTCCTAGGAATCCTTTGGATTGTTCGTATATCAAGTGTTCGTTTGGAAACAGTTTATCTAGCTTTTTGTTGAAAGTGTGCTAAAGTATACTTATTCTTCAATAATATGAGAACAAATGAAGTTTTTTAAAAGTTGTACATGAAAACTAAAAACTAAAAACTAAGCAAATAAGTCCAAGTCAAACGGACACTAAGTTTCCAAACTATTGGATATGAGGTATCCAAACCTCAAAATATCGGATATATAAGGTGATATTTGGCTTGTGTTGGTGTATATTCATTTTCACCTTTCATTTTTTGTACTCAATTTTTATTCCTAACTTATTTTATGTTTCGCACAACCATTTTGGTCGACCTTTTGTTTGTTTTCAAGTTGTATTTTTCAATTAAAAATTCAACGTAACACCCACACTAATGATAAAACCAAATCCATCAGCATCCACATCTATCACCACCACATGTTCAATCCCCCATCACAATTGATCAAAACCCAATTCCATTACCAAACCACCACCAAATATATACCTACAGAGGAAGAGAAAGAGAGAGAGAAACAATCACACCCATTTGCCCCCACCAAACACCATCACCACCATATCCTCTCATCGGTACACCTAATCTTATGCAAATGGATTCAAAACCCACACTATTATCACAAGACTCAAACCCAAATCAAAACCAACCATACCATTACCACAACCACAGTCACACACATACCCAAATCAAAACCCATACTACGTCATCATAGCCACACCCACCACCAAACCCTAATTAGCTTAATGCAAATTAATATACATACATATATATATATATATATATATACTCCCTCCGTCTCACTTTTTTTGTCCTCTATTCCATTTTGAGATGTCCCAAAATATTGTCCTGTTTCTAAAAATAAAAGTCATTAATTTACTAATGTTCCTATTATACTCCTATTAATTTACTAATTCAATTTTTTGATAAATTTTTTTAAGGGTAGTTTTAGAAACTTATACATTTTTAAAAGGTAGACAAGACAATAAATGATGTTCTCTTAAAAAGTTTGACTTTTTAAACAGGACAAAAAAAGTGGGACGGAGGGAGTATATAATCAGTAACTTCGTTTAGTGTGAAGAGAGAAGAGAGCAGCTGATTTTTCCAAGGGGATAGAGAGAGAGAGAGAGAGAGGTCTTACCAAGTAGAGAGAGTATTTGATGGTGCGGTTATTGGTATCGAGACAAAAGAGGGGGAATAGTGAAGATTCAAAGGGGTGTGGAGAGAGGAAACTTTGTTGTTATGTTGGGCAGGGGGGAAGAGAGAGAGCTGTTGGGAGTAATAAAGGAAAGGACGAGTGTGTGTTCCCACAAACTTTGTTATATACACACACACACACACACACACACACACACACACACACAAAAGTGTCATTGTATTCATTTTAGTGAAAATGAAACAGGTAAAAATATGTATTCATTTTTTGTATCCAAACTCACATTTTTGGATACTGAAAAAGAAAACCGAGTACCAAAAAAAAAAAAAAAAAAAAAAACTAAACTAAACTAGTTTTTAATGGTAAGTCCCGCATAAAACTGGAAATGAAAACAAAATACATTATTTTTTTCTTTGAACCAAACAGCTTTAGAGATACACAATTTTGGAAACCCTCTAGAAAGTTTGGATATTGAGTTTCCAAACTAATTAGGAGATTGTATCACCTTACCGAATTGTGGATTTTTGATATACACAATATTGGAACTCTCTTAGATGTGGGGTATTCAAACCTCTAAAATCCTAATAGAGGATATCTAAGATAAGCACTTTTAGAAATCCTCTAAAAGGTCTAGATATTATGTTGTCAGGGGGCGAAAAAGTTTTCCCTTCCGACAAATAAGATTTGTGTTGGGTTGGGAGCTTAAACCGAAACTCGACGATGGGCTCGAGGCACGGCCCAAAGGCTAACGATGCAGTACCAAAGAACTCACCTTATTTTATGCCTTGGGCTTAGGTTGAGACTGACAAGAGTGACCCATAAACAATTCCTACAGCAAGCATGTCAGCATGATAAAAAAACATATTGTAAGAAATAGCCCAGCGGTAAAATGTTTCTGCATAAAAAATAGCCCAACGGTAAAATGTCCTAGCGGTAAAGTGAGACAGAACATAATAAACCTCCAGCTGTTAGCTATTTCATAGATTAAGAAAAGTATCCACACTTTCAAACTCATCATCCATTGGCTCTGGAGAAGAGTCTTTTAACACAACAATATGAGGAAAAAATTCTATAGTGACAGTTACATCATAACCTTCAATATTAAATGAGTAAATGAATATTATGGGCTCCATTATAACAAGTAATGAGAAAAACTTAGTGTGAAATGAAGAGAGAGAGAGATTTCAGCTAGCGCAGCAAGATCATTATGGTGCCAAGACATGCTCGTGAATATAGTATAAGTAGTGAGTAATGAGGGACATTTCAAGTAATATGAGTAGTGAGAGAGAGTGTGTATTGTAAAGCTGCAGGAGCTTTCTGCTGGGGATAGATAAGTGTTTATGAGTAGGGGTTTGAGGAGTGTTTGTGAGCTAGGAGTTAAAGAACTTAGTTTCTAAGCTTGAAACTAAGAACTTAGAATTTTGCCAAAGCTTAGAGAAGGTTTAGACAGAGAAGTTAAGGAAGAACTCTTTTCCATTAGTGTGTCTTTTAGTGCATCTTGGTCCCCCCCCCCCCAAAGGATTAGTGGAGAGTTCCATTTATAGTTGAGTTTCAGGGGGTAATTAGCAAATAATCTCTGCTAAATCTTCCTCAATCTTTAGAAAATTCTTAGAGAATCGTTCCTAGGATTTTGGCCAAGAGTAGTAAGCTTAATTTTAGGATGTTCTTGCTGTTTTAGGTAATAACAGCTAGGATTCTGGCCTAGCATTAAATGCTGATTTGGTCTTAGCTGATAGGATTAAAGCATGTATTAGGCTAATGATCTTGGTTTTGCTGCTGCAAGAATCAGAGTTCCCTAGGGTAGATTGTATCACCCCAAGCTAGGTGTCAATCTTGGAGCCCCATGCTGGAAACTCTGCCGGGATCCCTTTGGTGCCCTCCAAATCACATTTCTCTAAGTTTCCTCATTTGGGTTCATGTGCTTGGTCCATGAATTAGAAAGTACACGTTTTTGGCATGATAATGAACTGATTTCATATTGTTCTAGAAGCTTTCATGGCTTGGTTTTGGCTACCCTTGTTCTTTGACGGAATGGGTTAGAAAAGGAAGGAGATATAGTTGGCTGAAGCTTCCCAGCTTTTTGTCATGTCACCTCAGCTTTATGTCACATGAGAAATGATGGAATTCAGCTTGGCAAGGAAGGGTTTAACCCCTGATGGACACGTGTCGCTTTTCTGATCTGATTGGACATGCTGGAATTGATGGTGATGGGCTCTAGCTATCAAGTTGTGTTGAAGTTTGACTGGACAGTTCACGTGAGCTTCAGCTGCTGGAATTTGTATATGAGCTAGGCTGGCTCAATTGGGCTTTGAGCTTCCTTGGGCTTAGTCATCCCTACAAAAATGGTTTTGCCATGGGTAATATACATGGGCTTTTGTAGTTAGCTGATTATGGAAAAATAAGCATAGTTCCCATAAATTTTGTTGAAAGAAATATTCTTGAGAGGTGAGTAATTTATATTTCCCAGAAGTTAGGGACTTTTGTATATATTTTGCCAAGAAATAGTTTTGGGCTTTGAACTTAATGTAATTGTTTTTGCCAAAATAGTATTTTGGGCTTTTATAAATGGTTGCCAAAATAGATTTGGGCTTTGTAAAGTAGTGCCAACATAGTACTTGGGTTTTATAAAATAGGTGCCAAATTAGTATTTGAGTTTTGTAAGATAGGTGTCAAAATAAGTATTTGGGCTTTGTAAAATAAGTGCCAAATTAGTATTTGGGCTTTGTAAATTGGGTGCCAAAATAGCATTTGGGTTTTATATGATTTTGTAAAAATATTGTCGTGTGGCAATAGACTTAGTAAGAATGTAGTGTAACAACGGCCTTTAGAGGTACCGTATCTTAATGAGCTTTTGGAGTGCCATGTTGTAACGATTTTTAGAGGTGCCGTATCGTAACGGGCTTTAGAGGTGCCATGTTGTAACAGGCTTTAGAGGTGTTGTGTAGCAACGAGCTTTAAAGGTGCCGTATCATAACGGGTTTTAGAGATGCCATATCGTAACGGGCTTTTAAAGTGCTGTGTCGTAATGAGTTTTAGAGGTGCCGTGCAACGGGCTTTAGAGGTGCCATGTCGTAACGGGCTTTTAGAGTGCTGTGTTGTAACAGGCTTTAGAGGTGCTATGTCGTAACGGGCTTTAGAGGTGCCGTGTAGCAATGGGCTTTAGAGGGGGTTTTGTTTGGCTTTTTGGATTTTCCCACAAGGTAAATGTTTTTGGGATTTTTTGTGGAGATAGTATAATTTTGTAACTTTTGGTAGTAATATGATGGGTATTTTTGTGAAAACCCAAGTTGGATAATATGTGGGTAATATGTGTGAGAGGGCTCAAGATAATTTATGGGGCTTATATAGGGAATATTTGTGAGAACCCAAGTTGGGTAATAATGTGGGAAATATTTGTGAGAGTCCAATAACATGAAGCATATTTGAGTAATAGGTGGAAAATATTTATGTGGGCTCAAAATAGTTTATGGGCTTGTGAGCGTATTTTGTGAGTGGGCTAATGAAATTAAGGTTCGAAAATTTGTACCTCAACACATGTTTCCAAACTAATTAAGGGATTGTATTACATTACCAAATGGTAAATGTATATCACATTACCAAATGGTGAATATTTGATATTCACAATAATAGAAATCTCTTGCATGTAAGGTATTCAAACCTCCAAATACTGGATATCTAAGATACACCAAATTTTTGTTTTTGGTTGACTAATCATTTTTCTTCAACTCCTCTAGAAGGTTTGAATAGCATGTTTCCAAACTAATTAAGAGATTGTATGAACTTTCTAAATGATGGATGTTTGATGTGAGTGTCCAAAGTCCAAAACATCTAAACAGTTAATCAAAAAAAAAAAAAAAAGTCTAAACAAGGGATATCAATATACATAGGAAAAATGGACATTTGCCCTTAATTTACAAATTATACAGCAAAATACCCCTGTTTTGAAACGAATTAAACAGTTAATAATAATAATAAAAAAAAGTCTAAACAAGGGATATCAAGATACATGGTAAAAATTAACATTTGCCCCTAATTTACAAATTATACAGCAAAATACCCTTATTTTGAAACAAATTAGCAAAATGCCCTTGTTTTTTAAACACAATTTTAACAAAATGAAGTTCTGTGTAAAACTCGATGTAAGGCCTCAATTTGGCTCTCAAACCCAAAAGCTGGATGAACTTAGCCCCAAAAAACCCAATACAATAAATTTGTAGAGAGTGAGTTGGAAAACTAGGCCCTGATGAGCTGAAACAACAATTAAAGTGGATCTTGATGACAAGGAAACAAAGAAAAAATGGTTTTACACAAAGAAAATGGTCCTCGGCACGATCCGAGGAGATTAATTCTAATATAGTTTTCTTTGAATTTGATTACAAGTTCAGTTCTTGTTGCTACAGTATTTTTCTCTCAAATCTCTGATCCTCTTTCTCTTAGGGCCTCCCCTCTATTTTATACTATCTTTTCCCTTTCATCTCTGCCCTCCACGTGTAAATTAGATTGTTGATGTTGATCCTTGTCACATCAGTACCTTCCTAAAGTCTTTGGGGAGTAGTTGTAAGACTGAAAACTACTGTTCAGGTATCACTTCCTCATTAATGCGGTTAGAGAGTTAGTTGCAAAGCATTCAATGCGGTGGTAGCAGCTTTTCCTTAGATATTTCCCAACTCCCATTTGTCCTATACGTCCACAATGCATATCCTTATCAATAGAACTTCCTGGAATGTCACTCTGGGTGACAAAACACACTTTCTGACCTATGTTTTGTTTAGCTAAGGTGATATTTCTCCTTGGCCTACCTCACCCAGCCTTCACAGTCATAGCTAGCTCATGAAGTTCAAAGTCTTACATCTTTTTTACTGTTGATTTGTCCTCAGACCACTGAGCCTACTTGGACAAGGCCCAAGACACAATATATATTTTTGGGCCCTTTATCCATACACTTGATATCCTCAAAATCGAGTTCTATGTATATTTTTAAGTGGAACTCGACATTAGCAATGTCGAGTTTCACTTAAATTTTCAAAAAAATTTAAGTGGTAAAATATGCATAGAACTCGACGTTGCTAATTTCGAGTTCCACCTTTAACTTGATTTTGTTAAAATCGAGTTTTAAAAACAGAGACATTTTGCTAAATAGTTTCAAAACAGAGGGCATTTTGTTGCATTGTTCGTAAATTAGGGACAAATACCCATTTTTCCCCAAGATACATACCTTCAAAAATCATTGGAATGTCTTTTGACAAATTTGATTACTTTATTTGCTCATGTGACCGGGAATGTGTAATTTAAATAAACAATAAAATTTTATTTATTATTACATCAAAGTCACATAATAATAAATTACTAAATTTTAAAGCAAATTAGGTAATAATTCTGAGACTTTCCTATAATAATTATTGTCTATAGATTTTATACTTTCTATACTACTATTTAAAGGGTTTCTTCTATTTGGATTCCTAAATTTTGATGCCCAAAATACCTTCAATCTATTCTCTTAAACGTTTTTCAACTAACAAGATAAATATGTAAAAAAAAAAAAAAAAAAAGCCAGTTGAATTCCACTTTCCATGTTTTACTCTTAAAAAAGTGCTTTTAGTTTTAACATGCCAATAACGTTTCCCACTTTTTCAATTATCAAATTTTTTTTTCTCATTCACAACTGATTATATTTAAATTTCACTTCCCATGTTTTACTCCTAAAAAAATGCTTTTAATTTATTTTGTTTTTTCATGTGAGCATTTTACCGCTACAAAAATAAATAAAGACTATTAAACTTAAAAAAAAAAAAAAAAAAAAAAACTATTTATAGTTATCCTCATCCATGATTTCACCCACTTTCAAACCCAGGTACAAATTTAAAGATTAAACTCCCTATTATCATCAACCAGTTTTAGCACTTAGCAATCTTGCAGTTACAATTCTATCTTAGGGCTGGCCATCCTTATCCTCACGTCCCATCTTTAATGCTAATTCCAAAAAAAAAAAAAATCCTACCTTGCTATATTAAGAGCTAGAGAGGACTATGATCAAAGCAACAAATTAGAAAAAAGGCAGCGACGAAGTGCAACAAAAAAAGTGCCACCATTCAAAATAGAATTTAAAAAGTAGGTACTCTAATATCTCTCTATATTTTGTTATTGACATTTGAGTTTTTTGTGTTGTGATCCCCAATTTTGGTTTTTATGGGTTGTAATTTATTTATTTATTTAAATTTGGTGCTGTGTAGGCGGGAATTTATTGACAAAGATCTGATATAGTATTTTAACTATATGCTAAGCATACCCATCTCTCTTTCACGTTCTTTTTAAAATTTTTTTGTTTTTTGTTTACTGGGTTCTGTTTGTCAAAATATTCCAAGACCATGATAGCATTTCTTCTGCATGCCTAGAACTTTATTACGCCCAAATCTTTTAATTTATTTATTTATTTTTTTTTTTAGATTTTAGAATTTCTTATATAATTCTATTAGCAAATTATAGCATGTTAATTTTGTTGGTTGATTTTTTGTATTTTGTAGAAGATTTGCACAGACAAGGCCTTCTGGTATTGGAGCAATATCTTTACACTCAATTAAGTGAGGATCAACATGTTGAGAATTGATGTTCATGACCATGTCTAACTTATTCTTTGAAATTTTTTTTTTCCCCCCTTTACTTTTTAGATTTTAGAATTTCTTATACAATTTCATTAGCAAATTATGGCTCCAAAAAACTTTGAATGGGAATATGTCTAAGATCTTACAAATCAAAGTGGATTTCAAATTCATGTATAGTACAAGTGGTATTTTAAAAGGCATGCTTTGATCTCTCACACCAAAAAAAAAAAAAAAAAGCACTTATTGATGTTGAAATCATTAATGACAAATTTTACAAAAATCTCTCCACGCATGCATTCAAAACTTTTAAAAATATCTTAACTTTGCAAGATATACAAATCATTTACCTTTCAAGGCCTTTCTTTGTCCTCCATTCATTTCTCATTTGAATTTAGATTCTATAAAAATTGCAAAGTTCTCCGTAATGATTTTTATTCTCTCCTCTAAGAATGTAAAAAAAAAAGGAATATTTTAGTTTAAGTTTTTTTTTTTTTTTTGATAAATATTTTAGTTGAAGTTGAGTCTTAATTTTGTATCGTATTAATCATGACACTAATACAAAGTATTGTTACTTGAATAGTAAATGCTTTGTTGGCTTTAAAGTGGTCAAAAAATTATGAATATTTTAATAGTCATGTTTACGTAATTCTATTAAGATGTTGGGATTAAATATACACTAATTTTTGGTAATTTTTTCTTTATAAATCAAGTAAAGGTAGGAAGAGATGAATCCAATGACAAAAGTTTGTTCTTTTTGTATCTTATCATTAAAATTGCAATTTGTATATTAATGGAAAAATTTTAAGATAAAGAAAGTATTGACATTTAAAAAATAAAAAAGTCTTTAAACATGCACAAAAGAGCTATTATGTACATTGTAGCTCATTTATGTTATTGGACATAAGCATTAGTTCGAGGAGCATTCAAATTGGGTAATGTTTCTAAAACTAATTTTCTAATGATATAAACAATTTGACAATGACATTAGAAGACACTAGCCTTTTTGCATGTTCTTGTAGACTCTTCTTTCATTTTTACTTTTCTCTAAGGGACAATTTTTCATTTATCATAATTTAGGACCGATTCATTTTTCAATCATGAAAATATCTAGAGATGTGATTAGAATTATTAGATTATGTATTTCCAAACGTGTTTATATTATGTGCTACATGTCATCACATTCCTAGGAATTTTTGTAACTGAAAAATACATCAACCTTGAAAAGTTTTTTCCTTAAAAAAAAACAAAAGAGTTTCTGAGCACGCGCAACATGTGTGCAAAGACACTAGAGGTGTGATGAAAATTATGACATTAAACCAAAAAAACCTAGGGGTGTGATGAAAAATTATTTCACCTGCAAATGCATAATACTCATCACATCCTTAGATTTTTTTTGTAATTGAAAAATGTTGTCATCCCAAATTATAATGAATACTCTAAATTAATCCTCATCCAAAAAATAGAAGAGTAGCACATACGTGCTTTGATGCTAGTATTATTTAAGTGGCTTTTCCTATTTGAAATTCTCAATTTAGATATCCAAAATACTCTCAAATTCATCTGTTTTTAAGACTTAAATCATAGGGATAAATATGTAAAATTAGTAATTAAAAAACCCCTAATTTTTAGCTAAATTAAAAAAAAAAAATAGTCATGTTAACGAGTGCTCTTAGGGCATTGGTTAAGAATCCATTTTAGGAAAGTTTTGACACTACTTTTATGGGAAATGAAAAAAGCTGGCAAAACATTAATTGCTTTTTTTTTTCTTTTCCTATAAAAATTTTCTTTAAATGGATTATTAACCAATACTCTAATGGCATTTGTTAGCATTTCTAAAAAAAAAAAAGTTTTGTCTTCTACCTCCACATTTTTCTGTCACGTTAGTTGTCAAGTATTAATACAATTTATTTTTTTTGAAAAAATATAAAAAATAAAACTGTTTTTTTTTTCCACAAACTTTCCATTTTTTTATCACTAATTTTTTTTTTCTACCTCCATATTTCCCTCTCATACTAATATAATTTTTTCTTAAAATAAAAAATAAAATAAAACTGTCAAGTAAAATGTGTAAATTTAAAAATTAAAAAAAAAAAGTATCATTGCACACGCAAACGAGGGTAGTTATCCATTTATTATTTTCCGAATAAGAAACAAAGCTGATCTTGGCTGGGTTGCGGGCTTTGTTTGAAGTCTTGGTTGCACTAATTCCTGACAGAATTGTGGGCTTTAAGAGATGGGCTTACTCTGGCCAAGGACCTAAATCTTAATAACCTCATTGTCGAGCTGGATGCTAATAGTGTTGTCCAACTTATGAATAACAATCTGTCAATATACTAATGGAGCTTCTTTTAATAGACTGCTGGACCCTCCTACAAGCAATTCCCAACAAACGGATTGAACACACTTATCGCGATGCAAATCAATGTGCGGATACTCTAGCTAGATTAGGGGGTAGGCGTAACTTTTCTTTTGTTGTTTTTGTTGAACCACCGCATGTGGTAGAATTGTTGTTAGCTCGTGATAAAGCTAACACCTTTTGTAATAGACTTGTTTCTTCTGATCTTTAATATATAAGTTCCCTTTTCAGACCAAAAAAAAACAAAGCCGATCTTATCTTATGATCTTCGCTAAAAAAAGAAAAATAAAAAGGAAATTGATATCGTTTCCCCCGTCCGATTCTCAGATTTGTATCTCAACGCATCAGCTCGATGGCTGAATCTTCCGGGTTTGATCCTCAGCTTGCTCTTTCTCACAAATTCCCTGAGGTGCTTGATCCCTTTTCTCGCACTCCTAACTTTTTAGCTTAATTCCTGTTTCTGCGTAATTCAACTAAGATTAGGGGTTATTTTCGGCTCGCCTAATAGAAGCAGACTATTCATTATAGAACTTACAAGCTTTTGCGGCATCTGTTTTACTGTAGAAATAAGAAAGCACACGATCTTCACATTAACGCTCCGTTTTTTTAAGCGGAAAACATTTTTCCTGCGTTTGCTGATATTTGGTACAGTGGAAATCGCAAGTCAAAGGAAAAGACGAGCAATAGAGAGCGGAAAACGTTTTCCGCTTACAAATTTTATTGTTTGGTGGCACCTGTTATCTAGCTTGTTTTCAAGGTCGCAACAAACATGGGAAATGAGTCATTTTACACTATGTTCCACAGTTCCTTAGTTGGAGTAATAGTTTCATTAAATTCAACCATGTGGTTGCATTGACCAATAAACAACATTGTTCAATTTAAGTGTCAAATCATTGGAAAAGATTACATTATTTTTGTTGTATTGGTTAAATTCAATTGGAGAACTTAAGGTACTGTATCTAAAAAATTGTATCTAAGTTTACCATTTAAAATATTCTCCACCCCTCTTATATTTAGTCGGGAAAAAAAAAAAAAAAAACACTCGGTTTAGATTATAAAGAAACTTGGGCCCAGTAATGCTTATACTAAGTCTCAATTTCTAACACTAGGCATGACAAATAATTTACAGATTACATTTATATTATCTTTTGTAAATCAATTTAACTTTTGTTGATTTTTTTTTTACTTTTATTTTTGTTTGTTTGTTTGTGGAAGTTTGTTTATTTTTATATTACTTAACATTGGGTGGCACTCTTATGAACCAAAGGTCACTAGTTCAAATCTCACTTTCCCCCTCACCTTGGGACCAAAAACTTACTTATAAAAAAAGAAAAAAAAACTTGGGCTGTGTGTCCATTTGGCAAAAATTATTTTTGCTAACTTATTTTACTATTCAACTTATGGTACTATTAATGGGTCTCACTATATTTTTTGGTATTATTCATAAGTCTCACTGTACTATTTCAGACAACTTTTATTTTTATCTACAGTACTTTCAGCAAAATGTTTTCAATTTTAACAAAATAAGCGGATCCCAAACGGACCCTACTTAACATTTTTGGAATTAATTTTGTTTTGAAGCTTTGTTTTGGAGTTTATTTATTTAATATTTATTTTTATTTTGTTGCACATGTGGGGGGCGGACTGCAGACAACGTACACCTATACCGAAAGGTGAAGTTTTAACTGTTACAGAGTGTTTGTAATGTTTTACTTGCTTCAAATTGTAGTTTGTGGGACTGATGATGTATATGCACTTAATAGCATATGATATTAAAAGTTTATCTCTTTGAAAGCAGAGATTCAGTGCTCTATGCATTGGGTGTTGGAGCATGCGCACGGGATGCTGTGGATGATGATGAGCTTAAATATGTTTACGATGCAAATGGAGAACAATCTCTGCAGGTATCGTTAAATTCCAGGCAATTATAATTGAAGTAAAAAGTGCTTCAGTATTGTTTGCCTGTTATATGTATGGATGTTTGATGCAGGACAACCAAAACAAAAACTAAACAATAGAAAAATAAAGGGATATGACTTTGGAGTCAGCACTTAGTCCTTGCTTAGAGTCAGCACCAAGCGGGAAAATCACTAGGAGTCAGCACCTAGGGTGGACCTGGAGTCAGCACCAGACCAAAGAAGACCAAATGACCATTTTTTCATTCATTAAAATATCGACTATCTCCTCAAGGAGTACAATAGGTTGTTTATAAAAGATTATTAAACCCTAGTTCTAATTGGCTAGGAAACCATAATTGTCTTATTACAAAAATAACCTTGCTTCCCAAATTAAAATACTAATAGCCCAATAAACTACCAGGACCTAAAATATAAAAATACAATTGACTTGTACACATAAATAATATTAAATAATAATTTTTTTGCATCTCCCGCATCATTCTCCTCTGGTTGGAGAAAACTCGACCTCGAGTTTTAAACCATTGAAGGATTAGGATGTTGACAAATAACACTTGCTTCAAGTCTGAAATCACCTTAGGGAGCACAGGGAAAAATAAACCTTGAATTCCACCACATCAAACTCATTTGGAATAGCAAAATCAATGTGTGGAATCAATATAATCTTTTCTTGAACCTTATGAACCATAGGAAGCACTATGGTTTTAACCTCTTCGACTTCACCAAGATGTAGATCTTCAAGGACTGTGGAGAGTTGATCAGAAGCACATTCAACAACTTCAACTTTCACATCATGTGCACCCTCTAACATAATACTCTCTTTAGGCACCATCTCTTCACCTTGCTGCTCTTCAATAAATTCATTTCCTTGCACGCATGTTAAAGCAACACTTGTCGAGGCATGTACATCTGTGTCAACATTAGGCTTTGGTGTTGTTGGAGGATTCTTCACGACCAAGATATCATCATCAATGTTGTCTTCTATTGGGGTGGCAATAAGTTCATTGTGATCTAGTGTCCTTAGTTTCCCAATTGAATCGGATTGAGTCTTCTTGTGCTTCATCTGAGCAATCATGTTTTGAACATCTTTCATGAGCTTTACAGATAATTCCTTTAATTCCTTGATAAATTGTTCAAAAGTGCACTGAGGACATGAAATGGGATGAGGATGAGGATTCGTCGTATTTGCCTCAACTTGAAAAGTACCACACTGAGATTGGGGTAGATACATAGCTCGATAGTATGGTGACAAATACTCATCACAAAACTTTTCTTTCATATCTTCCCACACACTAATGGCAGGTTCATAGTTTAGATAGCAGAAATATTCAAGCTTCTCCCAAAACATTTGTGCTCTACCTCTTAACTTCAACTTTGCATACCTAACCTTTTTGTTATCTGCCCAATTTGCTTGCTCAAAGAATTGCTCCATCCCATTCATCCAGTTGACAAAATCTCGTGAATAAATATTACAACCATCAAAATAAGGTGCGTTTAATATTACCATGATTCTCTAAAATAGTGTCTCAACAAATAGTTGCTGTGAATTTCCCTGGACAAATCGTTGGAATGGGCTTCTAAGACTGTTCTTCCAAATAGTTGTTGGCTTCAAGTGAATGGATCTTACTTGGACAAATGGACCTGTGGGTGAACAATTTAAAGCCCAATACATACAATGGGCTGTCACAGGAACATTTTTTTTTTCTTTTTTGCAAAATAAGAAACTACACTCTACGATGGACTTAAAACATTACAGACTTTAAAAGACACTCAAACGACATACACTTAAAGGAACTCAACCCACGGACTAAAAAGGACTACAGAAACTAAAAGAGACGGGCGATGGGCTTGCGGTGCTAGGGACCGGCGACTGTGGCGGCACGATACATGGAGGACTGGTGATGATGGTGTCGGCGGCGGTGGCTGATGTGTGTGTTGATAGTGTCGGCGGCGGTGACTGTGGGTCGGCGGCAGCTAAGTGCTAATCTGTGGGTTTTGGTGGCTGGTGGGTCAATATCAGCGGTGGTTGGTCGAGGTTGCCGATGGGTCTCGACGTGGGTCTCTTCTTTCTTTGTGGTTACAAGGGATTTGGAGACTTGATTGTGGGTTCTGGACTAGAGGTTTTTGGTTGGCTTCAAAATCTGGGATATTTTTTTTTTTTTGGGGTGATATTTTCTGGCTCTTCCTGCGGTGATGCTTCAACAGACCGGTGTATGCTCTGATACCAAATATGACGCAGGACAACTAAAACAAAAACTAAACAATAAAAAAAATAAAGGATACGTTCTAGGAGTCAACATCTAGGCTTTACTTGGAGTCAGTATTAAGCGGAAAAACTACTGCTTCAACAGACCGGTGTATGCTCTGATACCAAATATGACGCAGGACAACTAAAACAAAAACTAAACAATAAAAAAAATAAAGGATACCATCTAGGAGTCAACATCTAGGCTTTACTTGGAGTCAGTATTAAGCGGAAAAACTACTAGAAGTCAGTATTTAGGGTGGACCTGGAGATAGCACCAAACCAAAGAAGACTAAACGGCCATTTTTTCATTCATCAAAATATTTGCTTATAAAAAATTACTAAATCTTAGTTCTAATTGGCTAAGGAAACCTTAATCGACTTATTACAAAAATAACCTTATTTCCCAAATTAAAGTACTGATAGCCCAATAAACTACTAGGAACTAAAACATAAAAATACAATTGACTTATATACATAAATAATATTAAATAATAATTTTTTTGCATCTCCCGCATTAATGTTATTATTATTATTTTGTTTTGTTTGACATTAGAAAAGGGTGATATTCACGTCTTTATCATAAATGGATTTGGTTTCTATTAATGGAATTTTATGTTTGTGCATACTTCTTATATATGTATATACTTTTTATAGGTCTTGCCAACATTTGCTGCTCTACTTTCACTTGCATCATTGCCAAATGGTTTCAATTTGCCAGGATTAGAGTGAGTACCAATCAGATCAGAGAAAGGCTAAGGGTTTCTTTACATATTTATATGTAAAATTTTTTTTGAATGATTTAGTATTCTATCCCATCTCCAAAATCTTACCCTAGGTGTGAATTTATACTGCTTTTCTGGATTGTAATCTCCCTTGTATGGATTTTAGTGTTTTCAGCATATGCAGGGATAACTAATGGACATTTCTGCTTTCTTTCTACCAGATATGATCAACGTCTTCTGTTGCATGGGCAACAATACATAGAATTATATCGGCCATTTCCTTCAAGTGGTTGTGTAAGACTTCTGACTAGAACCTATTAATGATACTTCATGATTTGCCCAAATGCATAATACTTTCAGCTTCCTTGTCCTCAGTTTCAAGTGAATGAGTCTAGAATTTCTTTAATGTTGGTCTTACCACCATTTTGGAACATCTGGTCTAAATAGGGTAAGAGTCTTGTCTCTCCCTACCCCCTCTCTCTTTCCTTTCCCCAAGGAGTACACAAGATAATATAATACAATAATTGATGGAAATCAAATTCTTTCCAATTGAGCATACATAGCATACTAAGTTGATAGTTGTAAAAAATAAGCATACTAAGTTGGTAGCCTCTCTTCTTAATCTTTTTCTTCTTCTTTATTTTTAAAGCAATTGCTCTGCTATAAATTATAAAATCATCTTGGGTTTCTTTTTCTTGTCATTTCTGTGCCACTTTTTATCTTAAAAATATATTAAATTTAATGTTATTATATTGTTGATGCAGATACATAATGAAGAGGAAGAATTTGGGCACAAAATGGGCCTGACGGTCCGTCACTGTGGGCCAATAATGGACGGGCCCAAAATGATATGTCAGTAGGCCCAAAGGCTATAAGGACCTTTGGTAAAGAGATGCTTGCGGTCCACGTTTGATATAAGAGTCTTATAAGGAAAGGATCCCGCGATCCACAATGAAGAGGATTCCTACATGGAAACGACTTCTACTCCAAGTAAGAGAAGTCCACCCTCTACTGCTATAAAAGCTCCATGACCCTCACTAATCAAGGTACGCATAATTTACCCTCTCTAGCACTCTAGAGTTGTGAGCATATTTTCTAACTTAACCTTCGGAGGGTCTTCGGCCGGCACCACACCGGTGCTCTCTGTAAGGTTTCCCCTTCTTTGTGTTGTGTAGATCAATATTCAAGCACGTAAGTACCGTGCGGCTCATTGGTGAAACTCTTGACTTCATCAGTTGGCGCCGTCTGTGGGGAACTCGGTTAAGTAGAGATCCAAAAACTCGTACTATCGTTTTTCAGGACTTAAGGGTTGCATGGTACTCACTCGCTCGATGGCAACCACCAACGACGTTCAGGGAGACGAACAACCCAGTACCGCGCTCGAAAGACAAGTTCGGACCCTCGCTGCCGCGGTAGAACGTCTCACCAAACAAAATAATGACTTAGAAGAACAGCTGCGTCAGAAGAATGCAGAACAGAACGACCAGCAAGAAGAAGAAGAAGGGACCAGCGCTGCAAAGAGAAACCAGGAAAAACCTGAAGGCAGCCATGCCCCAAGCAGGCCGGAGAGGCAGAACATGAGCATGCCGTCCCTCACGAACGCGACACCACCACAGATTGCCGCGGAGATGCAGGCGATGAGGGAACAGATGGAAGTAATGATGAATGCGCTCAAAGGGCGGGTCTCCAGCGATCTAGATGACTTAGTCAACCGTACTGACTCGCCCTTCACTGCGGCCGTGAACGCCTTCCCCTTGCCGCATAAATTCCGCATGCCTCATATAGACAGCTACGACGGAGTAAAAGATCCCCTGGACCATCTGGAGACGTTCAAGACCCTAATGCACCTACAAGGGATAGCTGACGAGATCATGTGCAGGGCCTTCCCCACGACGCTCAAAGGCCCCGCGAGGATATGGTTTAGCCGACTAACACCAAACTCCATAAACACCTTCAAGGAGCTGAGTGCTCAGTTTACTACACATTTCATCGGGGGACACAGATACAAGAAATCTACGGCTTGCCTAATGAGTATTAAGCAACGGGAGGACGAGACGCTGAGGGCCTACATAACGCGCTTTAATAAGGAAGCGCTCTCAATAGACGAAACAGACGACAAAATACTGGTTGCTGCCTTCACGAACGGGCTTCGAAAGGGCAAATTTCTGTTCTCGTTGTACAAAAACGACCCTAAAACCATGGCAGAAGTACTCTACAGAGCGACCAAGTACATGAACGCAGAAGACGCGTTGGAGGCTCGAGATGATAAGCCGAGGAAGAGGGAACGACAGGAGGAGAGACAGAGGGATCAAGGGTCGAAGAGACCAAGAGCGGACGACCGAAGATTTGAGCGACGATCTAAGCCATCCGGAGGAAGATTCACGAGCTTCACACCGTTGACGGCTCCGATAGATCAAGTCCTGATGCAAATCAAGGACGAGGGGGCTCTAACCTTCCCCGGGAAGTTGAAGTCAGATCCCAGCAAAAGGTCAAGGGACAAATACTGCCGCTTCCACCGCGATCACGGCCACGACACAGCAGAATGCTATGACTTAAAGCAGCAGATAGAAGCCCTTATAAGACAAGGGAAACTACAAAAATTTGTAAGAAAAGAGAGGACGGACCAGCCACCTCAAGAGCCTCAGCCACGGAGGGATAATGAGCGTCCCAGACCACCAATCGGAGACATAAGGATGATTGTAGGGGGTACACCAACAACCGGGTCGTCCAAGAAAGCCCGAAAAACTTACCTCCGAATGGTCCAGAATGTTCAGCTGACGGGCTCGGAACCAAAGATAGCACGGATAGATAGCTCAATCGTCGGGTTTTCAGAGGACGATGCACGACGTCTTCACCACCCGCATGACGGCGCATTAGTCGTCACCTTACGAGTGGGAGAATACAACTTACACCGAGTACTGGTTGACAATGGTAGCTCGGCGGACATCCTATACTACCCAGCGTTCCAGCAGATGATGATTGATAGGGAGCGGCTAATACCAACAAATTCCCCGTTAGTAGGGTTTGGAGGAACGAGAGTATTCCCATTAGGAGCGGTCACGCTGGCAGTGACGGTGGGCGATTATCCCAAGCAGATCACTCGGGACGTAACATTCCTCGTAGTCGACTGCTCATCAGCATACAATGCTATCCTCGGACGGCCAACTCTCAATAGCTGGAAGGCGGCTACCTCGACGTACCATTTGATGGTTAAATTCCCCACGGAGTATGGGGTCGGCGAGTTGCGTGGGAATCAGGTGGCCGCCCGCGAGTGCTACGTAGCCATGTTGGAAATGGATGACCACCAGCACGCCATGTGCATAGAAGAGAAGCGGGTCGCAGCAGAACCAGTGGAAGAACTAGAGGAAGTAACTCTAGACGAGTCAAGACCCGGACGGACAACTAGGATGGGGACGTCGGCCAGTCAACCCACACGGCAGGCCCTAAAAAGGTTCCTAAGGAATAATAAGGATGTTTTCGCTTGGAGCCACGAGGACATGCCGGGCATCGATCGCTCAGTCATAGTTCACAGGCTGAATGTGAACCCCACGTTTTCGCCCGTGAGACAGAAAAAGAGAGTATTCGCTGAAGAGCGAGACAAAGCAATAGCCGAGGAGGTTAGGAAGCTCCTTGAGGCAGATTTCATTCGGGAGGTATATTACCCCGACTGGCTAGCAAACGTAGTGATGGTCAAGAAAGCCACAGGGAAGTGGCGAATGTGCGTCGACTTCACGGACCTCAACAAGGCTTGCCCGAAGGACAGCTTCCCGTTACCTCGTATCGATACCTTGGTAGACTCAATGGCAAGGCACCAGCTCTTGAGCTTCATGGATGCCTTCTCTGGCTACAATCAAATCAAGATGGACGAGGTCGACCAGGAGAAGACCTCCTTCGTCACAAGTCAGGGACTATTTTGCTACAAAGTGATGCCGTTTGGGCTAAAGAATGCAGGAGCAACCTACCAAAGGCTAATGAATAAGATGTTCGCGCATCAAATTGGGAGGAATGTGCAAGTGTATGTCGACGACATGCTTGTAAAAAGCATCTTGGAGCACGATCACCTGAAAGACCTACAAGAGACTTTCAACACTCTCAGGTCGTATAATATGAAGTTAAATCCGAACAAATGCGCATTTGGAGTGACGGCAGGAAAGTTCTTGGGGTTCATGGTTTCCCATCGAGGGATAGAGGTTAACCCAGAGAAGGTTCGGGCCATCATGGAGTTAGAACCGCCGAAGACAATCAAGGATGTGCAGAGATTGAACGGTAAAATTGCAGCTCTGAATCGGTTCGTCTCAAAGGCGACGGACAAGTGTCTCCCGTTCTTCCGTACGTTAAGGAAGTCGTTCGTATGGACGGACGAATGTCAGAAAGCATTTGAGGACTTGAAGGAGTACCTGTCGTCCCCGCCGTTGCTAAGCCCATCAAAGCCGGGGGAAGAACTCTACCTCTATTTAGCGGTTTCACAAGCAGCAGTCAGCGCGGCGCTAATTAGGGAGGAGGATGGATCACAGAAACCCGTCTACTTCGTAAGTAGGGCGTTCCGGGGAGCAGAAGAAAGGTATTCTAAAATGGAGAAATTGGCTTTCGCGCTAGTGACAGCGGCAAGAAAGCTCAAGCCATACTTCCAGGCGCACACAATAGTGGTCCTAACGGATCAACCCCTGCGGAGAGCCATGAGTAGCCCGGATACCGCAGGACGCATGGCCCTATGGACGGTTGAACTGAGCGAATTTGATATACATTATCGTCCGCGAAATGCAATTAAGGGACAAGCCGTGGCCGACTTCATTGCAGAATTTTCCAGGACAGAAGACGTGGGGAAAGACACACAGCCTCAATGGAGCATCTACACGGACGGATCCTCCAACAGGCATGCAGGAGGAGCCGGCGTACTAATCCATACCCCCGACGGAGATAAAATCGAATGCATGATCCGTCTGGACTTCCCCACAACCAACAATGAGGCCGAATACGAAGCTTTGGTAGCAGGACTAGACCTCGCGAAGGCAGCAGGCGCAGAATCCATGATCATACATTGCGACTCCCAGGTGATAACAAGTCAAATCAATGGCATCTACGAATGCAAGAGCGAGAGGATGAGAAAGTACCTGGACGAAGTAAAGAAACGGATCAATGACCTCACAGTAAAATTCGTTTAGATCCCAAGGGAAGAAAACGAATGTGCTGACCGTCTAGCGAAGGCAGCCTCAGCAGAGCCCATGATCGTTCCCAAACAGGTATTGTCATTTGTACAGCCCTCTTCACTAATTGATGACGGAATAAAAGTGCAGGAGCTGAACTCTGAAGATTGTTGGACTACACCGCTGATAGCATACCTGAAGATGGGCACACTACCCGAAGGAAAAAACGAAGCCAGGAAGTTGAAGGTCCATGCCTCGCGATTTGTACTGATCAATAATATCTTATACAAAAGAGGGTTCTCACGCCCGTACCTAAGGTGCCTGGGTCAAGACGAAGCCGACTACGTAATGAGGGAAGTACATGAGGGCATCTGCGGAGACCATTCAGGGGCACGATCCTTGGTAAACAAACTGATCAGAGCGGGGTACTACTGGCCAACAATGCAAAGAGACGCACAAGCATACGTCAAAGCATGCGACAAATGTCAGAGGTTCAGTAACCTGATCAGGCAGCCGACCGAGGAGCTGACACCTATGACGGCCCCTTGGCCGTTTGCCCAATGGGGACTAGATATCATGGGCCCCTTCCCGATGGCCGCGAAACAGCTCAAATTTCTGGTAGTTGGAATCGACTACTTCACCAAATGGGTAGAAGCAGAGGCCTTGGCCACTATCACGGAGAAGAACATCCGGAGTTTTGTTTGGAGGAATATTATATGCAGGTTCGGGATACCCAGGGTGCTCGTCTCCGACAACGGAAAGCAGTTCGATAACGGAGCATTCAGGGGCTTCTGCTCAGAACTGGGGATCAAAAATCACTATTCATCGCCTGCACACCCTCAAGCCAACGGGCAAGTAGAAGTTACGAACCGATCCTTGCTGAAGATCATCAAGACCCGGCTCGAGGGGGCAAAGGGCATCTGGCCTGACGAACTGCCAAGCGTCTTGTGGGCATACCGTACAACCACAAGAACACCAACTGGAGAATCGCCGTTCAGACTAACATACGGGTGTGAGGCCGTCATCCCAGCAGAGGTCGGGCTCACTAGCTATCGAGTTGAGAACTACAACAAGGATCACAACGAAGAAGCCTTGCGTCTCCAGATGGATCTGATAGACGAGGTCCGGGCTACAGCAGAGCAGAGGTTGGCTAGGTACCAGAACCTCATGGCGAAATACTACAACTCCAATGTCAAACATAGGGACTTCCGGATTGGGGATCTTGTGCTACGAAAGGTAATGGGAGCTGCCAGAGATCCAGCGCAAGGAAAGCTCGGCCCCAACTGGGAAGGGCCATACAGAATCTCGTCTTGGCAAAGAAAAGGGACCTACCACCTCGAAACCATGGACGGACAGAAGCTTCAACACCCATGGAACACAGAGCACCTTCGGAGGTACTACCAGTAGGGACGCCATGCAGAACGTCGACTACCCCCCAGTTTCCAGTTTACTACTATGTTTTGCTTAGTTTATCATAAAGTTCTTTACCTCAGACAATTTTCTTATTACTTAAGTTTTGCCCTCTACTTCGAACAATTTTTCTACAAGTACCTTTTTAAGCCCGAGGGGGCAGGTACATTTTTCTCATCATTATTTTCTATTCAATAAAGAGAAGTGTTCAGACTACTGTGATTTCCCTACACAAACAAAAAGTCCACACAATGGACGGATCACCCCAAAGGGATGAAAACCTAAAGTCCCACAGAGGACGGGTAAAAGTCCACACAATGGACGGATCATCCCAAAGGGATAAAAAACCTCAAGTCCCATAGAGGACGGGTAAAAGTCCACACAGTGGACGGATCATCCCAAAGGGATGAAAACCTAAAGTCCCACAGAGGACGGGTAAAAGTCCACACAATGGACGGATCATCCCAAAGGGATTAAAAACCTAAAGTCCCACAGAGGACGGGTAAAAGTCCACACAATGGACGGATCATCCCAAAGGGATAAAAAACCTCAAGTCCCATAGAGGACGGGTAAAAGTCCACACAGTGGACGGATCATCTCAAAGGGATGAAAGCCTAAGTCCCATAGAGGACGGGTAAAAGTCCACACAGTGGACGGATCATCCCAAAGGGATGAAAACCTAAAGTCTCACAGAGGACGGGTAAAAGTCCACACAGTGGACGGATCATCTCAAAGGGATGAAAACCTCAAGTCCTATAGAGGACGGGTAAAAGTCCACACAGTGGACGGATCATCCCAAAGGGATGAAAACCTAAAGTCCCATAGAGGACGGATAAAGTCCACACAGTGGACGGATCATCCCGAAAGGATGAAAACATAGTCCCATGGAGGACGGAGAAAAGTCCACACGGTGGACGGATAATCCCACGAGGATGAAAATCTAAAGTCCATAGAGGACGTACGAAACTTAGCCCACAAAGTGGACGGATCATCCCAAGAGGATGATAACTCCTTGTCCAATAGGAGACGGATACAATTCAACAGAGTGTCCGTGGAAAAAGTAATCGAATCCTGAAATCAACTTAGACGGATAAACAAAACAAAGCAGACGGATTCTACAATATCTATGAAAGAAACAGGATTACACACTCCCATAAAGTGGACGGTTATTAGTCAAAACATGGACGGACGTTATAAACTTCCTGATTCACAAAACACGAGCGGATCAAAAGTAAAATTCCCTTGACCTACGTGTTCCATGACGGTGATAAATTGACAATCACATCCAACTGACATCACTCGTGTAAACCCATCCATGTGAACGGAGTCACTCAAAAAATAAGCTTTAAAAATGATGTGAACGGGTGAATTCTACACGACGGAGTATGTCAATCCACTTGTTAAATTAAAAGGAGCAAAGTAAAAACAAAGTACATACCCAAAAACAAAGTGTTCTCAAAAAACGAAAACATGACGAAGTCATAAATTGTTCTCCAAATAATTTACAAAAATTATAAAACTAAAAGAAAAATTATCATATGACGGGGGCTTCATTCTCTTCAGTGCGACGGGCAGAAGTTTCCTTTGGGTCATCGTCCACAACTGGCTGGTCAAGGGGAGCATCGGGGACGGCTTTCTCGCCAAAGATTTCCTCCGTGTCCTCAGATTGCGCAGGATGGACGGACGCTTGTCCCGCGGCATCTATGTTGACGGATGTCAAGTCGAGCTTTGGGTAAAGAGCTTTAACTTGACGGAGGGCCTCGTCAAATCCGTCGGCATATGAGACCCCTAGCTCCGTCAGGAGAGCATCCGAGTCGCGATACTCGAGCACAGCAACCTCCTTGGCTTGACGGAGTTCTACATCTTTTTTCTCAATTGTTTTCTTCATTTCCTCCGTCGCCTCGAAGTATTGGTCCCGTACCTCCTCAGCCAATTTCAGCTTCTTCTCCTGAGTAACCTTCCAGGCTTGAAGCTGGGCCAGCTCGTCCTCCGTCACCTGAGCCTTCTCCCTTAAACGGCCCAGGGTCGTCTCATGGTTCAAGCACCGTCCAAAGAGACCCTTCATCATCACCATAGCCTGAAGAACGGAAAAATTAGTCTCATATGCAAACAAAGTATAGACGGATAAAAATAATAAAAGGAAGGACCATTACCTGAGCTATACTGAAGAGGCCCGTCTCGCCCATCGCCTCCGTCGAGTGATTACTCAGGTCTTCATAATCCTCGGAGGTCATTATGGAGGAGAGTTGCTCCAAAGCATATTTAGGGTCGTCCCTGAGAAGGGGAGGGGGTTTCTTGTCACTAGTCGACGGACCCTTCATAAGGCCCTTACCAACCCCGTGCTTAACTGGGGTGACGGATTTTGTTCCTCCAGCCATAAGACCTAGGACGGGGTCCAGAGGAACCTTGGGTTTCTTGGATGGACGATCTCCCTTTAAGGGTTGTCTTCTCTTCGCTAACACGTTTTGGGTACCCGTCTCCTTCAGCTCAGCATCACCCGTCCCCCTTTTCTTTGCAGCATTTGCTCGAATCAGCGCCCTTCTCTTAGCGTCTTCCATTTCTGCCAAAGTAGACGGAGTAAACTGTAAAAAAGAGTACTAGACGGAATAAAAGAGGGTTCTAAGATTTGAAACTTACGTTGACGGACTTTCTCGTCGTACTTTCTTGCCGCTGGAGACGGGTCAGGACCGTCACAATACCAATGAATAGTATCAAGGGTGACGAGTTTTGCCCAGGTCCTTTCCTCCGACGATGTCTTCCTAAAAATCTTTTCCAAGAAGTTGAATTCTTCTAATTCTATCTGGGGGCGCTGACGGACTGAAAAAACAGACGGTTGTAAAGTTTAGTGAAAACTGGATCAAGTGAAATAAAGATGAAGATAAGATATTTTGTTATGACGGGTATACCAGACTCGGCTAAAATGCCCCACGTTGTGTCCACTGGCATGTAATCCGTCTCCCCAGGACGGCACATCCAACCGTCACCTTCTATGAAGAAGTAACGGCTCTTCCAGTCTCTATTTGAATCTGGAGTTTCGAAGATAACCTTCAAGAGGGAGCTCCTGGGGACGAAGCTATACATTCCCCTCGACTTATCTATCTCGTCTGGACGGTAGCAGTGAAGGAATTCCCTCACCGTCAGCCTACGCCTACCGTCCGACATGGCTCCGTATAGCACCTCCATGGCAATAAAGACTCGCCAGGCGTTTGGGGATATCTGGCTGACGGACAATCCCAAATATTGTAGGAGTTCGCGATGGAGTGAACTCAGTGGGAATCTAAGGCCAGCCTTGAGCACCTGCTCATATATCCCAACGCCGTCGACCCCCTGGTAATAACACTTCTCAGACTTATAAGGTAGACGGAGGGGGATATATTCGGGGATTTGGTAGTTGTCCCTAATGGTGTTGAAATGTGGCTCCTTGATTTTTGAAGTAAATGCGTTGACCGTCCACTCCGGCAGCATGACGAACAGCCTAAGTCCGTCCGCTCCCACGACGGATCTATATTCCTCTACTTGCTCTTCATCTATTTCTACGATTTCCATATCCTCATTTGTTGAGGAAGGAGAAGATGAAGACGGACTCCTATCCTCGCTCAAATCCTCTCGGTCTTTGTGACCTGACGGATACACCTCCTCATAACACTCGCCGTCGCGAACGACGGACTGGTTACTTGACGCACTAGACATTTTCCTACAGGTAAGGACAAAACCTAAGGCTATAATGGATATTACAAAATATGACGGGAAAGGAAGGGAAGTGTTTCTTCATAGTTATATAAGGAATTAAATATAAGACGGATAGAAATGGCTTACCTGGAGAAATTAGATTGAACGGAGGTATCGCTGACGGTTGAAGTAGGTGGACGGTCTCTCTCTGACAGGTGCGACGGTCTCTCTCTGACAATGAAATTCTTTCTGAAAGTGAAAAATGAGAGGAGGAGGAAGCAGTATTTATAAGAGAAGTGCACGGAAGACGAAGCGACGCCTCGATCCCATCTAATGGCCTGTAAAAACGTGACACGTGTCGATGGCCATTTAATGCATTTCAGGCCTTGTCGATTACCAGATTACTAACTGTTTAAGCCTTCTTACCGTCATCCTTGGTGACTGGGACCGACGACCCACAGCCCCTTTTAACCGTCATGCCTCAATATTATCGTCACCCCTTGATTCCGTCCACTAAAGTATGACGGACCCATGAGGTGAAGGAGGCAACTGAAGAGGAAGAATTTGGGCACAAAATGGGCCTGACGGTCCGTCACTGTGGGCCAATAATGGACGGGCCCAAAATGATATGTCAGTAGGCCCAAAGGCTATAAGGACCTTTGGTAAAGAGATGCTTGCGGTCCACGTTTGATATAAGAGTCTTATAAGGAAAGGATCCCGCGATCCACGATGAAGAGGATTCCTACATGGAAACGACTTCTACTCCAAGTAAGAGAAGTCCACCCTCTACTGCTATAAAAGCTCCATGACCCTCACTAATCAAGGTACGCATAATTTACCCTCTCTAGCACTCTAGAGTTGTGAGCATATTTTCTAACTTAACCTTCGGAGGGTCTTCGGCCGGCACCACACCGGTGCTCTCTGTAAGGTTTCCCCTTCTTTGTGTTGTGTAGATCAATATTCAAGCGCGTAAGTACCGTGCGGCTCATTGGTGAAACTCTTGACTTCATCACATAATAAGGTCAGTCTAGCTGGATTGCATGATAAAGGTTTGTATTATTATCAGACACATTACTATTTAACAACTTGGTGTGGGGCACACACACGCACGCACACAAGGAACCCCAACTTGAGGTAATATGTGTACAACTCCGTCATTTGTAAAATTAAGTAGTTGATTATCTAAAAAATGCTCCCATTGTGTTAATGAGCAATATAAAACAGTCTAGTAAGGGTCAAAACTTCATCTTTCTTTGATAGATTAATTTTTCTCTTGAAATTCACATCTTTGATGGGTTAACTTAATCTCTGGTATTTCTTTTGTGGTTTCTTGATTTTTGTTGAAGACAATATCAGTGGTATCATAAGCAGTGATCTAAGCTTTTTTTCATGTTTAATTCTGTTTTCAGGAAAGGCAGCTATTATTGAGTTTCAAACAAAGAGCTATGAGAAAGAATCTGGTGAATTATTGTGCATGAACCGGTAAGGACTCTTTTAAACATTTAATTAACACTCCTTGTAAATGACACAGTTGGTATATCACTTTGCAGAACAACTGTCTTTCTGCGAGGTGCTGGTGGCTTTTCAAAATCATCTCAGCCATATTCCTACTCGAACTATCAAACCGACAAGGCCTCAGCTGTGAAAATTCCAAAAACTCATCCTTTTGCAGTGTTTGAGGATTCTACCCAACTATCTCAGGCATGTAGCATTAATTTCATAGTTACTGGAACTGAAATTCCATAATGGCTAATTATATTTATTTTAAACCATCATTGTGTTTTAGTTTATATGCCATAATTATGTAAATTCATACCTATACAAAACAGATGATGGAAATCCATATTCTTGGAACCATGGAACATGGAAAGAGCGAGAGATATTTAAATATTAATGACATGTTCTTCTGCAGGCGTTGTTGTATAGGCTATCTGGTGACTATAATCCTTTGCATTCAGATCCTATGGTTGCCAAAATTGCAGGGTTGGTACTTCCTTTAATTCTATAACTGAACTGTTATCTAGCTTTTGCTTTCAATTTGAAACTGGTTGATGTGGTTGTGACTTTTGTCCGTGATTGAACTTTGAACAACTGTGATTTAAGATCCTAAACCATATTTAGATGATATTTTGGAGTACAATCATCTACTTAGATAATCTGTATGAAAAGATACTGACTAAATTTATCTCAAGTCATATTTATTGGCCAAAATATGTAGCTGGATCTCAATATTCAATGATTTAATCAAGCATTATGTCAACTCTTGAAAGCACTATGTTCATCTTTGGCTGTTCAACTCCCAACATTTTTGCTCTTCCTGTGCAATAAGAATGTGAATGGAGGAATTTTGTGTTCACATAGCTTCTGAATCAAATATAATTGATTGCTCAATATGAGCCAGATTCTGTTGTACATATCAGGGTTTTTCTTAGGATTTATGAAATGATTTCTATCAAGGTTCACCATATATTGAGCATTTGGATGCATTCAATGACCTGGACTTGATTTTGCTGTCATGGGATATCCAGATGCAACCTAAAGTTTTATGTTTATCTAACTTTGTTCTAACACATTGTCAAAGATTCTCTCGGCCAATTTTGCACGGGTTGTGCGCGCTTGGATTTGCAGTTAGGGCAATCATTAAATGTATCTGCAAAGGAGACCCAAACTTGATTAAAAGCATAACAGGACGATTCCTTTTACATGTGTACCCGGGTGAAACTTTGGTCACTGAAATGTGGCTTGATGACTTAAGGTAGAGACCTTTTTTGTGGCATTCTTTAGATGAAGTTTCTTCTAATATTTCTTTTCATTTTGCGGTTAACCACAGCGCATATTCGATTCAAAGTTTTATGAGTGTTCTTTCTAAATGCTTGGGGAAATGAGATTTTTGTTGGAATCTGCAGGGTTGTATATCAGGCAAAGGTGAAAGAACGAAACCAGACAGTGTTATCTGGCTATGTGGATATCCATCGTTTGGCTTCATCACCGTGAATTAACAAGGTTCATCAGAAACATATCTTGTTGGAAGCAATTGAATTAAATAGGAGGCCTTAAAAGCTCAATGTTGTTCTTTATAATAATTGATAAGGGAGAACCTTTGATGATATAGGGGCACTCATTTCTTATAATTTTTCTTCTCTTTTGTGTTGGTGACAAATTAAATTCTAATTTCATAAGTTGCCACAATAAGATGTCTCAATATTTGATCTGTTTATGACATATATGATTCTTACTCAAATTTAGTTGTATTGGAAATGATCGAAACAAAAGTCTAGCAAAAGACAATTATATTGTCTAATAACTCAAACAACAGGTTCAAATTTTTAATTATTTTAATTTTAAAATCTGTTGTTTCTTGTTCTAATGACATATATTATAATTGAAGTCAATTTCTTAAATATATATGGACCATAAGATACTTTCTTACAAAATATTTTAAAATGCACTCCGACACTTAAGTTATGTTTTTTTGGGCACTCTCTATCAAAATTTTTCTTAAGGGGGGAAAAAATGCTTTATTAATGATTCGTGGAATTGTAATATATATAGGATAGTTGTGTATGGTTTTTGTTTGTTTGTTTTTTTTTTTTTTTTTGCTTAAAATAAGTTAATTTTTAGTTTTTTTTTTGTTGTACATTTAACACCAAAATTATCAAAAATTTTACATATATATATATATATATATATATATTTTATAAAAACTATGCAAATAAGTTGTTTCCAAACTATATCTTAAATAAGAAAATATTTTATAAAATTTTAATGTTTATTAAAGAAATATCAATTTATTTTATCACCGTGTATATATATATATATATATATATATTTCCCAATATATAAATTATAACTTGAATTACTTAAAAAATTGAAAAATAAATTGGTATACAGTCACATGGAAGGGAGGGATCCATTGACTATGCCTTTTGGTTTGATCTTAGGCTCTGACACACTCTTTGTAGACAAACCTTGCAAGGAACCCTTAGATTTTTGGGATAATTGTAAGAAAGTATGTTTTTTTAGCTATGGGCCAAGCAAAAAGTTTCCTTTCATCCGGTTGAAGTAGTTTTTTTTTTTTTTTTTGAGAATCCAATCTGTAATGTCTTATTAACTCAAGAAAGAGGCATATCTGCCAATACAAAAGAGTTGATATCTGGTGGAACATGCTCCATCCAGACGGTTAAATCAGATGTGAATCTAGCTTTCTTTGCTAAAGCATCGGCTACAGAATTTCCCTTCCTATAGGTATGAGAAAAATAATAGCTTCTTAAGGAATTTACATAGAACATAGTGTCTTTAAAGAGATGGCCATAAGCAGATTGAAACATATCACCTTTCTGAAGGGATTTGATGACAGTTTCCGAGTCTCCTTCCAAAATGGACTCATGGAGACCTACTTCGTGGACAAAAATGGCAGCACGCCTTGCTGCAAGTAACTCCAAGCATGTAACTGAAGGTGGTTGTGGGATTTTTTTTGAGAGAGCCGCTATGATTTCGCCAGCATGGTTACGTATTACCACACCCAAGCCTGCCTCACCCTTGTCTGTAAACATGGCCCCATCAAAGTTGGTCTTTAAACAATTGAACTCTGGAGGCTTCCACTTTGTTTCCCTTAAGTGAGATTGATTTTTTGGGAGGTTGCTGACTGGTTGCTGGTGGAGTGACAGGTATCTTTTTGCTTCAAAAACTACTTGGTTTAGAGGGAGAGCATCTTCATTCAGCCTAAGTTTGTTCTGCCTGGACCATAGCGCCGTGGTGATGAAGAGCTCCAGTTTGAGTGGCTTTTTCATGATCAACTCAACCAGATTTTGGAAGGACCCCATGGAAGTTTTTTGGCGATCAACCCATCCAAAATCCACATCCCAAACCTGGCGGAGAGAGGGACAGTTCCAGAGAGCATGGAGGACAGATTCGGACTGGGCTTTGCATTGTTGGCATGTGCTGTCAGCTATGATTTTTCGCTGCATTAAGTTTTCCTTCGTAGGCAGCGCATTTGAACAAGCTTTCCATGTAAAATGCTTGATTTTTCCAGGTACTTCAGCTTTCCATAGTTGCTTCTAAAAGCCGCGGGTCTTATCTGGGCTTGATGTTGAAGCCAATTCCTTATTCTCCTCTGCACACAGCCACTTATACCCTGTGCTAACTGAATAAGAACCATCTCTGGTCCAAGGCCAATATAGAGTGTCGGGTTGATTGATCAGTCCCAATGGAATGGACTTTATTATCGCTGCTTCAAATGGCAGGAAATTGTTGTCAATGGTGTGGGAGTTCCATCCGTAACTGTATGGATCAAAGAGTGCCGAAACAGTAGCTGATCTAAGTGCAGATGTTGGAGGTGAAACCACTTGACCTTGAAACTCCCCAGGTAGCCAATTCTCCCCATAAATCTTGACTTGAGAGCCATCACCAACTCTCCACTTGGCACCCTTTTGGATGAGATTTCTTGCATGTAAAATGCTTCTCCATGCAAATGACCTAGATTTCACTTTTGCTTCAAACACACTGTTATTTGGAAAGTATTTGGCTTTGAACACTTTATAGAAAAGTGAATTTGTATCATGTACTAGTCTCCACACTTGTTTGGCTAACATGGCTTCATTGAACTTACAAAGATCTTTGAATCCCTTACCTCCATCCACCTTAGGCTTACATAAAGTCTCCCACTTTTTCCAATGTATTTTTCTCCGATCACCCCTTTGCCCCCACCAAAATTTACGGATCATCACTTCAATGTCTCTACAAAGACCAACCGGAAGGTGAAAACAACTCATTGCAAAGGTGGGGATTGCTTGCACCACTGCTTTGAGGAGGACTTCCTTGCCGGCTTGTGACAATAATTTTTCTTTCCACCCTTGGATTTTTCCCCACACCCTCTCCTTGATAAAATTCAGGCTGGCACTTCTGTTTCTTCCCACCACCGCTAGAAGGCCTAAGTACTTTTCATATTCCTTAATCTCCGGAACCCCAAGAAGATTTTTTATGTCATTTTTTGCTGCCAAGGGCACAGCTTTGCTAAAGAAAAGAGTGGTCTTTTCCTTGTTAATACGCTGCCCAGAAGCTTTCTCATATTGATCCAAAATTTCTTGGATGGCTCTTATATCACTTATCTGGGCACAACAAAATAGCAGACTATCATCAGCAAAAAATAAATGGGAGATTTTTGGACCATACCGGCAAAGGGAGTATCCCTTAATTTTGTCTTCATGCACAGCTTGTTTGATGAGAGCATTTAGACCTTCTGAGCAAAGCAAAAAGAGGTATGGAGACAAAGGGTCGCCTTGTCTGAGGCCTCTTGAGGGGACTATGTTTCCTTTTGGTTCTCCATTCACCAAGATGGAATAAGTGACCGTGCTGATGCATTCAGAAATTAGCTCCACCCATCTTCTATTGAAACCCATTCTTTCCATCAGTTGTAAGAGGAAAGATCACTCCACTCTATCAAAAGCCTTGCTCATATCAAGTTTGAGCGCCATAGAGCCAATTTTTCCTGATTTCCTTGTTTTCATATGGTGAAGTGTCTCAAAAGCAACTAATATATTATCTGAAATCGCTTTGTCAGGTTGAAAGGCACTTTGAGATTCAGATATAATATCAGGTAATATGACTTTTAAGCGGTTAGCTAAGACTTTTGAAATAAGCTTGTACACAATGCTATAGGCCGGAATTCAGTTACATGTTCAGGACTTTTCACTTTTGGAATTATAGTGAGATAGGTGTGGTTTATACCTATTGGAATATGGGTTGTGTTGAGGCAAGAGAGCACGGCAGCAGCAACATCACTTCCAATATCCTTCCAATAGTGTTGGAAAAAAATTGGGGGCATCCCATCAGGACCTGGGGCTTTTAACGGCGCCATTTGAGATAATGCTAAGTCAACCTCTTCCCTTGTAAACTCACGGCCAAGGAGGGTGTTCATCTCATCGGTAACACTTCGCTGGACATGTTGCAATATTGAGTCAATTTCACAAGGGTTTGATGTGGTGAATAGACCCGTGTAGTAATCAACCAATAATGCAGCAACGTTTTCATCCCCACAACACATCTCCCCCCTTGAATTTCGAAGACCATGAATGTTATTTCGTCGAAATCTATGAGATGCTCGACTGTGAAAGTAACTAGTATTTTTATCCCCCGATTTTATCCAGTGAGATTGAGACCTTTGGTGCCATAATTTTTCCTCCGCCACCAACAACCCATTTATATCATGCTTCAATTGTTGTACCTGAGTAAAATTTTTATCCTGGGCCGCCACCCTCTCTGCTTGTTTCAGTTGCTTTTTCTTCTCAGCTATTTGTCTTATGATATTACCAAAATTCTGTTTACTCCAACGTTGTAGACTTGATTGACATTTGTTGATTTTTCCAGCCACGTTTGTCATGGGAAAAGACCCAAAATTTTGCCTCCAAGCCGTGTGGACTGTATCATGACAGCCCTCATTGTCCAGCCATACTTGTTCAAATCTCCAAGGGCGTTGCTTGCTGCCTGGGATGCCCATGGGGTGAATTATGATGGGTTTATGGTCTGAGGTACTACACTCAAGAGTAAGCACCTTTGATGCCGGAAATAAGTTCAGCCAATCTTGTGTAGCAACTGCCCTGTCAAGCCGCTCCCATATTGTATTGCCATTCTGATAGTGTTTGTACCAGGTGTACTTATTTCCCACATATCCCAAGTCAGTGAAGCCACACTCGTCAAGAACGTCTCTAAAGTCCTGCATTTGTCCATTTGGTCTTGGTCTGCCACCTAGTTTTTCATGAGATTTCAGAATCTCATTAAAGTCACCAGCACATATCCAAGGGAGGGAGAATTTTTGGTGAAGCCATCATAGTTTATTCCAGGATTCCAAATGATTCTGGGTCTCCGGGAAACCATAGAAACCTGTAAACCTCCAACTATTTTCCTTTCCCTTGTTTATGATGGCATCAATGTAGTTCAGAGAGGAATTTTCCACCGATAATTCAACATCTTTTTTCCAAAATAAAGCAAGTCCCCCGCCTCTTGTGACTCGGGAAACTCCAAAAGTATCTCCAAACCCCAATTTATTACGTAATTCGAGTAGCCTAGCTTCATCCAGCCATGTTTCGGCTAAGAACATGACTGCGGGATCTTGTGCCCGGACAATATCACCAAGTTCTTGAATTGTCAGTGGGTTCCCAAGCCCACGACAATTCCAACAAAGTAGACTCATTGCTCATGGCGGGGCTGGGATGCAGCTGCCGCCAATCCAAATTCTGATTCATGGGTGAGAACACGTTTTTTATTTGGTTGATCTGGTTCATCATCTAGTGTGAGGTTGCATTTGTATGGGAGGGTATTTTGCTGAGGGAGGTTTTCTTCTTTTGGTGATCGTGGGATTCTTTTCCAGGTTTTTGGGGTGGTGTTATTTTGGTTACACGGGTTGGTTTCAGGGCTGACATTAGGGTTTGGGGAAGGGACATGGTTGGTCACGTGGTCATTAGAAAACAGGGGTTGGCTAGAGTCCACATTTGAGTCCACTTCTGTTGCCCTATTCTCCGCGGCAATTATTCCATGATTAATGCATGCGTGGCTGTCAAACATCATTAACTCCTGATCAATTTCATGTAACGTATCATTGAATGATTTTCCCAATCCGCAATCAACGTTATTTCCCTGTAACGTAGATACGTTTTGCATGTCATTAATGCTAGTGTGAGGTGCCGTTTGTGTTGTGGCAGAGTTTTGAGTCACTGGAGTAGGGTCCGACGAAGTTGCAGCCGGCGATTCTCCCTGGTGTTTTTCTTTCAGACCTCTCTCTTTTCTCAAAGCTTCATAGAATCCAGGTACTTTTATCACTGTCTTCCTAGGCATGGCAAATGGGGAAGCACGAATCCATGGACCATATGCCCTATCTTCAAGAGACAAAGAACCGTTGCTTTCAATCCATCTGTCGCAGTCTTTATCGGCGTGATCCAGGCAGCCACACCAATAACAAAGTATTGGCAATCTTTCGTATTTGAAATTTACCCAGCCCGTTGCACCATTCTCTAGTGATATTTTCCTCCCACGACACAGAGGGATAGTAACATCCACTGTGACTTTTACTCGAAAGTAATGGCCACCATCCATCTCAGAGAGTTTTGTGTCCTTACACACTTCACCCACTGCAGTGCAGAGCTCTTCAGCAACTCCCCTATTGAAGAAGGTTAGTGGGATATCATGTACCTGAACCCACATTGGAACTTTATTGAAGTTGAGTTCGCTAATTGGGGTTGCACTGTCATATGGACATAGAACAACCAGGTGCTTATAAAAACTCCATGGTTGGAGTGATAAAATTTTTTCTGCCTCTTCTTTATTGTCAAAAACAAAGAGGAGGATGTGGTTTCCTCCTGTACGAACCTCAAAGCCATTTTTGGAGCGCCACAATGGGTTGAAAGTTCGAATCACTGCTTCCGTATTGAGAACCCGCTTTGTAAAAAATTTTGCTGCCAAAATTGTCTCACCAGTAGATCTATCTTTTGTCAATTTTAGTGTACCATCCTCTCTTTCATTCAGGGACAGGTTACTCCAGTGTTTCATTATCCCTTCCATGGGTTGAAGACACTCGTGTTTCCCAAAACCCCAAAGAAAAAACCCAAAAAAACCCTACAATAAACCTTGTTTATCCAGGGACAGACAGCCTTACAGGAAGGGACAACAAATTCTACAATGAAAGAGAAGCTTTGGAGAGTCCAAAAACTTTTCTTGGTTGAAGTAGTTAAACTAACTAAAGATAAAGAAAGCCACCCCCAAAAAAAATAAATAAAAATTATTCTTTACATTTATATATTGAAAACTTAATTATGGTTGAGAAAATGAAGAAGGTATCTCAATAAAAATAAAAATCTTTTGCGAACCACAAGTGTGAGACTATACCCATAATGTGAGAGAGTGTTTCATAAGATATATTTTCTAAGATAATTAGAATTATTGGTTTTATTAGCTATTCATAAAGGCCGACTAATTCCACTTTTTTCAATTACATAAGTTATTCACTACTTCCTTCGACCAAAATTGTTAATCCTTTATTTTATTTTGGAATACTCCAAAATAAAGTCATATTTCTAAAAGTAATAAATAAATTTTTTTTTTTTATTTTACCCTTTACTTTTTTTTTTTTTTTTTGACAAGTACCCTTTACTTCTTTCTTTCTTTTTTTGAAAACGTGCTCTTTACTTTATTTAAAAAGTAATACAATTTATTTATTTTTATTTTTTTGGTAATCTGGAATTAACATTAAGAAACACTAACGAGAGAGCAAAAGAACAGGGCAGAGCCTGCCAACCTACAGCCTTTGGCAATCAACTGCAACTAAAGGAACCAAGTCTACAGGCGGACAAGAGTAGGAAATGAAATCTACAGATTGACAACTGCCTAATAAAGCTAATCGATCTACGCACCTGTTGGCCTCACGATATATATGCTTGATGCTTAGCTGGGGGATCTATGCAGCTAGTTGTCTGCAGTCGTCAAACAGTGAGGAGATAATAGAGTTAGCATACAAGGGGTTGTTGAGAGCATCAACTAGTGCCTTGGCATCAAGCTCGACCATAACAGCACTCAAATTTAGTTGATTACACAAGATAAGACCATCGCAAAAGGCCCAGATTTCAACCAAGAAACTGTTTGCTTTGCCAATTTTTCTAGAAAAGACTATAACCCAGTTGCCCTGATTATCTCTAATCAGCCCTCCACCTCTAGCATTTCTTGAAGAAGCATCAGAAGACCCATCGGTATTAAGCTTCACCCAGCTCGGATTTGACTTTTCCCATCTGACTTGCCTGTTTTCCATACGATTGTTGTACCTTGGCTGAGTGACACACAGCACATACTCCATTGCTTGCATAGTTATCACCTTAATGAGGTTTGTATTAACTTCCTTATTGTTGAAAACAACTTGGTTTCGTTGCTTCCATATTGACTAGATGGCAAAAGGAAAGATGAAATGCCAGGGAATTCCATTGATATTGTGGGTGGACCTTGAACTAGCATTAGAAGTCAGCAAAGTTTTAATGTCTTGAGAGAAGAAAAAGGAGCTAGAGTTGTGAAAGCCTAGCTGGTGCCATAAAGGTTTAACTAAACGACAATCCCGAAGGGCATGAGAAATAGATTCATCGTGGTCATGGCACAAAGGGCAGGAAGTGTCTAAAGGAATACCTCTTTTAGCTAAGCACTCCTTAACCCCAATGCTGTTATGCATGCACCTCCAAATGAACATTTGGATTCTAGGCAAACTCTGGAGCTTCCAAATCCATGACCCCGAGAAAGACTCAGCTTCCATCATATTTGTGGCTAAGAGATAAGCACTCTTCATGTCAAAGTTTCCTTTAGCAGACCACTTCCAAGCCAATTTGTCGCTGTTCCTAGCAACTACCAGTAATGTAACAACTTGAATGTCAACTTTTATCTCTATGGGAAGCTCAAAGGGAATAGCAGACCAGTTCCTACCAAATGGAGCACATAGGTCCTTTAGAGTGAGGCTGGCCAAACCTTGAGGAAGAGGGCCTTGAATACAAGATCTGATGGAACCACAATTTAACCAGCAGTCCGACCAAAAATTAAGGTTGCTCTCATGCCCTGGCACCAACTTAATTCCTTCTTTGAAAACAGATTCGCCTTTCTTCAACCCTTTCTACGTGGAAGAACTTGGGAGTTTGGACTCATTTCTAGAATTTACCCGTTGCTTGGAGCAGTACTTGAATATGAGGACTTTGGCCCAATGTGATTCCTTTTCAGTGTGGAAACGCCAGTTGAGCTTAGCTAGAAGTGCCGTGTTTCTTCCTTTTGCAGATTGGAGACCCAAACCACCTGACTCCTTGGGCTTGGTAACTTCATTCCAATTAACCCAGTGCATTTTCCTTGTATGATCTGAGGATCCCCAAAGAAAGTTCCTGTTAACTCTATCTATGCCTTTGAGAATTTTACTGGGTAAACAATTACTCTGCATAACATAGCTAGGAATGGTTGAGGATGAAGCTTGAATAAGAACCATTTTGCCTGCCATAGAGAGCAAATTGGCCTTCCAACCAGCAAGTTTTTTCTTTACCCCATCTAGAATGAAATCAAAGTCGTGCCTCTGCCTCCCCGGGTGCTTTATAGGAAAACCCAAGTACTTACCTAGGTTAGAGGTTGAGTTGAGATCCAGCATGTTAGTTAAAGTTTCTCTCTGTTCAGGCTTGACATTAGGAGAAAAGAAAACACGGGACTTAGCTTCACTCACTTTCTGCCCAGATTTTGCACAAAAATCATGGAGAACGGCATTGATGGCAGTATAGTTTTCCGGGTTCTCACTAGCAAACAAAACCAAATCATCCACAAAAAAGAGGTGCGAGAATGTTGGACCACTTCTAGAGGCTTTAACGGGAGTCCATAACTTAGCAGCACACTTTTTCTCAATCAAATGACCCAAGAATTCCATGCAAAGGATGAAAAGGTAGGGGGAGAGGTGATCTCCTTGTCTAATACCTCTTGAAGGCAAAAAGGAGTCAAGATTGCCACCATTAAAATGTAGGGAGGTGGACACAGAAGTAACACATCTCATGATAAGCTTGATAAGGTTCTCCAGAAAATTAAAGTGAGTGAGCATCTCCCTAATGAAGCTCCATTCAATCCTATCATAAGCTTTTTCTAGATCGATCTTGATGGCCATGACCCCATATTTTCCTTTGGTTCTCCTAATTTGTATGAATTAATTCTTGGACAATAATTGCATTATCAACGCCTCTCCTACCTGGAACAAAAGCAGCTTCGTATGGAGAGACAAGAGTGTCCAAATGCTGTCTGATCCTGGCAACAATGACCTTGGTGATTATCTTATAAACTGAATTGCATAAGCTGATTGGTCTATAGTTCCCAATAGTCTCCGAACCTTGAATCTTAGGAATAAGAACAATATGAGTCTTGTTGAGGTACTTGGGAACTTTCCTTTCAACGAAGGCTTTTTCGACTTCCTTCCTCACTGAATCCCCCACAATGAGCCAAAATCTTTGGAAAAACTCAGCATGCAGCCCATTTGGCCCCTGGGCCTTATAAGGTTTCATGGACCAGAGAGCTTCCTTAATTTCTTCAGTGGAGACCATGGCATCCAGAGACTACTTCACATCCTCTGAAAGTTGCACTTGCCATTGGTCCAAGCAAGGAGGGTTCCAAGGAACCACCACTTGAGTGGTGGTGTGTAAGGTATTGAACCCTTTCCTAAAATACTCCATTACCTCTCTTTCCTCAGTGAGCCACTCTTCCCTTTCATCTTTGACTGCTGTAATACGGTTCCTTTTCCTCCGAGCAAGAGTAGAAACATGGTAAAAAGAGGTGTTCCTATCCCCTTAGATCATCCAGTTCAGCCTGGACTTCAACATCCAAAGATCACGTTCTTGGTCCAGAATATTCCCTAACTCTTGTTGCAGCTGGTTCTCAAGATTGATAAGGGAGGCACTGGGGTTATTGGCCAGAGCCTTATGAGTGCCATAAATTCTAGCTAGAATCCTTTTTTTTTTTTTTTTTGATAGATGTTGCCAAAGTGATTTCTATTCCATGCTGTCGCATCCTTTGAGAAAACGTCAATAGACTCAGCCAACTCCCTATTCCCATACCAAGCCTTAGACACGATGGTAGGGAAGGAGATATCAGAAAGCCAAAACTCTTAGAATCTAAAAGGCTTGGTAAACTTCACTGAACTGACTGGCAAAGCTTCCATGAGGACAGGATAGTGATCAGAGTGACACCTAGGGAGATGAGTTACTCTAGCATTCGGGGGTAAAGGACACACCAATCCGGGTTCATGAAGAATCTGTCTATTCTTTCTAGAATTAAGTTACTCAACTCTCTCTTATTAGTCCAAGTATATCTCGAACTGGAAAACCCCATGTCAACCATATTGCATCGATCAAGACACTCTTTGAACGCCAATGATCGATTAATGCTCACACTTCTACTTTCAAATTTATCCTCATCAATTAAAGGCTTATTGAAGTCACCAACCATGACCCACGGCAAATTATGTAACTCAGCAACTTTAGTTAGAGTCTGGAAGTTCGTACCTTGACTTCAGTGTGAATTTCCTGCTCTGTTTTTGCAAGCAATTTCACCTCCACAATGTCTGAGTTCCAAAGAAGCCATAAACCTCCAGAGTACCTAATGGTATCTGTGTGGATAGCTCCATCCATAGGCAACCTATCAGTAATTGCCTTAGCTCTATCACCTCCCAATTTAGTCTCCATAACCACGAGGATGGCCGGATCATGCTCTTGAACTAGATCACGAATATGGCCTTGAAAGTTAGGCTTTAGAGCACCTCTGCTATTCCAAATAATAATATTCATGATGGACTGGAGGTAGCAAGCCTTAAAGCACACTTTAATGGACAGGAAAGTCTCCATTTCCCTCATCGGAGACCATTTGATCTTCAACAAGCTTCTCATCTTCATTGTCCAAGCACTGATTTGGGAGTTGGGCACCCACATCGACTTGGGGAGTAATTTCCTGATGTCCTTCAAATCTCTTTCTGTGTGAGTAACTAGAAGCATCACTGGTAGAAGAAACTCTATTTTCTCCAACGTGGTGAGCACCGACACGCCGATCACTCTCGCTTCCACCATTTTTCCCGTTCTTGGTATAGGATGTCGCTGAGAATTCAAAAGTGGTGCTGTCGGGCTGCTTGGGGTCTAGGAAAGGTGAAGGGGGTGGGTTGGAAGCAAGTGTGGTGAGTTTCCTAGCTAAGCCTTCCAAACTAGAGGTGACGGCGCACTTGGAGGTTGTATCAGAAGCTAAGCTTCTAGCAACTGCTTTTTTGTTCTTTACTGATGAGGGATAAGATTTATGTGTTTGGTGAGATGGGCCTGGGCTTAAGACTGGCTCCTTATTAAAACCAGCCTCTTTAGAGCTTATGAAAGGCGATCTGGTCATGGTTGGGCTTGAGGTGGCCTTAACATTATGATTAAGTGAGCCTGTAGTTTTCAAAGCCCATATTTTCTCCCTATTCTTGGTCACGACCCCAGCATTCAGAATAGAGCTTCTACGTGGCACGCTTCTGCTAGATGAAGGACCACTAGCTAAAATGTTCATTCCCTCTGCAAATTTTGGAGTTCGTTGGAATGGAGCAGTCCAGGTCGGGCTGCCAGCACCCCTAGTACCATTCCCTGTACCAAGCCCTGTCCTTGTTCCTTTTTTTCCTGTATCTTCTCCTACTCACCATCATCCAAGGACCATATTGTCCTTCAACGTCCTTCGACTCACATGTATTTCGTGTGTCACCATCGTACACCCTTCGGTGTTCTGCATTTCCGTCACCGACACCAAAAGCCTGGCTTTCTTAAACTTCCTCCGATGATGCTGGCAGTCCCTTCTCCTTTTGAATAGTGTATGGACAAGCATCAACCTTATATCTTACTCTACCACACGAAAAACATAACCTTTGGATACCTTCATATATTACCACTTGCTCAAAACGTCCGATAAGAATGGAGTTGATTAGTGGCTTGTTGATATCAATCTGAACACATAGCCTAGCATATCTACCACGCGCCTCCATAGCCGTATGAGAATCAATCCTTAACACCTTGCCAATAGATTCACTGATTTCCTTAAGCACCTTTGTTTCATATAGTTCGATGGGGAGCTCATTGAGTCTGATCCAAACAGCGATTAGAGAAACATTTGTCGTCGATGGTTTGAAGAAAGGCTTCCACGATTTTAAAGAGAGGAAGTGATCTCCTATGAACCATGGGCCCCTCTTAATCACCATCTCTAGATCTTCCTTGGAATAGAATTTGACTAAGAAGAAACCATAAACAAGGTCAATATAATCCATCCTCCCACCAGGTCTCCATAGTTGGTTCAACTTACTCTGCATGTAACTAAGACCCACTGATCTCCCAACTAGCTTAACAATGATGGCCTTAGACCAGGGACCTTGTACGTCGTTTCGTTTCCTTGGACAGCTTGATTTTCACTTGCCCCTCACGGACAAAGATGGAAGTCTCACCATTCTCATTGTCGGAATCTACGTCTTCTTCCATTTGGTCAGTTAAGTCGAACGCTTGAGCAAAAGCTCCTGGTATTTCCCCCACAAGTTTATCCTTGAAGGATGTTTTGGCAGCAAACTCGGGAGCTTGGTTACCCGGCGGTAGTGAGTTTGCCCGAGATCCACCATTGAACTCCGCATGGTTGATGTCTTTCACCTTTTTATTGCTCCGGGCCAGTTCTGCTTCTTCCTCCCTAGAGAGAGTTCGTGGCTTCATACTACTTTCGTGCACATATTATCAAGTTGCATAAAAAATTGTAATACCATTTATTTAAACTCTAAGCTATAGACGCTTTTTTTTTTTTTAATAAAAAAGTTTAAACTATAGATGATAGTTTTATTTGTATTTTTTTTTTTAAGGGACAATGCATTAAATAGTTTAAACTTATGTACTTTCCTACTTCCGATGGTTAAAAAAAAAAAAAAAAAACCACTTCCGACATTTTCAATTGATAAGAGCATCCGTATCAGATGTGGCAAAAATTATGCCATTTTGCCACACTAAAACCCTACTTTATTATTTTACCACATTATTTTACAACATTCCATTTATCAGATGTTTTATACTACAATTCTATATATTAAAATAATATTTCCTACACATTAAAATAATATAAACAACCCAATAAAATAATATATCTAACCCAATAAATAACAACCACACACTGCTGCCATCGCCACCACCGTGGCAGCCACAATCCATCGGAACAAATCAGAACAACAACAACAACAACAACATACCAGAAACCCATCGGAACTCCCTGATCAACCAAATAACAAACAACTGCATCGGAACTCCCTGATCAACAACAACAAATCGGAACAAACAACAAATCGGAAATCAACAAACAAACTCATAGCCCACCAAAACCTTGACCCACAATCGGAAATCAACAACCTCGACCCACAATGCCGTCGACCCAAAACCTTGACCCACAACCCATAGCCCACCAAAACCAAATCGGAAGCCCCACCACCACCACCACCTCAACCACAAACCCCGACAAACCCACCGCCTCCACACCCTCACCCACACCCACTTCCAAACCCAAAACTTTCATAATCCAAGTCAACCCAGACTCCAAACCCACCATCTTCATTGCCGTCATCGTCATTGCCTAGCCCATCCGAACCCACCCACCTCCATCAAAACCGAACCCATCAAAACACAGCCAAAAAAAAAAAAAAAAACAGAAAAACCATTACTAGAGAGAAATCGGCGTCGGCGTCGGCGTGGAAGTGATCGTCGGCGTCGGCGTCAGCGTTGGCGTTGGCGTTGGCGTGGGCGTGGAAGAGCAGTGATGAGGATTAGGGTGAGAGAGAGAGGAGAGGATTGAGGTGAGAGAGAAGAGAGAATGACGGAGAGAGAAGAGAGAGAGGAATAAAAAAAGAGAAAAAAATTTGCCACACGCGTTCCATACCGTGGCAAATTTGTCACGGTACTGTTCAATGTTGCAAAAAATATGGGATATGGCACCTCTGATAAATAGGGTCAAATGGTGCTTGGTGTGCCAAATGTGCCAAATATTTAAGATTTGGCACATGTGGCACAGCTGATAAAGATGCTCTAAGTCCGAACCCAACCCTCCTCCTTCCAAAGCTTATTGCCTCAACAAAGGCCGAATGGTTTGCTCGGCTGAATCAACCTCAAAACACCAGAAACCAGAAGAAGCGGACAGGATCAGCAATTTACCGAAGTCTCTCCTCTGCCGTATCCTTTCGTTTCTCACAACAAAAGAGGCTGTTGTCACAAGCATTTTGTCGAGCAGGTGGAAGACACTCTGGACTGTTGTGCCAAAGCTTGACTTCGACTACTACGAACTCACAACGACGTCATCCTCAGCCGAAGTGCAAAGTCATAAGCGGTACAATTTTAATTTTGCGCATATAGTATCCAGAGTCTGGGCTCTTCGCAGTGCGAGTCAGGTACAAAAATTTCGTCTCCATTGGGGTCATGGAGTTTATGACCCAGTACACGTGGATACATGGGTCCGCGCTGCGATTGCTCGTGGCGTGGAAGATATTGACCTTAACATTGATCCTAACTCTAACGGATCTTTCTACTTGCCCTGTAGCCTCTTTAACTGTAAAACACTAATAGCTTTGAAATTGAGTGGCAATTTTGAGTACGATACTCCTCCATCTTCATCCATTGTGTTCCCGAGTCTCAAGATTCTGCATCTTGAATTTAACTTCAATAGCTGCGACTATCTTTTTACTCTACCCACTTTATGTCCGGTGCTACAAGATTTGTCTGTTAAAGTGCATTGTTGGTGCGCGGATTGGCATTGTAAATTCATTTCGCCTACACTGAAGACTACATTTATATATGAAATTTGATGAGTTGCCTTAAAAACTTGAAATAAAGGCCCCAGCTTTGGAGTACCTTAATTTTGGGGGGGTCATTTGGATAGCATATTGTTGGAAGATCTGTCTAATTTGGTCGAAGCGGTCATTGATATTGATGTTGATTTAACTAAAATTGATTATTATGAACACTATGGAAGTAGGGTATGGGACTTCATCGGAGAACTTGGTGACATTAAATCCCTCCATTTGTCAGCAAATACCACGGAGGTAAAACGGGCACAAGTTTTTTCATGTTTTATTATTAAATGGTTGAGAGCTTCAATCTTGGACAAGCAGTAATATTGTTGTTTGTGACTTGTGATTGTTATGTTGGGGTGCAGTTCCTCTGCAATGCTTCTGAATTTGATCCACCCATTTTTCATAACTTGTCTTTCTTAAAGGTTAAGGGTCCTTGTATGTTGCATGTGCTACCGCACTTGCTTCAAGTGACTCCTAATCTTGCAGTACTTGTTGTTGAAAAGGTGTGTAAGTTCAAATGATGATATAAATGTCTTTTTATCTTTTATTTTTTTCATTCCTGAATTGATTCAAGTAACTACTTTCTTTTGTTGTTAGGAAGAAAGGAACTTTTTTAGTTGTGAAAAGGAAGAGAGTTTCACTTGTGACATGATATTCTATGAGGAGCCACTGCAGCAAGTTGTTCGCAAATGTCTGTCATCATGCCTTACAACTCTTCATTATGAAGGATTTGAAGGGTTAAAGAATGAGCTGAAACTTGTTAAACATTTCCTAAAGAGGGCAAAGGTCTTAAAGACAATGAAAATCTCTTCTTATAATTTAAATTCAGAGGAGAAGCTTTGTGTTCTCAAGGAATTATTGTTGTTCCCAAGGCATTCTAGGTATTGTCAAATTGTATTTAGCTAAACGATATAAAGCTGCTTAATATTTGGCTTAGGCAATGTCTTGAATTCATGAAGTCGATTGATATAAAATCGGTTCTTATGTTGGTGACAACCATTGAGTAAACTGGTACTTCCTTTAATTCTATAACTGAACTATTATCTAGCTTTTGCTTTCAATTTGAAACTGGTTGTGACCTTTGTCTGTGATTGAACTTTGAACAACTATGATTTAGATCCTAAACCATATTTAAATGATATATTGGAGTACAATCATAAACCTCGATAATCTGTATGAAAAGATATACTCCGTTTAGTTGAAGATTTTTAGTATTGTGGAAATACGTGTTTGAGTATTATAGAAATACGTGTTAGAAGTTTTTTTTGTTGTTTAAACACTGAAAACTGTTGTTTAAACACTAGTACTAAACAACCCTTAAAATATTATGTAACTAGATCTCAATATTCAATGATACAATCAAGCATTAGGGGAACTGGTTGTCCGGATCTATATATGTGAGCACATTATTGAAAGATTAATGTTTGTTGCAGGCATCCATACACATAGCCTTGAAAAATTATGTGTTCAAAACATTATTTCAGTTATAATTTTGAAAAGGTGAAATCATGTCTTGAAAACACAATTTCATAATTTAACTGAAAATTGTGTTTTGAACACATGATTTCAACTTCCGTGGTGCATGCACACTGGTGTGTAATTAAAAATGCTCTTATTGAAAGCACTATGTTCATCTTTGTTTGTTCAACTCCAACTTTTCTCTTCCTGTTCAATACTAGTGTGCTGGGAGTAATTGTGTTCACATAGCTTCTAAATCAAATATAGTTTTTTTTTTTTTTTGAGGATCCTAAATCAAATATAGTTGATTGTTCAATATGAACCAGATTTTGTTGTACATATGAGGATTTTTCATAGGATTTATAAAATGATTTCTATCAAAGTTCACCATGTTTTAAGCATTTGGATGCATTCAATGACTTGGACTTGTGCTTGCTGTCATGGGATATTAACGAGGACGGTCCCTTTGCGGTCTTCCAGTTCGGTTTCTCATTGTTCTTCCTTGACTTCGATTTGATCGCCCACAAATCTGATGTGAGGTTTGACGTAATTTTTTTGAATCAGTTTGACGTAAATTCTTGTGTTGAAAGTCTAAATGCTGAATTTTCTATATGTACCATGCTAAAAAAAGTTCAAATAAGAAAGAAAAATAAATAAATAAATAAAGCAAGTACTATTGGGCACATGGATGAGAAAACAACTTACGCGGACATGGTACACTCCTTTTTTGATAGAGGACATGGTTGTTTTGGAGAGAGGGAGGTTATAAGTGTTGCCTTCTTAACACTCACTACAAGTTTAACATTTTATGATAAGTATATTAACATCTTAACATAACATATTTGGTTGGAAGTAAAATTTGTCTTGAAAAAGTTAAAAAAAGTTCATAAAAACTACTTTAATTAACTAAAGGTATCTAAAATTATGTTAGTTTAGTCCCATACCAATTGTTAGCACTAAATGCTTCCTCATTGTACCAAAAGTTATAGCTGATAATAAGAGTGATAACCTAGCGCTAACAAGTTGGCTGAAACCTTATCTTGATCTCTGACTTTAGCAAGATGTTGGACTTGACATTTTACTATTAAGTAGAGGATGGAAAACCGGTTGAAGGAAAATCTCCGGCAAATTAAATTCCAAATATTAGAGCATCCACATTAGTCCCTCTAAAATCATGTAAAACACAGTTTTTACCCATTTTGGCTCAAAAATGCTCTCCATCAGTTCTTCTAAAATTGTGTAAAAATGTGTATATCTTTACACGAGCTACAGTAACCGTGTAAATATACACGGTTACTGTAGCTCGTGTAAAGATTATTTTACTAATTTCTGTTCGCTCGTTTTTTTCTCTTTCTTCTCTGACTCAACAAACTCAGTAAACTAACTTCTCATCTTCTTCTTTTTCCTCAGATGCACACAATCACATCCACACACAAACACATCCACATAGACAAATCAACACAGAGATACACTTGCTTAAAAAAAAAAAAAAAAACACAAAGATACACAAACCCAAAACGGACAAACAACAAAGAGACAGATCGATGCTTATCGGAACGATCGGTGCTTGACTGGAACGATCGTGGGTCTCGCTTGATCGGAGCTCGTGGGTATGGGTCTTGCCTGATCGGAGCCTGATCGAAGCTAGGGAGATCGGTGCTTGTGACAAAGTTCGATGCTTGTGCTTGTGACCGAGATGGTGTGGATCGGAGCTTATGACCGAGATGGTGTGGATTTAGACCGAGAGGGAGAGTTGATTCAGAAATGGGAATAGAGGCAGAGAGATGGGTATAGAGAAAGAGCAACAAATCAGACCGAAATTGCAAAAGAACAAGAAGAAAATGTAGAAGAAGAAAGAAGGAGAAGGAAAAGAAAAAGAAAGAAGAAGAAAAAATGGAGAAGAAGAAAGACGAAGACACTGAAGAAAAAACGGAGAAGAAGAAAGAAGGAGAAGGTAAAAGAAAGAGATAGAGATTCAGATATAGTGTGTGTGTGTGTCAAAGTTGGTGGGGCCATGGTAGCTGCGAATAATAATAAAAAAAGTGAGAAAAATGTTATTGAAATAAAAGAAGGCGTAGAATAGACAAACTGATGTGAATGCTCTTAGGGGTTAATTTTTTTTTTTTATTATATAATTTTTATATGTTTTGGAAAAGGAAAAAAAAAGGGGGGGAAGGGAGAGTTTTAACGGTAAAGAACAAGGTAAACGAATCCAACGACCAAGATGACGAGGACTTGCACCTAATGTTAACAGCGACTCGTGTCCCATATAAATACCCAACACTTTCCCTATACTCGCTCACACCTCTTTGATTTCAGTTTCCAAACTTTTTAGGTTGTACATGAAAAGAAAGTATGGGACTGAACCTTGGTGCCAAGGAGGGCCATTTTCTCAAAGTATATCTGCAAAGGATGCCTTAAAATTCTCTTTAGCAAAACCCCTTGAAACATTGTTGGTGAGTAAAGATTTGCTTCTTATACTGAACTTTCCTATGATTGAAAAGAGTCAAGCATGTATTGAAATTTTATGTATGCGATTATTTAATATGAAATTAAAAGTTTCACAGGATTGTAAATCAGGTATAAGCAATTTCTGCATCCATTTGACATTTTCTCACAAAGCTTCGAAATTGGTTCAGAGTGTAGCAGTGAGCAAACAAGGTTGCAAGAGAATAAAAACAGGCATGTGAATATTTATATCAACCCCATTTAGTTTTGTTGTTTCATTATGAATGCGATAAATGAAACCTTATAATTCTGTGTTAGTTGCTCTGTTTTCAAGTTTAAAAGCCATAATCTGTACCTGATGCATGTCCATGCAGTTCTAATTTGTGTTATTATTTTATTCGGAATCTAAGCTTGAAGATCGTGATTTGTTTCTAACTATCCCTGAAGAGAATTTATTGAGACAAATTTTCTTTGTTAAGGTATATGATTATACAAGTTCTTTCAGAATTAAAATTTTTAGGTTTCTCATTTGGGAGATTATCTAATTGTACAGATTTTGTGTAACTATAATTTGGAGAGTTTTGTGCTTTCTATTTCCTTGTTTTTTTCCTGGATTGATAATCAGTAATTACACACACTTCCATTGGGTCTTGACTCTTGAACCCACTATCTCACTGGACAAAAGGAACAATACTTTCTATTTCCTTTTTAAATTGAGATATTTGCAGTTACTGGACCTTAGGGTGCGATGGTGGGGACCAAGTGCCTAATGGTTACAATTTTTTTGTGTCTAGAGCCTTATAGCTCAACTGGCACCTCTTGGTGTTTCTAGCGGAGACATCCAGATTTCAAATTCCCCCATCCCCAACTATTGAATTATAAAAAAAAAAAAGGTTACAAATTTTGGTTGATATCATTCCCCTACAAATAATTCAATATGTTTCTTGAGGAGATAGGTCTACATAAAGCATATACGGTGTTGTTGGTAGGAGAGGCATCCATTTAATGACTAAAAGGAGCAAATTCTAGGGGCTCTTTGTTGTTTTTCTGTCTGCTTAATAAGTAATAACTTATCTAGACATTGAAATTGCGGGTCTAAGATTCAAAGCCTGGTTGTTGTATGAACTGAGTATCCCATTTTAAATGTACATGGTATCAGACAGTGTAATCTGCTCAGACGAGTTCAATTATCTCTATCCTTATCCCTGACTCGTACAGGTTAAAGCCTGGTGAATGATATGAGGGCAGTGGAGTTCCAAGTTGTTTTGTAATTATTGTAATATTTATGGAAAATTCATTTTTTTGCCATCGTATGTTTGTTGTTGAAGACTTGAAGCTATCTGATTGAATTTTATATTTATGGTTAGTATTAACCTATCAAAAAAAAAAAAAAAAATTTATGGTTAGTATTCCCTTTGTCCACTCCCTCTGTACCAGGGAAACTATTCTCGCTGTACCTCTCTCTTTTTATTTACCAATAAAAATATGGTTAGGATTTTCTTGAACATAAAGTCTTTTTGATCAATATTATATTACTTATTCATTAAAAAAACAAATGGTTAGGATATTCTTTATCCATAAGATGCTATATTCCAGATTAAGTTCCATACTATGACTAATTGTACAATATCAGAAACTTGTATTAACATACAAATGTGTTCCTTTTTATTATAAATTTATTTACATTTATTCCTCAAAGTTGGATTCTGAAATTGACTTTGCTGATTGATATGGGCACAGGAAACAGTGTCGATTCTCTTGATGACTCAGTAGCTGGGGACATCGAATGCTCTGATTTAGCTGACGCAACTGTGGAAAGGTTTTTTGATGGTTTGCAAGATAATGAATCTTCCGAGTGCTTCAAATTCCCTTTAGAGAAGGTAATTCTTTTGCTCCTTTTGCCTAGAGCTTCTATTAGGATGGGGTTTGGTATGGTTTCTAGCAACTCCAATATGTAAATGATCAGAACACTTTCAGCAATGTCAAGTTTGCAACTCAGTTGTTGACCTCTCTTGCATCCATGACTTGAAATAGGAAATTCCCTCTCTTAGTCCAAGGGGTAGCACAATCAGTAGGGCGGATCACACTTCATGAAGCGGAGGTAACTAGTTTAAATCTTCCCCTTCACTCTCCCTTTGGGGCCTAAATATATTCTGTACTGACTCTGGCTGATGGGATAGAGGTGATTTGGAATTAATGGTGACAAGACAAGCATTTTTTTACTCTAGTAAATGGAAAAGTGCTGGGTAATCTTTGTCATACTTTTTGTACAAGTTGATATGAAAGTGTTGCTTTTTTAATATCAAGCATCAACTGGATCCTAAGTCACTGCACTTCATGTTGTGTTGATTGATTCATGTCTGATAAAATATTAGACTGATTTTGGTTTGGTTGTTAGATTTAATACAGTCCTGATATTATTTGCATTTTTAACCTTCCTAGGTCAATGACGCTTGCCACTTGGTGCTTCTTTGCCAGAGGACACCCATCTACTTTGGTGGGAGATATCTGAAGGTAAACTATTGTCAATAAAGAACTTTGTTTCCTTTTTGGATTATATTAGCCCTTAAATGTTTAAGAATTTAGTGTATTTGGTGTCTAGTTTATCAATTTCAATCTCTTGGCTACATGTAAATACTTCATGTGTGTTTGGATACAGCTTATAAGCTAGCTTTTTGCTTTTTAGCTTTTATGTACAGCTTTTTAAAATCTCAATTTTTCTTAATTTTTCTCACTTTTTCAAAGTACAAGTATAATTTAGCACACTTGCAAAAAGTTTTCAACAAAAAGCTAAACAAGTTGTTTCCTATTGAATGCATTACAATCAATCTTTCTTTATTTTGTTTGATTTCAAATATTTTAGTTTTAACAAGGAAACTGTTTGCTTCATTGCTGCTTCTTGTAAGAGCATAAGAAGCATAGATGAGATTAAATTGGAGGAAAGGGAGAGCAGAGAAAGTTGATGTACTAGACGTTAGTGAAGTTACATGTCAACCGATTAACCTACCCTAGAGTGAGTATGATTAAGTATGCAACCCAACAAAATGTTTGAATTGAGACCCTTTCTCTTAGTATGGGGTTTCATGTGGCATATGTGTTCTTTCATCCAACTCTTCAGTCTAGGTCAAAACAAAAGCAAAATAAATGTGGAAAGAGTGCATATGACATGTTTACTTAAAGAATGAGGTGGTCCCTTTAGAGACATTAAATAAAACTTTAAACAATGAGGAGAACACCCTACATTAGATCATGCAGTCACGCTTCTTAATTGGAGGCGGCCAGCTTGGGCAAGAGAACAACTCTTAAGAAAAAAAACTCACACATGCACTAATAGATTTGATTTCCATTTAGAGTATTAGAATTTGTAGAGCTAGGATGTCTTGTGTGTGGATATGTTCTTGAATAATCCAATATGATCTATTATTAGACATCAAACAAAGTTTTGCAAGAATTTTGTTCTGTTAAATCTGGCAAATACATCTTGATACATATTTTACATTATTGGAGAATCTACGTATTACAATATGTGAATCTATATATATTTGATTTCCATTCAGCATATCAAATTCTCTAGAGCTAGCAAGCCCTCATATGTGGATATGATCTTGAATCATCTGTTCTGATTTATTATTAGACATCAAACAGAGTACCTGCAAGAGTGTTTTTCTATTAAATATGGAAACATACATCGTGATATCAATTTTACATTATCGGAGCATCTATGTTTCTTTAGGCTCCTTCACGTTCTTTGCACACGAAGTAGTCTTTCCTCAATAAAATATATTGGAGCATCTATTTATTACAATGCTACTGGACACTTGAATCCGTAGTTTTAGTGGCAAAGCAACATTGACGGTTTAGTTTGAACTTGAAAAGTGTATACTGTGCAACTTGCAATCCATGCTATCAATCTCACTCAGTTACTCTTTGTATTGTAATACTCAAGAAATGTGAGTCAAACATGATGGATCATTGATGATGAAAGAATGGGTGAAGCATTTGTTGAGGTACTATCTACTTTTCTGATCGTGTTGATTATTATTCTAATTGAGGTTGTTTCTATGAAGCAATGGGTAAAAAACTGACAGTGTAATGTGCTTACTCTCTAGGAGATAATAGGTAGCAACATCCAACCTCTGTGTCAAGGTGACAATTATAAGTTTCATGCTGCTGGAAGAGAGGATATCGATGTACTAAAGATCTGCTTTCCTTGCTGCAATTTTGACCTAAATGATGAAATCCTGAATTATGGAACTTATTTTTTCAGGTTCGAACGTTGGGTTCAGGTAGGCCTTTCCTGGTTGAGGTACAAAATGCACGCCGAATACCATCTGAGGCATTTGTAAGAGAAATAGAAACAAACATAAACAATTTGGAAAATAAATTGGTGAGTTCAATGCCAATTGTATTTTCACTTCTTCCTGATTTTGAAAAACCATGATTATGATCAATGGTGCATAAAACATTTTGAGATGCAGGTTGGGGTAAAAAATTTGAAAGTTGTAGGCATTGAGGGGTGGACCATGATGCGTGAGGGAGAAGCAGAGAAGCAGGTTTACGTTTATTTAATTATTTCTTTGTTTATATATATGTGTGTGTGTATTACACTTGGTATACTCTTTTTTACTTATATAAAAAAAAAAAAGTATTACACTTTGTGTAACTTTAAGCAATATTACACCGTCTAATAACTTTTTATTAGATTAATATTTTGAAAATCCCACCATTAGATTACATGTTTTCTATGTTCTTAACACATGCCAAATTTTGTACTAATTGGATATTATTTTCTATTTAAGCCATAAGCTTATCTTTTATGCATAATTTTAAAAAACAAAAAATTGAAATTTAAACATTTGATAAATGACATAGTTGTTGATCGTTGATCATCTTAAAATTTTGCAAGCATTGTGTACATGAGAAGAAAATGTAATCTAACTATCAATTTGTCAAAATTCACATCCAATAAAAAAATATCTAGTGATGTGACATTACTTAAAGTTAGACATGATTCTTATTGTTACTCATATATCTCGTGTAGAAGCAGTATGCTGCGCTTGTGTGGATTTCGCGCCCACTTGAGGATGTAGACTTGGACTCTATATCCTCACTCAAGGACATGGTGAGTTGTTTGTAAGCTTCATATTTTATTAATATTTATTTATTATCATAGTTTTCGCAACTTGCTAAAGCTTTGAATGTGATGTCTCTTATGAAGCTTTCTTTACATTAATAGAATTTTGTGCCAAGCAGTGTTTGGTAGAACTGTAGAAGTTCTCATGTTGTTGGACTCAAGGAAATTACATGTGTTGTTCATTAATTCCACACTCCAAACACATTGATACACTCCATTGCCATGTTTGGTCAACTAACAAAGTGCCCGTTGGTATAGCTTATTTTTTAGTTTATTGGAAATGAGGTTGTTTGAAAAAACTGTACCTAGAAAAAAGTGAAGTTTAAGAATGTTTTACTTTGAATGTATAACAATGTGGTTCAAAACCGCTCTACCGAACAGAAGGTTTGGTTGAGGATGTCCACATGCACGCCAATTTTACGTGGACGATCAGGTCTCGGATTGTGCTGCCTATTAAAGAAAACATTTTGACAGATGATTGGACTTGTTGGGTAGGTATTGGGCCCATTTTTTAAAACAAAAAGGAAATAATAATTTGAGTGTCTTGGGCCACCCATCTATTTCAATTGTGAACAAAGGGTCCTTTTATTTTATTTTATATATATATATATATATATATATATTTATTTATTTATTATTGTTTCCTTTTTGAGATTTTTGGGCTTTGTAATAAAAAGTTACCTCACAGAAACTGCTAACCAGCCAAAGTATCCAAAATTGTTAACCCTCCAAAAATCTCAGCGCATAGAAAATGAACATAAGATAATAAAATGAACCAATCGAAATTGTTAACCAGCCTACAGCTACTACCTAGTGCCTGCAGCTTACACAATTTGAACTTGCACAGAACCTGAAAATCGCTTTATTGCATTATGAAGAAGTCTCACAAAGGTCCTATAATTGTCCCAATTTCGTACTTCTTATCATATACTCCAAATCATCCCCACTAGTCACACTCAAGTAATCCAATAATTTGGGTCCTCACCCTCCAATTGCTAAAATGTCATTTGAGTTAGAGCTCATTATAGTTTCTTCTTATTTTCTAAATAAAAGGGAATATCGGATGCTGTACAGAACTTTTTCTATTGCAATTATAGAAGAAAATGTGTAAAAAACATTGGCGATGAACTATCATATCGATGTTGAAATGGACTGTTTTCTGACAGAATGAGGTTATTTGGTATTCCACTATTAAGTTTCTGGATATCCTTCATTATGTGGTTTTAAAATTTTGAATGTGCTGTACTGCTGTTGCAGGAACTATGCTTTATTGTGTGTCTTCGAATCAATCCAGTGAGGCATAGCTTTTTGTAACTGACCAAAAGAGAGATGTCTCCATGTTTTTGGCGAACTTGCATATTTCCCAAATTCCAGGTACTTCAGATTAGCGCTAGCCGCAGATGGGAATGGTTTGAGTTTCAGAATATAATGAGTAGTTATCTCGAGTAATTGCACTAAGAGATTCCACACAAATCTTTTGCATGTGAAGCAAGGCATGAACTTATTATTGTCCTGTGACTGTTATACTTGCTTTCCGTTGCCTCTTACTGTCCCGTGACCGTGTTCTACGCACTTTTCATTCCCTCTTAAGGAGAAGTGCCTTGACTTTATTTTGCACCTCATGCTCTCGTATTTTCTATTGTATCTCAGCTGCCACTGGTTTCTTCATATATCGCTTTGTCCACGGCAACTATATTCTTTCAAAGAATATATTGTCTCCTTTATTGGAAGATAAATTTAGCTATTTAATTGTAAAAAAAATTATTCAAATAAAAATTGTATTTTAAAGTTTTTCTTTTAGAGGCAATTTCAACTTATGGCGTCTGCTTTTGATGATTGCTCTTTATTATCAGACCAAGACACCGATTGGGTTTTTAGTGTAAGTAGGGATTAAATCTTAGATTTCTTATTTGACGATAAGAGACTTTACCAATTGAGATAATTGGAACGAACTTCTAATCTTATCCCATCTTGCTAACATGGCCATCGACGACTTCATCCTTCTCAAACAACAAACAACTCCATCCTCCTTGTTTTTACATAGATCAAGGACAGAAATCTTGTTTCTATTGTTAGGGGCTTCTCTTAGAGGGCTGAAATCTTGTTGCTATTGTTGTTACAGAGATCGAGGACAGAAGAATTCTTGTTTCTATTGTTACGGGCTTCTCTTAGAGGGCTGAAATCTGGCAAAATTTGCCAAATAATACATTTCCAGAAAAAAATTAGGCGGATGGTATGCGTTCAAACTTAATTAGTTAGTTGGACTGTTTTTGGAAGTCGATTTTAACAAACTCGACTTCCTACAAAAAATAACTTCTGGCATGGATTAAAAAAAGAGGAAAAAAGCCACGTAGAACACCTGAAAGTCGAGTTAATCAAACTCGACTTCCAGGTGCAGTAAAGAATTCCACCACTCCACGTATCATAATATGTGAGCATGGTAAACTGTTGAAAGTCGAGCTTAGTAAACTTGGCTTCTACTGAAAGTCGAGTATAGCATACTCAACTTTCAGTAAATTTCACCCACCCCAACTAACTCAATTATGCGAGCACGTTAAAAATTTATTTAAATGGAACTCGAGTCAGTCAAACTTGAGTTCCAATAAATATTACAACCACCCCAACCATCTTAGATTAACTTTGATACAACTCTCACTTTTCACTCAACTCTCACTTCTCATAGCTCTCTCCCACGCCAAAACTCTCCCTTTCACACAAAAGCTTTTCTTCTTCTACAAATCACATTGATCATTCTACAAATTAAAGCTTTTCTTCTTCTTCAATTTGTAGGTAACTATTCAAACCTTTTTAATTTTTTTTTTTTTTTTTTTGTTAGACCTGGATATATACTCACTTTTACATTTGGTAGATATATATATATACACACACACACATACCACTTTTATATTGTTGATGAGTAATTTGTTGTTATTATTATTATTATTATTATTATTGTTTTTTGTATTTGTTATTTGTGCTTTGTAATGGGTTGTTATTTGATATGCAATGAGTTTTTCTTTGTAATGTGTTGTTATGTATAATGCAAATGAATGGATAACATATTATTTATTTGCAAAGTGTTGTAACATGTAATGGTTTGTTAGTTGTAAGGTGTAACGAGTATTATTTTTTTAAGGTTAGCAACCATGTAAAAATTTGTTTGAGTTTAAAAATTCGAATTTTGGCTTGGAGAGAATAAAATTTCAGTTGATTATAATTGTTTGGTGGACTATACAATGTTATCTTTATATTTGCCTTGAGGCAATATTTTGTAGTTTATATCGAATAAAGGTGTTATATTCGTCACTAACTTTTAGTAAACTTATTTGACTTATAGGCTTGTAATGAGTTTGATTGATTTATATCTATATTATGGTGGGGACCCCTGCAGTGATATGACTTATGGAGTGACATATGAAGGGCCTGGTAAAAAATTAGATATTATTCAGTTAAAAAAAGGGCGGAAGATCAATTTAAAGAAGTTGAAAAAGAGAATTATGAAAGAGCTAAATTTGGACCGTCGGTTGCATGACATAAAAATCATATATCGTGCTCCTTATGTAATGTTCAATGACCGTATTGTCTTCGTGCCTATTGAAATAAAAGGAGACAATCATGTTAAGATTATGTTTGACAGGATAAACTCTACGCCCTAGTTAAAAGCTACCTAGTTGTATATAAGTATGGAGTCTTGTATAGAAGTTGGCGATGAAGATGTGCAACAAACAACTTTAGAGGGTGGTGGCGGGGAAGAATTCCAATCATTACATACGGATAGCTATTCGACTCTTACTCCGTGCACCACAGTTGCGGGTTATACACCACCATGCCAAGAGACACCAACTCCAATGGAGGTTTGCGGATTTAGTTATCAACAGGATTGTATTCAATCTCTAGGGAGGGAAGATGAAGACGAAGACGAAGATGATGTTGATCATGGTAGAGATGAGTATGAAGAGATGATTAGGAGAGATGACTTTCACGAGAATACTATAAACTATGAAAATGTTGACAATGTTGTGGATGATCATGATGATGATGCTATAGAGTTTCAAGATGATATAGGCAATGGTATAGGTGTGCAGCCTGCAGTCCCTACATATGAAGCTCATGGCCCGTCATTCCATGCAAACACTTGGGATAATATAGTTGATCTTTCAAATGTTGAGATACCATTTTCATCAAGTTGGGTGCGGGGAATGAATTTTAGCAAAGGGTTGATTTTCCCTAATGAAGAGGCTATGAGACAGGCATTAATAGTTTACTCTATGGACAACAACAAGAATTATATAACTAAGTGGTCCAACTAGCAAAGATTGTGTATGAAGTGCGCGAATGAGTCATGTGCATGGAAAGTCCGAGCATTCTCGCAACGGAAGCTTAACGGGTTATGGGCCGTCACAGTATACGGCGATCCTCACACTTGTCCGTCAGTTGGGGTGAACAAAGATGGCAGAATGATGGATTCCAATTTTCTTACCAAAGAACTTTATACATATGCACTTGCAGATCACACCAGCAAAATAAAGGATCTCCAAAATCTGATGAAGGAAAGGTTTAACCATGATATATCGTACTACAAGATATGGGATGCGAAACAAAAAGCTATTGCAAACATACACGGGAATTGGGAAGAGTCGTATCAAAAGTTGCAGAGGTTGTTATTGGCATATAAGGATAGCGATCCGGGTACATAAGTGTCTTTTCGGTCGATCAACGGGGACACATTGGGTACTATTATATTCAAGTATGTGTTCTGGGCTTTCGCTCCTTCTAATGCTAGATTCGCACATTGTAGGCCAGTAATTAGTATTGATGGAACTCATCTTTATGGAAAATACAAAGGAAAATTGTTGATTGCAATGGCTACAGATGCTAATAATGAGATTTTTCCGCTTGCCTTTACGGTTGTGGATGATGAGATGGGGGCCAGTTGGGGATGGTTTTTATCTTGCCTGCAGACCGCGATACGGGATGTGGTACCTGATTCTGGCATTTGCATAATATCAGACCGACATAGAGGTATAATATCATCCATTGCACAGTGGCCCAATGATTATGTTCCAGTATATCATAGATATTGCATTAGACATATGGCCAGCAACTTCAACACTCAATTTAATGACAAATTCTTAAAGTCTTTGGCCTTGAAAGCAGGATACGAGCATCAAGATCGCAAACTTGAAAAAATATTGAATTGCCTTAAGGAAGCTGAATTCAAATTCAGTCAGGATCCCAATCCCAATATAGCAAAAAAGAAGCCATACTCCTATCTAATGAAGGAGGGTTTGGAGACGTGGACACTATCACATGATGATGGACACCGTTATGGGGCAATGACTACCAATATGTCTAAGTATTTCAATGGAGTTCTAAAAGGTGCACGTGGACTACCCATATCTGCATTGGTTGACTACATTTGGTGCAAACTTGTCGCCTATTTCAATGATCGGCGCACTAAAATATTGGGTGATATTGAACATGGTCAGAAGTTCAGCAAGCATGCCAAGGAGAAATATGAAGCAAATTACGAAAAAGGGACAAGACACTATGTGAGGCCATTTAAACAGCAAGATGGTGTATTTTAGGTTTGCACAACGCATAATCCACACAGATTTGATGGGGGAGACCATAGTCATGAAGTAAGGTTGCTGGAGAACACATGTACTTGTGGCAAATGAGAAATCTATAAGATCCATTATTCACATGTGATTGCAGTTTGTATCAGGGAACATATCAATGCAATGAGGTATATTGACCCATGTTATACTGTACAACAACGACTTGCCACTTATTCACGTGAGTTTCGTGTGCCCAAGGATAAGTCATTATGGTGAGAGGTTGTCGGCCCAAAGTTGTACCCTGACCCTAAAATGTTGCGAGACAAAGGTCGACCTATGTCAACAAGAATAAGAAATGAGATGGATTAGAGGGAGAGTCAACCCAAGCCGAAATGTGGAGTGTGTCATGAAGATGGCCATAACCGTAGGAGATGTCCGAATGTGATTCGCGCATCAACAAGCAACAATGTTCCAAACTAGGTAAGCAATGCATGCAATTTTGTGATTCTCCAACCTAGTTCAATTGTGTATGGTAAGTTCAATTCTGTTATTTGAAATAATTGTTTTTTCTTACTTTTACCTGTTGGTTTTAACCCTTTGATTCTATTCCTTTTTTTTCCTAGGAGATGCTCAAAAATCATTTTTTCCACTTGAGGTGTCTTGTGATTAACCCTTTAACATGTGCTTTTATTTATTACTTTTTCTAAGATTGTGATATATAGTATATAATAATGTAGGACTATGCCACATCAAGGGATGATACGAACTTTTTAAGTATTTTGGACGGTTATTGCTAAAGCATATTGGACCAACTTTTGGATGGTGTGATGCGCAGTTGTTAGGACAACTTGGACAATTGTTTGCACAACTTGTGGCAGCTTTTTGGATAGTTTTTGTATTGGGAAGCTACTTAAACGTGTTGGTTTCTATGTGATATGTTTACTAGGATTATAAAAATATGTTTAAAGTCTTATTTTCTAAGTAATTGCTTGGAAGTCTCGTTTGTGCGTGTTTTTTTTTTTTTTAATTCTTGTTATGCTCTCTCAGTAACACTAAATGCAACATCTAAAAGCTTTATCATATGAAAAGGGGAAGCTCTTTGGTTACCAATGCTATATTAATCTCTCCATGTTAAAGTCAGAAATATAAACTCACTATAATAGACTTCCTTAATGGTAGCAAAATATACAAGATAGGGTGTAGACCAGGCCAGAAAATCTTATGCAAGGCTCACATTTGCTGTAGGGGGAAAAAAAATTCTGCTGCATTTAAAATTATTCTGCATTAAAAATTTCTAATATTTCAGCATTTCAGCATACAGCTAGGATAAATCAGCATTTCAGCATGAATTGGCCATACAAAAAGCTACCAACAAATCAGAATAAAACTAATAATTCAGTGGTAAATCTGGTTTGCCTCATTCTTGCACTTTACCTCTTTCTATACCTGAGAGCTAAACCCCCACTCCTGTGTTTATATGTATTAAAAACAAACCACTAACAACAGTTTTGTCATGATCATAACAAACATGATTTTTATGACAGCGAAAACAACTTGAAAGAGTAAATCCCCAAAGGTCAACTTGAAATATAAGACAAAAATTCTGCTGCATTAAAAATTTTGCTGCATTGAAAAAATTCTGGTGCATTAAAAAAATTTTGGTGCATCAAAATATGCTACATTAAAAAAATTATGCGAAATCAAAATTTGCTGCATTAAAAAAATTCTGTTGCATTGAAAAAATTCTGCTGCATTAAATAAAACTCAGTAATACAAATAAAATTTGTTGCATTAAATAAAACTCAATAATACAAATAAAATCTACTACATTGAAAAAATGCTGCTGCATCAAATAAAGGTTTACAACCAAGAAAAGAGCCAGACTTCAATGAAGATACACGGATATCCAAAAGAAAAGAGCCAGACTTCAATGAAGATACTAACAACATCCCATTGACATCCCATTGGCTTGTCCCACCTATTCCATCGCCAATCACCTTAAAATTAAACTACTCTAATCCAAGATGCACCATAAGTTAAGCGTAATGGCTAATAGAGCATTCCAACACCATATTTTTCCCACCTTTGGATTGCCAGTAACTACTATATCCTCCAATACAAAATCTAAGAAAATTTGCTAAACAAATCAAATAACTCCTATAATGCCCAAATGCATATTCTTGCTGCCCACCCCATCTATCTTGCTGCCAGTAATTTTCATTTCAGCTACCCCACAAAATTGTCCATTAGCATTAACCTATAAAAAGTTTAACCAAAAGAGTATAAGATGACTGTCACATAAACTTACTGTTCACACAAACTTAACAGACCAGTACCCCAAAGTCTAATGCACAAGTTGAATGAAAAAAATTAATCAGGTAAAGCCAGAATTTCCAAGAGTATCTTCTTATACTTTGCAGTTGTTGTTCCTATGATATGTTCTCTTTATGCCATTTCATTTATCCATATTTAACCATCAAGAAAAATAAAATAGTAGTAATATGTTCCACTTTGTGTTCTCTTAACAGCTTTGAAACAACAATAATTAAAGTAATAACCCTTCAAAGTAGAACAATGAAGCAAAATTGCAAAATGTTCAAACCCAAAAAATATAAATTTTCATTAAAGAAAAAGTAAATTAGTTCATACTTACAATAAGAATCTCAGGACTGCAGCAGCCCTTATAGGATTTATATTAGGCTACACCCTCCCCACGTTTACTTCTTTTTTGGTTGCGTCTAGTGTACTGTTTGGCCGAAACATGCTCTGCTACTTGCTCATAATGTTATATTTTTAAGCTTTTACAAACAAACAAATTCTTGCACAAAGAAACCCAAAAAATATATGAAATTAAAATCAAAGTAAAGAACTTGGAATACCAGGTGGGAACCTGTGCCACATCTCCTTGGTTGGATGGCGCGGGTCGATTTTTGTTTGTGTGCAGCATGAGCGTTTGCATCCTGTGGATGCGTGGCTTGTGGAACATGTATCAAGGTAGAGGAGGTAGGAGGTGATTATGTATGACTTGGGCTGGTAGACATGAGCTCAATGTGGGGTGTTTGAAGGCTAGGGGTGGGTATAATTGTCTGGGATGAGCTATAGGACGGGGCCATGGGTGAGTTGTGGTCAACGGTGGTGGTGGGTGGGGAGAACTCGAATTCAGCATGGGTAAACCGTGAGGGAGATCTGGTGTCAATGGGAGGGATGGGTGGCATGGGAGGCTCGGTTGTGCCCTGTGGGGTGGACATGGGTGGAACAGGGGTCTCAATGGCCAGAGGAGGGGTGGAGGTAGGTTGATGACATGTCACTGGAGCAACAAAGCTTGTACTGGGCCCTACATCTGGTATTTTAGTCTGGTTTGCTGCTTCATCATTGGCTAGCACATTGATACGATTAACCTCATCCACATCCTCAAGGGCCTTCTTAATGAACTTGTATTCGTAAGATTCTTTACTGAACCAGTTGAGGACAGCTAGTTGGGTTGCAAGCTATCATTAAATCACTGGCATTATTACGTATGACACATACATAACGTCAAACACACCATGCAAAACAAAATAAGTTTATGCATATTACCAAAATTTCCATCTTAGCGCTAGCGCGGTCGATATACAGTCGAGTGATCCTACAATACCACACCATATATGGATGATGATGTGACATCACCTCCTCTATCCTAAGTGCATGACAAACGTACTCGTCACGATCATTCCACCTCTGAATATGGATTGCATGTTCCACTGACCAATTTTTATCTACCTTGCCCCTCGCATCTATTTTGTACAAATCACGATTAGTATTAGCATCTCTAGGTTGTTCCTGCTTTAGCCCAAACTGTCGTAGGACACGATCGGGTAGGTGGAACTCTACAAGCCAAAAACATATAAGTGGAACGGTCGACCTCCACACGTTACTTCCCTCGGTGCGAAAACTAGGAGGAAGGTGGCTCAAGTCATTTCCATATGGCTCCCACTTAACCTACAAAAGCCACCAAGTAAAGCAACCACATTCAGAAATTTTCCCAGGAGATGAGTTGCATAACAAGTAGCATAATAGTGGGCAATGAAAAACTTTTTGAAGGACATGGGATGTTATGGACGTATAAATACAACTATTATACATGGTCTGGCCGTGTTGTGGCAATTTGATTGTGATATGCGGAAAGCACATGTGTGGGAGTATTCTTTCTACATATCGCCCCTGCCCACCTACAAGCAGGTAACATCGTATGGTCATTAGTCGTTTACGTATAAAAATGTGGCATAATACATGATAGCATACTAATTATGCAATATATACTTACTTCGTAGCAAGAGGAATTGGTGGTTGTGGTGGACCATAAACACCCTCAGGTTGGGGCACCATCTGTGGGGACATATGTGGGAACCTGACATATATCCACAATTGGACCAAAATCAATGGTCCGCTAATCTGCTTTGCCTACTTGTTGATTGCATTGCACAGCTGTCTATACAACCATGATAAGGCTACACTACCCTAACTATACTTGCGTGGATTACGAAGGTTCCGCATGAACTCTAACCATATGAGATGAACCCTATCTTTGGACTTGTCAAGAAATATCATATCTCCTAGTAGGACTAGTATATAGCAGCGAGTATACTGATGAACTTGAATTTGATTGGCATTCGAAGGCAGTGGTTGTCTGATTCTTTCGACAAGTGCGAGTACCAGAATCCTTTGACCTTTTAGCACATTTTGAGGGCCATTTGGAATTTGAATTCCAATCATTTCAGCACACACAGTTGTCCAAGTTCTTTTACTGGGCCCAACCATTGCCTCACCCTCGATGGGCAACCCCATGATAACTTCCACATCTTGCAATGTGATCATCATCTCACCGTGTGGTAGGTGGAATGTATGGGTCTCTAGGCGTCATTGCTCTACAAATGCAGTGATCAATGCATGGTCAAGCTGTATGGATAGGACCAAGTACAGGCCCTCTAGACCAAGCAACCTCACAATGGTAAGGACACGATCATCTACCATAGGAACTTGAAGTCTCAACTCTTTATGGCGAGTTTGACAATCCAATGTGCCAGGAGAATCCTGCAAATATTATAACAATAGATAAAAATCTTATGAAAATATTTAGTATTAATGGATAATTAGAGTTGTGACATGAATGCATAGTACAAGAAAACTCATGCAATTACCTGTCCCCCAGGGTTCCACAATAACTCAGATCGATGTTTAACTTGTTCTGTTAATACACTATGATCAAGGGGTCCAAGATCTATCGTCATGCTGCAAAAAGTTTTTGTGTTATATCAACTATAAATAATAGGTTTGTGTAATGTGCAATATTGGTTAGTGACATTGAATAGAGAGACTTACCCTATGGGTCCGTTTGGATACAACTTATTGTTGCTTATTGTTGCTGAAAACACTATAGCAAAATAATTTTTAAATATATGAATAGTACCGTGGGACCCATTTTTAATATTTTTTAATGCGTGAACAGTGTTGCTATAGTGCGTGAACAGTAATAATTGTCTCCTGCACAGTGATTTTACTGTTCATGCACTGAAAAAAAAAAAAAAAAAAAAAAGGGTTCCGAAACGTGAATTCTGAAAACGCAACACAACTTTCAGTGTTATCCAAACCGGCACTATATATGGTTTAATATTGTGACATTGAATAGAGAGAAACTTACACCATATCTAGGTTTTGTTTTTGGGGTTTTATTTATGTGTGGCATTATGATTTCCTTTTCTTTTCTTTTTCTCTGGATTGTTGTTGTCCCTATTTTGTTATGTTTTTATTTTTTTATTCAGCGTTTCTTTGTGATATATATAACATTTTTTTTTGGGAGCTAAAAACGATAGAACCTTTGATTGATACTATGGAATAATACAAGTAAACACTGAGTTAAGAGCAAACTCAGCTAGGGGGAACACCGGCCCAACTGAAGCAGCTGTGTCTGAGTTAATACAAGTAATACCTGTTTATCAGCATTTATATTAATTGCATCAGAAGCAATTGTGCTTGTATTGATTTTTTTGCCTACTGGAGATCAAATTACAAGTAGCTTTGTTGACACAAAGAGCCCTATGGCTCTTAACTAAATTCCAAAATTTCTTAAAAACTGTAACTGTGATGTAGCCATTGCTGCTGTGATCATTATCGCAATTAGCAAAAGCAAGGGGCGGTGCCATGGTGGTTGGTTGAAGCTTGAAAGGTTTTATATGCATCTCCCATGTGCTGAAGCTCTTGCAGCAAAAGAAACAGTTAATGACAGCCGATATTCATTGTACTTGCGTACAATGATCTCGACCCTTGGTGAAGTTGTTAGCACTTAGAATCATGTACTCACTTTCTTATTATTAGAGGTAGTCATAGCTCATATCAGATATAAACAATTAATTACTAGAATAGGGATCTAAGCAGCAATAAGCGGGTTTCCTCATGTGAAATGTATTTGTTTAGTCTTTTGCTTTATTCTAGATAAAGTAGTTTTTGCTTAATCAATGCAACGTAAGAATCAGTTGATACCACCGAAGGAAGTAGCATATATAAGTATATACTTCCCACTCCAACAAAGTCATTGTATAGTTCAAAAATAATTTTCCAATGATCTTTGGACCAAATGGCATATCCTACATAAATAAAATTGGAGGATAAGACCATAAGTTCAACCTATATGGCTAGATGGCCCATATTTACCCATAAAAAAATCCAAATGGTAATTTAAAAAAAAAAATAGTGTCTGGTACAAACAAACAGAAGCCAAATAACGTTAAATGGCCTTGTAAATATTAAAGAATTTAACCAAGATAATTCTGATTTTTTATGGATAGCAAAGGAAATGTACACAACCAGATATTAGAAATGGATAATAGAAGAATATGGAATGGATTCAAATATATGTTGTTCTGCAATCCACAATCAACCAGCTACTGCAACCTAAGCCTTTTTTAACTCTTAAATATAAATTAGATTTATGAGAGCTAGAAACCAATTATTCTATCTTTTCACTATAACAAAGATTCAAAATGCTTGACATTATAATTAATTCCTATCGACTGCTTAAAAATTAGACTGCCAGAGAAGTGAATAGATAGTTTTAACATATATGCAATTCTAGCATTAAGAAAATAAAATAAACAAAATGGTCATTATAAAGTCATTGTCATCCAAAATTGGCCATGACTTTAATTAAGGGCCAGTGCTTCACACTCTTCTTCTTTAGATACATAATATAAAGATATATACAATAGATTTTCTGATGCTTACAAGCATACAATTCACTCATCCTCTGCACCGTTTTTCAAATCAAAACCCACTTATCTATCAAAAAATGCCTGACAAACTCTAATGGAGTAAAAAAGATAACCTGCTCCCCGTTATCTCTCTCTCTCACACTCACTCTTGCGCACGCATGCATACATGCACAATGAACTCAGTTCGATGTAGCAAGAGCAGCAACAAGATGTTATGGACGATAGTAATAGCACAGTAAACAAAAACACAAAAACAAATAAAAACTAAACCCAAATCAAATGAAACCCAAATCTCCAAATCACTAAACCTAAAAAGCAAATCAAAACCCATTTCAGCCAATAAATAAAGAGAAAGAAATTGCATGAGAGAGAGAGAGAGAGAGAGAGAGAACGAACCTGCTGGTTGAGTCGGATTCCTCGCCATAGAGGAAGATGATGGACGGACAAAACGGCGTAGGAAGAGAGACACCAGAGAGAGAGAGAAGAACAACGTTAGGTTGAGAGAGACACTGAAGAGAGAGAGAGAGAAGATTGAAGGCCTCAATGTTGATTTTAGCATACTTGGATTGCCTTTTTTACCCCCATGTAGTTTTTTTTAAACCCTGTTTGAAGTCGAGTTCCGCATACTTGACTTTCAGAGAAAGTCAAGTTTGTTGCACTCGACTTTTAGGTGTTCTACTTGGCCTTTTTCCTCTTTTATTAATCCACGTCAGAACTGATTTTTAGTAGGAAGTCAAGTTTGCTAAAATTGACTTCCAAAAAGAGTCCAACTAACTAATTAAGTTTGGACGCATGTCATTCACCTAATTTTTTTCCGGAAATGTACTGTTTGGCAAACTTTGCCCTGAAATCTTATTGCTATTGTTAGGGGCTTATCTTAAAGTGGAGATCAAGGAACAAGATCTTATTGCTATTCTTACGATAAGAAAGAGAGGATTTTTTTGGAAAATAATTATAAAACCCAAACAATATTATTAGTTAGGCAACGTTTCAAACATATTACATTTCTAACAATTCGACTTCAGAGGAATCGATTTTACTGTTCATATCTATTTTTTGGCAGTAAAATAGATGAAGAAATCGAGTCAATTGTAGTCATTTTTTATACATAAAAATTGACTTCAGTGGAGTCGAGTTCAATACAAACAAAACGACTCCAGTGGAGTCGTTTTCTTTGTATTGAAGACGACTCCACTGAAGTCGATTTGCCGCTACATCACCAACTCCACACAGTTCAAGAACGCAGGCGCCGACGAACGTGTGCTTCTCCTCCACTGATCCGATCCGAGCGTGTGCTCGTTCGTCGGGGTTTGGTGAATCAGCGCCTGGGTTCCTTCGGTGTTGCCTGGGTTCGTCGGTCAGAATCGGTGTTGCTGGGTTCGTTCTTCGTTCTTCGGTGGTAATGGGTTCATCGGCGAGAAACCCAGGCGTCGGTGTTGCCTGGGTTCGTCGGTCAGAATCGGTGTTGCTGGGTTCGTTCTTCGTTCTTCGGTGGTATTGGGTTCGTCGGCGAGAAACCCAGGCGTCGGTGTTGCCTGGGTTCGTCGGTCAGAATCAGTGTTGCTGGTCTTCGTTCGTTCTTCGACTTCGGTGGTAAGGACGGTTAGAAACCCAGGTTTTTACAGAACGAAGAACGTGTTGGTGTTGTTGGTTTTTGGCAAATCGACTTCAGTGAAGTCGTCTTCAATACAAAGAAAACGACTCCACTGGAGTCGTTTTCTTTGTATTGAAGTCGACTCCATTGAAGTCGATTTTTATGTATAAAAAATGACTACAATTGACTCGATTTCTTCATCTATTTTACTGCCAAAAAATAGATATGAACAGTAAAATCGACTCCTCTGAAGTCGAATTGTTAGAAATGTAATATGTTTGAAACGTTGCCTAACTAATAATATTGTTTGGGTTTTATAATTATTTTCCAAAAAAACCCAGAAAGAGAGAACAAAGTTATCAAATGATCATTAATAGTATTCAATCATATGTGATAAAATTACATGCAACTAATCAAATCTAGTCACATAAAGCAAAATATGTTAAAGCCAGTCACGTAAGATTGGTTGGATTAAAGTTTATCCAAACTTATTCGAAAATCCAAAAATTATAGAACATATATCTTGATTTTGACCAACCCATCTATTGAAAATCACTCGCAATCCCTATGTCAAACAATTGGATCGGACGATGTGATCACTCGTAGATATATTTAATCAAACTTATGTTTTAACCTGCCAGGCCAACAATCAAACCAGTAACCAATCAATTTTTTACAAGTCAAATGTTGAGTTGACTCATTTTCACAAAGTTTAAATTTCCTACACCCATCCAACAAGTTAAAATTTTCCCTTTTCATACCCATTTTTTACTTCGAATTCCAAGAGGTGGACAGATTCGAATCCAATTTTGCAAGGTCGCAAGGTCTAAGGCGCTAGGGTCCTAGTCTTTGAGAGTCACCAAGTCATATTTGTGGTTCATTTCTTCTTTACTCATAATATTGTAAAGCACAATTTTTTTCCCCTTAGATGACTAGAAAGTCATACATCCAACCCAAGTTCCAAGTCAGTATAATGCCAAAAGAAAACTTACCGACAATTGTTAACAACCATAATATAAAATGTAAAAAAAAAACTTATATATGATGCCCTTAATTTTCTTTGGTGTGAATGTGATTGTTACGAAGGAGAGAGGAAATTAGAAAAAGGAGCCACCCCGACCCCCTCACTATAAAATAAAAGGATTTCAATATGCCCATAGATGTGAATTCTATGATTCAAACTACCATCAAATCTTCCATATTGAAATCCTATGAATTAAGAACCTCCACAGGGAAGGGCGTCTAGCCAGAGAGTTAATTTAAACTCTTTTAACCGCTAGCATTTAGTCAGTCCATGATGCATCCAACATCTTAGCCATAAAACCGTACTGATCAGCAGCTTCATCAATCTGTAAGTAGAAGAGCAAATGACTTTGATAATTAACCACCCGGCAATAACGTAAGAACCACTTTAGGGGAACAAATATAGTAAAAAGATTACCAATTTCTGTGTAGGACGTCCAGCTCCATGTCCTGCCTTACACTCAATGCGACCAATAATAGGATTGGTCTGGGGGCTCTTCTCTAAGCTTGTGCATAGAACATACTGCATGGTCTGACAATACATAGAAAAAAACTGTCAAACAAGGAAAAAGAACATAAAATAACACCCGTGTAGTGCACATATGCAATGACTAATAACATAGTGACAAATTCCGTAGTTTGAGGAGAGGATAGGCAAAATGACAGCGACATTCAAGTATTGCCCTTTCATATGCATGCAGTTGCACTTATGACCAACAATATAACACTGTTGAAGGAAAACTAAAAAGTAATTACATAGCCAGCAAACAAATAAATAACAAAATGCAATACATCTTATACACCAACTAATACTAGAACAATAATAATATGTAATGTGATAACGTAGAAGCATTCTAACAGTAATTAGAACTTAAAAAAATAAAAAAGGAAGGGGGGGCAGGGGGGGAGCTAATGATGAAGAGACTAACCGCCAATAACTTCAATGAATGCAAAGGCACAACCCTATCATCGTGATCAGCGGTCAATAACATTATGGGTGGGTATTGGGTTGGTTGATCCGGGTGCTGTTCCCAAGGTCTCTTGACATTATGCAGTGGAGAATACCTAAAGAAAGAAAATAAAGATCAACAGTGAGCTAACATATGAAAATTATGAATTAAATATGGGAAGCATTACCATGAAGTAAAGTAAGAGCTTCACATCAAATTTAACATAGGCAAAACTTTACTCACTTGATTATCCAATGGAATTCTTCCTCCTTCTCTGAACAACCAAAATCAGAAGTCCACGCATGGCCTAGAAAGCAACTCTAGATCAATACATGATTAAAAAATGCTACCTAGTGGATACAAAGGATTTAGCCTAACCTATAGTAAACTTGTGGAATCGTAGCATGTCCATAACACCAACATGAGCCAGCGCACAACCAAAAAGATCAGGTCTCTGCCAAAGAACAGAAAGTTAAGTTAATCTATGCACTCAAAATAACTATGACAAGAAATAGAACCAAGAATACAATCAAGCAAATGCACCATCTAAGACATAAATACCTGATTCACACAAGCCCCAACAAGAAGCCCACCATTGCTTCCACCTTCAATACACAACTTTCTGGGCTGGGTATAACGAGCAGATATAAGGTATTCGCCAACAGAAATGAAGTCATCAAAGCAATTCTGCTTCTTTGCAAGTGAGCCTGCTTTATGCCATTCCTCTCCATACTCTCCACCGCCACGGATGTTTGCTATGCAAAAAACAGCACCTAAATGCCTTGTGAGTACAAGGCGACCAACGCTGAATGATGGAGTAAGACTAATGTTAAATCCACCATATCCATATAACAAACAAGGGTGTGATCCATCCAAAAGAATATTCTTTCTGGCCACAATGAACACTGGTATCTTGGTTCCATCCTTACTAGGCACAAAAACCTGGAAATGAAAAAGCCAATCAAGTAAGACAAACACACATTTGAGGGCTCACGCACCCCAGAGGCATAGAGAGACACAATGAAAAGTTGCCCCTAATCATCCAAATGAATGCAGCTAGGCAAGAAGGAAGAAGCGACAAATTACAGTGACTAGAGTGTCAACAAGGTAAAAAGTATTACCTGATCAACATTGAACTCAGAGCGATCAAACCCAGGAACAACAGTTTCACGAAATACCTTCATACTGGGCACCTCAGTTTCTAAATTGCACTGATAAATGATACCAGGGGAAAGAAAGCTAGTAAAATCAAAAAAGACCACATTATCTTTACGCCTTGCAGAAATCCCACTAACTGACCCAACGTCAATGGGTAATTGATGCAGCAAGGAACCTGATTTCAAGTCCCTTACCTGAAGAACATACTTAACATCACTCAGGTAACTCACAATCATTTGGTTACCATTAACAGCACAAGCTGATTCAAGTACATCCTTTTCGGGCTCTTGGATAACATCAGTCCAAACGGTTGGGTCCTTCAGATCCACTCGAACTATTTTATAATTTGGAGCATCTTTATTTGTCAGGAAAGTAAACAAGGTGTCATCATTTGCAATTTCATGGTATTGTGCATCAAAGTCATCAACAAGCTTAACAAATGGGAGTAAGTCATTTTTCCCCTTCAAACCTACAAGCCCATTAGGAAGGGAAGGCAAGTCGCAGTAATAAAATTTGTTCACAGGGTCACAACCCTCATCGATGTACAGAAGAACATACTGCAAAATAACAGAGCAGAGAAGTCAGTTCAGGCAGGAAAAAAGCATTTGCATTTCTTATCTAAACCAAATTAATTAGGTCATGCATGCAAATAATGATGGTGCTTCATAAAACTCAAGAGGGATTTTAAAGCCTTTTTTTTTTAATCTCCTTTCAGTTCAATTATAGGTCATCTCACTAAACCTCTATAGAAGATCTTATTTTATCACTTCAACATCTCTCTATAATGTAAACAAAGACAGTTTGATGCAAGATATTGGGTTGCCATAATTTACCTTTCACTGTACAAATTTGCACTAAATCTAACACAAATTAAGACAATAAATCCTCTAACATTAGTTAAAAACTTAGTTGTCGTGCAAGTCTGAAATTAAATCCTTCTTCCCATGTATAAAAACCCATTAATCTAAACTGGAATTTTTCTGAAGCCGGTGAGTGGAATTCAGGGATTTCTGGGGAAAAGCGCAAAGGCAAGCTCCATTTCTAAGGCTAAATTAAAAATCCTACAGAAATAGAACAACTCCAACTCTTACTTTTGCCACAGGGAGACAGAAACTTATAAAAATAAATAATAAATTGAAGAGCGTAGGTTCGACTGGAGTGCTAATAATGATATCAATACAATAAAGCAGGCCCTACCCTGACATAACCGAGAAAAGCCGAGAACTGAGATAAGTTACCTTCCCATCATCTGTAACACTGGCTCCAAACGAGTATTTAGGGTTTTCAGGATCTCTCCAACATAAAATATCTTCCGACTGATCCGTTCCCAAGAAATGATAGTATAGCTCATGATTAAGGTTAGAATTGGTCTCCGTTCCAGCATCTACATTTTCTCCCTCTCTACATCATAACACTACTACCTTTATAGATTGAATATAAACAATCTATGAAATCTTTAAAATGATGTAATAAATCCAATTTCTCCTGCCCAAACATACACAATGGTTTTTAGCAGCTCCAACATCCAATTTAACTTCGCATAAAATTATGTCCAGATTTTTGGCAAACTTTTTCTTTCTAAAAATTGGTAAATGCAAATTTTAAAACCCACAATCATCAAAGGGGCACCCTGTCAGGATTCCAATTTTGACATTTCGCGTAAAATGTAAGAGCATGATGATGACTTACTTGGGAGCAGGATATCGGCTGTAGAAAAACCCTTTGCTATCATGAGTCCAAACAATGGAAGAAAACTTAACCTGAAATTACAGTATATAAAATCCCTTCTATTAGCCTTGTCTCAGATTTTATCAAAAAGTAAATTGTCTTACCAATTTGGATGAATAAAACATGTACTAAGATTAAGATACCCACCCATGATAAAGTATCAGCTTCAACTTTCTTATCCTCAACACGCATTACTTTGATTGTCACCCAATCGCTACCGCTAGCACTAAGCGCATAACCCAAGTATTTAGCATCTTCACTAACCGAATACGTATTCAAAGCTATAGTTCCATCTTCACTAAGCGCATTTGGGTCCAGCAAAACCTCAGGTTCTCCATCCAAACTATCCTGAATTGTTATTATTTCAAAAACAGAAATATATTTGAGAATATAGTATAGTATGGTATAATATTTATAGCTCTACTAGATCCAATTCTGGCTTCACGAACCTGTACATAGAGGACGCTTTGGGCTTGGAGGCCAGTGTTGTGGAAGTAAAAGTACTTGTCTCCTCGCCTAAAAGGCGCATCGTAACGTGGATGATCAAAGAGCTTCGTAATCTTCTCGCGAAGCTTCCCTCTCGTCTCGCATTTATCAAGCACCGTTTCTGTCAATTTCACTTGCTTTTGCACAAACTCTTTCACTTCCTCTGCATCAGGATCTTCAAGCCTAAACATTAAATAAAAAAAATCAACATTTCCAATCAAAATTCCTTGATTATTCCCAAATTCAACGATTCTATTAGCAAATACGAACAATCAAAACGCATTTCTCGTCCTAAAATATTTTCCCTGAAAATTATTTTCTTTGAATGAATTGAATATTACCATCGATAAGGGTCGGAGATTTTAACGCCGTGGTAGTCATCAACGACGGACTCGTCTCTACGAGCTACTGGATACTGTAACGTTTCGTCTAGGGCACAGAGCGATTCCATTAAAGAATGGATTGAGGAAAATGAGGAAGAAGAAGATGAAGAAGAAAAAAAACGAGAAGATTTGAATTTGAAGTAATGTTGGTAGTTTGGGTTTGGGTTTTGTTTGCGTGGAAGGGCCAAAATTAGGAATTATTCCTGTTGTAAAACAATATAATTAGTAGCCAGTGTTGCAAAATCATATTTTTTACTAATATCTTGATTTTAAAAGATTCGATATTTTAAAAGATTCGATTTGGGATTTATAAATTAAGTCTTAGGATCCGTTTGGTTCCCGTAAAATATTTTCCAAAAAATACCTATTTTCTGAAACTGTTATTTTTCGAAAAAGGAAAATATTTTCAAGTGTTTGGTTATATTATAAAAATTATTGTGGAAAATATTTTCATGTGTTTGGTTCTATTAGGAAAATGCTATTTTCCTACAATTTTTTCACATTTTCTCAGCATCCAAACAAATTTTATTACAAAAAATTTCAACATCACAGCCAATTTAACAACAAATTCCGGGCAGCAAATTCCGGCAACAACAACAACAACAACAACATAACAACAACATAACAACAACAACAACAACAACAACATAACAACAACATAACAACAACAACAACAACAACACAACGCAAATTTCGGCAACAACAACGCAAACCGAGTCGTCGACGAGATCGAGGAAGAGAGAGCGATGGGTCGCCGGCTCTAGTTCTAGGTTTGGGTCGAGCGATTGGTCGTCTGGGTCGGGGTCGACGAGATCGAGGAAGAGAGAGTGATGGGTCGCCGGCTCTGGTTCTGGGTTTGGGTCGAGCGATGGGTCGTCTGGGTCTGGGTCGAACGCTTTGGGCTTTGAGTTCGTGGGTTGCCGGCTCTGGTTCGAAGATCGGTGGGTCGTGGGTCGACGGCTCGTGGCGGTGGGTCGCCGGCTCTGGCTCTGGGTTCGTGGGTCGCTCCGTTTCTTCCTTCCTCTCTCTCCGTTTCTCTCTCTCTCTCTCTCTCTCTCTCTCTCTCTCAATTTTTTCCGGAAATACTTTGAAGTGAAAATAGGTATTGAAAATGATTTCTGTTGGGTAAGGGAAAATTGGAAGTGATTTTCCGGAAAATTCTATTTTCCGGAACAGCCAAACACGCGAAAATGTGGAAAACCATTTCCGAAAATGATTTACTCCCAATTCAAACGCAGCCTTAAAGACTTGATTTCAGTGTTTTAATCACGTCTGATTTGATGTTTTTTCTAGGTGAATGCCACATGGCATTTCCCTAAAAATCGAGTATCTTGAATTTAACTTTGAAATTGAGTGGCAATTTTGAGTATGATACTCCTCCATCTTCATCCACTGTGTTCCCGAGTCTCAAGATTCTGCATCTTGAATTTAACTTCAATAGCTGCGACTATCTTTTTACTCTACCCACTTCATGTCCGGTGCTACAAGATTTGTCTGTTAAAGTAAATTGTTGGTACGCGGATTGGCATTGTAAATTCATTTCGCCTACACTGAAAAGATTACATTTATATATGAAATTTGATGAGTTGCCTCACAAACTTGAAATAAAGGCCCCAGCTTTGGAGTACCTTAATTTTGGGGGTCATTTGGATAGCATATTGTTGGAAGATCTGTCTAACTTGGTCGAAGCGGTCATTGATATTGATGTTGATTTAACTAAAATTGATTATTATGAACACTATGGAAGTAGGGTATGGGACTTCATTGGAGAACTCGGTGACATTAAATCCCTCCATTTGTCAGCAAATACCACTGAGGTAAAACAAGCGCAAGTTTTTTCATGGTTAATTATTAAATGGTTGAGAGCTTCAATCTTGGACAAGCAGTAATATTGTTGTTTGTGACTTGTGATTGTTATGTTGTGGTGCAGTTCCTCTGCAATGCTTCTGAATTTGATCCACCCATGTTTCATAATTTGTCTTTCTTAAAGGTTAAGGGTCCTTGTATGTTGCATGTGCTACCACACTTGCTTCAAGTGACTCCTAATCTTGCAGTACTTGTTGTTGAAAAGGTATGTAAGTTAAAATGATGATATTAATGTCTTTTTATCTTTTATTTTTTTCATTCCTGAATTGATTCAAGTAACTACTTTCTTTTGTTGTTAGGAAGAAAGGAACTTTTTTAGTCGTGAAAAGGAAGAGAGTTTCACTTGTGACATGATAATCTATGAGGAGCCACTGCAACAAATTGTTCGCTAATGTCTGTCATCATGCCTTACAACTCTTCATTATAAAGGATTTGAAGGGTTAAAGAATGAGCTGAAACTTGTTAAGCATTTCCTAAAGAGGGCAAAGGTCTTAAAGACAATGAAAATCTCTTCTTATAATCTAAATGAAGCTTTGTGTTCTCAAGGAATTATTGTTGTTTCCCAGGCATTCTAGGTCTTGTCAAATTGTATTTAGCTAAACGATATAAAGCTGCTTAATATTTGGCTTAGGCAATGTCTTGAATTCATGAAGTCGATTGATATAAAATCGGTTCTTATGTTGGTGACAACCATTGAGTAAACTAGTACTTCCTTTAATTCTATAACTGAACTATTATCTAGCTTTTGCTTTCAATTTGAAACTGGTTGTGACCTTTGTCTGTGATTGAACTTTGAACAACTATGATTTAGATCCTAAACCGTATTTAAATGATATATTGGAGTACAATCATAAACCTCGATAATCTGTATGAAAAGATACACATTGGGGCCCGTTTGGTTGAAGATTTCTAGTATCGTTGTTCAGTTTTCAGTGTTGTAAAAATACGTATTTGAGTGTTATAGAAATATGTGTCAAAAGTGTTATTGTTGTTTAAGTACTGAAAACTGTTGTTTAAATACTTGTACCAAAATATTATGTATTGGCCAAAATATGTAGCTAGATCTCAATATTCAATGATACAATCAAGCATTAGGGGAATTGGTTGTCCGGATCTATATATGTGAACACATTATTGAAAGATTAATGTTTGTTGCACACATCCATACACAAAGCCTTGAAAAATTATGTGTTCAAAACATGATTTCAGTTATAATTTTGAAAATGTGAAATCATGTCTTGAAAACATGATTTCATAATTTAACTGAAAATTGTGTTTTGAACACATAATTTCAACTGCCGTGGCACATGCACAATGGTGTGTAATTAAAAACGCTTTTATTGAAAGCACTATGTTCATCTTTGTTTGTTCAACTCCAACTTTTCTCTTCCTGTTCGATACGAGTGTGCTGGGAGCAATTGTGTTCACATAGCTTCTAAATCAAATATGGTTGATTGTTCAATATGAACCAGATTTTGTTGTACATATGAGGATTTTTCATAGGATTTATAAAATGATTTTTATCGAAGTTCACCATGTTTTAAGCATTTGGATGCATTCAATACCTTGGCCTTGTGTTTGCTGTCATGGGATATTAACGAGGACGGTCCCTTTGCGGCCTTCCAGTTCGGTTTCTCATTGTTCTTCCTTGACTTCGATTTGATCCCCCACAAATCTGATGTGAGGTTTGACGTAATTTTTTTGAATCACTTTGACGTAAATTCTTGAGTTGAAAGTCTAAATGCTGAATTTTCTATATGTCCCATGCTAAAAAAAGTTCAAATAGGAAAGGAAAAAAAAAAAAAAAAAAATGCAAGTACTACTAGGCAGGCACATGGATGAGAAAACAACTTATGCGGACATGGTACATTCCTTTTTTGATAGAGAGGACATGGTTGTTTCGGAGAGAGGGAGGTTATAAATGTTGCCTCCTTAACACTCTACTTGTGGCAAATAGCCCAACACAAGTATTAACATTTTATGATAAGTATATTAACATTTTAACATAACATATAACATATTTGGTTGGAAGTAAAATTTGTCTTGAGAAAATTAAAAAAGTTCATAAAAACTACTTTAATTAACTAAAATTATGTTAGTTTAGTCCAATACCAATTGTTAGCACTAAACATTTACTCACGGTAATAAGAGTTATAGTTGATAATAAGAATGACAACCTAGCGCTAACGAGTTGACTGAGACCTTAGCTTAACTTGATCTCTGACTTTAGCAGGATGTTAAACTTGACCTTTTACTATTAAGTGGAGGATGGAAAACTGGTTGAAGGAAAACCTCTGGCAAATCAAATTCCAAATATTAGGGGTTAATTTTATTTTTTATTTTTTTTATAAGTTTTATATGTTTTGGAAAAGGAAAAAAAAAGGGGGGGGGGGGGGGGGGGGGGGGGAGACTTTTAACGGTAAAGAACAAGGCAAACGAATCCAACGACCAAGATGACGAGGACTTGCACCTAATGTTAAAAGCGACTCGTGTCCCATATAAATACCCAACACTCTACCCATACTCACTCCTCTTTGAACTAAAAAAAAAAAACTCAAAAGTCGAAATTCCCCGAGAGAGACAGTGCCGCCATTGCCCTCCGAGAGAGCCGTTGTAAAATGGCGAACGCGAACACGAACACGAACAATACCGAAGCTGCGCACGTTAGCATCGATTCTGAGGCGGCGCATGTTATCTCCGCCGTCGAGGAATGCCACGACGACGACGACGATGTGGGGGCTCTACACGACGTCGTTCAAGGATTGCCTTCTCACGCCGTGAAGGACTTGTTGTCCGTCGGGGTTCGTGTTCTTTCGTCTAATCTAGGGTTTCTATATTATGCACAAACTTTATCGAAATTTAGTTGTAGTTCCAAATATCGAATTCGTGTTGTAATTTGGCAAAGGAATATTGAAAACGTCGCTTATTGTTTTTCAAATTTCATCTTTCTTTCAATTTCATGTTGTTTATCATCAAATCTCACTATCTTTATACCTTTTTTCTACAGTGATACATTATTCTCTTTTCATTTCATGTTGTATTTTAGGGCCTCACGTCATTTACACATTATAATGTTATTCCTGCTTTGAAGCTATATTAGATAAGTTTGGTTGTATTGCTTTGAAGGGTGGAAAAATGTATTTATGAAGTATATTGAACCTTAACTGGTTAATTTAGCGAGTTACAGGGATTCGCATATATGATTGTGAACCCGCCGTGGTAATAAATGTTAATTGTCTAGATAATAATTGCTTCAATAGAAACTTAATTGATGTGAAATTGGTCACTGTTGGTGTTCGTGTCTGATTTTCACATTGAGAACGGATTTTAGTATATTCCTGAAAGAAAGGTCTCGGTTTATGAAGTCTACATTATGATATTCAAAAGTAGGTTTACCATCGATAGATATTTGTTAATTGCTCTGCATAGACATAGATTATGTGCTTTTTATAGGTTTAAAAAAAAAAATTATGAGTCTTGGTTTTTTATGATTTTCTTTTTTGTTTGTAGGTATGCACCCGATGTATCCTTCGGCTATTTGGGATCCGAGGAAATATTTATTCAATTTCTGCGATCTCACCATCAATATTGAATTCAGTTATTGGAGAACAAAGACATGATGAGGACATCAGTTCCAATTCTAAGGAATCTGAATTTGAGGAAGTACTCTGCGCCCTTTGTTTAGGTATTTTGCAGTTCACCTATTGCGACGACAAAGAAATTCCAGTGAAAAAAGAAAGTGCTAATGATATGGCTGTTGCAATTTCTGAGCTGGTTAAGCAAGAGGGATATCAGATTGATAGCTTTTCTCTTGAAGTGTCGGTACCTCCAATTATCCTTGAAAATGAACACTCAGTTAGGTAAGAATTGTTGACTTGCTGATGTTGTAGAATCTCTGAGCATGTGCCAGTAATGGTACTTCTCCTGTTCAAATTCAAATGCCAGGGGTGCCTGGCCTTTGGTTAATAATTTTTCTTTCAAAAAAATAAAAGAAAGCAAAGGGAAGGAAAAAGCCCTATTTGCTTATTATGCTTGTCAGAAAATTTCGAAAATTCTTTAGGCTTGTAACTATTCTGATTTTAATGGGGGATCTTATCACTATGATTTGTGCACCTAGTGATTCTCTGTTTTGGTTTATTTTTTAACTTTTTTTTTTTTACCTATTAATATAACTATATATGATTTGGTGACAATGATTTCAGTTTCCAAATTTTTTAGGTTGTACATGAAAAGAAAGTATGGGACTGAACCTTGGTTCCAAGGAGGGCCATTTTCTCAAAGTATATCTGCAAAGGATGCCTTAAAATTCTCTTTAGCAAAACCCCTTGAAACATTGTTGGTGAGTATAGATTTGCTTCTTATACTGAGCTTTCCTATGATTGAATATAGTCAAGCATGTATTGAAATTTTATTTATCCGATTATTTTATACGAAATTAAAAGTTTCACAGGATTGTAAATCAGGTATAAGCAATTTCCGCATCCGTTTGACATTTTCTCACAAAGCTTCGAAAGTGGTTCAGAGTGTAGCAGCGAGCAAACAGGGTTGCAAGAGAATAAAAACAGGCATGTGAATATTTATATCAACCCCATTTAGTCTTGTTGTTTCATTATGAATGTGATAAATGAAAACTTATAATTCTGTGTTAGTTGCTCTGTTTTCAAGTTTAAAAGCCATAATCTGTACCTGATGCATGTCCATGCAGTTCTAATTTGTGTTATTATTTTATTCGGAATCTAAGCTTGAAGATCATGATGTGTTTCTAACTATCCCTGAAGAGAATTTATTGAGACAAATTTGCTTTGTTAAGGTATATGATTATACAAGTTCTTTCAGAATTAAATTTTTAGGTTTATCATTTGGGAGATTATCTGATTGTACAGATTTTGTGTCACTGTAATTTGGAGAGCTTTGTGCTTTCTATTTCCTTTTTTTGTTCCTGGATTGATAATCAGTAATTACACATACACTCCCATTGGGTCTTGACTCTTGAACCCACTGTCTCACTGGACAAAAGGAACAACACTTTCTATTTCCTTTTTAAATTGAGATATTTGCAGTTACTGGACCTTAGGGTGCGATGGTGGGGACCAAGTGCCTAATGGTTACAATTTTTTTTGTGCCTAGAGCCTTATAGCTCAATTGCACCTATTGGTGTTTCTAGTGGAGACATCCAGATTTTAAATCCCCCCATCCCCAACTATTGAATTATAAAAAAAAAAGGTTACAAATTTTGGTTGATATCATTCCCTTACAAATAATTCAATATGTTTCTTGAGGAGATAGGTCTACATAAAGCATATACGGTGTTGTTGGTAGGAGAGGCATCCATTTAATGACTAAAAGGAGCAAATTCTAGGGGCTCTTTGTTGTTTTTCTGTCTGCTTAATAAGTAATTACTTATCTGGACATTGAAATTGCGGGGCTAATATTCAAAGGCCGGTTGTTGTATGGACTGAGTATCCCATTTTAAATGTACATGGTATCGGACAGAGCAATCTGCTCAGATGAGTTCAATTATCTCTATCCTTATTCCCGACTCGTACAGCTAAAAGCCTGGTAAATGATATGAGGGCAGTGGAGTTCCAAGTTGTTTTGTAATTATTGTAATATTTATGGAAAAATAATTTTTTTGCCATTGTGTGTTTGTTGTTGAAGACTTGAAGCTATCTGATTGAATTATATATTTATGGTTAGTATTCCCTTTGTCCACTCCCTGTGTACCAGGGAAGCTATTCTCGCTGTACCTCTCTCTTTTTATTTACCACTAAAAAAATGGTTAGGATTTTGGTGAACATAAAGTCTTTTTGATCAATATTATATTTACTTAATTCATAAAAAAAGAAGAAGAAAGAAAACAAATGGTTAGGATATTCTTTATCCATAAGATGCTATAATCCTCTTGCTAATATATTCCAGATTAAGTTCCATACTATGACTAATTGTACAATATCAGAAACTTTTATTAACATACAAATGTGTTCCTTTTTATTATAAATTTATTTACATTTATTCCTCAAAGTTGGATTCTGAAATTGACTTTGCTGATTGATACGGGCACAGGAAACAGTGTTAACTCTCTTGATGACTCAGTAGCTGGGGACATCGAATGCTCTGATTTAGCTGACGCAACTGTTGAAAGGTCTTTTGATGGTTTGCAAGATAATGAATCTTCTGAGTGCTTCAAATTCCCTCTAGAGAAGGTAATTCTTTTGCTCCTTTGGCCTAGAGCTTCTATTAGGATGGGGTTTGGTATGGTTTAGAGCAACTCCAATATGTAAATGATCAGAACACTTTTTCAGCAATGTCAAGTTTGCAACTCAGTTGTCGACCTCTCTTGCATCCATGACTTGAAATAGGAAATTCCCTTTCTTAGTCCAAGGGGTATCACAATCAGTAGGGCGGATCACGTTTCATGAAGCGGAGGTGACTGGTTTAAATCTTCCCCTTCACTCTCCCTTTGGGGCCTAAATTAATTCTATACTGACTCTGGCTGATGGGAGAGGTGATTTGGAATTAATGGTGACAAGAGAAGCATTTTTTTTTTTCACTCTAGGAAATAGAGAAGTGCTGGGTAATCTTAGTCATACTTTTTGTAAAAGTTGATATAAAAGTGTTGCTTTTTTAATATCAAGCACCAACTGGATCCTAAGTCACTGCACTTCATGATTCATGTCTGATAAAATATTAGACTGATTTTGGTTTGGTTGTTAGATTTAATACGGTCCTGATATTATTTGCCTTTTTAACCTTTCTAGGTCAATGACGCCTGTCACTTGGTGCTTCTTTGCCAGAGGACACCCATCTACTTTGGTGGGAGATATCTGAAGGTAAACCATTGTCAATAAAGAACTTTATTTCCTTTTTGGATTATATTAGCCCTTAAATGTTTAAGAATTTAGTGTATTTGGTGTCTAGTTTATCAATTTCAATCTCTTGGCTACATGTAAATACTTCGTGTGTGTTTGGATATATCTTATAAACTAGCCTTTTTTTTTTAGTTTTTATGTTTAGCTTTTTAAAACCTCACTTTTTCTTAATTTTTTTCACTTTTTCAAAGTACAAGTATAATTTAACACACTTTTAGCATAAAGTTTTTAACAACAAAAAAAAACTAAATAAGCTGTTTCCAAATAGATCGTATTACAATCAATCTTTCTTTATTTTGTTTGATTTCAAATATTTTAGTTTTAACAAGGAAACAGTTTGCTTCATTGCTCATGGGGACTCACGACTAGTGATTCCCTCCCTTTTCTTAGCTCTCTTTCTCTTTTATAATTATTCTGTTGCTTGGTTTTCTTTTATGTTTTTCCTGTTTTCTTCTTTTTGTATTTCTGGATTTGCTCTATGTTATTCATGCATAGAGTAGCCGTTCGTATATATAACATTCTTACTTATCAAAAAAAAAAGTTTGCTTCATTGCTGCATCTTGTAAGAGCATATGGGAGAGCAGAGAAAGTTGATGTACTAGATGTTAGTGAAGTTACTGGTCAACCGATTAACTTACCCTAGAGTGAGTATGATCTAGTATGCAACCCAACAAAATGTTGGAATTGAGACCCTTTCTCTTAGTAAGGGGTTTCATGTGGCATATGTGTTCTTTCATCCAACTCTTCAGTCTAGGTCAAAACAAAAGCAAAATAAATGTGGAAAGAGTTTACTTAAAAAGTGAGGTGGTCCCTTTAGAGACATTAAATAAAACTTTAAACAATGAGCTGAACACCCTCCATTAGATCATGCAGTCACGCTTCTAAATTGGAGGCAGACACCTTGGGCAAGAGAACGAAAACAGCCACCCCCCCCCCCCCCCCCCCCCCCCCCCCGGTAAGAAAAAAACTCACACATGCACTAATAGATTTGATTTCCATTTAGAGTATTAGAATTTGTAGAGCTAGGATGTCTCGTGTGTGGATATGTTCTTGAATAATCCAATATGATCTATTATTCGACATCAAACAAAGTTTTGCAAGAATTTTGTTCTGTTAAATCTGGCAAATACATCTTGATACATATTTTACATTATTGGAGAATCTACATATTACAATATGTGAATCTATATATATTTGATTTCCATTCAGAATATCAAATTCTCTAGAGCTAGCAAGCCCTCATGTGTGTACATGATCTTGAATCATCTGTTCTGATTTATTATTAGACATCAAAAAGAGTACCTGCAAGAGTGTTTTTCTATTAAATATGGAAACATACATTGTGATATCAATTACATTGTGATATCAATTTTACATTATCGGAGCATCTATGTTTCTTTAGGCTCCTTCATGTTCTTTGCACACGAAGTAGTCTTTCCTCGATAAAATATATTGGAGCATCTATGTATTACAATGCTACTGGACACTTGAATCACTAGTTTTAGTGGCAAAGCAACATTGACAGTTTAATTTTAACTTGAAAAGTGTATACTGTGCAACTTGCAATCCATGCTATCAGTCTCACTCAGTTACTCTTTGTATTGTAGTACTCAAGAAATGTGAGTCAAACACGATGGATCATTGATGATGAAAGAATGGGAGAAGCATCTGTTGAGGTACTATCTACTTTTCTGATCATGGTGATTATTATTCTAATTGAGGCTGTTTCTATGAAGCAATGGGTAAAAAACTGACAGTGTAATGTGCTTACTCTCTAGGAGATAATAGGTAGCAACATCCAACCTCTGTGTCAAGGTGACAATTATAAGTTTCATGCCGCTGGAAGAGAGGATATTGATGTACTAAAGATCTGCTTTCCTTGCTGCAACTAAGATCTGCTTTCCTTGCTGCAATTTTGACGCAAATGATGAAATCCTGAATTATGGAACTTATTTTTTCAGGTTCGAATGTTGGGTTCAGGTAGGCCTTTCCTGGTAGAGGTACAAAATGCACGCCGAATACCATCTGAGGCATTTGTAAGAGAAATAGAAACAAACATAAACAATTTGGAAAATAAATTGGTGAGTTCAATGCCAATTGTATTTACACTTCTTCCTGATATTAAAAAAACATGATTATGATCAATGGTGCATAAAACATTTTGAGATGCAGGTTGGTGTAAAAAATTTGAAAGTTGTAGGCATTGAGGGGTGGACCATGATGCGTGAGGGAGAAGCAGAGAAGCAGGTTTGCGTTTATTTAATTATTTCTTTGTTTATATATATGTGTGTGTATTACAGTTGGTATACTCTTTTTTACTTATAAAAAAAAAAAAAAAAAGTATTACACTTTTTGTAACTTTAAGCAATATTACACCGTCTAATAACTTTTTATTAGATTAATATTTTGAAAATCCCACCATTAGATTACATGTTTTCTATGTTCTTAACACATGCCAAATTTTGTACTAATCGGATATTATTTTCTATTTAAACCATAAGCTTATCTTTTATGCATAATTTTAAAAAACAAAAAATTGAAATTTAAACATTTGATAAATGACATAGTTGTTGATCGTTGATCATCTTAAAATTTTGCAAGCATTGTGTACATGAGAAGAAAATGTAATCTGACTATCGATTTATCAAAATTCACATCCAATAAAAAAATATCTAGTGATGTGACATTACTTAAAGTTAGACATGATTCTTATTGTTACTCATATATCTCGTGTAGAAGCAGTATGCTGCGCTTGTGTGGATTTCGCGCCCACTTGAGGATGTAGACTTGGGCTCCATATCCTCACTCAAGGACATGGTGAGTTGTTTGTAAGCTTCATACTTTATTAATATTTATTTATTATAATAATTTTTGCAACTTATGAGGCATAGACTGAATTTCAATGTCTTGGGGGTTTATTTTTATCCAGATATTTCGTTTTTGTTTATCTGGCTCCCCTTTCTTTGATACATTCTAATCATTCTTTGTGATTACTTATCAAAAAAAAAAATAATTTTTGCAACTTGCTAAAGCTTTGAAAGTGATGTCTCTTATGATGCTTTCTTTACATTAATAGAATCCAACCAGTGTTTGGTAGAACCATAGAAGTACTCAAGTTGTTGGACTCAAGGAAATTACATGTGTTGTTCATTAATTCCACACTCCAAACACATTGATACACTCCATTGCCATGTTCGGTCAACTAACAAAGTGCCCGTTGGTATAGCTTATTTTTTAGTTTGTTGGAAATGGGGTTGTCTGAAAAAACTGTACCTAGAAAAAAGTGAAATTTAAGAAATAATTTTTTTACCTATCAAAAAAAGAAATTTAAGAATGTTTTACTTTGAAAAAGTGTGGTTCAAAACCACTCTACCAAACAAGCCCTAGGTAATGCTATGGAGTAAAGTATGGTGTAGAATGTATAGATAAATGGCCAACTGTAGGCTTCACCACCATAGGGTAGGGTGTTTGGCTTCACCACCAAATATAGAAACATACAATCTGAAATATTCTTTATTTTTTAAAATTCTCCATCCCAAAATGTCTGGGGAGCCATCCTCAAATAGGCTCCCAATTAAATTACAATCATCATTAATGCTGCAATTTCAAGTTAGAGTCAACTAATACAAAAAAGGAAATAACTGAAAATGCTATAATCAGAAATAAAGACTGAAATCAAAATAAAATCACAATAAATGCGATGCCCTGGTGTCCCCTCCAGGCTTACTCAGTGGATGTAGGCCATTAGGCTAAACCATGCAATCCTTTTGTCCTCTCTCTTCTTTCTACACCCTCTTTCTCTATATGTTCATAAAAACTAACGCACTTTATCTATCCTTGTTGAATGAGAGAATAATCTTATCTGCCTTTTGATACTTCTATCCAGTGGCATATCTTTGTTTCTTGTCAGTTTCTTATATGCTCTATTTTGATTTTATTTATCAAAAAAAAGGATAAGGCCTGCCTGTGCAAAGTTTATTTTTGTTATAGAAGTTACTCATGATCCATTTCTGTTCTGTACAGCAAATTTTGCAGGGGACCCCTATAAGGGTGCTTCACCGTCGTAGTCCATTACAACGTGAAAAAATTATACATTGGTTGGAGCCTTACCATTATGTCAGATAGCCTTCTTTAAGCTCTACCATTATGTATGTGTTCAGAATATCTAATTTTTTAAAATATCTTTTCAAATTTTAGGATGAAAATTGAGAGGATTGGTGGAAGTTCTCAATATTTTCTTTTGCATCTATGCACTCAGGTAATGTAATACAATTTCTTTTGATATGGATACAGTTATTTATTATCATTATATTTATGAATTTATCCAAATGGATGAGAAGGATAGGTTTAATCAGAGCCATGTTTACCTTAAATCTGAATCTCTGGTTAATGGTTATAGCAAGGCCTTCTGAAATGTGTTGGATAATGATACAATTTTGTTGTTAGAGTTATTAATTAAACAGAAATGCTAGGGCTTCAAGGGTGTTTTTGTTTTGTGTTTTTTGTAAAGTGGGTTAAGCATTTTAGGTGGCTTTTGAGAAGCAGTCAAAGGGTTTTTTCTCAAGAATGCTACAGCTTTTTACCTATCCTAAAAAGAAAGATTAAAGCTACAGCCTTTTAAAAGGCTTATGCTCTCCCAAACTAGTTCATGATCTTTCTTTCTTTCTCTTATTTATTATTATTTTTTTTTTTTGTTGGGGGGGTGTGGGGGTGTGGGGTGTTGAGGGAATGCCTCTCCAATTCTTCTGATGTGTAGGAAAATCAGCTAAATGTGCGCCCCTCCACCCCAACTTTGAGTCTCACAATATCAAGCTACTTTTATTGTTTTTACTGTGAATTAGTGATTATGTTTGATTTCTATTGAAATCTATCAAGATTTAATTGTGGAGGCTTGGAGATATAGCTACTCCAACAATTAATTTGTATCCTAGTTAATATAACTCCAAGGCACAATCTCTGCATTTTGTGATTTTAAGTGAAATATTATTAGACATTTTCATGAAAAAATAATGTTGTGGAAAGTAATTCTGGATAATTTCAGGAGTCAGATACTAATGGGTTTGGGGCGGCCTATAATCCACTTCTGTACTCTTTCTGCTTTATTATAGCATACACAAAGGACTTAACTCAGATCAGTATTGAGTATCATGAAGAGCCTGACGACTATGATATATATTTTTTTTTGACTACTATGAATTACATGAATACTAATACTGTATGCTCATATATGGCAAGTGGAAAACACTAATGATGGTCTTTTGATTCAGGCTGGAACATATATTAAGGAGTTTGTCCATGGTGATCTTGGCCGTACACATCCTAGGTAAGAGAATTTGGGATTGGAAAAATGATATCTGTATTGACCATCTCATCAGTTCCTATACTTTTGCTCTATGCCCTTTCCTTTTGGTTCATTTTCTTTGTTTTATTGTTAAGGAATTTAGGGGTGTTCACGGGTAGGATCAGTTTAGGTTGTCTATAAAGCCATCACCCAAACCGAAATTCTTGGGTGAAGGGCCTCTGCTTGTGTCATTGCTGAGAGAAGGTTTGGGTGAGGTTGCCCACATGCACGCCACTTTTACGTGGACGATCAGGTCTTGGATTGTGCTGCCTATTAAAGAAAACATTTTGACAGATGATTGGACTTGTTGGGTTGGTATTGGGCCCATTTTTTAAAACAAAAAGGAAATAATAATTTTGAGTGTCTTGGGCCACCCTTCTATTTCAATTGTGAACAAGGGGTCCTTTTTTATATATTTATTATTGTTTCCTTTTTGAGATTTTTGGGCTTTGTAATAAAAAGTTACCTCACAGAAACTGCTAACCAGCCGAAGTATCCAAAATTGCTAACCCTCCAAAAATCTTAACACATAGAAAATGAACATAAAATAATAAAACGAATCAATCGAAATCGTTAACCAGCCTACGGCTACTACCTAGTGCCTACAGCTTACACAATTTGAACTTATACAGAACCTGAAAATCGCTTTATTGCATTATGAAGTAGTTTCACAAAGGTCCTATAATTGTCCCAATCTTGTACTTCTTATCATATACTCCAAATCGTCCTCACTAGTCACACTCAAGTAAATCCAATAATTTGGGTCCTCATCCTCCAATTGCTAGTGTCATTTGAGTTAGAACTCATTAGTTTCTTCTTATTTTCTGAATAAAAGAGAATATCAGATGCTGTCCAGAACTTTTTCTATTGCAATTATAGAAGAAAATGTGTGTAAAAACATTGGCAATGAACTATCATATCGATGTCTTTGGAAAGGTCTGACCACCCCCTTCCCCCCCTTTTTGTGCAGCATTGGATCAATCCTAGGTTGCAGAGCAGAGATTCTACAACTTGATGTTACAGATGTTAAAATGGACTGTTTTCTGACAGAATGAGGTTATTTGGTATTCCAATATTAAGTTTCTAGATACCCTTCATTATGTGGTTTTAAAATTTTGATTGTGCTGTACTGCTGTTGCAGGAACTATGCTTTATTGTGTGTCTCTGAATCAATCCAGTGAGGCATAGCTTTTTGTAACTGACCAAAAGAGAGATGACTCCATGTTTTTGGCGAACTTGCATATTTCCCAAATTCCAGGTACTTCAGATTAGCGCTAGCCCCAGATGGGAATGGTTTGAGTTTCAGAATATAATGAGTAGTTATCTCAAGTAATTGCACTAGGAGATTCCACACAAATCTTTTGCATGTGAAGCAAGGCATGAACGGATTATTGTCCTGTGATTGTTATACTTGCTTTCCGTTGCCCCTTACTGTCCCGTGACCGTGTTCTACACACTTTCCGTTCCCTCTTAAGGAGAAGTGCCTTGACTTTATTTTGCACCTCATGCTCTCGTATTTTCTATTGTATCTCAGCTGCCACTGGTTTCTTCTTATACTGCTTTGTCCACGGAAACTATTTTCTTTCAAAGAATATATTGTCTCCTTTATTGGGAGATAAATTTAACTATTTAATTGTAAAAAAAAATTATTCAAATAAAAATTGTATTTTAAAGTTTTTTTTTTTAGAGATAGTTTCAATTTATGATGTCTACTCCTGATAATTGCTCTTTATTATCAAATTAAAACACCGATTAAGTTTTTAGTATAGGTGGAGATTAAACCCGAGATTTTTTATTCGGTGACAAAAGATTTTACTAATTGAGTTAAATGGAGTTGTTTGTTTTTTTATCAGATTAAAACACCAAATAAGTTTCTAGTATAGGTGGAGATTAAACTCTAGATTTCTTATCCGGCGACAAAAGATTTTACCAATTGAGCTAATTGGAACCTACTGCTAATCTTACCATTTCTTGCCAATATGGCCATCGTTGACTACATCCTTCTTAAAAAAACAAACAACTCCATCCCCCTTGTTATTAGAGAGATCAAGGATTGAAATCTTGTTTCTATTTTTAGGGGCTTCTCTTAAAGTGGCTTCTCTTAGAGGACTGAAATCTTGTTGTTATTATTAGGGGCTTCTCTTAAAGTGGAGATTGAGGAACGAGATCTTGTTGCTATTCTTACGATAAGAGAGAGAGAGAGAGAGAGAACAAAGTTATCAAATGATCATTAATAGTATTCAACCATGTGTGATTAACACTCTGTTTGTTTCGATGTAAAATATTTGTAAAAGTAAAATATTTTACATGTAAAATATTTGCAGAAAAATATTTTCATTTCATAGTGTTTGACTGTGTACATGAAAATGTTGTATAAAAATGGACAGAAAAAATTATTAAAATTTTTTTAAAAAAAATTATTAACTTCCAAAAAATGCATAGAGGTGAATGAGGGAGCATCAAAGTCTACAAGGACTACAAAAAAGACTATCTTAAAACCATTTTGATTGAGGACAAAACAGTTTTGGTTTACAAGAACTATAAAAAAGGACTCCCTTGATTCCTAAAAATCAAGTTCTACCCTAGGAAAAAAAAAACATAACAAATATGCTAAAAATTCCCGAAATCTCTAAGCAAGTTGAAATATAAATACCCCAATCATTTAACAGAAACTCACACCCACACCAACAAAGAGAGAACTTTGAAGAGAAAGGCTCTGAGGCTTCTTTTTGTTGTTAAAAATGCCCTTTTTCTTCCTTTTCTTCTCACAGTCAACCACCACCACAACACAGCCACAAAAGCAGCCCATAAATCATTTTAGCTACCCACCCTCCGCCACCATGACTTACAATCTGTCCCAACCACCCACGGCAGCCCACAAAAGTAGCCACACTAGACCCAAACAAAGCAAAAACCCAAATCGGTAACACACTTGGCAGTAAAGGGAAAAAAAAAAATTAAAACTAAGAACCTATGGATGAGTAGATGACAATGGAGGTGGCCAAGAAATGGTGGAGCTGACAACAACAATGGAGGATTACAGGGGAGGAAAAAAAAAAGAAAAAAGAAAAAAGAAAAGAAAACCTCAAGTGAAGCTGGTGATGGGTGGGACATAAGGACCATGGTGGACTGAGTTTTGGAGAAAATACTGATGGAGTGTGAGAGTGAGAGAGATAGGTAGAGTATCGGGCTGAGAGAAAGTACAAAATGTAAAATGTTTTACAAATATTTCAAGTGTAAAATATTTTACACATATTTACCTTAATTACTTTGGTTGATCGAAAATATTTTACTTTTGACCAAATATTTTATTGCAAAACTAACACTGTAAAATGTGAAAATATTTTACTTCAAAACAATTAGAGCATAAATTACATGCAACTAATCAAATCTAGCCACATAAAGCAAAATATATGTTAAAGCCAGTCACGTCAGATTGGTTGGATTAAAGTTTATCCAAATTTACTTGAAAATCCAAAAATTATAGAACATATATGTTGATTTGACCAACCTATCTATTGAGAATCACTCGCTATCCTTCAGGTCAAACAATTGGATTGGGCATATCGGATGTGATCACTCATAGATGTATTTTTTATAGTAAAATTATGCTTTAACCTGCCAGGCCAACAATCAAACCAGTATCCAGTCTTCAGCAAAGAAAAAAAAAAAACCAGTATCCAATCCATTTTTCAAAAGTCAAATGTTGAGTTGACTCATTTTCCCCAAGTTTAAATTTCCTCCGCCCATCCAACAAGTTAAAATTTTCCCTTTCATGCCCATTTTTCACTTCGAATTCCACGGGGTGGACAGATTCGAATCCAATTTTGCGAGGTCTAAGGCGCTTGTGTCCTAGTCTTTGAGAGTCACCAAGTCATATTTGTGGTTCTTTACTCATAATATTGTAAAGCACAATTTTTTTTTTTTTGCTTAGATGACTAGAGATTCATATGCGACAAGCACATCCAATCCAAGTTCCAAGTCAGTATAATGCCAAAAGAAAAGCTACCGACAATTGTTAACAACAATAACATAAAATGTAAAAAAAAAAAAAAAAAAAAAAAAAAAAAAAAAAAAAAAAAAAACTTACATATGATGCCCTTAATTTTCTTTATTGTGAATGTGATTGTTACGAAGGAGAGAAGAAATTAGAAAAAGAAGCCCCCCTCAACAACAGAAAGAAAAAGGAAGAGAGAGAGAGAAATAAACTATAGATGTGAATTCTATGATTCAAACTACCATCAAATCTTCCATATTGAAATCCTACGAATTAAGAACCTCCATAGGGAAGGGCGTCTAGCCAGAGAGTTAATTTAAACTCTTTTAACCGCTAGCATTTAGTCAGTCCATGATGCATCCAACATCTTAGCCATAAAACCGTACCGATCAGCAGCTTCATCAATCTGTAAGTAGAAGAGCAAATGACTCTGATAATTAACCACCCGGCAATAACATAAGAACCACTTTAGGGGAACAAATATGGTAAAAAGATTACCAATTTCTGTGTAGGACGTCCAGCTCCATGTCCTGCCTTACACTCAATGCGACCAATAATAGGATTGGTCTGGGGGCTCTTCTCTAAGCTTGTGCATAGAACATACTGCATGGTCTGACAATACATAGAAAAAACTGTCAAACAAGGAAAAAGAACATAAAATAACACCCGTGTAGTGCACATATGCAATGACTAATAACAGTGACAAATTCCGGTAGTTTGAGGAGAGGATAGGCAAAATGACAGCGACATTCAAGTATTGCCCTTTCATATGCATGCAGTTGCACTTATGACCAACAATATAACACTGTTGAAGGAAATCTAAAAAGTAATTACATAGCCAGCAAACAAATAAATAACAAAATGTAATACATCTTATACACCAACTAATACTAGAACAATAATAATATGTAATGTGATAACGTAGAAGCATTCTAACAGTAATTAGAAGTTAAAAAAATAAAAAAGGAAGGGGGGGGGGGGGGGGGGAGCTAATGATGAAGAGACTAACCGCCAATAACTTCAATGAATGCAGAGGCACAACCCTATCATCATGATCAGCGGTCAATAACATTATGGGTGGGTATTGGGTTGGTTGATCAGGGAGCTGTTCCCAAGGTCTCTTGACATTATGCAGTGGAGAATACCTAAAGAAAGAAAATAAAGATCAACAGTGAGCTAACATATGAAAATTATGAATTAAATATGGGAAGCATTACCATGAAGTAAAGTAAGAGCTTCACATCAAATTTAATATAGGCAAAAGTTTACTCACTTGATTATCCAATGGAATTCTTCCTCCTTCTCTGAACAACCAAAATCAGAAGTCCACGCATGGCCTAGAAAGCAACTCTAGATCAATACATGATTAAAAAATGCTACCTAGTGGATACAAAGGATTTAGCCTAACCTATGGTAAACTTGTGGAATCGTAGCATGTCCATAACACCAACATGAGCCAACACACAACCAAAAAGATCAGGTCTCTGCCAAAGAGCAGAAAGTTCAATTAATCTATGCACTCAAAATAACTATGACGAGAAATAGAACCAAGAATACAATCGAGCAAATGCACCATCTAAGACATCAATACCTGATTCACACAAGCCCCAACAAGAAGCCCACCATTGCTTCCACCTTCAATACACAACTTTCTGGGCTGGGTATAACGAGCAGATATAAGGTATTCGCCAACAGAAATGAAGTCATCAAAGCAATTCTGCTTCTTTGCAAGTGAGCCTGCTTTATGCCATTCCTCTCCATACTCCCCACCACCACGGATGTTTGCTATGCAAAAAACAGCACCTAGATGCCTTGTGAGTACAAGGCGACCAACGCTGAATGAAGGAGTAAGACTAATGTTAAATCCACCATATCCATATAACAAACAAGGGTGTGATCCATCCAAAAGAATATTCTTTCTGGCCACAATGAACGCTGGTATCTTGGTACCATCCTTACTAGGCACAAAAACCTGGAAATTAAAAAACCAATCAAGACAAACACACATTTGAGGGCTCACACACCCCAGAGGTATAGAGAGGCACAACGAAAAGTTGCCCCTAATCATCCAAATGAATGCAGCTAGGCAAGAAGGAAGAAGAGACAAATTACAGTGACTAGAGTGTCAACAAGGTAAAAAGTATTACCTGATCAACATTGAACTCCGAGCGATCAAACCCAGGAACAACAGTTTCACGAAATATCTTCAAACTGGGCACCTCAGTTTCTAAATTGCACTGATAAATGATACCAGGGGAAAGAAAGCTAGTAAAACCAAAAAAGACCACATTATCTTTACGCCTTGCAGAAATCCCACTAACTGACCCAATGTCAATGGGTAATTGATGTAGCAAGGAACCTGATTTCAAGTCCCTTACCTGAAGAACATACTTAACATCACTAAGGTAACTCACAATCATTTGGTTACCATTAACAGCACAAGCTGATTTAAGTACATCCTTTTCGGCTTCTTGGATAACATCAGTCCAAACGGTTGGGTCCTCCAGATCCACTCGAACTAACTTATATTTTGGAGCATCTTTATTTGTCAGGAAAGTAAACAAGGTGTCATCATTCGCAATTTCATGGTATTGTGCATCAAAGTCATCAACAAGCTTAATAAATGGGAGTAAGTCATTTTTCCCCTTCAAACCTACAAGCCCATTAGGAAGGGAAGACAAGTCGCAGTAATAAAATTTGTTCACAGGGTCACAACCCTCATCGATGTACAGAAGAACATACTGCAAAATAACAGAGCAGAGAAGTCAGTTCAGGCAGGAAAAAAGCATTTGCATTTCTTATCTAAACCAAATTAATTAGGTCATGCATGCAAATAATGATGGTGCTTCATAAAACTCAAGAGGGATTTTAAAGCCTTTTTTTTTAATCTCCTTTCAGTTCAATTATAGGTCATCTCACTAAACCTCTATAGAGGATCTTATATTATCTCTTCAACATCTCTCTATAATGTAAACAAAGGCAGTTTGATGCAAGATGTTGGGTTGCCATAATTTACTTTTCACTGTACAAATTTGCGCTAAATCTAACACAAATTAAGACAATGAATCCTCTGACGTTAGTAAAAAACTTAGCTTTCTCAGGCTAAATAAAAAATCCTACAGAAATAGAACTACTCCAACTCTTACTTTTGCCACAGGGAGACAGAAACTTATAAAAATAAATAATAAATTGATATCAATACAATAAAGCAGGCCCTACCCTGACATAACCGAGAAAAGCCAAGAGCTGAGATAAGTTACCTTCCCATCATCTGTAACACTGGCTCCAAACGAGTATTTAGGGTTTTCAGGATCTCTCCAACATAAAATATCTTCCGACTGATCCGTTCCCAAGAAATGATAGTATAGCTCATGATTAAGGTTAGAATTGGTCTCTGTTCCAGCATCTACATTTTCTCCCTCTCTACATCATAACACTACTACCATTATAGATTCAATATAAACAATCTATGAAATCTTAAAAATGATGTAATAAATCCAATTTCTCCTGCCAAACATACACAATGGTTTTTAGCAGTTCCAACATCCAATTTAACTTCGTATAAAATTATGTCCAGATTTTTGGCAAACTTTTTCTTTCTAAAAATTGGTAAATGCAAATTTTAAAACCCACAATCATCAAAAGGGCACCCTGTCAGGATTCCAATTTTGACATTTCGCGTAAAATGTAAGAGCATGATGATGACTTACTTGGGAGCAGGATATCGGCTGTAGAAAAACCCTTTGCTATCATGAGTCCAAACAATGGAAGAAAACTTAACCTGAGATTACAATATATAAAATCCCTTCCATTAGCCTTGTCTCAGGTTTTATCAAAAGTAAATTGTTTTACTACCAATTTGGATGAATAAAACATGTACTAAGATTAAGATACCCACCCATGATATAGTATCAGCTTCAACTTTCTTATCCTCAACACGCATTACTTTGATTGTCACCCAATCGCTACCGCTAGCACTAAGCGCATAACCCAAGTATTTAGCATCTTCACTAACCGAATACGTATTCAAAGCTATAGTTCCATCTTCACTAAGCGCATTTGGATCCAGCAAAACCTCAGGTTCTCCATCCAAACTATCCTGAATTGTTATTATTTCAAAAACAGAAACAGAAATGTATTTGAGAATATAGTATAGTATAGTATAATATTTATAGCTCTGCTAGATCCAATTCTGGCTTCACGAACCTGTACATAGAGGACGCTTTGGGCTTGGAGGCCAGTGTTGTGGAAGTAAAAGTACTTGTCTCCTCGCCTAAAAGGCGCATCGTAACGTGGATGGTCAAAGAGCTTCGTAATCTTCTCGCGAAGCTTCCCTCTGGTCTCGCATTTCTCAAGCACCGATTCAGTCAATTTCACTTGCTTTTGCACAAACTCTTTCACTTCCTCTGCATCAGGATCTTCAAGCCTAAACATTAAATAAATAAAATCAACATTTCCAATCAAAATTCCTTGATTATTCCCAAATTTAACGATTCTATTCGCATATACGAACAATCAAAATGCATTTCTCGTCCTAAAATATTTTCCATGGAAATTGTTTTCGTGAAAGAATATTACCATCGATAAGGGTCGGAGATTTTAACGCCGTGGTAGTCATCGACGACGGACTCGTCTCTACGAGCTACCGGATACTGTAACGTTTCGTCTAGGGCACAAAGCGATCCCATTGAAGAATGGATTGAGGAAAATGAGGAAGAAGAAGATGAAGAAGAAAAAGAAGGAAAAGATTTGAATTTGAAGTAATGTTGGTACTTTGGGTTTGGGTTTGGGTTTTGTTTGCTTGGAAGGAAGGGGTGACTTAATACAGCTAGACTTTGGAGGCGGCGGGAATTTCGGGAGATAGTGAAAGTAGTTGGGGAATAGAAAATGGCGTTGGCGTAACGAGTGTATGTGAACATTGTGAGGCCTTTTCTTAGGCCATTTGTTCAAGCGGGTGGACTTTAAGCGAATAAAGTGGCTTCTTGTGTTGCCATTTTGTGTCTATCATGTCGCCATGTTTTTGGGCTAGCAGCCTAGTACTGTCCTCTTCAATCTACATCATGCTCTCATCAAACATTTGGCTTCAAAAAAGCCCCCAAAATTTTTTTTGTCGAAATTGAAAACTTTTTACCAAAAATACTATAAATAAATAAAAGTGTTAGTTGAAATAGAAAAGTGGTATCTATAAATAGTATAAAAAAGTGTAGTGAGATGCATAAATAGTAGCAAAAATAAGCTAAATAGTAAAATAAATTAGAGAAACAGACACGAAATATAGAATTTTTTTTTTTAAATTTTGATGAATATGATAGGTGGAGGGTAGGATTCTGGATTCCCCCAACTAGACCAAGTTTGTGTTGGTCTATTCCATAAATAAATAAATAAAAGTATATGTTGGTCTAAATATATATGGGCTAACTTGTTTTGTGGGCCTGACATTCATTAATTTAAATATTTAATGTTGGGTTTAGGGGTGTGCATGGGTCGAGTTGAGGAAATTTTTTTACTCAACCCATCATGGTGGGTTAAAAAAAATTCAACCCAACCCAACCCATCACATAAGTCCAACCCAACCCAACCCACATGGGTTGGGTTAGGTTGAGTTAAACCCATGGGTTGGATAATTTTTTTTATTACTATTATTATTAAATTGAGCAAAAAAAAATATATCACACTTGCCACCTGAGTTGATAAATATACATTGATATATAAACTAATATTCCAACTCAGTTGTAAACAAAATATGTCTAAGTATCCAACTGAGTTAATAAACAAAATATAAATGAACTAGTATCTTAATTTACTTATAAACAAAATATACATGAGTTCCTAACTCAGTTATAAACAAAATATATCTATAATTTTTAAATTTTTTTTATATTAATTATATGATATATTTAAATATATATCAAAAGAACTAATAGGATTTTATATAATATTTGATAGTAAGAACCGAGGAAGTGCTCTACAGCTGATTTTTAAAAAATATTTATTAAATATATATTAAAATATGGGTGGGTTGGGTCGGGTTTGGCGGGTTTGTAATTTTATGACCCAAACCCAACCCGACCCGCTATAATTTTTTTTTTTTCTAACCCAACTCAACCCACCAAACCCTAAAAACTGACCCAACCTGGCGGGTTGGGTTGGGTCGGGTCGGGTTTGGCGAATTTTCTGCACACTCCTAGTTGGGTTACCTTAGTGCTCATTTGGCTTGGGCTGAAAACTCAGCGCGTTGCGTTTGACGTTTTTTTTTTTTTTCTTTTTTTTTTTTGCACGCGTTTGAAGGACAAAACGACTACTGTTCATGTGAACAGTAGCCACAAGGTTGGACTTTTCAACCCTTTTCAACCAATCAGTAGGTCCATGCATTGTTCACGGGACCCACAAATTTCACTTTTCAGTAGTTTTTTCATTAAAAATAGGTCCCACAATACTATTCACACATTTAAAAATTATTTTGCTACAGTGTTTTTCAGTTTTCAACTGTATCCAAACGGACCCTTAATGTTTGGTTAGTCTTTAGGATTTTTTTTTTTTCATTTAACATTATTTTTGAAATATTTTAGTTAGTTGTCATGTTTACAAACTATGTAGCAAACTAGCATCTCGAGGCTCTAAAACTTGAGTTCAAATGTGGAATTCGAGTTTCTAAAAATGATTTGTATGTGATGGGAAATTGATGTGGAAAAAAGTCTACGTGGAAATTGAGTATTTAAAACTCGATTTCCTGTGTGGAACACGATGAACACCATAACAGAAACACGAAGGAATAACCAACAAATCAGAAGAAACACGAAGGAACAACAAATCTGAACAACAAATCAGAAACAAATACATGACCAACAAATCAGAAAACCCAAATCAGAAACACCTACACGAACCTAGATCTTCCTAACCCAGGAGCGATAGAGGCAGTGGCAGCGAAGCTCTAAGCTAAGGTTTTTCTTCTTTGGGTCTTTGGTTAGCTAAGGTTTTTCTTCTTTGGGTCTTTGGTTTGATGAAATCTTTAAGACTCGATTTCCATGTGGCAAAAATATCTCCATGTTAGCAATCGATCTCGAGGCTTTGAGGCTCGATTTCTTCACTGAACTCGAGCCTTAAAGACTCGAGATGTTATTCTCCAAACTTCTTCCCGATTCCTGCTAACTAACGATATATTGTGGCAATCTCATGCTACTCTACAAATTCCCTATAGTCGTTAGTTTTTAAAGTGGATTGGATTAGTCAAAGTCTTATTTAGGACATGCACATAACTCCCAGCTACATTCAAACTTATTTAAGAAATTCATCATTCAAGAGGCATTTTAAATACGACTAAGCTTGAATCCAGTGTCCAGTAGCACTAGACCTGTTAAGATGGTTACATGTGTATACTTTTGAACACATGTCACCATCTGACCGGGTCCATTTTTAATATGCATATAAAAGAGAGACCAATTGCATATAGGAATTAATACCATATTCCTAGGTGAAACCCTCAGTAATGAGGCAAGTTTTATAGTGTTCCACCAATCCATCTACAAAGTTTTTTATCTTATAGACCCACTTACACCTAAATGCAAATTTATCCGGTGGACCATGTCCAAGTATGGGCTTTGTGTATTATATCAAGTACCTCAAACTTAACATTCTGTCAAAGAGGGTTAGTACTAGCCTCACGATAGGTATAAGGCTTATGAAGACAATTATGTAAACCATCTTATGCTGGTTGATGAGGTAGGGTGCCATTGTTTTACAACAATTTCTGAACGAAAAATACAATTATGTTTAGACCATTTTATGAAAGATCTGACCAATTTTAATAGACTTCAATTTCAATCCATTATTATACAAATAATACATTTAAAAGATTTCACGGGCGAGCTTAAATAATCAATTATATAAATAAAAGATGATAGTTCAATAGTCAAAATTTCAATATTCTATGATGAATTCAGCTCATGAACAAAAAGTCAAATTTTGAGAAAGATTGCCAAAAGCTTTATAGTTTAATTGACACTTCCGGAGTGTTTCAAATGGAGACATCTAGAGTTCAAATCCCCCACCTCCAACTATCAATATATATATATTAAAAAAAAAAAAAATTATTACATGAGATTTCCTTTAATTTTCTTTGCTGCAGTAATAGTTAAAGAGAAAATAGAAAATAAAAAAGGGAAGAAACAACCACTCCCAACCTCCCACCAAATCTTCATGTTTGTTTGTTTTTTTGTTTTATAGTTACAATGAGAGTGGGGGGATTTGAAATATGAACAACTCCGTTGGAAATGTTAGAAGGTGTCAATTGAGCTATAAGAATCTTAAAAAATCTTCATAATTGTAGCTAGTCAATCCATGATGCATCCAACATCTTAGCCATAAAACCATAACGGTCAACATTTCCATCAATCTGTAAGTAGAAGAGCCAATAGCCAAAAGTAACAATGAGACAAAAACGTAGAACTACTCTACTTTAAGGGGGGGGAATTGAAATTGAAAGCTTACCAATTTCTGTGTAGGACGCCATGTCCTGCCTTACACTCAATGCGACCAATAATAGGATTGGTCCGGGGCCTTTTCTCCAAGCTTGTGCACAGAACATATTGCATGGTCTGACAATAGAAACAACCATTTTAAAAACAAAAAGAAAAGAAAATGAAATAATACAGCTGCAGTGTACATATGCAATGACTAAGAAGTAAGAGTAAGAACATATTAACGAATCCAATAGTTTGAGGGGAGAGGATATCAACTTCCAATGCCTGCTAATCAAGCCATGCCCTTGCATATGCATGTAGTTGCAGCACTAACTACGAATGCAATGCCCCGTCTGCAATGCTCACTCAGAATCCATTAGTCACTTGCTTTGAGAATGCCCTCACTCAGTAAGCTTTTGGAACCGGCTCGGCCCTCCCTCTGGACTTATCTTCTCTTTCAGCTTGCCTATCTCAGATTGACTACACGCCAACTGCACCTCCAAGCAAACCTCTTGGCATCACTGTATCCCATGGCATCTGCTCTCTCTCTTCGGTATTTGGTCCATCTGGCTTAACAGGAATAAGGTTGCCCTCCAATCTTCACAGTCTAACCCCCACCTGTTGAAGGACTGTATTGCCAAAACTCTAGAGTATCACTTCCTTACATCTCCATCCACTCCATCCATGCCAACAGCTCGAACCAATTGCAATTGGATCAACCCCCCTATGGGCTGTTTCAAATTAAATACGGATGCATCTGATATTAATGATGAAGCTGGTGGGGGAGGCCTCATCCAAGACTCAGAAGGGCTGTGGGTTCGGGGATTCTCTTGGCACATTGGCACAACCTCTGTTCTCATGGCAGAGCTTTGGGCCCTGCATGATGGCATCCACATGGAAAAAAATTTAAATGTCCACAACCTTATAATTAATGTGGACTCCACTGAAGCCATTAAGCTTCTATCCTCACCATCCTTCTCTAATAGGCTAACTCAACCTTTGGTCAATGATTGCAGGGACACTCTCCAAGCTTTCCAACAGGTCCATCTCCTTCACTGCTTCGGGGAAGCCAACAGAGCAGCTGATTCTCTTGCAAAAATTGGGTGCCCTCAAGCAAGGCTTTTTGTTTCTTTTGTAACCCCTCCCTTATCTGTTATGGAGGTCTTAACCTATGATAGCACTCATGTAACTGCTAATAGCAGCCCTTTTGTAACTGATACCCGACTTCCAGCGGGTTAACTTTTAATATAATTGCCTCTCTTTAACCCCAAAAAAAAACTACGATGCACTTATGGCTAACAATGAAGACAATGAAAACATCATTGAAGAAAATCTAAAAAGTAGTTACATAACCAATAAATTACAATGCATAATTTATCTTGTTCCACCAGCTACTTTGTTAATACTAGAACATATATGCAACATGATAACATAGAATCATTCGAACATTATACTTCAAGTTTTTTTTTTTTCTTTTTTTTTTTTAAAGGCTAATGAATTCTAAATTTTACTAAAGATAAAGAAGACCAACCGCCAATAACTTCAATGAGTGCAATGGCACAACTCTATCATCATGATCAGCAGTCAATAACATTGTGGATGGATACTGGGAAGGTAGATCCAGATGCTGTTCCCAAGGTCTCCTGATATTATGTAGTGGAGAATACCTGAAAAAAAAAATACAATCAACAGTGCGCCAACATCGAAACTCTCCTATGCGAAGAATCCTAACACAATATTTCCAGAGAAAATTGCTTAAACACCAGGTAAAATATTTGCTTAAGTGAATCTAATAAAAGCACAAAAGTGGTGCAGTCCAAAACAAAGGGCAAATAATTCTTCCTAATTGACACATATCTAATGCAACCCAAGCTTTTGTGAACGTTCATGATCATGGCAAATAACAACTGATGTCTCGGATCATTGGATCAAGAAATAAGAATCAATATGGATACTGCTAGAACATATGAGATAAAAATAAGCATAGCAATCACATATAGCAATTGAATGGCAGTGAATGAACTGGATTAACTAACTCAGCTCTCCCAACCACAATCTGTGAACCACATCCTACAAGTTCTATCTCCTTATCAGCTATTAATGATAACCTAGTATGGATCCCCAACAAATAAGGGATACTTTTCCATTAAATGGGCTTATTGGGTGGGCCAAATTAAGCTACTTAATAGGGTAAATGGTAGGTTTTGGATCAAAATTTGGAGCACCCAACTTCAGGAAAGGTGCAAAGTTTTCCTTTGGATGTTGGTATCTGGACACGTACCAGTAAAGCAGGTTATGCCCCTGTAAATTGTCATTGTGTCCTCTTTGCCATAGGGAAGATGTGGATGAATTGCACCTATTTGAGATGTGCCTAGTCATAAGACTAGCTTGGATGGAGAACCAGTAGGGATTTAGAATTGGAGTAATTCAAACAAACACAATTATAAGACTAGTGAACATTCTTATCTCCACCCAGAAGGTCTAGTTGACCCAGAAATTCCAAATGACAAATTCACTCTGCTTGCATTGGAGTTTGGACACAGTTTGGAAACTCAAGAACAGCTAATGCATGGAGAACATTACAACACCATTATGAAAGTCCCAATTATCACAATTAAAGCACATGCAAGCTACTGCGGTGTTCTAATGGCTGAAAATCCCAAGTTAAGCAATGCTGAGCCCACTATATTTACTCTTATCTACAGCCCTTTTCACAAACATCAATGTAGACGCATCGGTGAGGGAAGATAGAAGGGGATGCCACTCTGAGCTGGAGTATTGCCTGAATGTCAAAAGTTTAAAATCGAATTTCATTTCTTGTGTATTTAGTAGAATTAGTAGGAATGTAAACAGTGCAGTGCATGAATGAGCTCAATGGGTGTTAAATGAGGTTTTCTATTGTGCCTGACTCATCTCAGTTCCCTCCCCTTCTGGTCAAGCCTCTTGCATCTGATACTTGTATAGCTTTTTTTGGTATATGAATCTTCTCAAGCCAAAAAAGAATGGCATGAAGAAATTTAACTTTTATGTCCAATATTACAAGATCGAAAATAGACAATGGTTTTCCAGTTTCTTACACAATATACGGTAGATTTTTTTATTGGCAAGTTCCACATGCACCCAATGGGTCTTGAACCCACCACCACCTAGATATTATAAGGGTAGGGGGTGCCAATTGAGCTAGAGCTCATTGGCAATGTACAATAGAAAATTACAAATTAAAGATTTGAAAGGTTCCCAAGAAGTATGGTAAGAGCTTCCTATCAGATCCTTGATATAGGATAAACTTTACTTACTTAATTAGCCAGTAAAACTCTTCCTCCTTGTCTGAACAACCATAATCAGAAGTCCATGCATGGCCTAGAAAGCAACTCTGGTTCAATACATGATTAAAAAATACTAACTAGTGGATCCAATGGATTTAGACTAACCTATAGTAAAGTTATGATATCGCAGCATGTCCATAACACCAACATGAGCCAAAGTACAACCAAAAAGATCAGGTCTCTGCCAAAAAAAAAAATTGTAATTTAGTCTAAGCATTCAAACGACTATTACAAGTTATAGAACCAAGAAAATGAACCCTCTATTACAAGCTATACAGCATTACCTGATTTATGCAAGCCCCAACAAGAAGCCCACCATTGCTTCCACCTTCAATACACAACTTTCTGGGCTGGGTATAGCCAGAAGATATAAGATATTCAGCGGCAGAAATGAAGTCATCAAAGCAATTCTGCTTCTTTGCAAGTGAGCCCGCTTTATGCCATTCCTCTCTGTATTCTCCACCACCACGAATGTTTGCTATGCAGAAAACAGCACCTAGATGCCTTATGAGTACAATATGACCAACGCTGAATGATGGTGTAATACTAATGTTAAATCCACCATATCCATATAACAAACAAGGGTGTGATCCATCCAAAAGAATATTCTTTCTGGCCACAATGAACACTGGTATCTTGGTACCATCCTTACTAGGCACAAAAACCTGGAGATGGAAAAAATAATCAAGTACGATGAACACACATTTAGGGACTCAAGCACACACCCTAGATGAACAGAGGAAGACAGACAGAGAAGAACAGCTGCCCCTAGTCACCCACACTAATGCAGCTTGGCAAGAAGGTAGAAGAAAAAGAAGCAAACTAGAGTGACTAGGGTGTCAACAAGGTAGCGAGTATCACCTGATCAACATGGAACTCTGAGCGATCAAACCCAGGAACAACAATTTCACGAAATATCTTCATATTGGGAACCTCAGTTTCTAAATTACACTGATAAATCATTTCAGGGGTAAGAAAGCTACTAAAGCCAATAAAAACCACATTGTCTGTGTGCCTAGCAGAAATTCCATTAACTGCCCCAATGTCAATGGGTAATTGATGTAGAAAGGAACCTGATTTCAAGTCCCTTGTCTGTAGAACATACTTAACATCACTCAGGTAACTCACAATCATTTGGTTACCATTAACAGCACAAGCTGATTCAAGTACATCCTTTTCGGCTTCTTGGAGAACATCAATCCAAACAGTTGGTTCCTTCAGATCTACTCGGATTAACTTATATTTTGGAGCATCTTTATTTGTCCAAAAGGTAAACAAAGTATCGTCATTTGCAATGGCATCATAAAAAGCATCAAATTCATCAATAAACTTAATAAACGGAAGCAATGCATTCTTCCCCTTCAAACCCACAAGCCCATTAGGAAGTTCAGAAAAGTCACAATAATAGAATTTGTTGACTGGGCCAGAATTTTTGACGTACAGAAGAACACTGTACAAAAACATCAAGGTGGAGTCAGTTAGAAGGAAATCCATCAGAAATAGGAAAGTGCATTTGCACTTCTTATCTAACCCAAATTAATCAGGCATTCTAGTTGATGCATGCATATAAATACTACATACGGATTGTATTTATATGCATAACTGAAGAGGCAGCTCGAGTATAGAAACTCAACAACATGGTATAATGATGATGCTTCATATACAACTCAAAAAGGGATTTTAAGGTTTTCCATTTTTATTGGTATGCATTTAATTATTTAATAGATCATCTCAAGAAAACCTCTATAGAAGCACTTTATTCCTGTAACAAATTTGGCCACTAGACATAGAAATGATACATTTTTCTTTAAAGGGAGTGTTAAGAAACATGCAGTTGGATTAACATCACTACAAGAAATTAAAGCTGACACTGGTCCGACATAACCATAAAAGCCATGAAAAAATGAGAGATGAATTACCTTCCCATCATGTGTAACACTGGCTCTGAACCTGTATTTAGGGTTTTCAGGATCTCTCTAGCATAAAATATCTTCAGATTGATCCGAACCCAAGAAATGATAGTATACCTCCTGATAAAGGTTAGAATTGGTCTCTGTCCCAGCATCTACATTTTCTCCCTCTCTACAGCATTATACTATCATTATGAATTCAATATAATAATCTACGAAATCTCAAATATGATGCACTAAATCCAATTTTTCCTGTCTAAACAAATGCAATATCATTACCATAGTTCATAATTTACAAAGATTCAAGTAATTCCTCCTTTTTTAAAATGCAAGAACACAATGAGGATGATCACTTACTTGGGAGCAGGATATCGACAGTAGAAAAACCCTTTGCCATCATGTGTCCAACTAATAGACGAAAACTTAACCTGAAATAACAACATATAAAATCCCTTCAATTAGTCTTGATATATTACCGATTCTCTTAAGAGCTCAAATTATTATAAATGGTGAATTTAATTACTTAATCATAATTCTAACACTCCCTCTCATGTGTGGGTTGAGACCCCTAGAGTTCTGATAGCATGATAAATATATTCAATTCTCCCAAAAGTTTAAATGGATAGGAAATGTTAGATTTAATCGCTTAACCATAATTCTAACAAGGCTAGATTCCTTTAAAAAAAAAAAAAAGAGGTACTTGTTTTTATCTATTTGGAATAGTAAGACATGTACTAAGATTAAGATACTCACCCATGATAATGTATCAGCCTCAACTTTCTTATCCTCAACCCGCATTACATTAGTTGTCACCCAATCGCTACCGCTAGCACTAAGCCCATAGGCCAAGTATTTAGCATCCTCACTAATCGAAAGCGAGCTCAAAGAGACAGTTCCATCTTCACTAAGCGCATTTGGGTCCAGCAAAACCTCAGGCTCTCCATCCAAACTATCCTGAATAAAGAAACAGAGACACATAATAATTATGAATATTTCTTTACCAAATAACAATGGCTAAAATCCAATTCTAGCTCACAAACCTGTACGTAGAGGACGCTCTGGGCTTGGAGGCCAGTGTTGTGGAAGTAAAAGTACTTGTCTCCACGCTTAAAAGGCGCGCCATAACGCGGGTGATCATAGAGCTTCGTAATCTTCTCGCGAAGCTTCTCTCTCGTCTCGCATTTCTCGAGCACCGACTCTGTCAATTTCACCTGCTCTTCCACAAACTCTTTCACTTCCTCTGCGTCAGGATCCTCCAGCCTGAGATTTTTGGATCGTTATATCAATCAATAATCACTCACTTGAGCATCACTACTGGTGCTAACATAACATAACCACTCACTCATGCATCAGTTTTTTTTTTTTTTTTTTTAAATACAAATTATAGCGATTTTTTCTATATTTTTGGAAGAAAGGAACAATAAAAAGTGCTTTGGATAATTTTTTTTTTTTTTTTTTTATCGCTAAGCTCATAATTAGAGTATCATAGAAAACAAAATCTTGAAATCCTAAGAGATATTTATTTTCGTGGAAAATGTGAAGTGAGAAACCCATTTTCGATGAATTTGATTACCATCGATAAGGGTCGGCGATCTTAACGCCGTGGTAGTCGTCGACGACGGACTCGTCTCTGCGAGCAACAGGGTAGTGCAGGGGTTCATCTAGAAAACAAAGCGAACCCATTGTGATTGTGACTGTGATTGTAGAATGAATGAGTTGAGAGTTGAGAGTTGAGAGGAAGATATACAGTAAAAGATTTCAACGCCAAATTTGAAATGTAGCTGGGGAAGTGTGATTTGAATATTTGGAGGCGACGTGACTTTGGGAGGATAGACAGAGACATAAAGCTGGGGAAGTGTGATTAGCGTGTGCTGCCCGTTTCCCCCGCCCTGACTAATCAAGCGGGTAAATTATTCTTAATCAAATATCTTAATTTAAAATAGGGTTTTATTTAAGTATTTTTTAGATATCTTTTGAACTTGGGGTCTCTTATTCTAGAACATGAGATTTTGCCCATTCAGCTCATTAAACTTAAATAAATAATAAGTATTAGTCTCTTTACATGCACTCTGTTCCTGCGATAAGACTTTTTTTTATTATTATTTTGAGTTTAATGTAATTTTTTAATTTGAATTTATTTATTGTTAGTGAGGTTACACATGAATTATGGGTTTAGCGTGTACTAGTTTTTTAGAAAATATGTATCAAACGTGCGTAAAATATATTCAAGTAGAGAGTGTGCTAATTTTTAGGAAAAAAATTTATCTTGTAGTTTTTTTTTTTTAATTTTGTTAAATTACAATTTTAACCTTATTTTTTATTTTTTAAGAATAAAGATTATCTAATTAGATTATGAGTATTTTTTACATTTTTTGAAACTATAACTATCTTTCTAAATCCTCGTAATATATAGAGAAGATAAAAAAGTGTCCAATGAAATGAGTCAACTAGTTTTTATATTTAACACTATGATAAGTAATTTTTTTTTATATATTTTTTAAAATTATTATTAAAGAAAAAAGCAGACATGCAGTTGCAATGAATTTGTGCATACATCTACTCATTTTGTTAACAATAATGCAATCATACCAACACCAGATCCCATCAAAAAATAGGATTTTGTTAACAAGTTTTCAAAGGTTGTAAGTTAATAAGCATTTAGTACTCAATTAAAAATTTAAAAAAAAAAAATCAAGTCTAATTATGCACAAATATCAATAAAAACAGATACAGTTATAATGAATTTATGCATGCAAATTAATGAATGGTAGGCAATTTCTTTAAAAATATACATTACAACTCATAATTAAATACTACTAGTCACTAACCCGTGCGATACACAAAATAGTTATATAAAATATGCAACATCAATAACTATTCTAAATTCATAAAAACGAAAATTAAACTAAAATGTAAGTTAAGATATATACTTCCCCATATATATTTAACCATTAATAAGACAACACATTACATGTGCAAACTTATCATTATTAGCAATTATGCTGCAAAGAAAGCATTCAAGATAGGAATAACAATTAGATCAATATAAATTCAAAATATGAAGATGCACCAACAGGGGGTGGTTGAATGAAAATTTTAAAAAATGTCTCTCTTCACTTGAGACAATCATAATCCTAATGCATTTGGAATTCAAGAAAGCATTCAACATTGACGAAAATAACTACAAGTGAAAAAAAAATCAAATCAAATGCAAACCTATTTCAGCTATATAGTAAAATTAAATTTAACACGATTACCTATGTTTGGTAACTTTTTCTTTCTTTTCTCAACTAAGGATAATATCAACACAAATTATAAATTAAAGAACCATTAGGTGAGGTGGCTATGATCGCATGTGTGGGTTTTAAAGGTGCTGAAAGCTTCTACCAATCGATGTAATCCACAAACCCATCGAAGTACTTGTAAATTCCAATTGCAAAAACAAAAACAGTTTTATAAATAAGCAAGAGAGCCTTAGTTACTACATTAAAGTAGAATTCCAATTAACAATTATTAACAGAAATTAAAAATTATTAAGAAAGTTGCTATGGAGGCGTAGTTGTACCAAAATTCATACAGTATGTTATAATTGTTGACATCACGTCATAAGATTGATTCCCTCCCCCACGCTACCAATAACTAAGCCTTCACTCAGCAAATGAAAATCCATAGTAAAAAAGTCATCAGTGAAATCCATAGAGATTTGCAAAACTAAATCTATAACAAAGGGCACAAATCAATGATTAAAAAAAATGAATTATTGATTTATAATCACAGAAATTTTCATCATGTAACAATATTAATACAATCAGGGCATGGTAAACAAATATCTAAACTTGATTGCAAGATTTAGAACTGTACGCTATCATTGAAGGTTGAAAAATCAGCAATCAAGTATTATTCAACACGTGCACCACTCATAAACATGTATTGTTGGTTGCACAGATTTGTAAAAATCAGCAATCAAGTATTATTCAACACTTGCACCACTTATAAATATGTATTGTCGGTTGCACAGATTTGTAAATTGCTAATGTTTATTGAACTAAACCCTAGAAATCAATATAAAAAAATTTAGCAAATAGAAAAAGCCTAACCTTGATTTGATTTTTCAGATGTAGCAACCGGAGAGGGAGTGCTAAAGAAGGAGAAAAATATGAGTGGCTGAAACCCTAGCTCAAGAAGGAGAAGCGTGGCTAGTCAAGTTTTTGTTTTGAAAAAGGAATGTGTTATTTATTTTTAAAAAGTCAAATAATTTTATTTAAATATTGCGCTGACATGGAAAATTGTGAAAACTTCAGAAGTTTCGGTCTAATATAATAAAACGTTGAAAAGAATTTTAAAAAAAGAAAGGTGACGTGGAAAATTGTGGAGCTAGCAGAGGCTTTGGTTATATATATATATATATATATATATATATTTTTTTTTTTGAGAAACAGGTAAGTCAATATTATTAAGGAAAATATGTCTGGAGTACATCATCCAAATTAGGTGGTAGCTCTTCTAACCACACATCGATATCTGCAGCTAGAACTGCTTTCTTAGCTAGGGCATAGGCTAATCTGTTGCCCCCCCAACGAACATGAATAAAATGACAGAAATGCATACATTGACTAGCACTTTGTGTATCTAGGATAATATGACCCAACTGGGACCTATTCAGCTCAGAATTATTAATTGTCGAGACAACTTTTAAGGAGTCCCCTTCCACTTCAACTCGAAAAATACTGATCTCTTGAGCAAAAGTGAGAGCACGTCTTGCAGCCAAGGCTTCTACCATGTCCACTGACCTTGGAAGGTGGATTTTCTGACTAAGGGCAGCAAGTATTTTTCCGTCAGAGTCCCTGATAGCAACACCCAGGCTTGCCCAACCCAAGTTGGCGAACACCACACCGTCGAAGTTGATTTTGTACAGGCCCGGAGGAGGTGGCTGCCACTTTGTCGCTACCCATGTGGTAACAAACCGGTGCTATTGAAAGTTAATGTCTCCGAATTCCTGCAGCAGGTCCCGAGCCCTCTGAATAGTGTCACCAACATCCCATACCTATTGACCCTCCCTAAGCTTGTTATGTCTAACCCATATGCACCACGCAACCATGGCAAATAAGGCAGCCGTACTCGATGTCGCCTCTGACAACACAAAAGAGACTAGATCACAAAAACTATTGAAGCGTCTAGCTTTGGGGAAATTAAAGGTGGGGTCAGAGAGCCATATGCATTTGACGTGGTCACACATCCATAAACAATGCATGGCATCCTCAGGGTGGTCCTCACATAGATTACAAGTACCATCTACAAGCACATACCTGTACTTAAGGTTAGACCGGGTAGGTAGAAACTCACCTGAAGCCCGCCACATGAAGTGCCTAACCTTATTTGGCACCTGCAACTTCCAAAACCACTCCATAACTACTTTGAAACGTCTGGATTGGAAGTACCAGGCAGTGCATCGTGAGAGGCCATGGCTAGCATCCTATAAGCCCTCCTTACCGTATAGGAGCCATCTGGAGTTAAAGGCCATATTAGCAGATCTTCTGAAGCCCGAAAGCTCACCGAGATGCTCTTGATACAGTTTGCCTCTAAGGGAATAAAGTTTCTGTCTACTAGTTCTTCATTCCAGTGCCGTGTACCAAGGATAAACAGATCATGGACAAACTTCAAGGAAAGATCTCTTTGTGGCGAAACTATAAGTCCACCACCCATATCATCAATCCACCTGTGACCCCAAATGTCAATTGTAGTGCCATTACCTATCCGCTACCTAGCCCCCTTGCAAATCACTGCTCTAGCCTGCAAAATGCTCTTCTAGGCAAAGGAGCAGCGAGGAGTGATCTCAGCATCAAATATACTTCTATTGGGGAAATACTTAGGTTGGAAAACCCTATAGAGTAAGGTGTCCTTCTCATGATACATCCTCCACACCTGTTTCCCTAAGAGAGCATCGTTAAAATCTCTAAGATCACGAAAACCCACCCCACCAAGAGACTTTGGGGAGCATAAGGTGGACCATTTAACCCATTGCATCTTCTTTGTATTGCCTTGGTTGTCCCACCAAAATTTACGGATCATGGCCTCAATATCTTTTAATAACCCAATCGGTAGGCGGAACACATTCATGGAATAAGTGTGGATAGATTGGATAACTGCTTTTATCATGACTTCCTTGCCAGCCTACGAGAGTAGCCTCTCCTTCCACCCTTGCATTTTGGACCAAATTCGCTCCTTGATCTGATTGAAGCACACTTTTTTCTATCTTCCAACAAAGGAAGGTAAACCCAGGTACTTCTCATAGTGTTTGATGGCTGGAACTCCCAACAAAACCTTGACTTCTTCTTGCACTTCCTCCAATGTGTTTCTGCTAAAAAAGAGGGTGGTTTTATCTTTGTTCACTTGTTGACCCGAAGCTACCTCATACCACTCCAGAAGTTGTTGAATTTTGGCACACTCAACTGTCTTGGATCTGCCGAAAAGGAGGCAATTGTCTGCGAAGAAAAGGTGAGTAATTTTTGGGCCTCTATGACACAAAGCTAGCCCCTTAATCTCCCCATCATCCGCTGCCTTGTTAAGGAGTGCATTAAGTCCTTCCGCACAAAATAGGAAAAGAAAAGGAGATAGCGAATCAACTTACCTCAACCCCCTTGATGGTTTTATAAATCCTTTAGGTTCACCATTGATTAGGATTGAATAGGTAATAGTTGACACACATTCCATAATCATAGCCACCCATGATTCCTGAAAGCCCATCCTTACAAGGATTTTTTCCAAGAAAAGCCACTCCACCCTATCGTAAGCCTTGCTCATATCCAATTTCAGGGCCATATAACCCTCTTTTCCTGAACATTGGGTTTTCATATAGTGCAAAGACTCAAAAGCAATCAAGATGTTATCTGTTATAAGTCTATCTACATTAAAAGCACTTTGAGCTTCTGACACTATAGAATTAAGAATGGACTTAAGTCTGTTAGCAATAACTTTACTGAGAATTTTATAAAGGACATTACATAAGCTTATGGGCCTATACTCAGTAACATTTTCAGGATTAATATATATATAGATTAATATTTTCTTAACATGCATGTATTGCACGTATTCTTCCTTAGCATGCACCACACACCTATTAAGAATACCCACATAAAAAATTGTTTAAACCCATATTATACTCAAAGACTTTAAAAAATGATACTTGGTGAAATAAACAAAGGAATATGCGAAATCAAACCAAAATTAATGCACATGTTAACTGGGCTCTTATTTAAATAAGAATGATATCACATAATCATTATTAAATGAAATAAAATTATCCTAAATAGTATTATTAAAAAAAAAATATTCCTCAATATTTTACCATTTTGAAGCATTTAATATTCTCACGTCTTTTACCTTTCTTTTTTATGAAGACATGAAAAGAAGAAAGCATCTCATGCATTAGTCACGTACATCTTCCCCTAAACAATATATAAATTTCACATAATTGTAGAATCAATATATAGAGGGGAAATACATATGTCCCTTCCGCTTCTTTTTATTTTTTTCCGCTTTATGCTATTCTTGGAGGTTGATAACCAACTATAATATATATTTCTTTTGTGAGAAAAAAAAAAAGGGTTGACATAGGACTGCCAACGGCATGAGATAGGGGAGAAGGTTTATCTTTGCCATTCTTATTTTTGTTAAACAAACATATGCATTATTATCTTTTGAAGATTATGCTTGTAGGGATAAGGGCCCAAAATTGTATATTGGGCCTTAGGCCTTGGCCGAGGACGTTGGTTGGTCCGATGACGGATAAACAGTAGTGAGGGTGTTAAGCTCAGAATCCCATGAGTAAGATGCAAACGGAAAGGCTGGGGAAGGTGGTCCGAGGAGAAGTATCTCCTCGGATAAACAAAGAACAGATCAAATGTGTATCCTATCGTTCAAAGCGACCTTCTAGGAAATTCCACTGATAGGGACGTGTATTGTAAATGTACAAGAGAGATGGAAACTCAGAAATATCTAAGGAAAAGCTGCTGCCACCGCATTAAATGCTCTGCAGCTAACTTTCTAGCCACATTTATATGGAGAAGACCCATGAACAGTGCTGCCTTGGCCATCCCAACTCACAGAGGGCCAGAAAGAGTGTTCGATGGGACAAGCACTCAAGTAGTGGCCTGGATGATCAACAAATGGAGGGCCAAGATTATTGAAAGGGAGATATATAATGTAATGGACCCCTGAGAAAAGGGGAATGGGAAAAAAGAGAGAAAAACATTGTAGTAATCAAGAACAAAATTTGTAATTCAATTTGAGGATCAATACAAAAGAATCAATCTCCTCAAACTTTGTCAAGTACGATTTTCTTAAGTTTAAACTTGTCTATCTTTATTTTCTTGTCATCGAGATCTATCTTACTTGTTGAATAATTCACTAAAACCCAGTTCTTCAATTCATTCTCTACAAATTCATTATTTTGGGCTTTTGGGTCTAAGTCCACCCATCTTTTGCGCTTGGGAATCAAATCTGGTCCTTACAATGCTTGTTGTATCATTAGTATTAAAAACTACATGGCTATGATTTGATTGTATGAGCCTGTATTTGGGTGGGTACGTATGTGCTGAATATTTATTAGGTGGTTCTTTGGTACATAAATGATTACAAGAATTTCTAATAGTAACTTGACTTGTCTTTTTGAGGTATAAGTATCGATGTGACTTATGTTTTTTCTTGAGTCATTTAACCTCATACTAAGAATGATATTAGGTTGGATTTATTTTTTCACACCTAACAAATCTTTTAAGTCCACCATTTAATAAATCGAATTAACAAATCTAAATTAAGTCTTATAATTCATGTTTTTGAGTGTGTTATGTATATAACTTGCTCCACCCTCTTTTAAAAGTTAACATGCCTTTTGAGTGGAGTTTGTGGTATGTCTTTGTGTTAGAACCTCATTCCCTTTCTCTTGCACATGTTTGTGTCTCAAACAAAAAAATTCTTAAAATACAACATAAAACAAATTAATAAATTAAAACACATATGTTTCTAAACTATTACTAGAATGACTCAATCAACTGATCAAGTACTTAACTATTACTAATTTACTAGAATGACTCAATCGGATTACTCAAGTTGGAAAATTTGCCAATCTAAACCAACCTAATTTGAGCTTTAAACAAAAGTACATATCCAAAACCCATCAACTCGTGAAAATTCAACCTGAGGCATTGGGTTAGGTTGGGCCGATCTTAATGGATCAAATGCATACCATACTTAATCCTTTTTTTTTTGGGAAGGACGTACCCTACTTAATACTTTATTTTTTGAGGACCCTACTTAATACTTAATAATACAAATTTAAAAATATTTAATATTTAACTATGAGCTATAGTGCATGTTTTTCAAAATCAAAGATTTACTTATGACAATGATTGTTTCTCAAAAAAAAAAAAAAAAACTTATGACAATGATTCATGGACATGCGACACATGCACAAACCCATGTGTATTTTTCTTAAATTTTGTGTTTTGTTTTGACTTCATTTTTTGAAGGACAAAGTTTAGCTATAAAATTAGTTGTAGTCTTAGGTTAATACCTTACTTAATAAAATAAACATTTTATTACATATTTTGAAAATCTAACCATTGAATTACATGTTCTTTACACTCTAAATACACATGTCAAATTTTGTGTTAATCGGATATTATTTACTATATGATTTATAAGTTTATATTTTATGCATAATTTTAAACTACGAAAACTTGCAATTTAAACAGTTTATTGACGACATAGCTATTGGTTTTCATTTTTTTAGAAATTTTGCAAGTATGGAGGATATAAGAAGAATATATAATCTAATGATGGATTTGTCAAAATTCACATATAATAAAAACATATTAAGTAAGGTCGTAACCTTAAGTTACAATTAATTTTGTAACTAAACTTTGCCTTTTTTGATAGAGTAAGACTTTTGTTAATGACTACAACAATGATAACAAGTTAAGGCATATTTATTATTTTGTTAAATATTTTTTTATTGTTTTAAAGAATAAAGTCAAACTTTACCTAAATGATGATCCAATCATTCTTTCTTAGATAATTTTTTTGGCTAGTTTAAAGGTTTTCTTGAATTATCATAGTTACAAGCTTACAACATGAAAATGAGTGATGGACTCGGCACAACTCCCTCGGTCAACCTCCTTGTTCAAAAGAGGAGCCAGTGGACGAAGGAACCACCCCATCAATCTCCGTCTTTACCCATATCCATTGGACGAAGGAATGGCCATCAGTTCATAATTAATGGCAATACGTTACACAACTACAATAAGTCTCCTTACCGTTAGAGAGACGAAGATCCTTTCATTAACACCTCAAGGAGGCGTTACAGATGCCACATACAAACCACCATTAGAGCACCTCCAACGGCTAGGAAAAGGAAGCAGGTATAAATACAAGTATCCTAGGACCTAAGGAGGTACGAAATTCTAATACAAAAACTTTGATATTTTGGTATCGAAACTCTTCTCTCTCTTTCAGTTATCTGACTTGACCATCGGAGGCTATGTGGCAGGCACCACACCAGTGTTCCCTCTTTTCATTTGTTCTTACAAGGCTTTAGATGATCTTGGTCAGCAATCCTACTGGACGATCATCTCGACTAACGATCTTGGCATCATCAATTTGGCGCCGTCTGTGGGAAACGACTTTCTTCGCACCTAGGTTCAATAGCGTAGTTCCATTCAACTCACACGTTCAGATGGAGTCCAACGGTAACCAAGATCCCGCAGCATTAGCTCTGCAAATCCAGACGCTGGCAGCCAGTGTGGAGGAGCTTACCAGACAAAACCAAGAGATGAGGCTGCGACTGTAACAAGAAGACAATTGTTCGAAGAACAACCGAGATGATGACGGAGACAGCTAAAGGAGAGATGACCGCCGACGACCAGTTACTCTAGAGGGACCGAGCTCAGACCTTCTCAGGGAAATGAGAAAAGAGATCTATGAGCTGAGGAATGTGATTAAGGAGAAAACAGACCAGAGTCTAGATAGAATGGTCAGGAGGACATATTCGCCCTTCACCACGACGGTCCTAGAGTGCCCGGTGCCCTCGAAGTTTCGTTTGCCGCAGCTCGAGCCGTTTGATGGGCTGAAGGATCCCCTAGATCATCTCAACACCTTTAAGACAACTTTGGACCATCAGTAGCCCCCTAACGAGATCTTATGCCATTCCTTCCCTACCACTCTCAAAGGAGCAGCCAGGGAGTGGTTCATTAAGCTACTAACATCGTCCATCGACAACTTCGAGCAGTTGGGCAACTCTTTCCTCTGTCACTTTGTCGGTGGGCAGCATCCAAAAAGGCCAACAAACCATTTGCTCACCATTAGGCAAGGAGAAAAAGAGACCATGAGGTCATATGTGACGCGTTTTACTCAAGAAACTTTGGAGGTGGATGAGGTAGATGATAAGGTACAGCTGACGACCTTCAAAGCTGGATTGAAGTCCAGGGAGTTCGTGGTCTCTCTAGTGAAGAATGTACTTAAGACGATGGCAGAAATGCTCTTGAAGGCACAAAAGTACATGAATACTGAGGACGCCCTGGCAGCAATAGAAGGGTTAGAGAAGCCCAAGGAGAAAAGGAAAGAGAAAGAGGACGACCGAAGAGGATGAAAAAGGGAATGGGCAGATCGTTAGAATATTGAAGGAAATGGATGAAGGGATGACAAAAACCCTCGAAAGGTAAAATTTACTCCTTTAGTTATGACCGTTGACAAAATTTTGGCGCAGATTAAGGATGAACACTACCTCAAATGGCCTAGGCCGTTACACTCGTCACCTAACGTGCGTGATAAAAGAAAATACTGTTGTTTCCACAAAGATCACAGACATTACACAAAGCACTGCAGGGACCTGAAAGAGCAGATAGAAGAACTCATACGAAAAGGGAAGTTGCAGAAATTCGTAAAGAAAGAAGATTCCAGCAGATCTAAGGACGATAACAAGGGTCAACGCGAAACCTCTCAGAGGGACGAAGACCACATACCCCTCCGTCCACAAAGTTTCATAGGGGAGATAAACACGATCACAGGAGGACCATCTACAGGAGGATCATTCAAGTCCCTCAGGAAGTCATTTCAGAGGCAGGTAAATAGCGTTCATAGGATGCCACCTCTGAAGCAAAGGCGGACAGACCAAGATATTCTATTCTCGGAAGAAGATGCCAGAGGAATGAAATAGCCTCATGACGACCCGTTGGTTATTATGCTCATGATTGAAGGATTCAATACCATAAGGGTTTTGGTAGATAATGGGAGTTCAGTAGATATCATTTACCCGTTGGTTATTATGCTCATGATTGAAGGGTTCAATACCAGAAGGTTTTGGTAGACAATAGGAGCTCAGTAGATATCATTTACCTCTCTGCCTTCCAGCAATTAAAAGTGGACCCGAAGAGACTTCGTCCATTCAAATCCCCCATTGGAGACAAAGTGTACCCACAGGGAATAGTAACGCTGACGGTCACGGCTGGCTTGTAGCCCCTCTAGGTAACCAATAAACACAACTTCTTAGTAGTAGACTCACCTTCAATAATGTGATTATAGGAAGGCCTACCTTCAATCATTGGAAAGTAACCACTTCTACGTATTGCCTAAAGGTGAAGTTCCCAACAGAATAGGGAATTGGGAAAATAAGAGGAGATCAGGTGCTGGCGCGAGAATGTTAGCAAGCAGTCTTGGTGTCAAAAGAAAACCATACATGGATAATTGAGGAAAAGACGCCAGAAATTGCCGAGAAACTAGAGACAGTTGAGTTGGTTGAAGGAGATCCTACAAAGACGACCTAGGTAGGGACAAGTCTAAACCTTTAGACAAAGAAAGAAATCATTAACTTCCTAAAGGATAACCTGGACGTGTTCGCCTGGAGTCATGAAGATATGCCTGGCATACCAACGGACATCATTCAACACCACCTAAATGTAAATCCTAAGAAGAAGCCTGTCCAGCAGAGAAGAAGAGTTTTCCCTCCTGAACGAAACAAAGTAGTCATGGACGAGGTGAACAAGATGCTCGCTGCTAACTTCATCAGGGAAGTCTACTATCCTGAGTGGTTGGCCAACGTCGTCATGGTCAAAAAGGCAAACGGGAAATGGAGAATTTGCATCGACTTCACGGATTTGAATAGCGCCTGCCCGAAGGATAGCTTCCTTCTGCCCAAGATTGACCAGCTTGTGGACTTGACGGCCGGGCACAAGCTTCTTACCTTTGTGGACGCCTTCTCTAGATACAACCAAATACAAATGGCAGAAGAGGATCAAGAGAAGACCGCCTTCATCATCAACCAGGGGCTCTATTGCTGTAGGGTCATGCCTTTTGGTTTGAAGAACGCGGGAGTCACGTACCAGAGATTGGTAAACTAGATGTTTAGCAAGCAGATTGGGAGGAACGTAGAAGTATATGTGGACGACATGCTTGTTAAGAGTAAGGAAGAGGAGAATTATCTAGACGATCTCAAGGAGATGTTCAACACACTTAGGCAATATAGTATGAAGCTGAATCCGGCCAAATGTGCCTTTGGGGTCTCCTTTGAAAAATTCTTCAGTTTCATGGTATTACAGAGAGGAATAGAGGCAAATCCAAAAAAGGTGAGAGCTATCTTCGAGATGTCCTCTCCAAAGATGATCAAAGAAGTGCAATCTCTCACGAGAAGGGTGGCAGCCTTCAACAGGTTTGTCTTTAAAGCAACAGACAAATGTCTTCCTTTCTTCAAGACCTTGAAACAAGCTTTCGTTTGGACGAACGAGTGCAAAGCAGCATTCCAGGAGCTAAAGCGTTACCTGAGCAACCCTCCACTCTTGAGTTTGTCCAAGGAGGGAGAAGACCTATTCCTGTACTTAGCCGTGTCCACAATTGTGGTGAGCGCAGCCTTGATCAGGGAAGAAAATAAGATACAACACCCAATGTATTACATCAGCCAGGCCTTCCAAGGAGCTGAAGCCCGATACCCACGAATGGAGAAGATTACCTTCACCCTAATAGTGGTCTCCAGAAAGCTTCGTTCATACTTTCAGGCTAACCCGATTATAGTAATGACGGACTAGCCCATTAAGAAAGCAATGAATAAACCTAAGGCTATTGGACGAACGGTATAGTGGGCCATCGAGCTTAGTCAGTTCGATATAGAATATCAACCCCAACAGCCATAAAAGCCTAGGCGCTAGCGGATTTCATAGCAGAATTCACCTCCCCCGCACATGAAGACAACCAGGAAGAACTCTAGATGATCCATACGGACGGGTCATCCATGTAGAAGAGAGGCGAAGCAGGCGTTGTCATCACTTCCCCTGAGAGATGACATTTTGAAGTATGGAGTTCAACTTAAATTTTCCGTAACCAACAACGAAGCAGAGTACGAGGCTATATTGATGGGGCTGAGGATAGCCCAGGCACTTAGAGCTAAAAACTCTTTGCTAAAAAGTGATTCATAACTCGTCATAGGGCAAGTCAAGGGAGATTTCGAAGCAAAGGGGACAAGGATGTAGAGATAACTCAAGTTGATGAACCAATTAGTAAGCAAGTTTGATCGGGTAGAGTTTGCTCAGGTCCCACGATATCAAAATGCAGAAGCTAACGAAGTGGCTAGGAGTGCGTCAACAGATAATCAGGCAAAGGTGATTGATTGGAAATTGGAAGAGCAGAACTCTCCCAGCATCAAAGAATTTTAGACCTTCTCGGTGCACACCCGCGTAGGATGGACGAGCCCAATCCTATCCTATCTTAAGGATGGACGATTGCCACCAAATCCTGACGAAGCCAAGAAGATCCAGAAACGGGCTGCCTAGTTCACGGTGCTGAATGACGAACATTACAAAAGAGGCTTCTCGTGGCCTTACTTGAGGTGTGTTGAAGAAGAAGAAGCCAAGTATGTTCTGGAAGAAGTTCACGGGGGCATTTGCGATGATCACATGGGAGCAAAGTCTCTCGCAAGAAAGATCATGAGGGTAGGCTATTTCTAGCCCACAATGCAACAAGACGCAGCAGATTTCGTAAAGAAGTGCGACAGCCGCCAAAGGTATAGGAACGTCTAGGGAGTCCCAGGAGAGAAGATGACGACCATCACTTCCCCCTGGCCATTTGTACAATGGGAAATTGACATCGTGGGGCCTTTGCCACAAGGAAAGAGGCAAGTAAAGTTCTTACTCATCGCTATCGACTACTTTACAAAATGGGTGGAGGCAGAAGCACTAGCCACGATCACAGAAGCAAAGGTATGAAGTTTTGTATGGAAAAATATTGTGTGCAGGTTTGGGATCCCACAAATGATCATCTCGAATAATGGTCGTCAGTTCAATAGTCAAGGATTTAGATCGTTTTGCTTAAGCCTTGGCATCAAGAACAAATATTCATCCTTGGGGCATCCTCAAGCCTATGGACAGACTGAAGTAACAGATCGAACATTTTTGAAAATCATCAATGCTCGATTAGTGGGGGCAAAGGGAGCATGGCCCGAAGAGTTACCTAGCGTTTTATGGGCTTACAGAACTACAACAAGAACCCCTACAGGAGAAACACCCTTCAACCTAACATATGGCACAAAAGCAGTCATCCCCGTCGAAATAAGGCTCACTAGCCCCAGGATGGAATTTTTTGACGAACACAGCAACAACGACCAATTGAAGTTGAACCTGGATTGTTTGGACGAAGTTAGAGACCAAGCTTATCAAAGAATGACCAAGTATCAGCAAAAGAGGGCAGAGTACTACAACCAGAGAGTAAAGCTCAAAAGGTTCCACATCGGAGACCTCATCCTACGAAAGGTGACACCTGCAACGAAGGATCCAGCACAAGTCAAGTTAGGGCCAACCTGGGAAGGACCCTATAAGGTTGTCCACTATTCTCGGCAAGGAAGCTATCACCTGGAAGATTTGGACGGGAACAAGTTACCTCATCCTTGGAATGTTGAGCATCTAAAGAGGTATTATGAATAGGAACTGTAGTCCATTTGTAAGTAGTCAGCATTGTCTTATACTTTTTAATGTATATCAAATAAACATATTATTCAGCGATTAACATATTCTGACTATCTTTTTCACGTTCAAACTAAAATCACCATTTGGATGCAAAAACTCCAACCAAGTTAAAATGATAAGATTCCTCCAAAGGATGTAAATCATTTTAACTAGAAAAGACGATAAGATTCCTTAAATGAATGTACATTGTCCAAATAAAAGATGATAAGATTACTTAAATGGATGTACATCGTCCAAATAAAAGACGATAAGATTCCCTAAAAGGATGGACATCATCCAAATAAAAGACTATAAGATTCGCCATTGTCCAAATAAAAGACGATAAGATTCCTTAAAATGATGGACATCATCCAAATAAAAGACTATAAGATTCCCCAAGGGGATGTAAATCGTCCCAATAAAAGCCAAGACAATGATATGTAAGTCTTCCTGCCAAAAACTAAGGCGAATAGATCCTAAGGATGAAGGAAGGTTGTCCACTGAGTGAAAACGACAAAATTCATAATTGGGCAAACATTTTTTAGTCCCCAAAGGACGAGATTCCTCGGAGGGATGTAAGTCTTCCTGCCAAAAACTAAGGTGAATATATCCCAAGGATGAAGGAAGGTCTTCCACTAAGTTAAATTGGCAAGATTCATAATTGAGTAAAAATTTCTCTAAGTCCCCAGTGGACGACGAAAAGCATAAACAAAAGGTGCATATATATATATATATATATATAAGAGTTGCAAATTGTTCAAAAGCCCCAAAACAGGCAAGGCACCAAGTGGTAAATTGTTCAATAGCCCCAAAACAGGCAGGGCAAAAAAAAAAAAAAAAAAAGAAGAAGAAGTTTGCAGGCAAATAGAATAAGGGAATTAAGCTTCAGGAGTGTCATTTCCACCATTTTCAGGCATTGAAGGATCCTCGCCGGCAGGTGTAGTAGCCTGAGCAGCCTACGCTGCCTCATCTACCTCAACCTCCTTGTCAATTGCCTCAAAATCTAGGTCCTCCAAATCTATTTCCGGGTCGTGCTTTACCAAGTATCTTCTCAACAACTTAAATCCCTTAAAATACCAGCCAAACAAGATGGCGTTGTACTCCTCCGTGAGTTGAGCATGGATGGCCTTGGCCATGACACTCTTTATTTTCTGGTTAGCCGTTACCAATTGCTCGTCCCTCTGCTTCACCAACTGCTTCTCGGCATTCAACTCCTCAGTTAAAGCTTTTATTTTTTCCTTGGACGAGTTATTGACGTCCATCGCCACTATTAAGTCTTTTCTCAAACCTAAGGCTTCAGCTTCCAGCGCCTCCACCTTAGAAGTGGCCATCACGACCTTTTCTTCACTCGCCAAGTACTGGGAGGTCATGTGCATCACTTCCCCCAACACCTGGCATCCAAAGTCGCGTAATGAACAACTGATATAATTTGTGCCTATAAAAAAATAATAAAAAAAAGGAGAGGGGAAACGAGGGAAAATTACCTGGACGAGCTTATGGACATGGCGATTCACCATCTTGTGAAAAAGTACGCTGGAGATTTCTTTTAGCTCCTTAGGCGTCACAACTTTATTAGCCTGAGCCAAGGCCGTCTCAGCGTCCGCCCAGACATTGGCCCCAGCTTCTCTTTGCCTTTGTCGCCTGTTTTGCGCTTCTTAGTACAAGGAGCTATCTCTTTTTTTATCACCTCTTTTCTATCACCTCTTTCTCTTTTTCCTTTTCAACGACCATCAGCCTCCGCTGACCGATGCTAGAGAGAGGTTCGTTTTTCTTTGCCTTAATCAGAGCATAAAATTCCTGATTAAACTTAGTCGTCATCTCTACAAAAAAGAAAGAAGGGAGAAAAAGGAGAAAAGAAAAGGAAGGATAGAAGATCTACTTTCATCCTAAAGTGACTCACTTTTTTCTTCCTGATGGATGGTACAAAGGATGTAGTGTGAAGGCTCTGGTCCCAAATAGTGACAAGCTAAGGTCCGGGGGTCAACTAGATTGTCAAAATCGTCGATGGTGCTCGCGTAATGGACAACTGCCTGAATGCGCTCTTCAAACCTGCTCTCCAATTCTGGACGATCTTTCACTATGAAACAGAAAAAACACACAAGATTAAAAGGGACGATCAAAGTAAAAAGTAAACCAAAAAAGAAAAAAAAATGCAAGGCAAATGCACCAAGTTAAGGGGTCTCCCACCAACGTAGCAGCCTAGGGACATCCCCCCAGAAGTCGTCAGAAAGGGTCTCCTAACTGTCACTTGACACAAAGAAGTACCTAGACTTCCAATAATGGAAGGACGAAAGCAAATCGACGATGAGCCGAGACCTTCTATCCCAAGGCACGTGCTCGTAATAACCAAACTCTTTGGACTCTTTTAGATGGTAAAGATGGATGAACTCGTTTAATTCGATCATATCACCGTCGGTTATGATTGTCCAGAGTACCATACAACTTATGACGATTCTCCACGAATTCGACATAAGTTGTTCTGGGGCTATATTCAGGTAATGAAGGAGCTCCATTATAAATGGATGGACAGGAAACCTAAGGCCACATAGGAAGGCACCCTCGTAGAAACAAACCTCCCCATGGGCGAAAGCACAAGATTTCTCACCTTTTCTAGGAAGACGAACCCTGGTCTCCTCAGGAAACTGAAACCTATCCCTGAATCTAATGAAGGTATCCTCCCTTAGAGAACACTCTTCCTTAAGGGCATGGAATGACCGGGGTAAAGCTGAGACGGAAGGAAGGGAAGACGAAGGTACAGAAACAACTGTATCCGTCTCAACCCTACTCGTAACAGCACTAGAAGACAGACTAGCCTCTAAATCGCTAGATCTAACTTCAGAACCCATATTTTCCCTCATTAGAACTCCTCGAACTGACTCAAACCAACCCAAGGATTGACACAACAATGGATATAGATCACCCAACACTAGACTTAGGCTACTATCACCTAGAGCGGAATCCTCAACCTGCGGGCAATGTCCACTAGAAAAGCCTATAAACACACCCAAACAAGCGAAAAAGAAGGCAACTGAGGGGGAAGTGCGCCTAATATCAGAATAATCCACCATTAAGGAAAAAGGAAAAGCAAAGCTCTAAAAGGGAAAAGAGCACAAAAAGGGAGCAAATAAAACTTTAAAAGGAAAGAAAGAACAGAAAAACAAAGGGGTGTACCTGAAAAAGAAGGAGAAACTGAGAAATCAAAAGGATGAGCACCAAAGGAGCTGAGAAATCGGAGCAATAAACACAGCAGGGTCTGAAATATCGAAAAAGTAAGCACAGAAGGAAAGCACAAGGGGTTTAAAAAGGAATCACCTCAAAAAACATGGGAAAACTGAAAAGTTTCACCGAAACCAAGAACCCCTCAGCTGATCTTGGCGTGACATGTGGCCACACCACGCTGCCACTAAGTAATAACTGCGGAGGGGCGGAACCCCAAGCGCCATAACCACAAAAAAAAAAAAAAAAAAGTGGTGGGCTCATCATATTCCCATGGCCGTCTCCAAATTGGACAACCTCAGAATAGGGGGCAGTTGATGGACCGGGCACAACTCCCTCGGGCAACCTCCTCGTCCAAAAGAAGAGCCAGTGGACGAAGGAACCACCCCATCAATCTCCGTCTTTACCCATATCCATTGGACGAAGGAAGGGCCATCAGTTCATAATTAATGGCAATATGTTACACAACTACAATAAGTCTCCTTACGATTAGAGAGACGAAGATCCTCTCATTAACACCTTAAGGAGGCATTACAGATGCCACATTCAAACCACCATTAAAGCACCTCCAACGGCTAGGAAAAGGAAGCAGGTATAAATACAAGTATCCCAGGACCTAAGGAGGTACAGAATTCTAATATAGAAACTCTAATATTTTGGTATCGAAACTCTCCTTTCTCTCTCAGTTATCTGACTTGACCATCGGAGGCTTTGTGGCAGGCACCACACCGGTGTTCCCTCTTTTCATTTGTTCTTGTAAGGCTTTTAGACAATCTTGGTCAGCAATCCTGCTGGACGATCATCTCGACTGATGATCTTGACATCTTCAATGAGGTTTTATTCTATTCATAGCAACTTAACAAGAGAATTCCTATCAATAATAAGAAAACATAAGTATAACAACATTACACACAAATAAAAATAATAACTAAAAGAAAAAAAAAAGGTTTGTAATGATCAACATAAAGAAAAAAAAAGAGTCACACACTCATTAACTAGACTCTTATTTAAATAAGAATGATATCAAGAACCAAAAAAAAAAAAATGATATCACACAATCACTATTAAATGAAATGAAATTATCCAAAATAGTATTATTACAAAATTTTATTCCTCAATGGTTTTCCATTTTGAAGCATTTAATGTTGCCATGTTTTTTGCTACCTTTTTTATTTTATTTTTTTAAATAAAGATGGAAAAATAAGAAAGTATCTTATGCATTAGACACATACATGCTCTCCTTCAAGATATATGAGCTCCACATAGTTGCAAAATCTTTATACTAGAAGAGGGGAAAAACATATGCTCCATACTTAAGATAAGTATTACTCCAATATCTTTATGAAACATGGATCACCCCCTTTTTTCCCTTTATGATATTCTTGGAGGTTAATAACCAATTATAGGATATGCAAGAGAAAAAGGTTGACATAGGACTACCGACGGCATGAGACGGGAGAAGGTTATTATTCCCATTCTTGTGATTTTATCAAAATAACATATGCATTATTATCATTTGCATATTATGCTTATCATATCATTAGCATTAAAATCTATGTTATTTTGGTTTTTTTTTTAGTAAACAGTAATACTTATTAAAACACACGAACACGAAAGTAGTATATACTATATAGAGGTTTTTAAACAAGTTTATAATATATTACATAAACAGAGTACTGCTACAAAAGAGCCTAATCTTTATACTAGTAGCTTGGAGTTATAAGGACCGAAACTCTAAGGTATATAAGTGATTACATAAGGTATAATTACATATGTGGCTAACATTTTTCTTGGGTCATTGTATCTCAGATTGATGAGAATGATGTTGGGTTGGGTTTATTTTTTCATGCTTCTTTAAGTTCATTATTCAATAAATGATTGCAATTTACATATTAATTCCAATATTCAAACTTTATCAAAACTAAGTCTCAAAATATTAAAATATATCAAATTAACGAATTTAAAATTAGTCTTAAAATCCAACATACAACAAATTAATAAATTAAAATACATATAGTTCAAAACTATTAATAAAAGAGGTTCGATCGAATTACTCGAGTTGGAAAATTTGTTAATCTAAACCCAACCTAATATGATATTTAAAATAGAAGTACATAACCGAAACCTATCAACCCTTAAAAATTCAACCTGAGGTATTGGGTTGGGTTGAATGGATACCCTACTTAATAGCACAAGTTAAGAAATATTAAATATTTAACTATGAGCTATAGTGCATGTTTTTCGAAATAAAATATCTATTTATGATAGTGATTCATGGACATGCACGCACAAATTCGAATATATTTTTCTTAATTTTTGTGTTATGTTTTCATTTTTTTTATTAGAGTAAGACTTTTGTTAATGGATGCCACAATGATATAAGTCAAAGTGTATTTATTATTCTATTAAATATTTTTTTTTACTGTTTTAAAAAATAAAGTCAAACTTTACGCAAATGAGATCCAATCATTTTTTCTTAGAGACATTTTTGGCTAATTTGAAGGTTTTCTTGAATTATCAAAGTTATAGTATGAAAATTAGGTTTTATTCAATTCATAGTGACTTAATGAGAGAATTCCTATCAATAATAAAGAAAACAAAACTGACATTATACACAAATAAAAATAACAACTAAAAGAAAATAAAAATAGATCTGTAATGATCGGCATAAAGAAAACTAAGCCAACATGATATTTTAGCATCTTCATTACACAAAAACTTGCATTGTAGTTTATATTTGAATATTTAATCTTTCTTATAACTTGTACTTATAAGGCTCCTGTTAACATGACCCAATTTTTTCATAAGCTCTAATATTAAAATTAGTGATTGTACAAGAATATTCATATTTGTGATTGTATAAGATTTAATATTAAAATTTGTGATTGTATAAGAATTTTGAAAATTTTTAATACTCTTATACAATTACAATTACAAAACTAAGATACAAGATACATGACCTATGCTATTATAACTTGTGCTTGTAAGGCACTTGTTAACCCTATTGAAGTTTGTAATCTATATAATAATATTTAAAAGTTGAAATACAGTATTTATTGTTGTTATAATTCTGTTGAGCCACATCAACATAACATTTTTGTCCAATTGATTCATTTCGGTGCACTTATTTAAGAATAGAAAAAGATAGGTTTGAGTTGAGATTAAGAATACCTATTCTAAATTCATATTTATTAAAAAATATAGATTTCAAACTCATGGATGCAGGGCAGCTCCATATGCATTTCAGGGGTGTTCAAATGAACACCCTAACTTCCTAAAAAAAAAAAAATTACATGCATAATTATTTTCAAACTAACATGATTTGTCTAAATATTAAACATCCTAACTTGAGAATTCCAAGAATTTGGGTTTAACAAAAATAGAATAATGTTATATCTACAATATTTTCATAACATATCTTAAGTAACAAATTGTTATTAGTTTTTAATTGAACCCACCACTGACATCACTTATTTTATCCATCAATAAAAGCTTGTCACGTAGGATTTGTTGTAAAATTGTTGTGGACATAACATTTCTCACTAAAATTATCTTGGTCCCCTAAACATAATCCTATAACCCTTTAAACAAAAAAAAAAAAAAAATATATATATATATATATAACCCAAATAACAATAATAAAAATTAGCCTAAATAATAGAGCATAAATAACTCAAACATTAACAATATTAGGTTAAACAACAACAAATGAACAAAAGATTCAACAAAAAAGAACCCAAATAACAATAAGGGATAATTACACTTTGCCCACCTGTGGTTTGCCTCTAATTCTATGTGCCTACCCGTGGTTTCAATTTTGACACTTTACCCACCTGTGATTCTCACTGTAAGTGTGTCGTAACCCACCTCTCCACTTTTCATTACTCTAACACAGAATAATTAAAAAACAAACCCCAAAACAGATCAAAACACTCTCACGCAAAGCTTGAACACGAAGAACATACCCAAAAATCTGAAAAACCCAAGCCACTGCAAACCGAAACCCAGCACTGCAAAATCGAAACCCATTGCCCACTGCCCCTGCCACCAGCCACCACAACCCACTGCCATTGCCACCACCGCCCACAACCTCAAACCCCAACCACCAAAACCACAAACAAGTCACAAACCCAAAATCAAACCACAAACAAATCACAAACCCAAAATCACAGGTGTTTGCCATTTGCAATCAAAGATATCAAATTTAATCGAAAACCCATATGACAATCGACAAGAAAGAAAGGTGGGTTAGGGTTTAGACTTTAGAGACAATCAAATAACATCGTGAAAGAGTGATAATCAGATGAAATAGAGAAAACCCAAATCAGATATTGAATCTTGAACGTTTAGACTTTAGAGCCAATCAAATAACATCGTGAAAGAGTGATAATCAGATGAAATAGAGAAAACCTAGATCAGATATTGAATCTTGAACAACATTCTACAGGGATTGAAGCTAAAAAGAGAAATCTTTGTTCTTTTTTCTTAAAAAAAAAAAAACGAAATCCCAAAAAGGAAAATTGGGAGTAGGGGAGAGAGAGAGAGAGAGAAAACTGACTTGAAGTTGTTCGACTGGGGTAGGGCCTTGTTGCATCTCTTCGACTTGTTCATGTTGTTGTTGTTGTTGTTCCTCAACTGTCATCTTCTGCTTTCTTTGTTGCTCCATTACTTTTCTCTCTTCTGTTTAACTTCACACTCACACAATCACAGAGAGAGAGAGAGAGAGTAGCAAAAACACGAGAATATGGTAAAGGAAAGAAGCGATGATATGGGAAGCTTATAGCTTTGTTGGTTATTTTGGATGATTTAGATGTTTTATTGATTTATATGTTTTATTTTGGGTTCAACTTCCTGTAATTTTTCAAATTTTTGGTATGTTCTTCATGTTCTTCATACTCAAGATTTGAGTGAGAGTGTTTTGATCCGTTTTGGGGTTTGTTTTTTACTTATTCTGTGTTAGAGTAACGGAAAGTGGAGAGATGGAATACGGCACATTCACGGTGAGAATCACAGGTGGGCAAAGTGTCAAAATGGAAACCACGGGTAGGCACATAGAATTAGAGGTAAACCACAAGTGGGCAAAGTGTAATTATTCCTAACAATAATAAAAATTAACCTAATTAACAGTAAAAATAGTTCAAACAACAACATGATTAGGCCAAATAACAACAAATGAACAAAAGATTCAACAAAAAAGTCATTAAATAACAAAAAAAAATAAAAACCTCTAATTATTCAGATTCATAACTCATTCAACCCATTACATAAAAATAATTCATAATTTAATTTTTCCTAAAAATTGATACTTACAGAGATACTGTGGTTATGAGTTCACCTCAATGATGCCGGCAGCTCCACTCTCCTTGGTGGATCGATTCGCAATTGCAGCGACTATCATCTGTTACTCTTTGTCTCTCTCACTTTCTCCATTTTTTCTCTCTTACTTAATTACTTTCATATTAACATTATCAATTTTCATTTTAACTCTCATCAGTTGCTTTTTGCCTTTTAATCTTGTTAGTAGAAGGGGATTATAAAACTTTTTCTATTTGTGTGTTTTTTATTATGTCAATGTATTCGAGTTTTCTTTTTTACCACTCAAAAAAATATTTTTAGAACCGCCACTACATGGATAGTAATATTAAAAACCTTTGTGTGTAATTAGGGGTGTTCGCAGTGTAGTGCGGTACGGTTTAGCCAAAATCATAACTGCACCGCACCTTATTTTTGCGGTCACATGTGTGGTGTAGTGCAGTGCGGTTTAGAGTTTAGCCAAAATTATAACCGCACTGCATATCATTTTTGCGGTCACATGTGCGGTGTGGTGTATAAGATGTGGTTTGAAGCTGGTATGTTTTTCAAATTTTTGGTTTTTCATGCCCAGTCCAAATCTGATTTTTCCCTTTGTTTTGAGCCAAATTTTAAACTATTGAATTAGTTTTTCTTTATTTTAGGCTGATTTTCCTAATCAACACTTGCTAGGGTTATTAAACCTCTTTTTTTTTTTTCGAAAACTAGGGTTATTAAACTATTAATAATATATTTAATATTATAAAAATTAAATATATTAATATATAAAAATGGTGTGGTGTGGTGCGATGCACTGATACTTGCGGTGCAGTGCAATTATGCCATTTATAGGCAAATTTAGTGTGATTTTTGTGGTTTGGTGACACCCCTGTGTGTAACCTAAAATGATTTTTTCTTTGGTTGAATGTGTATACTACGATGACTTCTTGAATATGAAAGTCAAGCTTTATATTAATTAATTTCCGAACTCGAACGGTTGATCTATCGTTTATAGTAAATAACACTTGTCATTACTCATTATACACTAGTTAGCAGAATCCATCCATAAACCCATTGACCAAAACCAAGCACGACCTCAAATAGCAAGCTACATAATAAGTTACCTCGGCGCGTGTGTTACTGTCATCCCACTGTTACTAAAAAAAATCTTTAACCAAGCACGACCTAAGCTACTAAGAGTCTATCCGAAAATAGCTTATTTAATTGTAATTGAAAATATTTTGTAAAAAATATTATAAATAAAATTAAAATATAGTTGAAATAGTATAGTGGAATCTATAAATAATAAAAAAATATAATGAGATCCACAAATAATAGCAAAAATAAGTTAAAAAGTAAAAAAAGTTGATTTTTTAGTATCCGTTTGGGAACAGTTTATTTAGTTAAAAACTTTTTATTAAAATTACTATAAATAAAAGTAAAAGTTAACTGAATAGTATAATGAGACCCATGAATAATACCAAAAAAATAATAAAACTCATAAATAATAGTAAAAATAAACTGAAATATTCAACTTGTCTCAAGGTGACTGACACTTATAAGCTGCCAAACATAACCTAACAAAAAAAAAAAACTGCAGGCTGTGCTTTTCACGCTCCACAACCCCACGTGGACATATGGTCAATTTTATTAAAGGAATTAGCTTCCCCTGTCTCCGTAGTGGTCCCTGCAGTGCTGTTAACGCAAACCCAACGGCAAATTCATCAAACCACATGATTGCGAAACAAACAAAAGTTGAGACAAAGGAGAGAGAAAAAGAGAGAGAAGCACGTATCACTCTCAGTGCCAGTAGTAGCAGGATAAACTTTATTAGCTTTTATGTTATCACTCTGCTCAGTCCCTTTACTCTGAGAGACCATAAATTTTGTGTACAGTTCAATCTATAATTCGATCATCATCATCATAAGGAAAAATGTACGGTTCACCATGATCATTGATTCGCATTGTGTTTGATCTTCTTGATCAAATGGGGAGTGTTTCGTCAGAAGATGAGCTCGAACGATTGAGCGAGCGCTTCGAGAGCTACAGTATCAGTGCGGACGTCAGCGAGTCCGAGAGTTCCGGTGGTGGCTTTTTGTGTCGGCCCTACTACGATCACGATTGCGATTCAGAGCCTTCTCCGCTCGCCGGACCAGACTTCTCTGATAATTCAGCTTTTCCGGCGCAGGTTCCGGTGACTTTGCCAGTGATTGGCGGCAGACACGTCGTGATTCCGGTGGAGGACGAGACTGAGAAACCGGAGAGAGAGTTAACTGGTTAGTTGTTTCCAATTCTTTTCTCTTTCTTGGAGTTATCTATTTTTGGAAAATTTAACGGTCATATTTGGATTCAGTTTTTATTTTTGGAAGATCTAACGGTTCAAAATTTTTTTTTTTCCTCCCTTATAAAGATTTGACTACTCCAATGTGTTACAATGTCGGTTGTTGTAATTCTACAACAACAGACATTGTGACATATTGGATCTGTACTATGTTTTGTAATTTGATTCAGTTTAGTTTTTTTTTTGATAGGAGGATTCAGTTTTAGTTGGTGAGGAAAAGAGTAAGGAAAATTAATATTAGGCCCTCCTTAAACTTTAGCCTTGTCATCCAAGGGACTAAAAATGATCACTTAAACTTTGACGAACTAAAATCACTCATGAGCCAAACTCTAGGATCAACAGTGTGTACTGACTACTAAGTCCTAATATGATCAAGTTTAACATGTTTAGCTCTTAAAAGAAATGGAAAACTGGAATTAACTCTCGATTAAATAAGCATCGGGACCTTAGTTCAGCTGATTACTTTGGTTTTGTTGTGAACCAGAAGAACCAAAAAAAAAACCAAAACAAAAAGGTTGAGTTACTACATTTCTTTCAACTTGTTGGGCTTAATCCATGGTTATTATGTTTTATGTGATTGCAGAATTAGAGTTGATGAAAGAGCGGTTTGCTAAGCTTCTGCTCGGAGAAGATATGTCAGGTGGAGGGAAGGGAGTTTGTACCGCTCTTGCTATCTCTAATGCCATCACAAATCTCTCTGGTCTGTTTCTTCCTTCATATTTTAATATGATAATTGATCTTACTTAATTTGGTTTTTTTTTTTGGCTAAGATTATGCATCTGTAATTTGTTGTGTGTTTGTGTTAGATGGGGGATGAAATAAAATGCGATAGAAAACACTAGCTTTAGAAACTTCAATTTTTGTGCAAATGGGTGGGGCTGCCTACTTTGTGTGCTGGGTACAACCTTTTTGTGTGTGTTTTAAATGGTTTTCTTGACAGTGGACTTAGTTGATTTATTCTATTTTGTGTATGCTTATATTCTTAGCATGAATTATATGTGGCAGCTACTGTGTTTGGGGAGCTGTGGAAGCTGGAGCCATTGGCTCCACAGAAGAAATCAATGTGGTGTCGAGAAATGGAATGGCTTTTATGTGTGAGTGACTCCATTGTAGAGCTCATTCCATCTGTGCAAGAATTCTCAGGTGGTGGGACCTTTGAGGTTATGGTAACTCGGCCTCGTTCAGACCTATATGTGAACCTTCCGGCACTCAAAAAACTTGATGCAATGCTGCTTGGCATTCTTGATGGGTTTCATGATTCTGAGTTTTATTATGTTGATCGTGGGATAATTGTTGCTGGAACTAATGACATAGATACATATCATTCATCTACGTCCCCTGTTAGGCCTTCAATTAGGCAGGAAGAGAAATGGTGGCTCCCCTTCCCTAAGGTCCCACCAAATGGCTTATCTGAAGACGTAAGGAAAAAATTGCAGCACTACAGGGAATGCACAAATCAGATCCTTAAGGCTGCCTTGGCAATTAATAGCAGTGTTCTGGCTGAGATGGATGTCCCAGTTGCTTACTTGGACAGCTTGCCCAAGGTATGGGACTCTGTTCTGTTTTAAAATTGTATTCTCCTATTAAAATACATGGATTGTGAGACAGATATGGATATTAGGTGAACTACTCTTCAACGACTTGCAGATGTAACAAACACTAGACCTTCTACCACCATTAATTTTGATAAATTGAAGAGATTGTTGCAATTTATTCTTGGTAGTTAGTATGGTAGAGAATTTTTACTGAGATTTACTGATTCGCTTATATATAGTGAAGTAATTTGGAGAATTACAGAGTGTTTAGCTTCTGATAAATTACAGTTTTAAGGGACATAAAACTCTACACAGTTAGATTTGCTTGCAACATGCGAGCAAAGACATGCCCATGGTTAATTACATTTTCCTTGTTGAAGGCTGTATCAGTTAAAATTACTGTTGGGTTGCAGAAATTTCTTCAAATACAGGTTATTTTTCCCTTAAGACAGGAATGGTGGGATGGTTAACTGTTACTCTTATTAGGTTAACATTCTCTAAATTTTTTTGTGGTTCCAGACTTCCAGTGAACAAAATCCTTCACAAACTATTAGTCACATTGGACAGAAGTGCAAGTACTATCATACACATATGCAGAGGCATAGGTATTGGTAATGTGGTTCTTGAAAAACACTAGTAAGCAAGCAACGAAGTTCCTACGGTCCTACCATTATCAAGTAGATTTTCGTTTGTTCTCGTTTTAGTAAATATGTGGCTCATTCAAATCATTCGGATCGGATCTAGTTAGCTAGGAGGCTTCATTTGTTTGATAATCTTGAGTTATAATCAGATTAATATGGGATCAAGTCAGTTTACGGTCTTCCTGTTAAAATGTGTCCTTGCTTTATTGTTGTTTAATAGTGAGAGATGCTTGAGTATGTCATGTGACCTTTTAACTTTATCTCCATGTTGGTACTAATGGCATTATAATATTGATGACAAGTCTCTTTTGTCTGGATTATGGGGATTTTCTCCCTACATGAGGTTCTTAATGTTGAGAATTTGTCTCCTTTTCCTGAATCTAGGGCCTACATTCTGAAATCAAGTGCAGCCTATGCTTGTAAATATTTCTTATACTCTGTCACTACATAAAAAATCTAAGTCATGCATATGTTGGTCTTCTGAATTGCCTTTGCTTGTGTGCTTGCCCTTGCCAAGATAAGATCTTTGATATGTTTTGGATGAGAAGAAAATGCAGTGCCAATTCTCCATGTTTGTATGACAGTCTTTTTGTTTTATCCTTTGGTGGATAATTCAATTTCTTTCTTTCTAGTTAGATACATATAGTTATGATTTTGAAATAAATCCAGAGACACTGTCTTTCTATTCAAACTGTCTCTGCATGTCTACATACCCATATTTCATGGCAAGATCATTTCATTCATTCAAATTATGTACAGAAGAAATGTTAATTTTAATTTATTTTTCTCCTTAAACTTCCTTGGATGATGTTAATTTATGTAAGCACTGTTCTATATTTCCAATTTATCTCTCCCACTGAAGGAGGTCTGTAGTTGGATGCACTAGGTAATCTCAATTTGCGATCTGCCTAGTCTTGTCAGATTCTTTATCATGCAATTATTTGAGGATCTTAATTATATTCTCTGTTAATGATTCATGCATCATGGACTAGTATAGGATTTCTATTGTCCATTGATTTTAAGAGCAATTATATTTTTATCTTCCAAAGAGCATGTTACAGCTCAAGAAATTAACTTGTTTTGTATATTTTCTTCATTTTTCTCATTCTTTACCACGTCATGGTTTCTACTAATTTTTCAGAGTGGAAAAGCTTGTTTAGGAGAAATCATATATCGTTACATTACTGCTGAGCAATTCTCCCCTGAGTGTCTTCTTGATTATTTAGACCTTTCATCAGAGTACACCACTCTGGATATAGCAAACAGGATTGAGGCTGCTGTGCACATTTGGAGGCAGAAATATCCGAAAGGTCATTCAATTCATGCAAAGGCTGGAAAATCATCATGGGGTGGAAAGGTTAAGGGCTTTGTAGGTGATATAGAAAAGAGTAAGCTTCTAGCATATCGGGCTGAGACCCTCTTACAGAATTTAAGGCTACGGTTCCCTGGCCTCCCACAGACTGCTTTGGACATGAGCAAGATTCAGTATAATAAGGTGTAGCCCTTAAGCATTTATCCTCATTTGAAACTTATAGTTTTTGTTATCCTCTTTCTGTGTTTTGTTATGGTTGTTTTGTTTAGGTATCAATAGCATCTCTGGTCAGCATATCAATATGCACAATGTAAAATATACCATGTGATGTCATCCCAACAAAGAGATCTCTTTTGCAAATATTATCCCTTAACTCATGCCATTGTAGTATCTTTTATGGCATTTTCAGACACGAACACTGTCAAAATGAAAACTAATGTTGCAGGACATTAGGAGGTAATGCGTTTCAAGATTGTATGCAGGCATGATACAGGTCCTCATGGACCAATTAAGGACCTTGAAACCTTTTTTTATGAAGTGCCTCTACAACTCCTCACACTCTCTTCTCCTCCAAAATTACACAGTGAATGAACATATATGCTAAATGGGAAGACAAATTTTTGTCTATGCTGCAGGATGTTGGGCAGTCAATCCTTGAGAGCTATTCCAGAGTGATGGAAAGCTTAGCCTTCAACATAATGGCAAGGATTGATGATCTCCTATATGTAGATGATGCCACTAAGCAACGTGCAGCAGCAGAGTCAACTTCTCCGTATGACCGGGAAAGGTTTGGTTGTTCTCTTCCCAAACAGAAGTGGATGTCACAGAGCTCCTTCTCAACTCAACACTCACCGTGTGCTTCTCCATTCACAATACCAGCATTCCATTCCAGTCAAACAGCTGGAAGCCCCAGTAGAAGGACACATCATGCTGTAAAGAGTTTGAGGTACGCTCTAGATGAGAAGTTAGAAAAGTAACTTTTTAATGATGTAGAATTAAGAGTATAAACCATACAGTATGGGAATCTCAGTGCCTTCATGGAATCTGACATGCTTCTGAATCAGTTTGAGATAACTTGTCTGTCAAATGCAGCTGACAGACACATTTGTAGCTTGATTGGTACCTAAGATTAGAAACACGATCGTGTTTATTCTTTTATAATAACATAGTCAGAGATTCTTTATGTAGCTTGCATCTGGTACGTAGTTTTTTTTTTCTTTGTGTGTGTTTGTGGGTGGATGGTTTATGTGGAGTGATTGTTATCAGTTGTCAGATGCAGCACCATAAACCACTTCCCATCTGCAACTCTCAGCAAGCAGTAGTCATTCATCTATGTTGCAGGAATCTTTTATTTTTTTAATGTTGCTTAGTGCCCATTTTCAAACTACGAAGTAGGTGTGTTTGAAAGCAACCTCTGAGAGATTGCTAACACTTGCTGAGTTGCCTTAATGGTTAAGTGGTTCTGAAAGAATGGAGGTAGCTAGGACCTGCTTTTTTTTGTAAAGTTTGAAAGGGAGATGGTGCAAATCTTATCTAATATAAATCTCAACTGTTTTGGCTGATGGAGTCATAGTAGAAAATGAATGATATGAATTCAAAAACTACTTTCAGAGGAAATATGTCATCGAGTGCTTCGAGTCCTTAAAAGCAGTCATGAACCTGGCCGGAAGACCACAGCATATGCATTGCACTTGAGTTTGGCTCATCAGATTGCATGATGGGGCTGTTGAAGCAGATGTATTTTTGGAGCAAAAGCAGCTTTGAAACCGGAAAGCAATTATGAAGGTGAAAACAATGCACTCAGAACTTGGATAGGGCTTAAGCTACTTAACAATTTCAAGATAGTTGCCCGATGAGATATTTAGTCAAAGCGGCATTTCAAGCTCCTGAATTTGAGCTTTAAATTCTTTTCCTCAATAACTTTTTGTCATTATTATTATTGTTTCCGTTTTATGTAAAACAAAAAAAATATTTTAGAAGCATATATCAGCAGCCATGAGGAAGTAGCGCAAATAGCAAGTAATTAAACAATGGAACTATGGAAGATAGCATCTTGCATAATTTCTCTTGTAGGTTTGGCTTTCATGTCCTCTGTAAGACATCAAAAGATTTTAAAAGCCTGCGAAAATCTTCACCATTGTTTCTATAATGCAACAAAACCAAACCAATATTGGATGGTTGGACCATGCTCACCGGTTCTTGAGAGATTCGCGTTTTCAGGGATTTTCAACTGTCGTACATAATCTGCCTGCACTAATCTTCATGTTACTAATACTATGTGCCAGGTAACCACGAGACATTGTCAAATTTTGGACGATGGTCAGTTTTAGAGATATGATTGCTCCATCCTCGGAATTTGAGGTGGTAACAGAGAGAAACAACGATTCCATTTTAGTTTAGTGGTATTTAGCATCTTGGCCCAATGGCAGACCGATTTATTTAAGCAATCAGGTCGGAGAAGCTAGAAACAAAAAAGGTAATAATAAATTAAAAATTAATTGCAAGTCTTTTTACTCTTGTAGCTCAGCCGTTTTTACAAAAATATCAAAAATTAAAAAAGAAGAAGAAGAAGAGGATGTCATGTTAACGAGTGCCCTAAGCCCCTAATAGCACAAGTTAAAGATTAATAAATATTTAATTATGAGCTGTAATATACACTTTAAAAAAAAAAAAAAAAAAACACTTGTTAATGATTTATTGGTTTACATGCACAAATTCATTGTAGTTATGTGTGTGTGTGTGTGTGTTTTTTTTAAATATGTGTACAATGAATATATTTTTTGAAAAATGTATAACAATATTATTTAATAAAGCATTACATGCATCTTAACTACTGCCTTTATAGGACATTCGTTAACAAAATTCAACAAAAAATACCTTAGTTTGATCAATTTCATCCTTCCCCACTAAAAAAAAAAAAAAAACTCCATAATGCATATCAGTTTGGAAAAATATCCTTTTACATTCGTTTTTGTCTATTATTTTACATCAATATTCACAATTGATGCGGAAATATTCACATTTTAACGCATGATAGCGGATGTAAAAAAAACAAATGAAAGAGTATCATTGCCTTATCGGTTTTATACCTCAAGATGACATATCCCTTTTGTTTTGTTTTGTTGTTATTTTTTTTAGTAGATTGCTTTTGATTTTTTTTTCCCTCTTTCTATCACTGTTCAATTCTCAAAGAGGCATACCGTCTTGAGTCTTAACCCACTAACCAAGTACTCTGAAATCTAGAGCAATCTTTTGTCACAAATATACAGACAATTTATAGTGGAACTGGAGGGAATATTGTTTCAGGAATACTGAAAAAATTTTGGAATGGTACAAAGCTTTCAAGGACCAAGTTGACAAGTTCTTGTCCCCCCTATAAACGCACGTTCTTGGTCGTAAAGCAAACCAAATCTAAAGCAATTTAAATCAGCCCAATTATACTGGTTAACGTGGTCCACCATTACAGGCCAATCTGCTCAATAATCGAATGAGTTGGCCCAAACAAATCCAACCTCATTTCATCAGGGGTTTTCACTTGGGTGCTGCTCTCTAATCTCCATCCTTCCAATCTGAGCCCAATCCATTCAGTGATGTTTACCGGAAAGTATTGTTTTTTTTTTTTGGTAAACTACCGTAAAGTATTGTTACAACTCAACTCTACCAACTTTTAATTCTCACTAAAATATCCGTCACTTTATTTTATTTTATTTTTATAGATATTATAAGATTTGAATTTATAGCGCAAACCTCATTATGATTGTTTTATATCATCAAATTAAGATAATAATTAGTTTCTTTTTAATCCATATTTGATGGAGTTAGTTTAGCCTTAAATTTGTTATATATGTATCTGTATTTAATTATTTATAAGAGTAATGTTACAGACACAAATTATTTTACAACATTTTTACAAACTATTGATGTGGTTTTAGTAATTTTCAAATAATCATTGATAAATATAAGTGTGATGTTAGTGATGAATCTATATTCTAATAAGAATTTGCCACATCAATAGTTTGTAAAAATGTTGTAAAATAGTAGAAATTTTTTTTTGATGTCTACTGTGGGGACTCGAGGACCGAGAAATGATACAACAAACTGTGACTATCATTATAAAAAAATTCTAAGCTCGAGGAGGGAATCCGCTCGAGGATAGGAGGAGAGGGGACAAAATACTTCCTAGAAGGCTGAATGGAAAGGATGGTGTTTAGTGAGAGTCAAGGTAGGTGAAGGAAGTTTCCAGTGAAAGCTCACTTACTGCATCTGCATTAAATGACTGGCAACAGCTTTATCAGCTACATTGATGAGGAAGTAACCTGAATAGTAGAATTTACAGCTAAGCATCTCCTTCTACCACCTTCAATAGAATTTTAAAGGGACAAGTGTCCTAAGGAGAGTCTGGGGGATTGTAGATGGAGGGCCAGGATGCAATTAGCTGAGGAGTATATAAAGAAAAAAGATTTCCAGATGAAAGGACCTCCGAGAAAAATCAAGGAAAAGAGCTTAGAACAAGAATAGAGATGAGAATGCAAATTGTCATATTTTTCTCCCTTAATGTTTAGTCTTTTATACTTATTTGGTGCCTAAATGTACTCATTATTCTTATATTTTGATTTAGGATGCAAATTGAGGCATTAAGTGCAAAACGTAGCTAATTGGGCGATTTTGGACAGTTTCAATATCGCTTCGTAATCTGGGCATAACTCTCTCATTAGAGCTCTAATTGAGACAATTCAAGATGCTATGGAATGCCAAGAAAAATCTCTACAACTTTTATGTTTTGAGTTTTGAGAGATACTGGCTGAATCAAGGTCAAAATCGGGATTGAAGTTGCTGCACCTGCACTGCTAACGTTCTGGAATGTTCCTTTGCCTGAAATTCTAATACCTGATGCGATTTATTTTCAAAAGCTTCCAAATTGGGTGCACGAAAATTCCAGCTAAAAAACACAACTTTCCTAGTTATATTAGGACTTTGTTTTATTTTCAATATTTTCCTTAATTAGTCAGATTTGGATATTATTATTTAGAATATTTTTAGGAGATTTTGTAGGCTTGGGAAAGGGGGCATTAACGTGTAAAAGAGGAGAGGAGAAATTAGATTGGACACACACGCCTCTCTCTCCCCTCTTCTCTAACTTCTCCTTTGAGTTTTTATCATGACCCTGCTTGGCTAAACTTTTATACTTGGTCGAAGGAAACTGAAGCCTTGGAATCAATAAAACTGTGAGATCTAATTTGTTTTTATTGTTCAATTTATACTTTGAATATCAGATGTTCTTCTGTGCCTATTTTCATGATTATCTCGTTTAATTACTAGGAGGCCTACTACTTTTTTATTCGTTGCAATCTACTGCTTGGTTAGATATTAAATCTGTAATTGTTTGATCTCTCTAATTTGTAAAGCAACCAAGATTTAATGATTTACTGTATCAGAAATTATTAGATTTTAGGAAGAACGCTCAACTAAATTAAATACAACTGCTTGTGCTTGTGTTGTTTAGTTTCATCGATCTCTCTAATTCTTAAGGCTGCTACTAGATTAAACCTTTAGCACTTGTCTTGGGTTGTTTAGTAGTTAGGGTTTATTAGATCGCTTGTTTTTTAATTAACTACGACTAAAGAGAAATAGGAAAATAGTTCCAACGGTGAATATTCAAAGTGTGAATTGATATATGCTTGCATCGATGATCAGTTATAATATTCTGATGGTGGATGTTGACTTAGACCAAGGTTTGTTCTCTTGATTGATTTTGCTACTTTGATTTAAATTGTTCCTTAGTTGTTTTTCTTAAAATTCTTTGCCTTGTACTCAAAACCCCCTCCTTCCATCCTTGTTCACGTAGCATAAAACTAGGTTAAATACTCTCTGTGGGAATGATCCTTACTCACACCACTACATGTATTTTTAAGAGTATAGGTTTTATTTTTGGTTGCCTGCAACAGCACACCAAATAGTGTGTGTGTGTGTGTGTGAGAGAGAGAGAGAGAGAGAAGTGTACATCCTTGTGCAAGAACATCGTCCTCGGACGAGATTGTAAAGAACCATATATATACTTAATCTTTGGCTTTCGTTCCTTCCTTCTCTGTCTGAATCCTCAGGCTAAGCCCAACTTGCTTTACCCCACTCTCTTTACAAATATCTATTAGTTTGGGCCTAGCTGGATAGCACAAATTTCACTATTCTAAGTGAGTTTCGGCTGCCAGGTTTTTATGTCCTTATAATTGGCGCCATTTATGGGAAGCAAGGTTTTGTTGTGGGTTTGTTTTTGGTTAGCCATAGCCAACTTGGAACATAATAGGGAAGAATCTGTTGGTTCATAGAGGGAAAATCAGTTTGTTAATCTGGAGCGAAAGAGAGACAAACATCATACGCCAAGTGTTATGGTAGAGTCCTACCATACGGAGCGTACTAAAAGGAGTCATTCAAGGACAGAGAGTCATGTTTCGCACGATCAGGAGATGCAGAAATTGTAGCTTAAGATAGATCATTTGCATAGGAAGTTGCGGCGAAGGGAGCGTGACAGAAGGAGTCCATCACCCCCATCAAGTGATGGATCAAGGGAAAGTAGAGATTGCTCGTATTGCCATAGGTCTAAAACCCCATCCAGTGAGTCCTTCTCAACATCTTCACACCAAGATAAAATGGAAAAAGGCAGGTTCAAGCATGGGCAAGAGTCATCTCACCATAGCATGGGGAATGATGCGATGAGCAAAGCACTTCTTCAAATCTCAAAGTCACCCTTTGTTGGGAGAATCAACAAGGCCAAGCTCCCCCATCGATTTTCACAGCCAACTTTCACCATCTATAATGGAAGGTATGATCCTGTGGAGCATGTGAGCCACTTTAATCAGAAGATGGCAGTCCATTTTGGCAATAAAGCTCTTATATGCAAGGTATTCCCTTCCAGCCTCGAGCCTGTGGCTATGCAGTGGTTTGATGCTTTGGAAGAGGGGTCATTAAGGTCCTTTGAGGAGTTGACAAGGGCATTTGGTGCTAGATTTGTGACGTGCAGTAGGGTCCCTAGGCCTTTAGACTCTCTGTTGTTTATGGCGATGAGGGAAGGGGAGACCTTCAAGACCTATTCGTACAGATATTAGGAAATGTACAATGAAATAGATGGGGATTTTGAGGACGTGGCAGTGAGAACTTTTAAGGTAGGGCTTCCGACGAAGCATGAGCTAAGAAAGTCACTAATAATGAAGCCCTTAGTATGCGCGAGCTTATGAATCGCATTGATAAGTACAAACAAGTAAAGGAAGATCAAACCCAAGGAAAGGGTAAGGCAAAGGCTTTTCCTGAGAAGAGGGATCCTCGGGGAGGAGGATATCATAGTAACCGGTCGAGGAGAGATTTCCCCAACCAGACATTGTCTGCAGGTGCTCAGGTGGTTAGTTCGTTGTTTAAAGAGCCTGTCTATCAAATATAGGAAAAGATAAAAAAAAATGAACCGTATTTCAAATGGCCCAATAAAATGGGTGGGGACCCATCCAAAAGAAACCAGAGTCTTTATTGCCATTATCATCAGGAAAAAGGACACACAACTGAAGATTGTAGGACTTTACGCGATCATCTGGGCCAACTAATGAAGGCAGGGAAGTTAAGATAGTTCTTGTGCCAACTTGCTAGTTAGTTTGGACAGCCTGAAGTTGGGTATCAAAGGGATGAAGCTCCTCGGCCAGCCCTGGGCATAATTAATGTCATTTTTTCTAAGCCTAGGGGCGATGCTAGAACTTGCTTAGGGGTTATGTCTGTGGTTTCGGGTCCCAACTTGGAAGACAAGAGCCAGGCTTACAAAAAGGACAAAATGGTGGCCATGCCCATTTTAGGTCTTTCAAAAGAAGATAAGGAGGGGACGCTTTAGCCACATGATGATGCCTTGGTGGTAACCATTCGGATTGGGGGGTATGACGTAAGAAGGGTCCTGGTAGATCAGGGAAATGGAGCGGAGATTATGTACCCAGACTTGTATAAAGGATTAAATCTCAAGCTCGAGGACCTGGAAAAGCACGATTCACCACTCGTGGGCTTTGATGGGAGATTGGTAATCCCCCGCGGATGATAAGGTTACTTGTACAGGCTAGAGACGAGGAGGTGCAAGTTGACTTCATTATAGTTGAAGCTTATTCCCCTTACACAACTATCCTGGCTAGACCATGGCTTTACACTATGAAAGCAGTTTCGTCAACCTTACACTTGAAAGTTAAGTACCCCACACAAGGAAGAGTAGGGAAATTAGAAGGAAGTCAAGAAATGGCTAGGCAGTGTTTGATAGTAGCCATTACATGGCAACCAGCAGATCAAGCCGTGGTGGAAGAAGAGCGAATCCCATAGCAATTAAAAGGTCCCGAAGTAGGACTTGAAACAAGTCGTTGGGGGTGCTGTCCGAGGAATTGGAAAAGGTTTTGATTGGTCAAAACGAGGAGAAATATTTTCAAGTGGGTCTCAGTTGCCGCCCTTGGAGAAAGTAGCGTTGATGAAGTTTCTGGAAGATAATATTGATGTGTTTTCCTGAAGCACTTATGACTTGCACGGGATTGATCCAGAGTTTATATGTCACTGGCTGAATGTGAATTCAGACGCGTTTCCATGAAAGCAACCACCTCGGCGCTCGTCAAAAGAGCATGCTGAAGCAGTAAAGGTTGAAGTGAATAAACTTAACCAAGCAGGGGCAATCAAAGAAATCTTTTACCCTAAGTGACTGGCCAATACCGTGGTAATGAAGAAGAAAAATGAGAAATGGCATGTATGCGTGGATTTCACGGATTTGAATAAAGTCTGCCCGAAGGATCCTTTCCCCGTTCTTTGAATTGACCAGTTGGTGGATGCAACAATTGGACATCCTCGGATGAGTTTCTTGGATGCTTTACAAGGGTATCATCAGATACCTTTAGCATTACTCGATTAGGAGAAAACTGCTTTCCGAACTCCCATTGGCAATTATCATTATCTAGTTATGCATTTTGGCCTTAAAAATGCAGGGTCCACATAACAAAGAATGGTGACACGGATGTTCGAGTCACAAATTGGGAGGAATGTGGAGGCATACATCGATGATATGGTGATAAAGAGCAAACAGGTTGAGGAGAACTTAACAGACTTAAGGGAAGTGTTTTTTGTATTGAAGGAATATAGGTTGCACTTGAATGCATCTAAATGTTCTTTCGGGGTTAGCTCGAGAAAATTTTTAGGCTACATGATTACACACCGAGAAATTGAAGTCAATCTCGATCAGATTAAAGCCATTAACAACTTGCATCCTCCTCGGAATCCTAAGGAGGTACAGAAGTTAACGAGGATGGCAACAGCTCTAAATAGATTTATCTCTCGTTCAGCAGATAGGTGTCGTCCATTTTTCCAGCTCCTTCACAAGTGGAAGGACTTTCAATGGACCGAGGAGTGTGTATTGGCTTTTGAGGAGCTAAAACAGTATTTGTCATGCCCTTTTGTCCTCTCTAGGCCCGAGAATAAATAAATATTATATGCATACTTAGCAATCATGGATTACGAGTTAGTCTGGTTCTGGTTAGAAATGAGAGTGGAGTACAAAAGTTTACTATGTTAGTAAATCCTTGCACATAGCTGAGACACGTTATTTACCCTTGGAGAAAGCGGTGTTGGCCATTGTACACGCCACGAGGAAGCTTCCACATTATTTTCAAGCACATATCGTGGTGGTGCTTACGCAGCTCCCCTTACAAGCTCTCCTACGAAGATCAGACTACACGAACAGGATTGCTAATTAGGGGACCATGCTGGGTGCCTACGATGTTAGGTACATGCCTCATACTGCTATAAAGGGAAAAGTCTTGGTAGATTTTGTGGCGGAGTTTACAGAAAGCATGTCCGATGATAGGAAAAGGATAGTATAGGATATGATGGTCTTGGTTTCTGCTGTTGCCACCTGGGAAGTGTACATGGATGGAGCAGCTAACCAAAAAGGATCAGGAGTAGGAATCGTGTTGATAACCCCTAAGAAGCTGGTGATGGAGAAATCACTTCGTTTGGGTTTTCTGGCCACGAACAATGAATTTGAGTATGAAGCTTTATTAGCAAGAATGACAATGGTTAGAAAGTTAGGAGGAGAAGTTGTGGAGGTGTATTCAGATTCTCAATTGGTTGTTAGGCAAGTCAGTGGTGAGTTTGAAACTAGGGATGAAAGCATGTAAGGGTATCTTGTTAAGGTTAGATAGGCTCAGTCTCGGTTTAAGAGCTTCACTTTAAAGCAAATCTTGAGGGGACAAAATTCTCATGCAGATTCTTTGGCTATGCTGGCAACCTCTTTGGGTTCAAATCTGCCACGAGTCGTCATTGTTGAAGACATGGTCCACCCCAGCTTTCTAGAGAAGCCCCTGGTCGGAGTGCACAGTATCCAGGTTGGATCAAGTTGGATGGACCCCCTGGTAATTTTCTTAAAGCAAGGACTGTTACCCGAGGATAAGGGCGAGGCAGAAAAGATATGCAGGAAGGCCCCACGTTACTGGTTGTTCAAAGGGAAAAAGTTGTATAAACGCTCTCATTCGGGGCCGTATCTACTATGTGTACATCTTGAGGTAGTGGAGCCCTTATTAGAGGAATTGCAAGATGGGATTTGTGGGAGCCATACAGGTGGGAGGTCTTTGGCCCATAGGGCCCTTACCTAAGGATATTGGTGGCCAAGCATGTAGAAAACCTCTCAGGATTATGTTAAGAAGTGCGATCAATGTCAGAAATATGCTCTAAATATTCATCAACCAGGGGGGGTTCTGAACCCACTTTCCAGTCCTTGGCCTTTCACTTAGTGGGGCTTAGACATAATGGAGCCATTTTCTCGAGCCATAGGCAACCGAAAATGGCTCATTGTCGGGACAGACTATTTTACTAAGTGGGTAGAGGTTGAACCTTTATCCAATATCAAGGATTTAGATGCTAAGAGGTTTATATGGAGAAATGTCGTCACCAGGTTTGGAGTCCCACACATATTGATCTAGGACAATGGTCTTCAATTTGATAGTAAGGCCTTCCAAAGATACTGTGGGGAGTTGGGGATTAGGAATAGATATTCTACTCCTGCTTATCCACAGGGGAATGGGTAGGATGAGGCTACTAATAAGGCTATAGTGTCTGGATTGAAGAAAAGGTTGGATGATGCCAAGGGAGGGTGGGTGGATGAATTGCCCCATGTGCTATGGACTTATCGCACTACCCCCCAAAGATCAACTGGAGAGACTCATTTTTCAATGACTTATGGGGCTGAAGCAGTAATTCCCCTTGAGTCAGGGTTCCCAAACCTAAGAACTGATCAGTTCAGCGTCGAGGAGAATAATCGCTTGCTCTCGACCAGCATGGAATTGGTTGAAGAGAGAAAAGAAGTGGCTATAGTGAAAATGGCACATTACCAGCAGAGACTTAAGCAGGGGTATGACAAAGGAGTGAAGCTAAGATCACTAGCCCCGGTAGATTTTGTTCTAAGAAAGGTGGTTGAAACAGCCAGGAACCTGGCCTGGGGGAAGTTGGGCCCCAACTAGGAAGGTCCGTACAGAATAACATCAGTGGTGGGCATTAGGGCTTATTATTTGGAAGACCTAGATGAAAATGTGATACCACGACCTTGGAATGTAAACAATCTGTAGCGTTATTACTATTAATGATATGAAGTTCTTTTTATTCATGTCTGGATCATTTATGTCTCACTATTGCTGCAGGTTGTATAAGCACTTTATGTAAAAGTTTCTAAGTGTTAAATATAACCTCGGTCTTGTTCGACTCCTCGGGTCACAAACCTTGGGGAAATTAACCTTTATGCATAAAGTTTCTAAGTGTTAAACAGAACCTCGGTCTTGTTCGACCCCTCGGATCACAAACCTTGGGTAAATTAACCTTTATACAAAAAGTTTCTAAGTGTTAAACAAAACCTCGGTCTTGTTCAACTCCTCAGGTCACAAACCTTGGGTAAATTAACCTTTATACAAAAAGTTTCTAAGTGCTAAACAGAACCTCGGTCTTGTTCAACCCCTTGAGTCATAGACCTTGGATAAATTAACCTTTACGTGATATTTTCTAAGTGTTGGATAATATCATAAGTCTTGCCCACCTCCTCGGATCACAAGTTCCGGGCAGATTGGTCTTTTAGGATCCTAAGCCCGAGATAAGGTAAGTCTCACTTGAAATTTTTACTAAATGCCAAAATATCATTGCAAGTTATATTAAGTGTCAATCCAACAACTTTATTAAGAGTCATTCAAGATTGGATGGAATAGTGTTGGGAATAAATTAAGTTAAACATAAGTTAGCACGTTTCGGATAATATTAAAAAAAAAGGAAATAATAGAAATTATACTTGGATGAGTAAAAGTGCGAAGTAAAAATTGGATATTCATTGATGCTCAGGAATGGGTTTACAATAAGAGAAAGATAAGGTCATCAACAAAACTTGGCCTGGGTACAAAATTTCATGATAGTTCTTAACCTAAGACTAAGCTACGCCGAGGCCTCTTTCACTTTCTCTTTTTCCTTCCTTTTCTTCTTCATCTTCAGCTGCCCAACTTCAGTAGCCACCTCTAAGTCCACATCCACAATAGATAATGGAGGAGGCTGATCTTGTTCTTTTTCCACCACGGGTGTAGTAGCTGAAGTAGTGGTGGGCTGGGCCGAGGCAGAGGCAGAGGCAAAGCTGGGGTTAGCTACAGGTTGAGTGGGGCTAGGGGCAAGGCGCAGAGCTAGAGGATAGTATACTTTATCAGGAGCCCTAAGCTCTGATTCAGTACTAACTTCAGCTGCGGTGAGGGCTTGACCCCACACCTCGAGGCAAAAGGCTCGAGCAACATCCCGAAGCTAGGCTGTCAGACTCTGGGCAGTCTTGGTCATGCCCGCGTCATAGGCCGCTTGCTCGGCCTTAGCCTTCTCAATGTCCTTGGCCTCCAACTGTTTTTGTTGTTGTTTGACCTTCACCGTGGTCAAGGCCAGCTGATTCTCGGCCTTTTTCTAGGCAGCCTTGGCCTCCTTAACCTGTTCCTCATAACCATCCAAGGCAGATTCAGCATTCTTTCGAGATTTCTCTACCTCGGCCAGGTGGAAGATGGCGTCTTTAAGCCTCTTCTCGGAATCAACATGAGCCTTCTTAGCCGTTTCCAGCTTGCCCTCAACTTTGCAGGCTTGACCCAAGGCGTGGTCTACCCATTCCTCAGCCATGAAGGCTAATTGCACCGACTGCAAAAAAATGTTAAGTATAAGTATCTGTAAAATTTTGCATAAGTGTATAAGAGTAAAGGATAGGTATACAACTTAGGGTCTCTCTTACGTGAGAGAAAGACCTCGCGCTTTCTCAAGGATTGTTGCTCGTGCATATCCTCGAGAAGGAGAAGAGCCTTTTCAAGGCATTCTAAAAGGATTCTCGACCTACCCTTCTAGGGATCCTTCATGGTGGCGTCATCCATAACCAGGTCCCCGAAACTTAAAACAAACGAGGGCTTCCATACAGAAGCCTTTAAATGTTGTCCCTATTAGTGCCTTTAGAAGCTCTGGAAGGAGCACTTTTCTTTTGCTGAGCCCTAGTCATTCGGGCCTCTTTGGCTGGGGGCTACTGTGAAGGGCGTGTGACCTCTCCCTCTTCAACATCCTTTGATCCCTTGCCCCCTTAGCCTCTTTTTCTTTTTTTATCAGTGGCGTCACCAGAGGACGCAAGTCTGGGGTCTTTTCCTCGAGCACCATTCCTTCAGGGATGTTGGCTTCTTCTTGGCTGGTGCTGATTTGGGCAGGAAGTAAACGGTGCTGGGAAGGGCTAGGGAGGTCTTCGGGGTCTTCTTGCCTGTAGAAGACTTCAAAGTCCTTATCTGTCACCTCTTGGGTGGCTTCGAGAGTGTGCTTCTCGGCTTTGTTGTCTGAAGGTATGGGCGGCTCCTAAGAGTAAAGGAGTTTGGTTACGAGCAGGGCTGGAAGTTGGGCGTCTTGTGTTCCGGATGAAGGAGGAGCTGTTGTCAAAAAGCCCAAAACTGCTATGACAATTAGAGCTAGCCTTGGATCCTTAGCTATGATTACGTGTTTAGGGCTTTGGAAACGTTTGGAGATAGGGTTGAAACCCAGGATCACGTGCACTACTCGAAGCTGACCGTTTCTATGAAGAAAATTTTTTGACCTGAGGATGCGGTTTGGCTCAGGAAAATTCACTAAGCTCTTGTTCTGGGCGGTGTGATGTTCGTCTGCCAATAAACATGCAACATAAGTCAAAGATTAGAAAAATCCTTATAAAAGTTTTCTTTATTTGAATATGAAATTCCTACGCGCGTCTAATGTTTATGAGAACCCTACCTGGTTCCCCATCTTGGGTGGGACAATGCAACCCATTATGCTAGTCTCCTGAAACGATGAGAAAGTCCTCGTCCATGCTCTTGTTTGACTCAAGCATACAAGAAATTAACCTAACGGCTGGGACCCAACATTTGATATAGAAGTTAGTTTCCTTTCCTTTTTGACAGTTGTATACCTAGTTCACATCATGCTATGTGAGGTTGGTCCCAATCTTACGGTTTATCATATCTATGCTACCGAGGACCCTAAAGACGTTGAGGAAGCATTCGATTGATCCAGAAGCAATCCAGCAGCGATCGAAACGGACAGATTCAAACCAAAATTTTAATCGCAATTTCGATCGGTCGAGAAACAAGTTCGAACGATCGAAAATCTGGAAAAATCAATTTTTTGAAAAACAGAGCAATTTAATGCGAAAACTCCTAAAAATATAGTATTTTATGAATAAAATGCATGAGTATGAGATGAAATGCTTTTCAAAAACACTTGTAATGAATCCAGATCTCCCAAAAATAAGATTTTTAATCAATTTTCCTTAAAATTTTCAAACTTCAAACACATTTTGCATTAAACTCAAGGAAGTTTCAATCTTGGATGGCCAAAACAAAATCACACACAATAACATGTACAAAGTTTAGCAATAAGTAACTTGTGTTGTGTGTGCAACTAGCAAACGCTTGAGATACATGTGAGACGATATGTGAATAGTAATCAAGCACAATTTCTACAAAATTCATCACATAAATTTGAGAGAGACTATCACCTAAAGAGTTACATCATATAACTCCTACATCTCCTAGAATAAAAGCTTACAATCATTTTACGTTTTTAGACCCTTGTAAACTAGATTGTTTAACCTAATTAATTAACCAAGTGAATACTTAGATTTATTATTCAGATCTAGATTAAAAAAATAACAATCATATCATGTAAAGCAACGGAAAATATAAAGAACACAAAGATCTAATGACCCAGGAAAACCAAACCGGTAAAAAAACCTGGGGAGGATTTAACCTAGCTATCCTCAAGGTAAAAAGCAAATCCACTATGAAAGAATTGAAGTTTGTACAATAGAATTTAGACCACTAACATTCTATTGCTACCTCGAGTAGAAAACTTACTACCACGACCTTATGATAGCTCTGAGTTCACAGACTACTTCTTTCTTTGATCTGCAGCAACCACAAGTTCTCCTACTTGTGAATCTTGAATGTCTTTATGCAGCAACTGAAACAACCATTAAGTTCTTGATGTGAATCTTGATCTTGATAGCTCAATGTGTGGGTATGAAGGTAAACACCTCTAAATCTCACACAAGATTCAACACACAATTCAACAAAGAGTCTAGAGAGCTTTTGGGTACAAAACCCTAGATCTACAAAAGAGGCACACTTTTTTCTCTCTGAAAAACCTTTTAAAAACGTGCTTAGGGTTTCCTTTATATACTAGAAGAAGTAGATCTGAAACCCTAATCCTTAATGGGCTTGAACTGCTGTTTGAGCTTAATTAAAATTCTGCAGATACGACTTTCGATCGGTCGAGTTTGTTCTTCGATCGATCGAACCAGACAGTTTCTGAACTCTTCTTTCTGCAGCTTGCTTGTTCTTGAATTGAATCACCTTGAGTATTGTTTAATAATACCTATAGACTCTAAGATCTATATCTAGACAAGTTTGTGTCAATGATTTGCCAATTGTTTCACACATTTAGAACCTAACAATCTCACCCTTTGGCAATTCGTGACAAAACTTACATACAAAATGAAATGCTCAAATACAAGAACAGCTCAATACAATAAAATGCCCAATTACACATTTTTGCCCAAATTACAATTCAACCTAACTACTACCTATCAGTTGTAAAAGTAGACAGCAGCTTCGAATGAATTAACCTGTAAATTCCTGAAACACTAAACAAACCATAAACGCATGTGTGGAAAATACAAGTAAACCAATATGAAACACAATATAAAAACAAAAGTAAACTAACCCTCCCTCTAAGTTAGATACATCAAAAAAAATATTTTCTCCCCCTTTCAAAAACAATTTCAACTCCCCACAAACAAACAAACAGGATTCCCATATTTAATCTATTTCTCCCCCTTTTTGTCACGTATTGACAAAGACAACCCATTCAAAGAGTAAACAGTAAACATACGCAACAAAGGATAAGAGGAAATGGAGAATCAAGGAAACAACTCCCCCTATGATCAACATAGGTTTTAAAAACATCTTTCTCCCCCTATAAAAATAGGAAAAACAAGACATGTTTTGGGAAAAAGTTTTGGGGAAAATTTAGGAGGTAGGGAAAATAAAAGGACACAAACCAAACAAAAAAAATAAGTTGAGGATACACATAAATAAAAATATTCTCTCTTTCAATAAATGCAAACTTGACACTATGTGACCCATAAACAGTTGCATGAGTAGAGAAAATATTTGCACATTGATTATCCATCATATCTCTTAAGAAAAATATTTTCTACAGTTCACACATAAAAAAATAGCATATACTAAAATGTACAAAGGACTCAAAAATTAATCAATCAATTTTTAAATCAAGTTGAGTACCCAATTTAGCAAAGTGCATGCATGTTATATGTGAAAAAAATGAGAGATATGACTGCAAAACTATAAGATGGATACAAAAAAAAAAAAAAAAAACAGTGCAATGCATGTGAGTCCTAAACACAATTGATGCATGAAAAGACAGATTGGTCAAACATTTAAAAACTGAAAATTTTCAGTTTCAATCGATCAAGCATCGATCAAATACTAATCGAGTCAAGCAGAAGCTGGACTTGAAAAATCTGGAAATTTTCAATTGATCGAAAATCAGATTCAATCGATCAAAATTCTGGAAAACTGAATTTTTTGAAAAACCAAAATTTTTTTTGCAGAATCAATTTTCAAAAGATTTTTCATGACATGTAATGCATGAGAATGATTCCAAAAATTTTCAAAAACATAAGTTTTCAACCCAGAACTTCAAAACAAGGTTTTTAATCATCAAAAACGCAATTTTTGCCAACCCTTAAACATATTTTTCATCAAATACCATAGAAAACATAATCTTGGATGGCCAAACTAGATTCATACACAATTCCATGTACAAAGCTTAGCAAAGAATAACTTGTGAAGTGTGTGCAACTAGTAAAAGTATAAGATACATGTGAGGTGATATGTGAATAGTGATCAATCACAATTTCTATAAAATTCATCACATAAATTTGAAAGTGTTTATCACCTAAAGAGTTACATCATATAACTCCCACATCTCCTAGAAAGCAAGCTTGCAATCATGTAAGTTTCTTGATTTGCCTCATAATGTACATACCAATTTTATTTAATTTGAACTTTTTATAATAGTCAAGATAATGTATACACCAATTTTAGCATTTAATTCGAGGCTACACCTTATATTCTTTTTGTGCATGTGCTACACTTTCTCAAGCACAAAATCTTACGATATGCACTAAGGTGTTCATGATTGGCTAGTAAACAGTGATGAGATTGTTATTTATGCCTTTCTCAATAGGTTCAATTCCAACAATCAAAGGCATGTAACTTCAAGATCAAGACAAAGTGATCAAAAACTATAAACATCTTCCCACACAACATGCACTATAAAGCTCAAACTAGTAAAGTGCAATAAATAAGTTCATCCAAGCTAAACAAGGTACATAGACATGTTATGTAAAGATAATATGGCCAACCTTGATTTCAAATCCAAGATCTATATAGGGTACACAAAACACAAAAATCTTTTTGGTTTAAAAAAATTTATGACCAAGAACAAAAAGCACACATTGTGCTAAATGATTAGAAATGTAAATGCAATGCATGACAGTGCTTAACTAAGTTATAGAGGGTACACAAAAAAGAAATATCAATTTCTCAATTAATTCTTGAGTACATGTACAAACTAGTACATACTCACACAAAATCAGAAATAACTTAGTACTTACATAGCACACACTATTTAAGTTTCTCCACAAGGTCAAGCATGTTCTAAATCAAGAGAGAGATATCATAATTCATGTCATCCTCAAGAAAAACAAAACTAGACACAAAATAAAATATTTTTGTCTTTTTGAAAATTTTCAATGTTTTTGGATTTTTTAAAATAAAACAAAACAACTTAAGAAAATAAAACAACCAAAAACTAAAAGAAAACATGTCCATAATTAATTGGAAGAATTAAATCAAGGACAAGTAAACTACACTCACCTTAGCAAGTCTTTTCTCACTCATATAGCACGAGTCTTCGGCTTTGTAGGTGAAAATCCATGAGAAATAGAGTGTATCTGAGGAATTACACCAATCTTCTGATAAAGACTGAAATCTTGCAAATTCCTTTCACAAGCCAACAAGCTTAAATTTTTCAAAAGATTCAAATTTGACTCTTTGTTCTGATACCACTTGTTTACTTTTAGACCCTTTAAAACACAACCAGATTAACCTAGTTAATTAACTAAGTGATTACTTAGTAAAATTATCAGATCTAGGTTAACACAAATATATCATATCATTGTAAAGTGCAAAAAAAAAAAAATAAAACAATGATATGATAACCCAAGAAAACCAAATTGGTAAAAAACCTAGGAAGAATTTAACCTAGCTATCCTCAAGGTAAAATAAATCCACTATGAAAAAATTAAAGTTTACACAATAGCGACTTAGACCACTAACATCTTATTGCTACCTCGAGTAGGAAACTTACTACCACGACCACGTGACAGTTCTGAGTCCACAGACTACTTCTTTTTTGGATTCACAGCAAGTACAAGCATTCTCGCTTGTGTATCTTTAAACTCTTGAAACTTGATCACCAAACTCTCAACATCAATCTTGAGATTGGAAACCCTAAGTGTGTATGAAGGCAAACACCTCTAAATCTCACAAGAGATTCACACACACAACATAAAGAGCAATCTCAAAACGTGGCTAGGGTTTTCCCTTTTATAGTTAAGGTAAAACTTAAAACCCTACATGTCTAACGGGCTTGGGCTGAGTTGGAAAATTCTACAGAAAAACAATCTGCACGAGTTTCGATCAGTTGAGTCTAATTTTCGATCGATCGAGCCAGGCAGATTTACACAGTAAATCTTGCAGTACACTCAATTTCAACTTTATACTTAAACATATTTTGAGCAAGTCTAAAACAAGACTAAACGTTTTGATCATGGTTTGCCAACATTACAAATTGAAATTCTAATACATTTAAACCTAAAGTCTTAGAACCCAACACTCTCCTTTTTTTTTGGTTTGAAAAGAACTCTTCTAGATGGTCGAATAGAAAGAATCAATTCATTTAAAAGCAAGTGTCTAAGAGGGAGATTTTTTCAGGGGTCAAACTAAATATATGAATAATTTTTACACGCCTAACCATATTTGTAACATGATGTACAATATAATTCATGAAGTCGGTTTTATATTATTTAAAAAAAAAAATCTTTCATTAAGTCATGTGTAAGACTGTAAGAGTGTCCTTGAAATTGTATTTATCATAATTAACATTCTTTAAACATTTTGAAATTAAGTTTTTTGGTTAAATAAATTAAAGATTACACAATACAGTATAATAACAATTTTGGAAAACATAAAAATTATAAAAATTAATTAATTTCAAATAAATTTAATAATAAATGTCACTTGTATATGCCTTAACATATATAATGCAATATAAGAAATGTAAAATGAAAAACTTTTCTTTTGTTTATGGATCACAAATAGAAAATGTTCCAAAATTTTAACCACACAAATCATATATTTTCTCATAAAAAAATAATTCATGCATTCTTATATCCCTAACTATCTAAATGCATTGCTCAAAAGAACTATAAATGCAAAATGAAAGTGTGTTTTGGAAGATAGTTTTTTTTTTTACATAGATATTTATTATTATTATATAATTCGATAGTTACAATGAGAATAAAGAGTATGAATCCTGGATTTCTCCATTGAAAACACCAAAGTGCTAAACAAAAAGCCTTTTGGCCATATAAAGATTTACTTATATATTTTTTGGAACATGTGCTTTAAATACTCCAAAAATTAATGAGTTATATATGACCCAAAAAAAAAAAAATGAAACATTAATATTTTAAATCAATGTTTGTACAAAATTTTACGAATATGAAAAGGGTTGTTAAGTAAAATTTATGCATAATTTCATAAATTTATTTGTAATTTCATAATTTCATAAGTTACTTATTTTGAATAGAAAATGCATTATAGAAATGAAATTATTTAAAGAAAAATTCTGAGCATGCTCGCAGAACGTGAGATGAGTCTAGGCTCAAATTAAAATTTTCAAAATTATGTGATTGAAGTATTATTACTTTTCTAACTCTTCTAAATTATCCTCTCCTCTTTTTTTTTTTTTTGGGAAAAGAACTCTTTTAGATGGTTTGAAAAGAATTCTAGCAAATGCCATTGCAGCCCAAATGGGCCTATAGTGGCGTTTTTAGTACCTATAGTGGTGTTTCACAAATGCCACTATAGGCCCAGTTTTTTGTAGTGAAAGAATTGATTCATTTAAAAGCAAGTGTCTAAGAGGGAGATTTTTTCAGGGGTCAAACTAAACATATGAATGATTTTTACACGCCTGACCATATTTGTAACATGATACAATATAATTCATGAAGTCAGTTTTATATAATTTTAAAAAAAATCTTTCATTAAGTCATGTGTAAGACTGTAAGAGTATCCTTGAAATTGTATTTATCATAATTAACATTCTTTAAACATTTTAAAATTAAGTTTTTTGGTTAAATAAATTAAAGATTACACGATACAGTATAATAACAATTTTGGAAAACATAAAAATTATTAAAATTAATTAATTTCAAATAAATTAAATAATAAATGTCACTTGTATATGCCTCAACATATATAATGCAATATAAGAAATGTAAAATGAAAAAAATTAAATGAAAAACTTTTCTTTTGTTTATGGATCACAAATAGAAAATGTTCCAAAATTTTAACCACAAAAATCATATATTTTCTCATAAAAAAATAATTCATGCATTCCTATATCCCTAACTATCTAAATGCATTGCTCAAAACAACTATAAATGCAAAATGAAAGTGTGTTTTGGAAGATAATTTTTTTTAAATAGATATTTTTTATTATTATATAATTCGATAGTTACAATGAGAATAAGGAATTTGAATCTTAGATTTCTCCATTGAAAACACCAAAGTTCTAAACAAAAAACCTTTTGGCCATATAAAGATTTACTTATATATTTTTTGGAACATGTGCTTTAAATACTCCAAAAATTAATGAGTTATATATGACCAAAAAAAAATGAAACATTAATATTTTAAATCAATGTTTGTACAAAATTTTACGAATATGAAAAGGGTTGTTAAGTAAAATTTAAACATAATTTCATAAATTTATTTGTAAAATAGAGGGGAAAGATGAAAATTGAAAAAGGATAACACCTTTCCTTTCACGGTGACAAATAGCGCCCTTTAGTTCATAGAAAAAGATAAGGTGACCACTACCTAAGAACATAGAGTATCATAGTTTGCATCCATAATTGATTGGTAGGCATAGCATGCGTTAGTAGTGACTTTAAAGTCTGCTGATATATCGCATCAAAAAGAAAAGAAAAAAAAGAAGAAGAAAGGTTTATGCTGATATAGTTTCGTTTTGGTGAAAGATAGAATTAAAAGCAACAAACATCATTTGTCTCTGACGGTTGTCGTAATAACTTCATGGGGACAATCATCATATTATAAGTTCAAGGTCTCTCTTCCGTTTACCGTGATTCTTTATCTTTTTTGTTCTCCTGTGTTCTTAAAATATGGATCTAATTTCACGTGCAAGAATATATAGTCAGTCAGTACACAGTCTTTTTTATGAGGTTTCCAAACATGGATTTTGTCCGTTAGAATTGGGGAGTTCTTTTTCTCTTTGCTTAGCTTATAGTTTTCTACAAAAAACGAGATCTTTTTTTTATCAACTTTATATCGAAAGAGGATAAAACTTTTTGCATAAGCAAAATCTAAGACATAAATCAAAATTCTAATGGTCAAACCAATGGAGCTGATCCATAATTTATAATGATGTATATAGTGTGTTACACATGTAGTAATAGTATCATTGAGTTTGGATTAGCTTTAAAAAAAATTTATTTAATTTTATTTTTTTGAGAAGAAGAAAATTATTTAACTTATTTGTTGATATACACCAACTATTAGGTACAATAGTATTTATTCACTTTCAACAAATAAAAAATGGCCAAAACATTCTTATTTTTTTAAAAGTAAAATTTTAAAAAACCATACACACACGTGTGTGTGTGTATATATATATATATATATATTTTTTGATGGACTACTATACATATATAATTATATGGATAAAACTTAGGTACAATACTTTAGGTGTTGTTCTTTAGGTTTTCCTTTTAAGATTTAGTCATGTGGTTACTTAATTAAAAAATACACTTCTTTCCCATGAGAAAAAATCCATATGGCCATGTGTTGTTCTTGAGATTCCTCTCTTAAGATTTAGCCATGTGACTACTTAACTAAAAAATACACTTTCTTTCTATGAAAAAAAATTTATATGGCAGAATTTTAAGAGATGAACTAAGGAACAGTACTTAAATATTGTACCTAAGTATTGCCCTAATTATATATTGATAAGCTAAATAAAGGAAGGAGAAAAAAAAAAAGGTTAGGCGTTACACTAAGCTGGGCTTTTAAAGTAGTTATACTTTTTAGGCAATAATTAATGCATGTTATCACGCTTATCTAATATAATCATGTAGGGTTTGAATTAAATTATACAATACCATTTGAACAAAAAGAAGGAAAAATATTATCGTATATGTGACTATGTTCATCGAAGGAGAGCTCTAAACTAAACAAAGAGAGCTGTTCCAGACCATGAAAATCGTCCCCAACAATCAACTTTTCTATTATTTCGCTCTCACTGAGTCATACATTTGACTAAATTCAAAAACTCTCATTGACCGAAAAGGTGGAATTAAGAGAAATAGGAAACTGCAAAATACTACGGATATTAGGCTCAAAGCCTAACGCTTAAGAAAGCTGAAAAGGCCATCAAAGCTGCTCGAAAGTTTGACCACACTGAAAAGTCCTTTTATTTGGTAACATCTGCATGATTTTAGATAGTCTTCTTCTAGATTATTAAAAGAACGAAAAGAAAAATATAGTCTTCTTCTAAGAATTCAAACAAGAAGAAAAAAAAAAAAAAAGTCTAGAGGCAGACCTAATTCTGCACCCAAATTTATAACATGTTTAAATTTGTCATTAGTGCACGCAAATATTTTTTCAATTAAATTCGTGTGTGGGTGTATAATTGTTGAAATCTAATTACAAAATGACACCAATCAAATTGTAAATTGTGAAATTGGGAATGACAATAAACGTTTTGGGAAAAAAAAAAAAACACTCTGGTGGTACCGCAAAAAATGAAAAAAGAGTAGATTTCAGATAGTCTTCTTCTAGATTATTAAAAGAACGAAAAGAAAAATATAGTCTTCTTCGTAGAATTCAAACAAGAAGAAAAAAAAAAAGTCTAGAGGCATACCTAATTCTGCACTCAAATTTACAATATGTTTAAATTTGTTATTAGTGCACTCAAATATTTTTTTCAATTAAATTCGTGTGTGGGTGTATAATTGTTGAAATCTAATTACAAAATGACACCAATCAAATTGTAAATTGGGAAATTGGGAATGATAGTAAACGTTTTGGGGGGGGGGGGGGGGGGGGGGGGGGAAACACTAGTGGTACTGCAAAAAATATGAAAAAAAGAGTAGGTGGGTGTGATTTTTACCATTTTTACCAACCCACTAACGTTGACTGCATGTGCGAGGCACGTGCTGTCCTAGTAGTGAGAAAATTAATATAGATTTTGTATAAAATCGTGAATTTTGGTTCATCTAATTTGAATATATTAAAAAAGAAGTCTAAGAATGCAATAAAATATCACAATATTTTCACAATATCTTCATTTTTAGGATCTGAATAGATATTAATGACAAGTTATTATTGGTTTAAGCTGATAACATTGTTATTGTTATTCTCAAAACATTTATTTTCAGTTGTGGTTGATCACAGTCTCATATTTTATTATTTTATTTCGACTTGTAAGAAATTGATACTTCAATATTTGTAAAAATATTGTGAAATTTGTTGTATCGGTATAACAATATATTTGACAGCTTACATAAATATTTAAAAGAAAAAAAAAACACAAACTGATTACTGGGAAAAAAAAAAAACTTTAGGCACGGTAGAAATTAATGTTAAAATGTTGTGGACTTAGCATTTTTTTATTTGATCTATAAGAAACTGATCTTAACAATTGTGAAAATATTGTGATAATAATAAGTATTATAATATTTTCTCAAAACATTTATTTTCAATTGTGGTTAGTCATAGTCTTATATTTTATTATTTTATTTCGACTTGTAAAAAATTGGCACGTCAATAATAGTGAAAATATTGTAAAATTTGTTGTGTCAGTATAACAATATATATGTCAGCTTACATAAATATTTCAAAGAAAAAAAAACACAAACCGATTACTGAAGAAAAAAAAAATTAGGCACTGTAGCTACAATGTCAGTTAAATGAACCATAGCTACAGTGCCAATTGAATAAACTAAAAGCACTGTAGCTCCAGTGCTATCCATCAATAATAGTTTACCTATGATTTGTTATGAAATTAATGTTAAAATGTTATGAATTTAGCATTTTTTTTATTTGATATATAAAAAACTGAGATTTCAACAATTATGAAAATATTGTGATAATAATAAGTGTTGTAACATTTTTTTAAAACATTTATTTTCAATCGTGATTGGCTACAGTTTCATATTTTATTATTTTATTACGACTTGTAAGAAATTGACACGTTAATAATTGCAAAAATATTATAAAATTTATTGTGTCAATATAACAATATAAATGTCAGCTTACATCAAATTTTTTTTTTTAAAATACAAACAAAAAAAAAAACTTAAGGCACTGTAATTACAGTGTCAGTTGAACAAACAAAAGAAGAAAAGAAGAAAAAGAAAAAAAAGAACTCACGAAACCAAACTACCGTAACAGCTACAGTACTGCATACTATCGTTACTCTGATGCACAGTATCAAAGTACTGTAGCTGCATAGCGGCTTTTATTATAAAGATTTATGATGATTAGGTTAATAGGGTTTGTACTTAGTACAGAATAGGTCAATAGGTTTTCTCTTTCTTATTTTTCTCAAAAAAAAAAAAAGGGGTTTCTCTTTCTTATAATAATTGGATGTCCATACTACGCGCTGTAATATGTGAGTGGATAACGTTTTTAACATAATTTAAGAGCACTGTCAGTCCTCAATCATGAGCCTACAGATACGGTTTTTGGTAGGTGCAGAGAAACGTATTCTGTATCAGTAAATATCTAGGCTACCCTAATTTTGTTTTGAGGTACATAGCCTGCCCTAATTTAAATTGAAGAAACCCAGCAAATAATTAGGATTGAATTACAATTTATTGCTCCATTATTATTATTCTGACAGTTTCAAATGATATATTAACTTTCATTTAATTTTTGAACAAGAGTGACATATTTTGATGAATCTATAGTTAATTACCTTAATTTCATCCCCAATTTTATATCCAGTCAAGTAGTTAATTTGAAAGAGCATCTTTAATAAATTATTTTAATACTGCTTTTGTAGAAAATATAAAAAAATGATCAAAAATATCAATTACTAGTTTTATAAAAAAAAATTTGAAAGTATTTCAAACTAATGTCTTTAACATCATACTTTAACAAAATTCTTTAAGTTATAAACAACATTTACCTATGGAGTTGCCATCTTTTACCATGCAAACAACATTTTCAAATGATATATTATTAATATTATTTTTATTAGGCATCGATCCATTTCTTGACATGTTATGTGTGAAATTGGATGAGCGCGTCTGATTATTGAATGCAGGGTTTAAGAAGAGGATAGGAGGAAACCAAAAAAGAAAAGAGAATATTTTTTATAATAAGCAATAAAAATTAGTGAAACATTGGATCACTAATTAATTGATTTATCAAACTAAGCATATTAGTTTTATCCAACTAGTATAAATTATATGTATACGTAACCACATAAAGATAAATACAATAGCAACTTATTATCTAAATAATTATACTAGAATAGATAACTTTTTTTTTATGAGAATCTAGTAAATAGATAACTGACATTTAACAATTAAACAGGCTTCAATCGAATTTGGACTAAAAAAAAAAAAAACAATTAACAGGTTTCACTCCAAGGTAAAAATTAACAGACAGGCATGCATGAAGCTATGAAGATTGAAATCTCAATATATCCTTTGGCTATGATCTTATAATTAACATGATTATACATAAAGGCAATAAACAATGAAGACCATTATAAAGGCAAGGTCCGGCTTGAAGCCCTTCAATGGAGTCATCATTTCGGTCTCATGAGCTCTGACAAAATAATGTCTTTGTTCTCTTTTTTTGGTAAGCAATGCGTGTCTTCTGATTTCCACTATAGCCTCCACTTTTTCAAATTCTATTTTCCTATTTTTTTTCCTGTGTAAAATATAGTGGTAGACCTTCATAACTTCATCCTTCAAAAGCTTTTTTTTTTTTTTTTTTTTCTCTCTCTCTCTCTCTCTCTTGAAGCTTCCCTCAATTAGATGCAAAGAAAAAAAGATACTAAAAAAAAACCCTAGGCCAGAATACAAACAAGAAATTAGAGTGAGAAACAAGACCCTCTTGAAAATGTTTGGTGAGAAAAACAAAAAAAGGTCAGAAAACTAGGGGTTCCCAAATAGCAGCCAAACAAGATCTACATATATATGATCAAACAGAAACCGAAGAGTCCGTGCATGATGTTTGTAATCAAGTCCATATAAAAAGACAAGATATTTGAACCTGCAACATAGATTACACATGAAGGAGAAATTGTAGTACACAACATGGAACAAAACAAGAGTAAAGTTCGGGTGCTCTCAAGTGGATAAGCATCAAATCCAGAAACTGCCACTGCATGATAATTCACCATCAGTAAAATCACATAAAGTAAATTAAAAAAAGGAAAAGAGAAAAAGAAGATGTAGAAGCCAACAAAACATTATCATGTTGCTCTATACCTTGGTCTCTATCACACAACAGTTGAGAACAGCTAAAGCTGGAGGGGAAATATCATCATATATCACGAGGGTCTTACAAAGAGAAGCCAACATAGCTCACTTGGCAGTATGCCCACCTCCATGAGAGAGAGAGAGAGAGAGAGAGAGAGAGGGAGAGATAGAAGGACAATGTTTTTCTTATATTGATGGAGGTGGACAGAATGCCAATAAACTTTGTTAGAAACCCTTTGCTAAACCCACATGAAAGCAAAGCACAGTCCTTGTATTCACCATTTCTTTTTGAAGATCCACACACACACACATTCAAACTCATATATAAACACGCAGAAGGGGAGAGAGTGGGTAATTATAAGTGTATGGGAGAGAGAGGGGGCAGATGGGTTCTATTTAAGATGTGATGGATCAATACAGTAAATAAGAGAGAGAGAGAGAGAGAGATGGGGGTGTAATTAATAATAATTGATAAGGAAAGTGAAAGAGAGGTGGTTTCAGTCTGAGAGAGACTCAAAAAAGACGGATAAATAATCATAGATTGGATGGTTCATTGACATGGGTAGTAGTATATTTAGAAGGATCAAAGGATCATCATAGTTATTCTTCCCCATTCACCTCGTTTCTGATGAAACCCCCCTCTATGCTATATGTCTATGCTTCCACTCCTTCTATCAGTCTTTTCTTTTCTTGCCTTTTCTCTTCTCCACATCTCTCTCATAAGTCCTAACCCCTTTTCATCCCTCGTTTCTGATGCCGAAAGGCACACCCGATTCTTTCTCTCTCTCTCTAGAAGCGAAGAAAAGGGGTTGGCCAACTAAGGGAACTGATGAGTCTTCGCTAACTGACCAAAAAATGACAAGGCTTAAGAGAAAATCGGTTTCAGATTAAGGGGAATCATTTTTTCTTTTCTAAGAAGATTAAGGAGAATCTGAGATTTCCATAAAAAAAAAAAAGAAGAGGAGAATCTGAGTTACTTCTATTATGTGTTTCCGCTCCAGCCTCACGTTATTTGACAAATAGGTAACTAGGAGCTATCTATCATTCATCATGACCGTTGAACCCTTTTTATAGGAGGGGTCCGGCTTGTGTCAAGTGCCCAGTTGCCACTAGACCTGTAAGAATATAGATATATATTTAGTTTTAAACAAGTGTCTATATTGCAATATGTCCAATAGCACTAGTCACTAGACACAAGCTCCACTCTTATATGAGTTCTTTTATTTTTTGGAGAATAAACTGAAATATACTAGTTCTTTTATTGCTTAGTAGGAGTAGTGCTTCAATTAAGGTGTTGTTCCCAAAATGATAATCCTACCAACGCCTCAGTGGTATACGTGTTAATACTCTTACTGTCATGTGACATGAGATTGATAACTTTACACTAGAGATCTCATTTTTTATTTAGCCAAAAAATAAATTACATACCACACAAAGTCTATAGAGGAGAAAAATCTTTCACTTGATTGAAGACACGTGTCAAAATTATGACATGTGTTCGCCTATGGTCAATTATTATGATCTTGATAGGTCCTGTGCACACTGGACTCAAACCTAAGTTCCATGAGAAAAACTAGTTCAATTGTGATAAGATTTTGAGATTAACTATAATGTTTATCCCCAGGAGGATAAGAGTTATCTACCTATAGGATAGATCTCTCTCCGTTTCAACCATAAACCAAACCAAATCCTACGCATGGTAATAATAAATAGAGAAATTACAGGGTTACAATAAAATTTCATAACATATTTACAACATTCTTGTTTTTTTTTTTTAGTAAACAGTAATACTTATTAGAACACACATGAAAATAGTAATATTCTTGTTTTAAGTTGTGATGAGTCTCGGTATAATAATAATAATAATAATATATATATTTTACATTTTTTTATACCTAGGTTGACAAATCCACTTAAGAAAATATTGAGATATTTTTGTAGTAAAAAATTTATATATCGTATGTAAATTATCTTAGACATTTCATGTATGTACTATCTTTCTCATATTTAAGACAGGGTCAGTAAGAGTAGAGGTTGGGTGGCACGCTAGATAAAATGAGTCCAAATCTTCTGTCCCACTTTTCCTGCTCCACTTTATACTCCACCAATAAATATTTGTCACGTGTTCACCTAATTAATTAAATATTATCATTATTGACTTATTAATACTACAATTATTAATTAATAGTAGTATTTAATTAATTAGGTAAATACGTAACAAATATTTATTGGTGAAATATAGAGTGGAACAGAAAAAGTTGGACGAAAGATTTGGACTCAGATAAAATAAAAGTTAATATTATGCATCACATTAAAAAAGGGGTTAATATCAAGAATTTCATTATATTCCACTTTATGGTTGATGTCATCGACGGTGGAGTTATTACTATGGTGGAGTTGTAGAATGTTCATCAAATGTACATTTGATAAGGATGACCTAAGAGGGAAAGATATTAAGAACTTTATTTCACTTAGCTAATTTTGTTGTATAGAGTCCTTACTATCTTTCCCTCTTACTCTTTAGGCCATCCTTACGTTTTTGGGGTCTTATAAATAAATGCTTGTCCTCTGTTGTTAAGGCGTATGATGCAAGACTACAGATTGGCCATCAATATTCTTCATAGTTTGGTGGACTTTCAATTTTTTTATACATTTAGATTATAAATAATATTTTTTAATAATATTTGGTAAAACGCATGCAGAAAAGTCAAAATAATAAACAAAATATGTTTGTTTCAAGATAATAACTCTTATCACCGCGTACTCTTGGTGTGATAGTCACTCCACAAATATAAATGTTTGTGAGGTGTGGGAAACAAGGGCCGGGGTTCAAGCCTCCAAGGGAGAGATTCACACACGTATACACTTAGATTAGGTTAGAGTAGAAATTCTATCATGTAAAAAAAAAAAAAAAAAAAGATAATAACCCTTGAATTTACAAGGACGATTCTAAAATCCATCATAAAATAAAGAATACAACCCTTTCTAAAATTTTATTAATGAAAAAACTAAATTCTCTTGGCAGTTACAATTCATTTAAATAGAAAAAGAAACTCAAGACAATGAGACCCTTAGGAAATCTAAAGTACACCTAAGGCGGTTAGGAGACTCTTAAACACTATAATTCGTGTTAATCATGAAATTTAAGTAGAAAAAATTGAGAAAATCACAAATCCAAATTCTTCAACTTTAGGAGAAATCCCAAAACAAACATGGCCTTATTCAGGTTTTTTACATTAAAAGTTATAATTTTAAAAAATTACAGTTAATAGCAAAAACAACTAATTAAAGGCCTAAACAAAGTAATTTGCCAAAAACATTGTAGGTCTTGGCAAGAAGGCGGTGAATTTTTTATTCTCATGGTGATTCTCTTCATGTTAACAAATTTTACACAATTCTTTCTATAGCTCTGATAATTACTACTAGTACTTGCTATTTTATGAATCTCTTGCGTGTTGATGTTTGATAGTTTAAAGTGAGTGTTTTTTGTTCTACATCATAAACTAACAATAATACCAATGTGTTCTCTTCCAAATATACATACTAATATTTGATTTAGGATGTTATCTATTCCCAAACAAATTAACTAGAATTATGGGGTTCAAGTGATAGTACCGTGGCAATGGCATTTGTGGCTCAAATCCTCTTCCCCTCCCCCACTAACTACCTAAAAAAACTCTTGAATTGTGATATGACTTTAAGTGTACACATGATGAAAATAATGAAAATGGCCCTAGATTTTTCTTCCCGCTAATATCACTTTGTAAACTCACTAAATTTTCAGTCCCAATCTACTTTTACCAAACCCTTCTGTTTTTTTATAAATTAATTTTTCAAAAATATGCTCAATCAAGTGTATCTTTATTGGCTCTCCCAAGTGAAAAGGAGAGATACCGTGGCAATTAATCTAATTACTTAAAATTTTCATATCTATTAATGTGACATGTTATGATTGTTGTATAATAAAAGTAGCGTTGCATTATGGTCTATGAATTCACATTAGTCCAATATGTAAAGTATATGATTATTAAATAATAAATTTGCATTCAAATCTTGCTTTTATAAAAAATCAATTGGTGTTTTTGGTATAATGGTAAAAGTTAGTCTTATTAAACGGATTCTACAAGTTTAATTATATCTTAACTATTGAAAAAAATAATATTACATGGTTAGTGGTACATCCAAATGAAAGAATTATTTCTTGAATCATAATTAACCATCTGAAGAGATTGTGAAAAGGATATAAATTTTTGTTATATCTTTGACGTTGCTCATTTAATAATTACATTTGAAGTTTATACCAAAGCAAAGTCTAAGAACGAGAGAATTGATAAGATTGCTTACCAAAATAAGGACGACTAATTGAGCTTTGTTAGGCTCCTTCTGCTCAGTCCAATCCAAGTAATCGAGTGTTCTTGATAATCTAATATCCTTATTGTTTCTTCGATTCTCAAAGATGTTGCATCACCTAGAAATGATTCAACTTTGACTGGGAAAAAATATTGAATGGAGGACTAGAAGAAACGGGTCCTTAATCAGAAAATACTTTAGTGCTAATTACTGGTGAAAATGAGCGCTCAACCAAGCTTTTTTAATGGTAATGGAACGGCTTATTGGTGGGGGAGGCAAGGTTATCAATCATGGGTCCTACTACACCACTAAGTGTGGAATCCTAGGTACCCTTTGCTCGCACCACACCCACAGAAGAACTGAAGAAACTACAGAATTCAAAGTATCAAAGTTCAAACCAAATGAATTCCTTTTGTTCCTTTCTTTCTGGCCAAATTAAAATAATAATCCTTTTGACCTATAAGCCTATAGGACATGTTGAAAATGCGATTAAAAGGTAAAGCGTAGGTCAATCCTCCACAATTATAACATTAATTGACACCTAATATGTCTGCCATAGCCATATTTTATTGACTGATACACAGTTACACAGTTACTTTTTTTTTTTTTTTTTTTAACAAAAATAGGAGGATTTATGGTTATATTACACCCCGGGTAGGGAGTCAAGGGGTGGGATATCTTCTACCCCTTGTGTGAGAGTCACCTCACATTTGTGAATACACTCCCCACCAAGTTTCCCCACCAACGAACTCCTGCTGGTAACGGGATTCGAATTTAGACGTGGTGCACGAAGCGCCCGAACCTTGCTAGCTGAGCCAAGTCCCGTTGGCAGTTACACAGTTACTTCATAATCATACTTTGTTACCCCAAAATAAACAAATAAATAAATGGAAGAAGTAAGAAATGCACAGTTTCAAATACCACGGACAAAGAGAAAGAGATATGAAATCTTCCCTTTTGTCGATCGATACGTCGCACTCATCACGCCCACAGGGCCATAACATATTTACACAACCCACTCTCCTTAAAAACACTCACCAGTCACCAGCTCCATCCTGCCAAATATTTATATGAAACAAACTTCCACAAATATTAATTGTTTATACGTTTTTGTATTTCAGTATTCAATTGACCAATCCACATATTCGTACTATTTATTGCTTCAAATCTACCTACCCAACCATACCCAATTAATTAATTTTACTACCTATTCAATTCAAAGTTTTCAAAACAACAACACTGAAGAAATGAGCAGGATCCCATGTAGAATTTATAGACTTATGTGGACTTTGTTCCAATATAAACAGTTTCGTGTTTACGTCCCATTGGTCTGTGAGCTACAGACCAGTTGTCCTGCTCAGTTGAGTTGCTATCTCACACTGGGAGCCATGATTGAATCATCGGTACAAAAGAGACATTATATCGATAATGGAATAATAATGAATAAAACAAAAACGTTTTTACCTACAGCAAGAAAGTTTAACTTGGGGTTCTTTTGCTGCAGCACTTGTACTACACAGCAAGCAAGTTTTTTTTTTTTTTTTGAGAAAGATACACAGCAAGCAAGATTAACTTTCTCATTAAGCTCCACAATCAAACTGAAAAAGATAGACCCAAATAATCTAAGTTTGCATTAAATTCTGTAGGATTGATTATGGAACTTCCAGCATTATTATGGGGTGGCCTTACAAGTGACAACTGGTCAATTGAAAAAAGGCATTGCGATTTGGTATATATATGTAACCCTAAAAGACGAGTTTTTCAGTGAACTGTCGAATTTTGTAACCTTAAATGGTGGTGGGGAACCAAGCTGGCTTGGGAGGTAGTAGTCTCCTTTCCTTTTTCAAGGAAAAAGGACAAAAGAAAAAGAAGAAGAAGGTAACTACCTCATAAATTTAGAGTCTGATCGAGCTAGGTTAGAAATTAAATCTTGAAAATCTAAATATATATCAGTGTACCTCCACTAGTAGTTTTTGTTAGTTAATACATAAAGGAAGAAGTACCCCAAAAGGATTTCTTTGTAGAATAAAAAACCCTCTAAAATTTTGAATGCAATACACTAATACTTAATCTCATATGGTATTGTTTTATGTGTAAACCCTCTATAATAAGTTGCTCATGTAATGACCTATGTTCATATTTAAAGCTACATTTTTACATAAAATAGTATCATAAGGTAAGTTCTGTATTACCCTTAAAAACTCAAAGATCTCTTTTTTTTTTTTGGAGAGAAAAGACATCCAATTTATTTAAGCCAAAATAGCCATATCATCTGGAAGTATAGGATAAATAAATGGTAGAACATCTTTCATTCAGATAGTACAATTTGGATAATTAATTATCAATCTAGCCAAACTATGAGTGACTCTATTGTCTTCTCTTTTAGTATGAGAGTAGAGCAATTTAGAAAAATAATTAGGAAAAAGACCAACATCCTTAGTCAGCTGCTTGGGAGAAGCCAAACTTGGATTATCTTCTACTAGTGCTTTCACCACAATCTCGCAGTCCCCTTCCATAAGTACTCGATCTACACCAACTTTCAAGCCAAACTCAAGAGCTCTAACTACATCCGTAGCTTCAATCTCCATGGCCTGGTATGCTTGTGACAGTTGTTGGGCTAAAGCAGCAATCACCAACTCCTGATTTTTTTTTTTTGAGAATAACCAACTCCTGATTGTTGCGAATGATAACACATATACTCGATTTAACTTGTATGAAAACAGTCCCATCATAATTGATTTTGAAGCAATCCAATGGTGGAGGAGACCAGGTGACACGGGTTGCTGTTGTCGCATTCTAGGTGGGCGATCCTTTGAGACCGGAGCTAGCCGATCCGTGGGATAGCACAATTAAGTGTTACACAATTAACAGTTTAAATATAAAACAATATAATGTGGAAGTAAAACTCGAAAGGTAGGTTTCATGTTTTTACAGAAAAACCACATAGGGCTTTGGATATTTTTTCCAAATATAAACGGAAACCCATATATGCTATTGAATAGAATTTTTTGCACTATTATGTTATTTATTTATTTATTAATTATCTAGAATCCAAGATAGGTTCAAATCATGGACGAAAACAATACTCCAGTTTTGGAGAGTCAAAGTCTGAACATTTATTTTCTTCAATATAATTATAAGTTACATTTAAAAATAAATTAATACATAAAAAATTATATTAGCATCCATTGAATATTAACAAAATAGAAACAAAAGAAAATCACAAAATAATTATTTCTCAATACATTAATAATTAATCAAATATCAAAATGGAACTTAACGTTCTTTTAAATCCCAAAAGTCATATACAATTGATCTTATACTTAATATTTTTAGCAATTTCTATTTCTATGTACAAAATTAGAGAGCATTCTAGAAAACCATCTTCATTTTTGTTGTGAAACCTAATTTTATCAATATTCATATTTGAAAACACCCATGTCATAATGTGGATGAAATATTAGATGTCTACATTTTTTTTTAAGAAACAAGCACACATACACACAATAGAGAGGAAAAGAGGTTTTAAGACAAACACAAACTACAACTCCACTCAAAAGTCACGGTAACTTTTAAGGGAGAGTAAGACAAGTTATACTACATACAACACATTCTTTTAAGTAATATGAGACAATTACTTTTTTTTTTTTTTTTTGAGAAACAAACACACACACACACACACACATACACCAAAGAGAGGGAAAGAGGTTCTAGCACAAAGGCACACCATAACTCCACTCAAAAACCACTGTAACTTTTAAGGGAGTGTGAAATAAGTTATACTACACACAATATATTTTCTTAAGCAAACAAACACACACATACACACAAGAGAGAGGAAAAAATATTCTAATACAAATGCACATCACAACTCCACTCAAAAGTCATGGTAACTTTTAAGGGAGGGTGAAGCAAGTTATACTACACACAATACACTCTCTTAAGTAATGTGAGACAATTACTTTTTTTTTAAGAAACAAATACACATACACAAGTAAGAAGGAAATGAATTCTAACGCAAAGGCACACATCTATGTTAAAAAGTCTTTAATTTTGGGAGGAGGGTTACACGTTATGTAGGGCTTTTTAAGAAAATAACCATCAATCCCAAACAATATCATTAGTTAGGCAAACTTTCAAACTAATTTCATTTTTAACAATTCGAGTGAATTGGAGTCGATTTCCCTGTGAATGATTAGATACGTAGGCATAAATCGACCCCAGAGGAGACGATTTCTATGTACAGAAATCGACTCCTCTAGAGACGATTTCAATGTATAGAAATCGTCTCCTCTGGAGTCGATTTCTTTGCATAATTCTCAAACACTTCAAGCTGTGATGAACGAAGAAAAACCAGTGATGAAGAAGAACGAAGAAGAACCCAGGCGAACGAAGAAGAACGAACGTGGAAGAACAGGCGAACGAAACCCAGGCGAACGAAGAAGAACGAACGAAGAAGAACAGGCGAACGAAGAAGAACGAACCCAGGCGCCTGGGTTTCTTGCCGACGAACCCAGGCGCCGATTCTGACCGACGAACCCAGCAACACCGACGAGCAAACGAAGAACCCAGGCGCCGATTCACCAAACTCCGACGAACCCCAACAACACCGACGAGCAGTGGAGGGTTTGATTTGTTTTGGAGATTTTTTCATGGGTTTTTGGGGCTTGGAAGTGGAGAAACCCAGGCGCATTTGGGGAGGAAAGGAAGAACATGAAAAAATCGTGTAAGTTTTTGGGCTGGGCATATCAAAGAAATCGACTTCATTGAAGTCGTTTTCTATACAAGGAAATCGACTTTACTGAAGTCGATTTCTTTGTATAGAATACAACTCCAAAGAAGTCGGTTTCTGTGTAAAAAAAATCACAAAAAATAAGCAATAAGAACAGTAAAATCGACTCCTCTAAAATCGAATTGTTAGAAATGCAATATATTTGAAACGTTGGCTAACTAATAATATTGTTTGGGTTTTGTAGTTATTTTTTTTAAAATCCCCGTTATGTACTTACCAACCATTTCTTTTTCCTTTTTCCTTTATAACCTCTTTGGACCTATTGAATTCTTGGGGTTAAGTATTGTTTTCATTTTTTGGGGCAAATTTTTAAATATTTATATAAACATATATCATTAAAAAAAAAAAATCTACTTGGGAATGTTAGGGCATTATATTACACAATTTCATTTTATTTTTATTCATATTTTTTGTGCGTGGCGCCGGGCGCCCCGGGAGAAAGGGGGGGGGGGGGGGTGGTTCATGATCACAGTGGTCCTAACTCCTGACATAGTTTTGTCTCTTTCTCAAACGGAGTTTATATGGGTTCTTCTTGCTACTTTTTAGTTATAAAAACTCAAGAATGAGCCGGATTTAATATTATTTTGAAAATACAAGATTGTCATTTTTTTCAATTGAAACTTTTAAATTTTATTTTGAATAAAAAAATTGGAACTTTAATTTATAATCAAGTTCAAATTCAAATTTTAGTTGGAATAAACGTCTTGAGACCTTAAATTGAAATTATATAAGAAGTATTATATAATAATAATAAAAAATATGTGGTCTATATTTTGATCTGTAATGGTTTATTGCTCAACTTTAAGCTGTCTTTGACCACTCTTATTAGCTTGACTGTCTTCCCTCTAGTCTCAAGGCTTAGACAGTGCAGTAGTAGTCTAGGTGAGGCACTCTCTCCCGCTCCTATAACACTGAAACAGTTAATCAAGGGCAGCTTGGTATTATGTAATTATGTATCGAAGTATCATTCTAACAACATCTAACCGAGCAAGTATAAAACCTAAAAAGTTGGTGTAATCACAAGGAGTAACTTTTTGCTTCTTTTATATCTGAAAGCTTTGAATAAAGTTCATGGGCTTTGTTCCCTGTGCTCTGTGCAAGTCTTTAGTGTCAACTTTTATTCTTCTCTTTTTTTGTTCCCTTTTTGGAAAAAGTTCTTAGGGTTAGGTCTATGATAGGGACCAAATAAAGTTTTGATTTTGCAAACTCTGAGTGGCTCACCGGGAGATTCAGCAAAAGACATAAAAACCCATCTTTGATATATTTCCAAATTGTTCCATCTTAATTAGCTGCATTTCTGAGATTTCAGATTAAAAAATAAAAATAACAAACTTTTTAGCTAACCTCAACTCAAGCATATTTAGAACCTAAAAGTCAGGAACACTAATGAAATGCGCATTTTTAAGTTGACTAGTTGTTAAAATATTGAAAAACAAAAGCACTAAGGCAGGAACATGCAAGGCTGCAAGAAGAATTTTCGCTTTTTTCTTATTGCAGAGCTCGATGCACGGAAATTCTCCCTTTTTCATGATTATAAGCTATTGGGGTTCAGGTGTAGTTGCTCTCGATCTGTAATGCTTAAGATTTGAGTATAATGAATCATCGCATGCATTTTCTTCTTTATACAAAGAAAGTGCAATATGAGTGTTGTCTGTTAGTTGGTGCTAATCAAAAGGAAGCAATTGTTGGTCCCAAAGGCCAAAGAAATGAAATTAATCGGGTGAAGGTAAAAAATCACATACAGAGAGTTAGGTATGCAGAAAAGAACCATTGTATTCGCAAATGAGGGTCTTACACTGTTGCACTCCTTTTATGGAGTGCAATGTTCCTCTCCGTACGAAAAAGGACCATCTTCATTTGAAATAAATCAGTTTCATAATTAACTAGATATTTTTTAGGGGTGGTTGTGGTTTTAAGATGCTGATTAGAAGTTTTAAATTCAAAACGTCATTAATTTTATGAGGCTTTAAAAATTACTAGACTAATCACTTGAGGTTAAAAGCATTTACCTAGATGCTTTGACTTCAAAACATTAAGTCCTACAAGTTGGTATAACTTCATTTTTTTGAATATAACAATAGATAGTTGAAAGTAAAATATTTGAAGATATCTTGATTAAAAATATTATGAGGTGTTAGTTGAGATATAAAACCCTTCGTCAAGTTAGTGGAAATTGGACTGCCCCTTGATCTGAAAGAAGAAAAAAAAAATTAAAAGAATTATTATACTACGTTTATGGAAGAGTGGCAGACAGGTGTTGACATGAGAAAGCTATTTAATATGCAGCATAATCAATTAAAGTCATGCTTTGCTGATAATTAATAAGTGGAACTAGTTGTAAATTGTAACAATATCCTAACTCCAAAGGCCGGTGGACAACGTCAAACTCAGATAGAAATGCTAATTATTTCACGTGTCCCACAAATGCTGCCATGCATTCATGATTATGGCTCTAGCCTCTAGTCCCTTGAATGTTAATGTGCGCAAACTGAGAACTGCCTTCTCAATATTTATGCTCATGTCTACGCGTATATGACCTTTCCAAGCAGTCGAAGACTAATTTTTATTTTGATTATGGTTCCACTACATTTCAAATTTCTCTAGCGATACAATATTTTTTATAACTTGTTGTGATTGTTATATAATAAAAGTTTTGTTAATGATAAATCTAAATAATTAAACAGGATGTTACTTTAATCATAAAAGATTATATCAATAACTGTAAAAAAAAAAAATTGTGTCCCTAATATTGGTCAAAACCTAATATTAGTAGTTTAAATAATGGTAATTTTCACAATGTGATTCGATGGACTCGTCAAAGGCACTAAGCATTACATGATGCATGTTGATTGTTGTTTGCAATTTCCTTTTTTTTTTTTTTTTTTTTTGGTAAAATCATTGTTTGTAATTACGAGTGATGAGAAACTATAGACCTTCGAGCCTTCACAGTAACTTTTGACCTTTTGAGAGAGAAAGATACTTGGAATTCGGGTACGTTTGATTTTTTTTTTTTTTGATGGGAGATTTTGATTAAACTATAGAAAGATGACAAAGTTCATAGAAATTAAAAAGGACAAAGCCTTTGGGGCGCTTCGAGCTCTTAAGGATGGATAATGGGCTGTATTTGTTTGTTTTATCAATGGATGATAGATCCTGACACTGTATGTACCTCACGTGAGAGAGAGAGAGAATAGTTTTAGTGGTTTGGTTTTGAGGACATGATATTAATTAGAAATATTGTCTTGTTGTTCCGTTTGATTGAAATGTTAGAGCAGACATGTGGCCAAGGTGTTGTCTTAATGAGTTTCAATTCAAAACATGAATGATGAGGTCGATGACGATGGTTATGATGTTGATGTGGGAGACTCTTTCCAGCTCTATTACCATGTGACTCTCTCTCTCTCTCTCATAGGGTACATAGTAGGTGGATCAAAACCTCTCTGTAAATATGTGCCATGCAAGTGATCTCCATTATTACCAATATAGGCTTCCAATACATTGGGACCCATTCACACAAGATCCACATATATATATCAGCTCAATTGCAGATCTTATACCGTCTAAATTTTGTCCCTCAAATTTAAGGCTGTATTTCCTGGATATAATATATACGTGGAGATCTTATACATATGGTGAAAATAATATACATTCATAACACGTAGATGCTCTGTACGTACTGTAGTGTGATTTGACTAATGCAGTTCGGGGTTCATAACTCATTAACTCCATATGTCCTGGCACGATAAATTCTAAGTTATTGCACCTACCGAGCCAGCTGTTTTTTAAATCTTTCTTTACTAGAATTCTGTTGATTATTACCATTGAAGTCTCACTGTCTCTTGCTATTGAGCAATTCATAAATCATATTTGTGTAATACGGTTGCCAAACATTTGTATTGTGTGGAAACACCTTCGGTCGTTTTCACTTAGTCATCAGTCTTTTCACTCGAAGAGATGACACAAACGAGCAGAACTGAATGGTCACATTCTTATGACTTATAGTACAACATATCGTTAATTATAGGCTTATCGCTCTCTTCCCAGTTATAACCTTGACTGTATCCTTGCTGCATCTCGGACTCGGCTTATCTTTAATGCTTTAGTACACCGGACACGATACAATGTGTTTGATTTTTGCCGCTTGTTCGAAACGTTTCACTAGAACCAAGCCTTACGCTGCGTCTCATAGTGAGATTGTAGTGGTTTTTCAAAACCTGCTTATTAGGCTCTTGAGTTTATCCTGCCATAGTGCCATGGACTTTGTGCATCAAGTCCATCAAACAATAGGTTGGAGGGAGGCATGGGCCGGGCAGCTGCATTTTTTATTGTGCAAGCCTAAGCAACGCTAAGAAAATATGCTCTTTCTCAAACCCCATTGGCATTTGTTGATAAACGTACTTTGAGGAGAATGTCAGATCCAAGTTGGTAGGAAGACAACCGATTAAGATAAATTGTAATTAGTGTAACATCAATTTCATAATGTACATTGCTTTTATCATACACCCATCATCACTTACCATGTTAGTAACTGAAATTTGTCGTGTCATTAAATTTATCAAAAAACTTGAAGATACCACGCTCTATGCATATGTTAACAATGCAAAAGTAAAGATTGGAGGCCTTATTATTAATACAATATAGATAAAATGGCTGCAGGGAGAAACCAACCCCCAGCCAAGCCTCCTGGCCCCAAAAATAGATATGCAAATGAAGATAGCATTTGGAAGCATTATTACTTCTGCCATACTGCATATCCGTGGCCACAAGTTGCAAGTGACCACTCTCTGCCAGTTGGGCACCATGATCCATCCCCAATCTTCATGCACACATTCTCCCCAATGATTGCAGAGTATAGATTTGGCTGTGCCTCCATAATTCTAATTGATGATCGGCTGTGAATGTCTTGACGCTTACGAATGTCCATCTGCAGACATATTTGAGAAGCTAAGGAGAAATTTTCTCAAAAAGGAAAATTTAATAAGGTTGTGGTTGCATCTGAGGATTTAAAATCAATAGATTTGAAGAACAATTGCTAGTATATATTGCTTGACAATAAATTTCACAGCACATGATGATTTGTGTTTTGGAGAGTTTGCTCAATCTATTCATCAATGGAAATTTTTTTGCTATTTCATACTATATTCAAGTCATTTATACTAAAATTTGAAGCCCAAATCCTACTCTATATCTCTACCCAAATGAACCATAAGTTAAAAATAGTTATGCAGCATACCAATTTCACGATTTTGTCATGAATGGAGTCGCCCCAATCATAAAAATGGTCATAAAACACTGATGGTATCCCTGGATGTGTGAGAATATATGCATAGCCCTGCAGAAAATAATGGAGTCATAGTCATTGCCAACATTCAAGAATTAGATAAAAAATCATGAGAAATAAACAAAACTTTCTTTTGACTTGGTGAAATTGATGGCAAGTGAGTGATAATGTTAGTTTGAAGTGGAAGGAAAAAACATTATTTTCTGATATGTATTTCCTACTAATAAGAAGCTCATTGTCAAGAAAACGTCGTAGGATACTCTACTAGTTGTCATACTCAAATTCAGAAGCCATTCATAGAAAAGAAACTGTGGGGTATCCTGAAGACTATGTAGTGACCTTCCTGTTTTAAGTTGTAATACCTGCCACCTGGTGGCCACCTGTTTAGGACAATGACAGATAGACCTCATGAAATTAACCATAGGCAATCTAAATTCCTACATGCAGGACATTACCCACGACATAACTCTGAACCGAGTCGAACAGGATTTTTGTGTCGCCATTATTTTCTTCTCTTATTTTGCACAGATAAAGGAGAGGCTTTTCAAATTTAAGATTTCAAATGTATTTAGAGGGAAAACCCACAAAGAAAAGATTCATTATGCAAAACTAGTTTCACAATGCTGTCAATAGAAAAGGCACCAATATAAGCCTATAATGGTAGGAATACAATTTGGAATTTCTGGTTGAGCTGCCAGCCTCAGAGACATTTTCTGTCATTTCTCCTTTTTCTTGTTTTATTGGTAAGATTTCAAGCTAAGATATACACCAACCACATCCCACCCTTTTACCACATGATGATGGCAGAGGTAAAATAGCAAAGTTAAGAAATTATCTTTGCATGAAATAATGAAGTTGAGGACTGAGGCACAGTTGTAAATTGTTACTACTTCAAATCAAATCCACAAGTTCCCTAATTGTTGACTCTCCAGAAAGAGTAAACAATTTATCTGGAAAACCTACGCACCATCCAAATATTTGGCACAAATCAACGGAGAAAAATAAAACCCACGTTCATGTGACATGGACAACCACATACTTTCTCTCAACTCATCTAAGCCTTAGATGTAATTAATAATTATACTTTGCCTATTAGGCAAAAGTACAAATTTGGACGGTTAAATTAATAAGTAAAGTTCTTTGCTTTTTAAGACTAAAGTTAATAGAAACAAACTGTGTTCAAATAAGTATTACTGTTTACTCAAAAAAAAAAAAAAAATAGGGATCTTTATCCCACATTGGTTGTGTATGTCTAGTGTTCGCTGTTTATAATCTCAATTTACAACTACAAAGGTTAGGCCTTTTTGTACATGTACTCTAGTTATGTAATATATTATAAACCTAGTTTAAAACACTAATATTACTATTTTTGCGTGTGTTCTAATAAGTAATTTTTTACTCAAAAAAAAAAAAGTTACATGAAGACAAGTTTACATACCTCCAAAATGTGATTTGAGGGGAAGGGCCAATGAGCCTGCAAGAGTAAAAGACTAGCTTGAGTTGATTCCATACTTTCTATTAGTGAACATAGGATAAATATCTAAAACATTAAAACTGGTAACATAAACATCACAATTATATATGAAAAAAAAAAAACATAATTGTAGATTATGTTGGGTTATAATTTGGAGTTGGAACGATCCCACAAATGTTGAAGTCCAAATAGGACCTATTATCTACAAATCCGACCTCACTTGGAGTTTTTTTTGGGGGGTGGGGGTGGAAAGGAAAGGAGAGGAGAGGGGCCCTCATCCAACATAGGGTAAGTAATGAACCCAACTCAGTAACCAACTTTATTCTACTTTTACAAACAAATTAACTGATATTATAAATGCTCAAATGTCAGCCAAGCAAAATCTTAATCACCACCATTTGCGGTAAGCTATCCTAGAGCCTAACCTGAACCCTTCCAGAAAGATGCAATTCATATGCAGTTTCATACATCACAAAAAAATTATGCACCATGCATGGACTGTGCTCAAGCAATTGCAATAAATTCATACAATCATCTAAGAATAATCACAGCCCTCTTGCATCAATAGCAAAGGAAATTAAGTACCTGGGTTGAACCTGTATCATGGTTATCTAAGAATGTGACAGCTCTTGAAGGCCACCATCCCATTAGACCTGGTGGTTTCCCTTGAGGATCACGTAGACGCCAAAGTTGTCCCTTAACAGCTTCCTACAAAGAAATGCACAAATAAATATCTTTTCTAAGGTAAATGTATAAGACCTCAATGGAAAATGTAGTTCTTGCTGTTATTTATTAATATTACATGTATACTATAGCCCAAACATACCGAACATAGCAGAGAGCAAACGCCTTAATAACTCCTGAAAACTAACATTTTGAATGGATAATTACAATCAACACCCCCCATGCCCTTACCATATTTCTTTGAAAGTACCATAACTAACTACATAACAATCTCTAAATACCTGAAGAATTCCCTTTGTTGTGAAGTCAAATGCAGTTGAAAGCTGTCCTGTACCATCAATCCAATTGATTATCCGCTGTCTATGCCTATCTGCAGGTATAGATTGCAAATGAAGGGAAGCATCAGAGAAGCAGCAATAGAATCATGATGGTGGAAATAGTACGCTCATCACAAAGTCAGAAAATTTATTAATAAAAAAGGGTAGGGATTTTTTTTTTGGGGGGGGGAGAGGTGAGGGTGAGGGGCTGGGTGGAACCATTAGAAATTTGAAAAAATGATGCTCAAAATGAGGCAGTATATGATATTGATGGATAAAGTCAACAACATCAACACCAAATCTCTGTGGCTGGAAAATAAAGTAAGCCAAGTGCATGCTTTCAACAGGGAGAAGCTAGACTTTATAAATTGACATTTATGTTTCAGACCTATGCTACTCTTACAGAATATGATCCAGTTCTTTGTATATCTCTTAAAGCTAAATTACTTTTTTTTATCGGTATTAATTATTTCACTCAACCAAAAATGAATCACACATGGAGAACCGACAGAGATACTGGTTATACACCCAAAGGTAAATAATCTAAATTACTTCTCTAGCAAATAACCTCCTCTTCCAAAGGTCAAACTCCATTAACAAAACTTAAAGGAATGGGAATAACCAACGTAGCCCAACGGGCATGCCTTTTGACATTCAGATTAAAGGGGGAAAAAAGAAGAAGAAAAAATCAACAATGCCTCAAGTCCATCTTCAAATATACATAAGAAAATACATGTTGAATAAAGAACATCAACCGAAGACACCATGATATCTAATATGTTGATAGATTCATGGTTTGTTAGTGTTTTGATAGATTCATGTAATTTGCGTGATTGATTGTATGGTCCTCAGTTGTTTACTCCCTTTATAATTGGGAAATTCTCTTTTTTGATAGCAATAAAAATTGCATTACTTATTAAAAAAAAAAAAAAAAACCAATATGTTGAAATAGTGGAAACCAAAACTCATCACCCTCCAAAGCTGAAACTAAATATTACATGTCAGCCACAAGTCATAGATTAATTATTAAAACTAGGGTATTTGATCGACCTCAAGAGTTGCTTTCTTATTTTCTATTTTTCTGATTTCTTTTTCCACAGATTTTAAGTTCTAGACAAAACATATATCTATTAATTTAGAGTTCAGCTAACTTTCTTTATGATAAATCAAGCAATCAAATGTTTTGGACTGGTCCATGACAAGCATAAATGAATCATTATACCTTGGTTGTAGTCCAAGCCATGACCATTGTAGTTGCAAGAATCCCAGTACTCCCCAACAGAAAATAATGGCTTAGCTCCTTCAATATATTCTTTCACATATTTTGCAGAATAACTAAATTAAAACATAGAAGAGACGTGAACAATGAGCAGCAAGTAAATCCAATAAAAGACAATTGATTTTAAAGTGTAGGATAATAGTTACCCTCTTGCAAAATCAAAACGAAAATCCTGAAACCCAACACTATTTCGTAGCCACTGGAGCCATGCAGTAATATCTTTTCGAACAAATTGTTGGCTATGATCAATATTTGGAAACCCATGGAAGTTGTCCCCAGTGCTTTGATTACCCTAATAATAATCATAATAATAATTATATATGAGGCATCATGCCAAATTGAAAATATATTAGCTATGCAAGTATCATTACCAATCCACCAGTACAAGATGTGACAGCATGTTCATCCCATGGTAAAGGAATTCCATCATAACGGTTATACATCCCCCCATGCCCTTGAGTAGTTCCACAACGATGATTGATTACTATGTCCACCATTGCTCTAACTTTGTATTGCTTCATTTTTTGAAGTAAAGCTCTTAACTGGTTCTCAGAACCATATGAAGAATTGAGGGAATAAAGGTTCTGTGGAACATAACCTGTAATTGAGAGGAAAATGACAAAAAACACACAATGAACAAGTTAAGTAAGATCCAAAAATATAAAAAGTCAATTTACATGTTCAATGAATTAATTTTTCCAACCTTGAGGTGCGAAGGAATGAGTTGCTGGTGGCAGCCATGCTGATGTAAATCCACATTTTGCAATATCAGGAACTTTCATTTCCAAATTTCTCCACCAATCATATTTATGAGACTCCCAGTTAAAAGCCTGTAGAACATTTTTTTTTTTTTGTCACGGTTTGGGAGAGGTCATAGTAGGTAGCCTTACCCCCAATTTATTGGAGAGGCAATGTTCTTAGCAGGTCTAAGCAATCAAAATCTGAGGTCTGGTATGATACGATTGAATGTAACCAAACCTTAGATATTTCAGAAATAAAGCTACGACAGCTTCTGTATTAAACCAGACATATCGCATTTGGAAAAATTCAATTGTTTTATTTATCTTATATAGATTACAGATGTTATGTGCAGGATACTGTCAGGTGATAATGGCCCCAGAAATGGCTTTCTGTTCTATGGAGAAAATAACAGACAATATCCTTGTCAATCTTACCTGAAAAAGGATTTCTCTTCCACTACGTGCAACTGCACCTGCAAATGAATCCAACATCATAGTTTGAAATCAATTAAAAGATCCATATCTTTCTCTTCACAAATCCAATATTTCTAAAATAACACTTATTATGACACCCTTCAACTCAGGCTCATGTTTCACTGCACCACCAGCAACACAAATCTGAGAAACAAGGATCAACAAAGCCCCTCATTTTGCTATCTCCAATTTCTTCTTCAGGATATGAACATTAAAGTTCTCATTTCTTACAAAAATTGACAACTTAAGTCAAGATTCTATTCCCTGTCTCTATTTCATTTTCCTCTTTAGATGTGTGTGTGTGTGTGTGAGTGCATCAAAACATGTAAAAGTTTCAGATATTTTCACCTCTTATAATCTATCTCAACATTTAATTATACCCACAAATCATTATATTTCTCTATCTAACCAAATTTTCTACACATACACATAAAACAATTATGGAGTCTAAATTTATATCATTTCAGAGCTACATTTATAGAGCATTCATATCATCAGATACCAATTCCATTCTCAATGAATGTCAATGTTAGATGACACAATCTATTTTATTTATTTATAAACATGACTTCATCTATGTTATTACAACTACTGTTCATATTAATAAAACAAGGAATAAAATGCATGTCCAACAAGTAAAAGAATTGACCCTTTTTTTCTTTTTTATAAAAGGCATACCAAGATCATTCTGCTGATTTCTTTCATCAAAACCCTGCAATTTCAACAAAAGATAAGATTAAAGAAAGAAATGCAACATGCAGGTCAAAAACCTACATTTATCAACCAAAAAAAAAGTGTTTAAAAGGTTCAGATATGAAGAAACAATTTGTTAAAAGGTATTCTTTGTTTATTGAGAGAGATTGGAAACAGGATGCATACATTGCTCAGGTAACCCATAATGAATTACAGGGTAGTCGTCCAAATGTTGCCGCCGGATCGCCCAATACAAAGCACAAAGATATCCTGAATCCACAATGAACTCACAAGGTATGGATACTGTTCGACTTATATATATAAGTGAAAAATCTAGTTTAGACCCCAATAAATTTATGCAGCGGAATGAATGGATTTATTGCACAAGTTTCTTAGGATTCCCACACAGATATCACAAGCAATTGATATTAACCACAGATATCAAATAGTAAAACTAAAACAATAATAATAAAAGCAGTAAAAGCACAGATATTTGGTAACGAAGTGGAAACCAATGAAGAACCTCTTTAATGGAAAATACTACTCTAGGGACCTAGTTCTATAGCAAATCTACTAAGGAAGAGATACAAAATTCTACTTATAAAACACTTTTACAGATAGACTCTCTATTGTAACCTCTGCAAACGCCCCACTTGTCTTTCCACCATAGCCCCAGAACCTTTGGAATCCTTCTATAGTAATTTCCTCCAAGAACTTCTCTCCACACAAACCAAAACGTCTGGCACTCCAAGGAACCTTCTTGAAGATTTGTTGTAGTAAACTCACTGGGAAAAAAAAAATGTTTGTGGTTTCAAAGAAAGGTTTAAGGCACAGGGTGTTATCAAGATCACACAATTTTTTTTTTCTCTGTTTATTCTTAAGAAGAATGTTTCAAGATATGAAAGTTTTAACTTTTGTATAGAAGTCTTCCTCCCCTCTAAAATTCGTGCATAAGGTGCTTCATGTAGGTTCAGAAAGTAGGCTTTAAACAAATGACAAGCGAACTCTCAAGAACGACACAATGTGCCACCTTCAAAACATTCATTTTCTCACTCATTTCAAATTCAAAGTTGATCAAATTGTACCCATTTTGAAGTTCTATATATCAACATTCCAATAAAAAAAAAATTCACTTAGAAATTCATTATGGTGCAAAATATATGAGCAATCGATCATCAATTCGTAGTCTTTGAACATATTGAAATTTTATTGTCTTTAAGCAACTTCCGGCCCAAACTCAACCTTAACACAATTTTATCGATACAACCCAAACACTATCAACAACTTAAAATCTAACGTGAAGAATGAAAGAGAAGAAAAAACGTCGTGGCAAACATGATCCCAATCTAACCATTAGTCTAACTTTCTTTTCCTCACCCTCATACTTTCCATAAACCATATAGAACGCCATAAATCTCACAACAAAGTAATGGGTAGCTCATATATTTAGCTAAGAAATCCTTTAAACCGCAATTTCATCCTAGGGACATGTCACTAGCTCATATATATATATATATATATATATAGAAAGCACAAAATGGTACATGTTTAACAGTTATCAATGTCAACATTTTGCAGGCATAGGCACAAACAAAATAACATGAAAAGCTTAGGAAGGCACGTACCAAAAGCTTGAGGTTGAGAACGCAGTGTGGGCTATGGGGTAGCGAACTCGGCCAATAAATAGAGAGAAAAGCTGAAGATTCGGTCGAGACCACCGAATTGGAATCACGCAGTTCCATCCATAAGATGAAGGAGAATTTAGCCCCAAAAAAAGCGATCAGAGAATATGGAAAGTTTATGCGATAAAAGAGAGAACGAATCGTACTACGCAATGAAAAGCCAGCCGTTGGGAATTTCACAACTTGTAGACATGAAAAGGGAATCGGCTTTTCGAAAGGGGATGTCAGTGTTGCGCTTTCCATTGGAGAAAAATGTTCATATTTCAAAGGTGGGAACTGAGAAGTGAGTGAGTGAAGATCAACGGTGTTGGGATATGCGCGTGGGTTTGCCGCACTCCGTGTGCCAAAAGCCTTAAGAATTAAGCAACTGCCAAGTGTGCAAGCGGAATGGGACTCGTAGAGTTGATGTTGACGTGGATGGTGCAATTGTGCCAGCTAGATTCTTCTTTCAGGATTGTCCAACCCGATCCGCTACCCGAACCGAGTGATCCGAGATTTGACTGATTTGCTCAATGTGGTTGTTGACAGCGGGTTGCCTCCCTTTTGAAATTCGATGAGATCGGGTCAAGTAGCGAGTTTCCTCTTTCAAAACCTGATGAGCTCAATACAATCGATGTTGGCCTTCTACATTCGTCGATCTTTGCTGTTCTTCATGTGTGTTGTCCATAAATCAAAATTCTTGTGAGATCTCAATTAGGTCTGACAATATCCCGACCAATACAACAAGATATTAATGGAAAAACACAAGATCCATCAAAACAATAATGAAAGTAACAGCTTTGTCTAACCAAGGTGTTTTGATAGATTCGACCGTTAGACCCGTTAAGGTGTGGCAATTGAAGATCCACAGTTAGCGATGGGTGGCATGATTCTAGACCCTCATTAATTTAGTTGACTAGCAGTTTGACTCCAAACCAGACCTAAATCAACCTATGGACACCCTTTTACTTAGTTGTGAGGTCCATTTTCCTTTTAAAAAAATGATAATGTGTATGTTACAAATTTTACTATACATAATATGAATCATAATAAAAATAAGAATTTAATTATTCATGTTTATATTCATCATCACATCTATTGGGGTGAAATGCACCGAAAGCAAATCTGCCTTTGCTATTGGAGTTGAAAGCGAATGTCCAGAGTGCAACGGGATTGTTCATGAATAATATTTTGTCAAAATATTGTTTACTAGTTTTGTCTTCTTGTATTGGTAGGATACTGTTTACTAGTTTTGTTTGGATAGTGTTCGGATACCAATGTGATTATAGTGCTTTGTAATATACATACATATATATTATGCGCCATAATTAGAAATGGTCACGCATGAAAAAAATTGATCAGTCACTTTCTTCTCAGCATCATTCTTTTGTCATCACGCTTTTCCAATATACCTAAAAAAAAAGCAATTCTTCTATCTACGTATACCTTGCAAATAAGCCATGTCAACTTTAATGCCAAGTGTAATTCGATAATATAAGCGACAAAGACGTGGTCTCATGGAACTGCATGCCTCATCAATGATTACTCTCAACGGGGCCTATAGTGTATTTTGTCATGGAACTCTTCCAATGTATGAGTAGAGAATGCTTTGCCAAATGCCCATATTTTGCCAACATTTTCACTAAAATTTCGAACTGATACCCATGCACTTGCAGTTTAAACTGCGAGTTTTTATGATGATTTTGTAATTTGTTTAGAGCCCACTAAGGTTTGTACTAATAGGGCTTATATTGGAAACTCGCAAGATGTTGATAAAATGCAAGAGGAATTCAGTTCTTGGGCTACAACGATTTCTAGGTATGCAATGAGACAAATGACTGAAATACTTTGATACTTTTTGAATTCATGCGTCAGGAAGAGGAGGATGCGAATGAGTTTGTCTTGACAAGTGTTTTTAGTGCATTGGCAAGTCATGAACTTGCAAATAATGGTAAGAAAATCCATTGTGTAATACCCGGAAAAAAAAAATTTAAAAGGAGAGGTATTTAAGTAAATTTTTGTGGGGCGAATTTTATAGTTTCTAATTATAAGGGAGTTTTTTAGAAAATAAGGTTGAAACCCTAACTATTTATAAGCGTATTAAGTCAATGTATAGGAGATATTTTAAGAGAGGAGATCACGCAAAGAACTGAAATAGAGAATGATTTACTACACCTTTGAGGTAAGAGCTTAAGAAATCTTGTTCTTTTGTCAAATTTAGACTTTATGTGGTATTAGAATATATTTTTATGTAAGTATTTTGGCCAATTATGAGACTGTTTATATATCTAATGAGATTAACGATGTAAACGAAGAAGGAATTTGATTAATTTTCTTTGTGCCCAGTGTTGCGTTAAGCGTAAAAGAATGCTCTCGGATCAGGTTTTTTTTTTTGCACAGGTTGACCGAATTGGGGTTTGGCGAATTTCAAAACGTAATGGTGTTTGTGTTGGATTGATTTTGTATGATATAGAATATAGTACCTTTTTCCAAGTTTTGTCCTCATCTCAAAGAGAACTAGCGGTGAATGGAGATAAAATATATATATATATATATATATATATATATATGAGCACACGTATAGAAGATTCGGTGGTGTACTTTTGACCTTATATGGCTATAAGTATGGTGTATCTATAGGCTTTGTCCCTAGGTATTATTAGTGGCAGAAAGTAGAGGAAATATATATATATATATATATATATATTATGAATCCTATGGATTTTTTAACCATGGAATAATAGTGAAAAATTATTGGATATTTTTAGCAGTCTTTCTTTTGGTTGGGTATTCATGTAAGTTTTTTTAAAAAATATTAGATTATTGAGTAGGTGATATTTGAAAAATTGTTTAGGTGATATCTAAGGATTTTAGAAGAAGTGTTAGGGAGAAGTTCCTTTTGGTATGGCTTTTGGAGGTAAGTAACTTTATCCTAATTGGTTTTATTTTGCGTATTTTAACTATTGAAAATTGTTTATAGTTGTTACAATTTTATTTCTATTGTATTAATGATTTCAAGTAACGAATTATCACAAATATATCTAATTACTGAATATATGATGTATTTTATTTAATTGTTTTTAGCCATTCTGATTCAAAGTAAAGAATAAAGCACTTTCACAAATATAAATGAACATTGAATATAAGATTTATTTTATTTAATTGTTTTTTTTAGTTATATTGATTTAAAATAAAGAATTATAGAAATATCACAAATAGATTTGAATATTGAATATATGATTATATATATATATATATATATATATTTGAATAAGATATATTTTTGTTAGAAACTATGATTTCATTTATATGATTATGAACAATTTGACTATGAATTTATTATGACACCCAGCCAATGGGGGTTAATCATTGGTACTCTGATACTCAAACCAATAGGGGTTGTTCAGTTGTTACAATTTTATTTCTATTGTATTAATGATTTCAAGTAACGAATTATCACAAATATATCTAATTACTGAATATATGATGTATTTTATTTAATTGTTTTTAGCCATTCTGATTCAAAGTAAAGAATAAAGCACTTTCACAAATATAAATGAACATTGAATATAAGATTTATTTTATTTAATTGTTTTTTTTAGTTATATTGATTTAAAATAAAGAATTATAGAAATATCACAAATAGATTTGAATATTGAATATATGATTATATATATATATATATATATTTGAATAAGATATATTTTTGTTAGAAACTATGATTTCATTTATATGATTATGAACAATTTGACTATGAATTTATTATGACACCCAGCCAATGGGGGTTAATCATTGGTACTCTGATACTCAAACCAATAGGGGTTGTTCATTGGTACTCTGATACCCAGCCAATGGGGGTTATTCAGTGGTATTTTGATACCCAAACCAATGGGAGTTATTCATTGGTACTCTGATACCCAGCCAATGGGGGTTATTCATTGGTACTCTGATGCCCAGTCACAGGGATATAGCGTGATCGTAGTCACAAGATTGTTAAGAATATGAATTACGTTTGAATATTTGAACTATTTTAAGTCCTTAAAACTGCATATGTAAATTTGGAAATGTTTGAGTATTTGAATTATTTTTGGTCATTAAAACTGCTTATGTATCTTTTTGGAACATATTGTAAGTTATAACTTTGATATATGGAAAACTGACTACTTTCTAAACCATCTATAATATATTTGTCAGATTAAAGTATGTGATCTATTTGTAATTTATTATTTTAAGACTATGAAACTGCTTCAATTATTTTGAAACACACATAGTATATTATAACTTTGAAAACACATATTACATCTTTTCCTTTACAGATCTATTACTTGATAGAACTTATTAGGATTTTGGTTACTTATTGAGTTGTCAACTCACCTCCCCTTTTTTTCCTCCTCCAGTTTCATATTGTGAAGAATAACAAGTTTTGGGAGTTTTGATGTTGTGTTGTGAGCAGAAAAAGAAGCTTTGTGATATTGAGATTAGATGGTCTTCTAATAGTTTTATATTTATTGGCCAATTGGCATTATGTACATGAGGTTCGGATTTGTTCCTATTAAACTATTAGAGATCTATTCATAAAGAATTTGTTGAGGCATTTTGGAATTATTTGATTTAATTTTTGAGGAAAAATTTTAGTTGCTAAGAATGCTTTGCACACTTGTAGGGTGCTTACTCTATAAGCGTGCGGCAGTTGTCACGTGCTTACTTTTATAGTTGGGTTCAGGGCATGACAATTTTAATGGTATCAGAGCTTAGGTTATGATCTTGTAGACTTTATGCTAGGTTTTGATTTAGAATGAAATCTGCACTGAAATCTGCGCCCTAGGCATTACAATTCTAGTTATTGTTTATGAAGGTTATTAGGTCATAGATAGTGTTCTTTTGATGACTTGATGAGAAATGTAAGTGAGGTTCCATCATATGATGATTTTTTAGGTCATAATTGAAGGATTTGATATTTATGTCTATGTGGTTATGCATACGTGACTTATAAACACAAAAGGGAGGATTTTAATTGGCATACTTCTATGATCTTATACTAGGTATTAAGTGGGTGTATTTTATTCTTGAAAATTTTGTAATTGATTAGATTGGTTATTAAAACTTATTCTTCTTATTAAAAGGAAAAGAGTGTGAGAAAAGAACAAGCAAAGGAAATCTTCTTGCTGTTTTGTGACTGATCTTTTGAAAACTTATTTGATAGTTTTGCCTAATATGGTCGACCTACCTAAGGTTAGTTTGATTTGTAGGAGATTCTCAAAGGTTTAATTATTGAATGATAGTTTTCTATATGCCTTATTCAGAATTTAGAGTGCTTTGGGGAATTGGAAATTGCAGAACTTTATTTAGGGATTAAGGTTTGATGTTAGAGCTATGATACCTTGATTTTAGTTTATATGGAGTAAGGAAATTAATAGAAAGTTCGTAGTGTGAAGGAAAATCAATTTGTGGTTATTGTAGTTCACATTGTATTATATGTTATTATATAAATTCTGAGGGTGTGTAAAGAATTCAGTAATATTTCCATGGACTTCCTTGGATTCTAATGTTAAGGACTAACTTTCTTTGGATCATTGCTCATGTTAGGATTGACCTACATGGATTACCATAGCTTTATTATGTGTGAGGTAGTCCCTAAATGTTTTTGAGACATATTTTGTTACTTAGAAGTTTGAGGTACGCAATTTCTTTTCTATGGACTTGGAGGTTTGTTGAATATTCTTGGGAGTAAGTTTTGATGCCAGAAATGTAATTCTTTGAATTTAACTGATAAGAGTTAATGAATTGGCTCAGTAGAAAATGAAGTGGATAGAACACAAGTACGTGGTAGTATTGAATTGGACTAGTGAACCATATTTTTATTGGACATTGAAGGAGTTGGGATGGCTAGAAAGTTTATTTTGAAAGATTGTTACAATTTGAATTATAGTCAATTGTTGTACCTTTTGTTTTATATTGGCAGATGGTTAGTGATTATAAATTGTAGTGTACTATTAAGTTCTAGACTGCTGGGACTATTATTTGCAAGGTAATAAATAAATAAATAAATAAAAAGGGTTGAGATACTTCATGGACTATTCCCTTCTAGCCGATGCATACTTAGAGATTTCTTTTCATAATAGGCAATGTAATGAAGGAACCCAGCTCTTCAATGAGTTCCAGCCCAAGTATCATTTGGAGATTAAAGGTGAATAAATGTTGCTTATTTGAGAAAATAATTTATGGTTAAGATAGAGGTTGTGTGAAAGACTTTATATCAATGCTCAATTGATTATTTATGGAGATTTTGAAATTTTCTTACAAAACTTGAGGAAGAAAAGATATAGTAATATATGCATATGTTGTAAATTAGTTTTGAACTTAGGAAGCATTGAAACTTTAGATGCACGACTTAATTTTGAGGTATAGAATTAAATGGATGCCAGCATTCAATAGTCTATAGTGAATTTCAAAATTGTGGATTTCCCTAAGTGTAATTTTTGGAGACTACTTAGGCCTTGGAATTTTGTTGAAATTAATAATAGATGGAAAATCAGTTATTGGGGTTAATCTAAACGAATAGGTCTTGGAACTTTTATTCATGTTGAAAGGAACTTAGAGAGCTATTTAGACCAGAGATATGTATATCTTTAAAGAATCTTATATTTTTCATAATATGGTCATTCCTAAACTATGGGTAATTGAGTAAGAGATTTTATAGTGGTATTGTATTATGCAGCGGAAGCATCATGGCTCCATTTGCTTTGGAAATTTTTTTTAATTTACAAATCTTGGGAAGGAAAAGTCAACGCATATGTTGTGAAATAATTTGAACTATGATGATGAGTGATAAATTTGTATAGATCAATACAATTGTGGCTTTAGAGTAGCGCAACGGAAGTGTGATAAATTATCAGCTTGTGATGAATTCAGAGGACTGAATTCTTATAAGTGGGGGAGATTGTAATACCCGGGAAAAAAAAAAGATTTAAAAGGAGAGGTATTTAAGTAAATTTTTGTGGGGCCAATTTTATAATTTCTAATTATAAGGGAGTTTTTTAGAAAATAAGGTTGAAACCCTAACTATTTATAAGCGTATTAAGTCAATGTAGAGGAGATATTTTGAGAGAGGAGATTACACAAAGGACTGAAGTAGAGAATGATTTACTACACCCTTAAGATAAGAGCTTAAGAAATCTTGTTCTTTTGTCAAATTTAGACTTTATGTGGTGTTAGAATATATTTTTATGTGAGTATTTTGGCCAATTGTGAGACTGTTTATATATCTAATGAGATTAACGATGTAAACGAAGAAGGAATTTGATTAATTTTCTTTGTGCCCAGTGTTGCGTTAAGTGTAAAAGAAGGCTCTCGGATCAGGTTTTTTTTTTTTTGCACAGGTTGACCGAATTGGGGTTTGGCGAATTTCAAAACGTCATGGTGTTTGTGTTGGATTGATTTTGTATGATATAGAATATAGTACCTTTTTCCAAGTTTTGTCCTCATCTCAAAGAGAACTAGCGGTGAATGGAGATAATATATATATATATATATATATATATATATATGAGCACACGTATAGAAGATTCGGTGGTGTACTTTTGACCTTATATGGCTATAAGTATGGTGTATCTATAGGCTTTGTCCCTAGGTATTATTAGTGGCAGAAAGTAGAGGAAATGTATATATGTATATATATATATATATATTATGAATACTATGGATTTTTTAACCATGGAATAATAGTGAAAAATTATTGGATATTTTTAGCAGTCTTTCTTTTGGTTGGGTATTCATGTAAGTTTTGTTTAAAAATATTAGATTATTGAGTAGATGATATTTGAAAAATTGTTTAGGTGATATCTAAGGATTTTAGAAGAAGTGTTAGGGAGAAGTTCCTTTTGGTATGGCTTTTGGAGGTAAGTAACTTTATCCTAATTGGTTTTATTTTGCGTATTTTAACTATTAAAAATTGTTTATAGTTGTTACAATTTTATTTCTATTGTATTAATGATTTCAAGTAAAGAATTATTACAAATATATCTAATTACTGAATATATGATGTATTTTATTTAATTGTTTTTAGCCATTCTGATTCAAAGTAAAGAATAAAGCACTTTCACAAATATAAATGAACATTGAATATAAGATTTATTTTATTTAATTGTTTTTTTTAGTTATATTGATTTAAAATAAAGAATTATAGAAATATCACAAATAGATTTGAATATTGAATATATGATTATATATATATATATATATTTGAATAAGATATATTTTTGTTAGAAACTATGATTTCGTTTATATGATTATGAACAATTTGACTATGAATTTATTATGACACCCAGCCAATGGGGGTTATTCATTGGGTTATTCATTGGTATTCTGATACCCAAACCAATGGGAGTTATTCATTGGTACTCTGATACCCAGCCAATGGGGGTTATTCATTGGTACTCTGATGCCCAGTCACGGGGATATAGTGTGATCGTAGTCACAAGATTGTTAAGAATATGAATTACGTTTGAATATTTGAACTATTTTAAGTCTTTAAAACTGCATATGTAAATTTGGAAATGTTTGAGTATTTGAATTATTTTTTGTCATTAAAACTGCTTATGTATCTTTTTGGAACATATTGTAAGTTATAACTTTGATATATGGAAAACTGACTACTTTCTAAACCATCTATAATATATTTGTCAGATTAAAGTATGTGATCTATTTGTAATTTATTATTTTAAGACTATGAAACTGCTTCAATTATTTTGAAACACACATAGTATATTATAACTTTGAAAATACATATTACATCTTTTCCTTTACAGATCTATTACTTGATAGAACTTATTAGGATTTTGGTTACTTATTGAGTTGTCAACTCACCTCCCCTTTTTTTCCTCCTCCAGTTTCAGATTGTGAAGAATAACAAGTTTTAGGAGTTTTGATGTTGTGTTGTGAGCAGAAAAAGAAGCTTTGTGATATTGAGATTAGATGGTCTTCTAATAGTTTTATATTTATTGGCCAATTGGCATTATGTACATGAGGTTCGGATTTATTCCTATTAAACTATTAGAGATCTATTCATAAAGAATTTGTTGAAGCATTTTGGAATTATTTGATTTAATTTTTGAGGAAAAATTTTAGTTGCTAAGAATGCTTTGCACACTTGTAGGGTGCTTACTCTATAAGCGTGCGGCAGTTGTCACGTGCTTATTTTTATAGTTGGGTTCGGGGCGTGACACATTGTCTTGCATTTAGAAATGGGCTGTTATAGTTTGTTTATGTTGAAAGCACTCGTCAAAAATGGGAGGTTAGATGAGGCATTTAAAGCTTTTGAGAGATTCAATGAAAAGGATTCTACTACATGGTCAGCGAGGACTACAGAACATGGATGGTTATGCACAAAAAGGGATTCTCATCAGGCTTTGAAATTGCGTTCACAACTGCATTTTGTTGGGATTAAGCCTAGCTAGTGAGTTCACTTTTGTTGCGACGTCAATGCTTATTGTGGCGTTTGTGCTATTACATTACGAAAGCAAGTGCATGGTATTCCTTAAGCAAGCTCCTTTTGATATGTATGTTGGCTTTTTTGCTGATTGCTTATTGCCAAAAAATTGGTTCAAGTATACTTTTTTTTTTTTTGAAAAAAATGATGCTTTAAAAAGTTATACATTAAACAAAATAAAATAAAAACTAAACGAACAAATGTGGTGACATATAGTTGATTTGATTATTTACAAGAACTTGATGTTGTTTTGTGTAGATCATTAAGAATGAAAAAAAAAAAAAAAAAAAAAAATCTTTAAGTCCAAATGGAAGTTCTCTCTTCAATCATGTATGCAAAGTCAGGGAGTTTGAAAGATAGGGATATTGTGTTAAGGAGGATGGCCTATGAAGGAGCCCGAATGCAATGAAATATGGCCTTCAAAATGGGTACATCATGACATTTTAAAAGTTGTTTAAGGAGCAATTATTGGACATGCAATATTGGGCTTAAAACAGCTCTAGCCCATTTATTTCCTCCTCATAAGATATTGGGCTTTTGACACAAATTTCTTCACTTCCCGGGTTGGGCCATTGTTCCATATTTTCTCTGTTACTTGGGTTTGAATTTCAAGACCCATAATTACAAGTAAGCTCATCACCATGGAGCTAGTAGTACTGCTTGGATGGCAACGGGTAGGGAAAACTTGCATGGGGCGAAAAGTGGGTAGGTTGAAGGTATTTTGAGAGAGAGAGAGGGTAAATTGAATATATATATATATATATATATATATATATATATATTAACTAATGTATAAAAATAATTTAAACATGTATTAAACACAAAATTTGTATAGGTCGTATATTAAATGGGTTAAATAGGTCATGTCGTGTCATTCCATTTATTAAACGGAAATGTTAGACTTTGGGGGTTTTGACACAATTATCATTTTGGTTAATTTAGGGTTAAGCTATGTATTATAATACTCTTACCTCAAAATGACACGAACCAAGATTTATTAACACAAATTGCTAACACTACAAAAATCCCTGCATGATCCTTTTGTCTCCTTTATTTCATGTGATTTTTACTCTTGCTTTGCTCACTTTTGGTCATGTCTTGCTCACATCATTCGAAATGTGTTATGTGTGTCTGTATAAATAAAGTTGTGGGTGTGATAGGTCCAGTAGTATATATCTATATATATGTTAGGCTGGGAGCCCAGTCCGAGGACAACCAGTAGTCCTCGAACGGGTAAAAGCTGTCATAGGAGTCCGCGTTAGTGAATGAAGAGGTAGGGTTTGGTTATAAAAGTTCAAGAAGGTGGTCCGAGGAGTAATGCTTCCTCGACTGAGTAAAGTAGAGGTTCGAAGGCGTGGTTGACCATCGAGGGTAACGTTCCGGGAGATTCTATTGATAAGGATACATATCATGAAAGCACAGGACAGAAGGAAGCCATGAAATATTTAAGAGAAAGCTGCTACCACCGCATTGAATGTTCTGTAGCTAATTCTTTGGCCAAATTAATGAGAAAGTGATACCTAAATAATAATTTTCAGCCTTACAGCTACTCCTAAAGACTTCAAGAATGTGCTGATGGGACAATAATTAATACCAGCGATCTAATCTACATGTGGAGGGTGGAGATGAAAGAAAGAAGATAATATAAAATAGAAAGAAGATCTTGAGGGGAAAAGAATCGGGAATTAAGAGAAAAACATTATAAGAACAAGAACTAGAGTTGTGAACAAATTCAAAAGAGATATATAAAAGAACTGATTTCCTCGAATTGCACCGATGACGATTTTCTTTAGATAAAACCAGTCTATCTTTACTTTCTTGTCATTTTGATCTATTATAATTATTATCCAACTCATTAGAGCCTAGTTTTCTAACCCACTATCTACAAATTCATTGTATTTGGCTCTTTAAGTTTAGATCCTTTTATCTTTTGGGCTTAGAAACTAAATTGAAGCCTTACAAAAGCAAAAGATGAATTTTTTATTTTAGATAAGATGGTTAAGGATTTTATATTCTCAATGAAAACTTTTATCAACCTTATCATTTAAAAAAAAAAAAAAAATCTTCTAGTCAATTAAATATATTTAATATTTATAATTCAGGTTTATGTTAAATAAAATTGACTTTATTTTTTATTTTTTATCATATGAATAATTTTGGATTGATTACTGGTTAAGAATGTTAACATGAAAGTACCTCATTTATTAATCACTTTAAATCATGCCGAATTGCTTTGAAATGAATTCATTTACACCTTAGATTTTTTTGTGACCCCTCCACTCACACTATTGAGATATTGACTATTCGATCATTTCTTCGCCAAAATCCTTATTTAATTTTTAAATTTGTTTTCATCCTAGGGTTTTATGAGGGTATAGAAGCAAGTGGAGAACACAAACCCCGACACTCAAAAAAAAAAAAAAAAAAAAACCGTAATGGATACATCGACAACCACCTTGTCCAAACCCCACACAAACCACTGAAAATGGAAAGCCCAGATTCAAAAACCACAAGATCTCCTCCACCACCGCCACCACCACAGCAAGAACCCGAACCCGAACCCGAACCCAAAAAGCTTAAAATGTCCACCACCACCACTTCGGACGACGAAGACACTAACACCACCACCAGCCCCAAAAAGCAAAGATACAAGCGCCGCAAAATCGCGATCTTCTTTGCCTACTGTGGCGTGGGTTACCAAGGCATGCAAAAGAACCCAGGTGCCAAAACCATCGAGTCCGACCTCGAAGAAGCGCTCTTCCTCTCCGGTGCGGTGCCCGAACAGGACCGAAACAACCCGAAACGCTACGACTGGGCCCGCTCGGCCCGAACCGATAAGGGTGTCAGCGCCGTGGGTCAGGTAGTCTCGGGCAGGTTCTATATCGACCCGCCGGGTCTCGTAGAGCGGCTCAATTCGAATCTCTCCCCTCAGATTCGGATCTTTGGGTTCAAGCGTGTGACGGCGTCGTTTAATGCCAAGAAGTTTTGCGATCGAAGGAGGTATGTGTATTTGATACCTGTGTTTGCACTTGATTCCTCTTCGCATCCTGATAGAGAGAGCGTTTTGGCTAGTGTAGGGTCTGGGAATGAGCTTGTTAAGTGTTTAGAATGCTCCGAGAGAGGCCGTAAGGTCGTAGGTATAATGGGTAAGCGTAGCTTTGAGTTTAAACCTGTGAGTCCTGAGTCAGGCATTTCGTCGAACAGTGAGGATGCTATAGTAGAATCTAACATTAACAATGAAAATAGGGGTTCTGTTGAAAATGTTGATGCTGATAAGTCAAATTCTGAATTTGTGGAGGAACCTAAGGTTGTAGATCACAAGGAAGTTTCTGAAATTGTGGTTGAAACTGTAAGTTCTGACCAGAATGAGGGTACTGATGAGAAACCAAATGGAGAGGAGAAGGGTGCAAAGGGAAGTGGGTTTTGCTATGGTGAGAAGGAGAGAGAGAGGTTTAGTGGAATTTTGAAGCATTACGTGGGGACTCATAACTTCCATAACTTCACCACCAGAACAAAAGCCGAGGACCCTGCCGCTAAGCGCTTTATCATTTCGTTCGAAGCAAACACTGTGGTTACGGTTGAGGGCATTGAATTTGTCAAGTGTGAGGTTGTGGGACAGAGCTTCATGCTTCATCAGATTCGTAAAATGATTGGGCTTGCGGTGGCTATCATGAGGAATTGTGCTCCGGAGTCATTGATAGAAAAAGCTTTTCAGAAGTAAGTGCTCCCTTCTTTGTATTTATTGCTTGCACATTTGTTTGAAAACTTACAATGTGATTCTCATAACATTATGTACCAAAAAAAAAACAATTGCAGGGATGTGAACATTAATGTGCCTACGGCTCCTGAGGTTGGTTTGTTCTTGGAGGAATGCCTCTTTAGCTCATATAACCAGAAGTGGAAAGACACTCATGAAGAGCTGTCGATGAAAGCATATGAAGAAGAGGCGGAAGAGTTCAAAATGAAGCAAATCTACTCTCATATTGCCTTAACAGAGCATAAAGAGGGAGCTGTGGCCCTTTGGTTGCATTCTCTGAACCACCGGAATTATCCAGATTTACGCATTGACAACAATGAAGACACCAGTAATGGGAAAAGTACTGAAGTAGCGAACATGGCTGAGTGAATTGGTACTGCAGGAAAGATGATTTGGAGCACTGCATTGTCTTTTATGTGTGCCCTTATTTACAATATTCATATACTAATTGATCACCATGAAAAACAATCATGTGTTGGATGTATGACCCCAATATGTGTTCTGTTTTCAGTTCATCATTTGAGGTAATTCATTTACATAATTTATATGATTATTGACAAGTTTTGATAGGATTACTGCAAGTCTGCAACTGTTGGTGGTTCTTTTATAGCATATGGATATTAGATATACTTGGGAATTTATTGGTTTTTTCTGCTTCTTGGGAAAATTTTCTGCAGCATCTTTTTCAGTTTCTTCATTTGTGGCATTTTCATGAAGCCGAATTTGTTTTTTGAGAAAATTGATGAAGCAAAATTTAAATTTTACTCAGTTTAGCTTTGTTAAGTCAATTCTCCTAAAGCTTTATTAGTAATTTTTTGGAGAAAAAAGAAACAGACACATGCCTTGCATGTGCCACCAAAATTATTGCTCAAAATTATTGTTTAAAAAGGGGAAAAAAATCTGAGGCCTGCCCCTTCGGTATGTATAAGTTTTTGTAACGTTTTCTTTCCCACCCTTTTTGTGGTTTAGATGGTTGGATAATTAGAGGAGCCTAATGCTAGTTGAGCATTTTGGATATCATGTTGCTTGGTACTTTTGTTTAGGATGATTAAGCCTCCAGGAGGGAGAGGCCAAAGCGTATTATGAGCACTAGAACTGGGTAAACACCAGAGGCAAAATCAAGATTTCAACATCGAAAATATCATCTTCTATCTTATATGCGCCACACAGATGTAGAACTGTATGAGTTGTAATAAGGTAATATTTGTATTGGATATGTGGATTTCATCATTACATCAATATTATATTCAAATAATATATTGAAGAGACAGGCAATTTCTCACAAATGCAAATAGCCATCAAGTAGTAGGCAGAAAACATATTGGCATGGTCAAACTTACTGTAAAGCACTTGGATTACACTGCAGAGGCATGATACATTGATACTTACATCTTTCATGCTTTAATTCATCAAGTAACAAAGAAAACGTTAGAGCTGGAGAATAAAAAAACACAGAATTAATTTTGTAATGTCTTCATATTAGACACAAAATAGCAGAAGCAAAATTCCGTGGGTGATAAAATCGCAAATGAAGCTTTTGGAAATGAGAAATGCTATGTTTACAACACTTTCACAATAAAGTTTAAGTACTAGATTGTTACTTGTTGTTTAGCCTTTTACTAATAGGCAAAAAATAAAATAGCTTGTGTACCTACCAAGTATTTATTAAAATGTTGTGGACGTAGCATTATTTTTTTTATTTTTTTTTTTTAAGAATTTAAGAGGCAAAAGACTTTTCTTTTTAGGAATTGAGAGGCAAAAGACCCGTTTATAGGTTAGGCAACAAAAAATGCAAGCAAACAATAAGCATTTGTGAATCTCACTCTTTTGTTAGAAGAAGGGGCAATTCTTCAGCCCATCTCTTAGCCTTTCGGGCTGCCTTCTGGCATAAATCTGGGCCTATTCCGCGCTCTCGGCCTCCTACTATTGTAGCTCAAGCTTGGGAACGAGATGGGTTGGGGCCTAAGCTGGTTGGTTTTGGCCTTCTTTGCAATAAAATGAGGTTATTCAGAAAAAAAGAAAAGAAAAGTAAATAAACATTTGTGAAGGGCACAGAGTCAATGACACTTATTTTTATGATGATGTGGCGATCAAACATTGGTTAGAAAACATTAGCATTTTCTCAATTAATTGTTGGTATGCAATAATGCAATACTCACCGCCAACTGAAGTATAGGCCTCTTCGAGGTCAGTATCAGATTATCAATTATCACGGGGCGTTGAAAAATGATAGGATTAGGCACCCAATTGAGAGGGAAAGGCCCGTACATTGGCATTAGGCAAAAAAAAAAAAAAAATGCAAGTGAAGGGCATGGAGTTATTGATACTTATTTTATGATGATGTGGCGATCAATCATTGGCTAGAAAACTTTAGCATTTTCCCTATTAAAATTGTTGGTATGCAATAATGCAATACCCACCGCTAGCGTCAGTAATGGGCCTCTTCGAGGTCAGTATCAATTGTTACGGGGCGTTGACTCTCTGAGATTCCAAATTTGTCTGAGAATCGGAATTCCTGGAAAAACATGAATTCCAGGGAAATAGAAATGGCGGTTGACTGGACCCAACTCCCGCGAGACATCCTGGAAAAAATATCCAAGAATCTCACAATTTACACCGATTACCTCCAATTCCAAGCCGTATGTCACACGTGGCGAATCTCTGTCCCAAAGATCCCTCACCACCTCCCTCCTCAACTCCCATGGCTCATGCTCCCACTCTCTCAACAATCCCAATCTCAATCCCACCGACCTTTCCTCGACCTCTCCGACCACAAAATCCACCTCCTCAACCTCCCCGAAGCTGCTTCCCACCTTAAACGCCGATGTGGTTCTTCACACGGCTGGCTCGCAATCCTCGACGAAACCCCCCCAATTCTTCTCCTTAACCCTCTCACTCGAGCCAAGCTCAATTTGCCTCCTCTCTTCACTTTCCCCAACGTTGTCACCTTCAACTACTCCGAAATCGGCAAAGAATACGCCCTCCGATCCTTGTCCGGAAACATCTACCGCCGTAGTTTGAAAGAAATGCGCGACTCTTTCATCAAAAAACTCGTCCTCTCCTCGAGTCCTGCTCTAAATACTAACTTCGTTGCGCTGGCGATTCTCAATCAAACCGGCGATTTAGTTTTCTGTAAGAATGGTGATCAAGCTTGGACATTCATACACGACGCAAGGTTTTTCTGCGAGGATGTGATATACTATAACAACCTATTCTACGCGGTGGACAAGAACGGTGGTGTTGCTGTGTGCGATGTACACGGGGAGAACTCGCCAAGCGTTTCGATTATCGAAAGATTCGAAACCCCGAGACAATTCGGGGGCGACATGCAATACTTGGTGAAATCTGGGGACGATTTGTTGTTGGTTACACGGTACTTGGATCTTGGATACGAAGACGGTGACCCTTACAACAGTCCCACTGTGTTCTACAAAACGGTGCAGTTTGAGGTTTTTAGAATGGATTTTAGCGGAGGACCGCCGATGTGGGAGAGGGTTTGGGACTTAGGTGATCGAATGTTGTTCGTTGGAGAGAATTCGTCGTTGTCGTTGTCGGCTTCGGATTTCCGGGGATGTTTAGGGAATTGTATCTATTACACGGATGATTACTGTGAATCGAATTATGATGGTGCTTTTCGAGATTATGATATAGGGATCTTTAAATTATGGGATGGAAGTATTGAAGTTTTACCATGTTATCACCCAAATTCACATTCTCAGTTACATTGGCCTCCTCTTTGGGTTTCACCCAATCCATGCTAAATAATAATATTGGAGCCTGAAGCCTTGAATTGATGTAAGTTATTCACTTCTGGGGTCCTAATCCTTTAGTCCTTTCTTTCTTTTATATGTACATATATGTTGCTTGTAAAATTGCTTTGAATTCAATTGATGATTTTACCATGCTTTTAGTAATTACATTTACCTGAACTGACTTTGTCTGTTGGATTTCTACATGATGGTTTAGATATTTAATTCAGATAGGAATCCTAGAGATCATAAGGTCTTTGTACAGATTAACTTATGACTATATCTGAAAATTTTTCTGTAAAACAATATAATAAAAGTGTGCTTTAATGAGAAATTGGATTTCTACAAGTTGGTTAGTTGTTTAATTCAGATGAGAATCCTAGTAATCATAAGGTCTTTGCACAGGTTAACTTATGACAATATCTGGAAATTTTACTGTAGAAGGGATATAATAATCAAAGGTGTGCTTTGATGCAAAACTTTGGGTTTTTGGCTATGATATATGAGGATGATAATATATGTCTCTTTTACTTGGTGAATGAGGCAAGAGATCTGGACCTCGTGATGCAAATATGGTAGGCTTGCCTGATAACCCTCATAATATAAAATTGGCATATTCTGAAAATTGGATTAAAAACGATACATATAAGTAATGATGTATAAATGAACATAAGCTGGTCAATTGAACAATTAGAAAGTCACTAGAGTTCCAACTTCCAAATGTAGGGAGGGGAGGTCGGAGCATATTTTGAACAGAAGAAAATAGACATCATATTATTGATATTTCATTCACTTGCACAAATTTATAAGGTAATATTCCTCAATCCTCACCCCCGACCTCACCCTTCAACAAAGTAATCTTGTGGTGGGTATTTCGATTTCAATAATTGATATCTAATGTTTCATATTATATAAATAATTTTAAAAATAAAGGTGACAGACACATTATTTACTACACATGCAATTAGCCAGCAAATATCAGGCAGAAACCATATTGGCCATTGCCAAAGTACCAATCACTTGGATTGTACTGTATTACCATTTTTTCAAGCTGAACATACCTAAAATATGGTCACCCACAAAAGCATTCTTGTGCAAGTCCAAGAGAAAAGAATATACTGCAGTTGTCATTGTAGAATAAGGCTCTAGATACTGCAAGAAATAACAATTCCTGATTTTTAGACTCCCATCTTAGAGTTTATTCACAATTCAAAGGTTCCAAGAGTTGCACAAGCTGAAGATTTGATCTTGACCCTTTTTTTTTTATGTTTACCTTGATTGACTTCTTAAGTTTGGCTTACTCAAACTAGGTTTACTCCACGTCAGGAATTCAAGAACATCTACTTATTGCCAAATAAAAATGGCAGATTCTTGTTGGTCTAATAACATGTTTTAGGTTTAAAATTTTGAAAATACAATTGATATATACTCCATAATTCTGAATTTAAAACCCTTTGAACTTTCACTCAAATCTTTGATGCATTAGATGGCCAAATCAATTAAAAATACGTTGTCACCAAAGTTTTACTTCGAGAGAGGGACACCAGGTTGATGAAATTGTTGGTTGCACGATTGACTACTGTGGGTTCCCTACTGTGGGTTCCCTTTTTTTTGGACAGTACCTAGGCCCAAGTGGTAAGGAGGATCCTGGGCCTCCAAAGGATTTTGTATTTGTTGGTTGGTGGACTAGGCTTGGTTCACCGCAGTTATATTGAGCTGATTACGAACCAATTTGTGCACAAAAAACATAGGCCCTACAACATATATACATTCATACATACAAACATATACATATTGTAAAAAAAATGGCTGAAGAACAGTAAAGAATTATAAAAAAAATGTAAGTAAAAGATGTTAGAGATCCTTAGAAAATAAAGTGATACTTCATTATATTAATTTTTTAGTACATTAGACCCTATTTCTCACTATGATATGTCACAAAGTTCAAATAAGTTCAAAAGTCACAGATTTGGATAACTCTTTGTAGGCTTCCAAGACTTGTTAGGTTTGAATCCCCTTGAATCCCAGTGTATCCTTAAGCACTAATCACAGGATCTCTTACGATATCTTTCTCTTTCTCTATTTCTCTGAGGTTTACTGAGTCTCTCTAATGCTCTTTTTGCTCTAATTAATTGTTGCTAAATGAATTTTGTTGATGGCTTGATCCTCCTTTTATAGTACCTTCCTAGGGTTTTTTGGTATGCCATTGATTCTCTCCATTTGCTGCCCTGAGTACCAGAACCAATGTTGTGTCAACAACATTGGTGGCTAGTCCTTTCCTCATTTTCTCATTATATTCTTCTTTTGAGGTTTCCCTCCAAAAAGTTCCCAACTGACCTTCCTCTTTTGGGAGGGCTTGATGGGGTTGACTTTTAATTTCTTTTTTCAAGGCTTCTAGAGAGACTTTTTAGAACCCCATTTTGGCTACTTCACCCTTTGTCTTTTTTCTTCAAATAGGTAGATTCCTCTCCGTCAAGTTGAAAGATCCCCAGCCACCTTCTTTCATGGTTCACCTTCTTGCTTTTCCCGAGGTACTAGGCTTCCCTTCATCAGGTGCTGGTTCCTAGGTCATCATCTGTTTCCAAAGCTTTTCTTCTGAGTTGTAGGCGGCTGATGAGATATGTCTTTTTTCGTTCCTTGTGTTCATGAGTATGCTTCCCTGAGCTGTCCAACTCTCAGCTGATTCTTTCCTGCACTTCTCAAGTGATGAAGCGTAAGTTCGTCAGTAGAATAAATTCGTCAGTAGAGTTGATCGGATGAATGCAATCCTCCCGGCCTGTATGATCGTACTCTCAAAAGGTGGTCACTGGTGTGGTGCCTGCCACGAAGCCTTCGATGACAAAGTTAGTATAAGAAACTCTCTAGGAAATGGATAATGTAATTAGAAAGAATGAAAGAGATCTCTTAGTATTCTGTTTGTGTGTATGTACCTGGTCCTTAGCAATGTGGGAGACTTATATATGTTCTCATGGCCTCTAGCCGTTGGGGGTAGTTATGGAGGTCTTAATGCTCCTTTTTGTAACGTCTGGGGATGTTTACTGTGCCATTACTGTCCTCCAACGGATTGTACAGTTGTCCCTGTAACCGTTTTAAGCTTGATTGCCTGCATTGAATGGTCTGGACATCTCCGTCAGTAAAGTGTATGATTGCCTCGTCTAGCCAGAGTTTGGATTCGTCCGTACCGGTGGGATCGTCCGTGTATACATGAACTCATCATACCCGTCAGTTGCCCCCCGATTCTGTGTTCGTTATTTAAATGACGATCATAGAATGCGAAGAGTTTTACAGTTTACGAGTGTCGTTTGGGATTTCGATACGCATTAAATGCAAAGTGGCGACGTTTCGCAAATCGTGGCACACGTGGCACGTGCTGGTGGGTGGAGTTAATGCTTTGATTTGGTGGGACTATTGGGCTTCCCGCTGGTTTTTCCAGTTTTCCAAAGCCTTAGTTTAAAACCTCTTCTTGTTCACATTTTTCAAAAATCCTTCAATCATTTGCTTTGATCATCTTCTTCGGCGACTTCTCTCTGCAACCTTCTTGTGAACCAGCAATTGGCGTAGTGGTGCTCCCTCTTCTGATTGCTTCCTTAAGGTATGCCCACTCTACTGTGTTACTCTTCTTCGCCTTGTTATGGCTTTGCATCTGATCTTTTTTCCTTTTTTCTTTTTTGTTCTGAATTCCGTGGGGGTTTAGTTTGCTGTTGTGTCTTTAGGTTTTCATGCTTAATAGCTCTGAAGTTAGGGTAGTTTGCCCCTCAATTTCATTCCTTTTTGCTCGCTTAGGAGGGTATTTGGGGGGTTCCCTCTAATATTGAGGATTTTGTTTTTGAGGGTAACTGTCTGAGTGTTGCTTTGGCCGATCTGTTGCCTTTGCTTCGTCAGTCTTTAGATTGGTTCGTGAACGAGGTTGGGGTGCGAGTAGGTATGTCCGAAGTTAGGTCGAGCGAGCTTGAAACTGGGTTGTCGTCCAACGGCGGCCCAGCGGAGCAAGATACCACCGTCTCTGGCTCTCGAGAGATTAGGGCTTTTTATGCCCTGGGAGAGGAGTGTGGGCTAGATGCTGACACATTGGCCAGGTTTAGAGATAGATTCCAGTTTCCGGATCGAGTTAGGGTTCGTCTGCCCAGTGAGGAAGACCGGGCGTGTCACTTCTCCCAGGTGAGGTATGCTTTTACGAGGCTGCCTTCACTTGTGGGTTGAGGTTTCCCGTCCATCCTTTCTTGATGGAGTTATTAGATCATTTTGGTATCGCCCCGGGGCAACTTATGCCCAACTCGTGGAGAATTTTAATCAGCTGTATGGGGATATGGCTGGCAGCTACTGACGGGGATATGATCAGGGTTGACGAGCTGGTGTATTTGTATCGATTGAAAGCATCAAAGGAACATGGGTATTATGAACTAGTGCCTTGGGAGAGAGGGACTAGGATTGTCAAAAAATTACCTTCGTCATTCAGGTATTGGAAGTCCAGATTTTTCTATGTGTCTGGGGACGATTTTGAGACGCCCTCGGGGGAGGTTTGGGGTGACCTCTCGATGTTACGTCGTCGGTGGGAAACCCCGACTTTAGGTGCGTCAACATTTCTTCTTCATTTCTTGAATTCTTTCGTGCTTACAATTATGGTCGCTAACCCCTTCTTTCTCTTTTTTTTTTTTTTTTAGTTAAAAGACGACCAAAGCTTAAGAGCAGGTATAGAGAACGTGTGCAGAAGGCTGTCACGTACGCGCAGACAATCGAGAGCTGGGACGATCTCGTCGATCCCAGAACTCTTGCATTCTACTACCTCGGGCCTGAGCCTTCTGCCTTTGTTTTGAAAAACCTTGAAATAGAAGGAAAAAAGAGTAAGTTCTAACTTCGTCAGTATTGACCTTTGTGCTTTTCCTCGGGACTAATGTTCATCTTTTGACAGAGATGACGTCGAAATTCAATAAGGACATGTATGCTAAGATGAGGGCGAAGAAAGATGAGCCCTTGTCCAATATAGGAAAAAAGACCGTGCGTGTAGTAGGGAGGGGTCTTTCTGCCACTCCTCCAGCTTTTGTCACTCCCCTCGTCTCCGGCACTGAGACGACGAGGACTGCTTCCCCGTCTACTTCGGTGGAGGAGCTCCCCACGCCCGTCTCCAAGAGGCCACGCCTAATGGGGAAAGAGAAAGAGAAGGAGGGTGTTGGTCGCTCAACAATCTGGGGTGATGAGAAGCTGGCAGTTGAACGGGCCCATAGCATTGTGACGGCTGACGACCTGAAGGCTTTCTCTGGGGTCTCCTTTAATACGGTCGCTGGTGGCCACGTCCATAAGCTCGTTCAGGTGAAGTGCTTTTACTTTTTTAACGAGCAATCCTCCTTTTTTTTTTTTTTTTTTTTACTGAAGAATTGGTACTTCTTTTCAGGTTCTGGTAGAAAGCTTACACATTGCCTCTGAGTATCTTACTCAAGAGGCTAAGCTGGCGTCCCTTTCGTCAAAGGTGCTGGCCTTGGAGAGTGAGAACTCAAAGTTAAAGAAGAACCTTATTGAGTCCATGGACGAGGCCACTACTTTGAAGGAGAAGGTCAAGGTTTTGGGTGACGACCTCAGAGTTGAGCGCCAGTTGAACCTGGAGAAGGACGAGCAGATTCAAAGCTCCAAAGAATCGTTGAAGACCATCGCGGCTAGGTCCGTTGAGGCCTTTCAAACCACTAATGAGTACAATACTGTGCTCTTCAGTTGGTATTTTAAAGGCTTTGAACTTCTTCGAAGGTACATGGTCAAGCACCCAACTGGTGTTGATATTGGAGGCCTGGACCTGGAAGAAGTGGATAAAGAGATGGCCGCTGACGAAGCTGCTCTGTCCATAGTCCCTGCTGATGACGCTCCTAGAAATGCCCCTGCCGATGATGATGCGGCCGTTGATGCTCCTTCGACTTCCGAAGCCTGAACCTGTTACTTAAGTTTTTTTTTTTTTTTGCCCATTGTGGCCCCTGTTTTTGTAAGTTTTATCCAGAAACGTATTTCTTTTTGGGGAACAATTTTTAAACCAAGTGTTTATGGGTTTGTAAGGAAACAATGGTATTTTTCATTTACTTCTTGCATATTTCTTATGTTTACAAGTTATATGCTTTTAGCTGCTCATGTGATGTGTTTGGTGAAACATTTGTGAGACATACCTTCTTTGTAATTGCGAGCGTTAGTAGTTTATATCCGTCGACGCGGAGTTTTACTACTTAGTCATTTTCTGGCATTTTAATCACTCTCAGTTCATCGTCGTCAGTAGTTTACATCCGTCAATGCGGAATCTTACTACTTAGCCAATTTTTTGGCATTTTGATCATTCTTAAATTGTCGTCAGTAGTTTACATCCGTCAACGCGGAATCTTACTACTTAGCCGTTTTTGGCATTTTGATCGTTCTTAAATACCCGTCAGTAGTTTACATCCGTCAATGCGGAATCTTACTACTTAGCCGTTTTTGGCATTTTGATCGTTCTTAAATACTCATCAGTAGTTTACATCCGTCAATGTGGAATCTTACTACTTAGCCATTTTTAGGCTTTTAGGACTTACACCCTTTCCAGGGTTATGTAGTCGTCAGTAACTTACATCCGTCTAAGCGGAATCTTGTTACTTAGCCATTTTTAGGCTTTCGTTAGTTTCTCCAGGCTTGTTTATACACAAATATTGGCTGAATAATTCATTTATTGATCATAAATGACGAATACGTCTCTCCATTACATTTACTGGTGATATTTCTTCAAGTGTTCAATGTTCCACGGTCTTGGGAGCCTTTGTCCGACTAGGGTCTCCAGATGGTAGCTGCCTTGTCTAGAGTAGTGAATGACTTTGTATGGCCCTTCCCATGTAGGACCGAGCTTTCCTTGAGTTGGGTCTTTAGTTGCTTGGGTTACTTTGCGCAGGACGAGGTCCCCTATGTTGAGTCTCCTGAGCTTTACCTTTCTGTTGTAGTAGTCTGTCATTTTTCTCTGGTATTCCGTCATTTTGCTGAAGGCTTTGTCCCGTATTTCGTCAAGGCAGTCTAGGTCAACTTGCAGCAGGTTGTCATTTTCATCTTCGTTGAACGCTTCTCTCCTGGTGCTGGTTATTCCTACTTCGACAGGGATCACTGCTTCGGTACCGTAGGTGAGTTTGAAGGAGGTCTCTCCAGTTGGAGTTCTAGCCGTGGTTCTGTAAGCCCACAAGACCTTGGGCAGTTCTTCTGGCCAGGCTCCTTTCGCGTCGTCCAGTTTGGTCTTTATGATTTTGAGCAACGTACGGTTCGTTACTTCTGTCTGTCCATTCGCTTGAGGGTGGCCCGGTGACGAGAACTGGTTCTTGATGCCCAAGCCCGAGCAGAAGTCCTTGAAACTTTGGCAATCGAACTGTCGTCTGTTGTCTGATATAATCGTCCGTGGAATCCCGAACCTGCAAACTATATTTTTCCATACGAACCCCTGGATTCTGGCTTCGGTGATGGTTGCCAATGCCTCTGCCTCAACCCATTTAGTGAAATAATCAATAGTAACTAGTAAGAATTTTACCTGACCTTTGCCTTGAGGTAGTGGGCCAACGATGTCAATTCCCCATTGTGCGAACGGCCATGGAGACGTTATTGTCGTCAGCTTTTCTGATGGGAGCCGTTGAATGTTCCCGAATCTTTGGCATTTGTCACATTTCTTGACGAACCTTGCTGCGTCATCTTGCATGGTTGGCCAAAAGTAACCTGTTCGCATAATTTTTCTTACCAGGGATTTTGGGCATGCATGATCTCCACAGATCCTTTCATGAACCTCTCTCAGGACGTATTCGACCTCCCCTTCGTCCAGACACCTTAAGTAAGGCATTGGGAAGCCTCTTTTGTACAGGGCGTCATTGAGGATCGTGAATCTGGCTGATCTCTTCTTTATCTTCCTAGCTTCGTCTGCATTTTGGGGTAGGTGGCCGTCCTGGAGGAAGGATATGATGGGCGTCATCCAGTTACTCGTGCCCTCGACTGCGAATGTTGGAATTTCTTCTATGCTGGGGTTTCTCTGTATCTCCATCATCAAGTCTGCCCTTGTTTCTGTCTCTTCTGACGAAGCTATCTTTGAGACTTCGTCTGCAGCCACATTCTGGCTTATCGGAATCCGGATGAACTCCACTTTTTCGAATTCTTGAATCAAGCGTTTCGTCAGCCTGAGATACTTCTGCATTCTTTCTTCTTTTGCTTCGTACTCTCCTCTGACCTGCCCAATTATTAGCTTTGAGTCGTTCTGGACTAGTAGGTTCTTAGCCCCAAGCTCTCTTCCAAGCCTTAAACCTGTTAGAATTCCTTCGTATTCAGCTTCGTTATTGGTCACTGGAAATCTTAGCTGCACCCTGTACTTCAACATCTCACCCTCAGGAGTGGTTATGATGACCCCTACTCCTCTTCTTTTTTTGGCTGATGAGCCATCGGTCTACACCATCCATGTCTCATCCTTGATGGCAGGGCTCGGCTCGTCTGGATAGGTAAACTCGGCGATGAAGTCAGTCAGAGCTTGTGCTTTGATGGCCGTCCTGGGATGGTACTCCACGTCGAATTGGCTGAGTTCGATTGCCCATTGGACCATCCTCCCGGCTGCTTCGGGTCTGTTCATAGACTTCTTGATGGGTTGGTCCGTCATTACCAGTATTGGGTTCGCCTGGAAGTATTGCCTGAGCTTGCGCGAGGCTACTATCAATGCAAACGTGATTTTCTCGATCTTTGGGTACCTGGATTCAGCTCCTTGGAAGGCTTGACTGACATAGTAGACGGGGAGCTGTTTCCTGTTTTCTTCTCGTATCAAGGCTGCACTGACGGCCGTAGAGGAAACGGCCAGGTACAAATACAGGTTTTCGCCCTCTTTGGACGGACTCAGGAGTGGTGGGTTGCTAAGGTAACGCTTCAGCTCTTGGAAGGCCGCTTCACATTCGTCAGTCCATTCAAAGGCCTGCTTCAGGGTCTTAAAGAATGGCAAGCATTTATCCGTTGCTCTAGACACAAACCTGTTAAGCGCTGCAATCCGGCCTGTGAGCTTCTGGACTTCCTTGACGGACTTAGGCGATGCCATATTGAGTATGGCCTGCACCTTCTCAGGGTTTGCTTCTATTCCTCTCTGAGACACCATGAACCCGAGGAATTTTTCGGAGGCGACACTGAAGACACACTTACCAGGGTTCAGCTTCATTTGGTATTGCTTGAGGGTGTTGAATGTCTCCTTAAGGTCGTCCAGATGCTCGAGTTCTTCCTTGCTCTTGACGAGCATATCGTCGACGTACACTTCCATATTCCTGCCTATCTGTTTGACGAACATTCTGTTTACTAGCCTCTGATAAGTTGCTCCTGCATTCTTAAGACCAAAGGGCATTACCTTATAGCAGTAGAGCCCTTGACTGGTGATGAAGGCGGTTTTATCCTGATCCTTGTCAGCCATTTTTATCTGGTTGTACCCTGAGAATGCATCCATGAATGTTAACAGTTTGTGCCCGGCCGTAGAGTCTACTAGCTGGTCTATCCTGAGGAGAGGGAAACTGTCCTTTGGGCAGGCTTTGTTCAGGTCTGTGAAATCCACGCACATTCTCCATTTTCCATTCGTTTTTTTAACCAGGAAGACGTTGGCCAGCCAATCTGGATAGTACACCTCCCTGATAAAGCCTGCAGTCAAGAGTTTGTTTACCTCGTCGGCAATCGCTTGGTCCCTTTCTGGTGCAAAGGTTCTTCGTCTCTGCTTGATGGGTCTCTTCTCTGGGTCTACGTTTAATCTGTGTTGAATAACCTCCGGAGATATGCCTGGCATGTCGTCATGGCTCCAGGCAAAGACATCCAAGTTCTCCCTGAGAAATTGAATGAGCCTCGTTCTCATTTCAGGGCTTAACGTCGTTCCTATTCTGGTTGTTTTCGTTATTTCCCCTTCGATCAACTCCACCACTTCTAGTGCTTCCACTTTTTCTTCCTCTTTTTCTTCTACCACCCACATGTGGTCTTCCTTGGCTGCTAAAACAGCTTGATAACATTCCCGAGCTAGAACTTGGTCTCCTTTGACTTCGCCAACACCGTCTTCCGTTGGAAATTTCATCTTCAAGCAGTAGGTGGATGTGGACGCCTTCCACTTGTTGAGTGCTGGCCTTCCGATGATGACATTATAGGATGAGGGACTATCCATTACCAAAAAGTCTATCTGACGAGTTAACTGTTTTGGGTCCGTCCCTACTGTTACAGTCAGCGTCACTATGCCTCTGGGATACACTCTGTCACTGCTGAAACTGACGAGTGGAGAGTCGAATGGACGAAGTCTCTTGGGATCTAGCTTCAACTGTTGGAATGCGGAAAAGTAAATGATATCAGTTGAACTACCATTATCCACGAGGACCCTTTTGGTGTTGAACCCTTCTATGGTGAGCTTTATGACTAAGGGGTCGTTGTGAGGCTGTTTTTCTCCTCTGGAGTCACTCTCGTTGAAGGTCATATCCTGATCTGTTCGTCTCTGTTTTGGCAGGGGTGTCATGTGGACGCTATTCACTTGTCGTTGATGTGTTTTCTTGAGCGACTTGTATGAGCCCCGGGTGACAGGCCCCCCTGCGATCGTCTGTATTTTCCCGACCACATTTTGAGGAGGTTGCGATTGACGGGCGTCGTTCCTGGATGAGAACTCATGTTGGTCCTTGTTTTCATCTCAGAATTTATTGTTTTCCCCCTTCTTCACGATTCTGTAGTTTCCCCTTTCGTATCAATTCTTCTATCTGTTCTTTGAGATCCCTACAATCTTCGGTGTAATGGCCATGATCTTTATGGAATCGGCAGTACTTACTTTTGTCACGGACGTTAGGAGATGAGTGCAGTGGTCGTGGCCATTTAAGGTAATGCTCGTCTTTGATCTGCGTTAAAATTTTATCAACTGGCATAACGAGAGGGGTGAATTTTACCGTTCGCGGATTTTTCTCGTCTTTCCTTCTGACTCCGTCACTGACTCGACGATCTGGTCGGTCTCGCTTTTGCCCCCTACGATCGTCTTCTTTTCTTCCTTTGTCCCCCGGTCTGTCCCCGTCCTTGATAGCAGCCAACGCGTCCTCAGCGTTCATGTACTTCTGCGCTTTGAGGAGCATTTCAGCCATCGTCTTTGGGGGATTCTTCGCGAGTGAGCTGACGAGATCTCTAGACCTCAACCCGACCTTGAAGGTTGTCAGCTGCACCATATCGTCAGCTTCGTCTACCTCCAGTGTTTCCCTCGTGAAACGTTTTACATATGACCTCAGGGTTTCCTTTTCTCCCTACCTGATGGTAAGCAAGTGATCAACGGTTCTCTTTGGTTGTTGTCCCCCAATAAAGTGACGCAGGAAGGCATTGCTCAGCTGCTCGAACGTATCGATCGACGATGTTGGCAGCTTTGTGAACCATTCTCGGGCGGCTCCCCTGAGTGTAGTTGGGAAGGAACGACACAATATTTCATCTGGAGGCTGTTGAAGCCCCAGGGTTGTCTTGAATGTATTTAGGTGATCTTGGGGGTCCTTCAGCCCATCAAAAGGTTTGAGCTGAGGTAACCGGAATTTTGTTGGCACTGGACAGTCGAGGACCACTGTTGTGAATGGCGAATCTGTCGCCCGGACCATCCGATCCACGCTCCGCTCCGTTTTTCCTTTGATGGCCTTTCTTAGTTCGTCCATCTCCCTCCTTATCTCCCGAAGAATGTCTGAATTTTGCTCCGCAGGAGTGTCTGGCCTTCGATGGTCGCTTCTTCTGTTACTATCCCTCTCATCTTCCTGATTTCCCTTCGAACGATTTTCCTCCTGCTGAAGCCGTAACTTCATTTCTTGGTTTTGCCTAGTCAGTTCTTCTACTGTGGCTGCAAGGGCTTGAACTTGCTGTGCTAGGGCTGCAGAATCTTGATTAGACTCCATCCTAAAAAGAATAAAAATTATGAATCACTTATTTGGAATTTGAACACGAAAAATGTCATTTCCCACAGACGGTGCCAAACTGATGAAGCGTAAGTTCGTCAGTAGAATAAATTCGTCAGTAGAGTTGATCGGATGAATGCAATCCTCCCGGCCTGTATGATCGTACTCTCAAAAGGTGGTCACCGGTGTGGTGCCTGCCACGAAGCCTCCGATGACAAAGTTAGTATAAGAAACTCTCTAGGAAATGGATAATGTAATTGGAAAGAATGAAAGAGATCTCTTAGTATTCTGTTTGTGTGTATGTACCTGGTCCTTAGCAATGTGGGAGACTTATATATGTTCTCATGGCCTCTAGCCGTTGGGGGTAGTTATGGAGGTCTTAATGCTCCTTTTTGTAACGTCTGGGGACGTTTACTGTGCCATTACTGTCCTCCAACGGATTGTACAGTTGTCCCTGTAACCGTTTTAAGCTTGATTGCCTGCATTGAATGGTCTGGACATCTCCGTCAGTAAAGTGTATGATTGCCTCGTCTAGCCAGAGTTTGGATTTGTCCGTACCGGTGGGATCGTCCGTGTATACATGAACTCGTCATACCCGTCATCAAGGATCCTTTCCCTGGTTCTGGCAGCTCCAAGGTATCTTGATCCAGTCTCTTTCTGGGTTTCTTACAAAGGCTGGGCCAAGCTTCATTTGTTTTTTCTTCCTTCTCTAAGGCCTAGGACTTACCCATTCATGAGCTTGGGCTTCCTTTTACCCATTTTAAATGGGCCTTAGCTCACGGATTGGGAATTTCTTATCTTTGAGGGCCCATTAGCTTTGAGTTTTAATACTTGTAAAATTTTAGACCTCAACAATTACCACAAAAAAAAAAAGAAAAAAAGAAAAAAAAAAGAATTCAACTAGAGGACATTAGTGTGACGTTGATTGTCAGTGTTTCGATGATTAAATTAGCAATTAGGTTTGCGTTGTTTTAGACAAGAAGAATGGATTTAGTATGTACCTTCTTGTTTGAGTATTCTCATTTTTGAAGATTGTTTTAGGCAGTTACTGATGGAGAACCGATTATTAATGGCAAGTTGTAACCATTGTTATTGATCTCATATCCTAATTGGTTCATTTCTCTACTAGTTTCTCATGCTTAGATCATGGGTATCGGTTGGCATCAATTTGGGAACTAATATCACTATATTGCGGAGGTTCAACCAAGTAGGTGACCTATTTCTACTAAGTAGGTGATATGGCATTCTTTGTCTTGCATATTTATACTAGTGATTATCTAAACCCAAACCTAATTCATTACCTAGTCAATAATAAGATAATAATCAGGCTCTTTTTTTTATTTGAACAAAATGGTTGTCAAAACCCACGAATGGGGGTCTTTTTTGGAACACTTAGAAGTTATGCATGAAAAATATCAACAGCTTGATGAGCTTCTTGAAGCACATTAAAGTTCCTTTCCTAGATTCAAACCTAATCAATGTTCATCAATGTGGTAAATCATAGCTAATTGCAACTTTTGTATTTCCATTTTCTCCCACATAAATCATTATATAGATTTGAGTATTAAAAAAATGGTTAAAATCCAAAGTTACTTCTTTTTAAATTGATTGTCATTTTTGTCCTTAAAGTTCATCAAGTTTGTTGCCAATCTAATTCTTCTGTCCACTCCTGTTAAAAAGTTGTATATTAACACCTTTTAAAATGATGTAATTTTTATATCTCTCTCTCTTTCTCAGAATTAGTACGAGTGGTAGTGGCATAAAGTTCATGGCTCAAAGATTGGCTCACAAAAGCAAGCTTGTACCTTTCACTTGGATTAACCTCCTCATCAATCACAACTCCAATTAAGTGTCTGCTTGAGATCCGCTTATTTTACTGAAATTGAATTTTTTTTATTGAAAATATTGTAGATAAAGGTAAAAGTTAACTGAAATAGTATGGTAAGACCCATAAATAGTACCAAAAAGTACAATGAGACTCATGAATAGTAGCAAAAATAAGCTAAATAGTAAAATAAATTGGTAAAAATAATCTTTACCAAATGGACACTAAATGTTGACCCAAACAATAAACCAAACTCATGATTTGGAGAGAGTATCTTAAGAGACTAGCCTTTCAATGTGTGTGACTAGCCCATACATGTGGGATTGAAAAATATTGTGAGACATAAAACAAACCTATGCAAAATGATGTTATTTTAGTAATCAAATAATAAAAAATTTACAGAGCAAAAAATTTCGTTTGTGATACTTTATCTCCTTCAATCTCTCTCTTTCTCTTTCAGTTAGTTTGTCGTCGTTCTTGTTGCCTTTTACTTGCATCGACCAAGTCGCACTGCACCAAGCACAATAAAACCAACCCTAATGTGACTTATCGATTGCCCTTCCTAGGTGCAATTCGGTTGGGTTTTTGAGAAACTTACACTATGAACACCTAACTTTGAATTTGAAAATTGGAAACTTTAAGAGTTAAAATTATTGTTTGTACAATACATTGGCTGACTCTAGAGACATGAGTGAAAGCGCTGTTCAGTTAAGGGAGGAAGACGAGGAGCTCCAGTGGAGCACCAAAAAAGTCAAAGAAAGTCACCGGTTAAGGCAGAGCCATAAAGACCTTCTCTATCCCGATCAAGGTGGGATTGGCTCGTATAAAGAAAAGCTTGTTGGAGAGATACCAGGAGCTTTTGAGAAGGCTTTTGCTTTTGAAGCTAACATGGAGACCGAAGTGGAGTCGGATGATGAGTTCTCTGACCTCCCATCAGGTGAACTAGTAGTGAAGTTATCCGGAACCACCAAAGCTAGAATAAGATCTCAATGGGCGAATGCACTAATAGTAAAGGTATTTGGTAAAACGGTAAGGTATAACTACCTTCGTTCACGTGTTATAGGGTTGTGGAAACCTACGGGGAGGATGGATTGCGTTGGATTAGGACAAGACTTTTTTCTTATTAAGTTCTCAATGCAAGAAGATCATACCAAAGTCCTTAGAGAAGGACCTTGGTTTGTTGGAGGACACTATCTGTCTATCAGAAGCTAGGAATCAAATTTCAGGCCTTCATCGGCCAACCTACCATCAGTAGCAGTATGGATTCGCCTCCTTGAATTACCTATAAAGTATTATGATCATTCAGTGTTGAGGGAAATAGGAGAGGCTATAAGACCTATTCTGAGGATCGATACACACACGACAGTGGAATCCAGAGGAAGTTTTGCAAGGTTATGTGTGCAAGTCAACTTGGATAAGCCTATAGTAAGACTTCTCAACTTTGGAGGGATAGACCAGCGAATCCAGTATGAGGGGATCAATTCCTTGTGTTTTGATTGTGGACATGTGGGGCATAAGGTTGAGACCTGCTGTTACATGATTAGAACTTCATCGGTGGAAGATAGGAACGGTGAAGAGAGCGAAAGTCAAGGCAAGAAATTGAAGGCTTTGGACCTTGGGTCCTTGTTACACGAAAGAGTCAACAGTTTAAAAGGGTGTTGAAAGACCAAGCCCGACCTTCCCATTTGGGATCCCCAGCCCATAATCCTATAAAGCAGAATGTTAGTAGCCCTCCCTACCATACATTGGGCCTTGACAAAGTAGAGATTGGTAACTGTGAGGGAAAGCGAAAGCCTAATGACCCTTTAGACAATTGTGCCCCCTGTGCAGACAACTTGATGGAGCCCCATCATACTGAAAAGTCTAGTCATGTGAATTCAGCACCTAAGGATAGAAAGGCATCCCATGGTCAAAATGTGAAAAAGAAAAGCCGAGAATCCTTGAGCTTAGTGGGTGGCAGCTCTAAGCCTACACCCTTGTGGAAAGTGGTAGGTACCAAACCATTCAGCCCTCCCATTGAGGCCACAGCTAAGCAAAGTTTCCTCAGAACCACATAAATTTCAGACACAAACTTTAAGGAGTTCAAGGCAGGAGGTTCTTCTTCTTCCATGGGAGATTCTTGTAAAGCTATAGTTATGGAGGGAAATATGGATTTGGATAGTGGAGTAAAGGAGCGTGCTCAATCATTCAACCTTTGAAGTTGTTTCTGCCACCATCTCTAATTATCCTTTGAGGCGAAAAGATCCTAAGCTTCGACCAAGAAAGATAGGGCAAATTGAAGATGATTAAGAGTCAGAGCAGACGGGGGGCATGGATGCCTCAATGGAAGTAATGCAACCCAATAAAGAAGGTGATATCCTTATTCCCTCTTGAGTTATTAAATTCCTTTTCATTAATTCTATAATGAATATATTAATTTGGAATTGTCAGGATGCTCTTAACCCCAATTTTCATAGTATTGTGAATGGTATGGTTAGCTCTTACTCTCTTGCTATTATGATTATTTCTTAAACAAAAACCAATGGCGAGAGAGCCAAAGGAATTGCTGACAGATTACCCTATGATGGGGCTATTTTTGCTAACACCATTGGTCTGACTAGGGGGTTATGGCTTCTATGGGACTCTGCTTAAGTGGATATAGCCGAACTATCCTCAACAGAGCAAGAAATTCATATGGTGGTCACTCCAAGCTATTCTAATAATCCTTGGCTTTTGTCTGCCATCTATGCTAGTCCAAGGTATGTTGAAAGACGCCTCTTATGGGAAAATTTGGAAGCTGTTTCGGGTCTCCATTCCCTTCCTTGGGTAATTGTTGGTGACTTTAATGAAGTGCTTATAGGAGAAGACAAATTCGGGGGAAGACCAGTTAACATCAATAAAGCCCTTTGGTTTCAAGAGTGCTTGGATGCTTGTAGGATGATTGACATTGGCTATTCTGGACCTCACTACACGTGGTCCAATAACAGGCCGTTGACTGGACTCATTCAAGAGAGAATTGATAGGGTCTTTGTTAATGCTGAGTGGAATGGTCGTTACCCTGAAGCTTATGTTAGACACTTGGAAAGGTCTTATTCAAATCATTGCCCTGTGTTGCTGAGTATGGCTAGGAATCAGGGCATTACTATTTCACGCCCCTTTAGATTTCAACTGATGTGGCTGTCTCACTCATCCTTTCCTGCTGTGGTTAGAGATGCTTGGATGAGCCCTACTATTCTGTCACATGCAATCTCTAATTTTGAGACGAAAGTGAAAGAGTGGAATAAAAATGTTTTCAAGAATTTATTTTACTGAAAGAAAAGAGTTATTGCTAGACTCAAGGGTTTGCAGTTAGCCCTATCAAGGAATGCAAATGATTTCCTGGTTGGTTTAGAGAAGGACCTTAGAGCGGAACTTAATGAGGTATCTAAACTTGAAGAGGAGTTTTGGGCTATGAAAGCATGTATTACTTGGCTAGTTGAGGGGGACAAAAACACTGGTTTTCACTTCAGCCCTTGTTTGGAGGAGAAGGAACAACATATCATGTATAAAAGACAGAGCTGGGAATTGGATTCATGGGGAAAGGGATATAGCCGACTTCTTGAGGCTTGGCTTCATTGAATTATTTTCATCCAGCCACAGCTACTCCACCTTCTCCCTTTGGGATCCTCCTTTTTGGCAAGCCTGCATAAGGGAGGAAGATGTTGTTAAGATTACTTGCCCTGTTTTTGATGAGGAAATTAAGGTCGGTCTTTGGGCCCTAAAAGCTTTCAAAGCTCCAGGACCTAATGGGCTTCATGCGGGATTTTTTCAAAGGTTTTGGCTATTGGTTGGAGATTCGGTTAGAGAAGAAATTAAGAAAATCTTTTCTTTTACCAAGGTCCCAGGATACCTCAACCAAAACTTGATCACTTTGGTTCATAAGTGCAAAAACCCAGAATCCTTCAACAATTTCCGTCTTCTTAGCCTCTGCAACACTGTGTATAAGATTGTTTCAAAGGTCATTGTGGCCAGGATCAGGCCTTTGCTCACTGATTTGGTGTCTTCGCTACAAGCTGCTTTTGTTCCAGGAAGGAAAGGCATTGATAATGCTATTATTGTCCAAGAGATTATTCATACTATGTCTAGGAAAAAGGGAAGGCATGGTCTCATGGCAATAAAGATAGACCTTGAAAAAACTTATGACCACCTCAAATGGAGCTTCATAAGGGACACCCTGAACCTTTTCAAGTTCCCGACCCAACTGATTTCTCTTATCATGAGCTGTGTGTCTACATCCTTGATATCCATTCTTTTCAATAAAGGAGCTCTTGAACCTTTTCACCCGTTTAGGGGTATTCGCCAAGGAGACCCTCTCTCTCCCTACCTATTTATTCTTTGTATGGAAGTATTAGGGGCCTTCATATTGAAAAAATGCAGTGCTAATTTGTGGAATCCAGTCAAGGCATCCCAAGGAGGCTTAGCTTTTTCCCATCTCTTTTTTGCAGACGATTTGGTCTTATTTGTGAAATTAGACCGCAAGAACTGCATGGCTGTTAGGGATGAACTTGACACCTTTTGCAATCTTTCGGGACAAAAGGTGAGTCATGAAAAATCCAGAGTATTTTTCTCTATATTGGGATTTTGGTCTGCCCACTTTCTTGGTAAATACTTGGGCTTCCCAATCAAACATTCGGATATAAATCCAGATTTTGGGTACATTATAGAGCAGATGCAAAATCGCCTTGCTGGATGGAAAGCAAACCTCCTCTCCTTTGCGGGTCGGATGGTCCTTACCCAAGCCGTGACAACTACCATTCCTAACTATGCCATGCAATGTGTGACCCTTCCTTCAAAGATTCTTAGCAACGTGGATAGAATCAGCTGGAATTTCCTATGGGGATCAATGGAATCCAAGAAAAAGATCCATTTAATTAATTGGAAAAAGATCACAAGGCCGAAGAAAGAAGGTGGGTTAGGAATTCAAGTAGCAAAGGAAAAAAATATTGCCTTATTAGCCAAGCTTAATTGGCGTATGTGAAAACACTTCCATTTGGGCAAGAGTCCTTCTTCAGAAATATCGCTTCCCTAGGAGAGTTCTTAATCTCAACACCAGGAGCAAGCCGTGCTCTTCCACATGGTTAGCAATTCGAAAAGGTGAGAAGGTTTTTAAAAAATGGACTAAATGGGCTGTTGGAAGGGATAGCAATTTGTCATTATGGCATGACAAATGGATGGATAAGGGCACTCTTAGAAACCAAATTGTTGGGCCTCTTAATCGTGAAGAGGATGGACTTTTATTGAAGGATGTGGTTAATTATTCAGGTTGGAATTGGCAAAACTTATCCTTCTCCCTCCCTAACTCCCTGATGCAGGAAATTAAAGCTACTCCTATTTCATTTGCAGCTTTAAGTGCTGATCGCATTATTTGGCGTTCCTCTTCTAGTGGGAATTTTGACCTCAAAGAAGCTTACAAATTGGCTTTCATGGAAGATGAGGGCTGGTCCTCTGTATCTTTTAATGGTGAATGGATTTGGAAGGTGAGTACCATCCCTAAAATTTAGTGTTTTATATGGCAATGCTTCCTCCAAAGCATACCGGCCCGTGGAGTGCTCTCTACCAGGGGATTGAATATACCTAATGTGTGTCCCCTGTGTAATGAAGGTATTGAAACCATTACTCATGCTCTTAGGGATTGCCGAGAAGCCCAGGGTTTTTGGTACTCCCTAACCCCCCCTTTGTCTGCTTCTTCTACGGGTCTAGCTTGAAGGATTGGCTTTGGCTTAATTGTTGTTGCTCTCGGGTCTCCTCATTATCTAATATTAGCTGGGGAACTATTTTTTCCTTTGGTATTTGGTCCTTGTGGATTCGGCATAACAATGTTATTTTTCGAAATGAGAGGCAACCATGTAATTTAAGAACTGATGCTATTGCAAGAGCCACAAAATTTGCTTTCATCGAGTCCAATGGGAAACAGATTCGTGCCAAAACTTCCATTAAAGTTAGCTGGATTAAACCGGCATTAAATTGGCATAAGCTTAACTCTGATGGCTCTTCTCTCGGCAACCTAGGTTTGTTTGGTGGAGGAGGCTTAATTCGGGATGACAAAGGTCTTTGGGTTAAAGGGTATGCAAGGGCTGTTGGCTGCACCACTAGTGTTGTAGCTGAATTATGGGCTTTAAGGGACGGTATCAGGCTTTGCATCTCCCTAAAACTCCCTGCTGTGATTGTGGAACTTTATGCGTAGCTGCTTGTGGATCTGTTGAAGAAGGATGATGGTCAGTCCAATAGCTACGGTGCTCTCCTCAGTGACTACAAGGCTGGGCTTCGACAAATTCCCATGGTTCGAGTCCAACATTGCTTCTGGGAAGCTAATAAATGCACGGATGCCCTTGCTAGAAGGGGTGCTCTTCTCCCACAAGATTTTGTAGTGTATTTAGACCCCCCCCCCCCCCCCCCCCCCCCCCCCTAATTGAGGTTTCCTTATTACTTAGTTTAGACAATGCAGGGGTGGCTTTTGATAGATTTGTATCTGTTCCTTAGTTTTTAATAAAAGCATCCTTTTCACCCAAAAAAATTATTGTTTGTTTTTACATGTTTAAAAATAATGACAATATGTCTACAACAAATTTTATTACATAAGTTTAACAAACCAATTTGTTAACTTGTATACACAAAATAAAAAGTAGATATAAAATTTACTCGTTATCTTGCTGATGTGATAAAAATCGCATATATATCATTACATCAATTTGTAAAAATTTATTCAATTAAATTGATAATATTTTCTATTTAAGAATGACTTAGTGGGATTACGATGACAACAATGCTTAAAAGTCAAGAATAATTGTTGTGGATTCTAGAATTAAACTTTTTCTCTGGGGTTATGATTGTTTTACAATGAGCAGTATTCATACTTTTTCCTATCGTATATGAAATACTAAAATGTAATTATCTAATGTAAAAACAAAAGCATTGTGTAGAACATTTCTTATTCCAGATTGTGAAATAATAATTAGTGTTATCCCAATGACTTTTGGTATGCAAATAATTTTTTTTTGATACAGCACATAATTTTTTTTTAATTATTAAAAGATGGTATGATATTTATAGTTTAAACACTTTCTGAATTATTATTAAAATAGTATAATTATCATTTTTTACTTTTGTCTATCATTCTTTTTTTTTTTTTTTCTTTTTATGTATTTTTGAAGTGAATTTCACTTAGATAAGTATTAGATAATGATCTCTCTTATTATTATGTTTAGTTATTTAAATTTAACCAAAGAAAGATATATAATTTTCATTTATCATTCCTTCTTCTCGCCTTAATTTTTTTTTTTTTAAATCCTAAAAAAAGAAAAGAGTAAGATATCAATATTCTTTTCTTATCTCCTTAATTTTAAAATATTCAAAAAATTTTAAAACATTCAAAAAGAAGAGAGAGAGAGTTGAGGGGTTGCTTAGATATATTTTCTTCTTACATCTTTTTGTTTGACTACCATTCTTTTTCTCTTTTATTTTTGAGGTGGTGGTTAAGGGTGCCCGGGGATATGAATGGAGAGGTTTGCTCATTGAGATAACAATTAATTTAGTACTACTACTTAAGCTAGGTCTTTACTAGTTTTTGTGCTTTGATTCCTTAAAATCCAAAGAAGAAAGTCATTTTCAGTATTAAACTATGATTTTTCCTCTAATTGCCGCTAGCAACTCTGGAGTTGGCGTGTTATTGTATGTTTGTATGTTATAAAAAAAAAAACTATGTTTTTTCAACCTTCGTTTTACTTGCACGGCATTCTTTGTACAACATGACAAAAACCCCCGAAGGTCTCCTAAATCAAACAAACCAAACCCAAAGAAAAAACGAGAGGACATTATTCACAACACACCCACCCTTGTTCAACACGAACACCATTCATGCTCATGCAATGCACCTCATAGAATACATGGACACTGCAGAGTCCCCCGAGGGTGTACCGTAGGCTCTACGATGATCGCTCTCTAACCCATACTCCATCATCGGACGGTGCTCCAGCTCTTCATCATGATCAAACACAAATTCTGGTATCTCAAACTCAATATCGTTCCTCCTCACATGGTCCCACAGAAACTCAACCCTGTTTACGTATTGAAGCTTCCTGTACATCCTGTTTTTGCACACAACTCAAAGTCAAAACTATTCATTGAACCGTCCAGCACGCTAAAGCTGAGTACTTTCCACACCAACCCTTAATTAAAGAACTAAAAACAAAACCAAAACGCGTGGATATGGAAACATAATTATTAATGCACAGCATTCAAAAGCTTAGCAAAGTAACAAGCTTTTTTTTCTTTCATTTTTGTCAGTGACATGAAAAGAATAAAAATGGGCCATATGGGTTATTGACTTTAGAAGAGAATCTTTTATTCTTACCCTCCAGTGAAAATGAAACGACCAAAAGTGGCAAGGAAGACGCGGGACTGTAGACCTGGGTGTACAAAGTAAACAGCCTCGAGATTATCTCTAACGTTGATCGGAATAGCATCGTATATTGATCGTAGGGTCGAGATTCCAGGGAAGTTTTCGTTTCTTTGTACACCCGTGTTCACATACACCACTGAGAATGGCTTGTCCTTTAAGTTAGCGAAAATTTTCTCCCCCAAATACTTGTTCAAGACCTCAGTACTCACTAGCCGAGCTGAAATAAAATCAAAAAGGGAACACAATCAAGAAACCTAATCTAGGGTCCGTTTGTTTAGATGTTTGAGGAGTTTAAAAGAGCGAGTTTTGTAATCACAACTCTCCATAACTAACTTTTACACAGTTTTCAGCTTATACAAACACACTCTAAACAAAAAAAAAAAAAAAAGTAATTCTAATTCAGACAAAGAACCCAATTGACGATGAGATTTCTTATTACCTGGGACGAGCTTTCCGATTATGCAAAGGACCTTACGGCCACGTTTATCTCGACCATGGATCTTGAAAACTTGGAGCTTATCGATAAGGTGTTCTTGATCAGATGGGGAGAGTTTTAATGGAGAAGTCATGGTTGAAAGGCTTTAGAGGTAGAGAGAGATATTAAAAGCTAATTAAGGAGCAGTTGGCGGTGTGTTTGGTATTGAGAGGGAATGCGATATTGACAGGAGTTTTAAATGAGCGAGAGTTTGTGTGTGTTTGGCCTCTGCGTTTTCAGCGTCCACGTTTGAGTTTTCCTTTTTTTTTTTTTTTTTTTTCCCCCGCAAGTGAACAGTAAAATCACATGATTTTACTATTTAGGAAAAAAAATACGGAGTACTGTTCATATACTGTTTAGCACTGTTTACGCACTAAAAAAATATTAAAAATGGGTCCCACAGTACTATTTACACATTTAAAAGTTATTTTGTTACAGTGTTTTCAGTTTTCAGTTTTCAGTTTCAGCAACAATAAGTTCAATCCAAACAGATCCTTTATATACAACCGTGGGTTCAAAAGGAGTGGCCTGTGGCTTATCCAATTGGGTTTTTGGTTAAAAGATGCGTTGATATATAGGGAGCATATTCTCAAGCATCTACCGTTTTGGATCGAACATCTCGGTGCTACTGGTATCGTTCCTACACTGACACCTGTGGGTCCATTTTCATTTTGTTTGAAATCCTCAATATTGATCTAGACTGTTTAACCTGTGAGTTTTAAGGCCCGTTTGATAATGTTGTTTGTATTTTTTGAAAATACATATGGATGAAAAGTGTGTAAAAATACATGTAATTTTGTTTAAAAACTAAAAACATGTATTTAAACACGTACTAAATGGTTCCTTAATTTCTACGTCAACCTAACCAAACGATCCAAACTCATTTATTTCACTGAAAATGAGTTTGAACATTGAATTATTAATCTAATTAGTGAGCTGAGTTAGGATTGTTTTCTTAATTGATAAGCGAAGTGTATTTTGGGGGTTTTGTTTGGCAAGGAAGTCAATGAGGGGAAAATTAACTAGTTTAGAGAAAAAATGTGTGCATAGGATGTGTAGGCATCGATTTTTTTCCCTAGTAGAAACTAGAAATGAAAAGAATTTTTTTTCCACGGAAAGAGACAAATTGCAGTTAAATTCATTTTTGTGTTTAGTCTGTTCTGATGTGTTTATGTCACCGCTCTTGTTACTAGTTGTTTAAGTGTGGCGTGTAATTTTGGTGTTGTCATAGTAGATGTTGCTGTTACCTGTTAGCCTTTGCTTGGGGCTTTTGTGGTTGTAATTTCTAGCAGTTTGGCGTGCTGAAATCTCTCGTAGTTGAGGCTTTTTTTTTTTTTGTGTGTCTAAAAGTCTAATGTAAATTATGTAATGGATAATTAGAGTTGAGGTGTCCTGTTCAATCAGGGAAAGGACTGAGAAGGTTCAAGTAATTAACTAATTGTAAGTTTGTAACTTTATGAGCAATTATTCAAAAAATTTTTAAAAATTGATGGATAATGGGTTCATCAGAATCAGTCAAAGTTGATCCAACAACGCAAACATATTGATTGGTACATTTAGATGGCCAGTGTTTCATGCTTAAACTGGCATTACCATTACGTTGGAGGTAACGTCAAAATATAATTAACTAATTGTAAGTTTGTAACTTTATGAGCAATTATTCAAAAAATTTTAAAAAATTGATGGATAATGGGTTCATCAGAATCAGTCAAAGTTGATCCAACAACGCAAACATATTGATTGGTACATTTAGATGGCCAGTGTTTCATGCTTAAACTGGCATTACCATTACGTTGGAGGTAACGTCAAAATGATGGGATAGACCTGGACCATCAGTAGAAAACGTTGCTCATACAACAAATATAATAATAGATAGGCTAAATTGCTCACTGGTGGTGCAGGATTAAAGTTTTTATGAAGTGAACGATAAGATGTTTTAATTATATTGTTGAATAATATGATGGTGTGAACTGTGATGTGACTCTTTCAATTACAAGGAAAGAAAGTGAAACTGGACCAGCATTGTATTGAAGTCTTCAAGAGCTTGATTGAAAAAAAGGTTAATATCAGATGGATTTAATTAATGATTAATAACCACTAAAGTGTGTAATTTCAAAAAATAATCAACGCATAATTTGGGGCATTCCGAGAATCGAACTCGGGACCTCTCGCACCCAAAGCGAGAATCATACCACTAGACCAAATGCCCTACTGCATACTTTTATTGGTTTTAAATATACCTGACAACAATTAGATGGGCTGTTCATATACAGCGTCTGTTGCGAAAGACATTAGCTGATGGGAAACGAGCAAATCTGATGATGTCTTGGGGAACAAAAATACCCTGACTGCTCTCATACCAAAGCAACATCATTGTGGTCTGTACAGGCAGAATATTATTGATAGCCAAGGCACGTTAATAACGTTCTTTGATTTTTCTTTTTGGAGGAAATGAGATGGAAAATTCATGATCGTTACAATTTTTTTATAAGGTTGTGTTTGGATGGGAATATTTAAATTTGAATTTGAAATTTATTGATTTAAAATGTTTTTATTTGAAATCTCTTGATTTTGAAATTCTTTGTTTGGATCTTTTTAAACAATTAGGGTCCGTTGGTTGGAGGAGTGGAAAAGTAGGAAGATGAAAAATTAGTGGGAGAATGGAAAAATGGAAGGATAGAAAAGATTTGGTTTTCCCTCATGTGTGTTTGGTTGGAGGAGTGGAAAAGTGGGAGGGTGGAAAACTTTTTTGTTTGGTTGGAGAGAAAAATAAGAGGATGAAAAATGTAATTTATATAAATTGACTATTATGTCCTTATTGTATAATAGTAGGAAAGTAAGAGGGGTATGTGAGTATAATAAAGTGAGGGTATTTGTGTAAATTACATCATCAACAACTTTTCCTCCCCATTTTCCTCCCAAATTGAGAGGATAAAAAAGTGTGGGACCGGAGGGATTATTTTCCTCCTCATTTTCTGTTTTTTTTGTTTTCTCTCCTAAACCAAACGATGAAAAATGCCATTTTCCTCTCCCTATTTTTCAGACTCTTTGTTTTCATCCCAACCAAACATACCCTTAAGGATTTGAAATTTCATTATTTGAATACTTAAATTTGGATTTGAATTTAGATTTAGATTTAAGATCAATAAAATATATTTTTTAATTATTATCTTTCTTAATCATTCTACATTTTAATTTTAAATACATGAGGTAATATTAATAATCCAATTGACAAGATGATGATTAAAAATTTTTAGTCATAGCCAACTAAAAAAAATCTTGCCAGCTATTGACAACTAAAATGTTTTATATCAACTAGAAAGGACACCCAAATGCATGAGTTTTTTTTTTTCACACCATTCAAAATCACAAACTAAAAAATTATTCTAAAGTTATTAACAACTAAAAAGTTTTATATCAAGAGAGACATATATAAGTTTATATAAGAATTTGGATTTGAGCTATCCAAATCCAAATCTAAATCCATGTCATCCAAACAGATCATAAGTGAATTTGGATGTTAAAAGCAGATGTAGAACTTTTCTCACATAAATTGAGATATAAGTTTATATAAGAATTAATAAAAATTTATTAACTCAATAATAATAAAAATGAACAAGTTTATATAATATTAGTCTTTAGAAACAAATTTTTTTTAAAATATTTTCTTAGTTGTTGAAATAGAGATACATTTCTTATGAGGTGTGATTGAGAAATTGTAAAAGACAAGTTGAAGAGGACAGACAGGAAAAAAGGCCAATGTTCAAGAAGTATGAAGAATAAATTAAGGCAAATTTGTCTTAGTGTAGCCATCAATTTTCACTGCCACCATTAAATTTCGTGACCACAAACTCGTTTTTCTTTGATTGTGTCGCCCCCTTTTCATGACAGTAATTCTCTTTTCCTTTTTCGGTAATTCTCTCTTCTTTTCTTTCTCTTCTTGGGGTCTATTTGTGAAAATGCTAAATAAAATGAGACTCCTCAAATTCAAGAAATGTGAAAAATAAGGGGCAGTTTGGTTTTAAAAATGTCTTTATTCATCACTCATCACTTATCATTTAAAATACCTCAACTTCCTACGATTGGCACATTAGGCACACTGTTTCCAACTTCTCATAACTCAAAAATTTGTACTTTCTGTGGGACCCATACCTGAGCACCATGTTAGTGAGTTCTGTAGCCTACTTGCCTAACCCTCATTTTATTTCATTTTCTTCACTGCTCATTTCCCCTTTAGCCCTTCAGCCTTGTTACTCTCCTAAAACCAGAGACGAACCCAGCTAAAATAGAAGAAGCTCGGACCTACGGCGCTGATCTCCACGGTCACCAAGGCCGCTTGATCTCCTTCGACGTGTAGCGGCGGCGCGATCTCCTCCATCGTGACCTAGCAGTGTCGACGAAGTGTGAAGAAACATGATCCATTTCCTTGATTTGTCATGGACGATCTCCTCTGATGTGTAATGGTGCTACTTCATCCCTTTTTGTACTCTTTCAGCTTGTGAATGGATTTGATTTATGTTTTTGGCATTTGGGTTTTGAGAAAATTGTTAGCTTTTAGCTTGAAATTGTGTTGGCCTTCATTTTTCCCTGTTATTTGGTTGCTGAGAAAATAATAAAGGGGAAGTTTTTTTTGATTTGTTTTTTGTTTATATGATATTATTATGCTTGCCCATATGTTGGTTTAGCTTCAATCTGATCATTTTTTCCTGTTTGGCTAGTATTATATCGTTTTTTGAAAATATTTGATTTCTCATCAGCTTAAGTAAACCAATTCAAATAGATGGTTTAAGTAGCTTAGAGGCTTTGAATCTATTAAAGATTTTCTGGGTTGTTTATATTTTGTTGGAATTTTTAATTGCTGAAGTAATATTAAAAGAAAATAGCTTAATCCTGTTTGAACAATAGTATTATAGATGATTGTCTTCTTTTTACGAAGAAGACAATGGTTTAAGGTTTATATGTTTCGATGTGCTGTGATAGTGTGTATTGGAGTATAGGGTGGTGAAAAAACTGAGAAAGAGGTCGGTAGGGAAGATTGGTGCAGCAGCACGTGAAGAACTGCGTTTCTGAGGTCGGGGCAGCGCGATTGGTTGAGGTGGGCTCGACGAGTGCGTGCGTGAGGAGGTGAGGGCAGGGCAAAGGCTTCTTTGTGTTTAAGTTGTGGTGGTATGAAGATGGAGTGATTGTTCTGAGCTTGATGAAGAGGGTTGTTGAGGCTCATTTTCGACGAAGCCCAGCAAGACAAAGGGCCCAGAATCATGGGCAGACCAAAAGAAACAGCAGACAAAAGTCATGGCAGGAATGAATGGTTCACGGGTCCATGAGATGGGTCCAGAAGAAAGCAAACAGGCTTGAATAAGCCCGGAAAGAGAAAAGAAACAAACCCATGGGAAATATGAAGAAAAGTAAGAATGGGCCACAGCAGGGCCAATGCAATGAAAACAAAGAGAGTAACGGGCTAATGGAGAACCCATGAGCCCAAAGGATGAAGTATAGAGTAATTGGGTTGAGGAAGCCCAAAATGAGTTAGCAAAAGTCTATGGGTGAAACAAAACTAAAATGGGCTAGGGATGGCCACAAGAAAAAAAGGGACATTGGAGCCCGCAAGAAACGAAAGAAGGAGCCTAGTAAGTATACTAGGTTACTGAGAAGGAAAGCACATGGCATACCCAAAAGGGCCTGGCAGGATTGAGATAAGCAGCATGAATAACAATCTAGCATGGCAGGGGACGCCAAGTCACAAAGCAAAACACCCAAACTAAAGGGAGACCCAATGATCCGACAAAGCTCAACCTTCCAAAGAAAAGGACAAGTCATGAACGTTGGCCTGCTGGAGATACAATCCACACCAGAAAAGGCCAAAAAGCACACGGCAGGATATGCGCACCCATTCTCAGGCCTCGGCAAACGAATGAAACATCGAGAAGGTAAAGCATGTGTACGACCCATGCATCACCAGCCTATACCCAGCCACTATGGGAAAGGGTGACGTCATGGGTGAGGGCACGGTCTGGTGGTGGGGAGAGGAGCGGAAACCTATTTTTGTGTAACCTGCACCAAAATGTCTATACGCTCGCCAAGAAAATCCAACACCCTTATCAAAGAACTCAATAGCAGGGTGGTAAATAGGCTTCAAACTAGACCAACGAAAAGCCAAAGGAAACTCAGATTCAAACCTGCCACAAAAATCGGTAATAACTCTCGGACAGGAAACATACTTCTCTTTTGCAAAGCGAACAGGTCTACACTTAGTCAAGTGTTTTGCGCAGCGTTCATACAACAGATGCTGCAGAATAGTGCTATGAATGGAGGAGGTAACTATATGGTAGGATCCTGCCTGGTCCTCATCAGTTCGCAGGATGTCCAACTGTACATACAAATGCCCCAGAAACATGGGGGCTAATGGCAGACTTACCCCAGCAGCAATCTTAATAGCCAAACGAAAAAACAAAGGTTTAACGGCATCATGAGGACGCGAACCAAACACAAACTTACAGAGCCAAAAGGAAATGAAAGCCGCATGGCTAGCAGTGCCGGAAAACTTGGAAGAAGAACTGACCCAATGAGATAGCTTGGCGTTCTTAGCCATCGTTTTCCTCAACTTGGCCTCCACGGCCACTTCCTCCGGAGAGAGTTCCAGGGTACTCGGGTCAACGTCACCAAGAATGGGCAAAAGGAGTTGGTTCGCCACATCCTCCAATGTCACGGTGACTTCACTGCAGGAGAGAAAGAAAGTGTGGGTGGCAATGCACCACCGGCGGACCAAATGGCGAAGATTGAAAAGGTCCCTGTAGTTAGACAAGCAACGAGACAAAATGACGGCCTACAACACACCGGCCTGCCGTAGCAGACCCATGAAATCTACATCCGATAACTCTCAGTCTACCCATTCTTTCCAACCTAAGGCTTGGCCTGACCCAAACTCAAAGTGAATGGGCACAGGGAGAGAAATACCCTGGCGGATGACGATATCGGGAATCGAAGAGGGCAACGGAGCCCAAGGAGCCTTAGTGCTACGGCGACAGAGAGCAAGCCACACCCGGCCTGGCGTCGGCGGAATGTAATCGCCAGGAACCTTTGGGAAATGGGTATGGATGTCATACCAAGGATCTATCAGCAGAACAATCTCGTCGTCAAAAGGGCGGCGTGCCTTCTCATCGTTAGAAGAACCCGATTCAGAATACTCAACCTCCTCACCCTTGTCATGAGTGGAGGGAGGATCAGAAGCAACCCCCTTTCCTTCATGGCGTGAGGAGGCTTGGCTCTTTACCGGCGACATGACGGATCAGAGTAAGTAAAGGGGAGTGTTTGAAAAGAAGAGCACGGTGAAAAAGAGAAAATGGAAAAGACGCTTGTATGGAAAAGAGAAGAAGTGGTTGGGAAGAGGAAGGAAACTCCTTTAAATGCCCCCATCATTAAAATCGACGAAACCCAGCAAGACAAAGGGCCCAGAATCATGGGCAGACAAAAAAAAAACAGCAGACAAAAGTCATGGCAGGAATGAATGGTTCACGGGTCCATGAGATGGGTCCAGAAAAAAGCAAACGGGCTTGAATAAGCCCGGAAAGAGAAAAGAAACAAACCCATGGGAAATATGAAGAAAAGTAAGAATGGGTCACAGCAGACCCAATGCAATGAAAATAAAGAGAGTAACGAGCTAATGAAGAACCCATGAGCCCAAAGGATGAAGTATAGATAATTGGGCCGAGGAAGCCCAAAATGAGTTAGCAAAAGTCCATGGGTGAAACAGAACTAAAATGGGCCAGGGATGCCCACAAGAAAAAAAGGACATTGGAGCCCGCAAGAAATGAAAGAAGGAGCCCAGTAAGTATACTGGGTTACTGAGAAGGAAAACACACGGCAAGCCCAAAAGGGCCCGGCAGGATTGAGATAAGCAGCAGAAATAATAATCTGGTATGGCAGGGGACGCCAAGCCACAATGCAAAACACCCAAACTAAAGGGAGACCCAATGATCCGACAAAACTCAACCTTCCAAAGAAAGGGACAAGTTATGAACGTTGGCCTGCCGGAGATACAATCCACACCAGAAAAGGCCAAAAAGCGCACGGTAGGATATGCGCACCCATTCTTAGACCTCGGCAAACGAATGAAACATCGAGAAGGTAAAGCATGTGTACGACCTAGGCATCACCAGCCTATATCCAGCCACTATGGGAAAGGGTGACGTCGTGGGTGAGGGCACGGTCTAGCGGTGGGGAGAGGAGCGGAAACCCATTTTTGTGTTTCTTGTCCATACTCTTTCGGTGGGCACAGTCCTGCTGGGATGACATGCCACCCAAAAGAGGAAAGGGTGGGTAAAAACCACTAGGTGCATACCATGAGAGACCAATAGAGAGAGGGGACACACTGGACGAAGTAGAGAAGGAACCTTCGTTGTCTGAAAGTCACAGGTCAATGGTGGTAGTCAGAACCATTGACTCGGTAAGTGGTCGGCAAAAGGCTCCCATATCAGATTAGGGCCATTAAGGGGCTAGAACAGTAAAATCGGTCACGGCAGGCCCTAAATAAGGGACCCGTGGCTGTGTGCAAAAAGGGGGAGAGGACGAAAAAAAAAAAAAGAATTCTAAGAAAGAAAACAGAGAGAAAAGATAAGATAAGAAAAACAGAGAACAAAGAAAGAAGGAAAACATAGCGTTTTATGGCAGGCATGCACCCAAATGGGTTAACCCCCTCTCTCCCTCAATAGCCTTGTCTTCCATTGGAGGAAAATATGACTTATACTCGGGCACGTACCATTTGGGGCTGGCCTCTCAAAGCAATTAATTTCGCCTTTGAAGTTACTTGTGTTGAGGGAGCAGTTTTCCCTTCCTTGGTTAGAGTCCCGCGGCAATACTTGGTGTGGCAGACTCATTCTTTTTACTCTACTAATCCCGCTCTAATCCTTTGTTTAAGTGTTATTCTTTAAAAGCGAGGCCTTTTAAGTTATTTATCTTGTTTATTGCGGCAGAAATAGTGACTGTATTTTCTTTACGTTTTCTATATTATGTCTACCTGCCATAACCTTTTAACAATGACTCTGCCTGCTGTGAGCTCTTAAATTGATTTGGCAGATGCGGTGTGGTTTGCGCACAAGCCGGGCCAAGCTGTGCTCCAATTGGGCCGATCCTGACTCCTCACCCAGAAACAACTCGGGCTTAGTACGGCAGGAATCCCAACATTACAATCCAGGCCCACCTCTTTACATGGGTCGTTGCTCATGCCATCAAAAGTTGCACCTGGTGCGACCTCCCTCTGATATTGGGTACCTAGCCATGTCTATTTATTTACCAAAATGCCATGAAAACTCAGTTTCCATAACTTGAAAATACCCAAAATGTGTTTTCAGTTTTGCTAATTCATCACTAAAAAATCAGAGAATTGAGTGATGAAAACAAAAATTGAAAACAAATCCAAACAAACCCTTATGCCATGGGACCCACTAGTTTTGAGTTATGAGTGATGAAAACAGAGTGACGGGTGATGGAAAACATGAAATCCAAACAACCCCTAAATGAGAGCAACGTCCAAAATTCACAATACTTTTCAGTTGTCAAGTAAGAGAAAGAGAAAGACCACGATTTCTACAACTCTTATGGTGGTTGAGATAGAAGACTATGGGATTGAGATCAGGTGACCATACAATTGCACCACTTCTTTCACAAATATTTTTACATTTTTAACTTTTTAACTTTAATTTTTTACTCGTTTTTAGTAATTTTTTAATTAATGGTTGAGATTGAAAGTTATTTTTTGCAACTTTCATTTTCAACCGTTCATTGCTATTACATCAAGTACAATACCTAAATATTGCACTTGATCTCAATACGAAGATTGTGTTGTTAATATAAGGTTTGATGAAAAGCCTTTACATCGAGTCCCTAAGGTCCAATTTCGTTTATGGGATTTAAGCTTTTAGCTGCTATGTTGCTAAATAGATGGTAAGCTACATAATTGTTTTAGTTTGGATAATGGAATGAGTTGGTTTAGTTATGATTTAGGAAATTCGTTGACTACATCTGATTAGTTGAACCTCTAGGCCAAATTGGCAGCTAGGGAACTTGCTAAATAAGACAAACCATTTTAGAAATCATTAAAGCAACATGTGTTTAGGGCCTTCAGGCTAAAAATGGATCAAGTTGCACCCTCAGCACATGCAAGATATTATTTGCATGAAAGTAGCCGATACATGATTCATTTTATGGGTTCATAGATTTTTCAAGTGATCCTAACTTATTTTAGCAAAATCTATGTTTTGGGCCAATGGAAAAACCAAAATTGCCCCAACGTTACCCTTCGAATCACATTCCCATAAATCCATATATTAATCTACATGGACTTGGGAGTTGGGCCACATATGAGAAAATAATATATGATATAATATATGTGTAACGGGCCCAAAGAGAGTTGGGCGTTGCTTTGCATTAGACTTGTAGATTTTTTGCAAAAATGACAATAGGAGTTTTGTTGTTTCAAGTTGTGGGGAATTGTGAATCAGAAAGTTTGGTTTGTTAGTGGTTGCGCGGAGGGTTGTAAACCTTTGGGTTGCTAGTGGGATGACCAAAGATCTAATGTTCTCCAGTTGAAGAAGGCATAGAGAAAGAAGGAAGAGTGAGAGGGTGGCTAATAAGAGTTATTTATTAGATTTTTTTTTTTTGGCGTAAATGCACTTTTAGTCCCTACATTTTGACGTTTTTCCATTTTAGTCCCTACATTTTATTTTTTTCACTTTTAGTCCCTAAACCAATTAACGCGTTCCATTTTAGTCCTTTCCGTCAGTCAACGACGGAAATAGCTGAGGTGGCAGCCGGAGCAATTAAAATATTATAAAAATGCCACATCAGCCATGACACATCAGCATATAAATTTAAAAAAATTAATTTATTAATTTTAACTAAAAACAGAAATAACACAAGAGCACAATCCCAGAAAATCAAACTCAAAGAACACAAACCCAGAAAATCAAACCCAAAGAACACAAACCCAGAAAATCAACCCAGAAAATCAAAACCCAAAGAACACAAACCCAGAAAATCAAACCCATTGTATCAAATTAAACCCAAGAACATCCATCATCAGCCCACAACCCAGAAAATCAAAAACTCGACCAGGCCAAACCAGGAACCAAAGAGAAGGCTCCTACCACAATCCACCATAAACATTCAACACCAAAAAAAAAAAAAAAAAAAGCAACCCATGGTCTCCACCAAGCAAAACCCAAACCCACAGCAAACAAAACCCATACCCACGGCGAGCAAACCCAGACCCATGGCAAGCAAACCCACGACAAACCAATAGTGAGCAAAATACATGCAAACGGCGAGCAAATCGAAAACCACCAACCCAGATCGCAACCACCGAAACACAAGACCAACACAACGAAACCCAGATCGCAAACCGAAAATCACCAACCCAACTACCACCCAAATCGGCCAGCCACCACCATTGAAACCCAAATCGCAACCCACTGACCAAAAATCACCGGCCAAAATCTTAACCCACTACACCCAAATCACAAGACCCACCACCACCACAAACCCACCAACCACACCACCGCCGACCACCACCACATCATAACCCAGCAACCCAAATCAGCCAAAAGTCACGAACCCAACCAAAACCAGATTCACGGCAGCTCACAGCCTGACCCACCAAAACCACGACAGCCCACCGCCGTTGCATGTCCTTAACCCACGATTCATAGCCACCAAACCCACCACCAACATCAAGAGTAGAGGCCATTGAAGATGAAGGAATCAACCTCCGATCTGCACAAAATGACTTGAACAATCGCCAGTCCACTCGTCGGCGGTGGAAGTACCATTAAGGCACTCGATGGAGAGGACCGTCGGAGAAAAAGAAATAAGAGAGAGCCAAGAGAGGAGTTTGATCCGAGAGGGAGAGATAGATTAGGAAAATGAAAAATGAGTTTGGCACATCTGTCTGAGTCTAATGTTTATTGATGATTTTGTGTTTGGTTGACAAGAAATTTTAAGAAAAATTGAGAAAATTACTCAAAGTTTTTTTTCTTAATCTTTAAATCTTAATTCAGGTTAATTTTGATTTTTAATTCTGTTTTGATTTTTTTTTTAATTTAGTTAAAATTAATAAATTAATTTTTTAAATTTATATGTTGATGTGTCATGGCTGATGTGGCATTTTTATAATATTTTAATTGCTCCGGCTGCCACCTCAGCTATTTCCGTCGGTTGACTGACGGAAAGGACTAAAATGGAACGCGTTAATTGGTTTAGGGACTAAAAGTGGAAAAAATAAAATGTAGGGACTAAAATGGAAAAAGGTCAAAATGTAGGGACTAAAAGTGCATTTACGCCTTTTTTTTTTTGGTTTTTTTTTTTGGTAAATTGCAAATTACACTCCTAAATTTTGGGAGTGATTGGATTTTACACCCTAAAGTTTCAGAATTTAGATTTTACCCTCTAAAGTTTGGTGATGTTTAGATTTTATACCCTAACTTTTCAAAATTTAGATTTTACCCCCTATATTTTGGAAGTGTTTGGATTTTACTCTTTAAAGTTTTGGGGTGTTTAGATTTTACACCCTAAAATTTCACAATTTGGGGGTATAAAATCCAAATAACCCTAAACTTTAGGGGGGTAAAATTCAAGTTCTGAAACGTCAGGGTGTAAAATTCAAACACCCCAAATTTTAGAGGGTAAAATTCAAATTCTAAAACTTCAGGATGTAAAATCCAATCACCCCTAAACTTTAAGGGTGTAATATGCAATTTACCCTCTTTTTTTTCTTCCTTGTCCAAGCTTATAGGCGACATGGCTTATGGCGACACCTGACGGCTGACATTATACAGTAACGTATGCTAATGAATAAGAACCCATTTGACACTTAACAATCAAACTACTAAGAGAGATAGATGTTGAGGCTCATTTTCGACAAAGCCCAGCAAGACAAAGGGTCCAGAAACATGGGCAGACCAAAAGAAACAGCAGACAAAAGTCATGGCAGGAATGAATGGTTCATGGGTCCATGAGATGGGTCCAGAAGAAGCAAACGGGCTTGAATAAGCCCGGAAAGAGAAAAGAAACAAACCTATGGGAAGTATGAAGAAAAGTAAGAATGAGCCACAGCAAGCCCAATGCAATGAAAACAAAGAGAGTAACGGGCTAATGGAGAACCCATGAGCCTAAAGGATGAAGTATAGAGTAATTGGGTCGAGGAAGCCCAAAATGAGTTAGCAAAAGTTCATGGGTGAAATAGAACTAAAATAGGCCAGGGATGCCCACAAGAAAAAAGGGACATTGGAGCCCGCAAGAAATGAAAGAAGGAGTCCAGTAAATATACTAGGTTACTGAGAAGGAAAACACACGGCAGGTCCAAAAGGGCCCGGCAAGATTGAGATAAGCAGTAGGAATAACAATCTGGTATGGCAGGGGATACCAAGCCACAAAGCAAAACACCCAAACTAAAGGGAGGTCCAATGATCCGACAAAACTCAACCTTCCAAAGAAAGGGACAAGTCATGGACATTGGCCTGCCGGAGATACAATCCACACTAGAAAAGGCCAAAAAGCGCACGGCAGGATATGTGTATCCATTCTCAGACCTCGGCAAACGAATGAAACATCAAGAAGGTAAAGCATGCGTACGACCCAGGCATCACTAGCCTATACCCAGCCACTATAGGAAAAGGTGACGTCATGAGTGAGGGCACAGTCTGGCAGTGGGGAGAGGAGTGGAAACCCATTTTTGTGTTTCTTGTCCAGGCTCTTTCGGTGGGCACAGTCCTGCTGTGATGACATGCCACCCAAAAGAGGTAAGGGTAGGTAAGAACCATTGAGTGCATGCCATGAGAGACCAAGAGGGAGAGAAGAAACACTGGACGAAGTAAAGAAGGAACCTTCGTCGTCTGAAAGCCATATGTCAATGGTGGTAGTCAGAACCATTGACTCGGTAAGTGGTTGGCAAAAGGCTCCCATATCAGACTAGGGCCATTAAAGGGCTAGAACAGTAAAATCGGTCATGGCAGGCTCTATATAAGGGACCCGTGGCTGTATGCAAAAGGGGGGGGGAATTAAGGGGATGAGACAAGAATTCTAAGAAAGAAAATAGAGAGAAAAGATAAGATAAAAAAAAAAAAAAAAAACAGAGAAGGAAGAAAGAAAGAAAACAGAGTGTTTTATGACAGGCGTGCACCCAAATGGGTTAACCGCCTCTCTCCCTCAATAGCCTTGTCCTCCATTAGAGGGAAATACGACTTATATTCGGGCACATACCATTTGGGGCTGGCCTCTCAAAGCAATTAATTTCGTCCTCGAAGTTACTTGCGTTGAGGGTGCAATTTTTCCTTCCCTGGTTAGAGTCCCGCGGTAATACTTGGTGCGGCAGACTCATTCTTTTAACTCTACTAGTTCTGCTCTAATACTTTGTTTAAGTTTTATTCTTTAAAAGTGAGGCCTTTAAGTTATTTGTCTTATTTATTGCGGCAAAGATAGTGACTATATTTTCTTTATGTTATCTATATTATGTCTGCATGCCATAACCTCTTAACAATGACTATGCCTGTTGTGAACTTTTAAATAGACTTTGGCAGACGCGGTGTGATTTGCGCACAAGCCGGGCCAAGGTGTGCTCCAATTGGGCCGGTCCTGACTCCTCACCCAGAAACAACTAGGGCTTAGTACGGCAGGAATCTGCCCAACATCACAATCCAGGCCCACCACTTTACAATAGACTATGGCCAACATGAAAATAAAACCAATCATAAAGAGCCAATATTAAAACAATCCTAAACATTAATGGTCAAAAGTATAATTTAATCATTAATTTTTATTATTCTAATTAGATCCAAATGGGCGGGAAAGAGAAGAAAAAAATAAAAATAAAAGAAGCAAAGGCCTAAAGCAAATGATTATTATAATTAGATTCAAATGGGCTGGAAAGAGAAGAAAAAAAAAAGAAAAAAAGAAGCAAAGGCCCAAAGCAAAACTACTAGGTTTTACACGTGTTATGATAGGAATAAGTTGAAGTCCAACATGTGTCGTGAAATAAGGTGGATGAAAAATTTTGGAGAGAAAATGAGTTTGTGTGTTGTTTGGTTAAGAGGGAGGAAAGAAAACTTTTATGTAGAGCCCAGACATTTTCCACTTGGGTCCGCACAAAACTTTCGTCTCTAAAATGGAGAGAAAAGAGAGGTGAAAATGCTGAGGCATACAGTGTGACAAAAATACCTTGACTTTTTATTGCCCTCACTTACCCCCTCTCACTTTCCCATCTCCTAACTTGATCATTAATCCTTATCTCATCAGCCTCTTCACAACATTGATGAACTTAGCTTCCTTTTTTTTTGCCTTGTCCTCATTCTATTCCACATTCTATTGTATTAATCTATTGTTTTCTTGTTAATTTTTTGTTTTTATTGTCTTCTCCAACCCAAGTTCAGGTATAAGTTCATACGATATTCATCTTCTCTCTCTCTCTCTTTGGCCTCGTCCTCATTTTTTTTTTTTTTTGAGAATGTCTTCTCAACAAAGCTAACACATAGTACAATTTTTGTTTCCCATAAATTTTATATTACATATAATAATAAAGAAAAATAATATAAATTTATATGTATTTGTGTTAATTTTTATATTATTTAATGAGTATAAATAAATCTATTTCTTATATATATTATGTAATAAGGACATAATAGTAATTTACATAAATTACATTTTCAATCCTCCCACTTTTCTCTTCAACCAAATAAAGAGTTTTTCATCCTCCTACTTTTCCACCATTCCAACCAAACACACATGAGGGAAAACCAAATCTTTTCTATCCTCCCACTTTTCCACTCCTCCAACCAAACAAACCCTTAAGATTTTGTTTGGTTGAAGGAGTGGAAAAGTTAGAGGATCGAAAATGAGGAATGGCTAGAAAAGTAGGAGGATAGAAGAGATTTTAGTTTCCCTAATTTGTATTTGGTTGGGGTGAAAAAGTGGAGGGATGGAAAAAATGATTTTGTATAAATTTACTCATATGCCTTTATTAAAAATGATGCCTAATTAAAACAAAAAAGTGACAAAAAAAGGCAATCATCCAAATTTATTGAAAAATGAAAAATCACGCCATTTTTTTTTAAATTACGTCTAGTTAAACCAAAAAAAGAAAAAATAAAGGAGAGAAAAACAAAAGACAACAACTTGTATGTTGTATCACGCACACAAAAAAAAAGGGTCAATCACACATTCATGCTCAGGAAAAAAGAAAAGAAAAAAAGAAGCTATTAATATCCCAACACATAAAATGAGGAGAGGAGGATAATTCGGTATTGATTGCAACTATTCTTCTTCCTTCTATTTTCTCCCCAAATTGAAGTGATAGAATATTTGTGGGCCAAGGGAGAAAACACCTGGGCCCTAGTAATTTTTCATCCTTTACTTCTCTTCAATGAAATACCCATAAAATTAATTTTCTCTTCTTTATTTTCCATCCTGCCTGTTTCACCCAAACGGACCCTAAAATTCATTGAAGGTGGTCCACTTCTAATTCATGTAGGACAAGCAACAAAGAAAGAGAAAAAAAAAAAGTTTGAAACACACTCACCCACACCAATAGATGATGTGGTGTTTTACTTTCATGGACACAAGGACAAGGCGTATTGCTTAGTGTCTGATTCAGAAATTCACATTAATGCCCATTTCATAAGCAAGAGAAGCAAGATCGAAGGAGATTTAACTTGGGTCCAGTCTGTTAAAATCTAAAGAAAGAAAATATAAAACATATGTGGAGAAGCACGAGAGAGAGAGAGAGAAGATTCCGCTTGACGGCCTTACGTTCATAGAAGAAGCCCTTAGCAGCTGTATATGTTACAACTTACAAAGAACCTTAAATATGTATGTAAAGGTTAGGATTAATCCTACATGAACTTCAATATATTTTGGTCACCTGACCGTTACACAAACACACAGTTAAACTTGTGCATAGGTATCTTGTTTGGGCCTTAGCAGCTCTACGTACTGGGAAGATTCAATGACACCATGCTAATTAATCGAGATGGATGGAAAACAGATCAGGGTACCACACTTGGTTGTCACTGGAGAAGGATTTGAAGATTCAACGACAAGCAGAGAATAATAAGGTGACAACTAAAGTGGAAGCACTGTTTGAAATAACTGTTCATCGTGTAGTTCCAATTTTCTTGGAGGAATTAAGGGTGCATGGAATTGAGGTGACGGAGGATGACTGCCTTGCGCATTTGGAGCTCAATTTTAAGTTTGACTTGCTGAGCAAGATGGTGGATGGAGTTTTGGGATAGATCTACAGACCAAGTGTAAACACAGCACTAACTGCTTGTTTGCAATAGAAATTGTTGTTACAGTCAGAAAGAGTGGCCACCCAAGCCTTCCTCTGGCTAGGGAGGAGGAAACCTGTTAGTTTTATGTCCCATCTGAAAGACATTTTTGCCATATTTTTCAAGTGACCTGACCTGTCACCCAACACAGTTATTCTCTAGGATCAGTTGCCCAGTGCATTTGAGTCACTTCCTTCACATGAAGATGTAAACGAATACCAACGGAGTCTTGTGCCATCTATTTGGGCATTGCTCATTCCATTCAACATATGCATCTAGGGCACTGTCAAGAAAAGGAAAATCAAATTTAGTTCTATTTGGGCTATTCTATTTTGTTAAATCATTAGCCATGGACTGGTAGCTAGCATCATCTAATTTTAATCCAATTAAAATGTAATCATAGTAAAAAATTTGATTTCATGTATATATAGCCAAGCAATACTTGTTATAGACAAAAGTTTTGTGCATTTCAGTGATCGTTACACGACAGTCATGATGTAATTTGTAAATCATGTAATAACGGAGAGTATCACCAATAGTCACCACAAGAGCAGAGTCCATTGTCAAAGTGGTGAAATCGCTTTGGATCTCGTATTATGATAGTACGCTTCTCAACCAGTGATATGAACTTTGCAGTGCTGTGACAGTCACCGCATATTCTAAGATTCTTTGTTATAATTAATGGCATGCTTGCATTGGTCACCAAAAGCCCAAATGCAATGGCTAGCTTCTCACTGTGTTTATTGATCATATCCTCTTTAATCTCCTCTTCAACATCATGCAGAACAAATTCAGTTTTAGACACAAACCCAGCCCTCCGAATCTTTTCGATCAGTTCTTCCAACTTTACATATATCTTCTCCCACTCAGGGTGAGATTGATCACCAGCTACAAAGCGATGGATTTTGTTTCCATGTTCAACAAAACTGCATCCAGAAGTTCTGATGAGACCTCTATCCTTCATCAAAGTCCTCACCTGTGAAGCATCTGTCCATAGACCAGCAGCACAATAAATATTTGAAAGCATGATATAGTTTCTGGGATCTGATGGGTCTAAAGCAATTAGTCGCTCTGCAACTTCTTTCCCCAGCTCAATGTTACCATAAACCCGACAAGCACCAAGGAGGGCTCCCCAGACACCAGAATTAGGTTCCATTGGCATGTGTATAATCAGCTCATAAGCATCATTCAGAAGACCAGAGCGAGCAAGAAGATCAACCATGCATGAATAGTGATCCAATTGGGGTACAATTCCATATACTTCAGACATGATCTTGAAGTAATACTTTCCCTCCTTGACAAACCCTGAATGGCTACAAGCATTTAACAGATGTGTGAAGGTAACATGATCAGGCTCCAAACCTTCCTTAATCATGCTTTCAAAGATCTCCATTGCTTTCTTTCCATGCCCGTGCACAGCGTAGCCAGCAATCATGGCTGTCCAAGCTACTCTGTCCGGACTAAGCATCTCTCTGAAAACCTTCCATGATGTGCCTAATCTCCCCAACTTTGCATACAAATTAGAAAGCACAGTCAAAACTCTTCCATTTGCATTGATACCATAACAAAGGATTAAACCATGAACGCCCTCTGCTAGTTTTCCTACACCTAAATTTTCACAAGCCTGAAGCAAGACCACAATAGTACCTTCATCAGGCTCAACTCCAGCCATTCTCATCAAACTAAAACAACTAACCGCCTCCTCCGCAAACCCATTTTGTTTATAAATCATAACCATTGAATTCCATGAAACAATATTCCTAATAGGCATTGCCTCAAATAATCGACAAGCTGCATCTAAATACCCGGACTTCCCATACATATTAACAAGAGAGTTACCAACCCTAGTTTCCAACAATATTCCTAACTTCAGTGCATACCCATGAATGTACTTGCCTACATCTAGTACTACAAAATCAGTACAGGCACTGATTACAGATAAAAGTGTGACCTCATTAGGTTTCATTCCCATCTCAACTTTCATCCTAAAAAGTGTACTTAGGCACTTACCAATACACCCCATTTGCGAGAACCCAGAAATTAAAGAATTCCAGGAGACAACATCCTTGTGCGGCATTTCATCAAACAACTTCTGTGCATCTTCTGCACCTCCAAATTTAACGTACTTAGACACCAACTGATCACCAATAAACCCATCGTTATAATCCACAGATTTGATTACGCGGGCATGAATTGCCCTGCAGTATGAAATAGAAGAGCAAGAGTTTAAAGCAAGAATGAGAGCGGAAACGAGTGGTTCTTGAGGGAAAAGAGCGTTGTGGAGTTTTCTGTGTGTGAAGAGTTTGTATAGAACCAAAGGGCAATGAGAAATGTAGGAGAGAGCTGCTTTTACCATCGCCCATCATTCAAATGAATCATTCAGAGCCAAAAGGATGTTTGATGAGAACGTTACGGTTCTTCCTAAACATCCCACTGAGCCTTTTTTTCACTTTCAGGTCACGTTTTTTGTGAAAGGGGACTCAAATCAAAAGTCAGAACCAACATGGTTTGAAGTGAGAACTAGAATCCCACATCGCTAATAGATTAGGTAGCGGAGGTAGCTAAGGACTATAAAGTTAGATGGGTGAGACGCGTCTTATCATCTTTGCGCTTGGGGCAATGACGCAGTCCGTGAGGTTCTAACCGAGACGCGTCTATTGCTGGTTGAAAACTATTTCCAAACCCCCTCTTAGGCCCGGGTTAAGCCCAGGCCTTCGAGAATTTCTGGAAGGGCTCCCTCAGGGGTAAAGCCCTACAATTCTAGTTCAAATTTTTAATCTCTCATATGGGCCTCAAGCTACTTCTATTTTCGTGGGCTATATAATGATCCCTAGTTGACTTAGCTATCTTAGCACCTTTTGGACTGATTTGTTATGGGTTTTCTGGATTCATGATAACCATAATAGCGTTAGACAATTAAAATTTAATAACGTTTGACAATTCCTGTGACTCTGCACACTTGTGATGTGACTTTTTGTAAACATATATGTTAATAATTTAGTTTTTTCTTTTAAGAAAATATTACACCTTTTCTATTTGTGGTTTGTCTTTAATTTTAGAAAAAATTGAAGTTAACTTACTTGTGGTTTGGCCTATTTTAACAGTGTCTACCTGTGGTTTGAAATTTGTCACTTAACCCACCTGAGGTGGCTTCCGTTAGACCCCCGTTACCCACCTCTGCCATATTTCCGTTAAAAAATCTCCTTTACTATATAAGCCAAAATTAGAACTGAATTAGAACCCTAAAAAAAAAGGAATAAGTTCTCTCCCTCTCTCTCTCTACCTTAGAACCCCAAAAATCCCCAAATCCATAATCCGTCAAAATCGAACAGGTAAAGCCTCAAGATTTGAAGCTGTACATGAACATCAAAGACCAGCAAGGCAACAGATGGTGGAGATCTGTTCCTTTCATGCATCCTTCGACTTTTGAAACCATCTCCATGGAAGAAGATCTCAAAAACAAGGTAAAGTTTGACCTCGAATCTTTCCTCAAAGGCAAACAGTATTGCCATTGTCTAGATCGTGTTTGAAGGCGCAAACAGATTCGGATCGGGTTTTGAACAGAGTTGGTCCGGTTGCAACCGTCGCCAACACAGCAGTACTCCACCTGCTGAAGCTCCTGGACCGGCTCAGAGTGGCGCCATTTTGAACAGAGTTGGGTTCGTTGCTGGATCTATGGCTGTAGCAGTATTAACCCATTAACCCACAAATCCATTAAACCCAAAAAATTTGAACAGATTGCTGGGTTTTTTTTTTTTTGTAGATTTTTTTTTTTTTACTTGCAAATCTGAGTTTTTTTTAGAGAATCCAGCAAAAGAAAGAGGGCTAGAGTTTTATTTTGTAATTGTTTTATGAAGAATTATGTAGTCAATTTTTGGATTTCGCAGTGAAAGGCTAGCGAATCTGTGTGTGTATGTTCATATGGATTTGTGGATTTGTTTGTGACTGTAGGTGTATGGGTTTTCTTTTATGTTTTATGTGAAGAAGAAGAAGGGGAGAAAAGAGGAGAGAGACATAAAATATAATGAAAAAGACACATTTACCCCTATTTTTAACGTTGAAAAGAGAGAGGTGGGTAACGGGGGTCTAACAGAGACTACCTTAGGTGGGTTAAGTGACAAACTTCAAACTACAGGTGGGTACTATTAAAACGGGTCAAACCACAAGTGGGTTAACTGCAGTTTCCCCTTAATTTTATATGCCTACCGTGATTCAAATTTTTTGCCCACTTGTGGTTTGCCTCTAATTCTATGTGTCTACCCGTGATTCAAATTTTGACACTTTGCCCACCTATGGTTGTCACCGTTTATGTGCCGTGTACCCACCTCTCCCTCACCGTTACTCTTAACACAGAAATATGTAAAAACTCACTCCCATCCAAGATCAAAACACTCTCACTCAAATATTAAACATGAAGAACATGAAGAACATATCCAAATTTTGAAACTTGAGTTGGCTCATTAAACCCAGAACATGAAGATTAACCAAAAACTAAACCCAGATTTTTCTGTTTTTCATGTTCAAACTAATTGTACCCAAACTAAACCCACAATCATGTTCTGGGTTTAGTGAGTATGAAGAAAAGTAAAAGAACATACCCAAAAACTAAACCCAGAAATCTTGAAGATTAACCAAAAATTAAACCCAAAAATTAATATTTCTCATCAACACGGTTTTATAAAAAGAAGAAACACTTTGATGAGGTGGTAATTCATATTTTAAAATAAAAAACACAATGTAAAACATCATTTGGGGACGCAGAGTCGAGAATATGTATGGGATCAGAGCTATCAAGATCATCGAAATTACCAAAAGAATACCGGTGAACCTTAAAAAAATCCCATAACGGCGACTGGGAGTGATGGGGATAAAACGATAATGATGAATAGAACGAATAACCTGAGGAGATCTAGGTATAAGTGATGATTTATATAATAATCGAACAAGATGAACCCAACCACATGACAACAGCGTCCAAGTGGAAGGCGAGGTAATTTCTCCGTACAGACCCACCAAGATGAGAGCAAAACAGCAGAAGATTATTGAGAGTAATAAAGATAAAAGTCTACTTGTGTAAGGGTAGGTAATGCTTATATATAAGCAAAATTTAATTATTGCAGGTGCGACAAGAACACTCCCAATCGCCAAGCTCCTTCCGATACCATCGCTCGAGAATAGGAGTTGAATGAAATTACAAAAAGCGCTGAATACTGAAGGAAGAATGAAGCAGATTAAGACGAAAACAACGACCTCATCCTGGCGGAGGGTCCTAAGATAGTCAAGTAAATTAGTTACCCAAAAACTAATTTTTGGGTTTAATTTTTGGTTAATCTTCAAGATTTCTGGGTTTAGTTTTTGGGTATGTTCTTCTACTTTTCTTTAGACTCACTAAACCCAGAACATGATTGTGGGTTTAGTTTGGGTACAATTAGTTTGAACATGAAAAACAGAAAAATCTGGGTTTAGTTTTTGGTTAATCTTCATGTTCTGGGTTTAGTGAGCCAACTCAAGTTTCAAAATTTGGGTATGTTCTTCTTGTTCTTCATGTTTAAGATTTGAGTGAGAGTGTTTTGATCTGGATGGGAGTGAGTTTTTACATATTTCTGTGTTAGAGTAACGGTGAGGGAGAGGTGGGTACACGGCACATAAACGGTGACAACCACAGGTAGGCAAAGTGTCAAAATTTGAACCACGGGTAGGCACATAGAATTAGAGGCAAATCACAGGTGGGCAAAGTGTAATTATCCCTTCTTTTAATTTTAATTTATTAGATGCAAATAAGGGCTTGGGAGATTTTTAGTATTCAGTATTGTGAAAATATTTGATTGGTTGGTTTTGGCTGTTGTTTGAGACTCAAAGTTAGAAGTGTAGTTCTTTTTCTTTTTTTGGTAATGCTATTTTTTCATAAAAAATATTTGATATATAATTAGATAATAAATATGACTCACAATTGATGGGTAAATTCACTAAATTTTGAGAAATCTAAGCTACAATATTTTATACATCACAGATCGTACAAAACTAGATGATGATAACTAGGTGCTCCAAAACCCGTTAATAGAACTACTATGATGCTTTTGCAGTTTCATATTTATCGTCTTTTTTTTTTACTTGTTCGCTATAACAGTGAAATTGTAAGCTAACCCATAGATCAATTACCATGTCCTTATCAAATAAATCAAAGAAATACCATGTCATTTGTACAAGAAATTAATGTGGCATTGCCCAAAGGTTTTCATTTGAAAATGGATTTACCATCGCGCACCATTTCACAAGTATTAGTACTTGTAGGATGTGGGGGTAAAGGTCGGGATTTAAGTCTACAGGAAGAAGTTTCATATACATATACACTTAAATTAGGTTAGAGTAGAATTTTTATCTTGTATAAAAAAAAAAAATATATATATATATATATATATATAATTAAAATCATAATGAATTTTTATTATATTAGCTATTAATATGGATATTAATTAACTAGCCATAAATAAATGCTAATGTGATGAAATTAATGTTTCATAAATATAATTTGCACTATTAATGGATTCTTAAAAAGGAAAATTATTCAATATCCAATAGTAGTCTCACATTAATGGAGGCTCCAACCATAAATTTAAGACTAAAGTAGGGTTTTGACACGTAAAGTTTATGATTATTTTCATTTACATGTTAAAATTTTTAATTTGGCCCTTCATATTTAATTTCATTTTCATTTGGCCATATAGTGTAATTTTCATTAGTTATTAGACCATTATGTCCCTCTATATTTAACTATTTCATGAAATGCTAACTCTAAAATTTTGTGGAATGCAAAATTTTTATTGTTGTAGGTAGCAAAAACAAATTATGGATTGTTAGATTACTAACAAAAATAGAGGGTTAGGCCAATATGAAAATTGATTCAAACATGATGGGTCAAAATACAAATTCTAAAGCGTGAAGTTCCAAAATGAAAATAACATAAAAATTCAAATGCCAAAAATATATTTTAGTCTAAATTTAATTAACGGAACCCACTATTAAGTAAGATGAATGAATATTACTAATGAAGTATTTAATAATTACTCACCTATAAAAGACCTGGAATACTTTCACAATATTAAATATTAAATTATATTTCTTTTTCCTTTTTCTTTTTTCTCATTCCTTTTTTTTTTTTTCCTCATCCGAATTCTATCCATAAATTATAGACAAGAAAGAAAGTAGAGAGAAAATTCAAAGAGGGAACCAATAAGAGAAATGAGAGATTATAAAGTTGAGCAATTGCTTTGGCAAAGTCAAACAGATTCTTGGTGAGTGGCAAGGAAGATTTTGTTTGTGGTGGTTAGAATCATTAATGAAGATGATAAATGAAGATGTTGAACAATGGTGCTGAGTAGCATTTGGCTTTGTCAGATTTGTGAGAACTAATCCTTCAATTTCAATCCAACCAGGTTCTCCATTTTAGTTGGTTCTCAAATTTTTATTGTCTTTAAAATATATATATATATATATATATATATAGACATGTCTAGTGATTGATTCACGATCGTATAGATTCAATTAGCCGATTCGTTTTGAATTTTAAAATTTTGATTTAGTCTAAAAGTGCTGTACGGCCCCCGCACCAAGGCCCATTTGGGCCTGGGACCCTGGCCTGGATGTATAGCCAATAAAGCCAATCTTTTTCTACCTAGCGGCCCATCCCGAAGCCACACGTGCTGCGGGCCCAAACTTTGCCACTTCATCATTTCTTGGCAATACTGTCTCAAGCAATGATGAAGAGGCGACGTTCGAAACACCCCGTCCTTTACATATTCGGCCGTGCCTCAGGAGGTGTCATTGCCGAGAATAGTTGCGGAAGTGGGAACCAAGTTCCAAAGCCATTCTTACCGCTTCCCACTCCCACCTAACCACCCACTTATAGTCGATAATACTGGACCGCTTGTTGCACTAACTGGTAAGTGATCATGACCTCTCCACCAACTTTGAACTATAAATACGAGAAGTGTGGGGAAGATGGGGGTTGGAAAATTGACTGTAAAAGAGGGGAAGATAGATAGGGAGTAGAGTGAGAACAAGGTGATCCAGACCCTTGAAAAGAGAAAAGTGATCTCATTGAGTCTCAGTGCCAAGGACGACCCAGTGTAGAAAATCCAAACCCATCATACAAATAAGTTGTGAGTCCGAGTGAAGCCCAGCCCCAGAGGTTTCATTTTTGGGCGCGCACAAGTGCTTATTAATATTTAAAATTTATTAAATAGTGTTTAAAAGGTTTATTTAGACTGCTTGATTAGACTTTTTTGACCCTTCTAATGATAAGATAACATGTGGATTTTTTATGAGGTTGGGTTTTTCAAATATAAACGGGATGTGTTTGAGATATAATTCCTAAAATTTAATATGGTTTGGTATTTAAAATATTTAAGAGGATTTAGGTTTGTAAAAAGCTTTTTTGTTCTCACCTATTGCCATTACTAGCTAAATAGATTTTTTTGATGAACTACTAGCTAAATAGATTTTTTTTTTGATGAACTACTAGCTAAATAGATATGCAAGGGAAGTAGGAGCTGGTATATGGTGTACCCGGCATGCCGGGTACAACATATAATTTTCGGGGAAGTAGGCTTTGTGGCTCTAAAAAGTTGATATGAAAAAAAGGCTATGAGGCCTTGTGATAAATTTTAAACAGCTCATTGGACAATTTAAGCCTCGATTCCCAATGATAGTCCTCGAGTCACGATTTACTGAACATAGGCTATCTAACTGAAAGTGGGCCTTAACATACTTAATGATTAGTTTTTTTTTTATATAAATTTTTTTAATGGTACTTAATGACTAGTTAGTGATTAATTTTTTTTAATGGTACTTAATTTTTTAACGTATGTTGTTTTTATTTCAAAGGCAACGTTAGAGCATCCTTATCACATGTTGCAAAAATTATGTCATTTTGTCACACTAAAAACTTACTTTATTATTTTACCACATCATTTTACAACATCTAATTTATTAGATGTTTTATCATTTAATTCTATACATTAAAATAATATTTATTACACATTAAAATAATATATTATCCCCTCCCTCATTATCATCAACAACGGCAACAACATCAACGGCACAACCACCTACCCAACCTAGTCACAGCCTCGCTGAACTAGCCACAGCCACAATTCTGCTGAATTAGCCACAGCCACCACCCACTGCACATCTCAGAAAAACTAAAGTCCACCCACTACACAAACCAAAACCCACACACGACACAAATCGAAACCCACAAAAGCCACACAAACTGAAACACAAGCCACCACACATGGCACAAACCGAAACGCAAGCCACCACACACGGCACAAACCCAAAACCCACCCACTGCATAAACCAAAACACAAGCCACCACACACGACACAAACCGAAACCCAAATCAACCAATAACCAAACACAATAATAAAGAGTGAGATTTTTGGCCATAGCAAATGAAATTTTAAAAAAACAATAGAAGAAAGGGAAGAGGAGCAGTAGCTGTCCATCGCTGATCTCAACCACTAGAATGCCATCGTTGCCGATTTCAACAGCCACCACAAGCTCACGAACCACCACCACCACAGCCCAACAAATCAAGCTAAAGAGAGAGATCAGAAATCAGAAGTGCCTCAACCCCATTCGCTAACTTCTCCGCTCCGTTCTGCGAATCCGATGTCGCCGCCGTCGATTTCGACGAAGTCACGGCTGCCTTACCTCCTCTCTTGGCCGCTGCTGCCGCCTTCTTCTTGCTCGCGTCCGATTGTGAGAAGAGGAAGAACACGGGTTGGGAACTTGGGAGAGAGAGACAGATTCTGAGAAGAGAGTGAGAGGAGAGAGAAAAGTCGAATAAAATATTATTTTTCAGTTTGGCATTTGTGTCTGTACTGTTGCAAATTTGCAACGGTATGGACACATATGGTAAAAATTTGGCACATATAAAACATCTGCTGTGAGGTGTTTTTTGGTGTTTGGTGTACCAAATGTGCCAAATATTTGGCATTTGGCACATTTGGCACATCTGATACGTATGCTCTTAGATAAAACAACATACAATATTGAGTAAAAAAAAAAAAACAATGTTATTAGTTATTATAGATACATCATATTCCATTGATGTGTCAATCTTTTTTTTTTTATTTGCTGAAATCACGAGAACTTCAATTTTAGACATGTATTTATTTTTCTTCGTGGCGTAAACTAGATCATTTGTTGAATCATGTTTTTTTTGGTACAATTTTTACAAGAGATAGTGTCGAACTAACAATAAAGAAACTTATACTTCTTGTACTGTTTCAGCAATTATCAAAATATAGAACCATCTACCAGTTAGGAACTCATTGATTTCACATCTTGGAGTGTTCGAGCATATATATATATATTTTTCAACTGGGTTTTCTTGATTTTAAATTTTCAAAGTAGCACGAGTATTTTAATGAAGTAAGTTTATGTTTTATTTTAGTAGGTTTCAATAATTTCAATTGGTAAGGTTTTTTATTGTCAAGATATGAACTCAAATCTCAAATACATTAAAAATAAATTGATATATTGACTTCTTCTTCTTTTTTTTTTTTTGAGAAAAAAGTAAATAAATTTTATTGAACTAAATCTGACTGGAAAACAATATCCAAATCACTAGGTAGAGATTCTATCCATACATCTGTGTTTGCAGATAAAAACTGCTCTTCTAGCTAAGGCGTGAGTTAATCTATTTCCTTCCCTTCGAACATGCTGAAACTTGCAATACTGAAGTGTAGCACCTAAACTTTGACTCTCATCTATCACATGACCAAACAAAGTGCTGCATCTTCTCGGATCAGTCAAGACTTTGATCACTCGTGAGCGGTCTCCCTTTATTTCCGCATTGCATAAGCTCAGCTCCTTGGCAAACACTACAGCACGTCTTGCCGCCAAATCCTCCGCCAACTCCACGGACTGAACCAATGAGATCTTTTGACTCAAAGCAGCGATAATATTTCCAATGTGATCTTGAAAGACAACTCCAATACCTGCACAACCCGAAGCATTAAAAAATGCAACATCAAAGTTACCCTTATAATTCTGCTCTGTTGGAGGAGTCCAGTGAACCCCAGCAAGCCGAGTTACAGCCTGAGTAGACTGTTTCTTCACATCGAGATACTCCGAGACTAGCTCCTTAGCACGATTCCCTAGTTCATGAAGTTGCCAAGTCAGTTGGTTCTCTCTGAGCCTGTTCTGGCGCTGCCACAAGCGCCAAGCTATGGTGGAGAAAAGTGCAACCCGATAAGCTGAGCCTTTGTGCATCACCTCCTCCACCAAATCCTCAAACTCCCTATATTGTTTATGATATAGAGGTGCAAAACTCGGGTTTGACTTCCAAACAAACTATGCATGATTGCACAACCAGAGGCTATGTAGCAGAGTTTCTTGATGATCATCACATAGATCGCATGTCTCATCTATCGGAATATGTCAAGCTCTTAGATTTTGTTTCGTTGGAAGTGAATCTTTCACTGCACACCAAAGGAAATTTTTGATTTTATTGGGAGTCCAAATCTTCCAAATACTCTTCCATAAGCACCGCTGCTCTATTGGTGTGGAAGAGCTCGGTGCAGTGCTTGCCTCTGTTGAAGCTAACAAGCGATACGCACTCCTAACACTATAGCTTCCATCCACAATCAAAGGCCATACCAGCAAATCCTCATCACACGCCTCACTCACCTGAATCCTACTCACCATATAAGCTTCCCAAGGGTAAAAATTGCTCTCTAATTTGCCAAGATCCCAGATTCTTGTATTGCAGTAGAACAATTCGCTAACTCGATTAACAGTGGAATTTGCTCTTGGAAATACAATCTTGTTGTAACTAGGATTAGGGAGCCATCTATGTTTCCACACATCAATCATCTGACCACTCCCAACCCGCCAGATAGCACTGTTCTCTATAACCTCCCGTGCTTGCAATATACTCCTCCATGCATAGGAGCACTTTGGATGAACAGGGGCATCAAGAATACTTCCATTGGAAAAAAAACTTTGCACTAAAAACCTTATAGAGAAGCGTATCTTTCTGGTGAATTAATCTCCACACCTGTTTGGCTAGTAAGGCATTATTGAACTTTTGAATATCTTGAAAACCCATCCCTCCAACAGATTTTGATGAGCACAAAGAACTTTATTTAACCCAATGAATCTTTTTTGAGTCACCTTGTCCCCACCAAAATTGTCGAATCATTGTTTCTATTTCCTTACACAAACTGACCGGCAATTTAAATACACTCATCGAGTAAGTAGGAATAGATTGGATGATTGCCTTTATCATAACTTCCTTACCAACTTGTGACAGAACCTTCTCTTTTCACCCTTGCATTCTTGCCCAGATTCGTTCTTTCATATTAGTGAAGCAAGCTTTCTTCTCTCTACCAATAAACGAAGGAAGGCCCAAATATTTCTCATAATTTTGTATTGCTGGTACATTAAGAGAAACTTTTATAGCTTCTTATGTTTGTTCATTAGTGTTCTTACTAAAGAATAGAGTGGTTTTCTCCTTATTTATCATCTGGCTTGACGCCACCTTATAATAGGCCAATAGTTCTTGAATTTTTTGACATTCCTCCAAGGTGGATTTGCAAAATAAAAGACAATCATTTGCAAAACCTAGGTGAGTAACTTTTGGCGCATTCTTACATAGAGAAAATCCCTCTATGTCACCCTTCATTGCTGCTTTTTTGAAAATAGCATTTAACCCTTCCACACAAAACATAAATAAATAAGGTGAGAAGGGATCGCCTTGCCTCAAACCCTTAGAGGGGGAAATCATACCCTTTGGCTCTCCATTTACTAGAATGGAATAAGAAACAGTGGTAATACACTCCATAATAAGAGCCACCCAAGAAGCTTGAAAACCCAACTTCAAAAAGATTTTTTTCAAGGAAAATCCATTCCACCCTATCATAGGCCTTACTAATATCCAACTTAAGTGCCATAAAGCCCTCCTTCCCTGCACAATCAATCTTCATGTGATGCAAAGATTCAAAAGTTATTAAGATGTTATCTGTAATCAATCTATCAGTAGTAAAAGTATTCTGAGTTTTTGAAATAATAGAATTAAGCAAAGGCTTAAGACAGTTTGCAATCACCTTACTCGCAATCTTATAAATCACATTGTAAAGACTAATAGGACGAAAATCATAAACTTTTTCCGGGTTATTCACTTTAGGGATCAAAGTGATGAAAGTGTGATTTATAGATTTCAAGATAGCACCTGAGTTTAAACTTGACAAGACAGCTTGATGAACATCCGTTCCAACATCAGTCCAGTAGGTTTGATAAAATAATGGCGGCATCCCATCTGGGCTAAGGGCCTTTAATGGCGCCATTTCCTTGATAGCTGTATCCACTTCCTCAGTTGTGTAAGGCCGGGCCAAATTTGCCCTCATTTCATTAGTCACGACTTCATCAACCCCATCCAAAATACGATCAAAATCATGAGGATTTGAGGATGAAAATAGCCGAGAGTAATAGTCATTTAACAAACCTGAAAAGAACTCCTTATCCTCATGCCAAACATCGTTATCATTCTTTAAACCCTTTATAAAAATTTTCCTCTTTCATTGAGTAGCTGACCCATGGAATAGACATCATTAATTTAAATCCTATTATAATTATTAATAAATTTTTTTACAGGTGACACAAAGAAATAAGTCAAATACAATTATAATGCATTGAGTTGATCTAAGAGTATTCCCATCAGGTGTGCCAACAGGTGTGCCAAATGCCAAATATTTGGCATTTGACACACCAAACACCAAAAATCCTCTCTCATGAGGTGTGCCAAATGCCAAAACATTTGGCACATATGAACAGTTCCGTTCTAAAAATGGAACGGTACGGCAGAAATGCCATTTGCAAAAATTAATTTTTTAATAATTTTCTCTCTCCTCTCTGGCATTTTATCTCATTTTTTTTTCTCTCTCTCTCTCGTCCGCCTCCCTCACTTTTCTCTCAGCCCTTCTCTCTCCTCTCTCTCTCTATCTCAGCCTCTCTCACAATCCGCCACAATGAGCTCTCCACCCGCAGCTCACCTCATCCACTCGCCAGCAGCTCACCTCCTCCACTCACCAAGTAGCTCGCCTCTCCTCTGGTACCAACGCCGCCCGCCTCCACCGACGCTGCTCGCCTCCGCCGATGCAGCTCGCATCCGCCAATGCCGCTCGCCAAGCAACTTGCTTCGCCTCCGCCGATGCCGCTCCAAGCAACCTGCTTCCACTGAAATCTGTCCGATCTCACTAAGATCCGATTCCCCTTATTTGTTTGGATTGTTTATGGTTGATTTTGGGGGTTGGATCTGTCCACCGACACTGCTCGCCTCCGCCCACACCTCGCCGATCTCTCTCTCTCTCTCTTTCTCTTTTGGTGGTTGTGGTAGTATTGCTAATGGTGGTTGGTTGTGGGTATTGTTGGTGGTTGGCTGATTATGGTTGAAGGTGGTGGATTGATCGGGTTGTGGGTGTAAGGTTTGGCGGCGGCAGCGGGTGGGTCTGCAGTGGGTGGGTGTGTGGGATGTGGTGGGTCGGTGGTGGGTTGTGTTTTTTGTTTTTGTTTTTCTGTTTTGGTGGTTGTGATTCAAGTGGTTGTGGGTTGATTTTGGTGGTTGTGATGGGCTGATGTTGGTGGGTGCGGCGGTTGTGGGTTGATTTTGGTGGTTTTCTTTTTTTGTTTTTTCTGGTGGTTGCGGCGGCAGTGATTGTTGGTGGCGGCAGTGCTGGTTGTTGGTGGCAGTGCTGGGTGTGCCGTTGTTTATTGTTGTTGATTTGTTGAAGATGATGATATATTATTTTAATGTGTTAGAAATATTATTTTAATGTATAGAATTGAAAAATAGAACATCTGATAAATGGTATGTTGTAAAATGATGTGTTAAAATGATAAAGTAGGTGTTTGGTGTGTCAAAATGACATTTTTTATAGAACAGCTGATGAGAATGCTCTAACAAAGACCAAATATGGTCAACAAGAATAACAATTGGTTTTAGATTCTCTTTTAATTGTATCACAATTCTAGCTATAATACCACACCCAATTTAAAACCACCTGATTGGCTATAACATTCAATTTTACACGTGTTGACTTGTCAACTTATGATAAAAGTAATTTCTCCTTCACATGATTATACCATTGGTACTATTTTTATCTTGCATGAATCACAGTTTAACACATTAATTAATTAAATGTGTGGCTAGTTTTTTTTTTTTTTGAAACTAATGTGTGGCTAGTTTTATTGTATGATTGTATCTTCTTCTTTCTACTTAATTTTTTTAAAAAATTTATTAATTTTGTGGTATAAAATTTTCAATCCTTTTCAGATTTACAAAGTACATACATCATACGTGTGAATTTCCCAAGTCAGCAAAAAGTATACATGCAGAAAATATAAACAAAAACATTGTCTGTGTCAGAGATCTGAAGCCACCCAGTGACGCTTATATACGGGAGGCTAAAACATGTTTTGTTGGATAAAAACATGATCCACCCAAACAAACCAAATAAAAGAGGAACCAAGGAACTCACTAAGTCGCGTCCAAACAGAGCCTTTCACCCAAGCAGAAGCTTACGATACAGATATGACTATGTGAGATAACCTTCCGTATCTTATATACTCAGTAATACACTCGAGTGTACTCTATAACAATCCACCCTTTAAAGTCTCTTCAGATATCTAATACCAAATGTACTCTAAAGATACGTTTCAGACATCAACAGAAGAAGAAACCCAAGTGCATGTCAACGTTTGGAGAGACAGAGAAAGTGAAAGAGAGAGTAATGTTATGTGTATAACAGTTCATACAGTTGCAGAAATGTCAGTCAGCTTCGATTGGCACGAGAAAGAGTGTTAGCTAAAGCGTGTAATTATGAACTATAGCCCTGTGAAAAAATTAAATAAACACTAGGACTTCGTACAGTAATTGGTCATTCTTTTCAAAAATTGCAGAAAAAGCCAAGCTTGTGTGACCGTTACCTCCCACGCGTCCAATCCTCTTCTTTAATTTTTTTTTTTTTGCTTCGGTCATACATTTTTTTTTTCTTGGCCTTAACATATGTATGTGACTTCTACTGTACCTTAATTACTCTCTTATCTTGGAAATCATGTTTCTTTATTAACAATTCATTAATATATCTCACTGTCTCTCACTCTCTCAGACTTTTCAACCTTGCTTTCTCCGGCCACCGTGAAAAATGTCGCCGGTGGCGAGAACGAAGAGCTCGAATGTGGTGGAGGGTAAGAATTATCCTGCTCCACTTGCTTCCCATGAAGATGTTGTCAAAGACCCTACTGTCTTCTGGGACACTCTCAGGCGCTTCCATTTTATGATGACAACCAAATTTATGTAAGTTTTTTTTTTTTTTTTTGACTTCATTTTTTTTTCTTTGAACACTAGTATTTTAAAGGGGATTTGCACATTGATTATAATATTATAGATAGAACAGTATGTGATGTTTAATCGTAGGATTTATGTGGAATAAAAAAAAATTTCTTCCATTTTTATTTTAGTTTAAAGTTTGTGTTGTACTTGTATTTCATGTTTGATTCTTATGTTTGTGTTCTTTTTTTAATCTTTTTTTTGTTTCACTGTTTTATTTTAAGGGTTCCTGTGATTGGTGGGAAGGAGCTAGATTTGCATATTCTCTATGAAGAGGTTACAAAGAGGGGTGGCTATGAGAAGGTTTGGCTTTGTTACCTAATCTTTTTTCGTATGTAAAATCCTTTATGTATGTTCTTATACCATGGATACGTTATGAATTTCTACTTAGGTTGTTGCGGAGAAGAAATGGAGAGAAGTGGGTAATATTTTCAGGTTCTCTGCAACAACAACAAGCGCTTCTTTTGTATTGAGGAAACACTACTTTAGTCTTCTTTACCATTATGAACAAGTTTACTTCTTTAAGCTACAAGGTCCAGTGTTTACTCCAACAGGTAAATTATTGTTTTTGTCTCTCCTGTTTCTTTCGTTTTCTTTGTTTAATGGTTGCATTGTTCCTTGATCTTTGTCTTTTTACACTGATTATTGCTTTTTCTTTTTTTCCTTCTGGTTCTTTATGCTGTTGCTATATTTATTTATTTATTTATTTATTTTTTGTGTTGGTAAAATATGGGTCCAATTTTATATATATGTTTGCAGTTTCTTTTCCTGCTGGCAACCCTTCGTGGAGACCTGAATTGGCTCTAGTAGAATATTCCCCCAAAAAGACTAATGATCATCCAGAAGGACCAGAACCACTTAATGAAGGTAATATTTAAAAAAAAAAAAAAAAAAAATTATTCCTTGCCTATTTTCTTGTATTTTTATTCCTTTCTCTTTATTTCACTTTACGAAAGTAGAGGATAAAGTGAGTTTCAACCACACCACACGTATATATAGCTGTTTGTTTTGATTTCTCTGCCACAAAATGTTATGCTTATGCTTAATTGATGTACAAGTCAATGAACCTTTTGACGCACCAAATGGATTGCCATTATATGGTTGCTATTCAATTACCAAGAAAAATATATGGTTGCCATTTAGATTATGATATGTTTGATGTTAATGTAAATTTAAGTGATTTCTTATTAGTCTCCCTTTTAATGGGGGTCCCACTGCTACTATCTTATTATTATACCAACTAAAATATGTGGTGGTTGTCTTGTCTTGTAAACGTTTTTATTTTTCATCATATTGTAAACGTTTAAGGCCAGTTTGGCAGCCTTAATAGCCGTGGATGAGTCCATATCTTTCAACTCTGTAGTCCAATTTTTAGGTGTTTGATATGATTAAATGCCATTGCTTTCCGTAACATAAGAGAGGGTTTGTTTCTCCTAATTGTGATGAGAGCAAAATAAATACAATAGTACTATTTCATTGCGACTGTTCTAAGTATCAATTAGCAAATAATAATATGGACTAATTATGAAAAAATTACTAGTAAATATGATTTTTTTTTTTTACCATGAACCGTAATGGGAAATCACAGTATTAAGTGTGTATAGGAATTAAGCTTCTTTGTCTCACCTTTTCCCACCATCTTGTACAGGCACTTCATGCTTCTCAGCTATTGGAACAATTGAAGGGAAATGCGATTGTGGTTACTTGGTGTCTGTGAAATTGGGCTCTGAGATTCTTAAAGGAGTACTTTATCATCCGGAGCAGCCAGATTCTTCTACCTCAATTCCAGACTCTAACAGTGCCATTGTACCATACACCTCCAAACGTCGCCATTCTGGTCGTCGGAGGAGAAGTAGAAGAAGGGGAGACCCCAATTATCCAAAACCCAATAGGAGTGGCTATAACTTTTTCTTTGCCGAGAAGCATTACAAGCTCAAGTCTTTGTACCCAAACAGAGAAAGGGAGTTCACAAAGATGATTGGCGAGTCATGGAGCAACCTCAGCGCTGAAGAAAGGATGGTAATCTCAAAAACATACAAACCTTTTATGGGTTGTTTCCTTTGGGTGTAATCATTTTCATCTTCTGGTAGAATGAAAATATATCTTACCAATCAAGAAAAATCAGCAAGTTCTTAAAATGATAGGGGCTTCTTCCTAAGATTATCTATAGTTTTCCTTTAGAGATTAACAAGAGTGATGAGTAGTGAGTACTTAAGATTTGCAAATTGATTATTAACAGTATTGCTGTTTCCTTATTATAGGTTTACCAGAACATTGGGTTGAAAGACAAAGAACGATATAAGAGAGAATTGAAAGAGTACAAAGAGAAAATGATCAGTCAGACCATGGAACTTGGAAGTTGAGACAGCTGACTATTATAAGGGATCAAGAATTGTGGAAAGGCAGCAAAAGCAAAAGAATTTTAACTCGACTTTTTAAGTTGTACTATATTTACATACATATGTGGTAGACTGTTAGGCAATTGCAATTCTTGCATTGCATGCATGTTGATGTTTTGACAGGTGTTCTAATTCTTAGTATTTTAGCTTTGATACTAAGCGGCTGATTACTATTAAGCTCCTCACTCACTCTAGTAGTTTTTGAGGGGAAAGGTTTATAGAAAATGAATCGTAGTCTAGACTCTAGAAAACAGACTTGTTTTCCTTAAAGTGAGTACATTTTCTGTTATTTGGTTTGCAAGAAGAACTCGAGCAAGTAAATGCCCTTAAGGTGTTTCTCTAGTTACTTTGTGTTATTATGGGTCTGGCTTTGCCATGAGTACAGATGAAAACTTAAACATAGAAAGCAGTGTATACACAAGACAAGGTTGTCAATTCTATTTTGGTTCATCAATTTATTATCAATCCCTTTTATTTGCTATGTCCTCCCCTTTTCTTTTTGGTAATTCCTAAATTGGTTATCCACTTTCTCATGGATGATATGGCGGGGGTTAGATTAGGGGTGCCTCGTCCCGTGCTTCAAGGCGAGGAAAATTTGTGTTGGGTTAGAGTGGGTCAGGTTAGCGCAAGTTCGAGGTATTATTCCATCTTTAATGAGATGACTGATATTAATAAGTTAGAGATGAGCTTAAAAAAAAAAAAGAGGTGGGATAATCATGGGCCAAAATGGCCAAATACTTTCTCAAAAAAAAAAAAAAAAAAGAGGCCAAATACCACTGTTAGCTAAAATTGTTAGTGTTTTATCACTGTTTGAAAAATATTTAGCAATCTCTCACATTTTTAAAACTCGACTTTATGAAACTCGAGTTCCTTGTCGCATTTTTTAATTCAGATAATCCATGTCAGCGGCATTTTTTATGGAACTCGAGTTTTTGAAACTCAAGTTCCATGTCAGACTCGAGTTTCTTAAACTCAAGTTTTAAAAAGTGGTATATTGCTAAATATTTCTCAAATAGTGGTAAAACACTAATAATTTTGGCCAACAGTGGTATTTGGCCATTTTGGCCAATAATCATGAGTGGCCAATGAGAGAATGGAAACAAGTTTTAGGGAGAATTATAATAGAATATGCACACAAAAGATATTAATAGGATATGAATAAAAAAGATATTATATATATATATATATATATATATATATAACATAAGCATTAAAACCATAAAATAATGGTTAAGAACTTATTAATAAAAAGTTGAGTTTCACCCCTTGCCTTAACAAAGCTTTTAGCAAGCCATAACACAAATAAAACTCTAAAAACTGTAAAGAAATTTTAAGAAAACCTAAATTAAGTTCTATGGAAGCTCTCCTCCAAAATTTCCCCTAAAGTGCCTTTAAATAGGCCAAGAAATCTTATTACAAGTTGAATTCCCGTTTGGAGAAAATCACAAGTTTTTAGGTTTCATTTAACCAACGTTTTTGGCCCATTTAATGTCAGAATTTGGACTTTTGGTAAACTACAAAGTTGTAGCCCTTTAAGTTACATTTCTAGCTCAACTTGAATTATCTTGATTAGATATCTGAGCCGAAAGTTATGCCCAAAATATTAACCAGTGTGCAAGCTAGAATCCTAGTCTGAATTGGACTTGAATTTGGTGCAAATTTCCTTTAATTCCTTGCTCTAATTGGACTCAAATGTCATTGGGTGGACCTACTTTGACTTTCATTATGACTCTTGTAAAAGTAAAATCCATTAGCCTTCTTCTTTGCACAAATTCACTTATTTAATTATATTCTCCTACAAAAGACAAATTTACGCATTAAAATTCAATTAAGCACAAAATTAATTATTCAACATTATTCCAAAATCAAATATAAAATGCATGAATTAACTCAAAATAAGTATACTAATGCTTTCTAATAATAATATAAATATACAAACTTAAGCTATTATCAAAGAGAAATACATACTAGAATGTCTATGGGAAGTGGTTGATTTGTTAAACCTCAATCTTGGTGAGTCGATGCAAAGGTGGAGCTAGGGGGGGGGCAGGGGGCCATGCCCACCCCCCCCACCCCCCTCGCGACTTTTTAAAATTTTTATTAACAATACTCGTATATTTTAAAGGGCATGTTTGGTAGATTGTAATAGATATTATAATGTAATAGTTACTTATATGACTTTTAGCTATTCTTTAGTTTGGTTATGTTTTTATTAATAGTTATGGTTTAGCTATTCATAGTTATTCCTATGAATAAATAATATTCAAAATAAAGAATAACTATTCCTCATTCAGAGCATTAGCATTGGAAGTTAGGAGGGTGTAAAAAACCCCCCAGTTGCTATTTTACCAACCAACATCCCAAAAATCAATTTTATTCGGGTATAAATTGCTATTTTTTTTAAGCAACCGTGAATCGTTGGTTTTCTAATATACAATCTATTGTAGCGAGTATGTTAAAACCAAAATACTATATTTTATTATCTTCTCTCTCCTCCTCTCAAATCATCTGCCTCTCCCTCTCTCACCTCTGTCACTCTTCTCTCCATCTCAGTCTCCCTCTCATCTCCACCTCTCTCACTCTCCTCCGCCTCCCTTTCTCATCTCTCCCCCTCTCACTCTCCTCTGCCTCCCTTTCTCATCTTTGCCTCCCTCTCACTTATCTTCACCTTCCTCCCATCTCTAATTATGGGTTTTTTCTGGGTTTGGATTATGGGTTTTGTGGGTTTCACGGTGGATTTTGTATGTTTAAATTTGGGTTTTTGTTTGTATTTTCGGTGGTGATGGTGGTGGTGGTGTGTGCAGTGGTGGTGGGTTTGGTGGTGGTGGTTATAGTGTTTTTTGTGGTTGGTAGTTCTGGGTTGTGATTCTGATTTGGTTTTTGTTTTGTTTTTTATTTGGGTTTATGGGTATGGATTTAGCAGCGGTGGCTGTTGATGCTGGTGGTGGCGTTGTTGTTATTGGATTTTAAGTAGTGGTAGTGGGCTATGAGGGTGGTGACTGCTGTGGTTTAGTTTAGTTTTTTTATTTTTTTGGGCCATGAGATTGATTTTTGGATGGATATTGATTGTGATGGTAGTGGAGGTTGATTTTGATTGTGGTGGAGGCAGCTATTTGGTTGTGGGTGTGGTGGTTGGTTATATTTGAGGTCGTGGGTGAAGAGAAAAAGAGACTAGAAGGAAAGAAAGAGAAGAGTATTTTATATTATTTGATTGTGTAGTTTATATTATTTTATTGGGTTGTATGTAAAATAAGAATTGAGATGTTGGTTGTATTGTTGAATGGACTGGTAAAATAGATATAGTAATGTTTGAGGATGTAAAATATGTATTTTTTTACATCTTCGGATGTGAATGCTCTAAAAGGGTTGTAATAGTTATTCCTTAGTAGGTGCAATAATTTTTAAAATTAATATATTTTCAAGTAAACAAACATTCCATATACATGTAATAATTATAAAAATAAAAAATCATAAAAAATAACTTATCTCTCTCTCAATTTTTTTTTTAAAATTATATGAATAAGATATTTCCTAAATATAAATCTTAAGTTTTATTCTAATGTTACAATTAACAACTAAACTTACGAATAAGTTGTAAAACATATTCTTGGTTCAGTTAATTCTCTTTGAAAAAAATTATATAGAACAACATTTAACAAATTCCCAAATTAACAATATCCCAAAAAGGAAAAGCAAAATATCCAAAAAGGAAAAGATAATAATAAAACAATAGACAAATTCTTTGTCAATCAAGAATCCTCTTCCAAGTTCCAATTAGAAGTACTCCTCCAGTCCTCCTGATGAAAAAAAATAATAAGACAAAAAAAAAAAAAAAAGGCTGTATTGCTTTAACATAAATCTGTCATTTAAAAGAAAGGGGGGGGGGGGGGGGGGGGGGGGGAACTGCTACTTGCTTCTAGGCTCCATTTGGTGACTTGCATCAACTCTGTTCACAAATCAATCAACACTGGTCTCTTTCTCTAGATCTCTCTCTCTTTGTCCCTATTGTATTTATTCACAATTGATTCATAATTTAAGATAAAAAGAGCTCAAAGGTCAAGTATTTCCATCTAAAAAGGCTCAAAGATGAGAATTGAAGAAATAACATATTGCTTCCTTAGAACGTTATTCTTGATTAAGATGATGGAATATCCAATTAATCAAGAATTATGTCATGATTTTTTTTTTTAAATTAGAAAAAAATATAAAATTATAAATAAAAAACCCTTAATAATTTTGTTATATTTAGTTTGGCCTCTAGAAAAAAATTACTAGCTCCGCCATTGATTATAATGTATTAAGAAATAACAATTTTTTTTTTTGTTTCTATATTAGTTGATAGTTTGTTAAATAGTAAATACTAAATGAATGCTTATAGAAAATATTTTGGCTAAATATTGCTTAAATTCGAGTTTATTTGGAATAATTTTTGCATTTAGCATTAATTTTATAACAATTTCATTAGCTATCATGTTTCTAAAACAATTTGGGAAAATAGCATCTCAAGTTTGCAAGACTTGAGTTTGGTGAAAAACTCAAGCATTTTAGACTTGAGTTTTAGTGTGCTGGCACATAGCTGGTGTGGAGAATGTTCCACATGGAACTTGAGCCTTTTAGGCTTGAGTTTTATAAAGAAAATATGGGTTTTACTGGGTTTGGGTTCTTTCTTTATCTTCATGTGGGTTCCTCTTCAGATCTTCTATGGGTTTGGGTTCTTTCTTCTTCTTCATGTGGGTTCTTCTTTAGATCTTCTTCTTGCAGAAGGTTTTCATGTGGTGGTCATTGTTGGAGGGGGGAACAAATTTGGTCTTTGCCGAAAGTGATATTGCAGATTTCACGGTGAAAAACTTGGTGGGTCTGGTTTGATTTGGGTTAATTTTGTGGAATTGAATGGTGGGTCGGTTATGATTTTGGGTTTTGTGTGTAATCATTAGTGGGTTTGGTGGATGATTCTTCTTCTTCTTCTTCCTGTGGTTTTTCTTCTTTCGTTTCTGGTTGTTCTTCTTTTCCTTCTTCCATTTCTAGTTCTTCTTCTTCTCCTACGCTTTATGGAACTCGAGTTTTTAAGACTCGAGTTCCAAGTGGATTACTTGTCCACGTCAGCTTCACTGAACTCGAGCCTCATAATCTTGGGATGGTATATTCCTAACTAGTTTTAAAGAGGTGCTTACTAACGAAGTAGTTTCCTCAAATCATGCTATGTAGCAAATATCCCCGTTTATTTGTGATATATGTATAACAGCATGAGGAGAGATGTGAATATCGGCAATTATGTTGCCGAAATTGTGAGAAAAAGTAGGAGAGAAGAGAGAATGATGTGACCAGATGGAGGAGAGAGAAAAAGCAATTTCAACAATAGCATTGTCAAAATTGCTACTACCTAATTTTTGTGCATGTATCCGACTTCCTAACTAGCTGAAAAGAAGAGAGAAAATTTTGAATTGTGGCAATCCAATTGCCAAAAATAGGAGAGACAAAGGGCTCGTTTGTTACTGTTGTTTAAATAACAGTTTTCAGTATTTAAACAATATTACACGTATTTTTACACACTTTTTTACCCACACATATTTAAAAAAAAAATACAAACTACATTACTAGAAATCTCTTATTAAACAGGCCCAAAATATTTGTGGTGGCCCATATAAAATTGTTGTTGCTCAACCATCTATCTTTTTTTCATCATAAAAAGTGCTTTGCCATGGACTTTTTAATTCTTAGGAGGTTATGTAATCGATGACGCAATATGCACCACATGAATCATGGATGATGTCTTTTTTTTTTGGTCACATTAAGTGTTGGGTTAAAATGAATTAAACCCTTGTAATTAATTAATTAATTACCAAAGTTAATTGATTAGATCAAATTTCATGCAATAGCATGGTAGCACAAACAAATCACCAAATTATTTAAATGCAGTGGAAAATAAATTTGACACAGGTGATTTGTTTACGAATGGGGAAAATCACCGAGGCAAAACTCCACTGGGTGATTTTAAGGTCACCACTCCCAAGAATCCACTATTATCAAACACAAGCGGTTACAAGTATAAGGAATCTTACCAAACCCTTTGGCCTACCCTAAAATACCAATCTACAGTTGAACCCTTACCCCAATACCCAATTGGACTTGTATTGTAGCGGCAATCTTTCCCTTGATGCACGAATCCCAGTACATGACTAACTAATGTACACTGATCCTAGTACGTGACTAACTCCAGCAACTTGAAGAGGTTGTTGGAGGCAAAGTTCTTCAATGATGAAGACTAGGAAACTCCTTAGTCACAAAACCCTTAGCGTAAAGACACAGTAGCTTCTAGAGAGAATAATGAACTAGGTCACTTTCTGCATGTGCGACGGCCTTTAAAATAAGCCTTATATATGTCTAGGGTTGTGAGAAAAGAAACCTTATACAAATATTTCAGCATGGGTCGAAAATCAGATCTGGAAGTTCTGATTTTGTAAGTCTCGACAGAAACAGCTTGTGTCAAGCTTCGGTTGAGTTGACTATAAACCTCGATAGAAGTCTTTCTGTCGAGATTGTTGTCGAGATTTAATGAACAACTTTTCTTCACTTGTTTATTGGTCAGATCTTCATGGCTTTAACACTTGACTTGAACAACATGTTTCTTGAAGTCTTAAACCCATCCTAGATCTACCCAATTACAAGTAAAATGCATTTTGTCAAAGGATTAGTTAATTACATAAAATATGTCCCTAACATTAAGCTAGCTCATTCTAGAGTATAAACTACATTAATTATCAGATACACACTACTTTCAACAGTATTTTTTTTTTTAATTCACAACTTGTCCTTTGGGACAAGTTGTGAATGCTTGTTGACAACAACGAAAAGGCTATAAAAAACATGATGAAGAAACGTTCATTCTTATCTCTTCTTCACTTTCTTCTACCTCTAGCTCTCTCTCTACAAAGAAAAAAAAGATAATGGAAATTTCTCTGGACAAAGTTGCCACCTCCATTTTTTTTGTTATAATGACAACGTTGTCATGCATGATTCTAAATTGGGTGTAGTTAAGACCAAAATATTTAGAGAGCTGCTTGAGAAAGCAAGATCTTGTGGGCAATTCCTTTAGACTTTTCTTTGGGGACTCGAAGGATAGCTCTATGATGATAAAGCAAGCTTGTTCTAAACCCATAGACCTCTCTAATGATATTTTGCCACTTGTCCTCCCCTTTGATCATCACACAGTGAAGCATTATGGTATGTATGTCCACACTAAACTTAATTACCTAAAGTTTTTGTTGCTGCAAACACAAATTATATCTCACTCAATTCATAACAATAAAGTATGCATGGTTGTTTAAGTTCTGTAACTTCTATTTAAAAGCTTCCAACTATGAATTAGCTTATGCCCAAAATCTCTGGCGGCTCTACATGTTACTCAGGGTGGTCACATGACCACCCTGAATTGATTTTTTTTTTTTTTTGGGTTAATACCTTAAAATTAATTTTTGAATTTTAAATTAATATGGGCTGTTGACCAACCTAGAAAAAAATCTTGACCACCCTAAAAAAATTTGAACACCCTAAATAAAAATTTGAGTCCAATAAATTTTGATCTCTCCAAAATTTTGGTCCGTTGAAGGTTGAACCAAAGAATTTCAAAAAAATGCAATTTTTACAACATTTTCACAAATAAATCTTAAGTAATAAGTTGTTACTGGCTGTTATTAGTGGATAAAAAAGTGATTTCTGTGGTAGGTTCAAATTAGAATTAGTAAAAACTGCTTATCTAGGATTTGTTGTAAAATTGTTATGAAAATGTTGCGAATGTAGCATTTCTCAAAAATTGCCCAAACAAATACAATTTAGCCAAAAAGCCCAAATCAAATGTTTAATTGTGATTTTTAAATTGTGTTCTCAAAAGACACATTTTCAAATGGCTAGTCTATTAGTGTTTATTTTAGTCTTTAGCTGAATTTGTTGGATTTATGTGATATATTTGGTACATACACATATGCACTAAATTAAGTAATGCCTGAATACTTTATTGAATAAGATTAATATAACAGTTGAATGCCTAAATTGAATATATTGAATGAACGTATAGTTTGCCCTTTATTATTTTGCACCATGAATAAATTTCTTATAAAGAAATCACTTGTATTGCAAGATTAATATTCTAAGCAAAACTGTATTGACTTCAAAAATTTTCTTTCAGATCATAGGCTATGAGAAAATGTCTCATCTTTTCATCCTAATGATCAGGTTGAAATAAGAAGAGCATATTTACAAAGAGGTTTTTGTCAACTTCTTGGCCATGATTTCCCTAAAAAAGAAATTAATGGAGTATTGTGTTGATTTAATACTAATTAGTTTAAAGAATACAAAAATTGGTTGGAATAGATCATAAAAAAAGATGATGTATTTCGTTTATATTGTTACTTATTAGGCAAGATGTTCGTAATTGGATGGGATATCGGTAGTTTAATGATTGTTTGGTTGTATACATTCAAAATGATGCAGTTGATAGAATTGATAATGAAACTATCATACATCAATTTTAAAATATAAAAACTCGTAGAATAAAATTTTAAAGATTTATGTATTTGCGCTTTTTTGTGATATCGATATATTCAAATTTTATTTTATTAAATTTTGTCTAATTTAAGTTTTTTAATTACCACTCTGAGAAAAATTCTTGGAGCCGCCAAAATCTTAAATCCGAACCAGACAAACTAGACCGATTGATTAAATTATAAACTAGAATCTAAATTGGTAGCAGTGGAGCAATTTTTTTTTTTTTTTTTTGAGGTAAAGCTAGTGTTACTAGATTTAATTTAAATACACTGTTGAAATTATTTTTTGCCCATTAATAATAATCAGTAACAAACTCTCACGATTTGTTGTGAAAATATTGTGGACATATATATATATATATATATATTTAAAATATCAGATTTTCTTCTAACCTTTGTGAACATATGCAGGCAAGAATTCTTTTACATGGCTTGGCCCAAGACCCTGTGTAAACATTATGAGCCTTGAACAAATCAAAGATGTTTTCACCAAGATAGGTGACTTTTAGAAGCCCAAATCAAATCCACTTACTAGATTGCTTGCAATGGGAGTAGTAAACTACGAGGGTGAAAAATGGGCTAAACACAGAAAGATTATCAACCTTGCTTCCCATTTAGAGAAGTTGAAGGTTATACATTACATTTCTTATCTTTTTAAATCCATGTGGAATCAATAGTTGTGTCCAAATTAGATTATTGTTATCATTTTAGTAAAAAATGTTGTACCTTAGTCTGGAAGCATGATTAACTTTAAAGTGAAATTGTACAAATCACCAAGTTCAACACAAAAACACTTCTGTACTGAACTCTGTAGCAACGTTTCAAATGTTCATCTGGCACATGTTAGTGATCAAAAAACTTATAGGTATAGAAGTACAGTACAATAATCACGATAGTGAATTGTTTGTGCTTTGGTTATGAATAATGTTACAGACATAAACTATTTTACAAACTTTTTTACAAACTAATAATGTGGTGAGTAATTATTAGTAAGTGAAAAGATGATGTTAGTAATGGACTCAGATGAGAACCAATAAGAATTTGTCATATCAATAATATGTAAAAATGTTGTAAAATAGTTTGTGGCTGTAGCAGTACTCATAACTTAAAAGTGACAATATTTTTTGAGATTGGTAGTTAATGGGAGAAGTAGGGTTCAAACTACATACACTAGGCACCACAAAGAATATAATTATTGCCAGATACTACATTTCATTAATTAATTCAAAGTCATAATAGAAAATACTAACTTTGATCTATTGGTTAAAATATGGTTGACCGAAAATATTGTGTGCAAATAAAATTCTACGTACATTCAAACATCAGTAAATACTAATGCTAGTATAGCAAATAATATTATATGTACATTTTCTTCTCAAAAAAAAAAAAAAAAAAAAAAAAAAAAGCAGCAACAACAACAAAGGTTATATATCCATTCAAACTTTCAAATATGACTAATAACTATTAAATTTAAACCTAGATTCTCGATTTCTCAAATGGCAAAAGTTTGACTCCTATCTACACCCAAATATATATTTTTTAATAGTATCTTGGTTTAATAGTAAAGAATAATTATCATAGGTGGATGCTACAAATTTTAAATTCTATCTCTAAAAAAAAAAAAAAAAAAAAATTAACTTAAAAATGTCTATAGCAATCAAATTAAAAAAAAGAAAAGAAAAGAAATTGTTATAAAGAATTTAACTACTTTGAATTCTTTATATAAATGAAAGGGTAATTGTTTGTTGGCAATTTGGCATATATAACAAATTGTATGTATATTAAAAAGGTAGTTAGGATTCTATCAAAAACAATATAGAGTAATAATATAGACATAGCATTTTTTTGCTGTTATTGAAGTGGTAAATTGTTAGTGATTTTTCTCTTAAAAAGAATGGTTATTGATTTTCATATGGGTTATATATCATTAATAACTTGTCATTTGCAACAGATGTGAAAAAAATTGTGAAGAAAGTTATGTATGGAGATTTGTTGAACAAAATAATGCAAATTATCTTGTTTCTATTTCTGATAATTTAAACTATTCACATTGCGATTGCTACAGCTTATGTTACCTGCATTTTATCAAAGTTGCATTGATATGATTAGCCAATGGGAGAGGCTGATCTCTGAAGATGGATCCTGCGAGTTAGATGTATGGCCTTATCTTGAAAACTTGACAAGCGATGTGATTTCAAGAACAACATTTGGAAGTAGCTATAAAGAAGGAAGAAGAATATTTGAACTCCAAAAAGAGCAAGCACAACTCGTTGTAAAAGTAGGACAATCTATATACTTTCCAGGACTAAGGTAGCGATTAAACATTCAACTTTGAAATTTAGTCAAGTTTGGTTTCTTACCCAAAAAAGAAGAAGAAAAAAGACAAAAACAAATAAAACAAAAAAAGTCAAATTTGATTTTTATTGAGATAGGATTAACCAATTACAATTTAGTTTATATGTTATATAGGTTGAAATTCTATAGTATCTATTAAAAATATATATGTGCTATTTTTTTTTTGGATAGGAATGTGCTATTTTTTAATACAACAAGCTTTCAACGAATTTCAACTTCTACTTCACCCACTGCCAAATAAAAATTCTCATGCATCTGAAGTCTGATCATGGTTTTAAAAACCGATATGGTCAAAAAATTGATTTTGGCCCCAGTTCCTAGTTTAACCGGGGTTTTGACCAATTTTGGGTGATTTTACTGGATCAGATTGATTCTAGTTCCTGGTTGAACCAGTCCGTCCTTTTCAGTTTTTAAAATCGTGCATGCAATGAAGAACAAAATTCCAAATTTTATTGTCTATTCAGAAACGAAATTGGTTATAACCTACTTTCTTGAACATCAATCTCATCAAACACAAAAATTACTGGAGATCATCACAATATAATTAATACAATTTCCGTTTCTGTGTCTTCAATCTTCACAATTTACTAATAACTAATATTTATGCATGCAAGTTTTTACCAACTAAGACGCATAGGAGGATGACGAAAATTGAAAGAGAAGTACAAGACTTACTAATGGGAATCGTTAACAAAAGGGAGAAGGTAGGCAAAGGCAGAAATGATGACTTATTAGGCATACTTATGGAATCGAATTCTAGAGAGATTAAGGAATTTGGTAACAAGAAGAGTGCCAGAATGAGTATTAAGGATGTAATTGAGGAATGTAAGCTTTTTTACTTTGTTGGGCAAGAGACAACCTCGGTTTTACTTGTTTGGACAATGGTTTTGTTGAGTAAGTATCCAAATTGGCAAGCTTGTGCAAGAGAAGAGGTTTTGCAAATCTTTGGTAAGAACAAACCTGACTTTGATGGGTTAACTCACCTTAAATTTGTAAGTATTCCCTAAAGATTTTTATTTTTCTTTATTTTATTATAAAATTTATATGTAATGTCTTTCCAAGTTGAAATATTCACATCCATGAAGATTCATGTCAATATTAGTTAATTGATCGAGTAAAAGCCATTTTCTATTGAGCTCATGATAGTCAGCATATTCATCTTTTGTTGGAGTTGGTAGTATAGACTATAGACCACTAATTTGAGTGCAAACCTCAAATTTGATTAGGTTTGTAGATCGAGTAATAAATCTTGTTTCAAATTTTATCTATCATAAATGAACTTCAAAATCCCTCATATACTCTTCAAGAGGAAAATTTAATGAACTTATTTTATTTTAGTAAATTCTTTAAGAAATGCACTTTGGTAATAGTTGGTTATCCATGGCACAAGTAACAATGATATTGAATGAGGCTCTGAGGTTGTACCCACCAGCAGCTTCGCTACATCGAATAGTTCACAAGGAAACCAAGTTGGGAAATTTGATAATAACAGCTGGAGTGGAGATTGCTCTACCAACAATCCTACTCCACCATGATTATGAATTGTGGGGTGAAAGTGCAAATCAGTTTAACCCGGAGAGATTTTCAGAAGGCATTTGAAAGGCAACAAAGGGCCCAGTATCATTCTTCCCATTTGGTGGGGTCCTAGGATATGCGTTGGTCAAAACTTTGCTCTAATAGAGACCAAGATGACTTTGTCACTCATTTTGCATAACTTCTCATTTGGGACCTCCTCATCCTATGCTCATGCTCCTTGCTCAATCATAACTATTCAACCTCAATTTGGCGCTCACATCATAGTACATAAAATATAGTACCAAAAAGTAGTTCCAGTTAAACAAGATTTATCACCATTGTGCCTATTTAGTTATTAAAACTCATTTTCTAAAGAATAAGAAACAAGATATTATGATTTCCACTCTATTATGTTTGTGTTTGTACATCCATTATTGCATTAATTGAAGGAATCAATGTTGAATAATGTTAAAAAAAAAAAAATAGAAAAATACATCATTATTATTGGTAATTTTTCATTTTTAAAGTAAAATGTTAATTTTTTAATCCTACCCAAATTAAAAACCCTTCTACTGATTATAAGATCTCGATTTTAGACAACCTATTGACACCCCATTTTGCAACCCGCATTTAATCTCATATGGAGGGTAAAATGGTAATTTCACCTCGGAAATGGATATCTTAATTGTGGCCATTAGATCCTTAATTTCATTTCATCAAAATGACCTTGATGTTGTAACGATCAAGTCGATTGGTCATAAGCCCTAATCGAACCATCAGATTGAAAATTATTATCAAATCAAGTTTTAATGGTCGAGATGTGCTATCACAAATTGAGTCCGATTATATGTGATTATGAACAATTGATTCCAATTGGATATAATTATAATCAATTTGAGATGAATGACGTGTCATAATTTGATTGGCTAGGACTACATTTTATGGTAATGTTGCACACATTTAATTAATTAGATAGTTAAACATTAATTATTTAATGAGTAATTTGTGCGATTATCTTTTTAATTAGGGTAAATTTGGAACTAATTAAGTCTGAAATGGGAGTGATTGGAGCCTATTCATGTTAATTGGAAACTAATTTAGGACTTATTAATGTTAATTGCACTGAAATTATTTTCTAACAAATGACATTTGCTCACCATGTCATTGATAGCTCTCAGAATATTTTGAATCCGTGAATAAGGTTAATTTTATAAGAAACTAGACATCCGAGAGTTCAATTTGAGCACAAGAATGAGACAATTCCAATTAGAATTGAGTAAGATATGATTTTTTGAATTTGGCTCTGTAGGCTGTTACGGGAAAACCGAATTTTGCTTGCTCATTACTCCCACCAATCTCTACATTTAACGCACTAGATTTCCCCAAAGTCTAAAATAAGGTCTAGGTTCATGATTCTTTTTGATCCTTTTTCAACCCTCATTAAATGACCTTCCATTCATATTTTCTCTACCACCACTATATAAACCCTCCACTCCTCCATTCCAAAGCACACAGAAAACCCCCCTCTCTTCTCCTCTCTTGAGTTCTAGTGAAGAAGAGTAGTCTTGTCATATCTTGATCTTCCTTAGACTCAAGATATTAAGTGAGACTCATTCTCCCTCTCTTAGTTCTTCTTATCTACTCCACCCTTAGTATCTCCATCAAGAGTCTCCTCCTCCACTGTGTGAATCTTATATACAGGTATAATCTCTTCCCCTAACTTGTTTTTTTATATTATTATGATGAGATTAAGAATTAGAGCATGCTAGTGTTTATTTAATTTACTTGAATATGTTTGAATATTCTTAAATGTTCATATGTGTTCTTCACATGTTCTTAGTTGTTCATCACATGTTTATGCATAACACTAGTTTTGATCTTAAATCTATATCAAAAATATGAAAAACATGTTTGTTTCATAACTCTTTCAAATCCTTAAATCTAGGATATCACCATTCACACACATTCACTAGAATTTATTTTTCAATCTAAATGCAATACTTAATAAATTGAATTAGGGTTTATCACATGCACACACATTAAATTCAACATGCAAATTGATTAACATATTAGATGATATGATATGAATGTTAACCACCATAGTCTAAAAGACCAGTTTCACCGGGCAAGATGGGTGCCTAACACCTTCCCATCTTGTAACATAGCCTCCGAGCTTAGATCAAGGGTTGATAGATCAATACTTATCCATGTAATTTTCAATTTCTAGACTGTAATTAGGAAACAAAGTCATGTACTTTATCTTAGATTGTATCTAGGACCAAAGTGATGTAATTTCTTATGATCAATGTAAATTCATTTGTAAATCAATAAAATGAGGAATTTTTCAATTTTGGTTTTCTTATTTATTCCAATAATTAAATAAGTGGCGACTCCATTGTAAAATCCTTAATTTAAAGAGGAAAATATAATCAGTCGAACCTCCATTTTGAGAGACAATAACACGATTCCACCCATTCACATGGGTTTGGCCTAACACCAAAAAAAGGGTCAGGGGCACAGACTCTCACAATGGCGACTCCATTAGGGATATTGAGGACTAAGTTTCAATTAGGTTATGGTGGCCAACCATGTCATTGTTTTTTTATTGCTTTTTTGTATATAATATGTCATTATATTGCATGTCATGCATCATTTGCTTGAATAAAATTTATTTTATTTGTGTGCAAGCCTGGAAGCTAGGTAGTATTAGCCGTGAATTGTGGTCTTCTTGAGACTTACATACCTAGTGGTGAACCTACCACCCACCATGACAAGGATCACCATGGTTATGCCATGGTGTTTCATAGGGACAAACTATATCGTTCGGACTAATGTGGCGCTCCTGGTGTCACAAGTTGGGAGGTACGACGTCCTAACTTGTGGGGGACCTTTAACCTACCTTCTACCTATGTTGTAATGACCCATTGAACTTACCTTTAGGCCAGCCTACCTATGTTGTAATGACCCATTGAACTTACCTTTAGGCCAGCCCATGTAAATTGCATTTCATTACACATGTGTGTGGCTGTTGTTTGAACCATGATGACTCAAGTCCAACGCTTGAGCCCATCATAATTGTTTGAACTTTGTTTGTTGTGAATGAAATCAAGCCCAAAAGCCTATGATTGAACTCTACTTGGTATGGAAACCCAAAATTGTTTCTTGAATCATTCTAAGCCTACCACTTAAGCCCATCAAAGGTGTATATGCATGATCAACATCAAAGGCCAAAAGTTCACAAGATGCATGCCTTCCAAGTGTAAGTTTCAAGCCTTCCAAAAGATCATAATCAAGGTTCAAGCCCACCAAGTCTTAAGCATCCTCAATGGACCAAGAAGAAGCAAGCAGCCCAACTTTGCCTCACTCCACATTTGGTTTGCAACATCATAGTTAAACTTAAAGTTTGTTTGTTTATTCCATGTTTCTATATTTCTTTGAATTCTAAAAATCCATGTAGCATGTAATGTACTTTGTTCATGTATATATTTAAAAAAAAGTTCCAAAAAAAAAAAAAAATCAAGATTCCTAAATCTTTCCCAAAAAAAAAAAAGAAAAAAAAAAGAAAAAAAAAAGAAAAAGAAAAGAAAGAAAAAAATTTCAAATGAAAAAAGTGTTTGGACTAGGGGCATTGGGCCTTTGAGTCATTTAAAACTAGGGCCATTAATATTCCTTGTGACATTTTCGAAAAGGCCCAATTTGTTTACTTTCAAGGATTTCGAGATTTAAAAAAAAAAAAAAAAATCTTCTTTTTAAAATGGTACATGAGGATTCCTTGGACAAAACTTTTTCTAAATCTTGATGTTTAAATGCCCGAGCCATCAACTTGTACCAAGGAGTGATTAATTTTGTAAAGTTGAATTTATTCAACTATGTGTTGGGTTTATTCCGTGCCAAATTTGCTTGTAATTCACCATTTAGAAACCCAGTATTTAGGTGGGAATAATGTAAGGGTTGTGTGTGAGAAAGTGTGAAGATTTGATCAAGAGTGTGCAACAATAAGGTGACTCGCGACTGACTCGTGAGTGGTGACTTACCAAAATGAAGCACACGTGTGAAGCATGCAGGAAGATGAAGAGTCAGGCTAGTTGGATCACTACAGGACAAAAAGTATAGTCTGGCCTAGTCTGGTAATTGGTGTTTGGAACTCGCGACTCATCCCAGTCGTAAAGTGACTCACCAGTGCACCATATTTTGCTGAAAAATGACTTTTCACATTCCATCTCATACCCTACTATAAATACTCTTATACCCACGAAATGTAGAGTAGAGAAAGAGCTTCCAGAGAGAATTTTGAGAGAGAAACCCTAAAGAAAAGCAAGATTGATTCATCCACAATCTTAAACATTTAATTCTCCAAATTTCTCTACTCTCACCCTCTCCATTGTCATACCCATGAGGGGATTATAAACCAAAGCCTTACCTCACCAAATTTAGAGTTGTGAGAAGGTTCTTGGTGTTTGGGAAGTAGTTCAAGAGAGAACTAATTCATATTGGTTGATGCAATGGGCTAATCGCGGGATTCGGAAAGCTAGAGAAGACACGGTTCGGCGTAACCTTGTTGGAGCAAGAAGCTTGGAGGGTGTTAGGACATATGTGTTTCACTTGTTAAAGAACATATGTCATTCTTTTATGTAATTGGCTAATCCTTTGACAAAACGCACTTTACTTGTAATTGGGTAGTTCTAGGTGTTTTTAATACTTCAAGAAACAAGATTTCAAGATCAAGTCATCAAGTCTGTCCAAGAAAACAAGCTGATGGTGCAAATTCATTAAAGCTCGACAGTTGTCTCGACAGCTTCTCGACACCTCCTATCTGTCGAGATTTAAGAAATTCAGAATTCTGATCTGATTTCTTGGGATTCGTGAATGTGTCTTTGGGCCTTCTTTTCTCCTAACCCTAGACATATAAAAGGATTGTTTTAAGGGCCGTTAAACAGTACACAAGTTGCACAAGCATTGAGAAAACTCTGTTGAAGCAAACAGTGACCAGAGACGAAGTTCTTGCCCTAGTTCATCTTTTCAGAAGAAGTTGCTATGTATGTGCACCTTTGGGTTTTGTGACCAAGCATCTTCTTGATCTTCATCGTGTAGGATGAACTGAATAACTTTGCAGCCAACCTTTCTTTCAGTTGGTGTTGAAGTCGCGTACTGGGATCCGCGCATTAGTTAGTCACATACTTGGGAGCCGTGCAACAAAAAGGGGGAACTGTCACTACAGAACAAGTCCAATTGGGTATTGGAGTAAAGGTTCAACTGTAGGTTGGTAAGGTACTTGGGATTCCTTTACTTGTAACCGCTTGTTGTGATAATAGTGGAGTTTCGGGAGTGGTGACTTGAAAATCACCCGGTGGGGTTTTTGCCATAAGGTTTTTCCCCATTCGTAAACAAATCACCGTGTCATTTATTTTCCATTGCATAATTAGTTTATTGGTGATTTGTTTGTGCTTCTATGCGTTTGCATGTTAAATTGATTAATTAATAACTTGGCTAATTAATTAATTGGTTTAATCACAAGGGGTTATTCAGTTTGTGGCCTATCAGAGGGCTTAGGCGCATTGGGTAGATTAGGCTTGAATGGTCTATTGCTATTCATGTATCCCAACTGATTTTCTAGTGGATCATTTACCACTTGGAGGGCGGTGGAGAGGTTTTTCGCCGAGTTCTTCAGTTTCCTCTTTGATAATGCGTGTTGGTGTTATCTTATGTTTGCATCTCTCTTTCCTTTACTCTTAGCTTTTAATTTATGCTGGTTGTGATTAATTAATGGCTTAGAGTAATTTGATATTCTGGGTATTGCTTTTATTTCATATTCCGCACATACATTTTTTGAATATAAGCTTGTATTGGATATTTTGTTTTTGGGGGTCTAAACATTCACAAGTGTTTTATACATTAAGTGAGTTTTCAAATTTCATTTGATCCATGTAAAGACTTTTGCTACTTGACTTAGAATATAAGAAGAAATGGTCTTAAAAGGCAATCAAAGAAAATATATCCATCAGAAAATTCAAAAAGCTCATTCATTCAATACAAATTGTTAGGACATATGTGAATTATGTTAGGAACATATGCTAATATAGAATTGACTAATTCTTTGACAAAACACACTTTACTTGTATTTGGGTAGATCTAGGGTGTGTTTAATACTTCAAGGAACAAGGTTTCAAATTCAAGTGTTAAAGACACGCAAGTCTGTCCAAAAATCAAATGGAGAAGTGCTGGATTTTAAAGCTCTATAGTTAGTATCTATTGAGATTTAAAAAGCTGTTTTAGCTCGATGCTCGATAGCTTCTCGATAGATAGGGTATCTGTCGAGGTTTATGAAAATCAGTTTTTTAGAACTGATTTCACTCCAATCCATGAATAGATGTTTGGGCTTTCTTTTCTTGCAACCCTAAACATATATAGGGATTGTTTTAAGGGCCTTCACAGCTGATGCAACTCAATGCAAAAGTTTCTTCACAAGCATATTGTGAACCGGAGACATATGCCGTAATTCATATTTCTCTTCAAGAAGTTGCTGTGTTTGTACACTGTAGGGTTTTGTAACCAAGAAACTTTGTGATCTTCATCATGTGATGAGTTGAAGAACTTTGCACCAACATCTTTCTCAAGTTGGTGAGTAAGCCGCGTACTGGGATCCGCGCATCGAATTGGTTAGTAACGTACTGGGAGCCGTGCATTAAAAGGAGAGATAGTCACTATAGAACAAGTCCAATTAGGTATTGGGGTAAGGGTTCAATTGTAGGTTGGTATAAGGTACTGGGATTTCTTTACTTGTAACCGTTTGTTGTGATAATAGTGAATTCTTGGGAGTGGTGACCTTAAAATGACCTGATGGGGTTTTTGCCATGTAGGTTTTCCCCATTCGTAAACAAATCACTGTGTCAATTTATTTTTCATTGCACTTTAACTTAGTTAGTGATTTGTTTGTGCTACCACGTGTATTGTATACTACTTGAATTAATTAATTAACTTGGCTAATTAATTTGTTAATTCATCACAAGGGGTCGATACATTCTTGGCCTATCAAGTGGTATCAGAGCAGGCACACTCTGATTAGGGTTAATCTTTGCTGTGTGATTTATTAACCCCTGTTTGTTATGGATAGAGGACAGTCTCTTATTATACCTATTTTATTTGATGGCATTAACTATGCATACTAGAAAGTACGCATGAGAGCTTTCTTGTAGTATTTAGATGAAAAAGTGTGGCAAGCTGTGGAGATAGGCTGGACCAAGCCGAAGGAAGCGCCGACTGATTGGGATGATGCTAAGATTAAGGCGGCAAATTTCAACAGCAGGGCATTGAATGCGTTACTCAGTAAGGTCATGAATAAGGAGTTCAAGAAGATATCCTCTATTGAAATTGTAAAGGAAGCATGAACTATCCTCCAAACAACCTATGAAGGAACCAACGCTGTTAAGGATTCAAAACTTTAGAGGCTTACCACGAGCTTTGAAGAGATTAAGATGGAGAAGGATGAGTCATTTGATGAGTTCTATGCCAAGCTCAAGGACATAGTGAACTTAGCCTTTAATCTTGGGGAAACCATCCCCGAACCCAAAATTTTCAGAAAGGTGCTTAGATCTTTACCTAAGAGATTTCATGCCAAGATCACCACAATTGAGGAATCGAAGGATATTGACAAAATTCCTTTAACAGAGTTGGTTGGCAATCTGCAGACCTATGAGTTGGGTTTGACAAGGATAGGGAAATCTAGTAAGGGAAAGAGCATGGCATTGAAGGCCAAGATCAGTGACACTGATAAGTCTTCAGACGATGAAGATTCTAAGATGAAATCCTATATCACAAGGCAGTTCAAAAAGTTCATGAAGAATGCCAATGGTAAAGGATTCGATAAGGATCGAAAGCAATCTAGTTCTTCGTAGTTCAAGAGCCAAGACAAAGGGAAGAAGGATGCTAGGGATGGCGGTTAGTACACTGTTCCCTCAGGACCAAAGTGCTTTGGGTGTCAGGGTTTCAGTCACATGAAACAAGAGTGCCCTATGTATCTGAAGGCCATTGGGAAGAGCAAGGCACTTGCTGCTATGTTGAGCGACACTGAACCTGAGGATGATTCTGATAATGAGGATGATGGAATCCTAAATGCCTTCACTGCCACCGTAAATCCTACTGAGGGGATTGTTGAAGATGTGGATGAAGAAGAAGACGTGGTGGAGTCTAAGTTTGAAAAGATGGATGAGCAAGATGACATCCACATAACCTATGCAAAGTTATACAAGGTCTTGGAAAAGCATGAGAAGTTGTATAGGTTGGCCACCAAAAAGCTTAGTGATGTGAAGCTTGAACGGGAAGAAATCTTCACGAAGTTTGATGAAGCCAATCAGACCATTGGAGCACTGAGATTTGAGAACAATTTCTTGGTCGAGAAAACCAAGAAACTAGAAGTGGAACTGTTTCAAGTCAGAGCTTAGCTGGAGAGGACTTCAAGTGCAAAGCTTGATGAGATGCTCAGTCTTCAGAAATCTGCTTTCGATTAAACCAGTTTAGGGTATGATTTCTCTTCTTCTAGTATTGCTTCTCCTAGTACTACTGTTTTTGTTCCTTCTAGTAATAATTTTGAATCTGAGAACAATGATGTCCAAAATGTGTTAGCTAGTGAGAACATAGATAAGGGTAAATCTATCTTAGGAGCACCCCCTAAGCAGGATAAGAAAGGGATAAAAAACCTTAGGGCTAAGAAGGGAAACACTTAAAAGCCTAAATCGAAGAACAACATCTCTGTCATCACTGGGGAGTAGCTGGACATACTCGACCTAATTGCTACAAGTGGTTAGCCACTCAACAGAGCAACAACATGATCTCATTGGGAAACCAAAATCAGTTTCCATCATCTTTTTCTCCTCTTGGAGATCTTTTATAAGCCCTCATATTCCTTTCGAACTTGAATGATTTCAATTCTTCCCCCTTACCGCCAGAACAATGGTTTGTAAAACGGAAAGGTTCTTCCAGGGTATGGAAGAAAAAAAGGCTTCAAGTGATTTAGTCACTTTTTCTCTCTCTCCCCTTTCTTGTTTTTGAGTTGAATTACTTGTGTGTTTTTATTGTTTTGTTTTGAGTCAGTCTAATTTTATGCTTTGCTTTGTTTAACATGTTTTTGTTTGTTTATTTTCAGTTTTTCTTTATTTTGTTTTTCATAAAAAAAAATAATAATAATGTGTGTTTGTGTACAATGGTACTTGTGTACCTTGGATGGCCATTGAAACAAAGTTTTCTAAATTTTGTATCTTTTGTAGCTTAGATGAGCATCTCTATGCACAACTAAGTAAGTGAGCTTTGTGACTCGTGTTTATGATGAGTAATATTAAGTAATCTCTTGTACTTAACACTTGTATCACTCTTTTTTATGGGAAGAACTAGAAAATTCTAAGAAAAAGGCATAAATAGCCATCTCACCACTATTGCCCGCCAATTATGAAATGACATTTGTATGCTTCGGCATAGCAAAAGTGGAATGTCAAAAGCTTAACATCATTGGGTATTTCTTTTCTATCTCTTATATGCCCATGAATGGTTTGCTTAAAAGAAAAAACATGCAAAGAAAAATAAAAAGCAAAAAGAATAAAATGCTTTATATATGATTGCAAGCGTGTCTTCTAGGAGATGTGGGAGTTATAGGATGTTAGGTTCTAAAGAGTTAGGAACTTATGTATTTAGAACTCTAATTTGTATTGTTGGCAAACCATGATCAAAACAAGTTGTTTAGTCTTGTTTAGGTTTGCTCAAAGTATGTTTATTTGTAAAACTGGAATCGAGTGATTGCAGATTTATTGGACTAAATCTGTAAGGCTCGATCGATCGAAAATTAGGCTCGATCGATCGAACCACGTACAGATTTATTTTTCTGCAGAGTTCCAATTTAGCCCAAACTCTACTTAAACGTCTTGGGGATCAAGTAAAACACTCCTATATATAAGGGAAACCCTAGAACGTTTTTGAGACTTTTAGGAGAGAGATTAGAGTGCCTCTTGTGCCTCCTTTTATTTTTAGGGTTTTGTACCCAAACCTCTCTAAGTCTTTGTTGCTCATATTTGCGGTTTATGTGAATCTCTTGTGAGATCCTTGAGGAGCTTTCCTTCACATAAACTTAGGATTTTCAAGGTAGAGATTATTTCAATATCTTGATAATCAACTCGGTTGCTGCAATTGGAGCTTAAAGAATAACAAGCGTGAGTGCTTGTAGCTGATGGGAGAATCCAAGAAAAAAGGAGTCCGTGGATTCGGAGTTTGCACGTGGTCGTGTCAGTAAGTTCTATTGGTGGGTAGCATTAGGAAGTCAAGCGAGGAGCTTGTAAGTCCTTTTGTATGAACTTCGATTCTTTCATAGTGGATTCAGGTTTGCCTTGAGGATAGGTGGGTCAAATCCTCCCCAGGTTTTTACCGTGTGGTTTCCTGGGTGATCATATCATTGTGTCTTTTACTTTTCCGCTGCTATATATTCTTGATATGATTGTTTGATTGTGATAACCTAGATTTGCATAATTTGACTAAGTTAATCACTTGGCTAATCAACTAGGTTAATACAATTGTTGTTTTAAGGGGTCTAAATTTCTAACAAGTGGTATCAGAGCGGGTAGCTCTTCTGTTTTAGATCTTTTGATCTAAGAGCTGATTCTTGACCCCCGTTGTCATGGATAATTTGAAGTGTCTTTCTGATCATGTTTCTGCTCATGCTTCTACTGATTTTTTTGATGCTTTTGAAACTCTTCGTAAGGAATTATCTAAATCTTTGAAAATTGTTAAGAAATTTAAAGAAGAGTTAAAATTGGCTAATCTTGAAAAAGAGGATTTGATTGTGAGATTAGATGAGTCTAATAAAAAGAATGAATTTTTGAGAAATCAAATTTCCTCTCAATATGAGAAGATGAAAAGCCTGTAACAAGAGTTAGTTGAATCTAAAGCTAAAATTGAAAATTTGACTAGTACCAAGCCTGCTGTTGATAACAGAAGTGTTTCTGTTTCTCTTAAGCCTAAAACTGAGAAAGTTTATATCCCTCATTTCAAGTGGAATAATAAAGAAAAGGCTTATTTTGCTATGTTAGACAAAGGTAAAAGTTCTGATGTAGACGCTGAAATTTCTAAACCTATATCTAAACCTACTGTTAGAGAGCATAATAAATATGTTTTTGTGCCTACTTGTCACCTTTGTGGTGTTGTTGGTCATATTAGACCAAACTGTTCTTTGTTGAGGCAAAAACCAAAATTTGAGACTAGATTTGCTGTTAGAAATACTGATGTTCCTAAATTTGTTCCTGTTTGTCACTTTTGTGGTGTCCATGGTCGCATTCGTCTTAATTGTCATAAATTGAAATTTAAGCATTCTGTATTTCAATCTAGGATATGTGATGATATTTCTCCTGCCATAAGTCCATATAAATTGTTTCATATTCTTTTGAAAAATTTGAGCTTGTTGGTTTGTGAAAGGAATTTGCAAGATTTTAGTCTTTCTCAGAAGATTGGTGTAATTCCTTAAATACACTCTGCTTCTCATGGATTTTCACCTACAAAGCCGAAGAATCGTGCTATATGGGTGAGAAAAGATCCTTTAAGGTGAGTGTTGCTGACTTGTCATTGATTTAATTCTTTCAATTGTTTGTGGACATGTTTTGTTTTGTTTTTGGTTGTTTTGTTTTTTAGGTTGTTTTTTATTTAAAAAAAAAAATCCAAAAACATTGAAAAATTTTAAAAAGACAAAAATATTTTATTTTGTGTCTTGTTTTATTTTTCTTGAGGATTACATGAGTTATAATATCTCTCTCTTGATTTAGAACATGCTTGACATTGTGGAGAAACTTGAATAGTTTGGGCTAAGCTATTTCTGATTTTGTGTGAGTATATACTAATTTGTACATGTACTCATGGGTTAATTAAGAAATTGATATTTCTTATTTGTGTACCCTCTATAGCTTAGTTTTGCACTATCATGCATTGCTTTTGCATTGTTCATTTAGCATAATATGTGCCTTTTGTTTTTGGTCATAAATTTTCTTTCAGAACCAAAAGGATTTTTGTGTTTTGTATTTCACATCTTAGATTTATAATCAAGGATTGGCCATATTATCTTTACATAACAAGTTTATGTACCTTGTTTAGCTTTGATGAGCTTATTTATTGCACTTGACTAGTTGAAGTTTTGTAGTGCATGTTGTGTGGGAAAGATGTTTATGGTGTTTATCACTTTGTCTTAATCTTGAAGTCACATGTTTTTTGACTGTCGGACTTGATCCTTTTAAGAAAGGCATAAATAACCATCTCACCACTGTTCACTAGCTAATCATGAACACCTTAGTGCATATCATAAGATTCTGTGCTCGAGAAAGTGTAGCACATGCACAAAAAGAACATAAGGTGTAGCCTCGGTTTAATTGCTTAATACTTAAAATTGGTGTGTATTATTAGGCTTGATGCCAAATCACATAATTAAAATTGATGTGTATATTATGAGGCAAAATTCAAGAAACTTACATGATTGCAAGTTATGTTCTAGGAGATGTGGGAGTTATATGATGTAACTCTTTAGGTAATAGTCTCTTTTAAATTCTATGTGATAAATTTTGTAGACTCTGTGATTGATTGTTATTCACATATCACCTCACATGTATCTCAAGCTTTTGCTAGTTGCACACACTACACAAGTTACTCTTTACTAAACTTGGTACATTTTATTGTGTGTGATCTTGTTGTGGCCATCCAAGATTAAAAGTTCCTTGATTTTAATGCAAAATGTGTATAATGTTTGCGCTTTGAGGACAAATTGATTGAAAATCTTAATTTTGGAAGATCTGGGTTAAATTCAAGTGTTTTTGAAAAACTTTTCGTCTCATACTCATGCATTTTTTATAAAACAATGTGCTTTGAGGAGTTTCTGTATTAAAATGCTTTATTTTTCAAAAATCCGATTTTCCAGACTTTCGATCGATCGAACCTATATTTCGATCAATCGAAATTGTGATTAAAATTTTTGGTTTGAGTTTGCCTGACTCGATTGATGTTCGATCGATTCTCGATCGATCGAAACTGAAAAATTTTCAGTTTCTATGTTTTTGACCAAAATTTTTTTATGCATCATTTGTGTTTAGGATTTACATGCATTGTATTGTTTTTGTATCCATCTTGCAGTTTTGCAGTCATATCTCACATTGTTTTCACACATAACATGCATACACTTTACTACATTGGGTACTTAACTTGATTTAAAAATTGATTGATTTATTTTTGAGTTTTGTACATTCTAGTATATGCTATTTCTTATGTGTGAACTGTAGAAAATATTTTTCTTAAGAGATGTGATGGATAATTAATGTGCAAATATTTTCTCTACTCATGCAACTATTTATGGGTCACATAGTACCATGTTTGCATTTTATTGAAAGAGAGAATATTTTTTCTTCATGTGTATCCTCACCTTAGTTTTTAACTTTGGTTTGTGTGTCTTTTCACCCCCCCTCCTTTATTTTTCCCCAAACTGTTCTTCCCAAAACTTGTTTTGTTTTTCCTATTTTTATAGGGGGAGAAATTTTTTTAACCTTTGTGGTTCTTAGGGGGAGTTGTCTCTATTTTCTCTTACTCTATTGTGTATATTTTTTGTCTACCTTCTGATTAGATAGTCTTTGTCAATATGTGACAAAAAGGGGGAGACATAGATGACTTGTTTGTTTTGTTTAGGGAGAGAATATAAAAAACTTTTCGATGTATCTAACTTAGGGGGAGAGTTAGAATTTATTTTGATTTATATGTTTCTTGTTTCAATTCTTATTAATTTATACTTATGAGTTCTTCATTGGTATCTGTCTTTATTTTGTGCTATGTGAAATCAAGAGTTTATTTTTGTTTACTTGTATTTTCCACACATGCGTTTATGCATTTTGTTTAGTGTTTCAGGAAATATACAGGTTGATTCAATTGAGCTGCTGTCTATACTTGCAACTGATGGATAGTAGTTAGGTTGGATTTGTTGTTATGAGCATTATCTTTGTAAAGGGCTTTTATTTGTAAACTTTGAGCTTTTAGTTTGTGTTTTGTCACGGATTCCCAAAGGGGGAGTTTGTTAGGTTCTAAAGAGTTAGGAACTTATGTATTTAGAACTCTAATTTGTATTGTTGGCAAACCATGATCAAAACAGGTTGTTTAGTCTTGTTTAGTTTTGCTCAAAGTATGTTTATTTGTAAAACTGGAATCGAGTGATTGGAGATTTATTGGACTAAATCTGTAAGGCTCGATCAATCGAAAATTAGACTCGATCGATTGAATCACGAACAGATTTATTTTTCTGCAGAGTTCCAGTTCAGCCTAAACTCTACTTAAATGTCTTGGGGATCAAGTAAAACACTCCTATATATAAGGGAAACCCTAGAACGTTTTTGAGACTTTTAGGAGAGAGATTAGAGTGCCTCTTGTGCCTCCTTTTATTTTTAGGGTTTTGTACCCAAACCTCTCTAAGTCTTTGTTGCTCATATTTGCGGTTTATGTGAATCTCTTGTGAGATCCTTGAGGAGCTTTCCTTCACATAAACTTAGGGTTTTCAAGGTAGAGATTATTTCAATATCTTGATGATCAACTCGGTTGCTGCCATTGGAGCTTAAAGAATAACAAGCGTGGGTGCTTGTAGCTGATTGGAGAATCCAAGAAAGAAGGAGTCCGTGGATTCGGAGCTTGCACGTGGTCGTGTCAGTAAGTTCTACTGGTGGGTAGCATTAGGAAGTCAAGTGGGGAGCTTGTAAGTCCTTTTGTATGAACTTCGATTCTTTCATAGTGGATTCAGGTTTGCCTTGAGGATAGGTGGGTCAAATCCTCCCCAGGTTTTTACCGTGTGGTTTCCTGGGTGATCATATCATTATGTCTTTTACTTTTCCGCTGCTATATATTCTTGATATGATTGTTTGATTGTGATAACCTAGATTTGCATAATTTGACTAAGTTAATCACTTGGCTAATCAACTAGGTTAATACAATTGTTGTTTTAAGGGGTCTAAATTTCTAACATAGGATGTACCTCGAAGGTGATAGTCCCCACCAACAGTTATGATTGTGGGTGAGTTAAAGTGATTTACTCATATTTTAAATTGTCATAACATGTAGGCACTTATGCAATTTTGCGATGTTTTTCACACACAACACGCAATATTCTTTGCTACTTTTGATACATGTGCAGGTACAATGTGATTTGGCCATCACAAGGAATACATGTGTTAATGTATGCTCACTAAACTGTCTTAACTTGTTTTTGAAATATAAAATTGGTTAGACTTGTTTAGTGTGTGTGTGTGTTATGGATCTATGTGCTTGACATTTTTCTTGTTGAGAGATGATTTTGAAAGCTTAAAATGTTGTTTGGATCTTTGGTTGTATAGCATGTTTGATTGCATTCATGTCTGTGTTTTTCTCTTCTTTGAAAAATTGTTTTTAAACAATCTCAACTACTGTTGGACACCTCTCGACAGCTAGGCTATCTATTGAGCTCTTTTAGCTTTTTTTTATCGCATTCTCAATAGCTTCTTGACAAATTCTTGATCCATCGAGGAACTTTCTGGATGCTCGATAGCTTCTCGATCCATCGAGCCCCTTTTGCTGTGGGCACCTCTTGATAGATCCTCGATAGCTCTTCAATAGCTAATTCTCGTGTTTTAAAGCTCGACACCTCTTGATCCATCGAGCTTTATGATTTTCTATATATAGGGTCAGCGTGAAAATTCTCTCATTTTCTCCGATCTCTCTCGATAGAAACTCACTTCTCTCTCCCCTAAACACCTCAGACTCAACCTCTTCACATTCCCCACTTGATCTTTGGCCCAAATCAAGTTTTCTTCATCAGGTATGATCTTATTTCTCTCTTATATCATGCATTTCATTCTTTTTTACATAAGTTTTGGGTTTTTGTAAAGTTTTTGGGGTTTTTCAAAATTGATGAGGTTTTTTTAAAATTTTTGGGTTGGATTTTGCTTAAATTAGTTTTAAATCATCATGCATTGCATTACATTTGCATTATAACAATGTGTCATGCATTTTTAGATGTGTGTTTACTTTGTTGCAATGGTGTGTGCTGGTAGGTTTGGATTGGGCTGAGCCCATGATGTTTTTAAGTTTGCATGTCACATGTTCCATTTTCATGCATACGTACCTTCATTTATCTTTATATTGATATTGATATTGTTGGTACTTTTCTGTGTGTTTCTTTCTCTCCCTTTTTCCTTCGTTAGTTGCTCTATGGCACCTAAATGAAAATCCATTCCGTCCTAGAACCCTTTTCATTTTGGGGCTCCTTCTTCTTTTGACACAACTCCTTCTCACGTACGGTTCTGTGATGATAAAGCCCGTAAGGAATTTTCAGAGAACTTTTCTCCATGAGGCATTCATTTGGAACGCTAAGTCATTCTATCGGATTTATCCGATACTGACATTCCCACTGTTATCTATAGTTGGGGTTGGGAGTCACTGTGTGACATCTTGGTCACTTGTCCCTCCGTGATCATACATGAGTTTTACTCCAACATGCACTGATTTGATTACTTTGTACTCATTTTTTCACTTGCGTTCGAGATATTCACATTGTAGTTACTCCAGATATTGTGTCTGAGGTACTACATGTTCCTAGGGTAGCGCATCTTGACTACCCTAGCTGCGATCATCTGAGGACTGTGTCCAAAGACGAACTCTCTTCTTTATTTTGTGAGACCCCCTCATCTTGGGGTGACCGTCAAAACACCCCTTGCTCGGGCTTTGCAAAAGGTCTGAGATTCCTTAACATGGTGATGACATTCATTCTTCATCCTTTGTCTCACTATAACTCTATCATAGAGCCTCGTGCTCGATTTTTGTTATCCCTCTTAGAGGAAATTTCTATTGACTTCCCTTTTCACTTTATTCTATCCCTTATAGATGTCTATAGGGATATGATGACTCTTGATAAGCTCATTTTTTCTTCAGCTATTACGAGGCTTCTTTGCCATTTTTCTATCTCATTTCCTGAGTTTCCTCATTTTACGGTTATGAGTGCCATAGACACTGCTACCGTTAGACGGAGCGAGGCTCAACTTCGTCTGAGGCGGCCCCGGACCGAGACGGCGACTCCTCTAGCTTCTTCCACTCCATCCACCTCTATTCCTTCATCTTCTACAGGTGGAGTGACTCTCAAGGCCATCATGGCATAGCTTGTGCGCATGGATGCTCACCTTAACACACTTAGTGATGAGTTGTGTCAGGTTAACACCCATGTTGGTTGTATTGCACGACGACAGGCTGCCTTGGGTGGTTTCACTACTTATACCTCTCCATCTCCGCTGACTTCAGAGGATGAGAGTGATGATGGCTCCGACAGTGATGATGTTGATGAGGACGATGGTGCTAGCTCGCCCAATGATAATGAGATGTCTACTTGATGTACTTACCCTTTGTCACTCGTGACAAAAAGGGGGAGTAATTTTGATATGAGAGTAGTCATATACATAGGGGGAGAGTTAGCATAGGAGATTTTTGTGATAAGGGGAGTGTTTATACTAGGAGGGATGTAATGAGGTTTTTATGTATTTTTCTTTTCTTTCTTTTACATTTACCTCATGTATATTGGTTTTGTGATCATTTGACATACATTGTATTTATATTTGGGTTTATATATATTGATGTATGTTATTCACCTATCTTTACATGTGTTGTTTCTTTTCTCTCTTTATGCACATGCTTCTTATATATTGTATGCAATCTTTTATTTCTATTTCACATGAAGATGCCGTGATGAGTTTTGTTTAAAGTGTTTCAGAAATACAGGTTGTCAAAGTCTTCTTGCTATAAACTCTCTTCTTGCAAAGTTTTTCAAGAGTTTGTGTTATGATTGATTTTATTGTATTCAACAAGTGAGTATGAGTTGAGTGATTTATGACTTCTCTCATATGTTCATTTGTTTGTTGTGGTTTTGTCACGGATTGCCAAAGGGGAAGATTGTTAGGACATATGTGAATCGATGTTAGGAACATATGTCAATATAGAATTGGCTAATCCTTTGACAAAACACACTTTACTAATTGGGTAGATCTAAGATGTGTTTAATGCTTCAAGAAATAAGGTTTCAGGTTCAAGTGTTAAAACCATGCAAGTCTGTCCAAGAATAAAGTGAAGAAATGCTGGATTTTAAAACTCGACAGCTAGTATCTATTGAAGTTTAAAAGACTACTGAAGCCCGATGCTCGATAGATAAGCTATCTATCGAGGTTTATGAAATTCAGTTTTTCAGAGCTGATTTCACTTCAATCCATGAATACATGTTTGGGCTTTCTTTTCTCACAACCCTAAACATATATAAGGATTGTTTTAAGGGCCGTCAAAGGTTGCGCAAGTGTGAAGCAAAGTTGTGTTCATGCATATTGTGATCGGAAACAGAATTTGCCCTAGTTCATCTTTCTTTTGAAGAAGCTACTGTGTTTGTACACCGTAGGGTTTTGTAACTAAGGAGCTTCATGATCTTCATTATGTGATGAATTGAAGAACTTTGCAGCCAACATCTTTCTCAAGTTGGTGAGTAAGCCGCGTACTGGGATCCGCACATCGAATTGGTTAGTCACGTACTGGGAGCCGTGCATTAAAATGAGAGATTGTCACTACAGAACAAATCCAATTGGGTATTAGGGTAAAGGTTCAATTGTAGGTAAGTACAAGGTACTGCGATTCCTTTACTTGTAACCGTTTGTTGTGACAATAGTGAATTCTCGGGAGTGGTGACCTTAAAATCATCCGGTGGGGTTTTAGCCGTGTAGGTTTTCCCTATTCGTAAACAAATCACCGTGTCAATTTATTTTCCACTACACTTTAGCTTAGTTGATAATTTATTTGTGCTACAATGCATATTGCAAGCTAATTGAATTAATTAATTAACTTGACTAATTAATTTGTTAATTCATCACAAGGGGTCAATACATTCTTGGCCTATCAATAAGGAATTTTGATCCTTTTATATCTTTCATTTCATAACCCAAACCTGCCCACATTACAACTCATGAGTAAAGACCTCCTTGGGGTCTTGCTAGTTGTTGACACATCTTAAACTCTAATATTATTTTCTCTTGAATTAAAAAGGAAAAATGCTTAAAATTGTCAAACCCCACTGGATGATATGTCCAAGGAGAAAATTTCTCAAATTCTCAAATGACTCAAAAGAACTTTCTTGGAGCACTCTTCTTGTTAGCACCCAACAATGTGATTCCTAAATATTATCACATTTCATTTCTTGATTGCCTTTGGAGACTTAATTAGACAATGTTCAAAAGAAATAAGCATATTTGATCACATGATTTTAATGATCTTGATCCTTCCTAATCAAAGAGATTTGTTTGAATCTTAAACACTTAGATTTTTCAAAATGGTTGTTCAAAGGATCACCACTATTTCATTTGAAAAGAATGAAAAATTTTCACAAAAAAAAAAAAAAGAAAAAAGAAAAGAAAAGAAAGAGAAATCTCGTTTTCCAAAAAAAAAAGAGAAAAAAAATCTTTCTCTTCAAAAATCCAGTGTTTCTGAACTACATTTTGACCTGATCCTCTATGAGAGAGGTACATAGGCAGCCTTTCAAAGGCTCGGTCCCAATCACCCAAACAACCTTGGGGAACAAAGTCAAAACAATGTGACAAAATTGTTTGGGTGCATGTTAGTCTAAGCCCATTTGTTTTGCATCAAACACGCTTAAACTTAGGGTGTTGGCCTATTTATATTGTATGCGGATATGTCCTTCTCGCATGAAAGCATGTTTTTATTTGAGGCATCAATCTATTTTTTTGCAAGCTTGTCCACATTAGGGGCATTGGCCACTTTTTTATTTTTTATTTTTTTATGATAACTAGTTTCTAACAAGCTAGAGAAAGAAAGCCATTTTGCAGGAACTAGGGATGGCAGACCATGATCTTCTTTCATGTTCTCCAATGGTTGCAGCCATTTTGCAGGAACTAAGGATGGCAAACCGTGATCTTCTTTCATGTTCTCCAATGGTTGCAATATCAAATGAACTCAGCTTCAATTCAAGCATGGAATATGCCCCAAAATAAGGGCATTGGCTAAGTACTTCCAATTAATTTCAATGAATAAATCCATTGCTAATTGAAATTATATTTTTGCAGGAATTAAGCAAGGACTTATCCAGCAATTTGCATCAACTTCCAGCCAAAGTTATTCTCATTCAAAGGATAGTCTTTTCAAAAAAAAAAAAAATCATCATGAATAAATCTTCATCACTTTTACTCCACCTTCATCTTCATCTTCTTCACTTTTTGAACAAATCTTCATATTTCAAAAAAAAAAAAAAAAAAAAAATCATCAATCAAGATGTTAAATTCTTTAAAAAAAAAATTAAAAAAAAAATCAAGATTTCCAAATCTTTCAAATTTTTTTTTTCAAAAGTCCCAGGAAAAATTTTCATTAAATTCTTCTTTAGGAACCAAGAACAGAAAGTTATGATCCTCTTCCATATTCTCCAGTGGTGCAACATCAAGTCAACTATCCACCCTCAGCATTCATCGAAGTATGGTATATGTCCCAAACTAGGGGCATTCGCCAGGTATGCCGAATTCTTTTCAATGAATAACTCTGTTATTAATTGAAAATATTTATTTTGTAGGTACTAGGGTAAAAGGCCCACACACTTCGGCATGAATAATACCTTCCAGAAATTCTTGGTCCTTTGAAAACGTGAGCCAAGATCTAGAACATTTGTCCTCTGAATTAAGTTTCCCACCATCTTGTACAAGCACTTCATGCTTCTCAGCTATTGGAACAATTGAAGGGAAATGTGATTGTGGTTATTTGTTGTCTGTGAAATTGGGCTCTGAGATTCTTAAAGGAGTACTTTATCTTCATAGTCTAGACTCTAGAAAACAAACTTGTTTTCCTTAAAGTGAGTACATTTTCTGTTATTTGGTTTGCAAGAAAAACTTGAGCAAGTAAATGCCCTTTAGGCTGTGTTTGGTTCTATGTAAAATGTTTTCCAAGTGTAAAATATTTTCAGGTGAAAATATTTTTTGGAAAAGAAAATATTTTTAGGTGTTTGGTGGTATTTTAAAAAATACTTTGAAATTTTTTTTTAGAGTTTGGTTGTGTTCTTGAAAATACTATAAAAAACACATTTTCTACTTGTTGCTCACATTTTCTCACATTTTCTCAGTTCCAAACAAATATATAATATCATTTCTCAGTACAGAAACACAAAAGAAACAAAACCCAAAAAAAAATTCATCAAATCTGGTCAAATTGAGAGAAGAAGGAAGAGAGAGAGGCGACTGGGTTTGATCTAGATGCGAGATCGCACGGCGGAGGCGAAGGCGAGATTACGCAGCGTTGGAGTCGATCTTTGCTTAATCAGCGGTGAGAGGCACGACCCCGACGGTGGTGGAGTCGATCTCAAGTTCAGGTGACCGGCCTCTTTCTCTCTCTGACGGTGGGCGGCTCTCTCTCTCTTGGTTCGGTTTTTTTTTTTTTTTTTTTTTTTTTTTTTTGGAAATGGTTTGAAGGTAAGCTTGGAGATGGGTTTTGGACTCTGTGAGGAGTGTGCTCGAGCTCTCTCTCTCTTTAGTTGTGGTTTCCAGAAATTGTTTGAAGGTAAAATCAAAGCGTAAATGATTTTACGCTCAAAGTGGCTTATTTTCCAGTCAAAGTGTAAATGATTTTCCATTGACTGTATTTTCCGTAGCTGCCAAACACACACAAGGGTGTAAAATAATTTCCTGAAAGTATTTTCAGGTAAATTCTCAAGTTACTTTGTTATTATGGGTCTGGCTTTCCCATGAGTACATATGAAACTTGATGAAACATAGAAGCAGTGCAAACATAAGACAAGGTTGCCAATTCTATTTTGGTTCATCAATTTATTATCAATCCCTTTTATTTGCTATGTCCTCCCCTTTTCTTTTTAGTAATTCCTAAATTGGTTATCCACTTTCTCATGGATGATATGGTGGGGGTTAGATTAGGGGTGTCTTGTCCCGTGCTTCAAGGCAAGGAAAATATGTGTTGGGTTAGAGTGGGTCAGATTAGTGCAAGTTCGAGTTATTATTCCATCTTTAATGAGATGACTGTGATATTAATAAGTTAGAGATGAGAGAAAAAAAAAATAGTGGGATAATCATGAGTGGCCTATGAGAGAATGAAAACAAGTTTTAGGGAGAATTATAATAGAATATGCACACAATTGATATTAATAGGATATGAATAAAAAGATATTATATATATAAATAATTTAAATATATATTAAATAAAAGTACATATATATATACACACACATGTATATATTTAGCATTTACACATTTAGAGCTGCGTAACCAAGATAGGATGGGGCGAGCAAAACTTGCATGTGGAACGGTGGATTAGCGCATTCACTTCAGTCTTACTAATTTAATATTTCAGCAAAAAATTATCTAAACTCAACCAAAATAGGCGTGCATCAGCCTCACTAAATTAATTAAAGTTTTTGAAGAGTATCGTCTCATCTCTACATCTAGTGAGCCTCTATTCTCGCTACATTAAATTTTTGATGAAGTATTGATGCTGATGTATGTGTATGAAAATAATAGATGCCTAAACTAGCAAAAGTAGAGTTTTTTTTTGGATTAGTTTAACTAAATATTTGAGGAAACTGATGTGAATGCTTTTAGGCAGGGCAAGAAATTTTCGTCATCCCCACTTGTGTGTTGCTCTTTCAATTTTGTTTTCCAGATTGGCATCTCAATGTGGCATATCTAGCCAGATGGAGGGAAGTAACTCATTAATGTGTATGGGGCTTTTGAAACTTAAAAATTTTTGAAGCCAAAAAACAAATAAAGTTGAGAAACGAAAGAAAAAGAAAAAGAAGAGTGCTGCGACTTAAATAATGCTCCTAAGTGCAGGAATCACGAAGTAATAACTCGATAAGTCTGAGGTTAAATCCACAAGGAGAAGAAAATTGGTTAGAAAACCACTAGAGAAAATAACCAAAACAATAAAATTATGTTGAAGAGAAATTTTGATAGTTTGGTGAAGGTAATTTTGAATTAGATGAAATAACTATATATTAAGGCGCTAAGGTTTTGGGATCCATACATAACACATCTATTGGTAGTTTTAACAATATTTATTTAATAACTCAACTAAAATTCATATGAATGGTGATCTTAGTCGGATGATTTAACAATAAGAACTTAAGTATTAATTGTCTAAGGTAGTTTCATGAAATTGATTGATTTTAGGCAAAACAAAACTAGTGAATTAGTTCGCAGGGTGATAATAGCTTAATTTTGCATATTTATATCATTATTATAAAACATTATCATACTAATTTTGAGTTAATTCATGTATTTTATATTTGATTTTGGAATAATGTTGAATAATCAATTTTGTACTTAATTGAATATTAATGCGTGAATTTGTCTTTTGTAGGAGAATGGAATTAAATAAATAGATTTGTGTAAAGAAGAATGCTAACGGACTTTACTTTTACAAGGGCCATAACGAAAGTCAAATTAGGCCAACCTAATAAAATTTAAGTCCTATTGGAGCAATCCAATTCGGATTAGGATTCTAGCCTGCACACTAGTTAGTATTTTGGGCATAACTTTCGGTTCGGATATCCAATCGAGATGATTCAAGTTGGGCTCAAAATTTAACTTGAAGGGATAAAACTTTGTAGTTTACCAAAAGTCCAAATTAGGAAGTTAAAGGGGCAAAAAATGTCGGTTAATTGAAGCCTAAAAACTTGAGATTTTCTCCAAATGGGAATTCAACTTATAATAGGATTCCTTCACCTATTTAAAGGCTCTTTAGGGAAAAATTCAGATGGGAGCTGCCATAGAAAGTAATTTAGATTTTCTTAAAATTTCTTTACAATTTTTAGAGTTTTATTTGTGTTATAACTTGCTAGAAGCCTTGCTAAGGCAAGGGGTGAAACCCAACCATTTATTGGTATGTTCTTAATAATTATTTTATGGTTTTAATGATTATGTTATTATGTTTTTGATTGATTTACTCATCTAGAAAAGTGTTTAGTACTGTATAATTTTTTGATTTATCGTAGACTCTGGGAACGTTAAATGCTTAGTATTCCCTGTGAACTAATTCACTAATTTTGTTTTGCCTAAAATCAATCGATTTCATAAAACAATCTTAGAAAATTAATTCTTGAGTTCCTATTGTTAAATCATCTGACTAAGATCATCCCTCGTATGAATTTTAGTTGAGTTTGATAAGTCAAGAATGTATTGACCCCTTTGGTAACTTAATCAAATTAATTAGTCAAGTGAAATTAATTAGATTCAATTACATGCAATAAGTGTGGTAACACAAACAAATCACCAACTAAGTTAAATGCAACAGAAAATAAATTTGACACAAGTGATTTGTTTACGAATGGAGAAAACCACCGAGGCAAAACCCCACCGGGTGAATTTGAGGTCACCACTCCCAAGAATCCACTATTATCAAAACAAGCGGTTACAAGTAAAAGGAATCCCTGCACCTAAAACCAACCTATAGTTGAACCCTTACCCTAATACCCAATTGGACTTGCAATGTAGTGAAAATCTTCTCTTTTAATACACGGCTCCAAGTATGTGACTAACTAATCGATTCATGGATCCCAGTACGTGACTAACACACCAAATTGAGAAAGATGTTGGCTGTAAAGTTCTTTAGTTCATCCAGACGATGAAGATCAAGAAGCTCATTGGTTACAAAACCCTTAGCGCAAAGATACAGCAGCTTCTTTAAGAGAAAGATGAACTAGGGCAAATTGTCTCCAGTCACAATTTGAGTGAATAATCACTTTGCATCAAGTTGCATCACCTTTGACGGCCCTTAAAATAATCCTTATATATGTTTATGGTTGTGAGAAAAGAAACCCTACACAAATAGCTTGGATATGTGTGGAAAACAAATCTGGAAATCTGAATTTCGTAATTCTCGATAGATATAGCTTCTGTCGAGAGCTGTCGAGAATTAAACATTAAACCTCAATAGATTTATCTGTCGAGCTATCTGTCGAGATTTAAGGAACATCACTTCTTCACTTGTTTCTTGGACAGACTTGCATGACTTCAATACTAGACTTGAACTCTTGTTCCTTGAAGTATTAAACACATCCTAAATCTACCTAAATACAAGTAAAGTGCGTTTTGTCAAAGGATTAGCCAATACTACGTGACATATGTTCTAACAAGTTCCACATATGTCCTAATAGAGTTATAAAATAAACATTGTTAATGTTGGGAAATTTAGACCCCGGTTGATAGAATTAACAAGTTTTAAACCCAAGTTGTTAATTAGATTTATTATGAATAAAACTTGTTAAAACAAACAAACATCAATATCATGTCAAAATCATGCAGCGGAAAAATAAATAAGACAAGATATGATGACCCAGGAAAACCAATGAAACCAACCAGTTTTACAGTAAAAAACCTGGGGGGAAACCTTCCCGAAAAGCAATCCACTATAGTAAAGAGAAGTTTCAGATCTAGTACAAAACCTTTGTCCCTACACTCTACAATCCCCGTAGATGAACTCACAGCAGAAACCTTCTACCACTTCAGAACCTCTGAACTCTTCAATATATGAACGCCACCCTTTTTGTTGCACGGATCCCAGTACGTGACTAACTCCTTTGCATGAATCCCAGTACGTGACTCACTCACCAACTTAAGGAAGAAGAATGTTGGCTGCAAAGTTCTTCACTTCATCAACAATGAAGATCAAGAAGTACTTGGTTACAAAACCCTAAGGTACAAAAACGCAGTAGCTTCTTTTAGAGAGAATAAGGCATCGATCACCTTTTGCATATGTTCTCCTTGTATTCTCTTATGTGACGGCCTCTAAAATAAGCCTTATATAAGTCAAGGGTTGTGAGAAAAGAAACCCTACACAAATACATTAGCCTGGCCAAAAAACAGAAATCTGAATTCCCATAACCTCGACAGATAGCAGCTATCGAGGAGGTGTCGAGATTTAATGAATCTTGACAGATAGCAGCTATCGAGGAGGTGTCGAGAAGGTGTCAAGGGGACAGAAACTTTCTCGATCGATCGACCAGTTATCGAGAAGCTATCGAGATTGCGATAAGAATCAGCTGAAGAGCTCGACAGATAGCCAGGTGTCGAAGAGGTGTCGAGAAGCTATTGAGATATCTGTCCGTAGGTGTCGAGCTATTTGTCCAGCTTTATTGAACACCTTTTCTTCACTTGTTTCTTGGTTCAATCTTCATGGCTTTAATACTAGACTTGAACAACATGTTTCTTCAAGTATTAAACACAACTTAGATCTACCCAAATACAAGTAAAGTGTGTTTTGTCAAAGGATTAGCCAACTACATAAAATAGTGACATATGTTCCTAACAAGTGAAACACATATGTCCTAACAGTTAAGACTACCAATAGATGTGTTGTGTGTGGATCCCTAAACCTTGGCACTTAATATATTGTTATTTTCTCTCAATTTAAATTACCTTTACTAAACCATCAAAATCTCTTCAATTAAATTTTATTGTTTTAGTTTTGTTCTCTTGTGGTTTACTAATCAATTCTTTTTTCCTTGTGGATTCAACCTCGGACTTACCAAGCTATTACTTCGCGACAATCTTGCACTTGGGAGCATTATTTAAGTCGCAGCACAGGGAATACTAAGCATAACTTGCTTGGAGTCTACAATAAATCAAAAAATTATACAGAACTAAACACTTTTTTAGATGAGTAAATCAATCAAAAAAATATAATAACATAAGCATTAAAATCATAAAATAATTGTTAAGAATATACCAATAAAAGGTTGGGTTCTAGCAAGCCATAACACAAATAAAACTCTAAAAATTGTAAAGAAATTTTAAGAAAACCTAAATTACATTCTATGGCAGCTCTCCTCCAAAATCTTCCCTAAAGATCCTTTAAACAGGTCAAGGAATCCTATTGCAAGTTGAATTCCTATTTGGAGAAAATCACAGGTTTTTAGGCTTCACTTAACCAAAGTGTTTGGCCTGTTTAACGTTAGAATTCGGACTTTTGGTAAACTACAAAGTTGTAGCCCTTTAAGTTAAATTTCCATCCCACTTGAATTATCTCAATTGGACATCTGAGCCGAAAGTTATGTCCAAGATAATAACTAGTACACAAGATGGAATCCTAATTTGAATTGAACTTGGATTTGGTGCAAATTTCCTTTTATTCCTTACTCCAATTGGACTCAAATTTCATTGGGTTGGCCTACTTTGACTTTCATTATGACCCTTGTAAAAGTAAAGTCTATCAGCATTCTTCTTTGTACAAATCCACTTATTTAATTTCATTCTCCTACAAAAGACAAATTCATGCATTAAAATTCAATTAAGCACAAAATTAATTATTCAACATTATTCCAAAACCAAATATAAAATGCATGAATTATATCAAAGAGAAATACATACTAGAATGTCTATGGGAAGTGGTTGATTTGTTACACCTCCGTCTTGGTGAGTCGGCGCAAAGGTGTAGCTAGAGGGGGGCCATGCCCCCCCCCCCCCCCCCCCCAACTTTTTAAAATTTCTATTAACAATACTCGTATATTCCTAAGGGCATGTTTGGTAAACTGTAATAGGCATTGTAATGTAATAGTTATTCCTATGATTTTTAGCTATTCTTTAGTTTGATAATGTTTTTATTAATAGTTATGGTTTAGCTATTCATAGTTATTCCTATGAATAACTAATCTTCAAAATGAAGAATAAATATTCCTCTTTAAAAACATTAGCATTGGGAGTGAGGAGGGTGTAAAAACCCTCTAGTTGCTATTTTACCAACGAACACTCCAAAAATCAAGTTTATTCGAGTATAAATTGCTATTTTTTTAAGCAACCGTGAACAATTGGTTTTCAAATATACAACCTATTGTAGCGAGTTGTAAAAACCAAAATACCATATTTTATTATCTTTACTCTCCTCACACACTCTCTCCTCCTCTCAAACCATCTGCCTCTCCCTCTCTCACCTCTATCACTCATTTCTCCATCTCAGCCTCCCTCTTATCTCCGCCTCTCTCACTCTCCTGCACCTCCTTCTCTCATCTTTTCCCCTCTAACTTATCTTCACCTTCCTCCCATCTTCGATTGTGGGTTTTTTCTGGGTTTGGATTATGGGTTTTGTGGGTTTCACGGTGGATTTTGTGTGTTTGGATTTGGCTTTTTTTTTTTTTGTATTTTTGGTGATAATAGTGGTGGTGTGTGTGCAGCAGTGGTGGGTTTGGTGGTGGTGGTTACTTTGTTTTTTGTGGTTGGTGGTTGTGGTTTGTGGTTTTGATTTGGTTTTGATTTTATTTTTTATTTGGGTTTGTGGGTGTGGATTTGGCAGTGGTGGCTGTTGTGGTTTAGTTTTTTTTTTTTTTTGTTTGTTTTTGTTTGGCCATGGGATTGATTTTTGGATGGATATTGATTGTGGTGGCATTGGAGGTTGATTTTAATTGTGGTGGAGGTGGCTAGTTTTGGTTGTGGGTGTGGTGGTTGGTTATATTTGAGGTTGTGGGTGAAGAGAAAAAGAGACTGGAAGGAAAGAAAGAGAAGATTATTTTATATTATTTGATTGTGTAGTTTATATTATTTTATTGATTTGTATGTAAAAATAAGAATTGAGATGTTAGGTGTATTGTTGAATGGGTTGGTAAAATAGATAAAGTAATGTTTGAGGATGTAAAATAGGTATATTTTTTTTACATCTTCGGATGCGAATGCTCTAAAAGGGTTGTAATAGTTATTCCTTAGTAGGTGCAATAATTTTTAAAATTAATATATTTCCAAATAAATAAAATTTCCACGTACATGTAAGAATTATAAAAATAAAAAAATTATAAAAAATAACTTACTCCTCTCTCAATTTTTTTAAATATTTAAAAAATATAATTGTATGAATAAAATATTTCCTAAATATATATCTTAAGTTTTATTCTAATGTTACAATTTACAACCAAACTTAAGAATAAGTTTAGAAAGTAAAAGATATTCTTGGTTCAATTAATTCTCTTTGAACAAAATTATATAGAGCAACATTTAACAAATTCCCAAATCAATAATATCCCAAAAAGGAAAAACACAATATCCAAAAAGGAAAATATAATAATAAAAAAGACAAACAAATTCTTTGTTGTTCAAGAATCCTCTTCCAAGTTCCAATTAGAAGTACTCCTCCAGTCCTCCTAATGAAAAAAATAATAAGACCAAAAAAAAAAAAAAACGCTGTATTGCTTTAACATAAATATGTCGTTTAAAAGAAAGAAGAAAAAAGAAAAAAGAAAAAAGAAAAAAGAAAAAAAACTGCCAGCTGCTTTTAGCCTCCATTCGGTGACTTGCATCAACTCTGTTCACAAATCAATCGACACTGGTCTCTCTCTCTAGATCTCTCTCTCTCTTTGCCCCTATCATATTAATTTATTTTATATTTAGTTTTTTATGTGAATTTATATTGCTTGATTGATTGTATACAGTTTATTATTTATATATTTTTTTAAATGGATATATAACTAGTGTATAAAATTTAATATTCAAATATCAAAATATGAGTAATTTTAAGGGAAAATTATTCACAATTGATGCATAATTTAAGATAAAAAGAGCGCAAAGGTCAAGGATTACCATCTAAAAAGGCTCAAATATGAGAATTGAAGAAATAACATACTGCTTCCTTAGAACATTATTCTTGATTAAGATGATCGAATATCCAATTAATCAAGAATTATGTCAAGATTTTTTTTTTAATTAGAAAAATATAAAATTATAAATAAAAAACCCTTAGTAATTTTGTTATATTTAGTTTGGCCCCTAGATAAAAATTACTAGCTCCGCCACTGATTATAATGTATTAAGAAATAATGTTTTTTTTTTTTCTATATTAATTGATAGTTTGTTAAATACTAAATGAATGTTTATAGAGAGTCTTTTGACTAAATATTGCTTAAATTTAAGTTTATTTGTGACATATGTACTACAACATGAGAAGAGAGGTGAATATTGGCAATTATGTTGCCGAAATTGTGAGAAAAAGTAGGAGAGAAGAAAGAAATGATGTGATCAGATGGAGGAGAGAAAAAAAGCAATTTTGACAATACCATTGCCGAAATTGGTACTGCCCAATTTTTGTGCATGTATTCAATTGCCCAACTAACTGAATAGAAAGAGAGAAAATTTTGAATTGTGGCAATCAAATTGCCAAAATAGGAAGGAGAAAAATTTGAATCTTAGCAATGCAATTGCCAAAAATAGGAGAGACAAAATATTTGTGGTGGCCCATATAAAATTGTTGTCGCAGAAGAAGATCTCAAAAAGAAAATCACCGGCTTTTTCATACAATCAAATATACCAAGAAATTTTTGTAAAAAAACATCTTTTCATTGGATTTGTTGATAGGTTTCTCAGCAACAACAAAATAAAATAAAATAAAATACTGTTGATAGTAGTGTGTATCTGGTACTCAATGTAGTTTATAATCAAGAATGAGCAAAAAAAAAAAAAAAAAAAAAAAAAATGACATCACCCATGATTCATGTGATGCATGTTGCGTCATTGATTACATATAACCTCCTAAGAATTAAAAAGTCCAGGGAAAAGCACTCATAACCTCCTAAGAATTAAAAAGTCCAGGGAAAAGCACTTTTTACGATGAAAAAAGATAGATGGTTGAGCATCTAAACAAAAATCAGCATCCAAACAATAAATCTTCTTTTGGTTTGTAAAAATAAAAATTTCTAAAATCTTCTTTTTCTTCTAATAGTTTCTTCTATTTTCTTTCCACTTTTTTGAAATAACCAAATAATAGAAAATCATAACTTTATCTATACTATATATATATATATATATATATATATATATATAAAAGATTATTCCCCTCTTTTAACTGGATTTTTATGTAGTTCAAAAATACCTTCATTAATGAAGGGTAACTTTATTTAGAAATAGGTTAATAAATGTCAAATAACAAATTTCATTTTAAATTAAAAAGAGAACTCTTAAAATTTATATTTTTTTCCCTTCACTTTCAAAAAAGAAATTATAGTTACTACTTATCTTTAAAGTTTATCATTTTTATTTGTTTGAAAAATAAAAATATATATTTGTAAATTATAATAGATGCAAATTATTAACCTTTAAAAAAAAAATAGAATTGCTTCTGAGCACGCACAACGTGCATGCTTAGAGGCTACTGTGTGTATATATATTTCTAAATTATAATATATGCCAATTATTAACCTTTATTCAAAAAAATACTAAAGCTTCTGAGCACACATAATGTGCGTGCTTAGAAGCGTGTTTAGAGGCTAGTGTGTATGTGTGTGTGTATATATAATGCTTATTTTTGTGGCAGAAAGTGACAACAAAGAAAAGGCTAGTGTGTATGTGTGTGTGTGTATATATATAAAATGCTTATTTTTGTGACAACAAAGAAAAGGCTATAAAAGACGTGTTGAAGAAACGTCCATTCTTATCTCTTCTTCACTTTCTTCTATCTCTTGCTCTCTCTCTCTACAAAGAAAAAAAATGGAAATTTCTCTGGACAAAGTTGCCACCTCCGTTCTTTTTGTTATAATGACAACGTTGTCATGCATGTTTCTGAATTGGGTATGGTTAAGACCAAAATATTTAGAGAGGTGCTTGAGAAAGCAAGGTCTTGTAGGCAATTCCTATAGACTTTTCTTCGGGGACTCGAAGGATAGCTCTATGATGATAAAGCAAGCTTGTTCTGAACCCATAGAACTCTCTGATGATATTGTGCCACGTGTTCTGCCCTTTGATCATCACACAGTGAAGCATTATGGTATGTATGTCCACAATAAACTTAATTACCTAAAGATTTTGTTGCAGCAAACAGAAATTATATCTCACTCAATTTATAGCAATAAAGCAGGGGCGGCTCTAACCTTTTTTCAGGGGGTTCCTTGACTTCCCAAAATATATATATATATATATATATATATATATATTTATAATATTTTTTTGTTAGTTTAATATTTTAATTTATTTTTAAAAATATTTTTGCACACCCTTACTTAAATCTTATACACTCTTACTACAAGTATTTCCAACTCTAAGACTACGAGTAAGTGTTTGTGAACTATAAGTGTCACTCTTTATTATAAATTTATATTATATGTGTGTGAGTGTGTCTAATATTAATTGTGTGCATTACTTTTTGTTATAATATTATTTGTGTGAATAATGATGTGTATGGATATTTGTGTATACAGTATAAATATAATATAACTTTACATAATTTAATAATTAGGAAATAGAGAGGGTTTATTACATGTGTGTGTATTGTTATCATATTATAATAACTTTTTGTTATAAAGTTAGAAAAATTCAAGAAGAAAAATTGTAAAGTTAGTGATTGTTCAATCATTTAATTGGTTAAATAGACACGTAGTGTATTATTTTCTGTATGAATGAATATGGTTGTGTGCATCAATAATTAATACAGAGCCAATGAGTTAAGTTTATTCATTTAGTTTAAAATATTTTTATAAAATTAATGGCACATTAATAGATAATAACAATTTCATAAAAATAAAAATGTTAGACAAACTTAACAAAATAAAATGGTCATAGCTACCCACATTTGCAATAAATACTCATAATGAATTATCATGTAACAATTCAAAATTTGAAAACTTGTAGAAGGAAATTGTAAAACTTTTTTTTTTTGGGTCGATAACTTAATATATTTAAGTTCTCTTTTTATTAAAAGATTTTTAATTTAAATTTCTTAATGACCTCTCTAAACAAAATTCCTGGAGCCGCCATTGCAATAAAGTATATATGTATGGTTGTTTAAGTCCAGTAACTTCTGTTTAAAAGCTTGCAACTATGAATTAGCTTATGCCCAAAATCTTAAATCCGAACCAGACAAGCTAGATCGATTGATTAAACTATAAACTAGAATCTAAGTTGGTAGCGGTGGAGCCAAAATTTTTTTGAGGTAAAGCTAGTGTTACTAGTTCTAATTTAAACACACAGCTGAAATTATTTTTTGCTAATTAATAATAGTTAATAACAAACCCTCACTTAAAAATTGTTATGAAAATTTTGTGGACATAATATTTTTTTTAAAATATTGGATTTTCTTCTAACCTTCGTGAACATATGCAGGCAAGAATTCTTTTACATGGCTTGGCCCAAGACCCCGTGTATACATTATGAGCCCTGAACAAATCAAAGATGTTTTCACCAAGATAGGTGACTTTCAGAAGCCCAAACCAAATCCACTTGCTAAATTGCTTGCCATGGGAGTAGTAAACTACGAGGGTGAGAAATGGGCTAAACACAGAAAGATTATCAACCCTGCTTTCCATTTCGAGAAGTTGAAGGTTATATATTACATTTCTTATCTTTTTAAATCCATGTGGAATCGATAGTTGTGTCCAAATTAGATTATTCTTATCACTTTAGTAAAAAATCTTGTACCGTACTCCAGAGCAGCATGATTTATCTTTAAAGTGATATTGTACAAATCACCAAGTTTAACACAAAAACACTTCTGTACTGAACTCCATAGCAAAGTTTCAAATGTACATCTAGCACATGTTAGTGATCAAAAAACTTATAGGCACAGTACAATAATCACGATAGGGAATTGTTTGCATTTTGGTTATAAGTAATACTACAGGCATAAACTATTTTACAAATTAATGATGTGGTGAGTGATTATTAGTAAGTGAAAAGATGATGTTAGTGATGAACCCAGATGAGTGTCGGTAAGAATTTGCCACATCAATAATTTGTAAAAATATTGTAAAATAGTTTGTGACTATAGCAGTATTCATAACTTAAAAGTGAGAATATTTTTTGAGATGGGTAGTTAATGGGAGAAGTAGGGTTCAGACTACATACACTAGGCGCGGCAAAGAATATAATTATTGCTAGATACTACCTTCGTTATAATTTTCCATTCAACTCAATTTGAGACATTTCTCTCTTCTATCCAATTAAACCACATGCATAGTGATTTTATTTTGGACATAGAAAATACATTCATTAAAATGGAAAAAAAAAAAAAAAAAAGGCAGTGCAAACAGATTTGAAGAGAAAATAGTTCAAACACCAACATAAATAAATAAATAAATCATTAAAGAGAAAAAAAGGGAGTACATTAAAAATCACATTTTTTTTAATAATTCAAAAATAAAGAAAAAGAGATTTGAAAAAATTAAAACAAAAACCAAAATTAAAAAAAAAAAGTGAGATTAGAATTTAGAAGAAAGGAAACCGAAAAAGAGAGAGAGAGAGAGAGAGGGAAATGTTTAAGTCTTGATAAAGGGGAAAAAAGGAGAAGAAAAAAAAATGAAAACGTTGGGCTTAGTTGTCCTATTTTATAGCGCAAAAAAAAAAAAAAAAAACTTGTGTCTTTATTTTTTATATATAATTTTTATTTTTAGAATCTAATTTATAAGTGGATAAAGCAATTTAAAAATTAATAGGAGAGTGACCTAATTTTTTAGGCAATATTTTAGTGAGAGTTAGAGTTGTATTTTTACCAAATTGTTTTTTAGTTTTGTCTCTACTTAAACATAGGGGTATAAGGGTATTTTTTAACAAAAAAAAAATGAGGATTCCAAACAGGGGAAGACCCTTAAATAGTAGTATAGATACTACCTTTGTTCTATTGGTTAAAAAATGGTTGACCGAAAATATTGTGTGCAAATAAGATTCTAAGTACATTCAAACATTAGTAATGCTAGTATAGAAAATAATAATATATGTCCATTTTCTTCTTAAAAAAAAGATTAAATGTCTATTCAAACTTTGATAGAATATAATTATTGCTAGATACTACCTTTTGATTAATTAATTCAAAGTCATTATAGAAAATACTACATTTGTTCTATTGGTTAAAAAATGGTTGACCGAAAATATTGTGTGCAAATAAGATTCTAAGTATATTCAAACATCAGTAATGCTAGTATAGCAAATAATCTTATATGTCCATTTTCTTCTAAAAAAAAAAAAAAAGATTAAATGTCCATTCAAACTTTGATAGAATATAATTATTGCTAGATACTACCTTTTGATTAATTAATTCAAAGTCATTATAGAAAATACTACCTTTGTTCGATTGGTTGAAATATGGTAGACTGAAAATATTGTGTGCAAATAAGATTCTAAGTACATTCAAACATCAGTAATGCTAGTATAGCAAATAATATTATATGTCCATTTTCTTCTTAAAAAACAAAAAGATTAAATGTCCATTCAAACTTTGACAGAATATAATTATTGCTAGGTACTAACCTTGATTAATTAATTCAGTCATTATAGAAAATACTACCTTTGTTCTATTGGTTAAAATATGGATGACCAAAAATATTGTGTGCGAATAAGATTCTAAGTACATTCAAACATCAGTAATCCTAGTATAGCAAATAATAATATATGTCCATTTTCTTCTTAAAAAAAAGATTAAATGTCTATTCAAACTTTGATAGAATATAATTATTGCTAGATACTACCTTTTGACTAATTAATTCAAAGTCATTATAGAAAATACTACCTTTGTTCTATTGGTTAAAATATGGTTGACCGAAAATATTGTGTGTGAATAAGATTCTAAGTACATTCAAACATCAGTAATCCTAGTATAGCAAATAATATTATATGTCCATTTTCTTCTGAAAAAAAAAGAAAGATTAAATGTCCATTCAAACTTTCAAATATGAATAATATCAATTAAATTTAAACTCTCAAAGTATATTCTTGTTTGCTCATATGGGAAAATTTTGACCCCTATCTACACCCAATTTTTTTTTTTAATAGTATCTTGGTTTAATAGTAAAGAGTAATTATTATAGGTTGGATGCTACAAATTTTAAATTCTATCTCTATAAAAAAAATTAACTTAAAAACATCTATTGCAATTAAATTAAAAAAAAAAAAAGAAATAGTTATAAAGAATTTAACTACTTTGAATTCTTTATATAAATGAAAGGATAATTCTTTGTTGGCAATTTGGCTATATAACAAACCGAATGTGTATTAAAAGGGTGGTTGGGATTCTATCAAAAACAATATAGAGTAATAATATGGACATAACATTTTTTTACTGTTATTGAAACGGTAAATTGTTAGTGATTATTCTCTTAAAAAAAATGGTTATTGATTTTCATATGGGCTATATATCATTAATAACTTGTCATTTGCAACAGTTGCGAAAAAATTTGTGCAAAAAGTTATGTATGGAGATTTGTTGAACAATATAATACCAATAATCTTGTTTCTATTTATGATAATTTAAACTATTTACATTGCGATTGCTTCAGCTTATGTTACCTGCATTTTATCAAAGTTGCATTGATATGATTAGCCAATGGGAGAGGCTGATCTCTGAAGATGGATCCTGCGAGTTAGATGTATGGCCTTATCTTGAAAACTTGACAAGCGATGTGATTTCAAGAACAGCATTTGGAAGTAGCTATAAAGAAGGAAGAAGAATATTTGAAGTCCAAAAAGAGCAAGCACAACTCCTTGTAAAAGTAGGACAATCTGTATACTTTCCAGGACTAAGGTAGTGATTAAACATTCAACTTTGAAATTTAGTCAAGTTTGGTTTCTTACCCAACAAAACAAAACCCAAAAAAACAAAAAAAAAAAGTCAAATTTGATTTTTATTGAGATAGGATTAACCAAGTACAATTTAGTTTTTTGTTATTTAGGTTGAAATTCTATCGTATCTAATATATATATATATATATGCTTTTTTATTTATAGGAATGTGCTATTTTTTAATACACCAAGCTTTCAACGAATTTCAACTTCTGCTTCACCCACCTTCCAAATAAAAATTCTCATGCCTTTGAAGTCTAATCATGATTTTAAAAAACAGTACAGTCAAAAATTTGATTTTGGCCTTGGTTTCTAGTTTAACTCAGTTTTTGACCAATTTTGGATGTTTTACCCGATAGGATTGGTTCCGATTCTTGGTTGAACTGGTCGGTCCTGTTTGGTTTTTAAAATTGTGCCTCCGATGAAAAACTAAATTCCAAATTTTATTGTTTATTCAGAAACGAAATTGGCTATAACCTACTTTCCTGAACATCTCATCAAATACAAAAATTAACAGAGATCATCACATTATAATTAATACAATTTCTGTTTCTGTGTCTTCAATCTTCACAATTTACTAATAGCTAATATTTATACATGCAGATTTTTACCAACAAAGACGCACAGGAGGATGAAGGAAATTGAAAGAGAAGTACAAGACTTACTAATGGGAATCATTAACAAAAGGGAGAAGGTAGGCAAAGGCAGAAATGATGACTTATTAGGCATACTTATGGAATCGAATTCAAAAGAGATTAAGGAATTTGGCAACAAGAAGAGTGTCGGAATGAGTATTAAGGATGTAATTGAGGAATGTAAGCTTTTCTACTTTGCTGGGGAAGAGACAACCTCAGTTTTACTTGTTTGGACAATGGTTTTGTTGAGTAAGTATCCAAATTGGCAAGCCCGTGCAAGAGAAGAGGTTTTGCAAGTCTTTGGTAAGAACAAACCTGACTTTGATGGGTTAAATCACCTTAAAATTGTAAGTATTCCCTAAAGATTCTAATTTTTCTTTACTTTCCTATAAAATTTATATGTAATGTCTTTCCAAGTAGAAATATTCACATCCATGAAAATTTTTGTCAATATTAGTTAACTGATCGAGTAAAGGCCATTGTCTATTGAGCTCATGATAGTTAGCATACTCATTTTTTGTTAGAGTTGGTAGAATAGACCACTAATATGAGTGCAAACCTCAAATGTGATTAGGTTTGTAGATCGAGTAATAAGTCTTGTTTCAAATTTTTTTCTATCATAAATGAGCTTCAAAATCTATCATATACTCTTCAAGAGGAAAATTTAATGAACTTATTTTATTTTATTTTACTAAATTCTTTAAGAAATGCACTTTAGTAATAGTTTGTTATTCATGGCATAGGTAACCATGATATTGAATGAGTCTCTGAGGTTGTACCCACCAGTAGCTTTGCTAACTCGAATAGTTCGCAAGGAAACCAAGCTGGGAAATTTGATAATACCAGCTGGAGTGGAGATAGCTCTACCAACAATCCTAGTCCACCATGATTATGAACTCTGGGGTGAGAGTGCAAATCAGTTTAACCCGGAGAGATTTTTAGAAGGCATTTCAAAGGCAACAAAGGGCCAAGTATCATTCTTCCCATTTGGTGGGGGTCCTAGGATATGCGTTGGTCAAAACTTTGCTCTAATAGAGACCAAGATGGCTTTGTCACTAATTTTGCAGAACTTCTCATTTGAGACCTCCTCATCCTATGCTCATGCTCCTTCCTCAATCATAACTGTTCAACCTCAATTTGGCGCTCACATTATATTACATAAGATATAGTACCAAAAAATTGTTCCTGTTAAACAAGATTCATCACCATCGTGCCTTGTGGCTTATTTGTGGGGTTCTATTCACTATTTAGTGATTAAAAACTCATTTTCTAAAGAATAAGAAACAAGAGATTATGATTTCCACTCTATTATGTTTGTGTTTGTACATCCATTGTTGCATTAATCGAAGGAAACAATGTTGAATAATGTAAAAAAAAAAAACAAATTAAATTAGAAAAATACATCATTATTATTGGTAAATTTTCTTTTTTAAAGTATAATGTTAATATTTTTAATCCCACCCCAAATTAAAAACCCTTTTACCAATTATAAGATCCCGATTTTAATAGCCTTACGGCAAAGGCTTAAGTATATAGTGCTGGTAGAAAATTAATGCATTTCCCTTAAGTGTTCTGAAATTGAAAGGTTGCGCATAGGGAGATCAAAATGCTATTGATCTCTCTGGACTTAGCCAAAACACTAAGGAAAAAGGAGGAGAAAATAAATTCTCCAGATTGAAGAAATTTATTCAAGAAATGCCAACCAAATTTTCTAAGCACCCTTCTGCAAATCAACCACCTTCTTCCACGAGTCTTGGCTCGATATCTCGTCCCACCATCTCCCCACATTTTCTCTTGAAGTGAACAAATTGCCCTTGTCAGTGCCACTAACCAAGTATTGAGTGTTGGGCAAGTGTGAAAGATTTGCCAAAGAAAATTCATCACCAACCAAGAACCAAGCCTCTCCGAGCCTCTTTTTGTAGATGTCAAGCACCTTGGAGAGCTTCTCTTCATTCTGCTTGATATAGAATAAAAGTTGTTATAGAATGTGTCTTTCTCTTTCTACTTAATTCTAAAAAAACTACATATCTCAAACACCTACACTCAATCACATCATTTACAAAACTCACAAATCCACATTGTCCGACCTTAACATCAAAATCGTATTTGCCGTTGTCATTCAATAAAAAATGCAAGCCCCCCTTCCTTGGTTGTAGCCAATTCATACAGGTTAGGATTAGATGAAACAACAAAGTTAGAGTTAGATAGGTGTTGTTGAAAGATTGAAGGTAATTGACATTATTTTTTGTCTGTGTGTATTTGACATGTGATGGCATGAAGGCTATGGGTAGGTATATATAAATGGGTAGAAGTGCAAGATGTGAAAATAGTGAATTAAAATGCAAAATATATATCTTAAGTTTTATTCTAATGTTAAAATTCAGAACCAAATTTACGAATAAGTTTAGAAAGTAAAACAAATTCTTGGTTCATTTAATTCTAGAAGTTATATAGAACAACATTTAACAAATTTCCAAATCAACAATATCCCAAAAAGGAAAAACAAAATATCCAAAAAGGAAAAGATAATAATAAAAAAGACAGACAAATTCTTTGTTAATCAAGAATCCTCTTCCAAGTTCCAATTGGAAGTACTCCTCCAGTCCTCCGAATGAAAAAAAATAATAAGACAAAAAAAGGGCTGTATTGCTTTAACATAAATTTGTCGTTTAAAAGAAAGAAAAAAAAAAAAAAAAATGCCAGCTGCTTTTAGCCTCCATTCAGTGACTTGCATCAACTCTGTTCACAAATCAATCGACACTAGTCTCTCTCTCTTGATCTCTCTCTCTTTGCCCCTATCATATTAATTTATTTTATATTTAGTTTTTTATGTGAATTTATATTGCTTGATTGATTGTATACAGTTTATTATTTATATATTTTTTAAATGGATATATAACTGGTGTATAAAATTTAATATTCAAATATCAAAATATGAGTAATTTTAAGGTAAAATTATTCACAATTGATGCATAATTTAAGATAAAAAGAGCTCAAAGGTCAAGGATTACCATCTAAAAAGGCTCAAAGATGAGAACTGAAGAAATAACATAGTACTTCCTTAAAACATTATTCTCGATTAAGATGATCGAATATCCAATTAATCAAGAATTATGTCATGATTTTTTTAATTAGAAAAAAATATAAAATTATAGTAAAAAAAACCCTTAATAATTTTTTTATATTTAGTTTGGCCCCAAGAAAAAATTACTAGCTCCACTACTAATTATAATGTATTAAGAAATAATGTTTTTTTTTGTTTTTGTTTTTGTTTCTATATTAGTTGATAGTTTGTTAAATACTAAATGAATGCTTATAGAGAGTCTTTTGACTAAATATTGCTTAAATTTGAGTTTATTTGTGAGATATGTACTACAGCATGAGGAGAGAGGTGAATATCGGCAATTATGTTGCCAAACTTGTGAGAAAAAGTAGGAGAGAAGAGAGAAACTATGTGACTAGATGGAGGAAAGATAAAAACCAATTTCAACAATACCATTGCTGCCCAAATTTTTTGTGCATGTATCTGACTGCTCCAACTAGGGGTGTGCATGGGTCGGGTTGGGTCAGGTTGAATCCATGGGTTGGACAAATTTTTTTATATTATTATTATTAAATTGAATAGAAAAAAATATAAATATAAATATATTAAAAAAAGTCAAAGATTAGTATCAATATAACTCCTTAAAAGCAAACAACATTAATGACTAAACAACAATTGTGATTTACTAGGGTTTGTGTGAACTAATTGGCTTTTATATAGGATAAGAAGAGCTAGTTATTTTAAAAATTTTATTAATTATATAATATATTTTAAATAAATATATATTAAATATATGGGTGGGTCGGGTTGGGTTTGGCGGGTTTGGAATTTTATGACCCAAACCCAACTTGACCCATTATCAAAAAAAAATGTTGTAACACAACCCAACCTACAAAGCCCTAAAAACTGACCCAACCCGGTTGGGTTGGGTCGGGTCGATTTTGGCAGGTTGGCGGGTTGGCGGGTTGGCTGCACACCCCTAGCTCCAACTAACCAAAAAGAGGAGAGAAAATTTTAGGGCTTGTTTGGTTGTATTGTTTAAACAACACAATACGTATTTTCATAATACTTTTTCATCCACATATATTTTCACAATATTTAAACAACGTTACTAGAAAAATATTACCAAACGAGTCCCAATTATGGTAATCCAATTGCCAAAATTGGAGGGAAAAAGTTTGAATTGTAGCAGTCCAATTGCCAAAAATTGGAGAGAAAAAAATATTTGTGGTGGCTCATATAAAATTGTTGTTGCTCAACCATCTGTCTTTTTTCATCATAAAATGTGCTTTGCCCTGGTCTTTTTAATTCTTAGGAGGTTATGTAATCGATGACGCAATATGCACCACATGAATCATGGGTGGTGTCTTTTATTTATTTATTGTTTTTTTCTGGTCACATTAAGCTAGCTCATTCTAGATTATAGACTACATTGAATATCAGATACACACTACTATCAACAGTATTTTATTTTATCCATGTGGCTGTTGCAGGAATTTGGGGTCTTCTAGCCCCCACCTGGCTGATGATTCCATTTTACCATTCAATTACCTTAATAGTATTTTATTTTATTTTGTTGTTGTTGAGAAACCTATCAACAAATCCAATGAAAAGATGTTTTTTTACAAAAATTTCTTGGAGCTTTATATTTAATTGTACAAAAAAGAGAGAAGAGTGCGAATTATCTATTTGGTTCAAGAGTGCGAAGTTGGTTTGTAAAAATAAAATTTTGTTTTTCTTTTGATTGTTTCCTCTATTTTCTTTCCACTTTTTTGAGATAACCAAATAATAGAAAATCATAACTTTATTTATACCATATATAAGAGGATTCTCCTCTTTCAACTGGACTTTTATGTGGGTCAAAAATACCTTCATTAATGAACGGTAACTTCATTTAGAAATAGGGTCATAAATGTAAAATAACAAATTTTATTTTGAATTAAAAATGAAAACTCCTAAAATTTAGGATATTTTTCCCTTCACGTTCAAAAAAAGAAATTACAGTTATTGCTTATCTCTAAAATTTGTCCTTTTTTTTTTCATTTGAAAAATAAAAATATATATTTCTAAATTATAATAGATGCAAATTATTAGAAGAGCTTCTGAGCACGTTGTGTGTGCTTTGAGGCAAGTGTATATATATAAGTCATTTTCTTGATGTTTTATTTTGCCTTCTATTTTTTTTCCTCGTCCTTTAGGACAAGTTGTGAATGCTTGTTGACAACAAAGAAAAGGCTATAAAAAAACATGGGGAAGAAACTTCCATTCTGATCGCTTCTTCATTTTCTTCTACCTCTAGCTCTCTCTCTCTACAAAGAAAAAAAAAATGGAAATTTCTCTGGACAAAGTTGCCACCTTCGTTCTTTTTGTTATAATGACAACGTTGTCATGCATGATTCTGAATTGGGTGTGGTTAAGGCCAAAATATTTAGAGAGGTGCTTGAGAAAGCAATCTTGTAGGCAATTCCAATAGACTTTTCTTCGGGGACACGAAGGATAGCTCTATGATGATAAAGCAAGCTTGTTCTAAACCCATAGAACTCTCTAGTGACATTGTGCCACGCGTTCTCCCCTTTGAACATCACACAGTGAAGCATTATGGCATGTATGTCTACAATAAACTTAATTACCTAAAGATTTTGTTGCAGCAAACACAAATTATATCTCACTCATTTCCATAGCAATAAAGTATGTATGGTTGTTTAAGTCCTGTAACTTCTGTTTAAAAGCTTCCAACTATGAATTAGCTTATGCCCAAAATCTTAAATCTGAACTAGACAAACTAGACCGATTGATTAAACTATAAACTAGAATCTAAATTGGTGGCGGTGGAGCCAAATTTTTTTTTTTTTTGAGGTAAAGCTAGTGTTACTAGTTCTAATTTAAGCACACAGCTAAAATTATTTTTTGCTAATTAGTAATAGTTAATAACAAACTCTCATTTAAGATTTGTTATGAAAATATTATAAACATAATATTTTTTTTAAAAATATCGGATTTTCTTCTAACCTTCGTGAACATATGCAGGCAAGAATTCTTTTACATAGCTTGGCCCAAGAACCCGTGTAAACATTATGAGCCCAAAACAAATCAAAGATGTTTTCACCAAGATAGGTGACTTTCAGAAGCCCAAACCAAATCCACTTGCTAGATTGCTTGCAATGGGAGTAGTATACTATGAGAGTGAGAAATGGGCTAAACACAGAAAGATTATCAACCCTGCTTTCCATATGGAGAAGTTGAAGGTTATAAATTATATTTCTTATCTTTTTAAATCCATGTGGAATCAATAGTTGTGTCCAAATTAGATTATTGTTATCACTTTAGTAAAAAATGTTGTACCTTAGTTTGGAGTAGCATGATTTATCTTTAAAGTGATATGGTACAAATCACCTAGTTTAACACAAAAACACTTCTGTACTAAACTCCATAGGTAAGTTTCAAATGTCCGTCTAGCACATGTTAGTGATCAAAAAACTTATAGGCACAGTACAATAATCACCACAGTGAATTGTTTGCATTTTGGTTATGAATAATGTTACAGGAACAAACTATTTTACAAATTTTTTTACAAACTAATGATGTGGTGAGTGATTATTAATAAGTGAAAAGATGATGGTAGTAATGGACCCAGATGAGAATCAGTAAGAATTTGTCACATCAATAATTTGTAAAAATGTTGTAAAATAGTTTGTGATTGCAGCAATACTCAAAACTTAAAAGAGAGAATATTTTTTGAGATGGGTAGTTAATGGGAGAAGTAGGGTTCAAACTACATACACTAGGCACCACAAAGAATATGATTATTGCTAGATACTACCTTTGATTAATTAATTCAAAGTCATTATAGAAAATACTACCTTTGATCTATTGGTTAAAATATGGTTGACCGAAAATACTGCGTGCAAAATAAGATTCTAAGTACATTCAAACATCACTAATGCTAGTAAAGCAAATAATATTGGATTCAGATCTTCTAGAGTTTCTAGGGTACTCTACAAAATAGATTTCCTTTAATCTTGACTCTTCATTTATAATGAATGTCTCAAATGATGCCACATCATTAATTTAATAACAAAACCTTAAAATAATGATGCCATGTCAACTAATTAAAAAAAATTGACATGTCAGATATTTTAATATTTTTTAATTTTCATAAACTTTAAAAACACAGATCTAAAATCCAATCTCACAGCGTGACCCTCGCCGGAGGTTTAAAACACAGATCTAAAACCCAATCTCACAATCATGACTCTCGCCGGAGGTAGATTGTGCCATCATTGTGCACCAATTTCATGATCATAGCAGGTCCTTAATTTCATGGTTACGTTTCAACTTTTGGTGCCATCATTGGCTTTCTTCTTTTCTCTTTCTTTGTTCTTTTATTAATAACCTTTTTTTTTTTTTTTTTTTTTTTCTTTATGGCTTGAAATTGATTTTGCATAAATCTATGATATAGATGCGGCCTCATTCAAATACAAATCACAACGCATTATACCAATGAAGGTTTACATTGTATTAAGTAAAAAAAAAAAAAAGCACAAAATAAGGACATAATTTCATTGGAACGAGTTCAACTATATAAATTGCACTCTTTGAGATATATTCAGAGAGAGAGGGAGTGTTGTGTGGGTTTAGATGTTAACATCTCAGAGATTGGGTTGCGTGGGACTTCATCTTGATCAAATTTTTTATCGTCGTTGGTGTCGAGATCTCGCTGGAGACAAGCTGTGCCGTCAGTGTTGGCAGAACCGACAGTGAACAGAGAGGTGAAACGAAAGAGACAGTAATAGAGTTTTTGACTTAAAATCTGATGTGTCAATTTTATTTTTTAATAGCTAATGTGTCACTTGTATTTTAAGGATCTTTTTAATTAATTAATGATGTGGCATCATTTGAGACATTTATTATAAAATGAGAGTCAAGATTAAAAAAAATCTATTTGGTAGAGTAACTTAAGAACTCTAGAAGATCTGAACCCAATAATATTATATGTCTATTTTCTTCTAAAAAAAAAAATTATATATCCATTCAAACTTTCAAATATGAATAATATCAATTAAATTAAAACTTTGATTCTTGTTTGCTCAAATGGGAAAAGTTTACCTACACCCTAATATTTTTTTTTTCATAGTATCTTGGTTTAATAGTAAAGAATAATTATCATAGGGTGGATGCTACAAATTTTAAATTCTATCTCTATATATATATAAAAAAAATAACTTAAAAACATCTATAGCAATCACATTAAAAAAAAAAAGTTATAAAGAATTTAACTACTTTGAATTCTTTATATAAATGAAAGGGTAATTATTTGTTGGCAATTTGGCATATATAACAAACTGCATGTGCATTAAAAGGGTAGTTGGGATTCTATCAAAAACAATATAGAGTAATGATATAGACATAACAATTTTTTTTACTGTTATTGAAGTGGTAAATTGTTAGTGATTTTTCTCTTAAAAAAATGGTTATTGATTTTCATATGGGCTATATATCATTAATAACTTGTCATTTCCAACAGCTGTGAAAAAAATTGTGAAGAAAGTTATGCATGGAGATTTGTTGAACAATATAATGCCAATAATCTTGTTTCTATTTATGATAATTTAAACTATTGACATTGCGATTGCTATAGCTTATGATACCTGAATTTTATCAAAGTTGCATTGATATGATTAGCCAATATAAAGAAGGAAGAAGAACATTTGAACTCCAAAAAGAGTAAGCACAACTCGTTGTAAAAGTAGGACAATCTGTATACTTTCCAGGACTAAGGTAGTGATTAAACATTCAACTTTGAGATTTAGTCAAGTTTGGTTTCTTACCCTTAAAAAAAAAAAAAAAAAGTCAAATTTGATTTTTATTGAGATAGGATTAACCAATTGCAATTTAGTTTTATGTTATATAGATTGAAATTCTATCATATCTATTAAATATATATATATATATATGTGTGTGTGTGTGTGTGTGCGCTATTTTTTTTTTTTTTTATAGGAATGTGCTATTTTTTAATACTACAAGCTTTCAACGAATTTCAACTTCTGATTCACCCACCTTCAAAATAAAAATTCTCATGCCTATGAAGTTTGATCATGATTTTAAAAACCGGTACGATCAAAAATTTGATTTTGGCCCTAATTCCCAGTTTAACCAGGTTTTTGACCAATTTTGGATGATTTTAACGGATCGGATTGGTTTTGATTCCTGGTTGAACTAGTCAGTCTTGTTCAATTTTTAAAACCATGCCTCCAATGAAGAAGAAAATTCAAATTTTATTGTTTATTCAAAAACAAAATTGGTTATAACCTACTTTCCTGAACATCTCATCAAACACAAAAATTAATAGGGATCATCACATTATAATTAATTGAATTTCTGTTTCTGTGTTCAATCTTCACAATTTACTAAGAGCTAATATTTATACATGCGGTTTTTACCAACAAAGACGCATAGGAGGATGAAGGAAATCGATAGAGAAGTACAAGACTTACTAATGGGAATCATTAACAAAAAGGAGAAGGCAGGCAAAGGTAGAAATGATGACTTATTAGGAATACTTATGGAATCGAATTCTAGAGAGATTAAGGAATTTAGTAACAAGAAGAGTGCTGGAATGAGTATTAAGGAAGTAATTGAGGAATGTAATCTTTTCTACTTTGCTGGGGAAGAGACAACCTCGGTTTTACTTGTTTGGACAATGGTTTTGTTGAGTAAGTATCCAAATTGGCAAGCTTGAGGAATAGAAGAGGTTTTGCAAGTCTTTGGTAAGAACAAACCTGATTTTGATGGATTAAATCACCTTAAAATTGTAAGTATCCCCTAATGATTTTAATTTTTCTTTATTTTCCTATAAAATTTAGATGTAATGTATTTCCAAGTTGAAATATTCACATCCATGAAAATTCATGTCAATATCAGTTAATTGATCGAGTAAAAGCATTGTCTTTTCAGCTTATGATAGTCAGCATACTCATTTTTTGTTAGAGTTTGTACTTGGTAATATAGACTATAGACCACTAATTTGAGTGAAAACCTCAAATTTGATTAGGTTTGTAGATTGAGTAATAAATCTTGTTTAAAATTTTATCTATCATAAATGAGCTTCAAAATCTCTCATATACTCTTCAAGAGGAAAATTTAATGAACTTATTTTATTTTATTTTACTAAATTCTTTAAGAAATGCACGTTGGTAATAGTTAGTTATCCATGGCATAGGTAACCATGATATTGAATGAGGCTCTGAGGTTGTACCCACCAGCAGCTTTGCTACTTCGAATAGTTCACAAGGAAACCAAGTTGGGAAATTTGATAATACCAACTGGAGTGGAGATTGCTCTACCAACAATCCTAGTCAACCATGATTATGAACTATGGGGTGAGAATGCAAATCAGTTTAACCCGGAGAGATTTTTAGAAGGCATTTCAAAGGCAACAAAAGGCCAAGTATCATTCTTTCCATTTGGTGGGGGTCCTAGGATATGCGTTGGTCAAAACTTAATAGAGACCAAGATGGCTTTGTCACACATTTTGCAAAACTTCTCATTTGAGACCTCCTCATCCTATGCTCATGCTCCTTGCTCAATCATAACTGTTCAACCTCAATTTGGCGCTCACATTATATTGCATAAGATATAGTACCAAAAAGTTGTTCCAGTTAAACAAGATTTATCACCATTGTGCCTTGTGGCTTATCTGGGGTTCTATTTATTATTTAGTGATTAAAAAATCATTTTCTAAAGAATAAGAAACAATATATTATGATTTCTACTCTATTATATTATGTTTGTGTTTGTTCATCCATTATTGCATTAATTGAAGGAAAAAATGTTAAAATAATGAAAGCTCAATTAGTATGAAAATACTAATACTTGTTTAGACCCCTATTTTTAAATTACGGCTTAATTGCTTTTACTCTAACTCATCTAAATGCAGAATAAGAGTGAAACAAGCGCAACAAACCAGAACACTACTCTAAGCCATAAGCAAATACAATAAGCAATAAGTGTAAAGCTTAAAGAGTAGGGAAGAGAGATGCAAACACAAACATAATACCGAGATGTGTTTTTGAAGAGGAAACCGAAGTATTCAGCAAAAAATCTCTTCACAGCCCTCCAAGCTGAAATTGATCCATCAGTGAATAAGTTGGAGTACACGAATATCAAAAAGACCTTCCAAGCCTAATCTACCCAATGTACTTGAGCCCTCCAAGCTCTTTCTACCAACGGACTTCTTGGAGTCTTGTCTTCACAAGTTATTCGGATCCCGCAATTCCGTCCGATTGCATCCACTACTCAATGGCTTCTTCCAATGCTTCCCAAAGGCACCAAAACTTCTCTCAACACTCAAAATGGGTATGGTAAGTGTTTGGGCTAAGAACATCTCAAGAATGTATAGTTGGAGAGGTGGGAGTAAATGGAAACTTTAGAGAAATGATGTAGAGGATTGTGGGTAAACAATCTCTAACTCTCAAGTGTTTGGCTAGGGTTTCTCTCTCAAAAGTTTCTTGTAAATACTTCTTCTTCTTACATTTCATGGGTAATGAGAGTTTATATAGTGTTAGTAAAGAATGGGAAAAGTCAAACTCAAAAAGCAATCAGACGGTGAGTTTCGCGGGTCATTCATAACTTGGCCTGAGTCGCGAGTCACTCGCGAAATCCTGCCTATCATGGACTCTTCAAATTCCAGCATGTGCTTCTCAAGTGGCTTGTTTCACGGGTCAGCAGTCATGAGCCTATCGCAAAATCCACTTCTTCTCAGATTCTTCACCAAACTCTCACACATAACTCTTACATAAAATCCCACAAAAATACTGGAAAATGATTGTGTTGGAGGGACCACAATTTGACTCCTTACAATCATTCTAAAAACAAAAATGGGTGGCGTGATATCGAATGCCAAAAAAGATTTGAGTGCGTCTTCCTCATCACCAATTGATTTTGAGGTGGAATGACACAGCTTATGGTCCGATAAATGGTATCAGAGCCAAGGTCATGGGTTCGAATTGCAGGAGTGTCATTGTGAGGGAGGGATTGTGGGGGGGACCACAATTTGACTCCCTACAACCACTCTAAAAACAAGCCTGTGTGGCATGATGTCGAATACCATAAAAGATTTGAGTGTGTCTTCCTCATAAATGATTGTGTTGGAGGGACCACAATTTGACTCCTTACAATCATTCTAAAAACAAACATGCGTGGCGTGATATCGAATACCAAAAAAGATTTAAGTGCATCTTCCTCATCACCAATAGATTTTGAGGTGGAATGGCACAGCTCATGGTCCAATAAATGGTATTAGAGCCAAGGTCATGGGTTCGAGTTGCGGGAGTGTCATTGTGAGGGAGGGATTGTTGGGGGGACCAAAATTTGACTCCCTACAACCACTCTAAAAACAGGCCTACGTGGTGTGATGTCGAATGCCATAAAAGATTTGAGTGTGTCTTCCTCATCACCAATTGGTTTTGAGGTGGAATGACACAATTCATGGTCCGACAGATTAAACAAAATTACGATCAAATTTGACACCTAATTAAAACCAACATAAACATAGTTGTAAATCACAACTTTACAAATAATGTAAAAAAAAAAAACAAATTAAATTAGAAATATACATCATTATTATTGGTAAATTTTAATTTTAAAGTATAATGTTAATATACTTTAAAATTAACATCAGGCCTGCGTGGCGTGATGTCAAATGCCATAAAAGATTTGAGTGTGTCTTCCTCATAAATGATTGTGTTGAAGGGACCACAATTTGACTCCTTACAATCATTCTAAAAACAAACATGCGTGGCGTGATATCGAATACCAAAAAAGATTTGAGTGCGTCTTCCTCATCACCAATTGATTTTGAGGTGGAATGGCACAGCTCATGGTCCGATAAATGGTATCACAGCCAAGGTCATGGGTTCGAGTTGTGGGAGTGTCATTGTGAGGGAGGGATTGTTGGGGGGACCACAATTTGACTCCTTACAACTACTCTAAAAATAGGCCTACGTGGCGTGATGTTGAATGCCATAAAAGATTTGAGTGTGTCTTCCTCATCACCAATTGGTTTTGAGGTGGTATGACATAGTTCATGATCCGACAGATTAAACAAAATTACGATTAAATTTGACACCTAATTAAAGCCAACATAAACATAGTTGTAAATCACAACTTTACAAATAATGTAAAAAAAAACAAATTAAATTAGAAAAATACATCATTATTATTGGTAAATTTTAATTTTAAAGTATAATGTTAATATTTTTAATCCTACCCAAATTAAAAACCTTTTTACCGATTATAAGATCTTGATATTAACAACCTTACTACAAAGGCTAGAGTATATAATAATGGTAGAAAATTGATGAACTTCCCTTAAGGGTCTGTTTGGTTGGAGGGGTGGAAAAGTGGGAGGATTAAAAATTGTGAGAGGATGGAAAAGTGAGAGGATAGAAAAGATTTTAATTTTCCTCCTTTTTGTTTGGTTGGGAGTGGAAAATTTGAGGGATGGAAAAAATGAGTTTGTATAAATTTACTCATATACCCTTGTTAAAAAATGATGCCAAATTAAAACAAAACAAAGAAAAAGTGACAAACAACCAAAAAAAAAAAAAAAAAACCAATCACCTAAATTTATTATATATGTGTGTGTGTGTGTCTAGAACCAAAAAAAAAAAAAAAAAAAAAAAACGCACAAAAGAAAGCAAATATATATATATGAGCAACGTACATTGGATGCCTGCCTAGTAAACCAGAAGAAAAAAGAAAAAAGAAAAAAAGACGAAGAAGAAAGAAGAGGTAATGTCCAGGATAAAAAAGAAGAAGAAGAAGAACATGAGGCAACATGGAGGAAGGAAAAAAAAGTTGAAAATATTAAAGGAAAAAAGAAGAAGAAGAAGAAGAAGAAGAAGAAGAAGAGAAGGAGGAGGAGGAGGAAACGTGGAGGAAGAAAAAAAAATTAAAAAAAGTGAAGAGCAATGTACAGATGAAGCTCATGTGCAAGTGCATGTGGGCATTTTCATTCATTAAGCAGCTGAATTTTCTCCCTTAAGTTTTCTTTTCATTTTAGGGAGAAAACTTTTAAGTGGGCTCGGGGAGAACACAATTGGGCCCCACCATTTATTTTTCTTCCTCCCTACCCAACCAAATACACTCCAAAAAAGTTTTCTTTCACACTTTCTCTCCAATGTTTTCCATCCACCCTATTTTACCACCAAACAAACACACTCTAAGTGTTCTGAAATTTAAAGATTACACATAGGGAGATCAAAATGCCATTGATCTCTTTGGACTCAGCCAAAAAACTAAGGAAAAAAGGGGGAGAAAATAAATTCTCCGGATTGAAGCAATTTATTCAAGAAATGCCAACCAAATTTTCTAAGCACCCTTCTGCAAATCAACCACCTTCTTCCACGAGTCTCGACTCGGTATCTTGTCCCACCATCTCCCCCATATTTTCTCTCGAAGTGAATAATTTGCCCTTATCAATGCCACTGACTAAGTACTGAGTGTTGGACAAGTGTGAAAGATCAGCCAAAGAAAATTCATCCCTAGCCAAGAAACTAGCCTTCCCAAGCCTTTTTTCGTATATGTCAAGCACTTTCGACAGCTTCTCTTTGTTCTGCTTGGTCACTACTTTGTCTTGCTTGATATTCATTCAAGGCGCGAATGTGAGTTGAAACACCAAAGTTGAGCTTGGTGGATTGAAGCTCTGCCCTTTTGCTTCTATCCATTGATCTATGGATGCTTTTGCCAGTGAGTTTGTTCCGTATAGTCCTTTGTTTCCTTTGTCCGCGTACTTGTCACAAACGTAGCGGCATATCACTCGAGACTCTGTATTACTCACACACAAATTCTATTTTATAATATGGAGTTGCAAACAGAGGGAAACCTAGAAAAGAGAATGAATGAAAATGATGAAATTGCAGGTATAAATTTACCAAAGATGGAGACACTTTTATCTTCAAATGCTGGTACTTGGCCAAAGGGCTGTAACATTATCAGTGTTAAATACAATATATTGATTCAGTATTTTTAACATGATATCAGAGCAGGAGATACTGAGTTCGATCCTTGTATTCACTCTACTTTCTATTTAAAATGTTAAATTCCCACTTGTTAGGCCCCCACTTACTAAGGCGAAATTTAGGCCCACAAGTGAGGAGGGGTGTAAGAAGTACGGTTAAGTGATTAAACTCACAATTTCCTAACAGCTTAAGCTTTTGGGACAATCGGTAATTTAACAAATAGGACCATGTATAAGAGAGATTCAGAATTATATATAGCTAATTAGTTGAAAAGAGGGAGAGAATTGTGTGTATGTAATTGTAAAAGTACTTGGAGCTTGAGGAACTTAGGCTTCTTGTGCTTGCCCTTGGACATGTTAATGGAGATGAGCTCGAACTTGACATTTTTCTCATAGAGACAAGCTAGGACCTACGACACACCTGTGGACATGGGTGGTCCGTACACTTTAACAGGAGTCACCATTGGAATGGGAAGTTTGGTAGCTTTGGGGGTTTGTTTGCTAGCTTTTATTGAGATAGGATTAACCAATTACAATTTAGTTTATATGTTATATAGATTGAAATTCTATCGTATCTATTAAATATATATATATATATATTTTTTAAATATTTATTTATAGAAATGTGCTATTTTTTAATATAACAAGCTTTCAACGAATTTCAACATTTGCTTGACCCACCTTCCAAATAAAAATTCTCAAGCATCTAAAGTCTGATCATGGTTTTAAAAATTGATATAGTAAAAAAATTGATTTTGGCCCCAGTTCCTAGTTTAACTCGGTTTTTTACCAATTTTGGGTGATTTTACCAGATCAGATTGGTTCTGGTTCCTAGTTGAACCGGTCGGTCCTGTTTGGTTTTTAAAACTATGCCTCCAATGAAAACAAAATTCCAAATTTTATTGTTTATTTAGAAACAAAATTGGTTATAACCTACTTTCCCGAACATCTCATCAAGCACAAAAATTAATAGAGATCATCACATTATAATTAATACAATTTCCGTTTCTGTGTCTTCAATCTTCACAATTTACTAATAGCTAATATTTATGCATGCAAGTTTTTACCAACTAAGACACGCAGGAGGATGAAGGAAATTGAAAGAGAAGTACAAGACTTACTAATGGGAATCATTAACAAAAGGGAGAAGGCAGGCAAAGGCAGAAATGATGACTTATTAGGCATACTTTTGAAATCAAATTCTAGAGAGATTAAGGAATTTGGTAACAAGAAGAGTGCCGAAATGAGTATTAAGGATGTAATTGAGGAATGTAAGCTTTCCTACTTTGCTGGGGAAGAGAAAACCTCGGTTTTAGTTGTTTGGACAATGGTTTTGTTGAGTAAGTATACAAATTGGCAAGCTCGTGCAAGAGAAGAGGTTTTGCAAGTCTTTGGTAATAACAAACCTGACTTTGATGGGTTAAATCACCTTAAAATTGTAAGTATTCCCTAAAGATTCTAATTTCTCTTTATTTTCCTATAAAATTTATATGTAATGTCTTTTGGAGATGAAATATTCACATCCATGAAAATTCATGTCAATATTAGTTAATTGATCGAGTAAAAGCCATTTTCTATTGAGCTCATGATAGTCAGCATACTCATTTTTTGTTAGAGTTGGTACTTGGTAGTATAGACTATAGACCACTAATTTGAGTGCAAACCTCAAATTTGATTAGGTTTGTAGATCGAGTAATAAATCTTGTTTCAAATTTTATCTATCATAAATGAGCTTCAAAATCTCTCATATACTCTTCAAGAGGAAAATTTAATGAACTTATTTCATTTTATTTTACTAAATTCTTTAAGAAATGCACTTTGGTAATAGTTGGTTATCCATGGCATAGGTAACCATGACATTGAATGAGGCTCTGAGGTTGTACCGACCAGGAGCTTTGCTACTTCGAATAGGTCACAAGGAAACCAAGCTGGGAAATTTGATAATACTAGTTGGAGTGGAGATTGCTATACCAACAATCCTAGTCCACCATGATTATGAATTGTGGGGTGAGATGCAAAACAGTTTAACCCGGAGAGATTTTCAAAAGGCATATCAAAGGCAACAAAGGGCCAAGCATCATTCTTCCCATTTGGTTGGGGTCCTAGGATATGCATTGGTCAAAACTTCGCTCTAATAGAGACCAAGATGGCTTTGTCACTCATTTTACAAAACTCCTCATTTGAGACCTCCTCATCCTTTGCTCATGCTCCTTACTTAATCAAAACTGTTCAACCTCAATTTGGCACTCACATTATATTACATAAGATATAGTACCAAAAAGTTGTTCCAGTTGAACAAGATTTATCACCATTGTGCCTCGTGGCTTATTTGGGGTTCTATATATTATTTAGTGATTAAAAACTCATTTTCTAAAGAATAAGAAACAACATATTATGATTTCCACTCTATTATATTATTATATTATGTTTGTGTTTGTACATCCATTATTGCATTAATTGAAGGAAACAATGTTGAAAAATGTAAAAAAAAAAAAAAATTTAAATTAGAAAAAAATATCATTATTATTGGTATATTTTTCATTTTTATAAGTATAATGTTAATATTTTTAATCCTACCCAAATTATAAACCCTTTTACCGATTATAAGATCCCGATTTTTACAACTTTGTTGCAAAGGCTAGAGTATATAATGCTAGTAGAAAATTAATGAATTTCCCTTATGCGTTCTGAAATTGACATTGAAAGATTACACATAGGGAGATCAAAATGCCGTTGATCTCTTTGGACTTAGCCAAAAAACTAAGGAAAAACGGGGTAGAAAATAAATTCTCCCAATTGAAGCAATTTATTCAAGAAATGCCAACCAAATTTTCTAAGCACCCTTCTGCAAATCAACCACCTTCTTCTATGAGTCTTGGCTTGATATCTCGTCCCACCATCTCCCCACGTTTTCTCTTGAAGTGAACAAATTGCCCTTATCAGTGCCACTGACCAAGTACTAAGTGTTGGGCAAGTGTGAAAGATCAGCCAAAGAAAATTCATCACCAACCAAGAAGCAAGCCTCTCCAAGCCTCTTTTTGTAGATGTCAAGCACTTTCGATAGCTCTCCTTCATTTTGCCTGATCACTACTTGGTCTTGCTTGATATTCATTCAAGGCGCGAATGCGAGCTGAAACTCCCATTGGGTCCTAAATAATATTATTACAAATATTAGCAATCCAAAATCTCAATCACACATAAGACCAAAAAATTTACATGGAAAACCCTTTGTCTTTGGAGGGAAAAATCACGGGACAAACTTTGAATAATTTCACTATTATCAAATCAATTACAATAATTCTTGTGTATGTCTCACGGCTAAAGAAAATAAGAGATCTCTCTTATTTTTCTTTGCTCTCACACACACACACTAATTATCTCTTGCTTGATATTCATTGAAGGTGCGAATGCGAGCTGAAACTCCCGTTGGCTCCTAAATAATATTATCACAAATATTAGCAATCCAAAATCTCAATCACACATAAGACTAAAAAATTTACGTGGAAAACCCTTTCTCTTTGGAGGGAAAAATCACGGGACAAACTTTGAATACTTTCACTATTATCAAATCAATTACAATAATTCTTGTGTATGTCTCACGGCTAAAGAAAAATAAGAGATCTCTCTTATTTTTCTTTGCTCTCACACACACACTAATTATCTCTTTCAAAGGCGGCAACACTTTATTCTCTCCTTTTTATTTTCTTCTCCATGCATAGCTCTCTCTTGGCTCTAAGCAGCTCTCTCTTGGCTGCTCTCTTCTTTTTCTTTCTTGTTTGGCTTCCTCTTTCTTTGCTCTTGCACATACTATTTTTTTCTCTCCTTCCTCTTGCGTTCCTCCTAAGCAAAAATCCCTTTTCTCTCTCTTGGTTTCACGCTCTATTTTTCCTCTCCCCATAGGGAGGACCCTTGGGCCAAAACCATCAAATTCTTTATAGTATTGTTTATTTATAAGACTTTTTTACTATTTCCTCGTGGACCAGGAATATATTACCTCTTTAACAAGGAATAGACTTCCTTCCACACTAAGGAATAGTCTTTCCTTCTACAAGAAGAAAATCCAAATTAATTTCTCCTTCTTTAACTAAGAAACCTAATTGACTTTCCAAATCATAATTGAAATTTGAGGCAATTTCCCAGCAACACCAAAGTTGAGCTTGGTGGATTGAAGCTCTGCCCTTCTGCTTCTATCCACTAATCTATGGATGCTTTTCAGGGGCGGAGGTAGAAATTTTGGTTTGGGGGGGGGGGGGGGGCAATTACATATTTATATATACATTCATTACGCAACTACATATTGATATTTTCACACACACGTGTGTGTGTTTTCAAGAGAATTTCTTTTTAAGTATTGTCACTCTCAAACATTACATGTCCTCAATGTAGTTTTTTTCATTTAACATTTTATGACTAAATCAAGTATTGACAAACAACTCAAAACTTAACAACAACATTGAAAGACTCAATCCAAATAAAACAAAATAACTCTAGGTAGAAGTTTCTATTATTAAAAACTTACTATTTGAACTCAACAACTAAAACTTACCAATTAAGAGAAGAAAAAACTAAAAAGTACTTTTTTTTGCTTACAAGATGGATAGTTTGTTGTTATTAACCAATATTTTTTGGAACCCACAATTAGTTGTTCAATTACTTTTCGTAGGGGCCAACTTTTAGGGTTAACTATTAATTTTAAGGTCTAATATTTTAATAAAATTGCAAAACACATATACATTATGAAGTTTTTAAAAAATTTTGGGGGGGGAGGATGGTAAGTGTAGCTCCGCCCCTGCTTTTGCCAGTGGGTTTGTTCCGTATAGTCCTTTGTTCCCTTTGTCCGCATATTTGTCACAAAGGTAGCAGCATATCACTCGAGACTCTGTATTACCCACACACAAATTCAAATTTATAATATGGAGTTGCAAACAGAGGGAAACCCAGAAAAGAGAATGAATGAAAATGATGAAATTGCGCGTATAAATTTATCAAAGATGGAGATACTCTCATCTTCAAATGCTGGTACTTGGCCAAAGGGCTGTAACATTATCACTATCAGGACCATGTATAAGAGAGATTCAGAATTATATATAGCTAATTAGTCGAAAAGAGAGAGAATTTTGTGTATGTAATTGTAAAAGTACCTGGGGCTTGAGGAACTCAGGCTTCTTGTGCTCGCCCTTGGACATGTTAATGGAGATGAGCTCGAACTCGATATTTTTCTCATAGAGACAAGCTAGGACCCTGGACACAGCTGTGGATATGGGTGGTCCGTACACTTTAACAGGAGTCGCCATTGGAATGGGAAGTTTGGTAGCTTTGGGGGTTCGCTTGCTTGCTTTCTTTGTCTCTTTAACACACTCTTTGCGTGTGTTTGATATGTGTATTCTTGTTTCGTTGTCGGCCATTCAAAAAAGTGGGATTTATCCATCCTCGCCCGCTTTATCCTTTACTTGAGAGTTGAGACAAAAGGTAGTTGATGTAAGACCAGAATTCGGCAACAGAAAGTATTTGTATTGAGGGAATAATTTAATGACCAAACCTGTAAATTAGGCCTCGGCTTAACAAGGACGGTCTCACGGGGCCCCAACTTTGCTTAATTGCTTAGGCCTTTGGGCATAGCCCAATAATTCAAGCCTGGGGTTCCCAATTTTCATGGTCTCAGCTTTGCCATGGGCTAGCCATTCTCATCGGTCTAACTCTACTATGGGCGTTGATCCCATGCAGCCATGCGTGGACCAAAATGACAAGGAAGTTTGGTTAGGAGCCATCTGAGGTCTTTTTGATAATGAATTTTTACATCAAATGATAGGTAGTGAGTTGTTATTAATTCTAATTAGTAAATTATTCGTGCAATATACAAATAATGTTATAATGTTTTATGTAAGATAGTTTTAGAGAATGTTGTAGGTGAATTATAGCATAATTGTTATAGAATTTTATTAATAATGAGTACATCATAAAAAGCAACAATTATAAATTGCACACACATATCCATTTTAATTATTTAATTGAAGTAACGAGAAAAAAGAAACAAGAACAATAACAAAAACTTTAGAGGAATATCATAGAATAAAAGTTGATATAGAATGTGTCTTTTTCTTTCTACTTAATTCTAAAACAAACTATATATCTCAAACGCCCATAGTCAATCACATCATTTATAAAACCCATAAATCTACAATGTCGACCTTAACATCAAAATCATAATTGCTGTTGTCATTCCATATAAAATGCAAGCCCCCCTTCCTTGGTTGTAGCCAACTCATACAGATTAGGATTAGATGAAACAACAATGTTAGAGCTAGTATGTGTTGTCGAAAGATTGAAGGTAAATGACATTGTTTTTGGTCTGTGTGTATTTGACATGTGACGGCATGAAGACTATGGGTAGGTATATATAAAGGGGTAGAAGTGCAAGATGTGAAAATAGTGAATCAAAATGCAAAATATATATCTTGAGTTTTATTCTAATGTTAAAATTCACAACCAAACTTACAAATAAGTTTAGAAAGTAAAACATATTCTTGGTTCAGTTAATTCTCTTTGAAAAAAATTATATAAAACAACATTTAACAAATTCCCAAATCAACAATATCCCAAAAAGGAAAGACAAAATAACCAAAAAGGAAAAGATAATAATAAAAAAGACAGACAAATTCTTTGTTAATCAAGAATCCTCTTCCAAGTTCCAATTAGAAGTACTCCTCCAGTCCTCCTAATGAAAAAAAAAAATAATAAGACAAGAAAAAGGCTGTATTGCTTTACATAAATCTGTTGTTAAAAAAAAATGCTAGTTGCTTTTAGCCTCCATTCGGTGACTTGCATGAACTCTGTTCACAAATCAATCGACACTGGTCTCTCTTTCTTTGTCCCTATTGTATTAATTTATTTTATATTTAGTTTTTTATGTGAATTTTTTTTCTTTGATTGATTGCATACAGTTTATTATTTATATTTTTTTTAAATGGATATATAACTAGTTTCTATAATTTAGTATTCAAATATCAAAATATGAGTAATTTTAAGGCAAAATTATTCACAATTGATGCATAATTTATGATAAAAAGAGCTCAAAGGTCAAGGATTACCATCTAAAAAGGCTTAAAGATGAAAATTGAAGAAATAACATATTGCTTCCTTAGAATGTTATTCTTGATTAAGATGATTGAATATCCAATTAATCAAGAATTATGTCATGAATTTTTTTTTAAATTAGAAAAAAATATAAAATTATAAGTAAAAAAACCGTTAATAATTTTTTTTATATTTAGTTTGGCCCCAAGAAAAAATTACTAGCTCAGCTATTGATTATAATGTATTAAGAAATAATAATAATAATTTTTTTTTGTTTCTATATTAGTTGATAGTTTGTTATATACTAAATGAATGTTTATAGAGAGTCTTTTGACTAAATATTACTTAAATTCGAGTTTATTTGTGATATATGTACTACAACATGAGGAGAGAGGTGAATATTAGCAATTATGTTACTGAAATAATGAGAAAAAGTAGTAGAGAAGAGAGAAACGATGTAACTAGATGGAAGAAAGAGAAAAGCAATTTCCACAATACCATTGCTCCCCAATTTTTGTGCATGTATTCGACTACCCAACTAACCAAAAAGAGGAGAGAAAATTTTGGGGCTTGTTTGATTGTGTTGTTTAAACAACTCAACACATATTTTCACAATAATTTTTTACTTATACATATTTTTACAATATTTAATAACATTATTAGAATAATATTACTAAACAGTAAAATTGGGGCAATCTAATTGCCAAAATAGTTGAGAGTAAAATTTGAATAGTAGCAATCCAATTTCCAAAAGTAGAAGAGACAAAATATTTGGTGGTCCATATAAAATTGTTGTTGCTCAACCATCTGTCCTTTTTCATCGTAAAAAGTGCTTTGCCCTGGATTTTTTAATTCCTAGGAGGTTATGTAATCGATGACGCAATGTGCGCCACAAGAATCATGGGTGATGTCATTTTTGTTTTTTTGGTCACATTAAGCTAGCTCATTCTAAATTATAAACTACATTGAAGGCCAAAATTGCCTTTTACCATCAATTTTTGAAATATTTGGCAAAAAAACACTATTTCGAAAATTGTTAGGTTCTAAAGATTTAGGAATTTATGTATTTAGAACTCTAATGTGTAACATTGGCAAACCATGATCAAAACAATATGTTTAGTCTTGCTTAGGCTTGCTAAAAGTTATATATTTTATGTAAAGTTGGAATCGAGAGGCTGCAGATGCATTGGTGCATTTCGGCCTGGCTCGATCAATCGAAAGTTAGACTCGATCGATCGAAAGTTGGCCAGAATGCTTTTCTGCAGAATTTTCCAACTCAGCCCTAACTCATTAAACATTTTGGGTTTTCTGTTTTTGCCCTAGATATAAAAGGTAAAACCCTAGCCACGTTTTGATGAGAAGCTCTTGTTGTATTGTTGCTCATACATTGCGGTTTGTGTGAATCTCTTGTGAGATCATTGAGGAGTTTTCCTTCACATAAACTTAGGGTTTTCAAGGTAGAGATTATTTCAATATCTTGATGATCAACTCAGTTGCTGCCATTGTAGTTTAAAGAATAACAAGCGTGGGTGCTTGTAGCTGATTGGAGAATCCAAGAAAGAAGGAGTTCGTGGATTCGGAGCTTGCACGTGGTCGTGTCAGTAAGTTCTACTGGTAGGTAGCATTAGGATGTCAAGCGGGGAGCTTGTAAGTCCTTTTGTATGAACTTCAATTCTTTTACATAGTGGATTCAGTTTACCTTGAGGATAGCTAGGTCAAATCCTCCCCAGGTTTTTACCGTGTGGTTTTCTGGGTGATCATATCTTGTGTTATTTATTATTCCGCTGCTTTATTTTCTTGATATGATTGTATGTTTGTGATAACCTAGAATTGCATAACTTGACTAAGTTAATAACTTGGCTAATTAACTAGGTTAATCTGGTTGGTTTAAGGGGTCTAAAACTGTACAAGTGGTATCAGAGCAGGTAGCTTTCTTGTTTGAGATTTTTTGATCTCTGAGCTGATCCTTGACCCCTGTTGTCATGGAACACGGTCACTCTCTTGTTGTTCCTCCTCACTTTGATGGGAATAACTATGCTTATTGGAAAGTAATGATGAAAGCATTCTTGAAATCCATTGATGAGAGAGTTTGGAATTCCGTTGAGTACGGATGGGAGAAGCTTACTACTCCTGTGAGTGAGTGGGAAACTTCTAAAAAAGAAGCAACTGGGTTCAATAGCAAAGCTATGAATGCCATCTTTAATGTTGTTTCTATGGAGGAATTTAAGAGAATCTCAAATGTTAAGGTTGCCCACACTGCTTGGAAAATCCTCCAGACTGTGCATGAAGGCACAAAGGCAGTTAAGATAAACAAACTGCAGCAATTAACTTCTAGGTTTGAGAGCATTAGGATGTCTGATGATGAATCATTTGATGAATTTCATGCCAAACTTAATGACATTGTTAATTCTGCTTTTAATTTGGGTGAAATTTATGATCAACCTAAAATTGTTAGGAAGATTTTTAGATCTTTAACTGAAGATTTTAGACCCAAAGTGACTGCCATTACTGAGAGCAAGGATGTGGACTCCATCCCTGTTGATGAGCTTGTAGAATCTCTTCAGTCCTATGAGCTAGACCTACCCAAAACCAACAAATCCAAGTCAATGGCTCTTAAGTCTGTTGATGATGTTGAGGTTAGTGGATTTGATGATGAGCTCTCTGCTACAGAGATTGCTTACCTTGTCAAGAATTTTAGAAACTTTCTAAGGAATACTAACAGAAGGGCAAGAAATACAACCACTGTTGAACCTAGAAATTTTAGGAAGAATGATCCCATTAAGGTTAGCAACACTGAAAAACCTAGAGAAAGAGTAGGTTAATCTTCCAACAATTCTTTGGGTGCTCAGTGTTTTGGTTGTCAAGGGTATGGTCATGTTAAATCTGAATGTCCTACATTCCTGAGGTCTAAGGGTAAAGCTATGGCTGTAACTCTTAGTGATAATGAGGTTTCTGATGATGAGTCTGGATGTGACGAGGATGGAAACTTCATTACTTTCACTGCTACTGCTGTAGTCAATGAAAGCGTGTTTGTTGAGGAGAACCCTTCTGATGGGGAACTCTCTGAGGATGCAGATCTTCAAGAGGCCTATAATAAACTTTGCAAAGTTGCTGCAAAGGATGCTATGAATGTTGAACTTGGCCTGAAGAAAATTGATTCCCTTGAGCTTGAAAAGAAAAATTTGCTTGTTAAATTATTTGATGCTAATGATCTTTTGAACCATGTGAAATCTGAGAATATGCTCTTGCTTGATAAAGTTAAAACTTTGGAACATGATTTATCTGTTGCTAGATCTGCTAGTTCTAAACTTGATCAATTGTTGAATGTTCAAAAGTATCCCTCTGACAAATCTGGTTTAGGTTATGTTGAAAGCATCTCTGTGTCTACACCTAATTTCACAAACTTTGTTCCTTCATCTTCTTCTGAACCTTCCGTGAGTGAGGTTGTGAGTGAAACTATCAAACCACTTGTGAGTGAGGTTGCCAAACTTGTAGAAGTTTCACCTCCTAGGAAGATTAGGGTTGATCTAGGAGAGTCTAAACCTAAGGAATCTACCCTTTCTAAGGACAAGATGCATGGTAAACCTGTTTGGGTTTGTCATTATTGTGGAAAGTCTAGACACATTCGTCCTAACTGTTACAAGCTTCAAGCTGCTAAGAGAGCAAACAAACCAAAAGTGTCTGTGCCTCAAGCACAAGATCCTATGACACTTATTGGTGAATTGGTAAAGGCATTGAACCTTTATTCCAATCCTGGAGTTGGAAATCACTCGAATGTGAGTAGAAACTTCAATGCTCGTGGTGCATCTAAAAGGTTTTGGATGCAAAATACTCGATCTAATTGAGTCTTTTTGACATGGTCCTTGTGCTTCATTGCTCATTCCTTTGTGACCATTGTTATTTGTTTTTTTTTTTTTTTTTTGTTTATTTCTAGGATTTGTATTGCATTACATTCATGCATTTCATTCTAGGATTTATTTTTTTTCTCTTTAAAAATTTTTTTAAAAAAAAAAAAAAAAAAAGAAGAAGGAGAAAGGCAAATTGTGTTTGGCACTATTTTTCTTGGTCTTTGAAAACAAGGTTGGTCAACCTATTTATACATAACTTGTCTTGTGTACCTTGTTTAGCCTTGATGAGCTTATTTATTGCACTTTACTAGTTGAAGTTTTGTAGTGCATGTTGTGTGGGAAAGATGTTTATGGTGTTTATCACTTTGTCTTAATCTTGAAGTCACATGTTATTTGACCGTCGGACTTGATCCTTTTGAGAAAGGCATAAATAACCATCTCACTACTGTTCACTAGCCAATCATGAACACCTTAATGCATATCATAAGATTTTGTGCTCGAGAAAGTGTAGCACATGCACAAAAAGAACATAATGTGTAGTCTCGGTTAATTGCTTAATAATTAAAACTGGTATGTACTATTAGGCTTGATGCCAATTCACATAATAAAAACTGATGTGTACTATTAGGCTTGATGCCAAAATCATCTAATTATGGGGCAAAATTCAAGAAACTTACATGATTGCAAGCTTATGTTCTAGGAGATGTGAGAGTTATATGATGTAACTCTTTAGGTGATAGTCTCTTTTGAATTCTATGTGATGGATTTTGTAGACTTTGTAATTGATTGCTATTCACATATCACCTCACATATATCTCAAGCTTTTGCTAGTTACACACACTACACAAGTTACTTTTTGCTAAACACTGTACATGTTATTGTGTGTGTTTTTGGTCTGATCAACCAAGTTTGAAAATATCTTGAGAATTATGCACAACATATTTGTTGTTTGAAGAATTTAAAGGGAGAATGATTGACACTTGTTTTTTTGGAAAATTGGGTTTAAAAATTTTGGGTTTTTGAAAAAGCATTACATCTCATACTCATGCATTTTGTTTCAACAATTTTAATGCTTTGAGGAGTTGTTTTCAAAATGTGGTTTGTGTTTTTCAAAACTGTAATTTTTCTCAAAATGTTGTGAGTTGTTGCCTGTTTCGATCGATCGAAAATTTCTTAAAATTCCTTTAGAAATCTCGGATTGATTCAATCGATCAAATGTAATTTTCGATCAATCGAATATCGCGAATCAGTTTTTTAAAATACTGTTTTTGACTTATTCAAAATTTTTTTTCAAACCTTTTCTCTCTCTCCGACTCAGCAAGGCTCCACAGGGATTTTTTTGTCGTTTTCTTCCAAAATTTTTGCAAGGTTTCTCTCTCCTTGAGCCGGTATGTCTATCTTACCCTTCCTTTTTAGTTTATTTTCATATTTTCATGCATAAATTCATGCATTTAAGGGTTATTTTCGGACTATGCATAATTTGGGTATTTTTGTTGATTCAAGCCTTATTTTATGCAATTGATCAATGGGTTTTTGTGGGGACTTGATATAATCTTGATCTATGTTGGTTAATTTGATCAATTTGAGGTTTTGTGAAAAATTAAAATTTCTAGGGTTTGAAATTGATCCGAATTGGGGATTATGTTCAATTGGGTTTAATTGATAAAATTGGCTTGTTGTTTTGATGAAATTGGTCATTCTAATTTGTTTTCAAACATGTGTGATGGTCAATTCATCAATTTGTTTCAAAACATTCTAGTGGTTTTTCAAATTTTTAGGGTTTTTGTTAGAAATCCTATGCTCTAGCCAATTTTGTGAAATTGAACCTAATTTGGATTTTGTTTACTGCATTAGTAAATGCATCATGACATTGTACTTGTTCATGCATCATATAGATTTTTGTTCTATTTTATGCTAACTTGCAGTCTGCCCTTGGTTTGTATTTTTTTTTGTTCTTTTGGTTTTCTCTTTGTGTCTTTGTTCTTTCCTTAGCACTATGCCTAGGAAGACTAGGGCTCGTTGGTCTATTACCTCACCCATTCCTTCCCCACCTTCTTTTGACCGTGAGAAGTTTCCAAGTGAGAAAAATCAAGAGATTTTTGAGAAGCTGAACCTTAAGAGAAAGATTTGGTCTGAGTGAACTGTTCTTTTAGATGAGCTTGATCCTGCCATTAGGGCAAATTTTGAGCGTCGGGGCTGGTTACCTTTGTTGGATGTTTCTGATCCTCCTCCACCTGCTACCTTGATTAGAGAGTTCTTTTCGAACATTTCTATCCGCGTCTATGATTCCAACACTTTGGTCAAGAGTTGGATACAAGGCGTAGAGTATTCCGTTACTCCTAAGGTAGCACCTTTGCTGAGCTATCTGAGTTGCACTATCTCTTCTTTAGGATAGCCTGTCATTCTATTTGGCCCATTTCTCATCTTCACACCATTCCTCTCAAGCGGTGTGTCTTTTTGTACGCTCTGGTTACAGATGCTCCTATTAGCTTTCCTCATTTATTTCTTCGTTCTTTGAACGATGTTTATAGGAGTTCATCTTTTTCTCATGCTCTTGTTCATCCTATTTTTATTCATAGGATTTTGCTTTATCTTGATCTTAGTGGTTTCCCTTCTTCTGAGCTCGTACATGTTATTGCTCCTATAGGTGCATCTTTACTTAGACAAAGGGTTGCTCATCTTCGAGTTGGCTCTAAACACCCTAGGTCTGAGCCTTCTGGTACCGCACCTCCTCCCTCTTCTTCTACTGGTCCTGCTGGTGAGGATATTCCTAATCCTGTTGGTGATGCTGCTGCTGCTGCTGATGTTCCTCCACCTCCTTCGGATGACTTTGATGTTCGTCGTACCTTAGAGACTGTTATGACCGTTCAGGCGGCTCATAGTCAGATTTTGGTGGACTTGCTTGACGAGATTTGTGCTCTGCGAGCCGACTTTGCACATCTTCATTCACCCTCACCACCTCTTTTTGATGATGGCTTGCGATTGCCCTTTGGCATTCCATCACAAAAAGGGGGAGTAGAGTTTTGACTTGTTGAGGAGTTTTTGTAGTTAGGGGGAGTATATTTTTTTGTGTTTTGAGGAACTAGTGGAGTTTTTAGATTGTATTTAGGTGCTTCACTTTGTATATCATTTTTGGGGCTATTCATGTTAGGGGGAGTAACATTGTTTTTGATATACATGATATATACATGATTCTTGTTTCTTGTGATTCACTGTTTATTAATTTATATTTATGAGTTGTTCATTGATATATGTCTTTATTATGTGGTGTGTGAATCATACAAGAATGTTATACCTGTTGATTTATTGTTTTTTGTCACACATGCGTTTATGCGTTTGTTGAGTGTTTCAGGAATATACAGGTTGATTCAATTGGGCCACTGTCTACACTTGCAACTGATGGATAGTAGTTAGGATTGAATTTGAGTTTATGAGCATTATTTTTGTAAAGGGCTTTTTACTTGTAAACTTTGAGCTTTTACTTTGTGTTTTGTCACGGATTGCCAAAGGGGGAGTTTGTTAGGTTCTAAAGATTTAGGAATTTATGTATTTAGAACTCTAATGTGTAATATTGGCAAACCATGATCAAAACAATATGTTTAGTCTTGTTTAGGCTTGCTCAAAGTTATATATTTAATGTAAAGTTGGAATCAAGAGGCTGCAGATGCATTGGTGCATTTTGGCCTGACTCGATCGATCGAAAGTTAGACTCGATCGATTGAAAGTCGGCCAGAATGCTTTTCTGTAGAATTTTCCAACTCAGCCCTAACTCATTAAACGTTTTGGGTTTTCTGTTTTTGCCCTAGGTATAAAAGGCAAAACCCTAGCCACGTTTTGATGAGAAGCTCTTGTTGTATTGTTGCTCATACATTGCGGTTTGTGTGAATCTCTTGTGAGATCATTGAGGAGCTTTCCTTCACATAAACTTAGGGTTTTCAAGGTAGAGATTATTTCAATATCTTGATGATCAACTTAGTTGCTGCCATTGGAGCTTAAAGAATAACAAGCGTGGGTGCTTGTAGCTGATTGAAGAATCCAAGAAAGAAGGAGTCCGTGGATTCAGAGCTTGCACGTGGTCGTGTCAGTAAGTTCTACTGGTAGGTAGTATTAGGAAGTCAAGCGGGGAGCTTGTAAGTCCTTTTGTATGAACTTCAATTCTTTTGCATAGTGGATTCAGTTTACCTTGAGGATAGCTAGGTCAAATCCTCCCCAGGTTTTTACCATGTGATTTCCTAGGTGATCATATCTTGTGTTATTTATTATTCCGCTGCTTTATATTCTTGATATGATTGTATGTTTGTGATAACCTAGAATTGCATAACTTGACTAAGTTAATAACTTGGCTAATTAACTAGGTTAATCTGGTTGGTTTAAGGGGTCTAAAACTGTACAAAAATAAATAGGAATGTACCACTTTTTCAAGTACTCGAGTTTGGTGAGCTCGAGTACCCTATTTTATGCTTCCACCGTGGCACGATGACATGGCATTTGGGATTTAAAAAATGCCACACAGTACTCGAGCTTCCTGAGCTTGAGTACTGTATTAGTGTGATACCTGAGTTTGGTAAACTCGGGTATCAATCTGTAGGCCCAAATTGATTCAACAATTATGCAAGGTGGCCAATACAGATTGGTACTCGAGCACATGAAACTCGAGTACTTTGTTCAGTACCCGAGTCTACCAATCTCGGGTATCAATCTGTATTGGGCGAACCATTGTACATGCCCATAGATACTCGAGTCCAGGGAACTCGAGTATCAATCTGTATGCCAATTTCTGGAGACACAAACCTTTATGTCCATCTAGTTCTGGGGTTGTGGCTGCCCATCTAACTAAATTCACTGGAAGGTCCACTTGGCTAGCTCTCTTTCTCTCTCAATAAAAAAACAAAGAAAGAAAAGTCCCATATATGTTTTTTTCTTTGGTTTTGGTTAGCCATCTAACTCAAATCATTAGAAACAGAATACAATGGCCCCAATGGTTTCTTTAATCAGTTGGTTTCATCTTCTTCTTTTTGCTTTTTGAAGAAATTCACAATATTTTATATATATATATATATATATTTTTTTTTTTTCCCAATTGGTTGATTTTCTTCCCCCTACACCCCCCTCCCTTCATTATTATATTTATTATATTATGACATGCCTAAGGTTTTTTAATACTTACATGTGATCAAATGGGTGGTATATGGAAAGGCTATTTATAAAATCACCAGCATCATAACTCATTCAGCACCCAACTTATATGGTAACCTTGAGAACTCAGAGGTGGTATTATTTGGGCATTTTCACTTAATCCCAGTGTTAATTTGTATAATTATTTTTTTCAAAATAGTTCTATTTGTTTTAGAACTTAACATCCCTCCAAGCCAAATAGAAAATTTTATGAACTTGTTAAATTGTCTAGTAATGCATAGTTCGTTGCAATTTGCAAGTTGTTGCTCTTTACATACTAAGATTCACCCCCATCCCCCCAAAAAAAAAATAAAAGAGAGAAAATCTCCCCTACCAGTAATAGTATTAGCATGGGAAGCAGTCATCACCCATGCTTTCCCATGCATTGCTAAAATTGGAAACCCCCACTTTCAACATGTAATCAGTTACTACAACCTCTAGGTCCTCTAGCTGGTATTCATCTTCAACACCATCATCCTCTGTCTCACCAGTGGTTGGATCAACCTAATAGTATCGCCAAATGCATTAGTTAATAAAACAATTATGATATGTTTGATATTATCAGTGCTTCAGGTGTCAGTACCCTGCCTTTCAATTGTGAGTCGGTGCAGCAAGTTTGATATTATCTACAACATGACGTTACAACTAAATAGCTAGCGCACGACGATGTCATGTTCATAGAGTTATTTTGATTAATTCATAAACGTACATTAAATATTCATCAATTAATAGTTTAAAAAGAAGCTCGAGAGGAAGAATCAGTTCCCGTAGTCCTGATATTGCTGGATTCTTTTAACAAATCAATGAAGTGAAAGAATGAGGAATTTGCAACAACTATAATTCTCCCCTCTAAGAATGGGCTTTTCATAGGAGAACTGAAATCAAGCAAAGAGTTAGCAACACTGATAAAACCAAGCAAAAGAAAAAGAAGACTGGACATCATCTCAATCTCCATTCTTCCAATCAAGAAAAAAAAAAAAAAGGTCTCAAAATTTGACACAATATTCAGGCGCAAATTTGAAAAAAAAAAGTATTAGCAATGAAATAATGACAGTAGTGACTACCATTCTTCTAATAAGAAGAATATTACATAAATGCACTAGTATTGAAATAGCATGAATGTAACTCAAGCATCTTATCCTTCAAATTATAGAAATAGTTCCTCTACTAGGAGATGTATTTATACGACATGTATAACCTTACAAGAAAAGTAAAGAAAATAATAGAAGCATATTATCAAAATCTTCTTTTGATTCATATATAACTTAGAACAACTTTAGTCAGGCCAATTACATTTTCTTTCTTTAGATAATTAAAGGCCAATTAACTCTTAGTTGTTATAACCAATGCTCTAATAATTAAAAAACTGCACACAAAACATATTACAATAAAGGAAATAAGGAACTAAATATAATTATAATCCTGATTCAAGAGAAGAATTTTCTCCATAATTATTATTTTTAGACAAAAGAAAAAGGCACTACCTTTTCCTAATTTATAGAAACGATTTGCTCTAGCTATGCATTCTAAGCTCTTTAAGTTGTCGATTTTACTTTCCTCACTAAAATGGAGCAGATTTCTACTCTTTGAGATTATCCTTCTTTCTCTCTGCACAAACATTCAGTGGCAGATCTAACTAGGGAAAAACCCAAAGAGCAATAAGCTAATCTTCCCTTCTGTATATGTACAAACCTTTAATGCGGGATCTAGCTAGCAAAAACCAAGTCAGGGACCTAATTTAGCTGGTTAGGAATCTAGCATAGCACTAAGAACAATAGGAGTTTACTTCTAAATGCTCTCTCCTCTTCACCAACAGATGAGGAGATATATATATATATATATATATGTGTGTGTGTGTGTGTGTGTGTGTGTGTTTGTGTGTGTGCATCTGTGGTATTTTAAGAACTCTACACTTCAGTTGTTTGGATGGAAAATTTTATGTGAAGATAGTTTTCCGTGTTTTCTTGTGTTTAGTAACATCCGAAAAAATAATTCAAAGGAAAACTATCTTTGGTCAACGGAAAATCGTATTAAAAATTACTTTTAGAGACTGCTTTCTATTAAAATTTTCCGGAAAACAACTCTATCTCACACCATACTAAAAAAAGGAAGTTAAGAAGCAATATGGAAGCTAATGAAAAAAAACTCTATCTCATTTTGAAGTCTCTACGAAACATAGGAAAATAAAATAGTTTTTCACAAAATACTTTTTGGAAAATGAGTCATTTAAAAAAAATAATTAATGTAGAAACAAACAGAGCGTAAGAGGAAAAAAAGGTTAAACAGGCCATGACAATAATAGGGGGCCAAATGCTGACTGCTGTTCTGATTGGCTGGTTGATGTTATTATCTAGGACTCACTAGCAGTAGTATCTGATTATCAGATTATATTGTAAATTGTACGAATTCCAAAGGTCCCAACTAAGACAACCTTTTATATGTCCTCTTTCCATACTTAAATAAGTCCTAGTACGTTTCAAAAAGATATTTAAAAAAAAAAAAGAGAACTATTTAGTATCATCACAATGTGCTAAATTATGGTTTTTGTCCTAAATCAATACACAAAGATGAACCAATTTGTTGTCACAGATTGCACTTGTGTCTTGTTAAATTAGCTTTCAGTATGTATGTGGTCATGGACTAACAGTAAATTCCTTTGTGCAGGAACTGTGAGTTTGTATACTTTCTTGATAGGAGAGAAAATCATATATGGTTGTGACTAAAGTGCGACTCAAAGTTGAAGACTTAAGAGCAATTGGACACCATGTTACTTTATAGAAAACCTGGAGAAGTTTTTGATATGTTCTAGTACATTTATAATTTGATGGTGGTTTTCTTCTTGTTTGTTAATAAATTTCATTTATACTATTTTTTTGTGCCTTTTAACTTTTTCATTTTATTCTTCATAATTTCATATATATCATGAACCTCTATAAATACTGTTAACATTAAACCTAGTCTTTTGCATTCAATATAAAAAAAGTTCAAATGATTCTAAGAAGATTTCATATAAAACATCATAAAGAGAAAGTCATCATCATCATAAGCATAATAATTTGAAGTTTTGAACTAGTGCAATCAAAGACATTTAGGAGGAACTAAAGCGTTCAATTGTGATTCTTTAGGCAATTCCTTTGAGCAGGGACGAACCCACGTTGGGGCAAAGGGGGACCATTGCCCCCCCACACCCCCCCCCCCCCCCCCCCCCCCCCAAATTAAAAAAAAAACTAGTATAAAAAAAATTAAGATTTGCCCTTATATATATATATATATATTTGTCTCTCTTCTAAAATATATAGATATTAACCTACAAGAAAATAAATAAAATCCATGCCCCTTTAACTACAAAAACAAAATAAAAAAATAAATATGGACTAAACAAAAATCGCGCACAAAATAAGAAACAATTATTTTGTATGTTATACTTAGTTGATATGCTTTATAATATGAAATGTTTAAGAAATACTTATTTTGTATGTAGTATTTTGTTGAATATAAAATAGATATTAGTTTTTATTTTCTAATTTTTTTTTTGGTTTTAAGCTTTGCCCCCCCCTCCAGGTATAAATCCTGGTTCCGTCCTTGCCTTTGAGTCGTAGCAATGTTTAAGAACAAGTCAGAAGTTAGAACTTCTACGATCAGCATTAAAAAAATGGAATAATTTTACATTTAAAAGGATGCCACGGTTCAAACTTAGCGTACCTAGTCCGCGAGACCACCACTCGTCGGTTCCACGTTTCGCTTAGGGCATGTTCTTCGGTTATGGCCCTCTTGGTCACACAACCCACATTGCACCTTCCTCCCCCCCTCCTTCCATGGTGTGGTTCTCGGCCGTCTCCCGCCCTCGTCCATCTCATTCCTAGTTCGTGTTGAGACAGGGCGACCTTTCTCTCGGATTAATCGAGGGTTAGGGAGGACCTTTTGAGTTTCTGTAGGATCTGGCCATGATAATCTATCTTTCAACACAGGGAAAACGGGAGCATAGCTTCGGAACAGTGCATCCACGCTATAGCATGGGTCAATGTACTGCTCTGCATCATGTCGATACCTAATACAAACTACAATGACATGTGAACATGGTATCTTGTACAGTTTCCATTTCTGACATGTGCAAGTTCTTTACAACAGATTAACTCCATGTGTGTGATCCCCACGTCCAGCAGTCCCTGCATTATGCGGTGTATCTACTTGATATGATTGTTGTTGCGCGCTCAATCTCGTCACCCTGTGATTCTCCGCCTTCGCCTTATTTCTCATGAAGATATCCAAGGCATATTTAGTCCATCTTTGACCCGATTTCAACTACGCTATGTTCTTATTGTGACGATCATCAAAGTAGGCATTTAGTTTGAACCATGTGTATTTCACCATTGCCGTAATAGGCAGGCTACGAGCACCCTTTAGAACACCATTGAAGCACTCGGACATGTTTGTAGTCATCGCCCCATAACGGTAACCGTTGTTAAAAGTTAGAGCCCACTTCTCTTTGGGCACATCCTTCAGATATCGGTGCGCATCCTGGTTGACATTCTCAATTGAATCGAAAGTGGCATTGAACTTTTGCTCCTGGGTAGCACTTGCTGCCCTCCATACTAGATTCTTTAAAGTTTCATTTCTCCATCTAGTGTTAACATTACTGCATAGATGACGAAGGCAGTAACGATGTTCTGTCATGGGAGGTCGCAGGGAGACGTCTCGATTAGTGTCTCTGAAGATAGCTTGTATCCCAGGGTGTCTGTCAGATATGACACATAGGTCTCTCCGGTCGGTAACATACGTTCTTATACAAGCCAAGAACCAACCCCAAGTCTTTGTGCTCTCGCTCTCGACAATGGCGAAGGCTAGTGGATAAATCTTATTATTAGCATTTGTCGCCATTGCAATCATCAATTTCCCTTTATATTTTCCATAGAGGTGGGTTGCATCAATGCTAATCATAGGCCTACACTTCTTGAACCCAACAATACATGGACGAAACGCCCAAAATACAGACTTGAATGTACAGGTTCCCCGTTCATAATTATCGTCCACTAGTAAGTTATACTGTGTACCCGAACTTGCATCCGTAAGTCCTGCCAAAAAACGCGGCAACTCTGCATAAGACTTCTTAAAATCCCCGTATATAGCTGCAACGGCCTTTTGTTTGGCATCCCATACCTTGTATGTGAACCATAATGATTACGTTAGAAATGAATACAAGTTAAATCATTATAGTTGAAGAAAACAAATGAAGACTTGTAAGGCTATAAGATGAATATAATATTTCTTTCTCTTTATTCCTTTTTTTCTTTTTCTTTTTCAAAAATTAATTTTCATAATATAAAGTATTCATGGGTTTTGGGAAAAAATATCTTGGTTATACTAGACTGGTCTGATGTCTCTACATTGTATTGAAAAAAGAATGCAAATTAAATAATACCTTGTAGTGAGATACTTCGTGTTTTAAGTCTGCCAAAACAACGTGGCGTAAGTTCTTTATCTTATACGCAGGGTCTTCTCGTATATAGCGCTCAAGTACGTATGCTAGGAACGCCGAATCAATCATCCGACCATCATGAGCATTCTGAATTTTGTCGCACGTGTGGGGTCCCTTGCATTTTGCGATCTTCCAGACATTGTCTCCCTTGCAACAAATCGCATGGACAGACCATGGACAGGAATCATCCTCACAACTCACTATAAGCCTTTCTGAGTCTGAATGCTCAGTCTTGAAGCTAAAATTCTCTCGCAATGCGTACCAAGTCAACGCAAATTTTACTGCCAATTTAGTGGCGAATATCATCCCTTTCAGTGGCTACTCCCCACGCGTCCAACTTGATACTTCCGCTTGCATAACCGGTGATGGATCAAACATATTATCCCAAGTGTTTTTGGTGAACCATTCTGGTGTAGGATCGAGACCTGGGCATGTGTCTCTATTCTCTTCTACAACCACATCTTCGATTTGATCAACATCCTCATGTTCACCCATGGTATCTAGGAACTCCTCGAAGTCATCCCTAGTAACATCAATATGGTTTGCATCATCACCAAGCCCGTGATCATCTTCAATTTCGGATGTGCCCCCATGCAGCTCATCATGAGATAAATGCTCTCCTTCATGCACTTCCTGGGGCCTTTCCTCCTCCTCAGTTGAGTTCACATTGGGAAATGTTTGACACGGTTCACTACCATACCCATCTCCTGTGTTCTCTACACACCCTTGATAAGACTGTAATGGTATTGACTTGATGTGCTCATCTACAGTTCCATCGAAAACAGTATGTTGTGAACCCTCTCTAGCCTCTACTATGGCGGGCTCAACAGTGACATAGAGCTCCGAAGCAACGAATCCTTTCACCATCATTTGTTGAACAACTTCCCACATCATCTTCACTTCGGCACCACCCGATAACTGTAGTGAATTATAGAAAACCTGGGTGCCTACAACCAGTTGAGGTGCTCGATACACGATGGAAATGTTATGCCTAGACTAGTCTAACCCCATCGCCTTTAATATTCTTCATTTGCAAGTTCATAAGGCCTATCCCACGCTTCACCTTAACACATTTTTGCTTTTGGTTCGAGCCTTGGTATGACAACCCATGCAACTCATGATAATACGTCTCTCCATTGTAGTACACATAGAAAAAGTGAAAATCCATCACCGACCTGTTATTAACAATATTAAAAGTTGTCATAATCTATAAATAGAATAGAAAGTCTATTATATATAGTGGGGCACCTGCCCCCCTGATTTCTCCTAAAAAGTCTATTATATATATATGCTTATGTAAAGTGAGTTAGCTTCTGGCATAGAATAGAGAAAGAAGGAAACAATTTTCCTAAACAAATTGTACAAACATCACATGACAGCCTTAATAAAATAACAAATCTGAAAATTGAGATAGTTTAGACACACAACAAAATTTCACAATATTTTCACAATACTCTTGTTTTTTGTTGAGATGAATTTTAAAATAATTTATTTTATTTTATTTTATTCTGACCAATGATGTACTAACATCTTAATTTATTGTACAAATATTGTGAGATTTTGTGGTGTAACGAAAACAACTCCTCCCACTTTAAACAATCTTACACAATAAATGCCACCAAACTGAAATTGTTAAAACTGATTACACTTTTGACCAATATTAACTCTTTTTATCTTTATCTTTTTTCACTTCCCTAAATTTACTTCTTTTCTCATTTGAAGTTCTGCCCATGGAGCTCTAATTACACATAATAATAATAATAATAATAATGTCTTCAATGGTGCTAAAGCATTAAAATGTCCATTACTTTTTTCTCCTTTATTAGCATCTTCATAGTTTCAAAATTTGAGTTTCTACCATAAATCCAAAATTTTAAATAATTAAAAGAATAGAGAAAAGTTGAAATTTTTTTCTCAATTCATTTTGAGGAATCAAATTACATCTCTAAACTTTATGTATATGGATTAATCTCTTACTTTGATGATTCATTGACAATAATGAATTAGATGTTTTACCAATGTTTATTTATTTTACAATTTTTTTAATTTTTAATAGGCATTGTATGATAATTATTGTTTGTTTATAATTTTAATAGGCATTGTTTATAATTTTACTTATTGTGTTTACACCACTACGTGTATGTGTGTAACTTACAAAATATGCATGCTCTCTCTATTTGCTATCATCTGCTGAAGCTTCATTCTTTTATATTTGTGCTCCATTTGTTTTGACAAAAACGTTATATATATATATATATATATATTAGTAGTTGTACATAGTTAATATTGGAAATCTCATTACATGAAACTCATGCATAAAAAAGACTGACGAACACAATCTAGAAACTATGCATCTAACTCAGTGGACTAAATCCAATATTGTAAACACAATTTTTTTCTAAGCATTTAACTATTACCTCTATGTACTGGTCCCAACAAGGTTGCCCAACGGTTAAGTGGACAACACGTTGGTGGATGGAGACACTGACACTGAGAGTGTTGCAGATGGTGACCCAACAAAGTTCCTGCTTCCAGTTTCTGACTTGCACATGGACTTGGAATGAGAGAGTGTCTAACTCAAAGATGGACTTCAAGAGTTGATACTGAAAACTAACTTAAAGCTGACGAAGGGATTTTTGTTAAAAAGTACTCGAGTTCAAAGAACTCGAGTACCATTCATTGCACATTAACTACAATGGTTGGCACTAGTAAATTAGGTACGCAATAAGTGAAAATCATCCAGCATAGTACTCGAGTTTGGTGCACTCGAGTACTGTATAGGTGGGACGCAAAACTTTGGCTCGGGCTATTTGATTTTAAAAAGAGGCAGATTAGTACCCGAGTTTCAGAAACTCAGGTACCAATCTGCCTTACCTAAATAAAAAACTTATGCCAGGGTTTTTTTAAAAAAATGTGGTAAGGCAGATTGGTACCCGAGATTCTGGAAATCGGGTACCAATCTGCCTTATTGCCCCAGGGTTTTTAAAAAAAAAATGTGGTAAGGCAGATTGGTACCCGAGTTTCTGGAAATCGGGTACCAATCTGCCTTATTGCATTTGGCCCAGGGTTTTATTGCCCAAGGGTTTTTTTTTAAAAACATTTGGTAAGGCAGATTGGTACCCGAGATTCTGGAAATCGGGTACCAATCTGCCTTGCATTTGGCCCAGGGTTTTATTGCCCTAGGGTTTTTTTAAAAAACATTTGGTAAGGCAGATTGGTACTCGAGTTTCTGAATCTCAGGTACTAATCTGCCTTATTGCATTTGGCCCAGGGTTTTATTGCCCCAGGGTTTTAAAAAAAAAAATGTGGTAAGGCAGATTGGTACTCGAGTTTCTGGAAATCGGGTACCAATCTACCTTATTGCATTTGGCCCAGGGTTTTTTTAAAAACATTTGGTAAGGCAGATTGGTACTCGAGTTTCGGAATCTCGGGTACTAATCTGCCTTATTGTATTTGGCCCAGGGTTTTTATTACCCCAGGGTTTTTTTTAAAAACATTTGGTAAGGCAGATTGGTACCCGAGTTTCTAAAACTCGGGTACCAATTTGCCTTATTGCCCCAAGGTTTTTTTTTAAAAAAAAATGTGGTAAGGCAGATTAGTACCCAAGTTTCTAGAAATCGGGTACCAATCTGCCTTATTGCATTTGGCTCAGGGTTTTATTGCCCCAGGGATATTTTTTAAAAAAATTGGTAAGGCAGATTGGTACCCGAGTTTCTAGAAATCGGGTACCAATCTGCCTTATTGCATTTGGCTCAGGGTTTTATTGCCCTAGGGATTTTAAAAAAAAAATTTGGTAAGGCAGATTGGTACCCGAGTTTCAGTAACTTGGGTACCAATCTGCCGTACTTTCAGTCTGGTTTCCATCACCAAAGCAAACCATTTTCCATTAAAGGAAATTATTTATCATTGAAGAAGCGCCACAAAAAGAAATTTATAATAAGGCTATTGAAATTTTGAAAATTCCCTTAACATGGTAATTATTCATGTACCATTAGAATTTTTCTTTTCTCTTTTTTGAAAATTCAATATTTACAATGGGGAGGGGGGATTTGAACCCTTGATGTGTTGTTAGAAACACGAGGTGCCAATTGAACTACTAGGTTCTTGGCCATTACAAAGAAATTTTAAATGACAATAAGCAATTTCTGCTTATATATATTGACATGGAAGTTCTAGGTCCCCAGGAAAATCAGTAACCAAATGCAAATGCAAATGCACACTGCCAAAATGTCTAACCAAACAGACCATAGAACTTGCCCTTCGAAAATATCGAATTATCATGACGGTTATCAATTATCATTCCAAAGTAAAAATGAATCTGTCAACAATTGGATCATCATAATTTTAAACAATTGCAATGCACTTTCTCACACTCAAATTCACTCATTAATACCCTATAACCAAAAATAGAAATACACTCAAAAGCCCTAAAACTTCTGATCTCACATTCACACAATCTACAAATCAACACAGAATGATCCTTAGACTAATTACAAACCAATACACTCTCATTTCCAAATCCTTTCTGTAGCACAGATTCAGTATGAAATTTAGTCATGCCTCAAATCCATGGAGATTCATAATAGTTGCAGCAACATTGGCAAGCCCACCAGTAGGAATATCCCTACAGAATCTGCAACCAGGTGCTAATCCAGGACCTCCAATTGCAATTGGCACCTAAATAAAGAGAAAAAACAAATATACAATGTTTTAGAACTTGAGAAGCAACATCCATCTAGTTAATAGTAATAACAATGATGTTGACTGATAAAGTAACAGCCAATAACAATAAAAAATCCTAGGTGCAGAGTGCAATCTGTAAGTTGTTGTGAGTAGCACTTCCAGAACCCATGATGAGGACACCTTCTTCCTTAAGAGGGGCCAATGCCTTGCCCAACTTGTAGTGATAAGTACCATCTCTATCTGATTGAACAGAGAGCTGACACACTGGGATATCAGCCTCTGGATACATTAACATGAGGGGAACCCATGCACCAGGATATGCGCATAGACCAAAGTAAGTGTCAACACCAGAATCAGTACCCTGTGCAAACTTTTGCATAAAGTTAATGTGGGCATATTACAGCAAGTCTGACAATCACAAGGATCTCATTTCTTATGATTGCAAAATGCAATTTGCAGAAACAAACTAATAGCTCTCAAAGTTCACAAGTTTTATTGTAAAACAATGGTTCTTAAAATATGCTACACAAGATGACCAAAAATAAAAAAGGAAGCATCCAAAAAATAAATACCTATAAACTTCATTTATCTCTCACATATAACATAGAATACACAAAATAAGAGAGTCATGCATTCAGCAAAGAGGGAGGGAGAGAGATAGGTCAATCAAACAGAAGAAAAATGATATTACCTCCTCACTGTGAGTAGTGAAAATCAAATCCTCTCTTAAGAACTTCATATCCTTTAAACGCTCAACATATTTTGATAAAAAACCTCTATGACTGTTAGTACAGAGTAATAACACGTATATGACAGTTAGAATTTACAAAGCAGAAAGACTATAAGTCATAAAAGAATGTAAGACAGGTAAAGGGGTGACATAAAACAAAAATGATAACATTAAAAAAAAAAAAAAAGACATGTCAAAGAATTGGGGCAGAAAGTGGCAAGATCTGCAGCAATCAAGGGTTAATTCAATTAGGTCATAAGAAATGATGTCTTTCATAGAATCTTTTATGTTTGTAGAAAAACTGTTTGTTGGAATTTGGAGGCATCCAGTAATATAATCCACAGTCAGAGGTGGAACCAAGATCAACCAGATATATGGTGGGTAATCAAAAACTTATTTGATAGGTAAAAACAAATAGATAAGGTCTGTGTTTGAGTTCTTATAAAAAGAAAAAAAAGTTCTGGAGAAAAATGTCTTGGATTTCTTATACTAATTGACGTTAATATTTTTTTATTGGCAGCTTACACACACACTCATTGGGTTTGAAACCCACGACCTCACCCCTACCCTTTTCTTATAGGGGGGAAAGGTGCGATTTGACAACTCATTGGATATTTGAAGATGAATTTTTTTATGAGTATATTTCTTCTACCATTTACATTTATATTTCATTCTGTCAAGGGAAGAAAGAGATGTCATAAAGAGAACAAAGCTGAATTCAGGAAAGAAGAAAACAGTTGGCCTAAAAGCAACTGATCTCCTCTGATGCATTTAGCAGTTCATGATAGTAAATTCTAGTTTTACTGAGGACCTTTGCAACACCTTTTCATCTTTTTCAAAGTGCTCCAGCTTGGATAACTTCCCAGTTGTTACTATCTCCTAGATTTGCAAGTAATTACAAAAAAAAAAAAAAATCTGTAAACTTTAGATGATAGAATTTAAAGCATCCTGTACACCAGAGAGTGCATAATTTTACAGCATAGGCTTCTCTAAATTCTGATTGTAACTCTTATGTGTAAGGATCCAAAACTAATGTACAAAATGTTGAGTTTCAAGATTGGAATTAAATACCTCACCACATTAATCTTCAATGTTCGAAGCACACAGTGTAGATAATTTTACATGACAGACCACAATTCAGCTAAGCATGTAACAATATCATGATGAGACTCATGACTTAGCAAAAAAATTTCCTGGTGACTCATAATCATATATTCAACATTCATATAGGCAAATAATAAACTACCCTATTCAAACTTAAAAAGGGGTCAAGTAAGTGACTAAGAAACTAGTCAGCTGTACCATTCTTAGAAGTGCAATGTTTAACATTTGTATAGAATTCATGTGATGACCAACATGAGATAAAAGACTAAGCTTTAAAAGACAAGCCAAGTAAACAACCTAGGCCAATAATGCAGACATCTACTCACGAGCATGTTCACTTACATGATCTTGCAGTGACTTCCCAATTGAGGGTAGGTCTTTGACCTGGTCTGCATTGTCAATTTTAAAGGACAACTTCTCAATAACTGCAATGGCCTTGTAGTAGCTAAATGACCTCCGGTCTTCACCCAATGCTTCCATTAGCAATAATCACAAGGAATCAGATCACCAAGAGGTCAAAGAAAAAAGACAACCAAAAATAAAGAATTGATTCTAGTCTCGCCTCTATATATGTTAACAAGCTTTCCAAATATCTTGGTTATATTCCTGTTTAAATCAGGAGGACTATATGGCAAGGATGTTTGCATTGTGTCAACCTGATTGAAAATTGAACGGTTTTAGACCCCTTAAAACAATCAGATTAACCTAGTTAATTAGCCAAGTGATTAACTTAGTCAATTTAAACAATTCTAGGTTATCACAAACATACAATCATATCAAAAGTATAAAGCAGCGGAAATATAAAAGACACAATGATATGATCACCCAGGAAACCACACGGTAAAAACCTGGGGAGGATTTGACCCACCGATCCTTAAGGCAAACCTGAATCTACTATGAAAGAATCGAAGTTCATACAAAAGGACTTACAAGCTCCCTACTCGACTTCCTAATGCTACCTACCAGTAGAACTTACTGACACGACCACGTGCAAGCTCCGAATCCACGGACTCCTTCTTTCTTGGATTCTCCAATCAGCTACAAGCACCCACGCTTGTTATTCTTTAAGCTCCAATGGCAGCAACCGAGTTGATCATCAAGATGTTGAAGTAATCTCTACCTTGAAAACCCTAAGCTTTGTGTAAAGGAAAACTCCTCTAGATCTCACAAGAGATTTACACAAAACAGCAATGTATGAGCAACAATACAATAGGAGCAACTCTAAAAACGTGGTTAGGGTTTTGCCTTATATTCCTAGGGCAAAAACATAAAATCCTAAACGTTTAATGAGTTAGGGCTGAGTTGGAAATTCTGCAGAAAACGCATCTGACCCGAGATTCGATCGATCGAGCCTAAGCTTCGATCGATCGAGCCAGGCCGAAATGCACCAATGCATTCTGCAGTCACTCGATTCCAACTTTACAATAATTAATCAACTTTGAGCAAGCCTAAACAAGACTAAACATATTGTTTTGATCATGGTTTGCCAATATTACAAATTAGAGTTCTAAATACATAAATTCCTAAACCTTTAGAACCTAACAAACTCCCCCTTTGGCAATCCGTGACAAAACACAAATTAAAAGCTCAAAGTTTACAAGTAAAAAGCCTTTTACAAAAGTAATGCTTATAAACTCAAATTCAATCCTAATTACTATCCATTAGTTGCAAGTGTAGACAGCAGCTCAATTGAATCAACCTGTATATTCCTGAAATACTCAACAAACGCATAAACGCATGTGTGACAGAAAAGAGTAAAACAACAGGTATAACATTCTTGTAAGATTCACACAACACAGAATAAAGACATATATCAATGAACAACTCATAAATATAAACCAATAAGCAGTGAATCACAAAGCAACAAGAATCAAGTATATATCATGTATATCAAAAACAATGTTACTCCCCCTAACATGAATAGCCCCAAAAATGATATACATAGTGAAGCACTTAGATACAGTCTATAAACTCCACCAACTCCTCAAAAACAAAAAGTATACTCCCCCTAACTACAAAAACTCCTCTACAAAATCAAAACTCTACTTCCCCTTTTTGTGACAAAATGCCAAAGTACAATCACAAGCCATCATCAAAAGGAGGCGGTGAGGGCGAATGCAGATGCGCCAGATCAGCACGCAAAGCACGGATCTCGTCAAATAAGTCCACCAAAAGCTGACCATGAGCCGCCTGAACAGTCATGACAGTCTCCAAGGTACGACGTACATCAAAGTCGTCTGAAGGAGGTGGAGGAACAGCAGCAGCAGCAGCAGCATCAGGATCAGGAACGGCCTCACCAGCAGGACCTGTAGAAGAAGAAGGAGGAGGAGCGCTACTAGAAGGTGCAGACCTAGGGTGTTTAGAGCCAGCTCTAAGGTGAGCAGCCCTCTGTCTAAGGAAAGATACACCTATGGGAGCAATCACATGAACTGGCTCAAAGGAAGGGAAACCACTAAGATAAAGATAAAGCAAAATCCTATGAATGAAAATAGGATGAACAAGAGCATGAGAAGTAGATGAACTCCTATAAACTTCGTTCAAAGAACGAAGAAACAGATGAGAAAAACTGATAGGTGCATCAGTAACAAGAGCGTACAAAAATACACACCGCTCAAGAGGAATGGTGTGAAGATGGGAAATGGGCCAGAAAGAGTGACACGCTATCCTAAAGAAGAGATAGTGTAACTCAGAAAGCTTAGTAGTGGTGATCCTAGGATCAGAACCCCACTGGATAGATGACCCAGTGATGTAAGACATGACATCACTCAAAACGGGAGACTCATCATATGGGTAGATAGGATGCTGTACCAAAGGCACCCCTAGAGCATCAGCCACTACCTTAGGAATAATGATGTACTCTACGCCTCGTATCCAACACTTTACCAAAGTGTTGGAATCATAGATGCAGATAGAGATGTTCGAAAAGAACTCTCTAATCAAGGTAGCACGTGGAGGAGGATCAGAAATATCCACCAAGGGTAACCAGCCCTTACGCTCATAGTTTGCCCTAATGGCAGGATCAAGCTCATCTAAGATGACAGAACGCTTAGACCATATCTTCCTCTTAAGGTTCAGTGTATCAAAAATCTCTTGGTTTTTCTCACTAGGAAACCTCTCTCGGTCAAAGGGAGGAGGGGAAGGAGTAGGTGAGGGAATAGACCTACGAGCCCTAGTCTTCCTAGGCATAGTGCTAAGGAAAGGACAGAGACACAAGAGAAAACCAAAAGAACAAAATAAAAAACAAAACCAAGGGCAAACTGCAAGTTAGCACAAAAAAAAACATAGAACAAAAATCTATATGATGTATGAACAATAACAATGTTGTGATGCATGAACTAATGCAGTAAACACAGTTCAAATTAAGTTCAATTGCATAAAATTGGCTCGAACATAGAGTTTCTAACAAAAACCCCAAAAATTTGAAAACCACTTGAAAAATTTTGAAGCACATTGATGAATTAAGCATTACAAAACACAACACATAGATTATAATGCCTAATTGCATCCAATTAACAAGCCAATTTCATCAATTTCAACCTAATTGAACAAAATCCCCAATTCGGAATAATTATAAACCCTAGAAATTTAAATTTTTCATAAAACCCAAAATTGATCAAATTAAACTATCAAGATCATGTTTATAGCATGTCCCCACAAAAACCCATTGATCAATTGCACAAAATTGGGCTTGAAACAACAACAATCCCAAAAAGAAAAAGGTCCGAAATTTTGGGAAAAAATGCATGAAAAATGCAAATAAACTCAAAAAGGAAGGGCAAAAGAGACTTACCGGCTTGAGGAAAGAGGTTCTTTGCAAAAAATTCGGAGGAAAATGACAAAAAATGGACTGTGGAGCCTTGCCTAGTCGGAGAGAGAAGAAAAGTTTGAAAAAGACTTTTGAAAAAGTGTTTGAATCAGTCAAGAACAGTGTTTTTAAAAACCTGATTCGCGACTTTCGATTGATCGAAAATTACTTTCGATCGATCGAATCACTCCGAAATTTTTAAAGAGATTTTAAGTATTTTCGATCGATCGAAAAACAGAATGGATCGATCGAAACAGGCAGCGGCTCACAGTATTTAGAGAAAAATTACAGTTTTGAAAAACTCAAACCAATTTTTGAAAAATAACTCCTCAAAGCATTGAAATTAATGAAACAAAATGCATGAGTATGAGATGAAATGGAATGCTTTTTCACAAACCCAAATTTTAATCTCAGTTTCCCAAAAGAAAGTTTCAGCCAATTCTCCCTTTTAATTCTCAAGCAAAAAAAATGTTTTGCATAATACTCAAGGTATTTTCAAACTTGGTTGGTCAGACCAAAAACACACACAATAACATGTACAGTGTTTAGCAAAGAGTAACTTGTGTAGTGTGTGCAACTAGCAAAAACTTGAGATACATGTGAGGTGATATGTGAATAGAAATTAATCACAAAGTCTACAAAATTCATCACACAGAATTTAAAAGAGACTATCACCTAAAGAGTTATATCATATAACTCCCACATCTCCTAGAACATAAGCTTGCAATCATGTAAGTTTCTTGAATTTAGCCTCTTAATTATGTGAATTGGCATCAAACCTAATAGTACACACCAGTTTTAATTAATTTAATTGGCATCAAGCCTAATAGTACACACAAATTTTAAGCATTAAGCAATTAAGCCGAGGCTACACCTTATGTTCTTTTTGTGCATGTGCTACACTTTCTCGAGCACAAAATCTTATGATATGTACTAAGGTGTTCATGATTGGCTAGTGAACAGTGGTGAGATGGTTATTTATGCCTTTCTCAAAAGGATCAAGTCCGACAGTCAAATAACATGTGACTTCAAGATTAAGACAAAGTGATAAACACCATAAACATCTTTCCCACACAACATGCACTACAAAACTTCAACTAGTAAAGTGCAATAAATAAGCTCATCAAAGCTAAACAAGGTACATAAGACATGTTATGTGTAAATAAATTGACCAATCTTGTTTTCAAAGACCAAGAAAAAAAATGCCAAACACAATTTGCTTTTCTTCTTTTTATTTTTATTTTTATTTTTGTTTTAAAAGAGAAAATAAATAAATCCTAAAATGAAATGCATGAATGTAATGCAATGCAAATCCTAGAAACAAATAAAAGCAAAAAACCAAAGAACAATGGTCACAAAGGAATGAGCAGTGAAGCACAAGGACCATGTCAGAAAGACTCAATTGGGTCGAGTCTTTTGCATCCAAAACCTTTTAGATGCACCACGAGTATTGAAGTTCTTATTCACATTCGAGTGATTTCCAACTCCAGGATTGGAATAAAGGTTCAACGCCTTTACCAATTCACCAATAAGTGCCATAGGATCTTGTGCTTGAGGCACAGACACTTTTGGTTTGTTTGCTCTCTTAGCAGCTTGAAGCTTGTAACAGTTAGGATGAATGTGTCCAGACTTTCTACAATAATGACAAACCCAAGCAGGTTTACCATGCATCTTGTCCTTGGAAAGGGTAGAATCCTTAGGTTTAGTCTCTCTCAGATCAACCCTAATCTTCCTAGGAAGTGAAACTTCTACAGGTTTGACAACCTCACTCACAGGGGGTTTTATAGTTTCACTCACAACCTCACTCACAGTAGGTTCAGAAGAAGATGAAGGAACAAAGTTTGTAGAATTAGGAGCAGACATAGAGATGCTTTCAACATAACCTAACCCAGATTTATCAGAAGGATACTTTTGAACATTCAGCATGTGATCAAGTTTAGAACTAGCAGATCTAGCAACAGATAAATTATGTTCCAAAGTCTTAACTTTATCAAGCAAAACCATGTTCTCATATTTCACATGGTTCAAAAGATCATTAGCATCAAAAAGTTTAACAAGCAAATTCTTCTTTTCAAGCTCAAGAGAATCAATTTTTTTCAGGCCAAGTTCAACATTCATAGCATCATTTGCAGCAACTTTGCAAAGTTTATTATAGACCTCTTGAAGATCTGCATCCTCAGAGAGTTCCCCATCAGAAGGGTTCTCCTCAACAGACACGCTTTCATTGACTATAGCAGTAGCAGTGAAAGCAATGAAATTTCCATCCTCGTCACATCCAGACTCATCATCAGAAGCCTCATCATCACTAAGGATTACAGCCATAGCTTTACCCTTAGTCCTCAAGAATGTAGGACATTCAGAGTCAACATGACCATATCCTTGACAACCAAAACACTGAGCACACAAAGAATTGTTTGAAGATTGACCTACTTTTTCTCTAGGTTTTTCAAAGTTATTAACCTTAGTGGGATCATTCTTCCTAAAGTTTCTAGGTTCAGCAGTGTTTGTATTTCTTGCCCTTCTGTTAGTGTTTCTCAGAAAGTTTCTAAAATTCTTGGCAAGGTAAGCTATTTCTGTAGTAGAAAGCTCATCATCAAATCCACTATCCTCAACATCATCAACAGACTTAAGAGCCATTGATTTGGATTTGTTTGCTTTGGGTAGGTCAGACTCATAGGACTGAAGAGATCCTACAAGTTCATCAACTGGGATGGAGTCCACATCCTTGCTTTCAGTAATGGCAATCACTTTGGGTCTAAAGTCTTCAATTAAAGATCTAAGTATCTTCCTAACAATTTTAGGTTGATCATAGATTTCACCCAAATTAAAAGCAGAATTAACAATGTCATTTAGTTTGGCATAAAATTCATCAAAGGATTCATCATCAGACATCCTAATGCTCTCAAACCTAGAAGTTAATTGCTGCAGTTTGTTTATCTTAACTGCCTTTGTGCCTTTATGCACAGTTTGGAGGATTTTCCAAGCAGTATGAGCAACCTCAACATTAGAGATTCTATTAAATTCCTCCATGGAAACAGCATTAAAGATGGCATTCATAGCTTTGCTATTGAATCCAGCTGCTTCTTTTTGAGAAGTTTGCCACTCACTCACAGGAGTAGTGGGCTTCTCCCATCCGTATTCAACGGAATTCCAAACTCTCTCATCTATGGATTTCAGGAATGTTTTCATCCTTACTTTCCAATAAGCATAGTTATTCCCATCAAAGTGAGGGGGAACAACAAGAGAGTGACCGTGTTCCATGACAACAGGGGTCAAGGATAAGCTCAGAGATCAAAAGATCTACAAGAAAAGAGCTACCCGCTCTGATACCACTTGAACGGTTTTAGACCCCTTAAAACAACCAGATTAACCTAGTTAATTAGCCAAGTGATTACCTTAGTCAATTTAAACAATTCTAGGTTATCACAAACATACAATCATATCAAAAGTATAAAGCAGCGGAAATATAAAAGACACAATGATATGATCACCCAAGAAACCACACGGTAAAAACCTGGGGAGGATTTGACCCACCGATCCTCAAGGCAAGCCTGAATCCACTATGAAAGAATCGAAGTTCATACAAAAGGACTTACAAGCTCCCCGCTCGACTTCCTAATGCTACCTACCAGTAGAACTTACTGACACGACCACGTGCAAGCTCCGAATCCACAGACTCCTTCTTTCTTGGATTCTCCAATCAGCTACAAGCACCCACGCTTGTTATTCTTTAAGCTCCAATGGCAGCAACCGAGTTGATCATCAAGATGTTGAAGTAATCTCTACCTTGAAAACCCTAAGCTTTGTGTAAAGGAAAACTCCTCTAGATCTCACAAGAGATTTACACAAAACAGCAATGTATGAGCAACAATACAATAGGAGCAACTCTAAAAACGTGGCTAGGGTTTTGCCTTATATTCCTAGGGCAAAAACATAAAATCCTAAACGTTTAATGAGTTAGGGCTGAGTTGGAAATTCTGCAGAAAACGCATCTGACCCGAGATTCGATCGATCGAACCTAAGCTTCGATCGATCGAGCCAGGCTGAAATGCACCAATGCATTCTGCAGCCACTCGATTCCAACTTTACAATAATTAATCAACTTTGAGCAAGCCTAAACAAGACTTAACATATTATTTTGATCATGGTTTGCCGATATTACAAATTAGAGTTCTAAATACATAAATTCCTAAACCTTTAGAACCTAACAAAAATAGTAAAAGTATTTAGTTGCAAAAAGAAAAGAAAGCCTAAATTCCACAAAACAATTGCCATGGCTACAAAATTTCCAATACAACGTTCGAGAGTATATCTGAATTATTGGCATCTTACATTCTTATTAGAAGGGTCTGGGGTCAGTGGACTGGTATTCACTGGGCTTAGAGTACTGGGTGAATCCTCAGAACTTCCAGGAGTACTCGGTGCGTCATATAGAGCACTACTTTTTGCATCTTCCTTGCTTTCTGCATTTATATTTTTTGAATCTATAGGAGAGGATCTTATTTTTTTGCTATGTGATGGTTCTTCGTCGCTAGTAGTGTTTTTGTTGGCTTCTTTAGGAACTAAAGACTTGTCTGGGATGTTATCTCCTTCTCGGTCCACTTTAATATTGTACAAATCCTCAGATACTTTTTCTCCTAATCTCAAGCTGTCCTCTAGCCACTGATAATGGAGAGCACACTGCAAAAAGTGGTAGTACATAGATGAATATGATATATGAAGACAAAAAATCTAATCTAACAAAATTATCAAGTTTTCTCAAGAAACAGGTAAAAATAATTTATCAGAAACTACTTGATAGAGAAGTCCTACAGAGTTGAATGTTGAACTTGGCCTATACCTAACTAGAGAGTCTTGCCATGACATGTCCTTTATATCCAAAATCTATGTTCCTGAAAAATAGCCTCTGAGGATTTTAATGTAGGCAATGTAGTAGTTTAAGTGTAACTCCTTAGACCATAACTGATTTCCCATAATTGAGGTGGCTCATTAAACTCAACTAAACAAGAGTCCAACATAAGATAACATAGAGGTCAAGTACACTGTACACCACTTTTTTTTGGTAAGTACACCACTTTGATTACAATCTTTGTCAGCTGCTATGATTTTAAGCACACTTGTGTGCATTTGCAAGCACAAAAAGGCCAGTTTTTTGGGCTTTCAAGCATATTTTGGTGGGCCCCATACAAAAAAAAAAAAAAAATCCCCTTAAGCAAACAACAAATCGCATTCAAACTTCAATCTTAGCAAGCAAATTTAGCTACTAATTTGGTCCTCCAGTAAAAATATTAATCATGAACTCTAACTAAGAGACTGAATGGAAGTAATAAAATTTTAAACAATATAATTAGACTTAAAGTTATATGCCAAACTTGTAAGTAAGACCATATTAAGTTAAATAATGCAACAATGTAGGAATATGTAAACCATCATACAAAATGAAAATCATGCTCAAACAGAGAGACAAGAACTGAGACTCACTCCCTTAAAGCGTTCCAAGCGTTCAATGGTCACTTGTTTGAGAAGAGCTTCTGAGTTTATTGCAAATACATGAGTGACCCTTTTGGACAAGCGCTCTTCTATTGCAGCCCCCATTTGCACCAGTTTCTGCTTCCATATCTTTAAATACACCAAAAAAAAAAAAAGAGAGACAGAAAGATTCAAACACAAACAAATATTGTGTAGCTAGGTGGGTTTTGTGATATATGGGCAAAACTGAGGTACAAACTCCGTAGTTACAATAAAATTCTTGCATTGGCCAATACAACAAAATTAATATTAACTTTCTCAAAAAGAATGAAAATAAATGCAGTTATTTATGTGTTAGAATATAATTGGAGAAGCTAATGTAGAACACCTAGGAACTGTAACTATGTTTTGTTTGATAATATACTAAAAACAAAGCACAAACGTAGATGGAGTTAGAACCTGTAATCAGCGAGGCTGAACTCCATGTTGAACTAAGAAAACAACCATTCCTGCGAAAATCCCATCTGGGTCTTGAGGGGTACTTTGGTTTTTCGTTGTCTTTGGCGCCATTGCTATCAGTCCCTTTGCTTCTTCTCCTACAATCCAAGTGACTTTTGTAAGTCTCTACTGGTAACCGAAAATGATGGTATTTTTTCTAATTACAAATTATGCCCCTAAAATTTGGGGTAATTTTTTGTTTTGTTCTTTAAAGTTTCAATTTTTTTATTCGCCCCCTTATGTCAACATGCTCGAGCTGGTTTCTGTATATAAAAGGAAAAACACATATGCAGCTTAATAGGATAAACGTGTAATAGGCTGAGCTTTTGAGTAGATATCAATATATGCCATTAAGGAAAATTAAGCAATTAGAACTACCAAAGTAGCACTGATTCTTGACCATTCTTGAATCATCCCCGTTTTCTTCTCTTTACTGGTTCCTTGACTGGTCTCACCTTGCCTGAAAAGAACACAAGCAAATACTAATATGCAAATCATTTAACTATAAAGAGATGTATATGTAATCGGTATTGAATCGAACTATAGTACCATGTCTAGTCCTACAGTCAGGAGGATGTGTCCGTGTTCGTTGCGACCTTCACGGTCGACCCTCAATGTGTGAAGCCTCTAGTGGGGGGGTGGGTATCTGTGTCTGGATGAACTCGGTATGCAAAAACTCAGGGGGGACCGCACCAGGGGTGGGTCACCCAGGAGTGGGCATGAATCTCATCTCATCTCTACCATGTACATCTGCGGGGGCAGTGCCGGTAGTCAGTGGGGGAGACGTACGGGTGGTGGGCAACGGGGATGTAGTAGGGGATGTGGGTGGGTAGGTACCATCGGTCCTCATGGATGGGGACCGAGATGTGTCCCCATGGGCAAACGTATGGGATGGACCCGCATCATCGTGTGCCATGGAGCCCATGTCATAACCAGTGTCCAAACATATCTCATCTGCTGTCTGACTTGCTTCCTCCATGGTGTGGTCATGCACGGGTGTATGGCGCCGACTAGATGTGGGCACGGGTGTGTGACACCGACTAGATGCGATGTGGGACGCTGACTAGATGTGGGAAGCCGACTAGATGTGGGACGCCGACTAGATGTGGGCACGGATGTGTGACACTGACCAGATGTGGGACGCCGACTAGATGTGGGCACAGATGTGGGAGGTTGAGTAGATGTGGGACGCTGACTAGATTGACGGCCTCCACGCCCTTGACATCCACTTGCTTGTCGACCACGCCCTACAGCCGGTTCACTTGTGTTGCTTGCATCGTGTGCATCGTCCAAGGTCAACCAACCAATCTCTTCAACAGATTGCAAGGCCTTAATACAGTCGGTGTAGATCTCAGACCCTGGTTTGCACTTCGCCATAATCCTCAACTATGATTCAACCTGTCACAAATATACAAGAGTAGTGTTAGTAGGTTGATCTAAACTATGCAAAGCAAGGTACATTTATAACAAAATAGTCTTTGTAAACTTACCAAAGTGTCCCATACGAGGTCTCTTTTGTAATATGGCGAACAGTACGGGGACGAAACCACACCATATACTCATCATTGTAGCTCATCTCCCCATGAAAGGGCGGTGCATCAGCAATTGTGGCGTGCACAGCCCATTTAGCAATATGCGTGGCATGTTCTTGGGCCCATTTTTTTGGTGCTTGCCCTGGAGAGTTATCTTGTGAAGGTTAATTGAAGTATCGACATCTGGTGGTATGCCTTGCTTCATCCCAAACTGTCAGAAAACACGTTCAAGGTGATGGCCTTCAACCACACAAAAATGTACGAGTGGCACGATAGACCTCCATATGTGTTGGCATGCCGTACAATATGCGGGAAGGGAACCCAAATAATTTCTGTATGGCTCCAACACAATCTGCAATGATCCAACCGATGCAAACAACCATATTAACAATATAATTAGAAACAATGTGTAACGAATGTGAACAATACATGTAACTCTGCTTTGAAATAAAAAAAATGTTTATTCATTCCAAAGCAAATTGTAAGTACAACAACTACATGCCAAAGCAAATTGTAAGGCACGATACCTGATTTGGCCATAGTGAAGCAAGCGACACACGATAGGCGCGTAGGACGTGCATTCCATGTTCAGTTGTTATCTTAGCCCCTTTCCATTTAGCAAACAACAGAGACATAAAAGCCATATTAGTTACTTACATAATTCCCATGCATAAAAACTTAATGTGGAAATGTAAAACAGTAACTATCTAAGATCCTACATACCTGATAGCAAGTGGACCTGGGGGCAGTGCCTGGTGTGGATGCCTCATCACAGGACATATGTGTGGAAACCTCGCCCACGCCCACAACTGCACCAATAGCAGTGCACCGCCAATCTGCTAGGCTATCTTCTTTGATGCATTACAAAGGTGTCTATATAGCCAACTTAGTGCTGCACTACCCCAACTATACTTCTTTCCGTTGCTGATTGGATTGAAAAATTACAGATACATAACTGAGACCTGTTCGCCTGACTTATCCATAAACAGTGTACCACCCAACATCCCCAGTATGTAAAACCGAGCATACTGCTGCACAAGCTCCTCGGTGGTGTCAGCTGGGAGAGGGTTACTAAACCGATCCTCAAGCCATTTGGCTTTTACCCTCGGCCCTTCTATCACTGCAGTGTTCTTGCAACGATCACCAACGTCTCTTCCCAGCGGACTATGTCCTAGCATTTTGTAGTAAAGGTGGGCCCAATCATTCGTATCAGTATATCCCACCACCAGCAAGCCATCTACAGGTACCCCCATTATAACCTCCATGTCTTGTAGCATGATGGTCATCTCACCGTGGGGCAAGTGGAATGAATGCGTCTCCGGCCGCCATCTCTCCACCAACGCCGTGATCAATGCATGGTCAAGGTCCATATGAGGGACCCGAAGTAGCCCATCTAACCCTGCATCTGTGATATAAGCTGCAATCCATGGATCTAAAACTGCACGATCTTCAAGCAGACCTTTATCTCGGTGACGACAAGTCAGTACACCTGGCACTTCCTGCAAACAAAGCAGCTTAGTATTAATTACGCTTCTTAAATGCCAAAACTCTTTCTACTACATATATTGACTACGATTTTGGACAAGTGCATACCTCGCCTTCCAAAGGAGCATCCCAAAGCAAACTTGAACGATGCATAGGCTGCCTCGTCAAGACAGTCTGTATAGAGGGTCCTGCTTCATGTGGGTCCAAATCTGGCATTTAGTGACAATAGCAGTCAGGGGAAAATTCACTTCAAATACATAAACTTTCTTCTCTTCTTATTTATTTATTTTTAATTATAAACATATTTGATTGAAAATGGCAATAATATAAATCTAATGCAGCCTTCATTGATTTCATAAAAAAAAAAAAAAATGAATTAAACTTCAGAATGTTAAGTAGATTACAACATATTCAGCTAATAGAAATAGAATACATCAGCATACACGATAAAACATTTTCACCCCTAAATAAATAAATGAGAAAGCCACAACTTTCAGATGGAAGGAATTTCTAAAATGAAAGTCTCTCTACATTATTAAAATCAACCCTCACATTAATAGTCCAAGCATAGTACTCATTATGGCCTCAATGAGAATGCTAACTGTGTCCTACAATGACTGATTGCTCTAATAACACATGAAAATGTTCATTAAAAAAAAAACAAAAAACAAAAAACAAAAACAAAAACAAAAATTACACCACAAAATACCTACATCATATTAATTTTGATTTTGAAAATTAACCATAATTTGTACTATAGCATACGTAAATGTACCTAATTAACCATCATCTTGACTACGTTAAGTTAGTGTTGTCATTCTGGGAATTTCATAGAATAACAAGTTGCATATATCAGAATATCGATATATCTTGACAAGTTGATGACTAAATATTTTTAGTCATAGCCAACTAAAAAAAATATATCTTGCCAACTACTAACTAAAATGTTTTATATCAACTAGAAAGGACACCTAAATGAATGGGTTTTTTATAAGCACCCACTTTTGCATTTTTCTAAATAAGTAAAAAAAGAAAAAAGTAGATTATTTTACATAGTCTAAACAAATCAGTGTATGAATGCATCAGTATAAATGTCCCCATGGGCTTATAGTTTCACTGACTTAGTGCATTGGTAAATTTTGAAGAAAAAAGATAGTACACCAAGGTTATGGGGAGGAACAGAACACTTGAGCCTCCATTTTGCATTTTCTACCTTTTCACTGAATTTAATAATAATAAAAAAAACTCATAACTCAAAAAATTATAAAGACAACAAAGGAAACAGGAATATGACAGTGGTATTAGTCAAATGTATATAAATTTAACACCAAAAAATCATTTCAAGATGAAATAGTTAGATAACTCTTGTAAGGTTCTAGTACTGTGAATTTGGAAATTTTGTATTAAGGATTCTGAAATATAAACTTAATCCCAACAAATTCAAGCACATAAGCATATATGATTCATGTTTGACTGCAATCCTATACGTAAGCCATGCTCATAAATAGCTTAATAGCAGGTGTGAAGACTTTATTGGGACATTCTACAATGAAAGCACTTCAAGACTTTATTGTTACATTGATTTTCCATTAGAACTCATACCATTCAGATCTATTGGGATAATGGGATGCTTTTCTTACAATCGTGAAACTATTTCTGCATAATATTCCAACTACCTCAAGTAAAACACATAATTTGCTTACCTTCTTCAATTACTTATTAGTTATTACTTCACAACTCATAGATAGTTCATAGAAGCATTTCATCAAACACACAATTTGCATTACAAACCCACAAAAGATAACAGAAATAGAAAATAAAGACAAACCCAAAACAAATCATTGAAAATACTATGAAACAAAACGCATAAACAAATGAACAAAACCCCAACAAAACCCACAATAAATCAAATGAAACCCAAGCAAACCCACAAAAAAAAAAAAAAAAAATCAAATGAAACCCACATCCCAGAGCCTATATGGATTCAGATTTAGTACAAATAGAGAAATGGAGAGGTCAACGAAGAAGAGAAAAGTTAGAGTGATGAACCTGTGTTGCCGTGAGAAATAGAGAAAGAAGAAGAGCTTGTGGTGCCGAAGAAGAGAGCGAGAGCGAGAGCGAGACTGAGAGGGAGATTGACAGCGAGATTGAGAGGGAGATTGAGAAAGTGATAGATGAGAGAGTAAGCTGAGTTGGTAAGTTTAAGTGTGGGTAACAGGGGCCACACTCGGTGTTAATTGGCCAGAACAGTACTCGAGCTCATGAAGCTCGAGTACTGTGTGGCATTTTTTAAATCCCAAATGCCATGTCATCATGCCACGGTGGAAGCATAAAATAGGGTACTCGAGCTCACCAAACTTGAGTACTTGAAAATTGATGGTAAAAGGCCATTTTGGCCCTACATTGAATATAAGATACAGTGATACACACTACTATCAACAGTATTTTATTTTATTTTGTTATTATTGAGAAACCTATCAATAAATCCAATGAAAAGATGTTTTTTTACAAAAATTTCTTAGAGCTCTATATTTTTTTTTCTAGCCGAATCAACAGTTGCACCAGCACTAGCCCGGCCATCAAGCAAGTGTGCCTTTGGAGCTTTATATTTGATTGTACAAAAAAGAGAGGAGTGCGAATTATCTATTTGGTTTAAGAGTGCGAATTTGTTTGTAAAAATAAAATTTTCTAAAATCTTCTTTTTCTTCTAATTGTTTCCTCTATTTTCTTTCCACTTTTTTGACATAACCAAATAAGAAAATTATTAAGTACTCTCAGAGTACCATAAATGCGTAGTCCCCCCTTTTACATGAATAGTGGGTTCCATCATGAATTTAATTAGTGGGACTCACTATTCATGTGAGAAGATGGAGTATGCATTTATGGTATTCTGGGAGTACACAATAATTTCCCAACCAAATAATAGAAAATCATAACTTTATCTATACTATATATAAGAGGATTCACCTCTTTCAACTGGATTTTTTTGTGGTTCAAAAATACCTTCAATAATGAACGGTAACTTCATTTAAAAATAAGGTCAATGTTAAATAACAAATTTCATTTTGAATTAAAAAAGAAAACTCCTAAAATTTAGAATATTTTTCCCTTTACGATCAAAAAATAAATTACAGTTACTGCTTATTTCTAAAGTTTATCCTTTTTATTTGTTTGAAAAATAAAAATATGTATTTCTAAATTATAATAGATGAAAATTATTAACCTTTACCAAAAAAATAAAAGAGCTTCTGATGCTTTGAGGCTAGTGTGTATATATATGTCATTTTCTTAATGTTTTGTTTTGTCGTTTATTTTTTGTCGTTGTCCTTTAGGACAAGTTGTGAATGCTTGTTGACAACAAAGAAAAGGCTATAAAAAACGTGTTGATGAAACGTCCATTCTTATCTCTTCTTCACTTTCTTCTACCTCTAGCTCTCTTGTTAGGACATATGTGAATCATGTTAAGAACATATGTCATTTAGAATTGATTTATCCATTGACAAAACACACTTTACTTGTAATTAGGTAGATCTAGGATGGTTTAAGTCTTTAAGAAACATATTGTTCAAGTCAAGAGTTAAAGCCATGCAAATTTGTCCAAGAAACAAGTGAAGAAGTGTTGTATTTAAAGCTCGACAGCTAACTCGACAGATTGTATCTATTGAGGATTAAAAGGCAAATTTAGCCTGATGCTTAACAGCTGCTCGACAAATACCTTATCTATTGAGATTTATGAAAATCAGTTTTTCAAATCTAATTTCACGCATATCTATGTGTACATGTTTAGGCTTTCTTTTCTCACAACCCTAACATATATAAGGATTATTTTAAGGGTCGTCATAAGGTTGATGAAACTTGATGCAAAGGTTTTATTCAAGCATATTGTGATCGGAGACATATGTCCTAGTTCATCTTTCTCTTAAAAAAGCTGTTGCGTTTGTACGCCATAGGATTTTGTGACCAAGGAGCTTCTTGATTTTCATCGTGTGGATGAACTAAAGAATTTTGCAGCCAACATCCTTTTCAAGTTGGTGTGTTAGTCACATACTTGGATCCGTGCATTGATTGGTTAGTCATGTACTGGGAGCTGTGTATTGAAAAGGAGAGATTGTCACTACATAACAAGTCCAATTGTGTATTGGGATAAAGGTTCACTTGTAGGTTGGTATAAGGTACTTGGATTCTTTTACTTGTAACCATTTGTTGTGATAATAGTGTGTTATCGGGAGTGGTGATTTTAAAATCACCCAGTAGGGTTTTTGCTTTGAAGGTTTTCCCCATTCGTAAACAAATCACCGTGTCAACTTTATTTTCCGCTGCATTTAACTTAGTTGGTGATTTGTTTGTGCTACCACGCGTATTGCATGTTAATTAACTTAATTAATTCACTTGGCTAATTAATTGGTTAATTTATTACAAGTGGTCAATACATTCTTGGGCTATTATCTCTCTCTACAAAGAAAAAAAATAATGGAAATTTCTCTAGACAAGGTTGCCACCTCCGTTCTTTTTGTTATAATGACAACGTTGTCATGCATGATTCTGAATTGGGTGTGGTTAAGAGCAAAATATTTAGAGAGGTGCTTGAGAAAGCAAGGTCTTGTAGTTAATTCCTATAGACTTTTCTTTGGGGACACGAAGGATAGCTCTATGATGATAAAGCAAGCTTGTTCTAAACACATAGAACTCTCTGACGATATTGTGCCACGTGTTCTCCCCTTTGAACATCACATAGTGAAGCATTATGGTATGTATGTCTACAATAAACTTAATTACCTAAACATTTTGTTGCAGCAAACACAAATTATATCTCACTCATTTCATAGCAATAAATTATGTATGGTTGTTTAAGTCCTGTAACTTCTGTTTAAAAGCTTCCAACTATGAATTAGCTTATGCCCAAAATTTTAAATCTGAACTAGACAAACTAGATCGATTGATTTAACTATAAACTAGAATCTAAATTGGTAGTGTTGGAATCATAAATTTTTTTGAGGTAAAGCTAGTGTTACTGGTTCTAATTTAAATAAACTGTTGAAATGATTTTTCGTCCATTAGTAATAGTCAGTAACAAACTCTCACTTAAGATTTATTTTGAAAATGTTGTAGACATAATATTTTTTTTAAAAATATCGGATTTTCTTCCAACCTTTGTAAACATATGCAGCTAAGAATTCTTTTACATGGCATGGCCCGACACCCCGTATAAACATTATGAACCCTGAACAAATCAAAGATGTTTTCACCAAGATAGGTGACTTTCAGAAGCACAAACCAAATCCACTTGCTAGATTGCTTGCAATAGGAGTAGTCAACTACGAGGGTGAGAAATGGGCTAAACACAGAATGATTATCAACCCTGCTTTCCATATAGAGAAGTTGAAGGTTATGTATTACATTTCTTTTCTTTTTAAATCCATGTGGAATCAATAGTTGTGTCCAAATTAGATTATTGCTATCACTTTAGTAAAAAATGTTGTAGCTTAGCCTGGAATTGCATGATTTATCTTTAAAGTGATATTGTACAAATCACCAAGTTTAACACAAAAACACTTCTGTACTGAACTCCATAGCAAAGTTTCAATTGTCTCTAGCACATGTTAGTGATCAAAAAACTTATAGGTACAGTCAGGTGCTCAACAACTTAAGGGGCTTTTTTTATATTTAAACACTAATTAAATAATATTAATTGATTTTTTTTTTTACTTAAAATCTATTTAAAATGATATTAATCACTATAATACAAATGAGGATATATGATATAACTTGTCCCACATTGCTTAAGAGAGTGTGTTGTGTGTAGTATAATTTGCCCCACCCTCCCTTAAAAGTTACCATGGCTTTTGAGTGGAGTTGTGGTGTGCTTTTGTGTTAGAACCCCTTTCCCTCTCCCTTGTGTGTGTGTGTGTGTGTGTGTGTATGTTTGTTTCTCAAAAAAAAAAAAGAAAAAAAAGAAAAAAAAGAAACGAGGATATATGATATACATCAAATTATTAATTGGTGTGATAACTTATAATAATTAATAAAGTAAAAATTTGCATAAAAAAGTAAAAGATATAATGGGTGTGACATTGTGTGTGTGTGTGAGTGGGTTAGTGTGTGGCCATGTGACGTGTGGGGGGCCAGCTATGAATTTTGAACTATGGGCTTATGGCCTTGTGCAATGCAAGGTTTTTAAACCCGGACCGGACCGTACGGTCCGACTAGGAAAATCTCGAACCGCTTGGAATTACGGTCCATTTAACATCAAAAACCGTTCTATGCAAAAAAAACAGGGACCCGTACAAACCGCGGTCCGACCACCCAGTTTTGTGAATCGTGAACGGTTCTGGCGGTTCAAATCAGAGCTATTTTTATTAAAAAAAAACATTACAGACTCACAGCACCAAATCACCATTGTTGAAGCTTCAACCATAACATTCTATCAAACGTTGAACTCACATCAATGTTCTGGATATTTTGAGGCGAAAATTTCTATCCGGCAATGAGAGCTTCTGCGAAATTTTTTTTGACCAAAAAAAAAAAAGAAGAAAAGAAGAAGAAAGGAGCAGCCACTGCACGGTGACAATGTAATGCTCTGCAAGAGTTTTTGACAAAAAAAAAAAAAAAAACCATGATTGTTTCCGTGAGTGAAACTGAGAAGGAGGCAGAGGAAGAGTTTTTGTGAAGAAGAAAGAGTGAAGAGGTTATAGGGCTCATCAAAAATGAGAAAGTCAGAAAGATGGAACACTGAAGAAACATCAAATGTGTAGGCAACTCTAGGCATTGGGAAGGCAAAATTTTTAAATGGGTGGATGAGAAAAATTGAAGATATTAGTAAAAAAATAAAAGAAATAGATAAAGATGTAGAATTATAAACGTGGAGGAGATAAATCAATCAATCAAACAGTGGAGAAAAAAAGGAAGAAAAAATAAAAGACACAGAAAAAGGAAAAACATATTATACTTAGGCAATTTGAAAAGGTGAAGTGATACGTCTACGATATTTTTATAACAAATTATGGGTGGTTAATTATTATTGATTCAAATTTAAATTTAACACTGAAATTACTTTTTTTAACTCAACAATAACAACCAGTAACAACCTGCCACTTAGGATTTGTTGTAAAAATGTTATGGACATATCATTTCTCTTTGAAAAGTAAAAGAAATTTAAAAGAGAAATGAAATGTCCACAATATTTTCATAACAATATTATAGTGGATGATATAATGAGTATAAAACTTTTATATTCATTATATCATCCACTATAATATTGTTATATACTTATTTATTTGTTTATTTATTAGGTTTGCTTAAGATTTAATATTTTTTATGTGTCTTATGAAAATTATGATATGAAAAATATATTTGAAAGATAAATCTCATATTTATTTGGAGACTATTTTAGCTAATTTTTCTATTTTTACTAATTTAATGTATTTATTTATATTTAAATTAATTATTAAATTAATTATGACGTTATCATGGTTCGACCCCGGTTCGACCTCAAAAACCTTGAATCTCTCCCTTTTACGATTCAATGAACGGTCCGTGTTTCAAAACCTTGGTGCAATGTGCAGTGATGTAGCCTGTGGGTAGACTATGCAGTGCTTTGGGCTATGCAAGACCAACGTGTTATCCTATCAATCAAGTAGATTAAAAAATATAATTTAGAATGTTAGGACATATGTGTGTTCACTTGTTAAGAACATATGTCACTTATTTATGTAAATTGGCTAATCCTTTTGACAAAACGCACTCTACTTGTAATTGGGTAGTTCTAGGTGTTTTTAATACTTCAAGAAACAAGGTTTCAAGATCAAGTGTTGAAGTCATCAAGTCTGTCCAAGAAAAAGCAAGCTGAAGTGCAAGTTTATTAATTCTCGACACCTGCTCGATAGCTACCTCGACACCTGCTATCTGTCGAGAATTACAAAATCAGATTTTCTGCTATGATTTCCTTGGGATCCGTGAATATGCTTTTAGGCATTCTTTTCTTCTAACCCTAAACATATAAAAGGATTGTTTTAAGAGCCGTCAAATTGTACCCAAGTTGCAAAAGCATTGAGCAATTTCTGTTCAAGCAAATTGTGATAAAAAGATGAAGTTCTTGACCTAGTTCATCTTCTCTGAAGAAGTTGCTGTGTGTTTGCACTATAGGGTTTTGTAACCAAGCATCTTCCTGATCTTCATCGTATAGGATGAACTGAAGAACTTTGCAGCCAACCTCTCCTTCTTAGTTGGTGTTTGAAGTCGCGTACTGGGATCCGCACATTGGTTAGTCACGTACTTGGGAGCCGTGCATCAAAGGTGGAAATTGTCACTACAGATCAAGTCCAATTGGGTATTGGGGTAAGGGTTCAACTGTAGGTTAGTAAGGTACTTGGGATTCCTTTACTTGTAACTGCTTGATTTGATAATAGTGGAGTTTCGGGAGTGGTGACCTGAAAATCACTCGATGGGGTTTTTGCCATAAGGGTTTTCCCTATTCGTAAACAAATCACCGTGTTATTTATTTTCCACTGCTTAATTAGTTTATTGGTGATTTGTTTGTGCTTTCACGAATTTGCATGTTAAATTGATTAATTAATAACTTGGCTAATTAATTAATTGGTTTTATCACAAGAGGTCATTCAGTTTGTGGCCTATCATAGAATATTTAATTGAATAAAAAGCAAACTCTACAATCTTAAATATTGGAAAGATAGAGAGGAAGAGGGCCAGAAGGGTTACCTCTGCTGTGCCCACACCTCCCCTATTCAATCTTGAATCCACTGAGCAAAGAATGATTTCAAGCTATTACAAAGAATGACTGAGCTTATAGAAAAAGATCAAGAATCAAGATGAAGAAAAGAAAGGTAAGAATATAGATGGATAGGAGATAAAGAGATGAGAGATTTTTTCTTTTGTTTTAGAAATTTATAATCTCTATTTTAGCATATTTCAAGACAATTACGTTGTATTATTAATGAATTTGTCTAGTATTAATTATGACTTTAGCATATTTCAAGAATGAGTTAATGAATTTGTCTTCTAAAATTTAATTTTGTTAGCTGAAATTTGACTATTGTTGTTTTTTCCCTTTTCAATCTTTTGCATTTTAGGATACAATGGTGCCTTTTTAATGCTTTTTATTGACCAATAAAAGTATTTATTTATTTTTTTTGTAATTAAAATATATAGATAAATAAATTTTGTATATATATAGTTTTTTTTTTCTACAAGTATGGGTCTTCTTTTATTTGGGGGCCTTAGGCGATTGCATGGCATCGATTGTATCTATTATTTAGCCAACCCTAAGTATAGTACAATAATCATGATAGGGAATTGTTTGTGTTTTGGTTATGAGTAATGCTACAGACACAAACTATTTTACAAACTTTTTTACAAAATATTGATGTGGTGAGTGATTATTAGTAAGTAAGAAGATGATGTGTAATGGACCTAGATGAGAATCAGTAAGAATTTGTCACATCAATAATTTGTAAAAATATTGTAAAATAGTTTATGGCTGTAGCAGTACTCATAACTTAAAAGTGACAACATTTTTTGAGATGGGTAGTTAATGGGAGATGTAGGGTTCAAACTACATACACTAGGCACCACAAAGAATATAATTATTGCTAGATACTACCTTTGATTAATTAATTCAAAGTCATTATAGAAAATACTACCTTTGATCTATTGCTTAAAATATGGTTGACCGAAAATATTGTGTACAAATAAGATTCTAAGTACATTCAAACATCAGTAATGCTAGTTGTAGGGTCACGATTTGTAGCCCAAATCTTAAGGATGTGGGATATAGGCCCAATGAGCCCAATACAATAAATTTGTAGAGAGTGGGTGAAAGAGCTAGGCTTTTTGCGAATTGGACAACGGCTAGTAAGGATTTAAAAGACGAACAAGCACGAAAACACACTTAAAACTCGATGAAATGATTATCCAAGGAGATGAATTATGAATTAAACTAATAGTTCTGAAAGCTAACACAATTCTTAGTACTATAGTAATTCTTTTTGTCTTCCTTCTCCCTATTTTTTCTGATCCCCCTCTTATGGGAGGTCTTTTACATTATATAGTTCCTTTTCGGCTATCATGATCGTACACTTTGTAAAGTTGTGATTTACAACTATGTGTTTTGTTGGCTTTTATTCCGTGCCAAATTTGATTGTAATTACTATCAATTGTTTATACCCTGTATTTGTTGTGGAAATTGTTGTAAGGGGTGTGTGATAGAGAGTGTGTGAAGACTCAAGCAATTTGGAAGCTGATGGAATCTCGCGGGTATCTCGCGACTAAGCTTCTCGCGAAGTGAAGCATGTGCCCTGCACATGCTGGAATGCGAAGAGTCATGACAGATGGAGACAGCTGTCTCTCGCACCCGCGAGACATGCTGTTCTGCCAGCCTGTACTGACTGACTCACACATTTTGCACCTATCCTATATAAACCCCCATTACCCACAAATGTTGAGGAATGTTTCAGAGAGAAAACTCTAGCCAAACACATTTGTAATTAGAGATTGTTATCCCCACCTTTCTCTATACACTTGCTTGTGGTATCTCCTCAACCCTTCCCTCTCCATTTCCACACCATTGAGAGGTTGATAGCCCAAACACTTACCACACCTTTTGAGAGTGTTGTGTGACGTTTTGGTGCTGCTGGGAAGCATTGGAAGAAGCCTGGAATGGCAGATGCAACATGGAGCTTGTTGCGGGATCCGGAGAACTAAGACAAGACACGGTTTCGAGAAGCCTTGTTGGAGTAGGAGCTTGGAGGGCTTAGGTACATCGGGTAGATTAGGCTTGGAGAGTCTCTTGCTTACTCATGTATCCCAACTGATTGTCTAGTGGATCGATTTCCGCTTGGAGGGCGGCGGAGAGGTTTTTCGCCGAGTTCTTCGGTTTCCTCTTCGAAAACACGTCTTGGTGTTTTCTGTGTTTGCATCTCTCTTCCCTACTCTTTTATATTCCATTACACTGCTGTGTTGTTTAGTTTATGGATTAGAGTAGCTATATTGTTCATCCGCTCGCTTTTACACTATTCCGCACTTTATATTAAAGTTGTGTAAAATCTATCGAGCCGTAATTTTAATCGGGGGTCTAAACAGCTCTTGTGTTTTTCAACACGTTTTCGAGCTTTCAATTGGTATCAGAGCGGGTACACTTGATTTGGTTTCATTACCTAAGTGTGATCCTTGACCCCTTGTGTTTACTTGCCATGGATTGTGCTTTATATGCCTCTTTATATGATTTGGTTGGTAATGAATGTAACATGCCACGTGTTTGTGAAAATGCCTCTATGAGTGATAATCCTCATGATTGTGATGCTATGTTACATGAATCTTTGAGTGTTGTTGATATTCCTAACACCAAACTCTTAAAGAAAAATACTAAGAAGTTTCAAAAGAGTTTAAGCAAGTTATTTTGTGAAAATGATGATTTGAATGCTAAGCTCAATGAATCCATCAAATTGGTTGAAAAATATAAGAAACTTGCTGAAAATTCTCTTGAAAAGCTGAAAGAGTTTGAGTGTTTGAATATGGACTTGGATGCTAAACTTGTTTTGTCTAACAAACTTGTTGATGATCTTAAATCTGAAAATGAATCTCTTAAGATGCATGCCAAGTGTTTGATTGCTGAACCTACTGTTAAAAAGGATGAAAATGTATGTTGCAATCATGTTGTGGTACCCGATTTTGTGCCTAATGTGTGTTTTGCCTCAAAGGACAAATTGGTGTACATTTCTCCACATAAAAGAAATCAAAAAGTGGAGAGAAAGGCTCTTTAAGCCCAAGCCTCTGGTTAGGTCCAATCCTAGGGAATTGAGTGGATCTAAGTTTGTTCCAACTTGCCACCATTGCGGTGTAATTGGTCATATAAGGCCTCAATGTTCTAAGTTGAAGAGAGAACAAACCCAAGTTGCTAGATCCATTCCCAAAAAGCCTAATGGACCTAAACACATTGTTTGTCACCATTGTGGTGTCTTTGGTCATCTAAGACCTCATTGCTCTAAGTTTCATGCTCTTAAAAGAATTAAAAGAAAAGAGAAACTTGAGCCTCTTGGAAGTTGTACTTTGCATGATAAACCGGATTTGAGTGAAAATAGCATGTTGTTAAAGAAAGTGTTTAATGCTCTTAACTCCTTGACTATGTGCATCTCCGGTTCTCATTCTTCCAACTCTCGTCTCACTTCTCTTGAGACACTCATTCCAAGCAATCATTCCGTTTGGATGAGGAAGGGTTCCTATGGTTGAGCTTTTGCTCCTTTGGTCCTTGATCTAATTCTTTCGATCTTTGTAGGACCCTTCATGCATTGAATGTCATATCTTCATGCATTTGTGCATTTTGCATTTTTTTGTATGCATTGCTTTTGTTTTGATCTTACTTTTATGTCTTTGTTTTGTGTGTGTGTAAAAATTCCAAAACCACATAAAAAGTGAAAAATTCAAAAAGTTTGATCGTATATGTTTGAGCACATATCTCATGTGAGTTTGGCCTAGTACCTTCGTACTAATGGCGTAGTGCATTTACGAGCTTAGCTTGTTCTGTATGCACCTATTTCTGTGTGGAAGAAATCTTGAAAACTATGTGTGATTGTTGTAAATAGATCTTCAAGCTTGTCATGAATGATTGGTCAATAGTCTTGTTGGTCTTGATACTTGCATAGACTTGTGTCTATATCTCTTCCCACTTTATTTTTATGTTTTTGCAAAAGAGCTCACTAAATGTAATTCTCCAAATGAAAAGAGATATTGAGCTGCAAAATCCTATCGCACACACTAGTATTCGACTAGGAAAAAGGGAAAGCGACTCTTTTAATGAAAATTGTATGGTGCCCAAAAAGCCAAAAGCTAATCATCAATGTTGAAATATCATAAATTTCAAGCACCAATCTCAAAATGAGATGTTTTTTGTCCAAACAAAAATAAAATGGACCAATTGCTATGTCTTTTGCAGAAGCCAAATGAAAAGCTTGACCGATATTTATCATATCCGAGAAGGAGATATTCCTCGGACTATATTCCAGCCTTCTTTCCTTAAGTGATTTTCAACTTTAGGGCCTCTCTCAATCATTTATTTATCCTCGGACATATCCACATCCTCTGATAAGGCTCAAGGCCCAATATACAAATTTGGGTTCTTATCCCCACACTAGTGTAGCAAATAATATAATTTGTCCATTTTCTTCTTAATATATATATATATATATATATCAAAACAAAACAAAGATTATAAATCCATTCAAACTTTCAAATATGAATAATATCAATTAAATTTAAACTTACATTCTCGTTTGCTCAAATGGGAAAAGTTTGACTCCTACCTACACCCAAATATATTCTTTTAATAGTGTCGTGGTTTAATAGTAAAGAATAATTATAATAGGGTGGATGTTACAAATTTTAAATTCTATCTCTATAAATAAAATAAAATAAAATAAAAAAGTTAAAAACATCTATAGCAATCAAATTAAAAAAAAGAAAAAAGAAATAGTTATAAGGAATTTAACTACTTTGAATTCTTTATATAAATGAAAGGGTAATTGTTTGCTGGCAATTTGGCATATATAACAAACTGCATGTGTATTAAAAATGTCGTTGGGATTCTATCAAAAACAATATAGAGTAATAATATTGACATAACATTTTTTTACTGTTATTGAAGTGGTAAATTGTTAGTGATTTTTCTCTTAAAAAAATGGTTATTGATTTTCATATGGGCTCTATATCATTAATAACTTGTCATTTGCAATAGTTGTGAAAATATTTGTAAAAAAAGTTACGTATGGAGATTTGTTGAACAATATAATGCCAATAATCTTGTTTCTATTTATGATACTTTAAATTATTTGCGTTGTGATTGCTGCAGCTTATGTTACCTGCATTTTATCAAAGTTGCATTGATATGTGTTAAGGACATATTTTATGTAATTGGCTAATCTTTTAACAAAATGCATTTTACTTGTAATTGGGTAGATCTATGATGGGTTTAAGACTTTAAGAAACATGTTGTTCAAGTCAAGTGTTAAAGCTATGAAGATCTGACCAAAAAACAAGTGAAGAAGAGCTGTTCATTAAAGCTCGACAGCAATCTCGACAGAAAGACTTCTATCGAGATTTAAAGTTGGAGCTCGACATAAGCCGTTTCTGTCGAGACTTACGGAATTAGAATTTCCAGATCTGATTTTCGGCCCAAGTTGATGTGTATGTGTTGGGTTTCTTTTCTCACAACCCTAGACATATATAAGGCTTATTTTAAAGGTCGTCATACATGGAGAATGCATGCATATAGTGACCTAGTTCATTATTCTTTCTGAAGAAGCTACTGCGTCTTTACGCCAAGAGTTTTGTGACCAAGGAGCTTCCTAATCTTCATTGTTGATGAATTGAAGAACTTTGCAGCCAACAACCTTTTCAAGTTGTTGTAGTTAGTCATGTACTGGGATCCATGCATCATTGGTCAGTCATGCACTGGAATTCGTGCATTGAACGAAAAGATTGCTGCTACAATACAAGTCCAATTGGGTATTGGGGTAAAGGTTCAACTGTATGTTAGTATTTCGAGATAGGCCAAAGGGTTTGGTAAGATTCCTTATACTTGTAACCGCTTGTGATTGATAATAGCGGATTCTTGGTAGTGGTGACTTTAAAATCACCTGGTGGGATTTTGCCTCAGTGATTTTCCCCATTCGTAAACAAATCACCCGTGTCAAATTTATTTTCTGCTGCATTTAGTATAATCGGTGATTTGTTTGTGCTACCATACTATTGCATGTAATTGAACATAATTAATTAACTTGGGTGATTAATTAATTTGCAAGGGGTCAATTCATTTTAACCCAACAATATGATTAGCCAATGGGAGAGGCTGATCTCTGAAGATGGATTCTGTGAGTTAGAAATATGGCCTTCTCTTGAAAAGTTGTCAAGCGATGTGATTTCAAGAATAGCATTTGGACGTAGCTATAAAGAAGGAAGAAGAATATTTCAACTCCAAAAAGAGCAAGCATAACTCGTTGTAAAAGTAGACAATCTATATACTTTGCAGGACTAAGGTAGCAATTAAACATTCAACTTTGAAATTTAGTTAAGTTTGGTTCCTTACCCAACCAAAAAAAATAAAAAAAAAGAAGTCAAATTTGATTTTTATTGAGATAGGATTAACCAATTACAATTTAATTTATGTGTTATATAGATTGAAATTCTATTGTATCTATTAAAAATATATGTGCTATTTTTTAATATAACAAGCTTTCAACGAATTTCAACTTTTGCTTCACCCACCTTCCAAATAAAAATTCTCATGCATCTGAAGTCTGATCATGGTTTTAAAAATCGGTGTAGTCAAAAAATTGATTTTGGCCCCAGTTCCTAGTTTAACTCGGTTTTTGACCAATTTTGGGTGATTTTACCGGATAGGATTGGTTTCAGTTCCTAGTTGAACCAGTTCGTCCTATTCGGTTTTTAAAACCGTGCCTCCAATGAAAAATAAAATTCCAAATTTTATTGTTTATTCAGAAAGAAAATTGGTTATAACCTACTTTCCTAAACATCTCATCAAACACAAAAATTAACAAAGATCATCACATTATAATTAACACAATTTTTGTTTCTGTGTTTTCAATCTTCACAATTTACTAATAGCTAATATTTATGCATGCAGGTTTTTACCAACTAAGACAAACAGGAGGATGAAGGAAATTGAAAGAGAAGTATGAGACTTACTAATGGGAATCATTAACAAAAGGGAGAAGGCAAGCAAAGGCAGAAATGATGACTTATTAGGCATACTTATGGAATCGAATTCTAGAGAGATTAAGGACTTTGGTGACAAGAAGAGTGCCGAAATGAGTATTAAGGATGTAATTCAGGAATGTAAGGTTTTCTACTTTGCTGGGGAAGAGACAACCTCGGTTTTACTTGTTTGGACAATGGTTTTGTTGAGTAAGTATCCAAATTGGCAAGCTCGTGCAAGAGAAGAGTTTTTACAAGTCTTTGGTAAGAACAAACCTGACTTTGATGGGTTAAATCATCTTAAAATTGTACGTATTCCCTAAAGATTCTATTTTTTTCTTTATTTTCCTATAAAATTTATATGTAATGTCTTTTGAAGTTGAAATATTCACATCCATGAAAATTCATGTCAATATTAGTTAATTGATCGAGTAAAAGCCATTTTCTATTAAGCTCAAGATAGTCAGCATACTCATTTTTTGTTAGAGTTGGTACTTGGTAGTATAGACTATAGACCGCTAATTTGAGTGCAAACCTCAAATTTGATTAGGTTTGTAGATCGAGTAATAAATCTTGTTTCAAATTTTATCTATCGTAAATGAGCTTCAAAATCTCTCATATACTCTTCAAGAGGAAAATTTAATGAACTTATTTCATTTTATTTTACTAAATTCTTTAAGAAATGCACTTTGGTAATAGTTGGTTATCCATGGCATAGGTAACCATGACATTGAATGAGGCTCTGAGGTTGTACCCACCAAGAGCTTTGCTACTTCGAATAGTTCACAAGGAAACCGAGCTAGGAAATTTGATAATACTAGTTGGAGTGGAGATTGCTATAACAACAATCCTAGTCCACCATGATTATGAATTGTGGGGTGAGATGCAAAATAGTTTAACCCGGAGAGATTTTCAGAAGGCATTTCAAAGGCAACAAAGGGCCAAGCATCATTCTTCCCATTTGGTTGGGGTCCTAGGATATGCATTGGTCAAAACTTTGCTCTAATAGAGACCAAGATGGCTTTGTCACTCATTTTGTAAAACTTCTCATTTGAGACCTCCTCATCCTTTGCTCATGCTCCTTACTTAATCAAAACTGTTCAACCTTAATTTGGCACTCACATTATATTACGGAAGATATAGTAGCAAAAAGTTGTTCCAGTTGAACAAGATTTATCACGATTGTGCCTTGTGGCTTATTTGAGATTCTATTTACTATTTAGTGATTAAAAACTCATTTTCTAAAGAATAAGAAACAAGATATTATGATTTCCACTCTATTATATTATGTTTGTGTTTGTACATCCATTATTGCATTAATTGAAGGAAACAATGTTGAATAGTGTAAAAAAAAATTAAATTAGAAAAATACATCATTATTATTGGTAAATTTTCATTTTTAAAGTATAATGTTAATATTTTTAATCCTACCCAAATTAAAAACCCTTTTACCGATTATAAAATCCTATTTTAACAACCTTATTGCAAAGGCTAGAGTATATAATGCTAGTAGAAAATTAATGAATTTCCCTTTTTAAGTGTTCTGAAATTGAAAGATTACACATAGAGAGATCAAAATGCCATTGATCTCTTTGGACTCAGCAAAAAAACTAGGAAAAAAGGGGAGAAAATAAATTCTCCGGATTGAAGCAATTTATTCAAGAAATGCCAACCAAATTTTCTAAGCACCCTTCTGCAAATCAACCACCTTCTTCCACGAGTCTCGGCTCGATATCTCGTCCCACCATCTCCCCACATTTTCTCTCGAAGTGAACAAATTGCCCTTATCAGTGCCACTGACCAAGTACTGAGTGTTGGGCAAGTGTGAAAGATCAGCCAAAGAAAATTCATCCCCAGCCAAGAACCTAGCCTCCCCGAGCCTCTTTTCGTAGATGTCAAGCACTTTCGACAGCTTCTCTTCGTTCTGCCTGATCACTACTTTGTCTTGCTTGATATTCATTCGAGGCGCGAATGCGAGCTGAAACACCAAAGTTGAGCTTGGTGGATTGAAGCTCTGCCCTTCTGCTTCTATCCACTGATCTATGGATGCTTTTGCCAGTGGGTTTGTTCCGTATAGTCCTTTGTTCCCTTTGTCCGCGTACTTGTCACAAATGTAGCGGCATATCGCTCGAGACTCTGTATTACCCACACACAAATTCAAATTTATAATATGGATTTGCAAACAGAGGGAAACCCAGAAAAGAGAATGAATGAAAATGATGAAATTGCGGGTATAAATTTACCAAAGATGGAGATACTCTCATCTTCAAATGCTGGTACTTGGCCAAAGGGCTGTAACATTATCAGGACCATGTATAAGAGAGATTCAGAATTATATATAGCTAATTAGTCGCAAAGAGAGAGAGAATTGTGTGTATGTAATTGCATAAGTACCTGGAGCTTGAGGAACTCAGGCTTCTTGTGCTCGCCCTTGGACATGTTAATGGAGATAAGCTCGAACTCGACATTTTTCTCATAGAGACAAGCTATGACCCTGGACACAGCTGTAGACATGGGTGGTCCGTACACTTTAACAGGAGTCGCCATTTGAATGGGAAGTTTGGTAGCTTTGGGGGTTTGGGGTTTCGCTTGCTTGCTTTCTTTGTCTCTTTTAACACACTCTCTTTGTGTGCGTTTGATATGTGAATTCTTGTTTCGTTTTGGACCATTCAAAAAGGTGGGATTTATTTATCCTCTCCCACTTTATCCTTTACTTGAGAGTTGAGACAGAGGGTTGTTGATGTGGGACCAGAATGCCGCAGCAGAGAGTAATTGTATTGGAGGAATAATTTAAAGACCAAACCTGTAAAGTAGGCCTCGGGAATTCAACTTTCCTTAATTGCTTAGGCCCATGGGTGTAGCCCAATTATTCAAGCCTGATTCTCATGGTCTTGGCTCTGCCATGGGCTAACCATTCTCATCGGTCCAACTCAACTATGGGCGTTGATCCCATGCAGCACCAAAATGATAGGGAAGTTCGGTTCTGGGCCATCTGGGGTCTTTTTGATAATGAATTTTTACAACAAATGATAAATTTTTTTTTTTTTTTTGGGTTGAAAATTTCAAGTTGTTATTAGTTTTAATTTAAATCCATATACTTAAATTACTTTCCTATTCATCCATAATAACTAATAATAATTAATAATAATCTGCCGTTTAAAATTTATTAAGAAAATGTTAGAAAAATTTTACGGAATAGCATTACTCACTTTGAGGTCAAATTCGTCATTCCACAGATTCCTTTATAAGGCGTGGTGTGTGTCACCTGAATCACTTTTCGTTTCATTCCCAACTTCCGTAGCTTCTTTTTCCCGCTCTCTCCTTCCTTCTCTCTCTCTTTCACCTCGAAGAGAAATAAAAATGGCAGGCTCTATGACCATTTGGTTCTTTGTGGTGCTTTCGATCTCTATTTTGTTATCTTGGACCAACCCAAGAGGCGAAACCCTCAAATCCTTCTCTCTCTCTCCTCTGTATTCTTCTACACAGTCGGCTTCTTCTTCCAATGCGGATATCTCCGGCTTGAGGTACGATTTCTACCATGAAACTTGTCCACAGGCAGAGTCCATTGTAAGAACTCACATGGCTCGCTTATACTCCGACCATAACAATGTCTCTGCAGCTCTCCTGCGTCTTTTCTTCCACGATTGCTTCATTGAGGTACTACATACAAGTTTGCCCCTTTTTCTTGATTCTTCTCTGTTTATTACTTAATGGGTCTTCGTTATTTTGATTCTTTTGGATCTATACTTGTTGTTAACATTATGGGTTTGTCTTTTTCTCATCTGGGTGTTGATTTGTTATTGATTTTTCTCTTCTAAACGTTGATTTCTAATGTGGGTGTATATTTGTTATCAATTTGTGATTGTTCTTTTTGTTTACTTCGGGGCTTGTTTCTCTACCTACGATGCTGGTTTGGCAATATGGTTCTTGATTTTGAGCGATTCTTGGTCATATATTGACTACTTGTTCTTTGTTTTGATATGAGTGTGTTATCTAGAATTGAAGGGGAAAAATTGATTCTTTCTTTCCTATTTGTGGCTTTTCTGTTTTCTGTTGTGGGCGTTTTATTTGCTTTATGTTGCTTGGTATATATCCCTCAAAGTGACTTTTGATTCCGAATTATGTGAGCTTTGTGAAGTTTTGTATTGATATTCTTGTGAGTAGTGTGGTTCTTAGTGTGCATTTTAAGTTTTGTATTTAAAGATTTATCAAGACAGCAAATTGTATGTTCTGATATTTGGGAGTATCGACCTGTTATTCCAATTTAATCTTCTTGTTGTGATTTCTTGCCATTTATTTCAAGGTATTAATTTTTTGGTCATAATGATGTGTGGGATTTTCTTGATCAGGGCTGTGATGCTTCTGTCCTCTTGGATGATAGCAATGGTGACAAAAACCATTCCATAGAGAGGCAGGCTATACCCAATCAGACCTTGAGGGGTTTTGATAAAATTGATTCCATCAAGGAGGAGCTTGAAAAGGCTTGTCCAGGGGTAGTTTCATGTGCTGATATTGTTTCTATTGCCACTAGAGATGGCATTATGCTGGTCTGTTCTTGATCCTGAATCTTAATATGTTCTTTCTCTTTTAATGTTTTGTTAATCTTTGGGGTCCTTTAACTAAGGGTTTTGGCAACAGTTTAAGGCTTAAGTTTCGATGATTGTTTGTAGGTAATGATTCTTAAATGAAACGTGGGGAAATTGTAAGAAACAGACTTTAGAAGTGTTGGTATCTCTTTACATTTTTAAATGTTGGAGAGCCTATCAACAAGATTTTAAAGTACATATTGATTTTGGGAAAGTTTAGAAAATGAATTGAGATTATGATTGTAGTGAATTTTTCTGTTTTGGTTTCAACAAATTGTTAAAGTCACCTTTACTTAACCAACTAGTTGTATGGGGCACTATTTTGTAGTGGTTTTTCTGGTCTAAAGTTTCAAAATTTTCAAAAAAATTGAAATACTATTCTTGTTACAAATTCAGTAAAACTGACAATAGAGAACAGTTCTCAATTAGTAACACTTTTTATTGGATTTCTTTGATGTAAACTTCTAGTCTTCTATGCTTGACTTCACAGGCTGGTGGCCCTTTCTATCCAGTGTTAACAGGCCGGAGGGACAGCATTCATTCATATTTCAATGAAGCACTGGCCGCAATTCCGCGACCCGATGATAACATAACACAGACACTTCACCTTTTTGACCTTAGAGGTTTTGATGAAAGAGAGACTGTCAGCCTTCTAGGTAGTTACTAGATCTCTTCCTTTTCTTATTTGTCCCTCTTGTTTTATGGAGTTGAAAAAGGTTTTAAAAGATTTTGGTTTGTATCGGTTTCTTGATCATCTGAAGGCGCACACAACATTGGGAAGATTGGCTGTGAATTCATACAGAAACGTCTCTTTAACTTCAAGGGGACAGGGCAGCCAGACCCAACTATAGCTCCTGATTTCCTAACTGAGATGAGAATGAGATGCCAAGACAGTAATAGGACCACCACTCGGCCTTCTTCTTCATCCATGGCATCGTTGGAAATGAGTGAGTCAGCAGTGGGGATGTCATATTTGCAGGCGTTGTCATCTTCGATATCATCTGGAGCAGGTTTTGATACTCACTACTATCAGAGCTTGTTAAGTGGGAGAGGACTCCTTTTTGCCGATCAGCAATTAATGGCTAACGAGAAGACTGCGAGACTGGTAAAAGCTTATGCTTCAGACGATGGATCAACCTTTCGAACGGACTTTGCACGGGCAATGATGAAGATGTCAGGCCTTAGTGTTCTGACTGGATCTCAAGGTCAGGTCCGGCGGAACTGCTCCTTGCCTTTGGTCAGTTCCTAAGCGACAGTCTACCATAATGAATTCTTTAACATCTTTGTTCTTTAATATTAGTCTCTCTTAAGTTCTGTGTTTGATTGTAGATGCAGTGACTTCCACATTTCTTGCCTGTTCTAATTTGAGTCTGTATATAAAGGCAATGGCATAGAGAAGACATTAGTCACAAGATGAACTTTTTTTTTTTTTTTGAGAATATTGTCACAGTGATGAACCTGATGGTAAAAACTGCATGTAAATATGTTTTGAAGTTCTTAAGAAATATAGAAATCTAATGTTTTGAATGTTACCAAAAGTTTATGAATATATCATATATGGGGAGCTCATAATGTATGCTGCAACATCCAAATTAATTTTAATTGGGTGTTTGTGTTTCTAATGAGTTTTGGCTGATTATTTTTCATCTGAAGGAGATGTCAGTTGATTCTTTGAGTGTGTACTTAAGAACTAGAAATGTCTACAAATCTGTGTCATGAAACAGAGGAACAGAGTGATTCTTTTAATGATCACCATGTAGAATTCAATGGTGACTCATAAACATGTTTTAGGGTCATCAGCTGTCTTTTTTGGAATGCCACTGGACAGCAATTATACAAGCTAGTGAAACCAATAATTACTTGTCAGTTGATTCTATTTGAGTTTGAACTTCAGAACTAGGAAAGCCTACAATCTTTGTGTCATGATAAGCCAAAGCAACGAGTCTCACATGAAGTCAACAACCTAAACCTAAACCAAAACAAAAAATAACATCCACCTAAACTGTTTTTAGCACTATATTCCGTACACTTACAGAAAAGAGGCCTCTAGTTCGAATAGTTTTTTTTTTTTTGGAATTCAATTGTAAGCATTTCTTTCATTACACATACAAACCACGACCATCATCTTTCCTCAGCTTGTGGTGCTATTTCTTGTTATATATCTGTAATTTCACCACTACAAGTGTGCTCACTCTTTGCTTTCAGTTAGCGGAATTGTTGTAAAAGACCAGCCAGAGGAGGATTTATTACGTCTTTTGCCAAAATACTAGAGCCACATGTAACTAAGATCTTTTAGTTGGTTACAGTGTACTTGATGGGAGCTACCATATTTGAAAATTAGTACACTGAAGCATGAGAAAATGTAATATAATTATTTTATAATATTACAATGTAAAATTTGTAGAACGATCACCATTGAGAAAGATAAAGGAGAATCTTTCTAAATCACTTCGGGTCAGCGGGGCCTTCAAGCGTCCAAAATACGCCGAGTTCTTGCTGTTTAGCAGTGGAATATTACTATGATATTGCCGCTTGAGTCCAAGATATTCCCATGTTTGGCGGTCATTTTTTTCATTCCTTTCTTGAGTCCAAGATATCGGAAATAACCTTTAAGAGATAGGGGGCTCAATTTTCTATTCCCGTGGGTTGCTCGTATTTCTTTATCCCAATAGGGGCTACATCTTCACTTTCTTTATTTCAATTAATTTAAAATGAACAAAAGTGGACCAAAATAAACTGAATGGGCTGAAGTAGACTGAAGTGAATTGAATTGGACCAAACTAGACCAAAGTTGATTGAATGGACTTAAATAAACTAAAATGTTAAGCGACTCAAAAATAGCGTAAATATTATTATTAAAAAGTAATTAGAATTTTTTTAAAAATTATGTTATTAATATGAAACTAACCAATCATGTTACTTTGTAAATTTTTTAGTTAGTAAAATATATCGTTAAATATTCTTTTTACGATTAAAATTTAAGTGAAAACATTCATAAGATGCATTATTTAAAATATCTTATTGTTTGATTAATATTAATTTAGAAAATGCTTAAATGACTTCATGTACAAATAGATTTTGACAAAACAATAAAATTAACTCATTTAGTTATTTACTAATAGATTTTACAATTGAAATGGATCAAATGAACCTAAGTAAACAGTAATGGACTGAACGGACCAAAGTAGATAAAAATATACTAAATTGATATGACTCAATAGATCCGTAAAAACAATAAATATTACGTTTTAACTTGTTTATTACATATTACATAGACATAAATTTGAGAATGCAACAAACTTGTAATGTATCTTATTTATGTTTTAATAAGGAGGTAGAGTTTAACTTGAGTCACCATAAATCATTTCCCAGATCCAACAATTCTTATGGTGAACCATTGCCAATTCATTCACAAGCCGAAAAGGAATTGGCGCTAGGTGCCAGTCCTCATTCTAGAAGTTGGCCTCACTATATATGGCCTGCATAATCAGCTAGCATAGGTTTTCCAAGTTGAAGGAAGCCTGTTTGATACTGGAGGTGGCAAGTTTTGGACATTCACATCAACAGGCAGCAGGCGGTATTCAATATCGAGCTCCTTGAAAATTTTGATCATCTCTTCAAGCAATGCCTCTCTCCTAAGAAATCTCTCCTTCATGTCCTGATAGTTCAATCTGTGTCCAAGCCACACTGACATCATCAGTTTGTTCATGTCTATCACGTCCCTCATTATCACCATTGGACCTGGCTGCCAGTGCTCATTCTTGCCTTCAATATACCTGCAATTTCAGTAGCCACAAGGCCCTCAACATCAGAGAATTACTTAAGAAAGGATTTTTATTTTTTGGTGGCAAAACATATGGAATAACGTAAAAAAGTGAATAGCCGATCATATGTGCTTAGTCCATGCTCATGGCAAGAGCAATGTGAAGCACTAATGAAAGTGTAGTGATTGGTGGTACCACTAATTCTGTGCGTGATTCTAAATGTGTAATAGAGTCTATATCATTAGTATTTCTAGGAATTAGGTTGCACTAGGGAAAATGAAAATTAATAAGGAAAGAAAAGATGCAGGACCATACATACCCTGTTATTCTTTCTTTCATGCTGGTTATCTTTTCCATTGGGGTGGAGATGTTAATACAGAAATCAATTGCATCTCCCATGTCTGGACTACGTTGATAGTTACCAATGGGCTTCGTAGCTAGAATACTGTTAGGGTATATGATCTTTTGGTTATCATATCTCAGAAAAACTGTAGTTAGTATGTTCATCTCATCGACTACCATCTGAAACCCAAGGAAACATAAGTTAGAACACAAATGAAAGATATATGCTTATATGGGAGTGCATAATAAACATCTTATTAAGCCTCCTTTCTTACCATGACTCCATCGACTTCACAACGATCACCAACATCAAATGGGTGAATTACAAATAAGAAGATGATTGCTTCAAATACTGTTCTGCAGGTATTCCCAAACATAAACACCACCAAAACAAGTTGTGAACTTAAAAAGACGAGGAAGTGGGTAATTGGAACTTTGAGTATAATAAGCCATATTATCAATGTGATGATAGCCACAATAATGTTCAACAAATTATGGAGTTCGTCCACGGCTGTTTTTGTATCAGTGAGAGACAATGCAAGTGCCCTTCTCTCTCTAAAGGCTTTCACCTAAAACAAAAGGTGAAGTTTACTTTAGCTCATTGTTTCATATATAGAAAATAAATGAGAACACAATTCAAATTTTTTCCCCACTAGGAGATGTCCATCAAATAAATGAGAACAAAAATTGCATTGTATCTTTTACATTGAGCACCATAGCCAGAGGCCAAGAAACATATAGAAAGTAGTCATACCATCCAGTCCATATGGAAGGACTTGCTGATTCCCTTATTCTCAGCTGCTGCTCCAAACAGATGCATCGTCTTCAAAGCTTCTTCTTTACACATAAAGCGCATCACATCCTCGAGGTAAATGCATCTATATATAGAGGTTTGCATTTTATAAAAATCAAGATGGTATGACACATCAATATTTAAAAAACAAAATATAAGACAAGAATTACTTCAAGGAATGCTAGGAACAACATTTTTCACAATCTGTCTCCCAACCTGTTAAAGTGTCAAATTATGATTGATGTTTCATCACTTTTACATGGGTTCATCATTGTTACTATTTTTATTATACACCAATCACAACAAGGCACATGTCGTGGAAAATGTTGTGGAAATATTTAGAGGTGTGCATGGGTCGAGTTGGGTTGAGGGGTTTTCTCAACCCAAACCACCATGGTGGATTAAAAAAAAAATCCAACCCAATCCAACTCAATCCAACCAATTACAGGAGTCCAACCCAACCCAAACCACCTGGATTAGGTTAGACAGTTTTTTTAGTTACTATTATTATTATTATTATTAAATTGAGCATTATAACAACACCATTACAAATAAAAGCAAATATATAACCAAATAATTCTGAGCATAATACCAAACTAACACAAATAATATGAAGAGAACTTAGAGTTTGGATTTATTTAGGGCATAGAATTGGAGTGAGAGTGACAGTAGAGGGAGAGAGAGTAACATGAGATAAGAAGTTGATTGAACTGAGAACTTAGGGTTTAGGCTTTATTTAAGAAGATGAGCAAAAAAGTAAATAACAAAATTGTATAATATATTTTTAAATATATATATTTTTAATTTAAATACATATCAAATATAGGTGGGTTGAGTTGGGTTATATGGATTTGAAAATTTTATGACCCAAACCCAACCGACTTATTGTAAAAATAAATTCATAATCCAACCTAACTCAACCCACCGACCCCTAAAAACTAACTCAACCCAATGGGTTGGTTGGATTGGGTCAATTTTATAAGTGGGTTGCATTCCCTAAAAATTTGCCTCCCTAGATTTTTTAATAGATAAATGAAAGAAAGGGAAAGCACTAGTATTTTACACCCTATTTTTGTCGTCTGATGTAAGAAAAGAAACGGTGAAAGAATTTAAGAACTTACTCTAACCCTGGCTTTGCCACGTTCTGAAATATCCTGTCGGCTGCCTCTTTTGCCTGGCACTCACTTCTGATCTGCAACAAAGCTTCATCCTGGATTTTTGAATTCAGTAACTGCTCATCCAGAGTGGATAAATCCCCATGCTGGACAATATTAACCATCCTCTTCATATTCCAAGCTGATATATTCTTCTGATTCAGCTTATGCAGGTGATCAACAGAGATCTCCTCATCTTCCCTTTTATACATTGTCCTCGAAAGTCTAGAATTCTTCCCAATCATTGGAATTTTTCGTTCTCTACCAATTCCTATCACCTTCCTACTCCTAGGAGGCAGAGTTGTTCCAAGTTCACCAGGCAAAGTAACCCCAGCTTTCTCAAGCTCTTGAAGCTCAGCCAGAACTTCCTCTTCTGTATCATGCCTTTTAAACAATGGCGAACTAGAGAGCATTTTGATGACATACTGATTAAACAAAGCCTCCTGGATTCGTTCAAAGAATGTGTTTACATGGAAGGTTGAAGCCAAGACCTTAACAAGCAGAGTTTTCATGAGCCATATTAGGGTACCCACAAGAAAACAAACAAAAACCCTATTTACGTAAGGCAAAATCTTGCTCTCTGTCTCCTTTTTAAACTTGTCATGGAAAATACTATGCCACACAAGCAAAACCAAACCTAACCAGAGGCAATTCTGAACGGATTTTCTCAGCCCATAAACAAAATACAATACCCGTTTTCGCAAAAGAAAATTGCGTTCAATAAAGAACACAACCACTCGAATACCCCAACCCGACGCTAAACGTCCACAGATTAATGCTAAAACCATTATTTCCCACTTCCATAATGGAAGATCCCACACTATGCACCTTTTTATAACTGGGAACCAAAGGCTACAAGCTAAGGCTACAATAATCAAAACAAGACTCACAGATTGAAGCATTGTCAGTTTGCTGAATTTCATTCTCTTATATTCTTCCGGGATGTCATCAATATCATCATCTTCCTCATAATCTTGAACTTTCTCAGGGATTCTTCCAGAGTTTACTGAACTTTGACATGGTTCCTCTGGCGGGTCTATCAGCCTAGACTTGGTCATGCTCATCACTGACTTCCATGAACGTACCCTAAATGAAACATTTGAACTGCACTTTACAACCTCTGCTCTACCTGAATTCAAGTACCCTAAGTGGTTTTCTTGGTCCCAAAACTCTTTATTTCTTCGTCGTAGAGACTCACTTCTTCCCTGAAAGTTGTTGCTGCATGGACTTCCGCTAATATCATCAAGCTTGATTGCTACTTCATCTTCTCTTTGGCTTCGAGCCATCTGATAGTAGTTTCTTTATCGTTCTTTGTGGAAGTGGTGGTGCTTTTATTGCTTAGCAGAAGAATAAATTGGTTTCGAGGGCTTTCTGAATGGTTCCATAAAAAGAATTCGGCCAACTTATAAGCACGACAACAGTACTCCAGGAATATCGAGTAAAGGACTATTTTAGATGTGCTTCTAAGGAAATGGCAAGTCCACTAATTCCTCATCATCAATGCCGAAGAATATCGAGTTTAGGTGGCTAGCGTGAATTAATTGCGTGGAGGGAAGTAACTTGCCTGAAGTGCTCTTCAAGGTTTCTCAGTCTATAATATACGTGTTGAAAAAACTACTCATTTTTCCATCTTCAACTTTCCACTAATCTAATTAAGTATTATTTTTATTTTGTTGTTGTCGATGTACCTTGCCCAACTATCTTCAACTTTCCACTAATCTAAGTATCAAATAAATTTATTTATTTATTTATTTATTTATTTTTTTGTAGTTGATGTACCTTGTCCAACCCCCAAACGGAAGAGAGAGGTAGGTTGAACGCATACAAGAATAAGAGATCTTATTAGAGAGCATTCATATTGGTGGTATATTGGTGATGCTAAATGTTAGGAAATTCAAGGAGTAATAATGTAAGAACAAAATGATCTAGTAGACAAACAGAAAATTTGATTGATTTTTTTTTTTTTTGAGAAATAATTACAACATGCTGCTAACTCCACAGCTCGAATTATTTTCCCCTTAGACCCCTAAGCACTTTGTGCATAGAGAGATGTCAATTCAACTACAAGACCTTTGGCAAAATTTGATTGACTTGGAGGCACAATTGAATGCTATCCTTAGACAATATTTGCCTCCACACAAGAGTTGTTAAAGAGTTACTACAAATTTATTCCCATGATACAATCAAATTTATTAAATTCTATAAATAGTAATTTTTTTGGAGAAGAGACCCACTGGATTTCTTGTGTTTTTAAGAAGATTTGAGAGAGTGGAAGTTCGTTCAAGTATTAACCAAATGAGTATGAACTACTATTTATACCCAAAAGATTATGACCCTTCAATAGCTAGGCACATTTTGGTTCAATAGACACTTTTAATATATATCCAATTCAAAGGGTTGTGACCTTTCAATATGCACCGTTTGGTTCAATAGGTACTTTTAATATATATTCAATCCAAAGGATTGTGACATTTCAATAAACACATTTTTGTTCAATTGGCACCTTTTGGTATCTCTATATATTAAGAGGATTTAGAAAATTAGTTATGACTTTAAAAAAACTCAAAAATACCCATAATCTAATTAGATAATACTTATTCTTAAAAAATAAAATTGGTTAAAATTGTAATTTAACATATTAAAAAAAAAAAAAAACTACTAGAGAAATTTTTTTCTAAAAATTAGCACACACTCTTTCTCCTATTTAAATATATTTCATGCACGTTTGATACATTTCTTTTCCTAAAAACTAGCACACGTTAAACCCAGTAGTTTACTTATTTTCAAATCCTAAATTTTAGTTTCTTAAAAATCCCTTTCTATATAATTGTTAAGGCATATGTGATTCACTTGTTAGGAACATAGTCACTATTTTATGTAATTGGCTAATCCTTTGACAAAACACACTTTACTTGTATTTGGGTAGATCTAGGATATGTTTAATACTTTAAGAAATTTCGTTTCAAGATCAAGTGTTGAAATCATGCAAGTCTGTCCAAGATTCAAGTCTGAAAAGTGCCTGTCATTAAAGCTCAACAGCTAGCCATCTATCGAGCTTTAAGAGCTGTTCCAGCCCCGTGGCTCGACAGCAGCTCGACAGATATGGTATCTATCGAGGTTTATGAAAAACAGAATTTCAGTTTTGTTTTGACTCTAATCCGTGATTATATGTTTGAGCTTTCTTTTCTCACAACCCTAGACATATAAAAGGGTTATTTTAAGGGCTGTCAAAGGTGGAACAAGTTGCACAAGTGTTGAGTAAAGTTTGTTCAAGCAAATTGTGACCGGAGACAGAATTTGCTCTAGTTCATCTTTTTTGTGAAGAAGTTGCTATGTTTGTACACCGTAGGGTTTTGTGACCAAGTATCTTCTGGATCTTCATCGTGTGATGAACTGAAGAACTTTGCAACCAACAACCTTCTCTAGTTGGTGATTGAAGTCGCGTACTGAGATTTGTGCAATTGGTTAGTCACGTACTGAAAGTTGTGCATTACAAGGAGAGATTGTCACTACAGAACAAGTCCAATTGGGTATTGCGGTAAGAGTTCAATTGTAGGTTGGTATAAGATACTAAGATTCTTTTACTTGTAACCGCTTATTATGATAATAGTAGATTCGCGGGAGTGATGACCTTAAAATCACCTGGTGGGGTTTTTGCCGTGTAGGTTTTTCCCGTTCGTAAACAAATCACCGTGTCAATTTATTTTCCGCTGCATACTTAGTTTAATTGGTGATTTGTTTGTGCTACCACGTGTTTGCATGTTAATTTGATTAATTGATAAACTTAGCTAATTAATCAATTAATTCATCACAAGAGGTTAATACGTTTTTGGTCTTTCAGTAACCTCACTAATAATAGATAAATTCAAATTGAAAAATAACATTAAACTCAAAATAAAAAAAGAGTCTCATCGCACGTGCGGAGCGCATGTGATATTTATATATACAATCTATCTTGTATATCTTCATATGTACAACACTAAAAAATTTAGTTTTTATTGTCTCAAAAAGATAATTTATCTATTTTAACACTTCACTTTTCAATTCACCCAACATCAAAGTTCCTACTTTTTTACCACTTCATTTAAATATTCTTACTTTATTCTTCCTCTTCTCTTACTTTCTCTTCTCTAAAGCAAGAACAACCAACCGCAACCACAACCACCACGCATAACCCACTGCCAGCACAACCGACCGCCACAACCCATGGCCATAAACTCACTATCCCAATAAAATTCCATATCAAATGCACCAAAAACCATCGCAACTCTAATTTAAAGAAAAAAAAAAAAAAAAACCAACCACCACAAAACCGCCGCAACCCATGCACCACCATCATCACTGCCACAACTAAAACCCACCACAACTTGAAACCCAAAACCACCAAAATTGAAGATCAGATCTCTCTCTCTCTCTCTTTAAAGCTACCACCCCTCATAACTCACCACCCACTACCTCCACAAACTCACCACCAACCACCAAAATCACAACCAAGCACCACCACAAGCCTTCATAAACCCAAATCAAATAAAAAACACATAAACCATAATCAAGGCAATCGACCACCACCCATTGCCATAAACACCCATAACCCACTGTAAATCTGATTAAAAAAAGAAACCCATCATAAGCAGCCACAACTTATCATCGTCACTGTCATCCTAGCAAAACCCAAACCCAAAGTAATCCATGGAGCTTTGATCTGACCTAAACAAAAGCCTAAATCCCCTTACTAATTCAGTTAAGAGAAGAGGGCTCGGGTGAGTGCAAAAAGAGAGAAAGATAGATAGAGGCAAAAAGAAAAAAATAAAAGAAAAAAAGAAAAAAATAAAAAGATAAGATAATTTTTTAATGATAAAAGTTCACCCACCGTGAAAAAAAATAGTTTTTTTCGCTTTGGAGCTATAATAAACTTGAAAATATGGCAGTATACTGTTTACAGATTGCAAAAATTTTTAGATATACCACCACCAATGTAGCATGCCTTTTAATATTTGGTGTGAATGTGTGTGTGTGTTTTTTTTTTTTTTTTTTTTTTTTTTTTTTTTGAGAAGGTAATATTTGGTGTGTTAAAATAGCATTTTAGCACCACCAATATGAATATTCTTAGTAACTCAAAAAGTTACTTTATCCATTTTAACACCTCATTTTACAATATACCAAATATTAAAGGTTCAATTTTTTTACCACTTCATTTAAATATTCTTTCTTTATTATTTTTTTTTTCCTTTCTTTATTCATACTCTATGTCTCTTTCTCTATCTTCTTCTCCATCTCTTTCTCTTCTCTGAAGCAAAAACAATCACAAGCCGCATTTTCTCAACACAATAAACTCACATCCACTACCAGCCACCACCACCACCGGTTAAAAAAAAAAAATCATGCCCATTGCCAGCCTTCACCACCACCAATAATAAAAAAAACATAAATAAGAATCCACAAAAGAGAGAAAGAGAGAAGTTTGATTTCAACCCACAAGCAAGAACCCAATAACCCACAACCTATTGTCGCAATCACAAGTAGGAATGGCAAAAATTGCCCGACCTGCAGGTACCCAACCCAACTTGACCTTGATGGGGCGGGTTTTACCCAACCCGCAAAGCAAATGAGGTAGGTTTGGGTTTTAAAAACCCAACCTGTAGCGGGTTAGGGCCAAGTGCGGGTATTGTGCATACCAGCCCCGAACCCGACCCGTATACATATATAAAATTAAAAATTTTTAAAAACCCTAAGTATAAATACTGCTCTAACTTTCCTATTTCTCTATTTCAGTTCCCTAACCCTAATCAGTCTCTCAACTGCCTCCCTCTCCCTTACTCTCACTCTCACTTGCTGTCGCCGCCTCCCTCTCCCTTACTCTCAGCCGCCCTCACTCTCACTTTCCAATAGAATCTCAATTGAAGAATGACCCTAATCACCGTTTTTGTGATGTATTCGTTTGGCGAGGACTAGTATAGTAGAGAGCTTGTGGTGAGCTTCGTGGGAGTGTTGGATGATTACGATTTGGGTCTTTGTTGGAATGGGTTGAGCCGGCGTTGTTTCGCAGAGACACACTATGTTAGGTCTACTGCACTTTAAGCAGATGGGTCATCGTAGTTGTGGTGGTTCTGGTTCGGCCTTGATTGGAAAAATGAGGGATTTTTTTTGGGTTTTTAGGTGTTTTATGGTTATGATTTTGGAGTGTTTTAGTGTTTTACATTTTATTTATTTATTATTTCATCTTGAACTGCATTTGGGTTTCTGTAATACATTGATATTGATTTTTTTTTTTTTTTTTTATAGATTGGGCCTTGTGTTTGTGTTTGTGATAGGATTTGTGTTTGTGTTTATGATTTTGAAAGGAAAATCATAAATCAGGAAAACATAAAATTGATTTTTTTTTTATTATTATTATTTTTTTTAAATATTGGGTCATGGATTGGGCCACCAATTAAGGGCTTTAGACTAGGCCCTGAAGTGGTGGGGTAGGGCCCGCGGGGACTCGACGGGGCTGGTTTAAGGGTTAAAAAAAAAAACACCGTTCAGTTAACGAGGCGAGTTCGGGTTTCGAGGGGCGGGTGGCAAGTTAGGTTCGAGCATAAAGAAACTCACCCCAAACTTGACTCGTTGCCATTCCTAATTGCAAGCCACAACCCACTACCTGATTTCATCCCAAAATACAATCTCAACAATCTTAATCCAAAGCCACGGATCATTGAACCCCCCTTAATGACCCACCACCACTAGCAACAACAAAACAACCAACCACCAAAATACCCAGCAACTTAGAACTCACAAAACCTATGAACCTAGAAATTACACGTCATCGTTGATCTCAACACACTTTACCGAGGGAGTTTGAGCTAGAGAAAGGAGAAAGGAGACATCAGCGAGGCAAGAGTGAAGATAGAGGCAAGAGTGAAGTTTGAAGAGAGAGGCTCGGCCACAGAGAGAGAGAGAGAGGTCTGAAAAAAGAGAAAATGCATAATAATGAAAGAAGAGAGAGAAACCGAATAAAAAATCATTTTTTTATGATAAGGATAATTCCTAATGTCTAAACAAAGATGATGGACTTATTGTAATTGACGACTTCGATGATGCACCCATAAACGACTCTACTAAGCTGACGGTCCAACTCAAGATTAACGAGGGTGCTTTAGGATTATCTATGCATGGATGAGACGCCCATAAAGCATAGACGGAATAAGTAACTGACGAGATGAAACTGATGGGTATACCTAATGGGTCCATCATGTCTTTTACTTAGGCTCTACGTATGAGTATACCTTGTACCCCACGAAAAACCCTAGTCAAGAAGACTTCTATAAGGAAAGAATTCCGTAAAATATGCAAGTTAAAGAGAATCTCTCCCATAAGGAAACATCTTCCTAGCCAAGGAACTAGTACTACTATAAAAACCCCAAGACCCTCACAAACCAAGGTACTCATAATTCACCCCAGCTCTGGCACTCTAGAGTTGTAAAGAATTCTTTGACTTAACCTTCGGAGGATCTTTGGCCAGTACCACACCGGTACTTTCCTAAGGTTTTCTTTGTTTTTATTTTGTAGGACTTGTTTCGAGCACGTGAGTATTGTGTTGCTTACTAACGATTTTCGGCATCATCAATTGGTGCCATCTGTGGGAACTTGCAACTTGTAAGCCATACTATCGCTTCCTAGACAAAGAGTTGCATGGTGTTCACTCGCTTGATGGCGACCACCAACAACACTCAAGGAAACGAACCATGCACGACCGCCCTCGAGAGACAGGTTCAAACTCTCGCCGCTATCATGGAGCGCCTCACCAAACAAAACCCCGACTTGGAAGAACAGTTGCGCCAAAAGAATGTAGACCTTAACACTCAGGAGGAAGACCAAGAAGGCACCAGCGCCTAGAGGAGAAACCAAGAAGGGTCAGAAGGTAGCAATGCCCCAAGCAGACCAAAACGACAGGACACAAGCAGGCCATCCGTCACCGATACGGTTCCACCTCACGTAGTCGCCGAGATGTAGATGATGAAGGAATGGATGGACTTTATGATGAACGACCTTAGAGGATAGGTGTCTAGCGACCTTGATGACTTGGTTGATCGAACTGATTCGCCATTTACAGCATCCGTCACTTCATTCCCCTTTCCACCGAAGTTTCGCATGCCGTAGGTGGAAAATTACGACGGATCCAATGACCCCTTAGATCACTTAGAGTCTTTCAAGACCCTGATGCACCTTCAAGGGGTGCTAGACGAGATCATGTGCAAAGCCTTCCCCACCACGCTGAAGAGACCCACAAGGATCTGGTTCAGCAAGCTAATACCTAACTCCATTAGTACCTTCAAGGAGCTAAGCACCCAATTCGCCTCATACTTCATCGGGGGGCACAAGTATAAGAAGTCCGCTACATGCCTGATGAACATTATTCAGTGGGAGGACGAGACGCTGAGATCTTAGATAACCCGCTTTAACAAGGAAGCCCTTTCGATCGACAAAGCGGACGACAAGTTACTCGTGACGGCATTCACTAATGGGCTACGGAAAGGTAAGTTCCTATTTTCTCTGTATAAGAACGACCCAAAGTCTATGTCAAATGTGCTTTACAGGGCGACCAAGTACATAAATGTGGAAGACGCACTACTGACCCAAGAAGAGAAGCCTAAGAAAAGGGAAAGACAGGAGGACATACTGCCAGACAGGGGCAGAAGATGGCAAGGATTGGAGAACGACGGGAAGAAAGACACTCCAAGCCCCCCCGTAGGGAAGTTCACAAGTTTCACCCTGCTAACTGCCCCGGTCGACCAAATCATGATGCAAATTAAGGACAAAGGAGCCCTGACTTTTCCCAGCAAGTTGAAGGGAAATTCTAATAAGAGGTCTAGAGACAAGTACTACCGCTTCCACCGTGATCACGACCACGATACATCTGACTGCTACCATTTGAAGCAACAAATTGAAGCTCTTATCAGGCAAGGAAAGCTACAAAGGTTTGTTAGCAGGGAGAGTGCCCACCTCGAGAGCAAGCTCCTCAACGGGAGAACTAGTGTCTTAGGCCGCCCATATGAGATATAAGAATGATTGTAGGAGGCACAACAACTATTGGGTTGTCCAAAAAGGCTTGGACGACTTACCTTAGGATGGTTCAAAACATCCAACTAACAGGCTTTGTTCCCAAGATGACATGAATCGACAATCCTGTCATCGAATTCTTAGAAGAAGATGCACTAGTCGTTAGCATCCGGGTAGGGGACTACAACACACACCGAGTCTTGGTTAACAAGGGCAGCTTAGCTGACATCCTTTACTACCTAGTGTTCTAGCAGATGAGGATTGACAGAGAGCGACTGGTTCCAACGAACACTCACTCGTTGGTTTTGGAGGAACAAGGGTATTCCCCCTTGGTGCAGTCACATTGTCCGTAATGGTTGGCGACTACCCCCAGCAGATCACTAAGAATGTCTATTACAAAGTAATGCCTTTCGGCCTAAAAAATGCGGGCACAACATATCAGAGGCTCATGAACAAGATGTTCGCACAGCAGATTGGGAGAAATGTCCAAGTCTACATCAACAACATGCTAGTAAAAAGCCGAAGGGAGAACGATCATTTGGATGATCTCAGGGAAACCTTTGACACCTTTCGCTCTTCAAACATGAAGCTCAACCCAAACAAGTATGTATTCGGAGTAACGGTGGGAAAGTTCCTAGGATTCATGGTGTTCTAAAGGAGTATCGAGGCCAATCCAAACAAGATCTGAGCTGTAATAGAGATGGCACCCCCAAGGAACGTGAAAGAAGTACAAAGCCTCAATGGCAAAGTAGCCGCGCTAAACAGGTTCGTGTCAAAGGTGACGGATAAGTGTCTACCTTTCTTTCGCACGTTGAGGAAATCTTTTGAATGGATGACCGAGTGTCAGCAGGCATTCGAGGACCTGAAGACCTACCTTTCGTCCCTTCGTTGCTGAGTCCTTCCCAGCTTGGGGAAGAATTGTTCCTCTACTTAGCAGTATCCTCAGCGGCTGTCAGCGCAGCCTTAGTTAGGGAAGAAGAAAAGGTACAGAAGCCCGTGTATTACACAAGTCGAGCACTTCGAGGTGTGAAGGAAAGATATCCACCAATGAAGAAGCTCACCTTCTCTTTAGTTACAGCAGCCCGTAAGCTTAAGCCATACTTCCAAGCCTACACGGTGATTGTCCTAACTTACAAACCCTTACGGCGAGCGATGAGCCATTCTAAAGCTGCCGGATGAATGGCATTATGGGTAATAGAGTTAAGTGAATTCGACATACAGTATCGCCCGCGCATTGCCATTAAGGGACAAGTGGTCGCTGATTTCATTGCAAAATTCACTAACGTAGGATGTCAGGGGGCAAAAGAGTATCCTTAGTGGAGTATACACTTGGACGGATTGTCCAACAGATAGGTTGGCAGAGCAGGCATTGTACTTCATTCTCCAGAAGGGGACGAGATTGAATGCATGGTTCGTCTCGACTTCCCTATGACCAACAATGAAGTAGAGTACGAAACTCTAGTAGTGGGACTAGATCTAGCCAAAGCAGCAGGGGCTGCAAATGTGATTATTCATTGCAACTCCTAGGTCATCACAAACCAAGTAAATGGTGATTACAAATGTATGGGCGAGAGGATGAAGAAGTACTTGGAACAAGCAAAGAGAAGGGTGGATGACCTATAAGCCAAGATTGTTCAAATCCCCAAGGGAGAGAACGAGCAAGCCGACCGTCTTGCTAAGGCTGCATCAGCAGAACACATGGTCATTCCCGACAATGTACTTTCTATTCAAATTTCGCCATTGATAGATGTCATCAATGTGTAGGAAATAGGTTCTAAGAGCAATTGGACCACCCCTTTAGTCTCCTACTTGAAGGATGGCACATTACCCAACGGAAAGGAGGCCGCTAGGACCCTGAAGGTTCAAGCGGCATGGTTCATATTGATAAAGGACGTATTGTACAAGAGGGGCTTCTCTAAACCGTACCTAAGATGTTTAAGCCCCGAAGAAGCGGATTATGTCATGAGAGAAGTACACGAAGGGATCTACGGTAACCACTCAAGGTCGTGGTCATTGGTACATAAACTGATTCGGGCTAGATATTACTGGCCTACTATGCAGAAGGATGCCCAAACTTATGTCAAAGCCTGCGACAAATGCCAAAGGTTCAGCAACATCATCAGACAGCCAACGAAAGAACTGACCCCGATGACAACCCCGTGGCCATTCGCTCAATGGGGACTCAACATCATGGGCCTATTCTTGATAGTAATATGACAGCTGAAGTTCCTTTTAGTCGGCATAGACTATGTCACCAAATGGGTAGAGGCAGAGGCCTTGGCCACCATTACGGAGAAGAATGTAAGAAGCTTTGTCTAGAGAAACATCGTCTGCAGGTATGAGATCCCCAGAGTCTTGGTCTTAGATAACGGGAAACAGTTCGACAATGACTCCTTCAGGGATTTTTGCTCACAGTTGGGAATCAAGAACCACTACTCCTTTCCCGCCCACCTATAAGCCAACGGGCAAGTTGAGGTCACGAACCGATCCTTGCTTAAAATCATTAAGACTCGGCTCGAGGGGGCAAAGGGTGCATGGCCAAAGGAACTGCCAAGCATACTATGGGCATATAGGACAACAGGAAGGACACCTACTGGGAAACACCGTTTCAATTAGCTTATGGAAGCGAGGCAGTCATCCCAACAAAGGTCGAACTCACAAGCTACATAGTGGGTAATCATACCAGAACCTCATAGCCAAGCACTACAACTCCTGAGTCAAACACAAAGACTTCAAGGTTGGAGACCTCGTCCTAAGAAAGGTAATGGGCACCACTAGAGACCCCACCTAAGGAAAGCTCAGCCCAAACTTGGAGGGACCCTTTAGGATCACGTCATGGCAGAGGAAAGGCACCTATCACTTGGAGACGCTAGACGGACAACAGTTGCACCGTCCATGGAACACCAAACATCTCCGAAAGTACTACTAGTAGATGATAACATGAAGAGCGACACTCCTTATTTTCCAATTTATTTTAGTTCATTTTTGCTATAATACTTTTTAAAGCCCAAAGGCAGGTCTTTTTCTTTAAAGAACAATTTTTCTACATGCATTTATCATAATAAAAGGAGTTTATTTAAACATGACTAGCGTATTCATCTGTTTCTACATGTTTACACTTACATGTTTATCAAATCTACAGGTGGATGGGTCCACGATTAAGTCCATAAGTGGACAGGTTCATCCTATAAGGATGAGTTAATATCATTAAGTCCACAAGTGGACGGACCCACAATTAAAGTGGACGGGTCCACGATTAAGTCCATAAGTGGACAAGTTCATCCTATAAAGATGAGTTAATATCATTAAGTCCACAAGTGGACGGACCCATAATTAAAGTGGACGGGTCCACGATTAAGTCCATAAGTGGACAAGTTCATCCTATAAAGATGAGTTAATATCATTAAGTCCATAAGTAGACTGATCCATAATTAAAGTGGACGGGTCCATGATTAAGTCTATAAGTGGACGAGCTCATCCTATAAGGATGAGTTAATAGTATAAAGTCCACAAGCGGACGGGTTCACAACTAAGTCCATAAGTGGATGAGTCCATTCCATGAGGATGAGTTAATAATGTTAAGTCCCTAAGTGGACAAATTCATGATTAAGTCCATAAATGGATGAGTTCATCCCATACAGATGAGTTAACATTATTAAGTCCACAAATAGACGGATCCATAATTAAATCCATAAGTGGATGAGTTTATCATCCATAAGGATGAGTTAATATTAAATCCAGAAGTAAATGGCTTTTATGATTAAGTCCATAAGTGGACGAGTTCATCCCATTAGGATAAGTTAACCTTATGTCCACCAGTGGACTGATCCATGATTAAGTCCGAAAGTGGACGAGTTCATCCCATGAGGATGTGTTAAATTTAAGCCTCTAAATGGACGGACTTATGGCAAGAGCCCACTAGCAGATAAGTTTAGTAAGTCTGATGTCGATTTAGACGAGTTTGTCCTTAGATAAGACAAGGCCTTTGTCATGGCTAATGAATTCATCCCAAGCCCCATTACATACAAGCATAAAAGATGGGAAAAAAAATACTTAAAGATCAACAAAATCTAACAAGGGACGAATGCAAAAAGTATACCATACATAAAATAAGGTCTTTACAAAAAAGGGCCTAGAAACACGAGCAACTAACATTGTCTAAAAATTAAATATACAATAAAAATTGTCATTCAAAAAATAAAAAGCTAAGGCAAAGAGGCTAGGGCGTCGTGAGGGTTCTCGTCATTTTTGTCTTGTGCGTTCTGAGTGGAAGGATCCTCAACATTTAAAGGCTTAGTGAACGGGACGGAAGGGATGATGGGAGGATCTGCGGCAGGTTGAGCGAGGACGACACTATCATCTTTCAGGTCAGGCTCCGATTCTGTGGAGTCATCGGTTTCACCATAGATAGTGTCGTCGGCAGGAGTGGACAGAACGAGATCATCCATGGTGACCTTGGATAAATCCAAGTTAAGTTAGATGGACTTGACTTGTTTAAGGCATTCCTCAAACCCGTCACCATAGTAGACGCGGCAGGAATCAATGAATGGCATTGAAGCCTTGAATTCCTTCATAGCGTCAGCCTTGGCCGTTTTCACCTGCTCAAGAAGGGTCGTCAGTTCTTTCTCTACCAATACTTTGGCCTCTTGCTCCTTCTTCTTCTGACGACCCTCCTCCTCCAGCTTTTCCCTTAGATCCTTCACCTCCTGATTGAGAGTACGAACGGCACCCTTATACTGCTCTTGCTCGTTAGTTAGGATCTTGATGCGCTTGTGTAGACGAGTAATCACCGCTTCCTTGGCAACACCTCTGTCCTGCAAAGCCTTCATACGGACCAACGCCTACAAGATAGAACAACCATCAGCTTATTGAGCATAAAAGAGTAAAGAAAGAAAGAAAGAAAGAAAGAAAGAAACATACCCAAGCAAGGTCAAAGAGGCTTGACACCCACAGCTCCTCCATCCCTTGCTCAACACAGGGATCCATGTCCTTATCCTTGACGATTGATTCAATCACCTCCACGATGTAGTCCTTGTGCGTGAGAAGACGGTGATCAGGTCCCTAAGTGACGGAATCAGATGTCGTTATCAGTCCCTTACCTGCCCCATGGCTTGGCTTAGAGGCCAACGGCTTCTTAGGGGGCTTATCCCCAGGGGTGACAGACGGCTTCTTAGATGGACGGTTGTTCTTCCCATCAGCTTTTCTCTTTAGAGCCCCCTTCTCGGCGGCCTTAGGGGCTGACGTGGATGCACTTTCCCCCTTTGCCTTCTTTTCTTCTTCTTTCCTTCAGGCAGCAACTGCCCTCACTTGCACCCTCTACCTAGCGACCTTCATTTCTATAAAGGACAAGTGATGGGCATTAAACCAAGTGACAACAAAAAAAGAAAAACGAGGGGAGAAAATTAGGAATACTTACGATGACGGGAATAAGTATTTAGCCTACGAGCTGCCAGGGTTGGCACCGAACCACCACAGTACACATGTAGTGCGTTGAGGGTGATTGAATCCCTACACTTCCACTGCTCAAACGGGATTTCAAGGACCCAATGAATGAAGGCCTCCTACTTGTCAATTATGGTCGGACGAATGCTAGCTGAAAAAGAAAAAACGACAACATTAGAGCACTTAACAAGTAAATTACAAAAAGCCCAAAGCAAAAAACTAATGGTACTAAAATTGAGTCCTTGACAATGCCCCAAGTGTTGTCAAAACCATGGGTCATTGTATCCCACTCCTCTGGAAGACATACCCAATTCGTCCCCTGAATAAAGAAGTATCTACCCTTCCAGTTCCTGTTAGAATTAGGCATGTCGGACACGAGCCTTAAAGCCTTCTTCCGTGCAGCAAAATGGTATATTCCCTAGGACGAGACGATGTGCTGAGGTTTGTAACAATGAAAGAACTCATCTAGCGTAAGCTGACGGTTCCCACCACTCAAACGACCCCACAAAATCTCAGCCCCTATGAAGGTCCTCTAGGCATTTGGAGCAATCTGGCTGACAGATAATCCTAGAAAATTAGCCAGTTGACGGTGCAACGCCGTCAGTGGCAACCTTAGCCCCGTTGCAAACATAGCGTTATACATGCTGACATCTGCAGTCTTCCTTGAGTAGCACTTCTCGAATTTCCCAAGGAGACGGATTGGGATATGATCGGGGATTTTGTAGCAATCCCTCAAATTCTTAAAAATATTGGTCGTCATCTTCGGTAAGAAATCATTGACAGTCCACATGCTGGGGAGGATAAATGGACAGGTATGCCCATCCCTAGGACTTCCTAAACATCCAACTTCGGTGGTTTTCTCATCAGCATTACCCTCCTCCCCGTCACCTTTTGCCTCTTTTCCTTCCTCATCACCCTTATCCTCACCCTTCTCTTCTTCACCTTCCTTCACATCATAACTTTCCACCTCCTCGTAAGGAGAGTGGGCTAACGCTTCCCTCTCTAATGACCAGGAAAGGCCCTCCTCGGGCTCGTGACCTAATTGGAAGACCTCGTCGTAGCCTGCTCTCTCACGTACTGACGACTGCTCACTCATCGTTTCTCTAGACATCTACTTACCTACAGGCGACGGAGGTATTCTAAGAACCTAAGTTGACGGCCTCTCTAAAAAAGAGTTAAATCAACTAAGAGAGATGAAAACAAAAGACGGGAGGAAATGAAGGAAACAGTAACTTACCAAGTAAAGCAGACGGTCTCTTGAAAGGTGACGGTCTCAATAGAAGAGCGGTAACAAAGGCGCAATGACGTGAGCAAAGTTCTCAAGGTAGCGAAATCTCACTGATGATGGAACTGAAGAAAATGAGGAAGGAAGTGAGGTATATATAGGATAAAAAACGCACAAAAGACGAAGCGACACCCTCGTCTAGAAACAAGGCCAATAGGCTTGAGCCACGTGTTTTAGCATTTAATAATGGCTGCTCGAGGAATCAGTCAATAAATGCTCCTTTTACTAAAAATATATATATAATAAAAGACCTACAAATCAGACTCCATAACTCGTCACCCAGAGTTGACGGGGTTGTGGAGTAAGGGGCAGCTAATAAGGATAATTCCTGATGTCTAAACAAAGACGACGGACTTATTGTAGTTGACGACTTTGCTGAAGCACCCACAAATGACTCTACTAAGTTGATGGTCCAACTCAAGATTGACGAGGGCGCTTAAGGATTATCTATGCATGGACGAGATGCCCATAAAGCATAGACAAAATAAGTAACTAACGGGATGAAACTGACGGGTATACCTGACGAGTCCATCATGTCTTTTACTTGGGCTCTACGTATGAGTATACCTTGCACCCCACGAAAAACCCTAGTAAAAAAGACTCCTATAAGGAAAGAATTCTGTAAAATACGCAAGTTAAAGAGAATCTCTCCCATAAGGAAACATCTTCCTGGCTAAGGAGCTAGTACTACTATAAAAACCCCAAGACCCTCACAAACTAAGGTACGCATAATTCACCCAAGATCTGGCACTCTAGAGTTGTAAAGAATTCTCTGGCTTAACTTTCGAATGATTTTTGGTCGGTACCACACTAGTACTCTCCTAGAATTTTCTTTGTTTTTGTTTCGTAGATCTTATTTTAAGCGCATGAGTATTGTGTGGCTTACTAGTAATTTTCGGCATCATCATTTTATAACTTTATTTGCTACATCAAATTGTTGGAAATGACAATTTTCTATAGCAAGGCTATTTTATGTATTTCCTGATTTTGATTTTCTAAAATTTTTATTTAGACTATAATTTATGGAAAAATGTTTTTCTTATATGCTGAGGTGATAGAGTGAATTGTTGCTGTCACGTACGTAGAATAGAACTTCTAGAATCACTATGAAGGGGGGCTATTAATCCAGGATTCTAGGCACATCGAACATCATCTCAAACAGTGTTTTGGGTTTTGCTTGCTTGCTTTCTTTCTCTCCCACTCACAAAAACACATTCTCTTTCTTTGTGTGAGTTTGATATGTGTATTCGTTGATTCGTTTTCGACCATAAAAAAAAAGTGGGTTTTATTAACCTCTGTGTCACTTTCCCACTTTATCTATCCTTTTCTTGAGACAGAGAGTAGTTGATGTGGGGCCAGAGCGCTGCAGTAGATAGTATTTGTATTGAAAGAATAATTTAAAGGGTAGACCTTAAAGCAGGGAAAATGCTGGAATTATAAAAAATAACACAATTTTGTGTCACAACTCACCACGTAACAAGTTGTGATTGATAAAAATGTATCTCTACATAGCTCACGACACTCTTTCATCAGTCACAACTTGCCACGTGGCGAGCTGTGGCACAAAATTGTGCCATTTTTTATGATCCTAACACTACTCTTAAACTCTTAAAGTAGGACTCGGCTTAACAAAAATGATCCAACGGGGCCAAAACTTTGCTTGATTGGTTAGGCCTATTGGGCATAGTGCAATAATTCAAGGATGGGGTTCCCAATTCTCATAGTCTCAGCCCTTCTATGGGCTAGCCAATCTCAAGGGTCCAACTTTACTATGGGCTAAAGTGACAAGAGAGTTTGGTTCTAGGCCATCTGAGGTCTTTTTTATTTTAATGCACTATTTCATTAAACATACAAACCACAACCACCATCTTTTCTCAAATTTTTTTTTTTTTTTTTTTTACATGATAGAAATTCTACTCTAACCTAATCTAAGTATATATATGTGTGAAGTTCCCTCCTGGAGATTTGAATCCTGACCCTTGCCTCCCACACCCAATAGGCACTTACACTTGTAAAGTGATCATCGTACCAAGGGTATGTGATGGTATCTTTTCTCAACTCTTTCAAATTAAAGAAGGAAGAGAGAATATTTAAGAGTCTTGTAACTCAATTGGTTGATATCTCCTATTATTTCTAACGGAGAAATTTAAGGTTCAATATTTCCCACTCCAAAAAGAAAAAAAAAAACTTATTACGATAAATAGAAGACCTATTTGTAAAAGCAAACTTAACAAGAAAAATGCAACACTATTTGCATCTCTTTTAACCCCAACTAAATGTTCAATCAATCAAAAAAAAAAAAAAAAAAAACCCCTACAGCTCTACCAAGGGCCATTTGAGATCACTAGAAGCACCTTTTAATTCTATGATCGGAGCTAAATAAGGGTGAGCTATTACATTTTCCTCAAATCATAATAATAAATCCCACATATGGTTCTAGTATATATGATTCATATTTGTGTGAATAGGGAGGTGTAATACACCGATGTAAAAATAATTTATCGAATTCTTGGCCTCAAGATTTTTAAAACCAATTATGCTAATGCTTCTATACAAGTCAATTGAGGGAATAAGTTTGTTACTCATGGTAAGGGAACTTAAATATTTCACTTTGTGGTGCTATTTCTTGTTTATATATATATATATATATATATATATATATAATTTCACCACTTTCGCCAAAATACTAAGCCACATGCAACTGAGATCTTTTAGCTAGTTTCAGTGTGCTTGATGGGGGCTACCATGTTTGAAAATTAATATACTACTAGTCGCAGACCCACGTGATGCGTGAAAATAAATAGTTATTTTGTGTTGTAATATAATGTATAATTTTTTTCTCTAAATTTTTTGAAGATAATTTGTTCTCCCTAAAAATTAAACAGTTTCTATTCGGTCCAATTAGGTCTACTTCGTTTCAATTTGGTCCACTCGGTCAATTTCAATTCCCTTCAGTCCATTTTAGACTAATTAAGCCTTAAATTGATCTTTTTTTTTTGTTGTAAATTTCCTTTTCAAGTTTAGCGCGAAAATTAAATTTTTTCCCTTAATTTTTGGGTTAAAAAGTATGAAATTTTATTATATTTGGGCTAAACTCTTTAGTTTTGAGTTAAAAATACAAAGAAAATAAACATTAGAAATTAGAAATATGAGCCCTAAAACTGTAATAAAAATGATAAATATTTAAAAGTCTTATTCGGTCCACATTGGTTCTATTTGGCCCATTCTGTCCTCTTCAATCCAATTTGGTCTTATTCGGTCCTATTTAGTCCATTCTATCCACAAACATTTGTTTGGTCCATTTTAGTCAATTCAGTCTTATTCAGTCCACTTTGATCCTATTTGGTCCATTCGATCCACATTAGTCCTATTCTATCCACTTCGGTCGTATTCGGTCCATGTTGGTCTTATTCGGTCGGATTTGGTCCTATTCGGTTCATTCTGTCCACTTTGGTTCTATTTAGACCAATTCAGTCCATTCTGTACACTTTGGTCCACTTTAGTCCTATTCGGGCCATTTGGTCCACTATGGTCCCATTTGGTACATTTTGTCCACTTTGGTTCTATTTGGTTCATTCTATTCACTTCGGTACCATTCAGTCAACATTGGTCCTATTCAGTCCAGTCTGCCCACTTCAATCATATTCAGTCCAATTTGGTCCTATTCCGTCCATTTTGTCTACTTTGGTCCTAATCTGTCCATTCATTTTTATTCGGTCAACTTTGCTCCTATTCGGTCCACTTTGTTCCATTTGGTCCAATTTTGGTCCATTCGGATCACTTTGGACCTTACATAATGAAAAAATGGCAAAACTTAGGAACAGTATCTTAAATGTTGTTCTTTAGGTTCCCCACTTAAATTTTAGCCAAGTGTCCAACTAATTAAATCAGCAAGCACAGTTAAACCCATCTATTAGACTAACACCTTCCAGTTTGGCCATAAAAAAACACCCCTACTTATTGTGTTCTTATTGTTGCTCACCGATCTTGTTTCATATTGTCGAAAAAACACCACTGCTTTGGGGCACTGGGTTTTAAATCCAATTAAAACAAGAAGTATTTGATAGACAAAACAGATCCAACAAATGATATCACTAGGAACATCACCATCTTGCGAAATAAATTCAAAACTAGAGGATAGGATTCAGAGGTAATGTTCACTAGAATAAATCCAAGTTAGATTTGGAAAGAGGCCAGCAAGGATTTGCTTGTATCCATTTTTTAAGCACACTTTTAGCTCATTGATCAAGAATCCTTTGCTTGGAAAACCAACATCATCATAGACTTGTTTGACCCCGAATCTGCCAAGGCAATACTCTCCATACACCTTTCCACCACCTCTAGACCAGACAAGCTTATTTGGTTGCAAAACCCCAACGGAAAGTTCTTTGTAAAATCGGCATAGCAACTCATAACCCAAATTCCACCACCACCACCCCCCAAGCAGAAGTCAATTGGAAGAAACTTTGGAAGCTCAGGTTGCCGGAGAGAGTCAAAATGTTTATTTGGAGGATTGGCACTAACTCCTTACCAACAAAAAACAATCTGCTCAAAAGAATCAATATTAATGACCCCTCCTGTCTCCTTTGTGGTTTTTAAGTGGAGATTTGTTGCCATCTTTTCTTTGGATGCCCAGTTGCCAAAGCAATCTGGCACTCTAGCTATTGGGGTTTCAAGGCTGATAAGCAACTTATTTCTGCATGTATGGACATCATCAAGCTAATTTTGGATCCTCCTCGAGCTTTATGCCCTTCTAAAGACCAAAGGCTCATTCCCCTTAACATGGCTTTAGTTCTTGATGAAATCTGGCATCTTAGAAACCAAGTTTCTTTTCAGGAGGGATAGGTTGACATTCCAAACTCCATCAAGCAGATAAACTTCAAGTTCCTTGAACTTTCAACCTTGTTGGAATCAGAAAAGCCCTCCTCTGCTGCACCTGTGGTATTTAGATGGGAGTCTCCTCCTCCAGGATGGATAAAGCTTAATGTTGATGCAGCTGTAGCTGAGTCTTCCTCTGCCCTCGCAGTTGTTGCTAGATATGACAAGGGAATAGTATCCAAAGCCTGGTCCAAGACCCACCATCCTTGTCCTTCTATTGCAGCTGAAGCCAATGCAATATTTTGGGCTACCTAGCTAGTAATCCAAGAAAGATGGTCACATATCATTATTGAAGGAGATGCAAAGCGATGTTTTGACCCTCTATCCTCTGAAGATGTTATTCCAGACTGGTCTATTGCTAATTTAGCTTGTAGTATTTTAAATCTTAAAGTAGGTTTTGTTCAGTGTTGTTTTCGTTGGGTTAAGAGGGAGAGTAATTCTGCAACCCATGTGACTGCAAAATTATCTCTTGCTTCTAGTGAGTCCTTTTGTTTTAATAAGGATAATCTCCCTAGAGTTGTCCACTCTGCCTGTTTGGGAGATTGTCTTTCTGCACTTTTAGTTTGAATAAAAATTGAAGTTTATCCAAAAAAAAAAAAAGGCTATAAATATGCAACTGTAATCTTTAAGGCATTTATTCATTTATTTTAATGTCGTTACTTTTAAATAAATTGCATGAGGTTGATTATACATTTAAGCAATATAATATATATATATATGTATGTATGTATGTATGTATGCATAATTTTAATTTAAATAAATTATTCAATATAAAGTAGAGTTGCAAGAAAAAATAAAAAATTAAGAGAGAGAATAACCAATTTTTCAAGAGAGAATGTGAAAGAGAATTGTAGGGACCAGGTTTAAGGGAGTGGACCTAAGCCCAGTTTCCCCGCAATGAATTTATAGAGAATGGGCTCAAGAACTAGGCCCTAGTAAGGAATGCAACGGCCATGCATGGTTGTGTGTGAGCACTGGTAGCTTAAACGTGGGTTAGGGTACACAATGAAGTTCCTTAGACAGAATTCACAGAGCTTGAGGTTCTTCTTATTTCTTTTTAGAAAGATTACAAGGCTTCAGAGGATATAAACTGCTACAGTATTTTCCTTCTCTCGTTTTTTCCGTCCCCTTTCAAGAGGGACTTCTTACATTATATATCTCTTTCTCAGTTGATCCTGGCCCTACATTTGTTGGGGAGTGAGGCCATTACTTGAGTGCCTGTCCCATCAGCCACCTTCCCATTCTCTCTGTGGGATGCGGCAACCGAGATGACACTGTTGAGGCGTCCCCTCCTCATTAATGCGGCCAGGACGTTAGTTGAGGGCATTTAATGTGGAGGTGACAGTTCGTCCTGAACTTGCTCCTCCACCATGCTTCTATTGCTGATATGCGGTACCTGCTCCCTGCCTTTCGAATGATCGGGAGGGCTCCCTTGGTGACGTGTGGCCAGTTTATATTATGGCATCGGATTTCCGAGGATGGAGACATCCTCGGCGTGCCTTATTGGACCCCTGGGCTTACTGCTTCCATCCTCGGACCATGAAGGTCTCCTCGGCTCGAGTCTTGGGCCTGGTTCGAAGTGGGCCGGGGTTGCCTGACTATTTCTTGGCCCCACAATAGCCCCTCAAAATCTTGCTGTCTGCATCCTCGGGCGGAAAGGAGGATTTTGATATCCCCGGACCTGCTCCGCGTCCAATCGAGTCTTGTCCTTTGTCAGCGCTGGAGCCTTTTCGTCTGCCCAAGGTGCGTTACTGGCGCTTCGGTGTGCGCAACGTGTCCTGCATTAAATTCGGGTGGCTTTGTGCTCCCCACGTTCAACGGGCAGATGGCAATCAAACGGTCGTGATGCGCCAAACATTTATGGGCGAGAAAACTCGCGCGGCTCTTCCATCCAGGGTATAAATACCCATTCGAACCGTTTTCCCCTTTTTTCATTCATAATCAAGAGCTCTTGCGCCTTCATTTAGAGTCCAGCCAAATTTCCACCACCATCTCCAGCATAAAAAGCCTGTCCGAGGGGCTTCTCCTCGTTTCTGTAAGTCGCTCTATCCCTCTCTGAGCTTTTCTTCCCTCTGCTCTTCCTCCTCTTTTATCTGCTCTTTCTTTAGCTCTTTTAGGCGTCATTTGGGATGGGTAGACTTAAGAAGTATGTCTTCACTGAGGAGGCGATGGAGAAATTCATCGCCGATTATAAGATACCGGCCAATGTGGGCTTGAGGTATTGCGAGGAGGGGGAGTGGGAATTCCGGAGGCAGAAGGGCAAGGTGGTGATTCCCATCATCGCCTTCCTTGAAGGAGGGATGAGGATCCCTATGGGGCCAGTGATGAGGGGTTACCTGTCATATTTCCGGTTAACCCCCACCCAGTGCGCCTCCAACATGTTTAGAATTCTGAGTAGCGTGGATGCTCTGAACGAAAAGATGGGGCTAAGGTTGACCCATCATGACGTGAACTACTGCTACAATCTTCAACATCTGAGGAACAAGTCCTACTATATGAGGACGAAGGACGACAGGGTCCGGCTTATCCAGTGCCTCCCTGAGTCCAACAAGGGGATGAATGAGGACTTTCTCATCGTGTCCGGAGCATGGCACGATGGCATCCATTGCCCGACGACGGAAGGGACACCAGGTGGGGTAGTAGGAGTAGGAGGGGGTTCAAAGATTCTAACTTGTTTTATGCGTCATTTCTTTTTGTACTGTTTTGGTTGCTAATTGCGAATGCGTTTTCTTCTTGCAGATCCGCACTCCTTCACGCCCCGCTACAATTTGATCAACAGGGAAGACTTGTAGAAAGTGCTTAGGTCGGCGGATTTTGAAAACGAGGTAGATCACCAAGTTAGAGCCACTCACAAGATCTTGGGGTACAAGCCGCTCCAAAAGTCGTTCGCGGCCCCGAAGCACGTGATCAAAGTAAAGGATCCTCGGCTGCAAAAAATAGCAGTGACCGAGGACGAGTTCGAGTTTCCAAGGGTTCCTCTACTTTAGAAGGCGTCACGGTAGCAGTCCCCTCTTCCTCCCGTACATTCTCAGAGGCCGCGGAAGAGAATATAGAGGGGGAAGGGGAAGCTGCAGATCTCAGTTCTAGAGGGGAAGATTTTGACGTTTTTGAGCAGATTCATCAGTCCGAGGACCCTTCGGGAGACTTGGGGGATCTTCGTCTGACTGAAGCAGACCTCTCAGGGTCAGAGACATCTTCTCGGCTTGCGATGGGCTACAAGAAGAAGAACCAGCCCAGTCTACTCGAGCTGATCGAAGAGCAACCGGGGAAGTCCAAGCCGAAGCTGCCACCCCCTTCTCCGAAGAATCGTCCTGCCCAGACTAGGTCGGCCTCGACCCAATCTAAGCTTCCTCCCCCTCCGCCTCGGACGAGTCCGCCTTCCAGGCGCGAGCCCACCGACCCTAAGCAGAAGAAGGACAAAGGCAAGAGGCCCATCGAGGACAAATCTGGGCCCACACCGGAGGGGGATGATTCTCGACGGCCCTCAAAGCAGCTGAGGATAGGCTCCAGGTCTCAGGACAAGCAGGTGGATGCCCCGTCCGAGGTCCAGGCATGGCTGCCTGCCCCAATACTTCATGGGGCACCTCTGAGGGATGACTCCTCTCTCAGGGATTTTAGAGAGGGCGAAGGCGCGTATGTGGCCGACGCGGTGGAGAGATGCCTGCTACTTCCTGCGGACATGGAGCAGCTGGGGACCATGAAGAGCAGGGAGGTCTTCCTCAGCCTCAAGCGTTACTTGGGGATGGTAAGGCCCTCAATACTTGTGTCTTTTCTCGTTTTAATTTTTTCTGCCTTCCTTTCCTCCCTTTTTTTTAGCTCGGCTTATTATTATGTGCCCGTTTTGTTTAGTAGGCTGTCCAGGCCACCTTCAGGCTGGAGGAGGCGGCTCATGACCACGGGAAGGCCATGGAAGAGGAGCGCGAGAAGCGCTTGGAGGCCACTCGGATTCTCAAGAGATCCGAGGAGGACCTTGCCAAGGCCAAGCAGGAGTTGAAGGCTGTAACCCAGGCTCGGGACAGCGCAGTAGCAGGCCTTGAGGGCGCGCAGAGGTAGGCCAAGACTCAAACGAAGCGTCTGGGTGAGGTAGAGAAGCAGCTGAAGATCGCAAAGGAGCTGATTGCAGATCTAACGAAGAAGGAGGCTGCTGCCGAGGAGGCCAGGAAAGTGGCTGAATTCGCTAGGGACGAAGCTGTGAAGGCCAAGTCCGAGGCAGAGCAGGGTAGGGAGGAAGCTTGGGCCGCCAAGGAAGAAGCTGAAGAGGCTGCCTATGCTACCGGGGCAACTGAGACAGCAGCTACCTTTAAATCCCAAGTCCCTGGGGTATGTAGGCGCTACTGTTCTATAACTTGGATGGAAGCCCTTAGGCAAGTTGGTGTGGAGGTCTCTTCTGTCCTGTGGAAGGATGAGAGCGTGTACTATCCCCCTACCATCCGCGAGGCTGACCCAGATGGCTCTGAGGCCGAGGAGGGTGCTGTGGAAACTGCTGCTACTCCAGGCGTGGGGGCTTCGGATGCTGGGGCCGCTGGTGAGCCAGTCCAAGGGAGTAATCCTCTCCTGGTGGTTGAAGTGAGCGATGGCTCTAACGAGGACGCACCTCAGCAGGTTGCAGGGCCATCCCCTGATGCCCAGGTTTCTTCTGCTGAGGGGGTTGCTATTTCTGTCGCACCTCTGCAGGCCATCCCACTCAGCCAGAGCTCAGAGGATCCTGGAGCTGCCTTGGTCTAGCCACCCACAGGAGCAAGCAATTGAGTAGAAGGAGTATGCTCCTTGGCGCCTTTGCCTGCTTCACTTTACTTTTTGAGCACTCTTTTTTTTTTTTTTTTTTTTGGTAATGTAATTCGTATCGTGTAATTCTTTTTGGACTTAATGAAATGTGAGCTTTGTTTCTTTTTCTACTCGTTGTGGTTGTTTGCTTACTTGCACGCTATCCGCTTTTTCTTTACTTCTACGATTTTACCTTCAATTGCATCTCGGCCAACCGCGGCATCAATTATTATAATGTGGGTCCCCTTGAAGTAGTTGGCTTCCCCATAGGCTTGAGTCCGAGGACCATGCAAAGCCCTGGTTCGGTCCGATACTTAGGCTTTTTTTTTTTTTTTTAAAGTGATTAGTTTCCCCGTAGGCCTGAGTCCGAGGACCATGCAGTGCCTTGGTTCTGTCTAACACTTAGTACTTTGAAGTAGCTAGTTTCCCCATAGGCCTGAGTCCGAGGACCATGCAGTGCCTTGGTTCTGTCTAACACTTAGTATTTTGAAGTAGTTAGTTTCCCCATAGGCCTGAGTCCGAGGACCATGCAGTGCCTTGGTTCTGTCTAACACTTAGGCTTTTGAAGTAGTTAGTTGCCCCATAGGCCTGAGTCCGAGGACCATGCAGTGCCTTGGTTCTGTCTAACACTTAGGCTTTTGAAGTAGTTAGTTTCCCCATAGGCCTGAGTCCGAGGACCATGCAGTGCCTTGGTTCTGTCTAACACTTAGTATTTTGAAGTAGTTAGTTTCCCCATAGGCCTGAGTCCGAGGACCATGCAGTGCCTTGGTTCTGTCTAACACTTAGGCTTTTGAAGTAGTTAGTTTCCCCACAGGCCTGAGTCCGAGGACCATGCGGTGCCTTGGTTCTGTCTAACACTTAGTATTTTGAAGTAGTTAGTTTCCCCATAGGCCTGAATCCGAGGACCATGCAGTGCCTTGGTTCTGTCTAACACTTAGTATTTTGAAGTAGTTAGTTTCCCCATAGGCCTGAGTCCGAGGACCATGCAGTACCTTGGTTCTGTCTAACACTTAGTATTTTGAAGTAGCTAGTTTCCCCATAGGCCTGAGTCCGAGGACCATGCAGTGCCTTGGTTCTGTCTAACACTTAGGCTTTTGAAGTAGTTAGTTTCCCCATAGGCCTGAGTCCGAAGACCATGCAGTGCCTTAGTTCTGTCTAACACTTAGTATTTTGAAGTAGTTAGTTTCCCCATAGGCCTGAGTCCGAGGACCATGCAGTGCCTTGGTTCTGTCTAACACTTAGGCTTTTGAAGTAGTTAGTTTCCCCATAGGCCTGAGTCCAAGGACCATGCAGTGCTTTGGTTCTGTCTAACACTTAGGCTTTGCCGTCCGGACATGTGATCCCAAGTTGAAACAGGTTAAGAGTCGAAATTCAAAAAGGACTGCTTCATTAATAATAATACATTTTCAGGTTATTTACATTCCAGGGGCGAGGTACAGGTTTTTCGTCTAGATCTTCTAAGTAGTATGCACCTATTCCTGCTACGAGGTAATTCGATAGGGGCCTTCCCAGTTGGGTCCCAGCTTTCCCCAGGATGGGTTCTTGGCAGCCCCGACGACTTTTCTCAGCACAAGGTCCCCCGGTGCCAGTGGCCTGAGTTTCACATTGGTGTCATACCCTTGCTTGAGCTTTTGCTGGTAATAGGCCAGCTGGATCATTGCTCGTTCCCTTCGTTCGTCCACCAAGTCTAGGCCCTCTCCCAACAATTTATCATTGCTGCTGGGAGTGAAAGACCTCGTTCGTAGCGTCCGAAAATTTGTCTCCAGGGGGATCACCGCCTCGGCGCCATATGTCATGGCAAAAGGTGTTTCCCCTGTTGACCGTCGAGGGGTAGTCCGGTACGTCCAGAGGATGTGGGGCAGCTCCTCAACCCATCTTCCCTTGGCGTCGTCCAGCCTCTTCTTAAGCCCGTTGACGATAACCTTGTTGACGGCTTCTGCCTGTCCGTTTCCTTGAGGGTAGGCGGGCGTCGAATATCTGTTAGTGATCCCAAGTTCACAGCAGTACCTCCTGAAGGCCTTGCTGTCGAATTGGAGCCCATTATCCGAGATGAGGGTGTGAGGGACCCCAAATCGCGTAACTATGTTTCTCCAGAGGAATTTCTTGGCGTCCGCGTCCCTAATGTTGGCCAAGGGCTTGGCCTCGACCCATTTCGTGAAGTAGTCCGTGGCCACCAGCAGATACCTCTTATTCCCTGGCGCTTTCGGGAAGGGGCCTACAATGTCCAAACCCCATTGGGCGAACGGCCAGGGACTGGACAAGGGATTGAGGACCCCTCCTGGCTGGTGAATGTTCAGGGCGAATCTCTGGCACTGGTCACACTTCTTGACATATTCTAGGGCCTCCTGTTGCATTCCCGGCCACCAATACCCTTGCGTGACGGCTCGGTGTGACAGGGATCTCCCTCCGGTATAACTCCCACAAATTCCTTCGTGCAGCTCTTTGAGTAGTAACTCCGCTGCCTCGGGGTGGACGCACAGTAGGTATGGCCCAGAGTAAGAGCGCCTGTATAGTCGGAGATCCTCAGATAGCCAGAACCGAGGAGCTTTTCTCCGTACTTTCTCAGCTTCTGTCTTATCTTCGGGTAGGATATCATCTTTGAGGAATTTCACTATGGGATCCATCCAGCTGGGACCCACTTCAATCTGATGGACGGTGATCGACCCCCTTGCCATTTCGTTCGCTCCCTCTAGGTGCTCCACAAGTATGATCCGGGGCAGGCCCTCCGCCGAGGACGTTGTGAGTGTGGCTAAGGAGTCGGCATGGCTGTTCCCACTCCGGGGAATATGAAACAGGCTAAAGTGGTCGAACTCGGACTGCGAGCGCTGGACCTGGCTCAGGTATTCTTGCATTCTTGGATCTCTGGCTTCCATTACTCCGTTTACCTGTCCTACCACCAATCTCGAGTCTGAGAACGCCTCTATCAACCTTCCTCCCATCTTCCGTACCATGACCATCCCTTGCAGCAACGCCTCATACTCGGTCTCGTTGTTTGTGGCCGAGAATCCGAGCCTCAGGGACTTCTCGATGACATGATCCTCTGGGGATACTAATACTAGCCCCACTCCGGACCCCCTCTGGTTTGCTGCGCCATCAACATATACTTTCCAGTATGGTGACCCCGGAATGGAGACTGCCCCAATTGATTTCTCATCCGAGCTCTCCTCCCCGGGGGTTACTTCCACAGTGGGTTCGACGAATTCGGCCGTTAAATCCGCCAAGACCTGTCCTTTTATGGAAGTCCGGGGCATATACTTGATATCAAAGGCCCCAAGGATTGTGTTCCACTTTGTGATTCTCCCGGTGTAATCGGCAGTCCGAAGTACAGACCTCAGGGGCAGTTTGGTCAGGACGACCACTGTGTGGGCTTGGAAGTAGTGGGGGAGCTTTCTCGTGGCGTGGACCACAGCCAGTATGGCCTTTTCCAGGGGCAAGTACTTGACCTCCGCATCATGTAGCGACTTACTGACATAATAAACTGGCTTTTGAATGCCATTGTCATCCCGTATCAGTATTAGGCTCACTGCCTGGGGCGCCACAGCAAGGTATGCGTACAAGACCTCATCGATGTAAGGATTGGACATGATAGGCGGCCGGGATAGGTACTCCTTGAGTTGCTGGAAAGCTATAGCACAGTCCTCGAACCACTCGAATCCTTTCCACTTGTTGATCAGGAGATAGAAGGGCCTGCACCTGTCAGCCGATCGGGAAATAAATCGGTTCAAAGCCGCGATCATCCCAGTAAGCTTCTGGACCTCCTTGGGGTTCTGCGGAGGCTTCAGATCATGAATAGCCTTGATTTGGTCAGGGTCAACTTCGATTCCTCTATGGGTGATCATGTACTCAAGGAACTTGCCCGAGCCCACCCCAAACGAGCATTTTGAGGCATTTAGGCGCAGTTGGTGCTTTCTCAGGACGTCAAACGTGCGGCCGAGGTCCCCCAGATGTTCGGATACCACTTTACTCTTCACTACCATATCTTCGACATAGACCTCAATGCTCTTGCCCAGCATCGGCTCGAACATCCTCGTCATCATCCTTTGATAGGTGGATCCTACGTTCTTCAGGCCGAAAGGCATTACTTTGTAGTGGTACTTCCCGATGGGTGTCAGAAAGGCGGTCTTCTCCTGGTCTTCCAGGGCCAGTGGTATCTGATGATAGCCTTGAAAGGCGTCTAGGAAGCTCATCCGAGGATGGCCCGTGGTCGCATCTACCAGCTGGTCGATCCGAGGCATGGGGAACGGGTCTTTTGGACATGCCCTATTTAGGTCGGTGAAGTCCACACAGACCCTCCACTTTCCGCTCTTCTTCCTGACCACGACAGTATTGGCTAGCCACTCGGGATAGAAGACCTCATTGATAGCCCCGGCGCGCTTGAGTTTATTCACCTCTTCCTTTATGGCATCAGCATGTTCCCTCGATGGGCATCGGGGCGGCTGTTTCTTGGGCACTATGGATGGACTAACGTTAAGATGGTGGCAGATGAAGGACGGGTCAATCCCTGGCGCGTCGCAGGGGTCCCATGCAAATACGTCAATATTGCTTCGAAGGAACTCGACCATCTCCTCTTGTTCGGTGGGAGGCAGCCGAGCCCCGACCCGAAAGAACTTCTCTGGATCGTCACCAATTACCACTTTCTCCAAGTCCTCACACTTGGCCCCTTCGGCAGCTACATTAGGGTGCGCTACCGTGGCCTTTGATTGCTATAAACCCTCTTCGGTGACGGCCAAGGGCTGTGTGTCAAGCCGGCATGATATGGCAGCTACCGTGCATTGCCTCGCTATGGGCTGGCAACCTCGGATTTCTAGAACCTGGTCCCCTGATGGGAATTTCACCTTCTGGTGCAAGGAGGAGGCTACGCCCCCCAAGGTATGGAGCTAGGGTCTTCCTACGATGGCCGTGTAGGGGGAGTATGTGTCCACCACTATGAAGTTCACCTCTACCACTTCTGGGCCGGTCTGTATGGGCAGCCTGATCATGCCCCTCGGGATGACGAGCTTCCGGTCGAAACTCATTAGGGGAGAGTCATATGGCGTCAAGTCCTCCGGTTTTAACCCTAGCCCCTTGTAGAGGTCCGGGTACATGACCTCTGCTGCGCTGCCACCATCTACCATCACTCTCTTCACGTCGTAGCCCCCAATCCTAAGGGTGACCACCAGAGCATCGTCATGGGGCTGGGTGGTCCCGATCTTGTCCTCCTCTGAGAAGCTCAAAGAAGGGCAGGAACTCCTCCTAGCCCTTTTCGGCCCTGCCTGGGACTCCTCGGCTTGCGGTTGGGCCACAAACAACACTCGCGAAGGGCACATGCCCGTTCTCCCCGGTGCCGCCAGGATTACGTTGATTGTGCCAGTGGGTTGCCCCATGGCGGTGTCCCTCCGGGGCTCTTGATACATTTGGCCTTGACGATTGTCAGGGTTGAGCAGCAGGTGCTTCAGCTTTCCTTCCCGGACTAGCTGGTCCAGGTAGTTCCGGAGGTTCCTGCAGTCCTCCGTGGTATGCCCGTGGTCCTGGTGGTATTGGCAGTAACGGTTCCGATTGCGCCTCTCAGGTTCCCCAGCCATCTTATTCAGCCACCTGAAATACGGCTCGTCCTTTACCCTCTCCAGCACCCTATGCATGGGTTCTCGGAATACGGCGTTGACGGTTTGAGCATTGGTCACTCCAAATTCTCCACCGAAATCCCTCATCGGGCGGGCGTTGTTATACCGGTCCGACCTGAAATCCCTCCTCTCCTGAGGGATGACCTTATCTTTCCCCTTGCCTTGCAGCATATCTTCCTCCACCTGCTTGTACTTGTCAATCCGATCCATCAGTTGCCGCACACTGGTGGCGGGCTTTCCGGTCAGGGACTTCCTCAGGCCGTGCCCCATTGGTAGCCCATTCTGGAACGTACTGATGGCGACGGCGTCATACTTGCCGTCCAGCTCATTGTAGATCTCCCAGTACTTGTCCGAGTAGGCCTTGAGGGTCTCCCCGTCACGCATGGATAGGGACAGGAGTGCGCTCATGGGCCGAGGAGGCCTACTGTTCGTGACAAAGCGGGAACCAAAAGCCTGGGTTAGCTGCCTGTACAAGTCTATGGAATTCGTCCTCAAACCGTTGAACCACCTCATCGCCACAGGTCCCAAGCTGGATGGGAAGACTTTGCACATCAGCGCCTCGTTCTTGGAGTGGACAGCCATCCTCTGGTTGAACTGGCTCACATGCTCCACGGGGTCCGTTTTGCCGTTGTAAGCAATGAAGGTTGGCTGCTGGAACCGCCGAGGGAGCTCCGCCTCTTCTATACGATGCGTGAAGGGCGACTTGGAGAGCTGATCTAGTGCCTTGCTCATGGCGTCACTTCCTACGCCCCTGGAGGTTCGGTCGGCACGCCTACGCCTCTGGTAGCGCTCCTCCTCGTGGGAGAAAGTCTCGCTGGGGGGCGTTCTTGACCTTTGCCTGTATTCGTTGTCACTCTCGTCGTCAGAGGGCAAATCGGGGCTGGGTTCAGGCTGTCTTCGCTGCGCATGGCGCAGCTTCTTCTTCAGATCATCTATCTCGCGCTGCATGGCCACCTTATCATCATTTCCCTGGGAAGCGTGGCTATGAGCCTCTTCCGATTGTGTGGCTTGGCCATCGTCGCGCTTCTGGGCTTGGTTTTCGTTCGTCGTTGAAGTATGCACGCTTCATTCTCGAAATCGTCCATTGTCATTCTGACCACCCCCGGGGTCGTCGTAGTCACCCTGATGCCATGGCTTCGCCGGTTCAGGTCGATTGGGAGTTGTTTGGTGAGGGTCCGATCCTACCATGCTTGACTGTTGTCCTTACCAACGCACAAGTTCTTCCCACAGACGGCGCCAATTGTAGGGACCAGGTTTAAGGGAGTGGACCCAAGCCCAGTTTCTCCGCAATAAATTTATAGAGAATGGGCTCAAGAACTAGGCCCTAGTGAGGAATGCAACGGCCATGCATGGTTGTGTGTGAGCATTGGTAGCTTAAACGTGGGTTAGGGTACACAATGAGGTTCCTTAGACAGAATTCACAGAGCTTGAGGTTCTTCTTATTTCTTTTTAGAAAGATTACAAGGTTTCAGAGGATATAAACTGCTACAGTATTTTCCTTCTCTCGTTTTTTCCGTCCCCTTTCAAGAGGGGCTTCTTACATTATATATCTCTTTCTCAGTTGATCCTGGCCCTACATTTATTGGGAAGTGAGGCCATTACTTGAGTGCCTGTCCCATCAGCCACCTTCCCATTCTCTCTGTGGGATGTAGCAACCAAGATGACACTGTTGAGGCGTCTCCTCCTCATTAATGCGGCCAGGACGTTAGTTGAGGGCATTTAATGTGGAGGTGACAGTTCGTCCTGAACTTGCTCCTCCACCATGCTTCTATTGCTGATATGCGGTACCTGCTCCCTGCCATTCAAATGATCGGGAGGGCTCCCTTGGTGACGTGTGGCCGGTTTATATTATGGCATCGGATTTCTGAGGATGGAGACATCCTCGGCGTGCTTTATTGGACCCCTGGGCTTACTGCTTCCATCCTCGGACCATGAAGGTCTCCTCGGCTCGGGCCTTGGGCCTGGTTCGAAGTGGGCCGGGGTTGCCTGACTATTTCTTGGCCCCACAAGAATAATAAGAAATTTATAAAAAAATAATATGAGAAGAAAAAAAGTAGAAAGTAAAAAATATAGTAATAAATACCAAATTATTCAAGTCATGTTATGTAATAAAATAACATTATATTTTTATATACTATCTTTATAAAGAAGTGGATCCAATTGGACTGAATGATCCTAAGTGGACCGACTTGGATCAAAGTGGACTGAAATGCTATGTTGATGTGATTCAAAATGGGCGTAGCAACAATAAATACTACACTTTACTTTTAAATATTATATAGATTTGTAAAACATATATGCAATAAAATTTGTACTAATTACGGTATCATGAAAAAAAAATAAGGATTTTTTATTATTATTATTATGTTGTTGATGTAAAACTAACCAATCATGTTACTATGTAAATGTTTTAGTTAGTGTCTGTTTTAGAACAGCTTAGTTAGTTGAAAATGAAAATTTTTTTATGAAAGTATTGTAAATAAAGCTAAAAGGTAATAGAAATAGTACAGCAGGACCCATAAATAGTACCAAAAAGTGCAATGAGACCCATGAATAATAGCAAAAATAAGCTAAATAGTAAAAAACCAATCCCAAATGCACACTTAGTAAACGATATCATTTAAATGCTTTTTTTTTTTACTATTAAAAATTTAAATGAAAACATTCATAGGATGCATTATTTAAAAAAAATCATATTGTTTGCTTAATATTAATTTAAAAAATGCTTAAATGACTTCATGTACTAATAGATTTGGACAAAATAATTAAACTAACTCATTTAGTTATTTACTAATAGATCTTACAATTGAAATGGATCAAATGGACTGAAATGCTACATTGATGTGCCTCAATAAAAGCATAGCAACTATAAATGTTATGCTTTAATTTTTAGATATTAAATAGATAGACGTGACAATGCAACAAACTTGTAATGAATCTTATTTTTGTTTTATCAGGGAGGTAAGAGTTTTTCTTGAGTCACCATAAATCATTTCCAGATCCAACAATTCTTATGGGACACCCTTGCCAATTCCTTCACAAGTCGAAAAGGAATTGGCGCTAGGTGCCAGTCCTCATTCTAAAAGTTGGCCTCACTACATATGTGTTAACGTGTATAGTGTTGTGGGCTTTAGGTCCAACTAGATTACTTGTATAACACACATTTTTGTACTACACTCTTACTTGTACTGCACTCCTATGCCTCCTATATAAAGGCACTCATGTATATTCTTTTATTGAGAAATACAATACAATTATTCAGTACTTCTAACATGGTATCAGATTCACTGCTCTAACATTTTCTTAGCAGTCTTGTCTTTATTAGTGCTACTCCATTCTCATCGCTTCTGTCATCACAGTAGCCATCGCAGCCTTTCACCGTAGAACCTCCAACATCTTCCAGCCGTCGTCCTTGGGTTCCAGACCTGCAGCCGCCGTCATCGAGGAGTTCTGCACCACACAGACCACTGCACTCACCGTCTTTACCGTGCATCTTGCTCTAATAAATTTTTTGCAAGCACCACAGTGATCGTCTCGCCTCAATCTACTAAATCATGGAAGTATCGCAGTCATTAAAGGCCGCACGTGCCCTCACACGCCGCCCAAAGAAGCTGCGCCTCAGTCACGCGCCTCACGCGCAACCTTTTGCTCCTATTGACGTCATTAAGTGACGTCATCACTGCCACGTCAGCTAGGGCTAACGTTATCATCCAGTCCTCTGCTGACGTTACCAGCCACGTCAGTTGACGTCGTCGTTGACTGACCGTTGACTAGTGTTGACCAACCGTTGAATTTGATCGTTGACCCACGTTGACTTTAACCAAGGTTGACTTTTACCGTTGACTTTTCTCTAGGGTTGACTTTTGCAGTCCAGATGCTCCTTACCCAGTTTTTCGCATAGATTTCATTTTTGTAGTCTGTTTTTGCATATTTTGCTTCTAAATGAAGAATAAGGACATATCTTCTTCTTGTTACAATAATCGTAACCGATAATCCAACAAATATTTTTGCAATTTTTGCAAACGTTTTGGGCACAATATTGAGACTTGCTATCTTCGCAACAAATCATCTGTTTCAATTTCTATTGCTATTGTTGCTAACACTGAGAGTGTCTAGCCAATGGCTCCCATCTCTGCACAGTCTAAATCGTCAAGACGCACTTTCACCATGTCCACAGATGACCTTAAAAACATTATCGCCAATGTCATTCGTATGGTTGGTAATGCATCTTATTCCTCTTCTCTCTCAGCTTTATTTAGTATGTCTCCTTCCTCTTGGCTTATGGATTCCGCTTGTTGCAATCACATGACACTTCACTCATTCTTATTTTCTGAACTCAAACTTGCACTACACCCTCTTAATATTTGCACAACAAATGGTTCCACAATATCTAGTCATTATATAGGTTCTATTTCGACCTCCAACCTCTCGGTTCCTGGGGTCTTTAATGTTCCTGACCTTTCTTACAATTTATTTTCTGTGGGTCAATTAGCTGAGTTGGGTCATCGCATTATATTTGATTATTCTGGGTGTATTGTGTAGGATTTGAGGATGAGACAAGAGCTTGGGATCGGTCCCAGAGTTTGACGAATTTTTCCTGTGGAGAACCTTCGTCTTCCACTTGTTGCTCTTGTTTCTGTTGCTGCAGCTGCTACAGTTTCTTCAATTCCTTCACTTGCACTTTGGCATGCTCGACTTGGTCACGCTCTTCCTCTTGGGTACAACAATTGGCTTTTAGAGGTTTGTTAGGTTCAATGTCTACAGAAAATTTTGATTGTGTTTCATGTCAGTTAGGAAAACAACCACCTTTGCCTTTCAATACTAGTGAATCAATATCCATTGATATCTTTGACCTTATTCATTCTGATGTTTGGGGGCCTTCCTCTGTCTCTAGTATTGGTGGGTCTTGATATTTTGTTGTCTTTGTTGATGATTACTCTCGCTATAGCTGGATTTTTAATATGAAACATCGTTCTAAATTATTGCAAGTATATTCTAATTTTGCAAAAATGGTTGAAACTCAGTTTTCCAAACGCATCAAAATTTTTCGATCTGATAATGCTCATGAGTACACTCAATATGCTTTTCAAGCTGTTTTGCATTCCTATGGCACTGTTCATCAACTAACTTGTCTAGGTACCTCTTAGCAAAATGGTCGAGTCGAACGAAAACTTTGTCATATTCTTGACATTGTTCGTGCTCTCCTTCTCTCTGCCAAAGTTCCTGCTCCTTTTTGGGGTAAAGCTGCACTTCATGTTGTTCATGCTATTAATTGCATTCCAAGTCCTGTTATCCAAAATCAAACTCCATATAAGTGCCTCTTTGGGTCACCTTTGGACTATCACCACCTTCGGTCCTTTGGTTCTACTTGTTTCGTTTTTCTTCTACCACATGAGCATAACAAACTTGAGCCTCGGTCAAGGTTTTGTTGTTTTCTTGGCTATGGCGAAACACAAAAGGGGAATCGGTGTTATGATCCTGTCTCTCATCATCTTCGTATCTCCCACAATGTTGTCTTTTGGGAACATCGCCTCTTTGTCGAGCTCTCTCACTTCCGTGCCTCCCTATCTTCCTCCTCTATCTTAGATCTTTTTCCAGATGAGGCACATATTCCTTCTGTAGCTGCTCCTGATCCTTTTGTAGTTGCTCCTGATTCTCCTGTAGAATTTTCTGTCCAACCACCAGATATCATTGATCCCTTTCCTAGTTCACCCTTTAATGAATAGGTGAAAGATGAACTGGTCGAAGACGAGCTACACAACCCCAACCCTGAGCTTGGGTCCTCTGCTCCTGCTCCACCTGAAGATCTTGTATAAGACATTCCACCTCGTCACTCAACTTGAGTAAGATCTATTCCTGCACATTTAGTTGACTATCATTGTTACACTGCCCTTACTACACTACACGAGCCTCACACCTATCGTGAGGCTTCCACTGACCCTTTATGACAGATTGCAATGAAATAGGAACTTGATACATTATCTAAAAACCATACTTAGGATTTGGTGACACTCCCCCCGGAAAATCTGTGGTTGGTTGTAAGTGGATCTACAAGATTAAGACTCGCTCTGATGGGTCCATTGAGCGCTACAAAACTCGTCTTGTTGCAAAAGGTTTTACGCAGGAGTATGGGATTGATTATGAAGAGACACTTGCTCTGATTGCTCATATCTCATTTGTTCATGCCCTCTTAGCTGTTGCTACTGCTAGTAAATGGGACTTTTTTCAGATTGATGTAAAAAATGCAATCCTTAATGGGGATTTAAGTGAAGAAGTTTATATGCAACCTCCTCCTAGTCTCTCTATTGACTCAAACAAGATTTGTCACATTTGATGTGCACTTTATGGCCTTAAACAAGCTCCACGAGCTTGGTTTGCCAAATTCAGCTCTACCATCTCTCACTTGGGTTACATGGCCAGTCATTATGATTTTGTCTTATTTCTTCGTCGCACGGACAAAGCCATTATTTTACTTCTCCTGTATGTGGATGATATGATCATAACTAGTGATGACCTCAGTGGCATTCAAGAACTTAAGAATTTTGTCAGTCAGCATATTGAGATGAAAGATCTTGGACATCTCAGCTACTTCTTGAGTCTTGAAATCACTTATTCTACATATGGACTTTATATTACTCAAGCCAAGTATGCCTCTGAACCCTTGTCTCGAGCTGAACTCACTGATAGCAAGACTGTTGACACTCTAGTTGAACTTAATGCGCATCTGACTCCCTCAAGGGGGAAACCATTGTCTAATCTCTCTCTTTACAAACGCTTGGTTGGCGGCCTAGTTTATCTCACTGTCACTCGTCCAGACATTTCATATGCTAATCACCAAGTGAGCCAATATCTGTCTGCTCCACGATTGACTCACTATGCTGCTATTCTGCGCATTCTTCGATACCAAAATAGCACTCTCTTCCATGGTCTTTTCTACTCTGCTCAGTCTCCTCTTATTTTCCGTGCATTTTTTGATGCTGATTGGGCAGGAGATCCCACTAATCGCAGGTCCACCACTGCTTATTGCTTTCTTTTTGGTTCTTCTCTGATTTCTTGGCGAAACAAGAAACAAACTCATGTGGCCCGCTCCAGTACTGAAGCAGAATATCGTGCCTTTGCTGATACCGCATCTAAGCTCCTTTGCCTACGATGACTTCTCAAAGACTTAGGTGTGTCTACATTCTTTGCTACTCCTCTTTATTGTGACAACCAAAGTGCCATTCATATTGCTCACAATGATGTCTTCCATGAACGGACTAAACACATTGAAATCGATTGTCATTTTATCCATTATCATCTTGTCCATGGTGCTCTCAAGTTGATTTCAGTCTCCTCTAAAGATTAACTTGCAGATATCTTCACCAAGTCACATCCTAAGGGATGCCTTCGTACTTTGGTTGACAACCTCAAATTGGTCTCACATTCACCTTGAATTTAAGGGGGGCTATTAATGTGTATAGTGTTGTGGGCTTTAGGTCCAACTAGATTACTTGTATAACACACATTCTTATACTGCACTCTTACTTGTACTGCATTCATATGCCTCTTATATAAAGGCACTCATGTATATTCTTTCACTGAGAAATACAATACAATTATTCAATATTTCTAACAATATGACTTGCATAATCAGCTAGCATAGGTTTTCCAAGTTGAAGGAAGCTTGTTTGATACTGGAGGTGGCAAGTTTTGGACATTCACGTCAACAGGCAGCAGGCGGTATTCAATATCGAGCTCCTTGAAAATTTTGATCATCTCTTCAAGCAATGCCTCTCTCCTAAGAAATTTCTCCTGCATGTCCTGAAAGTTCAATCTGTGTGCAAGCCACACTGACATCATCAGCTTGTTCATGTCTATCACGTCCCTCGTTATCACCATTGGACCTGGCTGCCAGTGCTCATTCTTGCCTTCAATATACCTGCAATTTCAGTAGCCACAAGGCAAAAACATCAGAGAATTACTTAAGAAAGGATTTTTATTTTTTGGTGGCAAAACATATGGAATTACGTAAAAAAGTGAATAGTCGATCATATGTGCTTAGTCCATGCTCATGGCAAGAGCAATGTGAGGCACTAATGAAAGTGTATTTTTGGTGGTACCACTAATTCTGTGCGTGATTCTAAATGTGTAATAGAGTCTATATCATTTGTATTTCTAAGAATTAGGTTGCAGGTCCATACATACCCTGTTATTCTTTCTTTCATGCTGGTGATCTTTTCCATTGGGGTAGAGATGTTAATACAGAAATCAATTGCATCTCCCATGTCTGGACTACGTTGATAGTAACCAATGGGCTTTGTAGCTAGAATACTGTTAGGGTATATGATCTTTTGGTTATCATATCTCAGAAAAACTGTAGTTAGTATGTTCATCTCGTCGACTACCATCTGAAACCCAAGGAAACATAAGTTAGAACACAAACGAACGATATATGCTTATATGAGAGTGCATAATAAACATCTTATTAAGCCTCCTTTCTTACCATGACTCCGTCGACTTCAGAACGATCACCAACATCAAATGGGTGAATTACAAATAAGAAGATGATTGCTTCAAATACTGTTCTGCAGGTATTCCCAAACATAAACACCACCGAAACTAGTTGTGAACTTAAAAAGACGAGGAAGTGGGTAATTGGAACTTTGAGTATAATAAGCCATATTATCAATGTGATGATAGCTACAATAATGTTCAAAAAATTATGGAGTTTGTCCACAGCTGTTTTTGTATCAGTGAGAGAAAATCCAAGTGCCCTTCTCTCTCTAAAGGCTTTAACCTAAAACAAAAGGTGAAGTTTACTTTAGCTCATTGTTTCATATATAGAAAATAAATGAGAACACAATTCAATTTTTTTCCCCACTAGGAGATGTCCATCAAATAAATGAGAACAAAAATTGCATAGTATCTTTTATACATTGAGCACCATAGCCAGAGGCCAAGAAACATATAGAAAGTAGTCATACTATCCAGTCCATATGGAAGGAATCAATATTTAAAAAAGAAAAAATAAGACAAGAATTACTTCAAGGAATGCTAGGAACAACATTTTCACAATCTTTCTCCCAACCTGTTAAAGTGTCAAATTATGATTGATGTTTCATCACTTTTACATGAATTCATCATTGTTACCCTGTTTATTATACGACAATCACAACAAGACACACGTCATGGAAAATGTTGTAGAAATATTTAGAGGTGTGCATATGGGTCGGGTTGAGTTGAGGGGTTTTCTCAACCCAAACCACCACGGTGGGTTAAAAAAAATCCAACCAAATCCAACCCATTACAAGGGTCCAACCCAACCCAACCCAAACGACATGGATTAGGTTGGACAATTTTTTTAATTACTATTATTATTATTAAATTGAACATTATAACAACACCATTACAAGTAATAGCAAATATATAATCAAATAATTCTGAGCATAATACCAAACTAACATAAATAATATGAGGAGAACTTAGAGTTTGGATTTTATTTAGGGCCTAGAATTGGAGTGAGAGCGGTGGGAGAGGGAGAGAGAGTAACATGAGATAAGAAGGTGATTGAAATGAGAACTTAGGGTTTAGGCTTTATTTAAGAAGATGTGCAAAAAGTAAATAACAAAATAGCATAATAGCATAATATATTTTTAAATATATATATTTTTAAATTTAAATATATATCAAATATAGGTGAGTTGAGTTGAGTTATATGAATTTGAGAATTTTATAACCTAAACCCAACCTGACTTATTGTAAAAATAAATTCACAACTCAACCTAACTCAATCCACCAACTGCTAAAAACTAACTCAACCCAATGGGTTGGTTAGATTAGGTCGGTTTTAGTGGGTTGCATACCCTAAAAATTTGCCTCCCTAGATTTTTTAATAGATAAAAAAAGAAAAGAAAGGGAAAGCACTAGTATTTTACTCCCTATTTTTGTTGTCTGATGTAAGAAAAGAAACGGTGAAAGAATGTAAAAACTTACTTCGACCTTGGCTTTGTCACGTTCTGAAATATCCTTTTGGCTGCGTCTTTTGCCTGGCACTCACTTCTGATCTGCAACAAAGCTTCATCCTCGATTTTTGAATTCAGTAACTGCTCATCCAGAGTGGATAAATCCCCATGCTGAACAATATTAACCATCCTCTTCATATTCCAAGCCGATATATTCTTCTGATTCAGCTTATGCAGGTGATCAACAGAAATCTCTTCATCTTCCTTTTTATACATTGTCCTCGAAAATCTAGAATTCTTCCCACTCATTGGAATTTTTCGTTCTCTACCAATTCCTATCACCTTCCTACTCCTAGGAGGCAGAGTTGTTCCAAGCTCACCAGGCAAAGTAACCCCAGCTTTCTCAAGCTCCTGAAGCTCGGCCAGAACTTCCTCTTCTGTATCGTGCATTTTAAACAATGGCGAACTAGAGAGCAATTTGATGACATACTGATTAAACAAAGCCTCCTGGATTCGTTCAAAGAATGTGTTTACCTGGAAGGTTGAAGCCAAGACCTTAACAAGCAGAGTTTTCATGAGCCATATTAGGGTACCCACAAGAAAACAAACAAAAACCCTATTTACGTAAGGCAAAATCTTGCTCTCTGTCTCCTTTTTAAACTTGTCATGGAAAATACTATGCCACGCAAGCAAAACCAAACCCAACCAGAGGCAATTCTCAACGGATTTTCTCAGCCCATAAACAAAATACAATACCCGTTTTCGCAAAAGAAAATTGCGTTCTATAAAGAACACAACCACTCGAATACCCCAACCCGACGCTAAACGTCCACAGATTAATGATAAAACCATTATTTCCCACTTCCATAATGGAAGATCCCACACTATGCACCTTTTTATAACTGGGAACCAAAGGCTACAAGCTAAGGCTACAATAATCAAAACAAGACTCACAGATTGAAGCATTGTCAGTTTGCTGAATCTCATTCTCGTATATTCTTCCGGGATGTCATCAATATCATCATCTTCCTCATAATCTTGAACTTTCTCAGGGATTCTTCCAGAGTTTACTGAACTTTGACATGGTTCCCCTGGCGGGTCTATCAGCCTAGACTTGGTCATGCTCATCACTGACTTCCATGAACGTACCCTAAACGAAACATTTGAACTGCACTTTACAACCTCTGCTCTACCTGAATTCAAGTACCCTAAGTGGTTTTCTTGGACTCAAAACTCTTTATTTCTTCGTCGTAGAGACTCACTTCTTCCCTGAAAGTTGTTGCTGCATGGACTTCCGCTAATATCATCAAGCTTGATTGCTACTTCATCTTCTCTTTGGCTTCGAGCCATCTGATAGTTGTGTCTTTATCGTTCTTTGTGGAAGTGGTGGTGCTTTTATTGCTTAGCAGAAGAATAAATTGGTTTCGAGGGCTTTCTGAATGGTTCCATAAAAAGAATTCGACCAACTTATAAGCACGACAACAGTACTCCAGGAATATCGAGTAAAAGACTATTTTAGATGTGCTTCTAAGGAAATGGCAGGTCCACTAATTCCTCATCATCAATGCCGAAGAATATCGAGTTTAGGTGGCGAGCGTGAATTAATTGCGTGGAGGGAAGTAACTTGCCTGAAGTGCTCTTCAAGGCTTCTCAGTCTATAATATACGTGTTGAAAAAACTACTCATTTTTCCATCTTCAAGTTTCCCCTAATCTAATTAAGTATTATTTTTATTTTGTTGTTGTCGATGTACCTTGCCCAACTGTCTTCAACTTTCCACTAATCTAAGAATCAAAATTTTTTTTTTTTTTGGTAGTTGATGTACCTTGTCCAACCCCCAAACGGAAGAGAGAGGTAGGTTGAACGCCTACAAGAATAAGAGATCTAATTAGAGAGCATTCATATTGGTGGTATATTGGTGATGCTAAATGTTAGGAAATTCAAGGAGTAATAATGTAAGAACAAAATGATCTAGTAGACAAACAGAAAATTTGATTGACTTTTTTTTTTTTTTTTTTTGAGAAATAATTACAACGTGCTGCTAACTCTGCAGCTCGAACTCTTTCCTCCTTAGACCCCTAAGCACTTTGTGCATAGGGAGGTGCCAATTCAACTACAAGACCTTTGACAAAATTTGATTGACTTGGAGGCACAATTGAATACTATCCTTAGACAATATTTGCCTCCACACAAGAGTTACTAAAGAGTTACTACAAATTTATTCCCATGATACAATCAAATTTATTAAATTCTATAAATAGTAATTTTTTGGAGAAGAGACCTGTAGGAGGCAAAATTTTGAGCCAATCACAAAATGCCACATCAAAATTTAGTGACAAAATTTAAATTAATATGTCATTAAATTAGATAAATCAAATGTTGACATGTGTCATTTAAGATGATATTTATCCTAATTAAATAGAGATAAATATCTTGATGATAATTATTCTAATTAAATAAGAGATAAATATCTCAATTAAATTAGAATGATAATAGTTAATCATTATCTCTATTAAATAAATAAATAATAATAGAGATAATTATCTATAAGGAAGTCAATCCCAAGTGGGACTTATCCTTTGAAACCACTATAAATAGAGGGCATACCTCCTCTCATAAGAGGAGAATTTTGCTAAGACGTAAAAGCTCTGGAGAAATTCTGCCTCAAGAACACACGAAGAACATTCAAATAAGTTCTTTGAAGTTCTATTGGAATTAAGCTGAAAAAAGCCTCCATAAACTTCAACAAACCTCAAATCCTTGAAGCTCAACGGATCAAGCCTCTAAAGCCCCGAAGAACTTCAACCTAAAAGCCTTCATATTCCAAGACTTGAAGAACAATAAATCTCTAATAAGCTCGAAGCTAAAGATTTGTTGTGGAGATTGTTCAATCCATCTTTCAACTAAAGTCAAGAAGATTCCTTGTTCGAGTCAAGCTCAATGAAGATAGAATCAAAGGGTATTCTTTTGTAAAAGAATTGAAATAGAGATTGTACTCATTATTCATCAATACAAATTATTATTTGCAAACCATATTTCTTTTCAATTGTTTAATTTTCTACAATTGGAAGAATTTGTGTTTACAAGACCCACTGGATTTCTTGTGTTTCTAAGAAGATTTGAGAGAGGGGAAGTTCGTTTAAGTAGTAACCAAATGAGTATGAACTACTATTTATACCCAAAAGATTATGACCCTTCAATAGCTAGGCACATTTTGGTTCAATAGACACTTTTAATATATATCCAACTCAAAGGGTTGTGACCTTTCAATATGCACCGTTTGGTTCAATAGGCACTTTTAATATATATTCAATCCAAAGGATTGTGACATTTCAATAGACACATTTTTGTTCAATTGGCACCTTTTGGTATCTCTATATATTAAGAGAATTTAGAAAGTTAGTTACGACTTTAAAAAATCTAAAAAATACCCCTAATCTAATTAGATAATAATTATTCTTAAAAAATAAAATTGGTTAAAATTGTAATTTAACAAATTTAAAATAAAAAAAAATCCTACTAGAGAAATTTTTTTCTAAAAATTAGCACACACTCTTTCTCCTATTTAAATATATTTCATGCACATTTGATACATTTCTTTTCCTAAAAACTAGCACATGTTAAACCCAGTAGTTTACTCATTTTCAAATCCTAAATTTTAGTTTCTTAAAAATCCCTTTCTAACTGTTAAGGCATATGTAATTCACTTGTTAGGAACATATGTCACTATTTTATGTAATTGACTAATCCTTTGACAAAACGTACTTTACTTGTATTTGGGTAGATCTAGGATGTGTTTAATACTTCAAGAAACTTTGTTTCACCATCAAGTGTTGAAGCCATGCAAGTCTGTCCAAGATTCAAGTCTGATGCCTGTCATTAAAGCTCAACAGCTAGCCATCTATTGAGCTTTAAGAGCTGTTCTAGCCCCGTGGCTCAATAGCAGCTCGACAGATATATATGGTATCTGTCGAGGTTTATGAAAAACAGAATTTCAGTTCTGTTTTGACTCTAATCCGTGATTATATGTTTAAGTTTTCTTTTCTCACAACCCTAGACATACAAAAGGGTTATTTTAAGGGCTGTCAAAGGTGGAACAAGTTGCACAAGTGTTGAGTAAAGTTTGTTCAAGCAAATTGTGACCAAAAACAAATTTGTTCTAATTCATATTTCTTGTGAAGAAGTTGCTATGTTTGTACATCGTAGAGTTTTGTGACCAAGTATCTTCTGGATCTTCATCGTGTGATGAACTGAAGAACTTTGCAACCAACAACCTTCTCTAGTTGGTGATTGAAGTCGCGTACTGGGATCCGCACAATTGGTTAGTCACGTACTGAGAACCATGCATTACAAGGAGAGATTGTCACTACAGAACAAATCCAATTGGGTATTGGGATAAGGGTTCAACTGTAGGTTGGTATAAGGTACTAAGATTCCTTTACTTGTAACTGCTTATTGTGATAATAGTAGATTCGCGGGAGTGATGACCTTAAAATCACCCAGTGGGGTTTTTGCCGTGTAGGTTTTCCCTATTCGTAAACAAATCACCGTGTCAATTTATTTTCCACTGCATACTTAGTTTAATTGGTGATTTGTTTGTGCTACCACGCGTTTGCATGTTAATTTGATTAATTGATAAACTTGGCTAATTAATCAATTAATTTATCACAAGAGGTTAATACATTTTTGGTATATCAGTAACCTCACTAATAATAGATAAATTCAAATTGAAAAATAACATTAAACTCAAAATAAAAAAAGAGTCTCATTGCACGTGTGGAGTGCATGTGATATTTATATATACAATCTATCTTGTATATATTTATATGTACAACACTAAAAAATTTAGTTTTTATTGACTCAAAAAGATAATTTATCTATTTTAACACTTCAATTTTCAATTCATCCAACATCAAAGTTCCTACTTTTTTACCACTTCATTAAAATATTCTTTATTTATTCTTCCTCTTCTCTTACTCTATCTTCTCTGAAGCAAGAACAACCAACCGCAACCACAACCACCATGCATAACCCACTGCCAGCACAACCAACCGCCATAACCCATGGCCATAAACTCACTATCCCAATAAAATTCCATATCAAATGCACCAAAAACCATTGCAACTCTAATTTTTTTTTTTTAAAAAAAAAAAACCAACCAACCAACCACCACAAAACCGCCACAACCCATGCACCATCGTCATCACCGCCACAACTAAAACCCACCACAACTTGAAACCCAAACCCACCAAAATTGAAGATCAGATCTCTCTCTCTCTCTCTCTCTCTTCTCTTCTCTTCTCTAAAGCTACCACCCCTCACAACTCACCACCCACTACTTCCACAAACTCACCACCAACCACCAAAATCACAACCAAGCACCACCATAAGCCTTCATAAACCCAAATCAAATAAAAAAACACATAAACCATAATCAAGGCAATCGACCACCACCCATTTCCATAAACACCCATAACCCACTGTAAATCTGATTAAAAAAAGAAACCCATCATAAACAGCCACAACTTATCATCGTCACTGTCATCCTAGCAAAACCAAAACCCAAAGTAATCCATGGAGCTTTGATCTGACATAAACAAAAGCCTAAATCCCCTTACTAATTCAATTAAGAGAAGAGGGCTCGGGTGAGTGCAAAAAGAGAGAAAGATAGATAGAGGGAAAAAGAAAAAGAAAAGAAAAGAAGAATGAGATAGGATAATTATTTTATGATAAAAGTCACCCACCGTGAAAAAAAAATAGTTTTTTTCCGCTTTGGAGCTATAATAAACTTGAAAATATGGCAGTATACTGTTTACAAATTGCAAAATTTTTTAGATATACCACCACCAATGTTGCATGCCTTTTAATATTTGGTGTGAATGTGTGTGTGTGTGTGTGTTTTTTTTTTCTTTTTCTTTTTTTTGAGAAGGTAATATTTGGTGTGTTAAAATAGCATTTTAGCACCACCAATGTGAATGTTCTTAGTAACTCAAAAAGTTACTTCATCTATTTTAACACCTCATTTTATAATATACCAAATATCAAAGGTTCAATTTTTTTACCACTTCATTTAAATATTCTTTCTTTATTGTTTTTTTTTCCCCTTTCTTTATTCATACTCTATGTCTCTTTCTCTATCTTCTTCTCCATCTCTTTCTCTTCTCTGAAGCAAAAACAATCACAAGCCGCATTTTCTCAACGCAGTAAACTCACATCCACTGCCAGCCACCACCACCACTGGTTAAAAAAAAATCATGCCCATTGCTAGCCTTCACCACCACCAATAAAAAAAAAAACATAAATAAGAATCCACAAAAGAGAGAAAGAGAGAAGTTTGATTTCAACCCACAAACATGAACCCAACAACCCACAACCTATTGTCGCAATCACAAGTAGGAATGGCAAAAATTGCCTGACCTGCAGGTACCCAACCCAACTTGACCTTGATGGGGCGGGTTTTACCCAACCCGCAAAGCAAATGAGGTAGGTTTGGGTTTTAAAAACCCAACCTGTAGCGGGTTAGGGCCAAGTGCGGGTATTGTGCATACCAGCCCCGAACCCGACCCGTATACATATATAAAATTAAAAATTTTTAAAAACCCTAAGTATAAATACTGCTCTAACTTTCCTATTTCTCTATTTCAGTTCCCTAACCCTAATCAGTCTCTCAACTGCCTCCCTCTCCCTTACTCTCACTTTCACTTGCTATCGCCGCCTCCCTCTCCCTTACTCTCAGCCACCCTCACTCTCACTTTCCAATAGAATCTCAATTGAAGAATGACCCTAATCACCATTTTTGTGATGTATTCGTTTGGCGAGGACTAGTATAGTAGAGAGCTTGTGGTGAGCTTCGTGGGAGTGTTGGATGATTACGATTTGGGTCTTTGTTGGAATGGGTTGAGCCGGTGTTGTTTTGTAGAGACACACTATGTTAGGTCTACTGCACTTTGAGCAGATGGGTCATCGTAGTTGTGGTGGTTCTGGTTCGGCCTTGATTGGAAAAATGGGGGATTTTTATTTTTTTTAGGTTTTCAGGTGTTTTATGGTTATGATTTTGGAGTGTTTTACATTTTATTTATCTATTATTTCATCTTGAACTGTATTTGGGTTTGTGTAATACATTGATATTGATTTTTTTTTTTTTTTTTTATAGATTGGGCCTTGTGTTTGTGATAGGATTTGTGTTTGTTTTTATGATTATGATTTTGAAAGGAAAATCATAAATCAGGAAAACATAAAATTTTTTATTTTTTTTTATTTTTTTAAGATTGGGTCATGGATTGGGCCACCAATTAAGGGCTTTAGACTAGGCCCTAAAGTGGTGGGGTGGGGCCCGTGGGGACCCGACGGTGTTGGTTTAGGGGTTAAAAAAAAACACCGTTCAGTTAACGGGGCGAGTTCGGGTTTCGGGGGGCGGGTGGCAAGTTAGGTTCGGGCATAAAGAAACTCACCCCAAACTTGACCCGTTGCCATTCCTAATCGCAAGCCACAACCCACTACCTGATTTCATCTGAAAATCCAATCTCAACAATCTTAATCCAAAGCCACGGATCATTGAACCCCCCCTAATGACCCACCACCACCAACAACAACAAAACAACCCACCACCAAAATACCTAGCCACTTAGAACTCACAAAACCTATGAACCTAGAAATTACACGTCGTCGTTGATCTCAACACACTTTACTAAGGGAGTTTGAGCTAGAGAAAGGAGAAAGGAGACATCAGCGAGGCAAGAGTGAAGATAGAGGCAAGAGTGAAGTCTGAAGAGAGAGGCTCGGCCAAAGAGAGAGAGAGAGAGAGAGAGAGGTCTGAAAAAAGAGAAAATGCATAATAATGAAAGATGAGAGAGAAACCAAATAAAAAAATCATTTTTTTATGATAAGAATAATTCCTAATGTCTAAACAAAGATGATGGACTTATTGTAATTGACGACTTCGCTGATGCACCCGTAAACGACTCTACTAAGCTGACGGTCCAAATCAAGATTAACGAGGGCGCTTCAGGATTATCTATGCATGGATGAGACGCCCATAAAGCATAGACGGAATAAGTAACTGATGAGATGAAACTGATGGGTATACCTGACGAGTCCATCATGTCTTTTACTTGGGGCTCTACGTATGAGTATACCTTGTACCCCACGAAAAACCCTAGTCAAGAAGACTCTTATAAGGAAAGAATTCTGTAAAATACGCAAGTTAAAGAGAATCTCTCCCATAAGGAAACATCTTCCTAGCCAAGGAACTAGTACTACTATAAAAACCCCAAGACCCTCACAAACCAAGGTACGCATAATTCACCCCAGCTCTGGAAATCTAGAGTTGTAAAGAATTCTTTGACTTAACCTTCGGAGGATCTTTGGCCAGTACCACACCGGTACTTTCCTAGGGGTTTCTTTGTTTTTATTTTGCAGGTCTTGTTTCGAGCGCGTGAGTATTGTGTGGCTTACTAACGATTTTCGGCATCATCAATTGGTGCCGTCTGTGAGAACTTGCAACTTGTAAGCCATACTATCGCTTCCTAGACAAAGAGTTGCATGGTGTTCACTCGCTTGATGGCGACCACCAACAACGCTTAAGGAGACGAACCATGCATGACCGCCCTCGAGAGACAGGTTCAAACTCTCACTGCTATCGTGGAGTGCCTCACCAAACAAAACCATGACCTGGAAGAACAATTGCACCAAAAGAATGCATACCTTAACACTTAGGAGGAAGACCAAGAAGGCACCAGCGTCTAGAGGAGAAACCATGAAGGGCCGAAAGGTAACAATGCCTCAAGCAGACCAGAACGACAGGACACAAGTCGGCCATCCGTCACCGATACGGTTCCACCTCACATAGTCGCCAAGATGTAGATGATGAAGGAATGGATGGACTTTATGATGAACGCCCTTAGAGGATGGGTGTCTAGCGACCTTGATGACTTGGTCGATCGAACTGATTCGCCATTTACAGCGTCAGTCACTTCATTCCCCCTTCCACCGAAGTTTTTCATGTCAGAGGTGGAAAATTATGACGGATCCAATGACCCCTTAGATCAGTTAGAGTCTTTCAAGACCTTGATGCACCTTCAAGGGGTGCCAGACAAGATCATGTGTTGAGCCTTCCCCACCACGCTAAAGGGACCCACAAGGATCTGGTTCAGCAAGTTGATACCCAACTCCATTAGTACCTTCAAGGAGCTAAACGCCCAATTCGCCTCACACTTCATCGGGGGGCACAAGTATAAGAAGTCCACTGCATGCCTAATGAACATTAAGCAGCGGGAGGACGAGACCCTGAGATCTTACATAACCCGCTTTAACAAGGAAGCCCTTTCGATCGACAAAGCGGATGACGAGATACTCGTGACGACATTCACCAATGGGCTACGGAAGGGTAAGTTCCTATTTTCTCTATATAAGAACGACCCAAAGTCTATGTCAAATGTGCTCTACAGGGCGACCCAGTACATAAACGCGAAAGACGCACTACTAGCCCGAGAAGAGAAGCCCAAGAAAAGGGAAAGACAGGAGGACATACGACCAGACAGGGGCGGAAGATGGCCAGGATTGGAGAACAACGGGAAGACAGACACTCCAAGCCCCCTAGGGAATTTCACAAGTTTCACCCCGCTGACTGCCCCGATCGACCAAATCTTGATGCAAATTAAGGACGAAGGAGCCTTGACTTTTCCCAGCAAGCTGAAGGGAAATTCTAGTAAGAGATCTAGAGACAAGTACTACCGCTTCCACCGTGATCACGGCCACGATACATCTGGCTGCTACGATTTGAAGCAACAAATTGAAGCTCTTATCAGGCAAGGAAAGTTGCAAAGGTTCGTCAGTAAGGAGAGAACAGACCCACCTCAAGAGCAAGCTCCTCGACGGGAGAACGATCGTCCTAGGCTGCCTATATAAGATATAAGAATGATTGTAGAAGGCACAACAGCTATTGGGTCGTCCAAAAAGGCTTGGAAGACTTACCTTAAGATGGTTCAAAACATCCAACTAACAGGCTTTGTTCCCAAGATGACACAAATCGACAATCCCGTCATCGAATTCTTAGAAGAAGATGCGCTAGTCGTTAGCATCCGGGTAGAGGACTACAACACACACCGAGTCTTGGTTGACAAGGGCAGCTCAACTGACATCCTTTACTACCTGGTGTTCCAGCAGATGAGGATTGACAGAGAGCGATTGGTTCCAATGAACGCTCGCTTGTTGGTTTTGGAGGAACAAGGGTATTCCCCCTTGGTACAGTCACATTGTGCGTAATGGTTGGCGACTACCCCCAACAGATCACTAAGAATGTAACGTTCCTTGTGGTCGACTGCTCCTCCGCTTACAATGCCATCATAGGAAGACCTACCCTCAATTTGTGGAAGGCTGTAAGCTCGACCTACCATTTAATGATTAAATTCCCTACCGATTATGGAGTAGGAGAACTACGGGAAGATCAGGTGGCTGCATGCGAGTGCTACATAGCTATGATGGAAATGGACGACCATCTCCAGGCCATGAACATAGAAGAACATCGAGCAATGGTAAAGCCTGTTGAAAGACTTGAAGATATACTTCTTGACAATTCCTAACCAGAACGAATGACTAGGATCGGCACCCTCACTAGCCCGACAGTCCACCAAGCACTCATAACTTTTCTCAAAGAGAACCGGGATGTATTTGCCTGGAGCCATGAAGACATGTTAGGAATCGACCCATCAGTTATGGTGCACATGTTAAATGTGTCACCCTTCTTTCCACCCAAGCGTCAGAAGAAGCAGGTGTTCACCCAAGAGCGAGACCAGGCTATAACGGAAGAAGTCTGTAAATTACAAGAAGCAGGCTTCATTAGGGAAGTTTACTACCCCGACTAGCTGGCAATTGTCGTGATAGTCAAGAAAGCCAGCGAGAAATGGAGGATCTGCATGGACTTCACAGACTTGAACAAAGCATGCCCCAAAGATAGCTACCCCTTCTTGTAGGTTGACCTCTTAGTAGACTCTATAGCTCAACACCAGTTGCTAAGTTTCATGGATGCATTTTCAGGTTATAACCAAATCCAAATGGACGAAGCAGATCAGAAGAAGACTTCATCCGTAACCAGCTAGGGCCTCTGATATGTTGTACCCGCGTTTTTTAGGCCGAAAGGCATTACTTTGATGTCCAAGTCCACATCAACAACATGTTGGTAAAAAGCCGAAGGGAGAACGATCATTTGGATGATCTTAGGGAAACCTTCGACACCCTTAGCTCTTAAAACATGAAGCTCAACCCAAACAAGTGTGTATTCGGAGTAACGGTGGGAAAGTTCCTAGGATTCATGGTGTCCTAGAGGGGTATTAAGGCCAATCCAGACAAGATCTGAGCTATAATAGAGATGGCACCCCCAAGGAACGTGAAAGAAGTACAAAGCCTTAATGGCAAAGTAGCCGCGCTAAACAGGTTCGTGTCAAGGGTGATGGATAAGTGTTTACCTTTCTTCTGCACGCTGAGGAAATCTTTTGAATGGATGACCGAGTGTCAGCAGGAATTCGAGGACCTGAAGACCTACCTTTCGTCCCTCCATTGCTCAGTCCTTCCCAGCTTGGGGAAGAATTGTTCCTCTACTTAGCAGTATCCTCAACGGCCATCAGCGCAGCCTTAGTTAGGGAAGAAGAAAGGGTACAGAAGCTCGTGTATTACACAAGTCGAGCACTTCGAGGTGCGGAGGAAAGATATCCACCAATGAAGAAGCTCACCTTCGCTTTAGGTATAACAGCCAATAAGCTCAAGCCATACTTCCAAGCCTACACGGTGATTGTCCTAACTTACAAACCCTTACGACGAGTGATGAGCAATCCTGAAACTGCCGGACGAATGGCATTATGGGCAATAGCGTTAAGTGAATTCGACATACAGTACCGCCCGCGCACTGCCATTAAGGGACAAGTGGTCGCTGATTTTATTACGAAATTCACTAATGTAGGATGTCAGGGGGCAGAAGAGTATCCTTAATGGAGTATACACACGGACGAATCGTCCAACAGTTAGGCTGGCAGAGCAAGCATTGTACTTCATTCTCCAGAAGGGGACAAGATCGAATGCATGGTTCATCTCGACTTCCCTATGACCAACGATGAAGTAGAGTACGAAGCTCTAGTAGTGGGACTAGATCTAGCCCAAGCAGCAGGGGCTGCAAATGTGATTATTCATTGCAACTCCTAGGTCATCACAAACCAAGTAAATGGTGATTACGAATGTAAGGGCGAGAGGATGAAGAAGTACTTAGAACAAGCAAAGAGAAGGGTGGATGACCTATAGGCCAAGATTGTTCAAATCCCCAGGGGAGAGAACGAGCAAGCCAACCGTCTTGCCAAGGCCGCATCAGCAGAACACATGGTCATTCCCGACAATGTACTTTCCTTTATTCAACTTTCGCCATTGATAGATGTCATTAATATGCAGGAAATAGGTTCCAAGAGCAATTGGACCACCCTTTTAGTCTCTTACTTGAAGGATGGCACATTACCCAACGAAAAGGAGGCCGCTAGGAACCTAAAGGTTCAAGCGACATGGTTCATATTAATAAAGGATGTATTGTACAAGAGGGGCTTCTCTCGACCGTACCTAAGATGTTTAAGCCTCGAAGAAGCGAATTATGTCATGAGAGAAGTACACGAAGGGATCTACGGCAACCACTCAAGGTCGTGGTCATTGGTACATAAACTGATTCGGGCTGGATATTACTGGCCAACTATGCAGATAGATGCCCAAACTTATGTCAAAGCCTGCGGCAAATGCCAAAGGTTCAGCAACATCATCAGATAGCCAACGAAAGAACTGACCCTGATGACAACCCCGTGGCCATTCGCTCAATGGGGACTTAACATCATGGACCTATTCTTGATAGTAATACGATAGCTGAAGTTCCTTTTAGTCGGCATAGACTATTTCACCAAATGGTTAGAGGCAGAGGCCTTGGCTACCATTATAGAGAAGAATGTAAGAAGCTTTGTCTAGAGAAACATCGTCTGCAGGTATGGGATCCCCAGAGTCTTGGTCTTAGATAACGGGAAACAGTTCGACAACGACACCTTCAGGGATTTTTGCTCATAGTTGGGAATCAAGAACCACTACTCCTTTCCCGCCCACCCATAAGCCAACGGGTAAGTTGAGGTCACGAACCGATCCTTGCTTAAAATCATTAAGACTCGGCTCGAGGGGGCAAATGGTGCATGGCCAGAGGAACTGCCAAGCATACTATGGGCACATAGGACAACAGCAAGGACACCTATTGGGGAAACACTGTTTCAATTAGCTTATGGAAGCGAGGCAGTCATCCCAGCAGAAGTCGGACTCACAAGCTACAAAGTGGGTAATCATGATGAAGGAAAGAACGATGAGGCTATGCGTCTATAGCTGGATCTACTAGACGAAGTCAGGACGATAGTTGAGCAAAGACTTGCACAATACCAGAACCTCATAGCCAAGCACTAAAACTCCCGAGTCAAACACAAAGACTTCAAGGTTGGAGACCTCGTCCTAAGAAAGGTAATGGGCACCACCAGAGACCCCACCCAAGGAAAGCTCGGCCCAAACTGGAAGGGACCCTTTAGGATCATGTCATGGCAGAGGAAAGGCACCTATCACTTGGAGACGCTAGACGGACAACAGTTGCACCATCCATGGAACACCGAACATCTCCGAAAGTACTACTAGTAGATGATAACATGAAGAGCGACACTCCTTATTTTCCAATTTATTTTAGTTCATTTTTGCTATAATACTTTTTAAAGCCCAAAATGCAGGTCTTTTTCTTTAAAGAACAATTTTTCTACATGCATTTATCATAATAAGAGGAGTTTATTTAGACATGACTAGCGTATTCATCTATTTCTACATGTTTACTCTTACGTGTTTATCAAATCTACGGGTGGATGGGTCCACGATTAAGTCCATAAGTGGACGAGTTCATCCTATAAGGATGAGTTAATATCATTAAGTCCACAAGTGGACGGACCTATAATTAAAGTGGATGGGTCCACGATTAAGTCCATAAGTGGACAAGTTCATCCTATAAAGATGAGTTAATATCATTAAGTCCACAAGTAGACTGATCCATAATTGAAGTGGACGGGTCCATGATTAAGTCTGTACGTGGACGAGCTCATCCTATAAGGATGAGTTAATAGTATAAAGTCCACAAGCGGACGGGTTCACAACTAAGTCCATAAGTGGATGAGTCCATTCCATGAGGATGAGTTAATATTGTTAAGCCCCCAAGTGGATAGATTCATGATTAAGTCCATAAATGGATGAGTTCATCCCATACAGATGAGTTAACATTATTAAGTCCACAAATAGACGGATCCATAAGTGGACGAGTTCATCATCCATAAGGATGAGTTAATATTAAATCCAGAAGTAGATGGCTTTTATGATTAAGTCCATAAGTGGACGAGTTCATCCCATGGGGATAAGTTAACCTTATGTCCACCAATGGACCGATTCATGATTAAGTTCATAAGTGGACGAGTTCATCCCATGAGGATGTGTTAAATTTAAGCCTCCAAATGGACAGACTTATGGCAAGAGCCCACTATCAGATAAGTTCAGTAAGTCTGATGTCGATTTAGACGAGTCTGTCCTTAGATAAGACAAGGCATTTGTCATGGCTAATGAATTCATCCCAAGCCCCATTACATACAAGCATAAAAAGATGGGGGAAAAATACTTAAAGATCAACAAAAGCTCACAAGGGACGAATGCAAAAAGTATACCATACATAAAATAAGGTCTTTACAAAAAAGGGCCCAGAAACACGGGCAATTAACATTGTCTAAAAATTAAATATACAATAAAAATTGTCATTCAAAAAATAAAAAGCTAAGGCAAAGAGGCTAGGGCGTCGTGAGGGTTCTCGTCATTTTTGTCTTGTGCGTTCTGAGTGGGAGGATCCGCAACATTTAAAGGCTCAGTGGACAGGACGGAAGGGATGACTGGAGGATCTACGGCAGGTTGAGCGAGGACGACACTATCATCTTTCGGGTCAGGCTCCGATTCTGTGGAGTCATCGATTTCACCATAGATAGTGTCGTCGGCAGGAGTGGATAGAATGAGATCATCCATGGTGACCTTGGATAAATCCAAGTTAAGGTAGATGGACTTGACCTGTTTAAGGCAGTCCTCAAACCCGTCACCATAGTAGACGCGGCAAGAATCAATGAATGGCTGTGAAGCCTTGAATTCCTTCATAGTGTCAGCCCTGGCCGTCTCCACCTGCTCAAGAAGGGTCGTCAGCTCTTTCTCTACCACTACTTTTGCCTCTTGCTCCTTCTTCTTCTGACAACCCTCCTCCTCCAGCTTTTCCCTTAGATCCTTCACCTCTTCATTGAGAGTATGAACAGCACCCTTATACTGCTCTTACTCGTCAGTTAGGATCTTGATGCGCTTGTGTAGACGAGTAATCACCCCTTCCTTGGCAACACCCCTGTCCTGCAAAGCCTTCATACAGACCAACGCCTACAAGATAGAACAACCATCAGCTTATTGAGCATAAAAGAGTAAAGAAAGAAAGAAAGAAAGAAAGAAACATACCCAAGCAAGGTCAAAGAGGCCTAACACCCGCAGCTCCTCCATCCCTTGCTCAACATAGGGATCCATGTCCTTATCCTTGATGATTGATTCAATCACCTCCACAGTGTAGTCCTTATGGGTGAGAAGACGACAATCGGGTCCCTGAGTGACGGGACCATATGTCATTATCAGTCCTTTACCTGCCCCGTGGCTTGGCTTAGAGGCCAACGGCTTCTTAGGGGGCTTATCCCCGGGGGTGATAGACGGCTTCTTAGATGGACGGTCGTTCTTCCCGTCAGCTTTTCTCTTTAGAGCCCCCTTCCCGGCGGCTTTAGGGGCTAACGTGGATACACTTTCCCCCTTTGCCTTCTTTTCTTCTTCTTTCCTTCAGGCAGCAGCTGCCCTCACTTGCGCCCTCTGCCTAGCGGCCTCCTTTCTGTAAAGGACAAGTGACGGGCATTAAACCAAGTGACAACAAAAAAGGAAAAACGACGGGAGAAAATTAGGAATACTTACAATGACAGGAATAAGTATTTAGCCTACAAGCTGCTAGGGTTGGCACCGGACCACCACAGTACATATGTAGTGCGTTGAGGGTGATTAAATCACTACACTTCCACTGCTTAAACGAGATTTCAAGGACGCAATGAATGAAGGCCTCCTACTTGTCAATTATGGTCAGACGAATGCTAGCTGAAAAAGAAAAAACGACGACATTAGAGCACTTAACAAGTAAATTACAAAAAGCCCAAAGCAAAAAACTAATGGTACTAAACCTGAGTCCTTGACAATTCCTCAAGTGTTGTCAAAACCATGGGTCATTGTATCCCACTCCTCTGGACGGCATACCCAATTCGTCCCCTGAACGAAGAAGTATCTACCCTTCCAATTCCTGTTAGAATCAGGCATGTTAGACACGAGCCTTAAAGCCTTCTTCCGTGCAGCAAAATGGTATATTCCCTAGGACGAGACGATGTGCTAAGGTCTGTAACAATGAAAGAACTCATCTAGTGTAAGCTGACGGTTCCCACCGCTCAGACGACCCTACAAAATCTCAGCCCCTATGAAGATCCTCTAGGCATTTGGAGCGATCTGGCTGACAGATAATCGTAGAAAATTAGCCAATTGATCGTGCAACGTTGTCAGTGGCAACCTTAGCCCCGTTGCAAACGTAGCGTTATACATGTTGACGTCTGCAGTCTTCCCTGAGTAGCACTTCTCGAATTTCCCAAGGAGACGGATTGGGATATGATCGGGGATTTGGTAGCAATCCCTCAAATTCTTAAAAATATTGGTCGTCATCTTCGGTAAGAAATCATTGATGGTCCACATGCTGGGGAGGATAAATGGACAGGTATGCCCATCCCCAGGACTTCCTGAACATCCAACTTCGGTGGTTTTCTCGTCAGCATTACCCTCGTCCTCGTCACCTTTTGCCTCTTCTCCTTCCTTATCACCCTCATCCTCACCATTCTCTTCTTCACCTTCCTCCACATCATAACTTTCAACCTCCTCATTAGGAGAGTGGGCTAACGCTTCCCTCTCTGATGACCAGGAAAGGACCTCCTCGGGCTCATGACCTGATTGGAAGACCTCGTCGTAGCCTGCTCTCTCACGTACTGACGACTGCTCACTCATCGTTTCTCTAGACATCTACTTACCTACAGGCGATGGAGGTATTCTAAGAACCTAAGTTGACGGCCTCTCTAAAAAAGAGTTAAATCAACTAAGAGAGACGAAAACAAAAGACGGGAGGAAATGAAGGAAAAGGTAACTTGCCAAGTAAAGCAGACGGTCTCTTGAAAGGTGACGGTCTCAGCAGAAAAGCGGTAACAAAGGCGTGATGACGTGAGCAAAGTTCTCAAGGTAGCGAAATCTCTCTGATGATGGAACAGAAGAAAATGAGGAAGGAAGTGAGGTATATATAGGATAAAAAACGCACGAAAGACGAAGCGACACCCTCGTCTAGAAACAAGGTCAATAGGCTTGAGTCACGTGTTCTGGCATTTAATAATGGCTGCTCGAGGAATCAGTCAATAAATGCTCATTTTACTAAAAATATATATTTATAATAAAAGACCTACAAATCAGACTCCATAACCCGTCACGCAGACCTGACGGGGTTATGGAGTAAGGGGCAGCTGATAAGGATAATTCCTGATGTCTAAACAAAGACGACGGAGTTATTGTAGTTGACGACTTTGCTGAAGCACCCACAAATGACTCTGCTAAGTTGACGGTCCAACTCAAGATTGACGAGGGCGCTTAAGGATTATCTATGCATGGACGAGACGCCCATAAAGCATAGACAGAATAAGTAACTGACGGGATGAAACTGACGAGTATACCTGACGAGTCCATCATGTCTTTTACTTGGGCTCTACATATAAGTATACCTTGCACCCCACGAAAAACCCTAGTCAAGAAGACTCCTATAAGGAAAGAATTCTGTAAAATACGCAAGTTAAAGAGAATCTCTCCCATAAGGAAACATCTTCCTGGCCAAGGAACTAGTACTACTATAAAAACCCCAAAACCTTCACAAATCAAGGTACGCATAATTCACCCAAGTTCTGAGACTCTAGAATTGTAAAGAATTCTCTGACTTAACCTTCGAATGATTTTTGGTCGGTACCACACCAGTACTCTCCTAGAATTTTCTTTGTTTTTGTTTTGTAGATCTTATTTCAAGCGCATGAGTATTGTGTGGCTTACTAACGATTTTCGGCATCATCATTTTATAACTTTATTTGCTACAGCAAATTGTTGGAAATGACAATTTTCTATAGCAAGGCTATTTTATGCATTTCCTGATTTTGATTTTCTAAAATTTTTATTTAGACTATAATTTATGGAAAAATGTTTTTCTTATATGCTGAGGTGATAGAGTGAATTGTTGCTGTCACGTACGTAGAATAGAACTTCTAGAATCACTATGAAGGGGGGCTATTAATCTAGGATTCTAGGCACATCGAACATCATCTCAAACAGTGTTTTGGGTTTTGCTTGCTTGCTTTCTTTCTCTCCCACTCACAAAAACACACTCTCTTTCTTTGTGTGAGTTTGATATGTGTATTCGTTGATTCGTTTTCGACCATACAAAAAAAGTGGGTTTTATTAACCTCTGTGTCACTTTCCCACTTTATCTATCCTTTTCTTGAGACAGAGAGTCGTTGATGTGGGGCCAGAACGCTGCAGTAGATAGTATTTGTATTGAAAGAATAATTTAAAGGGCAGACCTTAAAGTAGGGAAAATGCTGGAATCATCAAAAATAACACAATTTTGTGCCATAACTCACTACGTAATAAATTGTGATTGATAAAAGTGTGTCTTTACATAGCTCACAGACACTCTTTCATCAGTCACAAGACTCACAACTCACTACGTGCCGAGCTGTGGCACAAAATTGTGCCATTTTTAATGATCCTAGCACCACTCTTAAACTCTTAAAGTAGGACTCGGCTTAACAAAAATGATCCAACGGGGCCAAAACTTTGCTTGATTGGTTAGGCCTATTGGGCGTAGTGCAATAATTCAAGGCTGGGGTTCCCAATTCTCATAGTCTCAGCCCTTCTATGGGCTAGCCATTCTCAAGGGTCCAACTTTACTATGGGCTAAAGTGACAAGAGAGTTTGGTTCTAGGCCATCTGAGGTCTTTTTTATTTTAATGCACTATTTCATTAAACATACAAACCACAACCACAATCTTTTTTTTTATTTTTATTTTTTTTACATGATAGAAATTCTACTCTAACCTAATCTAAGTATATATATGTGTGAAGTTCCCTCCTGAAGACTTGAACCCCGACCCTTGTCCCCCACACCCCATAGGCACTTATACTTGTAAAGTGATCATCGCACCAAGGATATGTGATGATATCTTTTCTCAACTCTTTCAAATTAAAGAAAGAAGAGAAAATAGTTAAGAGTCTTGTAATTCAATTGGTTGATATCTCCTATTATTTCTAACGGAGAAATTTAAGGTTCAATATTTCCCACTCCAAAAAAAAAAAAAAAAAAAAAAAAAAACTTATTACGGTAAATAGAAGACCTATTTGTAAAAGCAAACTTAACAAGAAAAATGCAACACTATTTGCATCTCTTTTAACCCCAACTAAATGTTCAATCAATCAAAAAAAAAAAAAAAAAAAAAAAAAAAACCCTACAGCTCTACCAAGGGCCATTTGAGATCACTAGAAGCACCTTTTAATTCTATGATCGGAGCTAAATAAGGGTGAGCTATTACATTTTCCTCAAATCATAATAATAAATCCCACATATGGTTCTAGTATATATGATTCATATTTGTGTGAATAGGGAGGTGTAATACACCGATGTAAAAAATAATTTATCGAATTCTTGGCCTCTAGATTTTTAAAACCAATTATGCTAATGCTTCTATACAAGTCAATTGAGGGAATAAGTTTGTTACTCATGGTAAGGGAACTTAAATATTTCACTTTGTGGTGCTATTTCTTGTTTATATATATATATATATATATATATATATAATTTCACCACTTTCGCCAAAATACTAAGCCACATGCAACTGAGATCTTTTAGCTAGTTTCGGTGTGCTTGATGGGGGCTACCATGTTTGAAAATTAATACACTACTAGTCGCAGACTCACGTGATGCGTGAAAATAAATAGTTATTTTGTGTTGTAATATAATGTATAATTTTTTTCTCTAAATTTTTTGAAGATAATTTGTTCTCCCTAAAAATTAAACAGTTTCTATTCGGTCCAATTAGGTCTACTTCATTTCAATTTGGTCCACTCGGTCAATTTCAATTCCCTTCGGTCCATTTTAGACTAATTAAGCCTTAAATTGATTTTTTTTTTTTTTTTGGTTGTAAATTTCCTTTTCAAGTTTAGCGCAAAAATTAAATTTTTTTTCTTAATTTTTGGGTTAAAAAGTATGAAATTTTATTATATTTGGGCTAAACTCTTTAGTTTTGAGTTAAAAATACAAAGAAAATAAACATTAGAAATTAGAAATATGAGCCCTAAAATTGTAATAAAAATGATAAATATTTAAAAGTCTTATTCGGTCCACATTGGTTCTATTTGGCCCATTCTGTCCTCTTCAATCCAATTTGGTCTTATTCGGTCCATTCGTTCCTATTTAGTCCATTCTATCCACTAACATTTGTTTGGTCCACTTCAGTCAATTCGGTCTTATTCAGTCCACTTTGATCCTATTTGGTCCATTCAATCCACATTAGTCCTATTTTGTGCACTTCGGTCGTATTCGGTCCATGTTGGTCTTATTCGGTCCATTCTGTTCACTTTGGTCTTATTCGGTCGGATTTGGTCCTATTCGGTTCATTCTGTCCACTTTTGTTCTATTTAGACCTATTCAGTCCATTCTGTACACTTTGGTCCACTTTAGTCATATTCGGGCCATTTGGTCCACTATGGTCTCATTCGGTACATTTTGTCCACTTTGGTTCTATTTGGTCCATTCTATCCACTTCGGTACCATTCAGTCAACATTGGTCCTATTCGGTCCAGTCTGCCCACTTCAATCATATTCAGTCCAATTTGGTCCTATTCCGTCCATTTTGTCTACTTTGGTCCTAATCTGTCCATTCATTTTTATTCGGTCAACTTTGCTCCTATTCAGTCCACTTTGTTCCATTTGGTCCAATTTGGTCCATTCGGATCACTTTGATCCATTCACATCGATCTATTTTTGTGCACTTACATAATGGAAAAATGGCAAAACTTAGGAACAGTATCTTAAATGCTGTTCTTTAGGTTCCCCACTTAAATTTTAGCCACGTGTCCAACTAATTAAATTAGCAAACATTGTTAAACCCATCCGTTAGACTAACACCTTCTAGTTTGGACATAAAAAAAACCTCTGCTTATTGTGTTCTTGCTGCAGCTCACCGATCTTGTTTCATATTGCCGAAAAAACACCACTGCTTTGGGGCATTGGGTTTTAAATCCAATTAAAACAAGAAGTATTTGATAGGCAAAACAGATCCAACAAATGATATCACTGGGAACATCACCATCTCGCGAAATAATTTCAAAACTAGAGGATAGGATTCAGAGGTAACGTTCACTAGAATAAATCCAGGTTAGATTTGGAAAAAGGCCAGCAAGGATTTGCTTGTATCCATTTTTTAAGCACACTCTTAGCTCATTGACCAAGAATCCTTTGCTTGGAAAACCAACATCATCATAGACTTGTTTGACCCCGAATCTACCAAGGCAATACTCTCCATACATCTTCCCACCACCTCTAGACCAGACAAGCTTATTTGGCTGCAAAACCCCAATGGAAAGTTCTCTGTAAAATTGGCATAGCAACTCACAACCCAAATTCCACCACCACCACCCCCTCAAGCAGAAGTCAGTTGGAAGAAACTTTGGAAGCTCAGGTTGCCAGAGAGAGTCAAAATGTTTATTTGGAGGATTGGCACTAACTCCTTACCAACAAAAAACAATCTGCTCAAAAGAATCAATATTAATGACCCCTCCTGTCTCCTTTGTGGTTTTGAAGTGGAGACTTGCTGCCATCTTTTCTTTGGATGCCCAGTTGCCAAAGCAATCTGGCACTCTAGTTGTTGGGGTTTCAAGGCTGATAAGCAACTTATTTCTGCATGTATGGACATCATCAAGCTAATTTTGGATCCTCCTCAAGCTTTATGCCCTTCTGAAGACCAAAGGCTCATTCCCCTTAACATGGCTTTAGTTCTTGATGAAATCTGGCATCTTAGAAACCACGTTTCTTTTCAGGAGGGACAGGTTGACATTCCAAACTCCATCAAGCAGATAAACTTCAAGTTCCTTGAACTTTCAACCTTGTTGGAATCACCCTCCTCTGCTGCACCTGTGGTATTTAGATGGGAGCCTCCTCCTCCAGGATGGATAAAGCTTAATGTTGATGTAGCTGTAGCTGAGTCTTCCTCTGCCCTCGCAGTTGTTGCTAGAGATGACAAGGGAATAGTATCCAAAGCCTGGTCCAAGACCCACCATCCTTGTCCTTCTATTGTAGCTAAAGCCAATGCAATATTTTGGGCTGCCCAGCTAGTAATCCAAGAAAGATGGTCACATATCATTATTGAAGGAGATGCAAAGCGATGTTTTGACCCTGTATTCTCTGAAGATGTTATTCCAGACTGGTCTATTGCTAATTTAGCTTGTAGTATTTTAAATCTTAAAGTAGGTTTTGTTCAGTGTTGTTTTCGTTGGGTTAAAGAGGAGAGTAATTCTGCAACCCATGTGACTGCAAAATTATCTCTTGCTTCTAGTGAGTCCTTTTGTTTTAATAAGGATAATCTCCCTAGAGTTGTCCACTCTGCCTGTTTGGGAGATTGTCTTTCTGCACTTTCAGTTTGAATAAAAATTGAAGTTTATCCCAAAAAAAAAAAGGCTATAAATATGCAAATGTAATCTTTAAGGCATTTATTCATTTGTTTTAATTTCGTTACTTTTAAATAAATTGCATGAGGTTGATTATACATTTAAGCAATATATATATATATATATATGTATGTATGTATGTATGCATAATTTTTATTTAAATAAATTATTCAATATAAAGTAGAGTTGCAAGAAAAAATAAAAAATTAAGAGAGAGAATAACCAATTTTTCAAGAGAGAATGTGAAAGAGAATAATAAGAAATTTATAAAAAAATAATATGAGAAGAAAAAAAGTAGAAAGTAAAAAATATAGTAATAAATACCAAATTATTCAAGTCATGTTATGTAATAAAATAACATTATATTTTTATATACTATCTTTATAAAGAAGTGGATCCAATTGGACTGAATGAACCTAAGTGGACCGACTTGGACCAAAGTGGACTGAAATGCTATGCTGATGTGATTGAAAATGGGCGTAGCAACAATAAATACTACACTTTACTTTTAAATATTATATAGATTTGTAAAACATATATGCAGTAAAATTTGTACTAATTACGGTATCATGAAAAAAAAATAAGGATTTTTTTATTATTATGTTGTTGATGTGAAACTAACCAATCATGTTACTATGTAAATGTTTTAGTTAGTGTCTGTTTGGGAACAACTTATGTAGCTGAAAATGAAAATTTTTTGCTGAAAGTATTGTAAATAAAGCTAAAAGGTAATAGAAATAATACAACAGGACCCATGAATAGTACCAAAAAGTGCAATGGGACCCATGAATAATAGTAAAAATAAGCTAAATAGTAAAAAGCCAATCCCAAATGCACACTTAGTAAACGATATCATTTAAATGCTTTTTTTTTACTATTAAAAATTTAAATGAAAACATTCATAGGATGCATTATTTTAAAAAATCATATTGTTTGCTTAATATTAATTTAAAAAATGCTTAAATGACTTCATGTACTAATAGATTTGGACAAAATAATTAAACTAACTCATTTAGTTATTTACTAATAGATCTTACAATTGAAATGGATCAAATGGACTGAAATGCTACATTGATGTGCCTCAATAAAAGCATAGCAACTATAAATGTTATGCTTTAATTTTTAGATATTAAATAGATAGACTTGACAATGCAACAAACTTGTACTGAATCTCATTTTTGTTTAATCAGGGAGGTAAGAGTTTTTCTTGAGTCACCAGAAATCATTTCCAGATCCAACAATTCTTATGGGAAACCCTTGCCAATTCCTTCACAAGTCGAAAAGGAATTGGCGCTAGGTGCCAATCCTCATTCTAAAAGTTGGCCTCACTACATATGTGTTAACGTGCATAGTGTTGTGGGCTTTAGGCCCAACTAGATTACTTGTATAACACACATTCTTGTACTACACTCTTACTTGTACTGCACTCCTATGCCTCCTATATAAAGGCACTCATGTATATTCTTTTACTGAGAAATACAATACAATTATTCAGTACTTCTAACATGGTATCAGAGTCACTGCTCTAACATTTTCTTAGCAGTCTTGTCTTTATTGGTGCTACTCCATTCTCATCGCTTCTGCCGTCACAGTAGCCACCGCAGCCTTTCGCCGTAGAACCGCCGACGTCTTCCAGCCGTCGTCCTTGGGTTCCGAACCTGCAGTCGCCGTCATCAAGGAGTTCTACACCACACAGACCACTGCATTCACCGTATTCGCCATACATCTTGCTCTGATAAATTTTTTGCAAGCACCACAGTGATCGTCTCGCATCGATCTACTAAATCGTGGAAGTATCGCAGTCATCAAAGGCCGCACGCGCCGCCCAAAGAAGTTGCGCCTCACGCACAACCTTCTGCTCCTGTTGACGTCATTAAGTGACGTCATCACTGCCACGTCAGCTAGGGCTAACGTTATCATCCAGTCCTCTGCTGACGTTACCAGCCACGTCAATTGACGTCGTCGTTGACTGACCGTTGACCAGTGTTGACCAAACGTTGACTTTGACCGTTGACCCACGTTGACTTTAACCAAGGTTGACTTTTACTATTGACTTTTCTCCAAGGTTGACTTTTGCAGTCCAGGTGCTCCTTACTCAGTTTTTCGCGTAGATTTTATTTTTGCAATCCGTTTTTGCATATTTTGCTTCTAAATGAAGAATAAGGACATATCTTCTTCTTGTTACAGTAATCGTAGTCAATAATCTAGCAAACGTTTTTGCAATTTTTGCAAACGTTTTGGGCACAATATTGAGACTTGCTATCTTCGCAAAAAATCAGTTGTTTCAATTTCTACTGTTACTGTTGCTAACATCTATGCGTAGTCTAAATCTTTAGGACGCACTTTCACCATGTCCACAGATGACCTTAAAAACATTATCGCCAATGTCATTCGTATGGTTGGTAATGCATCTTATTCCTCTTCTCTCTCAGCTTTATCTAGTATGTCTCCTTTCTCTTGGCTTATGGATTCCGCTTGTTGCAATCACATGACACCTCACTCGTCCTTATTTTCTGAACTCAAACTTGCACCACACCCTCTTAATATTTGCACAGCAAATGGTTCCACAATGTTTGATCATAATATAGGTTATATTTCGACCTCCAACCTCTCGGTTCCTAGGGTCTTTAATGTTCCTGACCTTTCTTACAATTTATTTTATATGGGACAATTAGCTGAGTTGGGTTATCGCATTATATTTGATTATTTTGGGTGTATTGTGTAGGATTCGAGGACAAGACAGGAGCTTGGGATTGGTCCCAGAGTTGGGCGTATGTTTCCTGTGGACAACCTTCGTCTTCCACTTGTTGCTCCTGTTTTTATTGCTGCAGCTGCTACAGTTTCTTCAATTCCTTCACCTGCACTTTGGCATGCTCGACTTGGTCACGCATCTTCCTCTTGGGTACAACAATTGGCTTTTAGAGGTTTGTTAGGTTCAGTGTTTACAGAAAATTTTGATTGTGTTTCATGTCAGTTAGGAAAACAACCAGCTTTGCCTTTCAATACTAGTGAATCAATATCCATTGATATCTTTGACCTTATTCATTCTGATGTTTGGGGGCCTTCCTCTGTCTCTAGTATTGGTGGGTCTTGATATTTTGTTATTTTTGTTGATGATTACTCTCGCTATAGCTGGATTTTTAATATGAAACATCGTTCTAAATTATTGCAAGTATATTCTAATTTTGCAAAAATGGTTGAAACTCAGTTTTCCAAACGCATCAAAATTTTTCGATCTGATAATGCTCTTGAATACACTCAATATGCTTTCCAAGCTGTTTTGCATTCCTATGGCACTGTTCATCAACTAACTTGTCCAGGTACCTCTCAGCAAAATGGTCAAGCCGAACGAAAACTTTGTCATATTCTTGACATTGTTCGTGCTCTCCTTCTCTCTGCCAAAGTTCCTGCTCCTTTTTGGGGCGAAGCTGCTCTTCATGCTGTTCATGCTATTAATTGCATTCCAAGTCCTGTTATCCAAAATCAAACTCTATATGAGTGCCTCTTTGGGTCACCTCTGGACTATCACCACCTTCGCTCCTTTGGTTCTGCTTGTTTCGTTCTTCTTCTGCCATATGAGCATAACAAACTTAAGCTTCGGTCAAGGCTTTGTTGTTTTCTTGGCTATGGCAAAACACAAAAGGGGAATCGGTGTTATGATCCTGTCTCTCATCGTCTTTGTATCTTCTACAATGTTGTCTTTTGGGCACATCGCCTCTTTGTCGAGCTCTCTCACTTCCGTGCCTCTCTATCTTCCTCCTCCATCTTAGATCTTTTTCCAGATGAGGCACATATTCCTTCTGTAGCTGCTCCTGATCCTCCTGTAGTTGCTCCTGATTCTCCTGTAGACTTTTCTGTCCAACCACCAGATATCATTGATCCCTTTCCTAGTTCACCCTTTAATGAATAGGTGGAAGATGAATTGATCGAAGACGAGCTACGCAACCCCAACCCTGAGCTTAGGTCTCCTGCTCCTGCTCCGCCTGAAGATCTTGCACAAGACATTCCACCTCGTCACTCAACTCAGGTAAGATCTATTCCTGCACATTTAGTTGACTACCATTATTACACTGCCCTTACTACACTACACGAGCGTCACACCTATCGTGAGGCTTCCACTGACCCTTTATGGTAGATTGCAATGAAATAGGAACTTGATGCATTATCTAAAAACCATACTTGGGATTTGGTGACATTCCCCCCGGAAAATCTGTGGTTGGTTGTAAGTGGATCTATAAGATTAAGACTCGCTCTGATGGGTCCATTGAGCTCTACAAAACTCGTCTTGTTGCAAAAGGTTTTACACAAGAGTATGAGATTGATTATGAAGAGACCCTTGCTCCGATTGCTTGTATCTCATCTGTTCATGCCCTCTTTGCTGTTGCTGCTGCCAGTAAATGTGATATTTTTCAGATGGATGTCAAAAATGCAATCCTTAATGGGGATTTAAGTGAAGAAGTTTATATGCAACCTTCTCCTAGTCTCTCTATTGACTCAAACAAGGTTTGTCAAATTCAACGTGCACTTTATGGCCTTAAACAAGCTCCACGAGCTTGGTTTGCCAAATTCAACTCTACCATCTCTCGCTTGGGTTACATGGCCAATCATTATGATTCTGCCTTATTTCTTCGTTGCACTGACAAATGCATTATTTTACTTCTCCTGTATGTGGATGATATGATCATAACTATTGATGACCTTAGTGGCATTCAAGAACTCAAAGATTTTCTCAGTCAGCAATTTGAGATAAAAGATCTTGGACATCTCAGCTGCTTCTTGAGTCTTGAAATCACTTATTCTACAGATGAACTTTATATTACTCAAGCCAAGTATGCCTCTGAATTCTTGTCTCGAGTTGAACTCACTAATAGCAAGACAGTTGACACTCCAGTTGAACTTAATGCACATCTGACTCCCTTAGGGGGGAAACCATTGTCTAATCCTTCTCTTTACAAACGCTTAGCTGGCAGCCTAGTTTATCTCACTGTCACTTGTCTAGACATTTCCTATGCTGTTCACCAAGTGAGTTAGTATCTGTCTGCTCTACGATCGACTCACTATACTACTGTTCTGTGCATTCTTCAATACCAAAAGGGCACTCTCTTCCATGGTCTTTTCTACCCTGCTTAGTCTCCTCTTATTTTTCGTGCATTTTCTGATGCTGATTAGGCAGGAGATCCCACTGATCGCAGGTCCACCACTGGTTATTGCTTTCTTCTTGGTTCTTCTCTGATTTCTTGGCGAAATAAGAAACAAACTCATGTGGCTCGCTCCAGTACTGAAGCGGAATATCGTGCCCTTGCTGATACCACATCTAAGCTCCTTTGGCTACGATGGCTTTTCAAAGACTTAGGTGTGTCTACATTCTCTGCTACTCCTCTTTATTGTGACAATCAAAGTGTCATTCATATTGCTCACAATGATGTCTTTCATGAACGGACTAAACACATCGAGATCGATTGTCATTTTATCCATTATCATCTTGTCCATGGTGCTCTCAAGCTAATTTCAGTTTCCTCTAAAGATTAACTTGCAGATATCTTCACCAAGTCACATCCTAAGGGACGCCTTCGTACTTTGGTTGACAACTTCAAATTGGTCTCACATCCACCTTGAGTTTAAGGGGGGCTGTTAATCTGTATAGTGTTGTGGGCTTTAGGCCAAACTAGATTACTTGTATAACACACATTCTTATACTACACTCTTACTTGTACTACACTCATATTCCTCATATATAAAGGCACTCATGTATATTCTTTCACTGAGAAATATAATACAATTATTCAATATTTCTAACAATATGACTTGCATAATCAGCTAGCATAGGTTTTCCAAGTTGAAGGAAGCTTGTTTGATATTGGAGGTGGCAAGTTTTGGACATTCACGTCAACAGGCAGCAGGCGGTATTCAATATCGAGCTCCTTGAAAATTTTGATCATCTCTTCAAGCAATGCCTCTCTCCTAAGAAATCTCTCCTGCATGTCCTGATAGTTCAATCTGTGTGCAAGCCACACTGACATCATCAGCTTGTTCATGTCTATCACGTCCCTCATTATCACCATTGGACCTGGCTGCCAGTGCTCATTCTTGCCTTCAATATACCTGCAATTTCAGTAGCCACAAGGCCCTCAACATCAGAGAATTACTTAAGAAAGGATTTTTATTTTTTGGTGGCAAAACATATGGAATTACGTAAAAAAGTGAATAGTCGATCATATGTGCTTAGTCCATGCTCATGGCAAGAGCAATGTGAAGCTCTAATGAAAGTGTAGTGTTGGTGGTACCACTAATTCTATGCGTGATTCTAAATGTGTAATAGAGTCTATATCATTTGTATTTCTAAGAATTAGGTTGCAGGACCATACATACCCTGTTATTCTTTCTTTCATGCTGGTGATCTTTTCCATTGGGGTGGAGATGTTAATACAGAAATCGATTGCATCTCCCATGTCTGGACTACGTTGATAGTTACCAATGGGCTTTGTAGCTAGAATACTGTTAGGGTATATGATCTTTTGGTTATCATATCTCAGAAAAATTGTAGTTAGTATGTTCATCTCGTCGACTACCATCTGAAACCCAAGGAAACATAAGTTAGAACACAAACGAAAGATATATGCTTATATGAGAGTGCATAATAAACATCTTATTAAGCCTCCTTTCTTACCATGACTCCGTCGACTTCACAACGATCACCAACATCAAATGGGTGAATTACAAATAAGAAGATGATTGCTTCAAATACTGTTCTGCAGGTATTCCCAAACATAAACACCACCAAAACTAGTTGTGAACTTAAAAAGACGAGGAAGTGGGTAATTGGAACTTTGAGTATAATAAGCCATATTATCAATGTGATGATAGCTACAATAATGTTCAAAAAATTATGGAGTTTGTCCACAGCTGTTTTTGTATCAGTGAGAGACAATCCAAGTGCCCTTCTCTCTCTAAAGGCTTTAACCTAAAACAAAAGGTGAAGTTTACTTTAGCTCATTGTTTCATATATAGAAAATAAATGAGAACACAATTCAATTTTTTTCCCCACTAGGAGATGTCCATCAAATAAATGAGAACAAAAATTGCATAGTATCTTTTATACATTGAGCACCATAGCCAGAGGCCAAGAAACATATAGAAAGTAGTCATACCATCCAGTCCATATGGAAGGACTTGCTGATTCCCTTATTGTCAGCTGCTACTCCAAACAGATGCATCGTCTTCAAAGCTTCTTCTTTACCCATAAAGCGCATCACATCCTCGAGGTAAATGCATCTTATATAGAGGTTTGCATTTTAGAAAAATCAAGAAGGTATGACACATCAATATTTAAAAAAGAAAAAATAAGACAAGAATTACTTCAAGGAATGCTAGGAACAACATTTTTCACAATCTTTCTCCCAACCTGTTAAAGTGTCAAATTATGATTGATGTTTCATCACTTTTACATGAATCCATCATTGTTACCCTTTTTATTATACGACAATCACAGCAAGACACACGTCATGGAAAATGTTGTAGAAATATTTAGAGGTGTGCATGGGTCGGGTTGATTTGAGGGGTTTTCTCAACCCAAACCACCACGGTGGATTAAAAAAAATCCAACCCATTACAAGGGTCCAACCCAACCCAAACGACGTGGATTAGGTTGGACAGTTTTTTTAATTACTATTATTATTATTATTAAATTGAACATTATAACAACACTATTACAAGTAATAGCAAATATATAATCAAATAATTCTGAGCATAATACCAAACTAACATAAATAATACGAGGAGAACTTAGAGTTTGGATTTTATTTAGGGCCTAGAATTGGAGTGAGAGTGGCGGGAGAGGGAGAGAGAGTAACATGAGATAAGAAGGTGATTGAAATGAGAACTTAGGCTTTAGGCTTTATTTAAGAAGATGAGCAAAAAGTAAATAACAAAATAGTATAATATATTTTTAAATTTAAATATATATCAAATATAGATGGGTTGAGTCGGGTTATATGAATTTGAGAATTTTATGACCCAAACCCAACTTGACTTATTGTAAAAATAAATTCACAACTCAACCTAACTCAATCCACCAACCCCTAAAAACTAACTCAACCCAATGGGTTGGTTAGATTAGGTCGGTTTTAATGGGTTGCATACCCTAAAAATTTGCCTCCCTAGATTTTTTAAAAAAGAAAGGGAAAGCACTAGTATTTTACACCCTATTTTTGTTGTCTGATGTAAGAAAAGAAACGGTGAAAGAATGTAAAAACTTACTTCGACCCTGGCTTTGTCACGTTCTGAAATATCCTGTTGGCTGCCTCTTTTGCCTGGCACTCACTTCTGATCTGCAACAAAGCTTCATCCTCGATTTTTGAATTCAGTAACTGCTCATCCAGAGTGGATAAATCCCCATTCTGAACAATATTAACCATCCTCTTCATATTCCAAGCTGATATATTCTTCTGATTCAGCTTATGCAGGTGATCAACAGAGATCTCCTCATCTTCCTTTTTATACATTGTCCTCGAAAATCTAGAATTCTTCCCAATCATTGGAATTTTTCGTTCTCTACCAATTCCTATCACCTTCCTACTCCTAGGAGGCAGAGTTGTTCCAAGCTCACCAGGCAAAGTAACCCCAGCTTTCTCAAGCTCCTGAAGCTCAGCCAGAACTTCCTCTTCTGTGTCGTGCATTTTAAACAATGGCGAACTAGAGAGCAATTTGATGACATACTGATTAAACAAAGCCTCCTGGATTCGTTCAAAGAATGTGTTTACCTGGAAGGTTGAAGCCAAGACCTTAACAAGCAGAGTTTTCATGAGCCATATTAGGGTACCCACAAGAAAACAAACAAAAACCCTATTTACGTAAGGCAAAATCTTGCTCTCTGTCTCCTTTTTAAACCTGTCATGGAAAATACTATGCCACACCAGCAAAACCAAACCCAACCAGAGGCAATTCTGAATGGATTTCTTCAGCCCATAAACAAAATACAATACCCGTTTTCGCAAAAGAAAATTGCGTTCTATAAAGAACACAACCACTCGAATACCCCAACCGGACGCTAAACGTCCACAGATTAATGCTAAAACCATTATTTCCCACTTCCATAATGGAAGACCCCACACTATGCACCTTTTTATAACTGGGAACCAAAGGCTACAAGCTAAGGCTACAATAATCAAAACAAGACTCACAGATTGAAGCATTGTCAGTTTGCTGAATTTCATTCTCTTATACTCTTCCGGGATGTCATCAACATCATCATCTTCCTCATAATCTTGAACTTCCTCAGGGATTCTTCCAGAGTTTACTGAACTTTGACATGGTTCCTCTGGCGGGTCTATCTGCCTAGACTTGGTCATGCTGATCACTGACTTCCATAAACGTATCCTAAATGAAACATTTGAACTGTACTTTACAACCTCTGCTCTACCTGAATTCAAGTACCCTAAGTGGTTTTCTTGGCCCCAAAACTCTTTATTTCTTCGTCGTAGAGACTCATTTCTTCCCTGAAAGTTGTTGCTGCATGGACTTCCGTTAATATCATCAAGCTTGATTTCTACTTCATCTTCTCTTTGGCTTCGAGCCATCTGATAGTAGTTTCTTTATCGTTCGTTGTGGAAGTGCTGGTGCTTTTATTGCTTAGCAGAACAATAAATTGGTTTCGAGGGCTTTCTGAATGGTTCCATAAAAAGAATTCGACCAACTTATAAGCACGGCAACAGTACTCCAGGAATATCGAGTAAAGAACTATTTTAGATGTGCTTCTAAGCAAATAGCAAGTCCACTAATTCCTCATCATCAATGCAGAAGATTATCAAGTTTAGGTGAAGAAATTATAAGATCCACAAGGTGGACAAGTGATGTGATCCATCATTCCACTAAAAAATTTCTACTTATTTAAAATTATTAGTTAAAAAAAAATTTTAAACAGAAATTAATTACTAACTTAGCAATTTTAAAAAAGTGAAAATTTTTTAGTAGAATGGTGGACAAGTGACGTGATCCACTAGAGAACTCTATAATTTCTTGTTTAGGTGGCCAGCGCGAATTAATTGCGTGGAGGGAAGCAACTTGCCTAACGTGCTCGTCAAAGTTTCTCAGTCTATAAGTGTTGAAAAAACTACTCTTTTTTCTATCTTCAACTTTCCACTAATCTAGTTATGTATCATTTTTATTTTGTTGTTGTTGATGTACCTTGCCCAACTATCTTCAACTTTCCACTAATCTAAGTATCATTTTTTTTTTTGGGGTAGTTGATGTACCTCGTCCAACCCCCAAACGGAAGAGAGAGGTAGGTTGAACGCCTACAAGAATAAGAGATCTAAGTAGAGAGCATTCATATTGGTGGTATATTGGTGGTGCTAAATGTTAGGAAATTCAAGGAGTAATAATGCAAGAACAAAATGATCTAGTAGACAAACAGAAAATTTGATTGACTAGGAGGCACATTTGAATACTATCCTTAGACAATATTTACCCCCACACAAAAGTTATGAGTTATTACAAATTTATTTCCGTGATACAACCAAATTTATTAGATTCTATAAATAGTAATTTTTTTGGAGAAGAGACCCATTGGATTTCTTGTGTTTCTAAGAAGATTTAAGAGAGGGGAAGTTCGTTAAGTAGTTACCAAATGAGTATTGTTAGGACATATGTGAGAATTGTTAGAAACATATGTTATGTAAATTGGCTAATCCTTTGACAAAACGCACTTTTCTTGTAATTGGGTAGATCTAGGATGGGTTTAGTACTTCAAGAAACAAGTGTTCAAGTTTAGTATTGAACTCATGCAAGTCTGACCAAGAAACAAGTGAAGAAGTGCTGTTAATTAAAGCGAGACAAATATCTCGACAAAATCTTATTTATCGAGGTTTAATGTTGAAGCTCAACAGAATCTCGACAGCAGCTGTATCTGTTGAGAATTATGAAATTAGAATTTTCAGATCTGACTTCACGCATATCCATGAGTATTTGTGTAGAGTTTCTTTTCTCACAACCCTAGACATATATAAGGATTATTTTAAGGGCCGTCATATGGATGAAACTTGAAGCAAAGTGATAATACATGCATATTGTGACCGAAGACAATTTGCCCTAGTTCATCATATTCTCTGTAGAAACTACTGCATCCTTGCACCAAGGGTTTTGAGGAGCTTCTTGATCTTTATTGTTGATTGAACTGAAGAATTTTGCAGCCAACATCTTCCTCAAGTTAGTGTGTTAGTCACGTACTAGAATTTGTGCAGTGTATTACAATAAAAAAAGCAACAACTTTTTTTTTTTTAAATTACTACACTATAGGCTTTAATGCATCTTTAATTGTAGAAAATTTTTTAGATGTTTAGATTTTTTTAAAAATATATATATATATATATATATATAACTTTTCTTCTCCTCTAATTTCTAAGTTGATAAAAATTATAATTTGATTACAATCCAAATTCTTCATCCAATCCATTTAACAAACAAGGTTAAGTTTAAGTAAGACTCTTATTCTATTTGTTCTTATCGACTTATTTGGATAAAGTAACAATAAGTATTATATTAATTTTTTATAAAGTAACAATTTTACTTTTAGTCTAATTTAAACATTAATTGTTGTTGTTGTTGTTGTTGTTTTTTTTTTTTTTGGGTGTGGATCCCAGTTGATGATGGTGGTGGTGGTACTCCAAGGAAAATAATAACACTGAATGATGCCTTGACCAATCTCATGGAAGTGAAGGAAACGTTTCAAGACAAAAGAGAGAAATATGACATGTTCCTTAAGGTCATCATAGATTTTAAGGCTCAAAGGTACCCTCATTGCATTTATACAGTTTTTTTCTTGGAATAGTCGAACATTGCATCTAAAAATCTAATGGATTGTGCCGTTTTTTTCTATTTGCAGAATTGGCATTGTTGATGTCATGATCAGAGTGAAGGAATTATTTGAAGGACATAATAATTTGATTTTTTGATATATAATAAAAGTTGGACTTAGATACCGTGGTTGCGCCTAGTGGCTTCACCAAATTGCAGATTTTTTTTTTTTAGATTTTTAGATTTAAAAAATATATATAATTTTTCTTCTCCTATAATCTCTAAGTTGATAAAAATCTTAATTTGATTATTACAATCCAAATTCTTCATATAATCCATCTCATCATCATTCCTCTTTTTTATCCCCCAATTTTTTATTTCTACGGTTTGTCAATTTGTTCTTCTTCCTTTTTTGTTTAAATAAAAATTCTTCTTCGTCTTTTTTCTCATTTTTTGATTTCTATAGTTTCTCAATTCGTTCTTCTTCTTCTTCTTCTTCTTCTTCTTTTATATATATATATATATATATATATATTTAGATAAACACAATTTTTTTATTGATTTTTTTAAAAATAGATATAATTTCTTTTCTTATCTTTTTCTTTTATAGATTTTAAAAAAAATAGATAAATTTAAATTTGAAATCACTTCTTTGTATAAAGTTTGATTCACACAAAAACTTAATAATTTAATATCAACTTAACTTCTTTTCATCCATTAATATATATATATATATATATACATTCTTCTTCCCCCCCCCCCCCAATTTTTTATTACTACGGTTTGCCAATTTCTTCTTCTTCTTCTTCTTCTTCTTCTTCTTTTTTATAATATTATTCTTCTTTTTTTTCCCATTTTTTTATTCCTACGGTTTGTCAAACACAATTAAAAAAGAAAAAGTAATTAAATAATTGATACAACTTAATTACCTATAATACATATTATAAAGTTACATTATCTCTTTCTCCTAATCAAATATCATCTTCTTAAGGAGATTTTATATAGTAGAGTTTAATTGGAACTCTACTTCTCTTAAAAGTACATGTGAATATAGCACTATTTAAAGTAGATTAGTTATTGGATTTTGATATCACGAGACGTAAATCAATTCCATTGCTACAAGGGAATGTAGTCATTTTTTTTTTGGGAGAAGGAGATGTAGTCATTTAGATCTAGCTTATAAATTAAATTGTGAGATGGAAGTATCAATTTCACACTTTCATTCTATATACACAGCATGCTGCAGTCCCTCTCTTCCATTTTTTCCTTAGATACAAGGTAAATTTCTATCTTCCTCAATCTAAAAGTTACGATAATGTTTGTTTATAATTTAATAGAATGAAGTTTATTGAAAGTCTAGGCTCTACAAAACTCACAAATTTCGATTGTGGTTTTTTTTTTTTTTTAATCTGAAGGGGTTGAATCCGTTGATTATTGATGTGTTCGAATATGGTTCTTGGGATTTTCTTAAATTTTGTTACATGTAGTGTATTATAATAAAAATAAAAAATAAAAGCAACAACTTTTTTTTTTTTTTTTAATTACTACACTATAGGCCTTAATGCGTCTTTAATTGTAGAATTTTTTTTAGATTTTTAGATTTTGAAAAAAAATATATAATTTTTCTTCTCCAATAATTTATAAATTGATAAAAATTTTAATTTGATTACAATCCAAATTCTTCATCTAATCTATTTAACCAACAAGTTTAAGTTTAAGTAAGACTCTTATTCTATTTGTTCTTATCGACTTATTTGGATAAAGTAACAATAAGTATTATATTAATTTTTTTATAAAGTAACTATTTTACTTTTAGTCTAATTTAAACGTTAATTGTTGTTGTTGTTTTTTTTTTTTTTTTTTGGGGATCCCAGTTGATGATGGTGGTGGTGGTGGTACTACAAGGAAAACAATAACACTGAATGATGTCTGGACCAATCTCATGGAAGTGAAGGAAACGTTTCAAGAAAAAAGAGAGAAATATGACATGTTCCTTAAGGTCATCATAGATTTTAAGGCTCAAAGGTACACTCATTGCATTTCGGCAGTTTTTGCCTTGGAATAATGGAACCTTGCATCTAAAAATCTAATGGATTGTGCCGTTTTTTTCTACTTGCTAAATTGGCATTGTTGACGTCATGATCAGAGTGAAGGAATTATTTGAAGGGCATAATAATTTGATTTTTGCATATATAATAAAAGTTAGACTTAGATACCGTGGTTGCGCCTAGTGGCTTTACCAAATTGCAGATTTTTTTTTTAGAATTTTAGATTTAAAAAATATATATAATTTTTCTTCTCCTATAATCTCTAAGTTGATAAAAATCTTAATTTGATTATTACAATCCAAATTCTTCATATAATCCATCTCATCATCATTCCTCTTTTTTATCACCCAATTTTTTATTTCTACGGTTTGTCAATTTGTTCTTCTTCCTTTTTTGTTTAAATAAAAATTCTTCTTCGTCTTTTTTCTCATTTTTTGATTTCTATAGTTTCTCAATTTGTTCTTCTTCTTCTTCTTCTTCTTCTTCTTCTTCTTCTTTTTTAAATATATATATATATATATATATATTTAGATAAACACAATTTTTTTATTGATTTTAAAAAAAATAGATATAATTTCTTTTCTTATCTTTTTCTTTTATAGATTTAAAAAAAATAGATAAATTTAAATTTGAAATCACTTCTTTGTATAAAGTTTGATTCACACAAAAACTTAATAATTTAATATCAACTTAACTTCTTTTCATCCATTAAAAAAAATATATATATACATTCTTCTTCCCCCCCCCCCCCCCAATTTTTTATTTCTACGGTTTGTCAATTTGTTCTTCTTCTTCTTCTTCTTCTTTTTTATAATATTATTCTTCTTTTTTTTCCCATTTTTTTATTCCTACGGTTTGACAAACACAATTAAAAAAGAGAAAATAATTAAATAATTGATACAACTTAATTACCTATAATACATATTATAAAGTTACATTATCTCTTTCTTCTAATCAAATATCATCTTCTTAAGGAGATTTTATATATTAGAGTTTAATTGGAACTCTACTTCTCTTAAAAGTACATGTGAATATAGCACTATTTAAAGTAGATTAGTTATTGGATTTTGATATCATGAGACGTAAATCAATTCCATTGCTACAAGGGAATGTAGTCATTTTTTTTTTTTTTTTTGGGAGAAGGAGATGTAGTCATTTAGATCTAGCTTATAAACTAAATTGTGAGAAGGAAGTATCAATTTCACACTTTCATTCTATATACACGGCATGCTGTAGTCCCTCTCTTCAATTTTTTCCTTAGATACAGGGTAAATTTCTATCTTCCTCAATCTAAAAGTTACGATAATGTTTGTTTATAATTTAATAGAATGAAGTTTATTGAAAGTCTAGGCTCTACAAAACTCACAAATTTCGATTGTGGGTTTTTTTTTTTTTTTTTTTTTTTTTTTTTTTTAAATCTGAAGGTGTTGAATCCGTTGATTATTGATGTGTTCGAATATGGTTCTTGGGATTTTCTTAAATTTTGTTACTTGTAGTGTATTATAATAAAAAGAAAAAGCAACAACTTTTTTTTTTTTAAATTACTACACTATAGGCCTTAATGCATCTTTAATTGTAGAAATTTTTTTAGATTTTTAGATTTTGAAAAAAATATATAATTTTTCTTCTCCAATAATTTCTAAATTGATAAAAATTTTAATTTGATTACAATCCAAATTCTTCATCTAATCTGTTAGGACATATATGTTTTAACTTGTTTAAGAATATATGTCACTTAGTTATGTAAATTGGCTAATCCTTTGACAAAACGCATTCTGCTTGTAATTGGGTAGTTCTAGGTGTTTTTAATACTTCAAGAAATAATATTTCAAGGTCAAGTGTTGAAGTCATCAAGTCTGTCCAAGAAAAAGCAAGCTGAAGTGCAAAGTTTTTAAAACTCGACACCTCTCGACAGCTACCTCGACACCCGCTATCTGTCAAGATTTAAATAGTCAGAATTCCAATCTGATTTTCTTGGGATCCGTGAATATGTTTTTGGGCCTTCTTTTCTTCTAACCCTAAACATATAAAAGGATTATTTTAAGAGCCGTTTTGTATGACACAAGTTGCATTATCATTGAGCAATCTCTGTTTAAGCAAATTGTGATCAACAGACGAAGTTCTTGACCTAGTTCATCTTCCATCAAGAAGTTGCTGTGTATTTGCACCATAGGGTTTTGTAACCAAGCATCTTCCTGCTATTCATCAAGTGGATGAACTGAAGAACTTTGCAGCCAACCATTCTTCCTCAGTTGGTGTTTTGAAGTCGCGTACTTGGATCCGCGCATTGGTTAGTCACGTACTTGGGAGCCATGCATCAAAGGTGGAGACTGTCACTACAGATCAAGTCCAATTGGGTATTGGGGTAAGGGTTCAACTGTAGGTTGGTAAGGTACTTGGGATTCCTTTACTTGTAACCGCTTGATTTGATAATAGTGGAGTTTCGGGAGTGGTGACTTGAAAATCACCCGGTGGGGTTTTTGCCATTAGGGTTTTCCCCATTCGTAAACAAATCACCCTGTTATTTATTTTCCGCTGCATATTTAGTTGATTGGTGATTTGTTTGTGCTTCCAAAAAATTGCATGATTAATTGATTAATTAATTACTTGGCTAAATTAATTAATTAGGGTTAATCACAAGGGGTCATTCAGATTGTGACCTAACAAGTGGTATCAGAGCAGGCACACTCTGATTAGGATTTAATCTTTGCTGTGTTGATCCATTGACCCCTGTTTGTCATGGATAGAGGACAATCTTTAATTATACCTCCTTTATTTGATGGCACTAACTATGCATATTGGAAAGTACGCATCAGAGCTTTCTTGCAGTCTTTAGATGAGAAGGTGTGGCAAGCTGTAGAGATTGGCTGGACTAAGCCAAAAGAAGAACCAGTCGACTGGGATGATGCTAAGATCAAGGCGGCTAACTTCAACAGCAGAGCGCTAAATGCCCTATTTAGCGCAGTCACCAATGAGGAGTTCAAGAAGATATCCTCAACTGAAACTGCTAAGGAGGCTTGGACCATCCTCCAGACAACCTATGAAAGAACAAACGCTGTCAAAGATTCAAAACTTCAAAGGCTCACCACAAGTTTTGAAGAAATTAAGATGGAGGAGGATGAGTCGTTTGATGAGTTCTATGCCAAGCTCAAGGACATAGTGAACTCAGCCTTCAATCTTGGGGAAACCATCCCTGAACCCAAAATTGTAAGGAAGGTGCTCAGATCTCTACCTGAGAGATTTCATGCCAAGATTACGGCAATTGAGGAATCAAAGGATATAGATAAGATTCCTTTGACTGAGCTGGTTGGAAACTTGCAAACCTATGAAATAGGGTTATCTAGGATTGGCAAGTCCAATAAAGGTAAAAGCATGGCCTTGAAGGCGAAGAGCAGCGATACAGATGAGTCTTCTGATGATGAAGATTCCAAGATGAAGTCCTACATCACTCGGCAGTTCAAAAAGTTTATGAAGAATGCCAATGGAAGGAACTTCGACAAGGACCGCAGGCAGTTCAGTTCTTCTCAATTTAAAAGCCAAGACAAAGGGAAGAAGGATGCTAAGGAGGGCGGTCAGTATACTGTTCCCGCAGGACCAAAGTGCTTTGGGTGTCATGGGTTCGGACACATGAAACATGAGTGTCCTACATATCTGAAGAGTATTGGGAAAAGCAAGGCCCTTGCTGTAACCCTAAGTGACACTGAGCCTGAAGATGATTCCGACAATGAGGATGACGGAATCTTAAATGCCTTCACCGCCATAGTCAATCCTACTGAAGGGATTGTTGAAGAAGTGGATGAAGAAGAAGAACTGGTGGAATCAAAATTTGAGAAAATGGATGATCAAGATGATATCCATTCAGCCTATGAGAAGCTTTATAAGCTCTCTGAAAAGCATGAGAAATTATACAGGCTGGCCACCAAGAAGCTCAGTGAAGTGGAACTCGATCGTGAAGAGCTGTCCACGAAGTTTGATGAGGCGAATCAAACTATTGGAACACTGAGATTTGAGAACAACTTTTTGGCTGAGAAGACCAAGAAGCTTGAAGCGGAGCTGTTTCAAGTCAAAGCTCAACTGGAGAGGACCTCAAGTGCAAAGCTTGATGAGATGCTTAGCAATCAAAAACCTGCTTCGGATCGAACTGGTTTGGGGTATGGTATTTCTTTCTCTAATACTGCTTCTACTAGCAATACTGTTTTTGTTCCTCCTGCTAATAACATTGAAATTGAGAACATTGATGTTAAAAATAAACTAACTAGTGAGAACTTAGACAAGGGAAAATCTATCTTAGGAGCACCCCCTAAGCTAGACAAGAAAGATGCTAAAAACCCTAGGGCTAAGAAGGCTAACTCTCAAAAGCCTAAACAAAAGAAGCAGCATATCTGTCATTATTGTGCAGCTGCCGGTCACACTCGATCAAATTGCTATAAGTGGTTAGCCACTCAACAGAGCAATGGCATGATAGCATCTGGAAGCCAAAATCAGCTTCAATCCTCTCTTGCTCCTCTTGGAGATCTTCTGAAAGCCCTCATGCTCCTTTCAAACTTGAACGGTTTAAATTCTTCCCTCTCACCGCCTGTTCAAGGATTCTATCAAAGGAAAGGTTCTTCCAAGGTGTGGAAGAAAAAGGACTCTAAGTGATTTCATCACTTTCTTCTCCCTTCTTGTTTTTTCTTGTTTGTTGCATTGCTTGTGTGTTTTTCTTTTCTGCTGAGTCAGTCTAGTTTTTGCTTTGCTTTGATAACATGTTTTTGTTTGTTTATTTTCAGTTTTGCTTATTTTGTTTTTAATATAAGAATAAAAAAAAATTCAAAAATTGAAAAATACAAAAACAGTGTGTGTTATGTGTACTTTGGTACTTGTGTACCTTGGATGGCCAATGAAACAAAGTTTTCTAAACTTTGTATCTCTTGTAGCTTAGATGAGCATCTCTATGCACAACTAAGCAAGTGAGCTTTGTGGCTCTTGTTTGTGATGAGTAAGATTAAGTTATCTCTTAAACTTAACACTTATATCACTCTTTTTGACGGGTAGGACTAGAAAATCCTAAGAGAAAGGCATAAATGACCATCTCACCACTGTTGCCCACCAATCATTGTATGACACCTGTATGCTTTGGCATAGCAAAAGTGCAGTGTCATAGACACCTGTATGCTTCGGCATAGCAAAAGTGCAGTGTCAAAGACATCCGTATGCTTCGGCATAGCAAAAGTGCAATGTCTATACTTAACATGTTGGGTATTTCTTTTCTCTCTTTATAAGCCCATGCATGATATGCTTAAAAGAAAATATGCAAAGAAAATATAAAGCTAAAAGATTAAAAATGCTTTAAACATGATTGCAAGCGTGTTTTCTAGGAGATGTGGGAATCATAGGATGTACCTCGAAGGTGATAGTCCCCATCAAACAGTTATGATTGTGTGTGAGTTAAAAGTTATTTTCTCATATCTCAGATCGTCATAACATCTATACACATATGCAATCTTGCGATGTTTTTCACGCACAACACGCAATATTCTTTGCTACTCTTGATACATATGCAGGTACAATGTGATTTGGCCATCACAAAGGTTTTACATGTGCTAATGTATGCTCACTAAACTGTCATAACTTGTTTTTGAAATATAAAATTGGTTAGACTTGTTTTGTGTGTGTGTGTGTTTTGCATGATCCTTGTGCTAAATTTCTTGTTGAGAGATGTTTTTTAGAGGTTTAAATGTTGAGTGGATCTTTGGTAGAGATGTGTGTTGGATTGCATTCATGTCTGTGTTTTTCCCTTCTCGAAAAACTGCCTTTTTCTGCTGGCTCGACACCTTCCTTGACACCTCCTCGATACCTGGTCATCTGTCGAGCTTCTCAAGTTGTTTCTTATCGCAATCTCGACACCTCCTCGACACCTGATGGATCGATCGAGAAAGTCTCTGTCCTCTCGATAGATTCTCGACACCTGTTGGATCGATCGAGATTCACTTATGCTGTTTGAGTCTTCTTTCTCGACACCTGTCTCGATACCTTGTGGATCGATCGAGATTTCTTCTGTCTCCTCGATACCTTCTCGACACCTTCGCGATCAATCGAGCTTCTCGTATCTGAAATTCTCCTTGCATCTCGATACCTCTTGATACCTGCATCTGTCGAAGGAATTTTCCTCGATACCTTCCTCGACAGATTCCTCGATACCTCTCGACACCTCAGCTGTCGAGAATTACTAAGGTGCCTATTTGAGAGCAGATCGCGATTTTCTTCATTTCTCACTCGATCTCTCTCGATCTCTCCGTGTCTGTTCATCTCCCTTTCACTCTCCTTTCACTCAAATCCTCCAACCCTCTTGGATCTTGCTCATTCCTTACTTCAATCACTTGGTAAGATCTCTTTTCTCTTCCTTTTTCATGCATTTCATGTTTTGAAAACCTAGTTTTTGGGATTTTTCATAAAAATTTGGGGTTTTTCAAAATTGTTGAGTTTTTATTGAAATTTTGGGTTGGGTTTGTACTTAGATGATTTCAAAATGTCATACATTGCATTTCATTTGCATTATAATGATATTTACATGCATTTAGATGTGTGCTTTATGCTTGTGTGCTGCTAGGATTGGATTGGGCTGAGCCCATGAAGTTTTTTTTTTTCCTTTGCATGTCACATGCTCATGCATTCCCATGCATATGTACTGTTGTTCAACATATTTGATATATTTGAACTGTGTTGAGACTTTTCTGAGTGTCTCTCTCTCTGTTTCTCTCACTCTTTTACGTTAGTAGTGTCTATGGCACACAAACGTAAATCCACTCCTGCTCGGAACCCTCTGCGTTTTGGAGCTTCTACTTCTTCAGATACTACTCCCTTTAATGTTCGGTTCCGTGATGGAGATGCCCATAAGGCATTTTCGGAGAACTTTTCTCGATGAGGTGTTCATTCGGAACGCCAAGTTATTCTGGCGGACTTCGCCGACACTGACCTTCCCTCTGTCATTCACAGTAGGGGATGGGGGTCACTGTGTGACATCCCGGTCACTTGCCCTCTCGTGCTGATACAGGAGTTCTACTCCAACATGCACGGGATTGATCTTTCAGTACCTCATTTTGTCACTCGCGTTCGAGGTATGCGCATTCCTGTCACACCGCAACTTGTTGCGGATGTGCTTAGGGTACCTAGGATAGAGTTTCCAGATTACCCATCTTGTGAGCGTCTGAGGACTGTGTCCAAAGATGAGCTCATTTCTACTTTTTGTGAGCGCCCTGCTGATTGGGGTGAGCATCAGTTCACATCATGTAGGCCTTTTGCTAAAGGTCCTAAATTCATTAACATGGTGATAACTTTTGTTCTCTATCCTCTTTCTCACTATAACTCTATCACAGAGCCTCGTGCTCGATTTTTGCTTTCTCTACTTAAGCATCTCACCATAGACTTCCCTTCTCACTTCATCCGGTCTATCATAGAGGTTTATCTTGATTCGGCGTCCCGTGATAAGCTCATCTTTCCTTCTGCTATCACGCGGATTCTACGCCATTTTTCCGTTCCCTTTCCTGTGTCCGACCACTTCACACACATATCTGCCATAGATGCCGCTACCGTAAAACGTAGTGAGGCGCAGTTCAGGTCGAGACAGCCAGGTGCCACTCCTCCCTCCCGTTCAGCGCCATCCAGATCAGCTCCATCTACATCTGCTCATTCTTCCTCTTTGAACGATGTATCCCTTGGTGATATCATGGCGCAGCTACAGCGCATGGACACTCGTCTTGATACACTCTCTGCTGAGTTGTATCAGGTGAATGTTCGTGTGGGTCGTATTGCACGACGGCAGGCGATCATGGGTGGATTTGCTCCAGAGACTACTCCTTCACCATCTACTCCAGCAGCGTCAGATTCTGAGGATGATGAGGATGATGAGGATGATGATGATGATGATGATGGGGATGCTAGCTCTGCCGATGAGATGTCTACATGACAATCTACCCTTTGTCACTCGTGACAAAAAGGAGGAGTAGTTTTGGGCTATGAGAGTAGTCATCTTAGGGGGAGAGTTAGTATAGGACATTTTGATAGGGGGAGTGTTGATATTTTTGAGGGATGTAGTGAGGTTTTGATGTATCTTTTTTTTTCTGTTCTTTATAGATACATTGATATTGTATATGAGGTCTTTTGACCAGTTTTACATACATTGTACTTATTTTCTATATATGTGGATGTATGTTTCTTTCACCTCTCTCTTCATGTGTTGTTTCTTCTCTATCTTTATACACATGTTCTTTATACTTGTATGCAATCTATTTATTTCTGTTTCACACAAGATGCCTTGATGAGTTTTGTTTAAAGTGTTTCAGAAATACAGGTTGTCAAAGTCTACTTATCATAAGCTCTCTTCTTGCAAAGTTTTTCAAGAGTTTGTGTTAGGATAGATTTTATTGTATTCAACAAGTGAATATGAGTTGAGTGATTTATGACTTTTCTCATATGCTCATTTGTTTGTTGTGGTTTTGTCACGGATTGCCAAAGGGGGAGATTGTTAGGACATATATGTTTTAACTTGTTTAAGAACATATGTCACTTAGTTATGTAAATTGACTAATCCTTTGACAAAACGCACTCTGCTTGTAATTGGGTAGTTCTAGGTGTTTTTAATACTTCAAGAAACAATGTTTCAAGGTCAAGTGTTGAAGTCATCAAGTCTGTCCAAGAAAAAGCAAGCTGAAGTGCAAAGTTTTTAAAGCTCGACACCTCTCGACAGCTACCTCGACACCTGCTATCTGTCGAGATTTAAAAAGTCAGAATTCCAATCTGATTTTCTTGGGATCCGTGAATATGTTTTTGGGCCTTCTTTTCTTCTAACCCTAAACATATAAAATGATTATTTTAAGAGCCGTTTTGTGTGACACAAGTTGCATTATCATTGAGCAATCTCTGTTTAAGCAAATTGTGATCAACAGACGAAGTTCTTGATCTAGTTCATCTTCCATCAAGAAGTTGCTATGTATTTGCACCATAGGGTTTTGTAACCAAGCATCTTCCTGCTATTCATCAAGTGGATGAACTGAAGAACTTTGCAGCCAACCATTCTTCCTCGGTTGGTGTTCTGAAGTCGCGTACTTGGGAGCCGTGCATCAAAGGTGGAGACTGTCACTACAGATCAAGTCCAATTGGGTATTGGGGTAAGGGTTCAACTGTAGGTTGGTAAGGTACTTGGGATTCCTTTACTTGTAACCGCTTGATTTGATAATAGTGAAGTTTCGGGAGTGGTGACTTGAAAATCACCCGGTGGGGTTTTTGCCATTAGGGTTTTCCCCATTCGTAAACAAATCACCGTATTATTTATTTTCCGCTGCATATTTAGTTGATTGGTGATTTGTTTGTGCTTCCATAAAATTGCATGATTAATTGATTAATTAATTACTTGGCTAAATTAATTAATTAGGGTTAATCACAAGGGGTCATTCAGATTGTGACCTAACATAATCTATTTAACCAACAAGTTTAAGTTTAAGTAAGACTCTTATTCTATTCGTTCTTATCGACTTATTTGGATAAAGTAACAATAAGTATTATATTAATTTTTTTTATAAAGTAACAATTTTACTTTTAGTCTAATTTAAACGTTAATTGTTGTTGTTGTTGTTATTGTTGTTGTTGTTGTTTTTTTTTTTTCTTTTTTTGTGGATCCCAGTTGATGATGGTGGTGGTGGTGGTACTACAAGGAAAATAATAACACTGAATGATATCTGGACCAATCTCATGGAAGTGAAGGAAACGTTTCAAGAAAAAAGAGAGAAATATGACATGTTCCTTAAGGTCATCATAGATTTTAAGGCTCAAAGGTACACTCATTGCATTTCAGCAGTTTTTGCCTTGGAATAATGGAACCTTGCATCTAAAAATCTAATGGATTGTGCCTTTTTTTCTACTTGCAGAATTGGCATTGTTGACGTCACGATCAGAGTGAAGGAATTATTTGAAGGGCATAATAACTTGATTTTTGGATATATAATAAAAGTTGGACTTAGACACCGTAGTTGCGCCAAGTGGCTTCACCAAATTGCAGAATCTTTTTTAGATTTAAAAAATATATATAATTTTTCTTCTCCAATAATCTCTAAGTTGATAAAAATCTTAATTTGATTATTACAATCCAAATTCTTCATATTATCCATCTCATCATTATTCTTCTTTATTATCCACCAATTTTTGATTTCTATAGTTTGTCAATTTGTTCTTCTTCCTTTTTTGTTTAAATAAAAATTCTTCTTCTTCTTTTTTCCTATTTTTTGATTTCTATGGTTTGTCAATTTGTTCTTCTTCTGCTTCTTTTTTTTTTTTTTTTTTAATATTTAGATAAACACAATTTTTTTATTGATTTTTAAAAAAATAGATATAATTTTTTTTCTTATCTTTTTCCTTTTTAGATTCTAAAAAAAAATAGATAAATTTTAATTTTAAATCACTTCTTTGGATAAAATTTGATACACACAAAAACTTAATAACTTAATATCAACTTAACTTCTTCTCATCCATTAAAATATATATATATATATATATATAATTTAAGTTTAAGTAAATGTAGTCATTTAGATCTAGCTTATAAATTAAATTGTGAGAAGGAAGTATCAATTTCATACTTTCATTCTATATACACGGCATGCTGCAGTCCCTCTCTTCAATTTTTTCCTTAGTTGCAAGGTAAATTTCTCTCTTCCTCAATCTAAAAGTTAAGATAATGTTTGTTTATAATTTAATAGAATGAAGTTTATTGAAAGTCTAGGCTCTACAAAACTCCCAAATTTGAATTGTGGGTTTTTTTTTTTTTTTTTTAATTCAGAAGGTGTTGAATCCATTGATTATTGATGTGCTCGAATATGGTTCTTGGGATTTTCTTAAATTTTGTTACATGTAGTGTATTATAATAAAAAAAGCAACAACTTTTTTTTTTTAAATTACTACACTACAGGCTTTAATGCATCTTTAATTGTAGAACTTTTTTTAGATTTTCAGATTTTGAAAAAAAATATATAATTTTTATTCTCCTATAATTTATGTGTTGATAAAAATTTTAATTTGATTAAATCAAAATTCTTCATCTAATCCATTTAACAAACAAGTTTAAGTTTAAGTAAGACTCTTATTCTATTTGTTCTTATCGACTTATTTGGATAAAGTAACAATAAGTGTTATATTAATTTTTTTATAAAGTAACAATTTTACTTTTAGTCTAATTTAAACGTTAATTGTTGTTGTTGTTTTTTGGTATTGGTTTTTTGGGATCCCAGTTAATGATGGTGGTGGTGGTACTCTAAGGAAAATAATAACACTGAATGATGCCTGGACCAATCTCATGGAAGTGAACGAAACGTTTCAAGACAAAAGAGAGAAATATGACATGTTCCTTAAGGTCATCATAGATTTTAAGGCTCAAAGGTACACTCATTGCATTTATGCATTTTTTGTCTTGGAATAATGGAACATTGCATATAAAAATCTAATGGATTGTGCCGTTTCTTTCTACTTGCAGAATTGACAATGTTGACGTCACGATCAGAGTGAAGGAATTATTTGAAGGGCATAATAAATTGATTTTTGGATGTATAATAAAAGTTGGACTTAGACACCGTGGTTGCACCAAGTGGCTTCACCAAATTGCAGAATTATTTTTAGATTTTTAGATTTAAAAAATATATATAATTTTTATTCTCCTATAATTTCTAAGTTGATAAAATTTTTAATTTGATTAAAATCCAAATTCTTCATCTAATCCATTTAACAAACAAGTTTAAGTTTAAGTCGGACTCTTATTCTATTTGTTCTTATCGACTTATTTGGATAAATCTAAAGGATTGTGCTGTTTCTTTCTACTTGCAAAATTGGCATTGTTGACGTCAAGATCAGAGTGAAGGAATTATTTGAAGGGCATAATAACTTGATTTTTGGATATATAATAAAAGTTGGACTTAGACACCGTGGTTGCGCCAAGTGGCTTCACCAAATTGCAGAATTTTTTTTTAGATTTTTAGATTTTTAAAAATATATATATATATATATATATAATTTTTCTTCTCCTATAATCTCTAAGTTGATAAAAATCTTAATTTGATTATTACAATCCAAATTCTTCATATAATCCATCTCATCATCATTCCCCTTTTTTATCCCCCAATTTTTTATTTCTACGGTTTGTCAATTTGTTCTTCTTCCTTTTTTGTTTAAATAAAAATTCTTCTTCATCTTTTTTCTCAGTTTTTTATTTCTATAGTTTCTCAATTTCTTCTTCTTCTTCTTCTTCTTTTTTAAATATATATATATATATATATATATATTTAGATAAACACAATTTTTTTATTGATTTTTTTAAAAATAGATATAATTTCTTTTCTTATCTTTTTCTTTTATAGATTTAAAAAAAAAAATAGATAAATTTAAATTTGAAATCACTTCTTTGTATAAAGTTTGATTCACACAAAAACTTAATAATTTAATATCAACTTAACTTCTTTTCATCCATTAAAATATATATATATATATATACATTCTTCTTCCCCCCACCCCCCCCCCCCCACGCCCCCAATTTTTTATTTCTACGGTTTGTCAATTTGTTCTTCTTCTTCTTCTTCTTCTTCTTCTTCTTTATAATAATTAAATAATTGATACAACTTAATTACCTATAATACATATTATAAAGTTACATTATCTCTTTCTTCTAATCAAATATCATCTTCTTAAGGAGATTTTATATAGTAGAGTTTAATTGGAACTCTATTTCTCTTAAAAGTACATGTGAATATAGCACTATTTAAAGTAGATTAGTTATTGGATTTTGATATCATGAGACGTAAATAAATTCCATTGCAACAAGGGAATGTAGTCATTTTTGGGGAGAATGAAATATAGTCATTTAGATCTAGCTTATAAATTAAATTGTGAGAAGGAAGTATCAATTACATACTTTCATTCTATATACACGGCATGCTGCAATCCCTCTCTTCAATTTTTTCCTTAGTTACAAGGTAAATTTCTCTCTTCCTCAATCTGAAAGTTAAGATAATGTTTGATTATAATTTAATAGAATGAAGTTTATTGAAAGTCTAGGCTCTACAAAACTCCCAAATTTGAATTGTGGGTTTTTTTTTTTTTTTTTTTTTTTTAATTCAGAAGCTGTTGAATCCATTGATTATTGATGTGCTCGAATATGGTTCTTGGGATTTTCTTAAATTTTGTTACGTGTAGTGTATTATAATAAAAAAAGCAACAACTTTTTTTTTTTAAATTACTACACTACAGGCTTTAATGCATCTTTAATTGTAGAACTTTTTTTAGATTTTCAGATTTTGAAAAAAAATATATAATTTTTCTTCTCCTATAATTTATGTGTTGATAAAAATTTTAATTTGATTACAATCAAAATTCTTCATCTAATCCATTTAACAAACAAGTTTAAGTTTAAGTAAGACTCTTATTCTATTTGTTCTTATCGACTTATTTGGATAAAGTAACAATAAGTATTATATTAATTTTTTTATAAAGTAACAATTTTACTTTTAGTCTAATTTAAACGTTAATTGTTGTTGTTGTTTTTTGGTATTGGTTTTTTGGGATCCCAGTTAATGATGGTGGTGGTGGTACTCTAAGGAAAATAATAACACTGAATGATGCCTAGACCAATCTTATGGAAATGAACGAAACGTTTCAAGACAAAAGAGAGAAATATGACATGTTCCTTAAGGTCATCATAGATTTTAAGGCTCAAAGGTACACTCATTGCATTTATGCATTTTTTGTCTTGGAATAATGGAACATTGCATATAAAAATCTAATGGATTGTGCCATTTCTTTCTACTTGCAGAATTGACAATGTTGACGTCACGATCAGAGTGAAGGAATTATTTGAAGGGAATAATAAATTAATTTTTGGATATATAATAAAAGTTGGACTTAGACACCGTGGTTGCGCCAAGTGGCTTCACCAAATTGCAGAATTATTTTTAGATTTTTAGATTTAAAATATATATATAATTTTTATTCTCCTATAATTTCTAAGTTGATAAAAATTTTAATTTGATTACAATCCAAATTCTTCATCTAATACATTTAACAAACAAGTTTAAGTTTAAGTCGGACTCTTATTCTATTTGTTCTTATCGACTTATTTGGATAAATCTAAAGGATTGTGCTGTTTTTTTCTACTTGCAAAATTGGCATTGTTGATGTCAAGATCAGAGTGAAGGAATTATTTGAAGGGCATAATAACTTGATTTTTGGATATATAATAAAAGTTGGACTTAGACACCGTGGTTGCGCCAAGTGGCTTCACCAAATTGCAGAATTTTTTTTAGATTTTTAGATTTAAAATATATATATATTTATATATATAATTTTTCTTCTCCTATAATCTCTAAGTTGATAAAAATCTTAATTTGATTATTACAATCCAAATTCTTCATATAATCCTGTAGGGGCCTTTTTTTGTGTTGTGCGTTGGGCTGGGCTGCCTCCTGCAGTAGTGGGCCCTAATATTTATGAGTAAGGGAGTTGAGACCGATCCAACAGCAACTCAATTTGGGTCGGTTTGTGCACAAACTATGCCTCGTCTACCAGGAGTGTGCTTATGGCAGGCAGAGCTGTTTCAGATAAGTTATGGCAAGCAGATATAATAATAACAACAAAAACAGAGTCCTCTGACTATTTAATAGAAAATGACAAATTAATCCCTATTTATGAGACATAATCACAGTAATAATAACGACTTTTTCAAAGAAAGTAAAGGAGTGAATGATAATATGAGTTAATCAAAAAGAAACATAAATCAAGCCAAGTTTGGTCCGCAGAAGCAAAACCAAAGAGGGAAGAACGTCTCCTCTCAATGCAACTAATCTCCCAGGAAAGATCATGCCGTGGGGATTAATGGCTTTGAGGGAACCGGACCTGAATGGTTAATGCTCAAAGGAATCCTTTTCACTTTTTGGAAGAGAGCAGGTTTTTGAGAGGGAGAAAGGGAAATCAACCTACTGGTGCATGCCCACCGTATTAACTCTCTTCGTTTTCTGTTTTCTCTCTTATCTTTTTCCTCCCTTTGTTTTTACTTTCTTTCTTTCTTTATTTCGTGATTTTCCCCTGTTTTTCGATCCCCTTTTCTGGGCACGGCAAGGGTCTTCTTATAGTGCCTGCCATGACCAGATTTTACTACTTTGCCCCTTAACTACTTTTGTCTGGTCTGGGTGTACTTGCCGACCACCAAGAGGTCGTCTGTGTGCCGCTCCCCCTTGCTAGACAAAGGCATGTTGTTTTATTCATTAGTCTGCTGTGGCACCTTTTCCTGCCATGGTGTAAGTGTTTTCTCTCTCTATCCTTCATGGCATGCACCTAACGGTTCCCCCTCAACCTTGCTTCTTTTGGGTGGTCTGTCATCCCAGCAGGATGTACCCCCCAAAAGAGCTTGGGCAGGTGCCGCAGAATAGGTCTTTTCCCCTCTCCCCACCATCAAACCATACCCCCTTACCTCTGACCCATGAGCCCACCACGTCTCATATTGGCTGGGTACAGGCTGGTGATGTCTGGGCCTTGCACGTGCTTCCCTTTCATGTATGTCCAAAATCTGCCTACTGCTCATGCGTTTGCCGCGGTCTGGAGGCTTGCTTGCACAGTCTGCCACCCTTCTTTGACCTTTTATGTGGGCTGTTTTATAATTCCTTGTTCTCCTTAGGAGTTGGGTTTTATTTGATGTTGGGCTTTACATTTCTTCCAGTCTATTTCTTGATTACCATTATGTCCTGCCATTCCTACTGTAATGACTTGATCCTGTCGGGCCTTTTCAAGCCTGCCGCTTATTCTTTCCCCAATGGCTTAGCACGGCTATGGGTTTTCTTACTTATGGGTTCCTGTGTCCCTTTTGTTTACCTTTGGGCATCCTCGGCTCATTTACTTGTCTTGGGCTTCCTTGGCCCTTTTCCTAACTTTGTATTCCCATGGGCTTTTACTAACTTAATTGGGCTTCCCCAGCCCAATTACTTCATACTCATTCTTGGGGTTTGTGGACCTGCCATCAATCCCCTACTCTCTTTGTTTGCATTGCTTTGGGTCTGCCGTGGCCCATTCTTACTTTTCTACATCATACACTGCCCATGGGTTTGCTATTTGCTATTTCTCTCTTTCCGGGCTCTTTTGAGCCCATCTACTTCCTCAAGGCCCATTTATTTATATTATGAGCCTGTGATCCATTATTCCTGACGCTTGGGCTTAATGGTTTTATTCTATGCTAGCCATTTCTTTTACTGCCTGTGTTGTTGGGTTGGGCTTCCTTCCTTCTATTCGGGTTTCAAAAAATATGACCCTCAATATGTAGCCCCCTGAACATATGGAGCGTTCCTGAGGTCCGTACGTGAATAAAACACCTTCTTGTCCTTTCCACTTCTCTTCTTTCTTTTCCTTCGCGAGTTTTTTTAAACTATGGACCCCTTCTCATATATATATATATATATATATATATTTCTTTTCCTGCCGTGAACAGTAGTGAATCTTCAAATTTCCCAAATGGCAGTTATTTTAAGACATAACCGCCGCTTCATTAATTTCATTCTCTTCTTGATGGCTGACCAGTCACCTCCCTTCATGCCGGCATTAATGGCCTAGGTATTTAAGAAGAGAGCCCATTTGCAATCCAGACATAAACTCCTTCTTTTCCAAAATATTCTATCTGTTTCCCTTCCTCCACCATTTTCTTCTTTTCGAACACCCATACCCATTTTACTCCGATCAAGCCCTCATGCTATGGCGTCAGTGAAAAGCCAAGGCTCTTCCTGCCGTAAAGGGAAAGTGACCGTTTCCGATCCTCCTGCCGGACAAGAGATAGGCAAGGAGACCGTGTACTCCGAATTGGACCACTCCGATGAGGAAGAGGTGCAGCGTGACCTATACAGTAAGTGCGCCCCTTTAATCGATCCTTGGTATGATGTCTGTCCTCACTTCCCTAAGATTCCCGGTGACTACGTGCCGCCGCCGTCAAGCCGTGTGTGGCTCACTCTTTGCCGGCGAAACCCTAATGTTTCTTGGGCCCTGGTGTCTTCCTCCATCTCCAATCTAGTCATTCGTCAAGGCGTTTCACTCCCTATGCCTATCCATTTCGAATTTGGGTCGGGTACTGCCTCGAGTTGGAAGGAGTAGGTCGATAGCGAGTTATCCGATACGGGCTTCATGGGTTTGCTTCAGCAGTCTGGTGTTCTGAAGGCCATCGTCCTATCCCGAAGCCTATCCAAAGACCTCTACAACCTTCGTCATTTGGTTCGCTAGTGGTGTGCCACTACCCACACATTCTTCTTTTCTTGTGGCGAACTCACCGTTACTCTTGAAGACATGGCTAATCAATTACTTTTGTCAATTCTCAGTGATGTTGATCCTTCCACCATAGAACTTTCTCCAGAAGAAGAGGCCATTGAAGTTGAGTTGAAGAAAAGGATGACCGAAAATGCTAAGTTATCGTATTGGGTTAGTTCTTCTTCCAAAATTTCTGTAGTTGCCCGTCGTGCGACTTTCGTTGCTTTTTGGCTTTGCAAGTTTGTCTTTAGGTCCCACCCCCATTATGCCATAAAGCCTTTGTATTTTCGTTTAGCCATTAGAATATCTACCGAGGTGAATCTGCCGCTGGCCCCTATGTTCTTGGGACATCTGTATGTCCAACTGGACATCTTGCGAAGTGACGAGAGTCAGGCTGGCTCCTGCCACATAGTCACTTCCTCTATACATAGCACCATCCTGCCGCAGTTGTTATTTGAGCGTTGTGCCCAATACTTGGCAAAGTGTAGGCCCGTTCGCTTTGCTAAAGAGAAGTACCAATCCTACTCGAAGGTAATTACTGACTTCTGTGGCAGATTTGAGTTCGATTTTCCTCTGGCTTTTCGTTGGTCTGGTTTGAAGCCTATTGATTATTCTGTCATTGAGTCTTTTGATGAAAGTGTTGGTTTCTCCTGGAGAGCTTACAGACATTTGAGTACAGGTTATACATGTATAGATTCTGCAATGGGTTCGTTTGTTGATACTATTGGAACTACTACTCCTTTAGCCGGTTTTGATGAGACTGGTATCACCTATTTAGCGGCCACCAATGCCTGATGGTTGCCCTATTTGGCAGATGAAGGTGTCAGGTTTGTCCATTATCCTGCCAACCGGGTAAGAAGGCAGTTTGGGCTGGATCAGGACATTCCTGATGACCTTTCCTTCCTCACGGAGTCCCCTACTTCGGTTAAACCTTTTCTGCGACATACCGCTTTTGATTTTTGGAGACAGCGTTTTAGTGCAGTCACAGTTCTTGGCTCACTGAAGGAGGGCCTTTGCACCCCTGCTATGCATGTATACTGGCAGGTCGTAATGACCTTGTTTGAGCAAGAGTTGGCAGGTAGTCGCGGTTTCTCTCTCATTCCCCCTGAGGGGCTTAGTATGGTTTTCTCGCCTAATCCTCGGTTGCTCCTGACTTCCAAGTCCGTGTTGGCATATGCTAGGAAACAGAACTGGTCTGCCATCTTTGAATGGGATGAGGAGAAGAAGGGATAGTAGTGGCATACAGGTGATTATCCCCCAGGTTGGGAAAAGAAGGTTAAAGTGATAAATGTTCCTGCACCAGTCAAGAAAGGTCCTGCTAAACTTAAATCTGCCAGCAAGCCCAAGTCTGCCACTCCTCAGCCACCCATAGGCGCTACTCCTGCTAGCAAAACACGAGGCAGTAAGAGGAAAACAACTCCCCATCCTACGTTTTCCGATTAGCGGAGAGTACGTCACTTTTAATTTTGCTTTGTCCTTCAAATATATATATATATATATATATTTTACTTTTCCTGTGGTTGAATCTGACATGCTTGCTTACTTTTTTCTTTGACTCTGTTTCTTGTCCCCCTTTTCTTTACAGTCTAAGCATAAGGAGGATACGTCAGCCACCCGTCCCATTATGCTTGATGAACCTGAATTGGAGGTACATTTACTCTCTGTTCTTCTCCCTTTTCTTTTTTATTTACATGTGTTCAGTCTGCCACATGCTTTTGGTTACCTCATTCACCCAAAAAGTTACTTTGATCTTCATATCTCCTTCTTTTTGTCCTCTAGGATGAGCTCGAGTCTCTTTCTATATATCGCCCTACTGGCGAGGAGCTTTCTGCCTCCATGGGCACACCCATGGAGGGCTTTTTTGGTGGGGCTGAGTTTGCAACACCTGCCCCTTCTGCAGCTATGCATGGAGTTCCTGCTGAAGCTCCTACCTCTCCCACTGGGCCGGTACCCATAGATGAGGGTACTCATACTGGGAAGGTTAGTGAGGTCACCCCTACTCCTACCGTGACACCCTCTGTTCAAAGGGGAGCTACCCCTCTTGCTGCTACTCAGATTGAGGCCACTCCTGTTACGCCTCTTGTCATTTCCACCAGTGACCCCTTCGTTGCTCTTTCTCAGGCTGTGAAGGATGGTTCCTCTCTGGTAGTTACTCCTTCCTCCATTCCTGTTTCTGCCACCCGTGGGCCTGATGCTAATTTGTTCTCTGAGGAGTCTGAGGACATTCTTGAGGATCCTGATGATGAGCCCATCCTAGGGAGGAGGATTTCTGAATCCGAAGAAGAGGAGAGTGCTCCACCCCAGACTGAATTCATGGGGATGTGCTTTCTTCCCTCCTTTCTTTTTTTGCTAAGTTCACTCTTCCCCTCTCATTTGCATGCTATTTCTTTGTTTACAGATACCTTTGAGGGGCTAGGAATTGCAGTAGACGTAGGGGTGCCTGCAACGGTTGCTCCTGCCACGCCCACAACACCCATTGCTACCATATCTTCTGTACCAATTTCTGCCGTATTTACAGCGTCGGTTTTTTCCGTTCCTTCTATGCCTGTCTCCATCCTTCCCACAGCCCCCATTATCACTGGCCCTGGTGAGCTTTCTTTTTCCTTATTTCTTTCTTCACTTCTTCCCTATGGGTTTGTCTTCTTTTTTTTTTTTTTTTACCAAGGTTTCTCATCTCATGCCTTGTGCTTCCTTGACAGGTCCACTTCCTACAGTGCCTTCTCAGTTTGAAATGGGTAGCAGTTCTGCCACCATTCCAAATCTTGTGAACAAGGCTGCAGCCTTTCTTGCAAGCTTTGATCAACCTGAAGTCAATGATCTTGGACCTACGGATTTCTGGGGCTCTGGACCTCCTTATATAGATTTCCATGGTTTCAGAATCCCTGAGGACTGCGCTTCTCACTTGGTGACGGTTTATAGCAACCGTGGGGACTTCATGTAGGGATTCCGACTTGGTCGCTCCACCAGAGAGCATTTCTTGAGGATGTTGGGGAGTGTGCTGAATGACATTAAGCATAATTTTGTTGACACTGTCTCCACCGAGAGGATCCTGCAGTGGAAGGCTGCGGTGCAAGAGCTTGTGAGTGTTGGTTTTGCTATGGAGTTTATCTTGGACCACCTTCGAGAGATTTCCCGGGCCATTTTCATGAGGAAAGTCCAACCTATTGTTGATGCTATTGACTCACGCCTCGAAGTTCTGAGAAAGGAAGTGGCAGACTTAAAGGGCCGTCGCGAGCGCCTTCTTTCTAGCATAGGTGGGTCCAGTCATTTTGGAGATCAGCCACTCATTTCTGGACTTCATTGATGATGATGCAGTTTCTTCTTTGTTTTGTTGTTTCCTTTGCCTTATTACTCTGTTTAGTACACTATATTTTCTTATAGCACTTATTTGGCTAGTTTGCCACAATTTGGGTTTGTAACTTATGATGCTACACTTTACTGCTGTTTTTTTTTTTTTTTTTTTTTTTTTTTTTGCTATGACATATGATGATAATACTTCGTGCTTTTCATTGCATCCTCATGAAAGCAAGTTACAAATTTTTGTCTTGTGACATAGTCACTTGAAAAATGGAAAAGGTAAAAGGAAACATAAGAGTTTTTTCAACAAAACAAAAGAAAGGGATAATCACATGACTTTTCTCCTTAGGCGTAGTAACGTTTCAACCATTTCCCGTTGATGAGATCCATTAAGTTTCTGCCATCCATCTGAGTCAAACGGTAGTACCTACTTGGATGTGCCTCCCTTATCACAAGGGGTCCTTTCCATTTCGGTGCAAACTTCGATGGTCCTACCAGGCCTCTTCTAACATAGTCTGTCACTTTTAGAACAAGTTGTCCTTCCACTAACACTCTCTCTTTAGTCATCCTGCCATAGGCTTCAGTCATTCTTTGCCTGTATCTGCAACTGCGTTCTTGGGCCTTTTCTCTTTTTTCATTAAGTCCTTCTAGGTCTTCGCACTTTTCTGCCACAAAGACTTCTTCTTCTTTCTCTTTTTCTTGCATCTGCATGACTCTCAGGGATGGGGTCATTATCTCTGCTGGGCTCACCACCTCAGTTCCATAGACCAAGGAAAAAGGTGACAAACCTGTGGCTGACTTAGGTGAACTTCTATAAGCCCAAAGAGCGTCTGGCAGGTGCATTGCCCATCCTCCTGTATACTCTTGGCTCATTTTACTAATAATCTTTATGAGAGTCTTGTTCGTTGCCTCTACTTGCCCATTTCCTTGAGGGTAATAAGGTGATGACCGATGGTGCTTGACTTGGTAGAACTCTAGCATCTTCCTCACATCACTGTTGACAAAATGTGTGCCGTTGTCACTAATGATCCTGTGGGGAACTCTAAACCTTACAATTATGTTTTCCTTGATAAAGTTTGTCATTGCTCCTCCTGTGGCTTTATGAAGTGGTACTGCCTCTACCCATTTAGTAAAATATTCTATAGTCACTACTATCTGTTAGGTTCTAAAGGTTTAGGAATTTATGTATTTAGAACTCTAATTTGTAATATTGGCAAACCATGATCAAAACAACATGTTTAGACTTGTTAAAGTATGCTCAAAGTTGATTAATTATTGGGGCATTTCGGTCTGGCTCGATCGATCGAAGAATAGATTCGATCAATCGAAAGTCGATCAGATTGCGTTTTTCTGCAGTTTTCCAACTTAGCCCTAACTCTTTAAAACGTTTAGGGTTTTTATGTTTTTGCCCTAGGTATATAAGGCAAAACCCTAGCCACGTTTTAGTGTTGCTCCAGTTGTATTGTTGTTCATACATTGCGGTTTTGTGTAAATCTCTTGTGAGATCTAGAGGAGCTTTCCTTTACACAAAGCTTAGGATTTTCTAGATGGAGATTACTTCAACATCTTGATGATCAACTTGGTTGCTACCATTGAAACTTAAAGAATATCAAGTGTGGGTGCTTGTACTTGATTGAAGAATTCAAGAAAGAAGGAGTCCGTGGATTCGGAGCTTGCACGGGGTCATGTCAGTAAGTTCTACTAGTAGGTAGCATTAGGAAGTCGAGCGGGAAGCTTGTAAGTCCTTTTGTAAGAACTTCAATTCTTTCATAGTGAATTCAGTTTTGCCTTGAGGATCAGTGGGTAAAATCCTCCCCAGGTTTTTTACCGGTTTGGTTTTCCTGGGTGATCATATCATGTGTTATTTATTATTCCGCTGCTATATATTTTCATGATATGAGTGTTTGATTGTTTTAACCTAGAATTGCTTAATTTGACTAAGTAACAACTTAGCTAATTAACTAGGCTACTCAATCTGATTGTGTGTTAAGGGGTCTAAAACTGTTCACTATCCATATGTATCCACACAATGATGGGTTCATCGGTCCAACCAAGTCAAGCCCCCAAGTGTGGAAGGGCCATGGTGTGACCATGCTATGCAAATTCCGCGGATGAGTGTGAATCAAATTGGCCTGTACTTAGCAACTGTGGAACTTTTTCACAAATTCTGTCATATCCTTTTTCATGGTAGGCCAGTAGTAGCCCATTTGCAGCAGGCATCTGTAAAACCTTTTATTTCCCTGGTGCTCCTTACACTCTCCTAAGTGCACTTCTTTCACCATTTCTCTTGCTTCTTCAGGGCCCAAACACCTTAAGGGGTCCCCATCATACTCTTTTTTGAAAAGGACCGTATTATGCAAAAAGTAGCGCGTTGCCAACCTTTTAAACTTATATTTTTCAATGTGCTTTTGTGGCAGGATGCCTTCTGTCAAGTACTGTATGAATAGGCTTCTCCAGCCTTCGCTGATGAACACAGCGTAACTTTCCTCGTCTATCGCAAGTTGACAGTTCCCACACTGTGTTCGGACTTGGTTTGCATCTTTACCCATGCTTGGCCAATAAAAGCCTGCCCTTTGAAGTCTGCGGTAAAGGCTGACCTCCTCGCAGGATCTGCAAGTCTCGTCATGTACTTCTTTCAACTTTCTCTAGGCCTCATCTTGCCCCACACATCTGGACAAGACCCCAACCAACATCTTGTGGTACAGTTTTCCCCTCACCAGGGCGTAGTCTTTTAGTATTTTTAGCTCCACGGCGTCTTCTTCCCCCATCAAAGCCTCCCTTATGGGGATCCGCCAATCCCCTTTGCAGTGTTCCTCCTGGAATCTTTCTTTCAATGTCTCAATTATGGATTCTTCTCTCTTGCTGACCTCTACTCTGGTGCTATCCCCTTCGAACATTATCTACGAGCCTAGTGTAGCCAACGCATCGGCAAACCGATTCTCGTTCCTTGGAGCATGTTCTATTTCAAAAGTTGAAAACTTTTCTTCCATTTTCTGGGTCATTGCTCTGTACGGGGCTAGGCTGGGCTTTTTTAAGGAGAAACTCCCTTTAGTCTGGCAGACCACTAAGTTCGAATCACCCAGTACCCTCAAATGTTTGACTCCCATTTCAAGAGCTGTAGCCAGCCTGGTTAGGTAAGCTTCGTATTCTGCCGTGTTGTTTGAACAGGGGAACTCCAGTTTGAATGATAGTGCTACTGCCTTATCTTCTTCATGGTACAGAACTACTCTCACTCCTCTAGACTGGGTAGTAGAAGACCCATCAAATTTCATTACCCATTGTTCTCTAACCTCCTTTGCCATAGCTACTTCCCCTGGAACTTCATCACCCAATGAGAATTCTTCCTCTCCTGGAAATTGTGCCAATAAGTCCGCTATTTCCTGGCTTTTCACCGCCCTAGGTGCCCCCATTCTCAAGTCGTACTGTGACAGTTGTAATGATCACTGGGATATCCTGCCAGAGAGGATTGGTTGCTGTAGCAAAGCTTTGATGGCATGGGACTTGGTCATCAACCATACTTCGTAGGCCAAGAAGTAATGGTGTAACCTCTGTGAGGCATACACAATAGCCAAACACGCCCTTTCTGCCCTTGGGTAACGAGTTTTTGCATCTTTTAAGGCGCGGCTGATGTAGTACACTGGTTGTTCCACGCCGTTTCCATCTTCTTGGGTGATTAATGCACCAATGGCATACGAATTGGTGGTCATGTAAAGTAGCAATGGTTTTTTGTGGATTGGGGCCTACACTGTGGGGAGGTTCATCATGATCTGCTGCAGCCTCTTGAAGGCCATCTGTTGCGTTTCTCCCCATTCAAAACTTTGCCCTTTTCTAAGCAACTTGGTGAAAGCCGAAGTGATTGATGCCAACCTAAGGATGAATCTCCGAATATATGAGACTTTTCCTAAGAAGCTCTTTAGTTCCCTTACCGTGGCTGGAGGTCTCATAGTTGCAATGGTCGTGGCTTTGGCTAGGTCTACATCTATTCCCCTGCTGTGAACCAGGAAACCCAAGAATTTCCTAAAGGATACTCCAAATGCGCATTTAAGAGGGTTCATTCTCAATTTAAAGGCTCTACATCTTTTGAATACCCTTTTCAACACATAGAAGTGCTCTTCTCTCCTCTTTGACTTAACCACTATGTCGTCCACATAGTCTTCTAACTCCTGATGCATCATATTGTGAAATATGGCCGTCATTGCTCGTTGATAAGTTACACCTACGTTTTTCAACCCGAAGGGCATCACAGTGTAGTAGAAATTTCCCATAGGTGTGCTGAAAGCAATTTTCTCTGCATCCTTTGGTGCCATTCTGATCTGGTTGTACCCACTAAAACCATCCATGAATGAGAACATGGCACTTCCTACCGCAGAATCTATCAGTAAATCCATATTTGGCAATGGAAACTTGTCCTTTGGACTGACTTTGTTGAGATTTCTGAAGTCTACACAACACCTTATCTGGCTGTTCTTCTTCTTTACTGGCACTATGTTAGATAGCCAACGAGGGTGTTGAATAGGCTTGATGAATCCTGCGGCCAGCAATTTCTACACTTCTTTAACTATTTGCCCTTCTATTTTCGTGTGAAATATCCTGGCAGGCTGGGCCACTGGCCTGGCCTCTGGGTCCACATTTAGTGTATGTGCAACTAGCTCAGGGTCTAACACTGGCATTTCACTGTAGTCTCATGCAAAGATGTCGTTGAATTCTTTCAACAGCAGTACCAGTTTCGATTTTTCTTTTTCTGTCAAACTTGCACTAATTGAGATGGGCCTTGGTCCTTGCGAAGCAGACCCTAAGTCAACTTCCTCCATTTCTTCTTCTACCGTAACCTGTACCTCTTTTTCTACCACAACTCCTTTGCTTTCCTCCCTATTATTTTCTTCCTCTGAACTTTCTTGAACCATGCAACACGCCAAATTCTCGTGCTACCATTCCTAGGTGGGACCTGTCTGTGTTTCAATCACGGGCCCCGCACACCTTCATAATTTGTATACAACCCTGCCATCAGGGCCTCAGACCCTGACACATTGGGATGTGTCATCTGATTCTGCGGCAGGCGCTTCTCTCCTTTTCTTCTTTCTTGCCAATAATTCCCTTAGATCAGGTTCTGAGTCATCTTGGACGTCTTCCCACTTAGGCACCAAGGTACCTCGTGGCTTTGATACTGTGACTTCCCCAAATGGAGCCCATTGATCATAGAACATAGTTTCTACTAAATGGGCCTCTGCCTGCTCAAACGGTGAGGGGTTTGCAGCTATGCGTATCATCCTGCCATTCACCTTCCTTTCACACACTGGTGATAGGTGGATAGGACCAATCGGTGCAACCATGGCCTTCCCAAAAGCATGTGATAGGATACTTCTGTTTTCACCACGTGGAACCAAGCTAAAGAAGTTATGGGGCCTACTTTTAACCACAGTTGAATGTGGCCTGCGGTGTACTCGTCCCCTCCGCTGAACCCTGTCACTTCCATTGGGCACCCCTGAATCCTTCTTTCTGAAATTCCTGCCGCTTGTAACGTGCTCAACGGAATGAGATTCACAGAAGCACCTGTATCTACCAAGGTTCTCTTTATGGGGATTTGATTTATAGATGCTGCTAAGTATAGGGGTCTTCTGTGATCTGGGTGTCCCACCTCCATATCTTCATCACTAAAAGTGATTTTAGTTGACTTCTATAAGAGAGCCCTGTCATCTGGGATTTCTGCCGACAGACATTCTACTCTTGCACCAAAGGCGATGCTCACCAAAGCCTCTATGGCTACCTTTCTCTCCTTTGCTGTGAGTCCCAGTTGGTTGAACAAATTTTTGAACTTGGAGCTCTGTTGTAAAGTGGTAATGGTCACTGCAGGCAAGGCTAGGTTTTCTTCTTAGTCCTCTCTTAGGTCAGCGCAGATTACCACTGCTGCTATACCCTTCCCTTTGTGGTTTGGGAGTGGGTTTCTTTGGACTTCCTACTGTGATAGTTCTAGAGTCCCTTCTTTGATCCTGCGGTGCACTAGTCTGCAGAGCGCCCAACATTCTGCGATAGGATGTTGTACGTAATTGTGTAAACGACAAAAGCGTGGGTCCTTCCACTCCTCTTCTGTGGGCTTTCTAGAAACTTGGTTAGGCTTGAAGATCCCATCTGCTATCCACTTGTCTAGCAACACATCTAGCTCTTTTGAAGTGCATGGTATCGGTGGGGGAGTATCGTACTCTCTCCCATCGATCTTCCTTCTCCGCTCACCAGTAGACACTGTTATGGCTTGCAGAGCACTTCTCTTGTATGTGCTTGGCTTTACGGACTGGGCAGTTTTTCTTGCCTTTTGCAACAACTGTGCAAACTGGGAGATTTCTAAGTTCTCTAGGACTGCCCTGTACTCCCTGATCATATTCGTCATACACATATCTACCAGTGTCTTTTCTTCGCAATGGTCATAGCAATCAAGTGCTATGTCCCTGAATTTCTTGATGTACTCCATTAAGTTTTCGCCATTCCTCTGCTTGGTTGCTTGCAGAGTCATGAGTGTTACCGTTTCTTCTCCGTGGAAGTATTTAGTACAAAATATGTCCACCATGTCATCCCATGTTCGGATTGATCCTGGCTTTAAGCCAATGTACCAAGTGTAAGCCCAGTCACACAATGATTTAGAAAATTCTCGAAGACACAAATCTTTGTCTACGGCGTAAGGGCCAATCGTATCAATGAACTTGCTCACGTGCTTAACAACACTTCCCTTCCTGCCAACATACTGCGCAAAAGCTCGCGGCTCGTACCTCATGGGGTATGGTTTACTGAGCACCTTTAGTGGGTATGGAGGCCTTCGTGCATAAAATCTCTCCTTAGGTCCTCTGGCTCTCTCTTGCTCCAGGAGAATCGCTACTTCAGCCATAGTAATAAAACGTTGATCCGCATTCTGTGGGACACCTCCTGCTGGTGTTTCTTCCTTGTTTTCCACATGTTTTGGGTCATGATAGCTTCCTTTTTCCTTCGTTCTGTCTATTTTTAGCTGACAAATTTCTTCCATCATTTGCTGTTGCGAGTGCTGCAGAGCTTGCAACACCTCAACGAAGGTGTTGGCGTTGTTTGCAAGGATTCTTGGAAGAGGTTGGAGTCTAGCCCCCATTCTGTTGGCACCCTCCACCTGGTTAGGCTGTTGTTGGTGAGGCATCGTTGGCCTAGATTCTGCTTGCGAGGGCACGACACTCATATTTCGTGTTGTCCTGGACTTTGGAGGCATTTGTTTGCAAGGGCTCTTGTCCCTAATCTATTTCTCAACTCCCCAGCGGAGTCGTCAAATTAATGTAGGGGCCTTTTTTTGTATTGTGCGTTGGGCTGAGCTGCCTCCTGCAGTAATGGGCCCGAATATTTCTGTGTAAGGGAGTTGAGACCGATCCAACTGCAACTCAATTTAGGCCGGTTTGTGCACAAACTATGCCTTATCTACCAGGAGTGTGCTTATGGCAGGCAGAGCTGTTTCAAATGAGTTATGGCAGGCAGATATAATAATAACAACAAAAACAGAGTCCTCTGACTATTTAATAGAAAATGACCAAGTAATCCCTATTTATGAGACATAATCATAGTGATAATAACGACTTTTTCAAAGAAAGTAAAGGAGTGAATGATTATATGAGTTGATCAAGAAGAAACATAAATCAAGCCAAGTTTGGTCCGCAGAAACAAAACCAAAGAGGGAAGAACGCCTCCTCTCAATGCAACTAATCTCCCAGGAAAGATCCTACCGTAGGGATTAATGGCTTTGAGGGAACCGGACCTAAATGGTTAATGCCCAAAGGAATTCTTTTAACTTTTTGGAAGAGAGCAGGTTTTTGAGAGGGAGAGAGGGAAATCGACCTACTGGTGCATACCCACTGTATTAACTCTCTTCGTTTTCTGTTTTCTCTCTTATCTTTTTCCTCCCTTTGTTTTTACTTTCTTTCTTTCTTTATTTTGTGATTTTCCCCTGTTTTTCGATCCCCTTTTCTGGGCACTGCAAGGGTCTTCTTATAGTGCCTGCCATGACCAAATTTTACTACTTTGCCCCTTAACCACCTTTGTCTGGTCTGGGTGTACTTGCCAACCACCAAGAGTTCGTCTATGTGCCGCTCCCCCTTGCTAGACAAAGGCATGTTGTTTTATTCATTAGTCTGCTATGGCACCCTTTCCTGCCATGGTGTAGGTTTTTTCTCTCTCTATCCCTCATGGTATGCACCTGACGATTCCCCCCTCAACCTTGCTTCTTTTGGGTGGTCTGTCATCCCAGCAGGACATACCCCCCAAAAGAGCTTGGGCAGGAGCTGCAGAATAGGACTTTCCCCCTCTTCCCACCACCAAACCATACCCCCTTACCTCTAACGCATGACCCCACCACGTCCCATATTGGCTGGATACAGGCTAGTGATTCCTGGGCCTTGTGCGTGCTTCCCTTTCATGTATGTCCAAAATCTGCCTGCTGCTCATGCGTTTGTCGCGGTCTGGAGGCCTGCTTGCACAGTCTGCCGCCCTTCTTCGACCTTTTATGTGAGCTGTTTTATAATTCCCTATTCCCTTTAGGAGCTGAGCTTTATTTAATGTTGGGCTTTACATTTCTTCCAGCCTATTTCTTGATTGCCATTATGTCCTGCCATTCCAGCTGTAATGACTTGATCCTGCCAGGCCTTTTCTAGCCTGCCGCTTATTCTTTCCCCAATGGCTTAGCACAGCTATGGGTTTTCTTACTTATGGGCTCTTGTGTCCCTTTTGTTTACCCTTGGGCATCCTCGGCCCATTTGCTTGTCTTGGGCTTCCTTGACTTTTTTCCTAACTTTGTGTTCCCATGGGCTTTTACTAACTTCATTGGGTTTCCCCGGCCCAATTACTTCATACTCATCCTTGGGGTTTGTGGGCCTGCCATCAATCCCCTACTCTCTTTGCTTGAATTGCTTTGGGCCTGCCGTGGCCCATTCTTACTTTTCTACATCATACACTGCCCATGAGTTTGCTATTTGCTATTTCTCTCTTTCTAGGCTCTTTTGAGCCCATTTACTTCCTCAAGGCCCATTTATTTATATTATGGGCTTGTGATCCATTATTCCTGCCGCTTGGACTTAATGGTTTTATTCTATACTTGCCATTTCTTTGCTGCCCGTGTTGCTGGGTTGGGCTTCCTTCCTTCTATTCGGGTTTTACAAAAAAATGACCCTCAACAAATCCATCTCATCATCATTCTTCTTTTTTATCCCCCAATTTTTGATTTCTACGGTTTGTCAATTTGTTCTTCTTCCTTTTTTGTTTAAATAAAAATTCTTCTTCGTCTTTTTTCCCATTTTTTGATTTCTATGGTTTCTCAATTTCTTCTTCTTCTTCTTCTTCTTCTTCTTCTTCTTCTTTTTTAAAAATACATCTATATATATATTTTTAGATAAACACAATTTTTTTATTGATTTTTTTTTAAATAGATATAATTTGTTTTCTTATCTTTTTTTTTTTTATATAGATTTAAAAAAAAATAGATAAATTTTAATTTGAAATCACTTCTTTGGATAAAGTTTGATACACACAAAAACTTAATAATTTAATATCAACTTAACTTCTTCTCATCCATTAAAAATATATATATATATATATACATTCTTCTTCCCCCCCCCCCCCCCCCCTCCCCAATTTTTTATTTCTACGGTTTGTCAATTTGTTCTTCTTCTTCTTCTTTTTTTTCCAATTTTTTGATTCCTACGGTTTGTCAAACACAATTAAAAAAGAAAAAATAATTAAATAATTGATACAACTTAATTACCTATAATACATATTTTAAAGTTACATTATCTCTTTCTTCTAATCAAAAATCATCTTCTTAAGGAGATTTTATATAGTAGAGTTTAACTGTAACTCTACTTCTCTTACAAGTACATGTGAATATAGCACTATTTAAAGTAGATTAGTTATTGGATTTTGATATCATGAGACATAAATCAATTCCATTGCTACAAGGGAATGTAGTCATTTTTTTTTTTTCCTGGGAGAAGGAAATGCAGTCGTTTAGATCTAGCTTATAAATTAAATTGGGAGAAGGAAGTATCAATTTCACACTTTCATTCTATACACATGGTGTAGTGGGCCTTTTCGTTGTGCGTTGGGCTGGGCTACCTCCCGCGGTAGCAGGCCCAAGTATTCTGAGTAAGGGAGTTAAGACTGATCCAATTGCAACTCAATTTGGTCCGGCTTGTGCGCAAACGTTGAGTCCAAGTCCAAGAGAAGACACAGCAAAGTGGGCTTATCCTCTGTTTCTGCCGTAGAAGACTTTTCTCCTGTTTCTGCCACAGGATTGACTTTTCTGTTTCTATCGCTGCCAGTTTCTGCCACAGAAGGAACTCTTCTCTGGTTTCTGCCACAAGTCTGACTTTTCTGCTATGCAGCAAAACTTTATGCCGTGTAGTAAGACTGTCTGCCGCGTAGTAAAACTGTCTGATGTGTAGTAAGACTGTCTGCTATGTAGTGAAGCTGTCTGCTGTGCAATGAAGCTTTCTGGTGTGCAGTAAAGATTCCTGCCGTAATGCCTTCTGCTGTGCAATAGAGCTGTCTGCTGTGTATTAAAGTTTTCTGCTGTGCTTTAAAGCTTCCTGCCGTAAAGCCTTCTGCTCTGCAATAGAGCTGTCTGCTGTGCATTAAAGCTTTCTGTTGTGCTTTAAAGCTGTCTGCTATGCTTTAAAGCTGTTTACTGTGCTTTAAAGTCTTCTGCCGTGTGAATGACTACCTTTCATTTTTACTGTAGAAATACTTTTCCACTTCCTGCACATAAACAAATCTAAAACCCAAAGAAAATACTCATCAACCAAATGTTAGTTTAAATGGGTTAGCATATTCTCAAATATGTACACATATTCGTAAATAAAGATATATGTATATATATACTTATGGTAGGATAATGATTAGTTTGTGTCAAAAGTAAAACACGTAATAACAAAAAAAAAAAAAAAAAAAAAAGCTTCGGCAAAAAAGATTTAGTTGGTAAAATAGCTAACACGGTAAATATGATGAAAAGGTGCTACAGCAAAATAACTAGTACAGCAAGTAAAGACACCACAGCAGGACAACTGATGCGGCAGACATGATAAAAAAAGTGCTACAGCAGGATGACTAAATACGGCAGATATAAGTTATAATGAGAGAAATCAAATATATTTGCAATCAAAATTAAGTATTGAATCTGCCCATAGAATAAGTAAACCAAAAAGGAACACAAACTCCAATTTGAACAACCTTATCATAGGCTTCTGCCATAAAAGCTGTGCATTTTGGAAAATAGGCCTAAATGGCTACTAGCTATTACTTTTGGAGACTTCAAAGAGTGGGTTTGTTAAGAGGGAGGGAAAATATGGTCTATTGATGCATGCCCCTATTCCTGCCATGTTTTCTCTCTTCTTTTTCTTTCTTTCTTTCTTTCTTTCTTTCTCTCCGTTCTTTTTTTACTCTTAGTTTCTAACTACTATCTTGTCGTAAGTTGTTTTTCTCACTTGGGTCTTTCTTTTTCTTGGGTCTCTCTCTCTGGGTGCTTCCCTATTTTGATCTCTCTCCCGGGTTTTTTTCTTTCATCCATGGCTATCTCCTCCTCTTATAGTGAGCTAATTCAATGGAATTTCTCCCTTTTACCCCTAGGGCTTCACCAACTGTTTTTGGTTTGTTGTGGGCATCCTTTTAAGACTACCCACTAACCCATTGGTTGCCCCGACCACTGCCATTGCTCCAGTACGTGTTTGCCGCACCATTACTCATTTCACGACAAAATTTCCTTTTGTTTGTTCTTGATGTATACCTCTACCTCAGGGCTACCTCACTACCTAGCTCTATGGCATGCATCAGATGGTCCTAACCATTTATTTCTTCTTTTGGGTAAGATACCATCCCAGCATGACATATTCCCAAAAGAAGTTATGGCAGAGTACCAAATATAGACCCCCTTTTCCCCCCATCACCAAACCACGCCCTTTGAATCTCTTTGACCGTGGGTCCACCTCCCTTGTATTGGCTAGGTACAGGTTGGTGGTGCCCTTACCCTTCTGTTTTTGTTTTCTTTCATTCCCACACCGTGTCTGCCGTAGCAGATCAGTTCTGTTTTGTTCTGCTGTGTGTCTTTGTCTTATTTCTTCACGCATTTCCTGCTGTGTTTGTCATTTCCTTTAATTTGGCTTTTCTTTCCTTCACGTGTTTCCTGCTGCTGACACTTCCTGCTGCTCCTTGTTTCTTTTCATCGTTCTTCTTCATATCAGTTTTCATGCCTACCTTTTTTATACAAAAGGATTTGGGCCTTTGTGGGCCAAATAATGTTGACTGGATCAAAAGGGCATTGGGCCCAATTTATCTTCATCTGTCGAAGCCATCCTGCCAGAGAACTGTATTCTGTGGCAGATCTGTATTCTGCTGAAGAACTGTATTCTATGGCAGATCTGTATTCTGTGGCAGTAAAGCCTTCCGCCAAAGAATAGGGACGTGTGTCTTCATCTGCCGAAGCCATTCTGCCAAAGAACTGTACTCTGCGGCAAAGCTGTATTCTGCGACAAATTTGTATTTTGCGGCAAATCTGTATTTTGCAGCAGTTTTGCATTTTGCCGTAGATTGCTTTCACTCGCCCTTCTTTCTTTGGACCTTTCTTGCTCTTCGTTCTTCTTGGTGGGTCTTTGGGCCTTGCTTCTCATTGGGCTTTCCTTCGTATGGGCTTTTACATCTTACAACTTATTGGGCTTTCTTCCTCATGGGCCTTTGGGTACAGATTTGCAAAAATGGGCATCAACACACAGCATGCTGTAGTCCCACTCTTCAATTTTTTCCTTAGTTACAAGGTAAATTTCTATCTTACTCAGTCTAAAAGTTATGATAATGTTTGTTTATAATTTAATAGAATGAAGTTTATTGAAAGTCTAGGCTCTACAAAAGTCACAAATTTGGATTGTGGGTTTCTTTTTCTTTTTCTTTTTTTTTTTTTCTTTTTTTTCTAATTCCGAAGGTGTTGAATCCGTTGATTATTGATGTGTTCGAATATGGTTCTTGGGATTTTCTTAAATTTTGTTACGTGTAGTGTATTATAATAAAAAAAAGCAACAATTTTTTTTTTTAAAATTACTACACTATAGGCTTTAACGCATCTTTAATTGTAGAATTTTTTTTAGATTTTTATATTTTGAAAAAAATATATATAATTTTTCTTCTCCTATAATTTCTAAGTTGATAAAAATTTTAATTTGATTACAATCCAAATTCTTCATCTAATCCATTTAACAAACAAGTTTAAGTTTAAGTAAGACTCTTATTCTATTTGTTCTTGTCGACTTATTTGGATAATTTTGATTTCTACGGTTTGTCAATTTGTTCTTCTTCTTCTTCTTCTTCTTTATGTAAATATTGTTCTTTTTTCTTTTCCCAGTTTTTGATTCCTACGGTTTGCCAAACACAATTAAAAATGAAAAAATAATTAAATAATTGATACAACTTAATTACCTATAATACATATTTTAAATTTACATTATCTCTTTCTTCTAATCAAATATCATCTTCTTAATGAGATTTTATATAGTAGAGTTTAACTGGAACTCTACTTCTCTTACAAGTACATGTGAATATAGCACTATTTAAAGTAGATTTGTCATTGGATTTTGATATCATGAGACGTAAATCAATTCCATTGCTACAAGGGAATGTCGTCATTTTTTTTTTCTTTTTGGGAGAAGGAAATGTAGTCATTTAGATCTAGCTTATAAATTAAATTGCGAGAAGGAAGTATCAATTTCACACTTTCATTCTATATACACGGCAGTCCCTTATTTACAAGGTAAATTTCTATCTTCCTCAATCTAAAAGCTACGATAATGTTTGTTTATAATTTAATAGAATGAAGTTTATTGAATGTCTAGGCTCTACGAAACTCACAAATTTGGATTATGGGTTTTTTTTTTTTTTTTTAATTTCGAAGGTGTTGAATCTGTTGATTATTGATGTGCTCGAATATGGGTCTTGGGATTTTCATAAATTTTGTTACGTGTAGTGTATTATAATAAAAAAAAATGCAACAACTTTTTTTTTTTTAATTACTACACTACAGGCTTTAATGCATCTTTAATTGTAGAAATTTTTTTAGATTTTTAGATTTTGAAAAAAAAAATATAAATTTTCTTCTCCTATAATTTCTAAGTTGATAAATTTTTTAATTTGAGTACAATCCAAATTCTTCATCTAATCCATTTAACAAACAAGTTTAAGTTTAAGTCGGACTTATTCTATTTGTTCTTATCGACTTATTTGGATAAAGTAACAATAAGTATTATATTAATTTTTTTATAAAGTAACAATTTTATTTTTAGTCTAATTTAAATGTTAATAGTTGTTGTTGTTGTTGTTGATGATGTTGTTGTTGTTGTCGTGTTTTTTTTTTTGGTGTGGATCCTAGTTGATGGTGATGGTGGTGGTGGTGGTACTCCAAGACAAATAATAACATTGAATGATGCCTGAACCAATCTCATGGAACTGAAGGAAACGTTTCAAGACATAAGAGAGAAATATGACATTTTCCTTAAGGTCATCATAAATTTTAAGGCTCAAAGGTACACTCATTGCATTTATGTAGTTTTTGTCTTGGAATAATGGAACATTGCATCTAAAAACCTAATGGATTGTGCCATTTTTTTCTACTTGCAGAATTGGCAATGTTGACGTCACGATCAGAGCGAAGGAATTAGTTGAAGGGAATAATAACTTGATTTTTGGATATATAATAAAAGTTGGACTTAGACAACGTGGTTGCACCAATTGGCTTCATCAAATTGCAGAATTTTTTAAAGATTTTTAGATTTTAAAATATATATATATATATATATATAATTTTTCTTCTCCTATAATCTCTAAGTTGATAAAAATTTTAATTTGATTATTACAATCCAAATTCTTCATATAATCCATCTCATCATCATTCTTCTTTTTTATCCTCTAATTTTTGATTTCTACGGTTTGTCAATTTGTTCTTCTTACTTTTTTTTAAAATAAAAATTCTTGTTCTTTTTTTTTCCCCCCATTTTTTGATTTCTATGGTTTGTCAATTTGTTCTTCTTGTTATTATTATTTTTTTTTAAAATATTTAGATAGACACAATTTTTTTTTTATAGATTTTTAAAAAAATAAATATAATTTTTTTTCTTATCTTTTTCTTTTATAGATTTTTTTAAAAATAGATAAATTTTAATTTCAAATCACTTCTTTGGATAAAGTTTGATACACAAGAAAACTTAATAGTTTAATATCAATTTAACTTCTTCTCATCCATTAAAATATATACTGTGGGGGGTGAAAGCCCAGCCTAATGTATTGGGCCTGGAGCCCTATTCGAAAACTATTGGATGTCAGAAGAGAGGAAAATATCTAGGAAAGGGTCTATGTGGAAGAATCATACCTGGAAGTGAATGAGGGATGCATTCCGAAGAGGTCATCAGTTGTCCGAAGAGGTCTTCCTCCTCGGATACAAATATTCTTGATCAATCAAATGTTTGGAGGGTCTGAATGATCTTTCTAACAGTTCCAATAACGAAGATAAATTCTGAGCATGTCTGGAGATGATAAGAACGAAGAAATATCTAAAGGGAAAAGCTGTTACAACCGTGTTTAATGCGTTACAGCTACTTTTCTGGCCGCATTTATGTGGAGAAGACCCCTGAACAGTGTAATTTCAGCTACCACCACTCACAGAAAACTAAAAAGGAGACTTGACATGACATATACTCAAGTGGATGCTTAGATGAAAACCAAGTGGACGATGAAGATGAAGTGGGAGGGTGCTATATAAAGGGAAGAAGCCTCTGATAATGGAGGAGAGAAAAGGGAGAAAAGAAAGAAAAAAGACAATTTTATGGTAACTCTGAGAATTGTATTCATCTTTATTCAATAAAATTCCTCTTTGGACGTTCATTGGTTCAGTTGTTCAAGCCTGATTGCATGTTAATTCCTCCTTAACTATCTTAGTTTATCACTGTTTGATTCACAACTAGCCTAGCTCTTTCACCCACTCTTAACAAATTCATTGTCTTGGGTTTATTGGGCTCCTAATCCATACCTTTTGGGCTTGAGCTACAAATCCTAACCCTACATATACATATATATATATACACACACACATTCTTCTCCCTCCCCCCCCCCCCCCCCAATTTTTGATTTCTACAGTTTGTCAATTTGTTCTTCTTTTCTTCATTTTGATATAAATAATATTCTTCTTTTTTTTCTCATTTTTTTATTCCTCCGTTTGTCAAACACAATTGAAAAAGGAAAAATAATTAAATAATTGATACAACTTAATTACCTATAATACATATTTTAAAGTTACATTATATCTTTCTTCTTATCAAATATCATCTTCTTAATGAGATTTTATATCGTAGAGTTTAACTGGAACTCTACTTCTCTTACAAGTACATGTGAATGTAGCACTATTTAAAGTAGATTATTTTTTGGATTTTGATATCATGAGACATAAATCAATTCCATTGCTATAAGGGAATGTAGTCTTTTTTTTTTTTTTTTTTTTTTGGGAGAAGGAAATGTAGTCATTTAGATCTAGCTTATAAATTAAATTGTGAGAGGGAAGTATCAATTTCAAACTTTCATTCTAAATACACGGCACGCTGCAATCCCCCTCTTCAATTTTTTCCTCATTTACAAGGAAAATTTCAATCTTCCTCAATCTAAAAGTTACGATAATGTTTGTTTATAATTTAATAGAATGAAGTTTATTGAAAGTCCAAGCTCTACAAAACTCACAAATTTCAATTGTGGGTTTTTTTAATTTTTTTATTCCGAAGGTGTTGAATCCATTGATTATTGATGTGCTCGAATATGGTTCTTGAGATTTTCTTAAATTTCGTTATCTGTAGTGTATTATAATAAAAAAAGCAACAACTTTTTTTAAAAAAAAAAATTACAACACTACAGGCTTTAATGCATCTTTAACTATAGAAATTTTTTCAGATTTTTAGATTTTGAAAAAAAAAAAAAAAAAAATTCTTCTCCTATAATTTTTAAGTTGAAAAAATTTTTAATTTGATTACAATCCAAATTCTTCATCTAATTCATTTAACAAACAAGTTTAAGTTTAAGTAAGACTCTTATTCTATTTGTTCTTATCGACTTATTTGGATAAAGTAACAATAAGTATTATATTAATTTTTTTATAAAGTAACAATTTTACTTTTAGTTTAATTTAAACGTTAATTGTTGTTGTTGTTGTTGTTGTTGGTTTTTTTATTTTTATTTATTTATTTATTTGTGTGTGTGTGTGTGTGTGTGTGTGTGTGTGTGTGGATCCCCATTGACGATGGTGGGGGTGGTACTCCAAGGAAAATAATAACAGTTAATGATGTCTGGACCAATCTCATGGAAGTGAAGGAAATGTTTTAGGACAAAAGAGAGAAATATGACATGTTCCTTAAGGTCATCATAAATTTTAAGGCTTAAAGGTACACTCACTGCATTTATGCAGTTTTTGTCTTGGAATAGTGGAACATTGCATCAAAAAATCTAATGAATTGTGCCTTTTTTTTCTACTTGCAAAATTGGCATTGTTGACGTCACGATCAGAGTGAAGGAATTATTTGAAGGGCATAATAACTTGATTTTTGGATATATAATAAAAGTTGGACTTAGACAACGTGGTTGCGCCAAGTGGCTTCACCAAATTGCAGATTTTTTTTTTTTTTGATTTTTAGATTTAAAAAATATATATAATTTTTCTGCTCCTATAATCTCTAAGTTGATAAAAATCTTAATTTGATTATTACAATCCAAATTCTTCATATAATCCATCTCATCATTATTCTTATTTTTTATCCCCCAATTTTTGATTTCTACGGTTTGCCAATTTGTTCTTCTTCCTTTTTTGTTTAAATAAAAATTCTTCTTCTTCTTTTTTCCCATTTTTTGATTTCTATGGTTCGTCAATTTGTTGTTCTTCTTCTTCTTCTTTTAAAAAAAAATATATATATAATTTGTTTTCTTATCTTTTTCTTTTATAGAATTAAAAAAAATAGAGTTCTATTCGAACATCTCTATCCGCATCTATGATTCCAACACTCTAGTCAAGAGTTGGATACGAGGCGTAGAGTACACCATTACTCCTCAGGTAGTGGCTGATGCTCTAGGGGTACCATTGGTCCTGCATCCTGTCTATCCTTATGCTGAGTCTCCCGAGATTAGCGATGTTTTGTCTTACATCACTGGTACTGCTGTCCAGTGGGGTTTTGATCCTCGGATCACTTCTGCTGAGCTCTCCGGTTTACACTATATGTTCTTTAGGATAGCTTGTCATTCGATCTGGCCTATTTCCCATGTTCACACCATTCCTCTTGAGAGGTGTGTATTTCTGTACGCTCTAGTTACTGATGCTCCTATTAGTTTTCCCCATCTTTGTCTTCGTTCTTTGAACGAAGTTTATAGGAGTTCATCTACTGCTCATTCTCTTGTACATCCTATTTTCATTCATAGGATTCTTCTCTATCTTGATCTTAGTGGCTTTCCTTCCTCTGAGCCCGTTCATGTGATAGCTCCTATAGGTGCGTCTTTTCTTAGACAAAGGGCCGCTCATCTTCGAGCTGGTTCTAAACACCCTAGGTCTGAGCCCTCGAGTAGCGCACCTCCTCCTTCTTCTTCTGCAGGTCTTGCTGGTGAGGATATTACTGATCCAGTTGGTGATGATGATGCTGCTGCTGATGTTCCTCCACCTCCTTCGGCCGACTTCGATGTTCGTCGTACTTTGGAGACTGTCATGACCGTTCAGGCGGCTCATGGTCAGATTTTGGTGGACTTGATGGACGAGATTCGTGCTCTCCGAGCTGCTTTTGCACGTCTTCGATAAATTTTAATTTGAAATCACTTCTTTGAATAAAGTTTGATACACACAAAAATTTAATAATTTAATATCAACTTCACTTCTTCTCATCCATTAAAAATAAATAAATACATATATATATATATATATATATATATATACATTCTTCTTCACCCCCCCCCCCCCAATTTTTTATTTCTACGGTTTGTCAATTTCTTCTTCTTCTTCTTCTTCTTTTTATAAATATTATTCTTCTTCTTTTTCCCCATTTTTTTATTCCTATGGTTTTTCAAACACAATTAAAAATGAAAAAATAATTAAATAATTGATACAACTTAATTACCTATAATACATATTTTAAAGATACATTATCTCATTCTTCTAATCAAATATCATCTTCTTAATGGGATTTTATAACGTAGAGTTTAACTGGAACTCTACTTCTCTTACAAGTACGTGTGAATATAGCACTATTTAAAGTAGATTATTTTTTGGATTTTGATATCATGAGACTTAAATCAATTCCATTGCTACAAGGGAATGTAGTCTTTTTTTTTTTTCCCTTTTTTTTGGGAGAAGGAAATGTAGTCCTCTAGATCTAGCTTATAAATTAAATTGCGAGAAGGAAGTATCAATTTCACGCTTTCATTCTATATACACGGCATGCTGCAATCCCTCTCTTCAATTTTTTCCTTATTTACAAGGTAAATTTCTATCTTCCTCAATCTAAAAGCTACAATAATGTTTGTTTATAATTTAATAGAATGAAGTTTATTGAAAGTCTAGGCTCAACAAAACTCACAAATTTGGATTATGGGTTTTTATTTTTATTTTTATTTTTTTTTAAATTCTGAAGGTGTTGAATCTGTTGATTATTGATGTGCTTGAATATGGTTCTTGGGATTTTCTTAAATTTGGTTACGTGTAGTGTATTATAATAAAAAAAGCAACAACTTTTTTTTTAATTACTACACTACAGGCTTTAATGCATCTTTAATTGTGGAAAATTTTTTAGATTTTCAGATTTTGGAAAAAATATATATATAATTTTTCTTCTCCTATAATTTAGAAGTTAATAAAAATTTTAATTTGATTATGTTAGAGATATATATTAGACATATTAGGCCACTGTAATAGGCCTAAACTCATTCCTGCTTTTACTAGTAGTCTAGGGTTTAGTGGCCTATATATACTCATGTTAGGGTTCGTTGTAACACAGGTTATTGTACTACACTCTTATACAATAAAGATGTAACCCTTAAGGGATTCCTCCGTGGATGTAGGTCGACAAGGCTGAACCATGTAACCCTCGTGTTCTCGATGTTCCTATTCTATGCTTCCCCTTCCACATCTACTCTGGCATACACAACATAGTATAACACATTGCGTTTGCTAACAGATTACAATCCAAATTCTTCATCTAATTCATTTAACAAACAAGTTTAAGTTTAAGTAAGACTCTTATTCTATTTGTTCTTATCGACTTATTTGGATAAGGTAACAATAATTATTATATAAATTTTTTTATAAAGTAACAATTTTACTTTTAGTCTAATTTAAACGTTAATTGTTGTTGTTGTTGTTGTTTTTTTTTTTTTTTTTTTTTTTTTTTATCCCAGTTGTTGGTGGTGGTGGTACGCCAAGGAAAATAATAACACTAAATGATGCCTGGACCAATCTCATGGAAGTGAAGGAAACGTTTCAAGACAAAAGAGAGAAATATGACATGTTCCTTAAGGTCATCATAGATTTTAAGGCTCAAAGGTACACTCATTGCATTTATGAAATTTTTGTGTTGGAATAATGGAACATTGCATCTAAAAATCTAATGGATTGTGCCGTTTTTTTCTACTTGCAGAATTGGCAATGTTAACATTACAATCAGAGTGAAGGAATTATTTGAAGGGCATAATAACTTGATTTTTGGATATATAATAAAAGATTGACTTAGACACCGTGATTGCACTAAGTGGCTTCACCAAATTACAGAATTTTTTTTAGATTTAAAAATATATATATATATATATAATTTTTCTTCTCCTATAATCTCTAAGTTGATAAAAATCTTAATTTGATTATTACAATCCAAATTCTTCATATAATCCATCTCATCATTATTCTTCTTTTTTATCCCCCAATTTTTTATTTCTACGGTTTGTCAATTTCTTCTTCTTCTTCTTCATTTTTTTTTTTTTTTTTAAATATTTAGATAAACACAAATTTTTTTTTATATAGATTTTTTAAAAAATAGATAAATTTTAATTTGAAATCACTTCTTTGGATAAAGTTTGATACACACGAAAACTTAATAATTTAATATCAACTTAACTTCTTCTCATCCATTAAAATATATACACACATATATATATACACACATTCTTCTTCCCCCCCCCCCCCCTCCCCCCAATTTTTGATTTCTAACAGTTTGTCAATTTGTTCTTCTTTTCTTCTTTTTTATATAAATAATATTCTTCTTTTTTTTTTCCCTTTTTTTTATTCCTACGGTTTGTCAAACACAATTAAAAAAGAAAAAATAATTAAATAATTGATACAACTTAATTACCTATAATACTATTGTAAAGTTACATTATCTCTTTCTTCTAATCAAATATCATCTTCTTAATGAGATTTTATAACGTAGAGTTTAACTAGAACTCTACTTCTCTTACGAGTACATGTGAATATAGCACTATTTAAAGTAGATTGTGTTTTGGATTTTGATATCATGAGACATAAATCAATTTCATTTCTACAAGGGAATGTAGTCATTTTTTTTTTGGAGAAGGAAATGTAGTGATTTAGATCTAGCTTATAAATTAAATTGTGAGAAGAAAGTATCAATTTCACACTTTCATTCTATATACACGGCATGCTACAGTCCCTCTCTTCAATTTTTTCCTTATTTACAAGGTAAATTTCAATCTTCCTCAATCTAAAAGTTATGATAATGTTTGTTTATAATTTAATAGAATGAAGTTTATTGAAAGTCCAGGCTCTACAAAACTCACAAATTTCGACTGTGGGTTTTTTTTTTTTTCGAAGGTGTTGAATCCATTGATTATTGATGTGCTCGAATATGGTTCTTGGGATTTTCTTAAATTTTGTTACATGTAGTGTATTATAATAAAAAAAGCAACAACTTTTTTTTTTTTAAATTACTACACTACCGGCTTTAATGCATCTTTAATTGTAGAAATTTTTTGATTTTTAGATTTTGAAAAAAAAATATATAATTTTTCTTCTCCTATAATTTCTAAGTTGATAAAAATTTTAATTTGATTACAATCCAAATTCTTCATCTAATCCATTTAACAAACAAGTTTAAGTTTAAGTAAGACTCTTATTCTATTTGTTCTTATCAACTTATTTGGATAAAGTAACAATAAGTTTTATATTAATTTTTTTATAAAGTAACAATTTTACTTTTAGTCTAATTTAAATGTTAATTATTGTTGTTGTTGTTGTTGTTGTTCTTTTTTTCATTTTTCTTTTTCTTTTTTTTGTGTGAATCCCAGTTGATGGTGATGGTGGTGGTGGTGGTGGTACTCCAAGGAAAATAATAACACTGAATGATGCCTGGACCTATCTCATGGAAGTGAAGGAAACATTTCAAGACAAAACAAAGAAATATGACATGTTCCTTAAGGTCATCATAGATTTTAAGGCTCAAAGGTACACTCATTGCATTTTTGCAGTTTTTGTCATGGAATAATGGAACATTGCATATAAAAATCTAATGGATATTGCCATTTTTTTCTACTTGCAGAATTGGCATTGTTGACGTCACGATCAGAGTGAAGGAATTATTTGAAGGGCATAATAACTTGATTTTTGGATATATAATAAAAGTTGGACTTAGACACCGTGGTTGCACCAAGTGGCTTCACCAAATTGCAGAATTTTTTTTTAGATTTTTAGATTTAAAAAATATATATAATTTTTCTTCTCCTATAATCTCTAAGTTGATAAAATTCTTAATTTGATTATTACAATCCAAATTCTTCATATAATCCATCTCATCATTATTCTTCTTTTTTATCCCCCAATTTTTGATTTCTACAGTTTGTCAATTTGTTCTTCTTCCTTTTTTGTTTAAATAAAAATTCTTCTTCTTCTTGTTTCCCATTTTTTAATTTCTACAGTTTATCAATTTGTTCTTCTTCATCTTTTTTTTTTTTTTTTTAAATTTAGATAAACACAATTTTTTTTATTGATTTTTTAAAAAATAGTTATAATTTGTTTTCTTATTTTTTTCTTTTATAGATTTTTAAAAATATAGATAAATTTTAATTTGTAATAACTTCTTTGGATAAAGTTTGATACACACAAAAATTTAATAATTTAGTATCCACTTAACTTCTTCTCATCCATTAAAAAATATATATATATATATATATATATACATTCTTCTCCCCCCCCCCCCCCCCCCAATTTTTGATTTCTACGGTTTGTCAATTTGTTCTTCTTCTTCTTCTTTTTTATATAAATATTATTCTTCTTTTTTTCCACATTTTTTGATTCCTACGGTTTGTCAAACACAATAAAAAAAGAAAAAATAATTAAATAATTGATACAACTTAATTACCTATAATACATATTTTGTAGTTACATTATCTCTTTCTTCTAATCAAACGTCATCTTCTTAATGAGATTTTATATAGTAGATTTTAACTGGAACTCTACTTCTCTTACATGTACATGTGAATACACTATTTAAAGTAGATTAGTTATTGGATTTTGATATCATGAGACATAAATCAATTCCACTGTGAAATGGAAGTATCAATTTCACACTTTAATTCTATATACATAGCATGTTGCAATCCCTCTCTTCAATTTTTTCCTTATTTACAATGTAAATTTCTATCTTCCTCAATCTAAAAGCTACAATAATGTTTGTTTATAATTTAATAGAATGAAGTTTATTGAAATTACAAGCTCTACAAAACTCACAAATTTTTTTTTTTTTTTTTTTTTCGGAGTTGTTGAATCCGTTGATTATTGATGTGCTCGAATATGGTTCTTGGGATTTTCTTAAATTTGGTTACGTGTAGTGTATTATAATAAAAAAAGCAACTACTTTTTTTATAAAAAAATTACTACACTATAGGCTCTAATGCATCTTTAATTGTAGAATTTTTTTTTAGATTTAAAAAATATATATATATATATATATAATTTTTCTTCTCTTATAATTTCTAAGTTGATAAAAATTTTAATTTGATTACAATCCAAATTCTTCATCTAATCCATTTAACAAACAAGTTTAAGTTTAAGTAAGACTCTTATTCTATTTGTTCTTGCCGACTTATTTGGATAAAGTAACAATAAGTATTATATTAATTTTTTTATAAAGTAACAATTTTACTTTTAGTCTAATTTAAACATTAGTTGTTGTTGTTGTTGTTGTGTGTGTGTGTGTGTGTGTGTGTGGATCCCAGTTGGTGGTGGTGGTGGTGGTGGTGCTACTTCAAGGAAAATAATATCACTGAATGATGCCTAGACCTATCTCATGGAAGTGAAGGAAACATTTCAAGACAAAAAGAGAAATATGACATGTTCCTTAAGGTCATCATAGATTTTAAGGCTCAAAGGTACATTCATTGCATTTATGCAGTTTTTGTCTTGGAATAATGGAACATTGCATCTACAAACCTAATGGATTGTGCCATTTTTTTCTACTTGCAAAATTGGCAATGTTGACGTCACAATCAAAGTGAAGGAATTATTTGAAGGGCATAATAACTTGATTTTTGGATATATAATAAAAGCTGGACTTAGACATCGTGGTTGCGCCGAGTGACTTCACCAAATTGCAAATTTTTTTTTAGATTTCTAGATTAAAATATATATATATATATGTGTGTGTGTGTGTGTGTGTATATAATTTTTCTTCTCCTATAATCTCTAAGTTGATAAAAATCTTAATTTGATTATTACAATCCAAATTCTTCTTATAATCCATCTCATCATTATTCTTCTTTTTTATCCCCCAATTTTTGATTTCTACGATTTGTCAATTTGTTCTTCTTCGTTTTTTGTTTAAATAAAAATTCTTCTTCTTGTTTTTTTCCCATTTTTTGATTTCTACAGTTTGTCAATTTGTTCTTCTTCCTCTTCTGTTTTTTTTTTTTTAATTATTTAGATAAACACAATTTTTTTTTAAAATTTTTAAAAAAATAGATATAATTTTTTTTTCCTTATCTTTTTCTTTTATATATTTTTTTAAAAAATAGATAAATTTTAATTTGAAATCACTTCTTTGGATAAAGTTTGATACACACAAAAAATTAATAATTTAATATCAACTTAACTTCTTCTCATCACACACACTACGGTACACCCTTCCTTAAGCCAAGTGCTTATAAGGCAAGGGTGTGAGGCATCTCTCTCCGATGTGGGATTGGGCAAATTCGTGCGGGTGGTAGCAAGGGTCGAACATGTCCATCCAAAAGCAAACAATACCTGATTGAGGAAAGATTCGTTCCTTCCACACCATCTTTATAAAGAAGTGGACCCAATTGGACTGAATAGGCCTAAGTGGACCTACTTAGACCAAAGTGAACTGAAATGCTACGCTGATGTGATTCAAAATGAGCGTAGCAATAATAAATACTACACTTTACTTTTAAATATTATATAGATTTGTAAAACTTATATGCAATAAAATTTGTACTAATTACAGTATCATGAAAAAAAAAGGATTTTTTTTATTATGTTGTTAATGTGAAACTAACCAATCATGTTACTATATAAATGTTTTAGTTAGTGTCAGTTTGGGAACAATTTATTTAACTGAAATTAAAATTTTTTTGCTGAAAGTACTGTAGATAAAGCTAAAAGGCAGCATAAATAATATAGCAAGGCCCATGAATAACACTAAAAAGTGCAATGGGACTCATGAATAATAACAAAAATAAACTAAATAGTAAAAAAAAAAACTGGCTTTTTAAGCAATCCCAAATGCACACTTAGTAAACGATATCATTTAAATGTTTTTTTTTTTTTTTTTACTATTAAAAATTTAAACAAAAACATTCTTAGGATTCATTATTTAAAAAAAAAAAATCATATTGTTTGATTAATATTAATTTAAAAAATGCTTAAATGACTTCATGTACTAATAGATTTGGACAAAATAATTAAACTAACTCATTTAGTTATTTACTAATAGATCTTACAATTGAAATGAATCAAATGGACTGAAATGCTACATTGATTTGCCTCAATTAAAGCATAGCAACTATAAATGTTATGCTTTAGTTTTTAGATATTATATAGATAGATGTGACAATGCAACAAACTTGTAATGAATCTCATTTTTGTTTTATCAGGGAGGTAAGAGTTTTTCTTGAGTCACCTTAAATCATTTCCAGATCCAACAATTCTTATGGGAAACCCTTGCCAATTCCTTCACAAGCTGAAAAAGAATTGGCGCTAGGTGCCAATGCTCATTCTAGAAATTGGCCTCACTATATATGACCTGCATAATCAGCTAGCATAGGTTTTCCAAGTTGGAGGAAGCCTGTTTGATACTGGAGGTGGCAAGTTTTGGACGTTCACGTCAACAGGCAGCAGGCGGTATTCAATATCGAGCTCCTTGAAAACTTTGATCATCTCTTCAAGCAATCCCTCTCTCCTAAGAAATCTCTCCTTCATGTCCAGATAGTTCAATCTGTGTGCAAGCCACACTGACATCATCAGCTTGTTCATGTCTATCACGTCCCTCATTATCACCATTGGACCTGGCTGCCAGTGCTCATTCTTGCTTTCAATGTACCTGCAATTTCAGCAGCCACAAGGCCCTCAACAGCATAGAATTACCTAAAAAGGATTTTTATTTTTTGGTGGCAAAACATATGGATTAATGACTAAATGTAGATCCTATCATAGATTCATAGCTGCAGATACACCTGAATGGCCATATCAAGTAATGCAGAGCTGCCCATTACATGGCCTTCTAAGATATCATTCAAATTAGATGATCCAACATGTCTACAACAATCAGAGCACTGAATGGGCGGGTTTTGAGAAAAAAAATTTATTAAAATTACCAAAATTAATTAAAAATTTAAAACAAATCAGATTATCCCAGGGTGGTTGTTGGCCTAAGTATGTCTATAACTCTTACAACTGATTAAGAACTGCATATGTAAGCTTCTGAATGAAGAATAACCCAATCCGACTTCACAGTCCATAAAAAGTGAATAGTCATATGTGCGTAGTCCATGCTCATGGTAAGAGCAAAGTGAAGCACTGATGAAAGTTTAGTGGTTGGCAGTACCACTAATTCTGTGCGTGATTCTAAATGTGTAATAGAGTCTATATCATTAATATCTATAGGAATTTGGTTGCACTAGGGGAAAATGAACATTAATAAGGAAAGAAGAAGATGCATGACTATACATACCTTGTTATTCTTTCTTTCATGCTGGTGATCTTTTCCACTGGGGTGGAGATGTTAATACAGAAATCAATTGCATCTCCCATGTCTGGACTACAATGATAGTTATAAATGGGCTTAGTAGCTAGAATACTGTTAGGGTATATGATCTTTTGGTTATCATATCTCAGAAAAACTGTAGTTAGTATGTTCATCTCGTCGACTACCATCTGAAACCCAAAGAAACATAAGTTAGAACACAAATGAAAGATATATGCTTATATGAGAGTGCAAAATAAACATCTTATTAAACCTCCTTACCAGGACTCCGTCCACTTCACAACGATCACCAACATCAAATGGGTGAATTACAAATAAGAAGATGATTGCTTCAAATACTGTTTTGCAGGTATTCCCAAACATAAACACCACCAAAACTAGCTGTGAACTTGTAAAGACAAGGAAGTGGGTAATTGGAACTTTGAGTATAATAAGCCATATTATCAATGTAAGGATAGCTACAAGAACGTTCAACAAAGTATGGAATTCGTCCACAGCTGTTTTTGTATCAGTGAGAGACAATGCAAGTGCCCTTCTCTCTCCAAATGCTTTAACCTAAAACAAAAGGTGAAGTTTACTTTATGTCATTGTTTCATAGAAAATAAATGAGAGCACAACTCAGTTTTTTTTTTTTTTTCCTTTCTCCACTTAGAGATGTCCATCAAATAAATGAGAACAAAAGGAGCATATACGTATCTTTTACATTAAGCACCATAGCCAGAGGCCAAGAAACATAAAGAAAGAGTCATACCATCCAGTCCCTATGGAGGGACTCGCTGATAGCTGCTACTCCAAACAGATGCATCGTCTTCAAAGCTTCTTCTTTACTCATAAAGTGCATCACATCCTCGAGGTAAATGCATCTTATATAGAGGTTTGAATTTTATAACAATCAGGATGAATGGGACATCAATATTTAAAAAAACAAAAAAATAAGACAAGAACTATTTCAAGGAATGCTAGGAACAACATATTTCACAATCTTTCTCCCAACTTATTTAAGTGTCAAGTTGTGATTGATGCTTCATCACTTTTACATGGGTTTGTCATTGATATCACTTTATTATGTACCAATCACAAAAAGCCACATCAATGCTGCAGAAAATGTTGTGGAAAGATTTGCATTCCAAGACTTATTGATAGAAAAAAGAAAGAAAGGGAAAGCACTAGTATTTTACACCCTATTTTTGTCATCTGATGGAAGAAAAGAAACAGTGAAAGAATGTAGGAACTTACTCCGAGCCTGGCTTTGCCACATTCTGAAATATCCGATTGGCTGCCTCTTTTGCCTGGCACTCACTTCTAATCTGCAACAAAGCTTCATCCTGGATTTTTGAATTTAGTAACTGCTCATCCAGAGTGGATAAATCCCCATGCTGGATAATATTAACCATCCTCTTCATATTCCAAGCTGATATATTCTTTTGATTCAGCTTATGCAGGTGATCAACAGAGATCTCCTCATTTTCCCTTTTATACATTGTCCTCGAAAATCTAGAATTCTTTCCAACCATGGGACTTTTTTTTAGTCTACCACTTCCTATCACCTTCCTACTCCTAGGTAGCAGAGTTGTCCCAGGATCACCAGGCAAAGTAACCCCAGCTTTCTCAAGCTCTTGAACCTCAACCATAGCTTCCTCTTCTGTATCATGCCTTATAAACGATGGTGAACTAGAGAGCATTTTGATGACATACTGATTAAACAAAGCCTCCTGGATTCGTTCAAAGAAGGTGTTTACATGAAAGGTTGAAGCCAGGACCTTAACAAGCAGAGTTTTCATGAGCCATATTAGGGTACCCACAAGAAAACAAACTAGAACCTTATTTACATAAGGCAGAATTTTGTTCTTTCTCTCCTTTTTAACCTTGTCATGGAAAATACTATGCCACACAAGCAAAACCAAACCCAACCAGAGGCAATTCTGAACGGATTTCCTTAGCCCATAAACAAAATACAATACCCGTTTTCGCAAAAAAAAATTGCGTTCTATAAAGAACACAACCACTCGAATTCCCCAACCCGAGACTAAATGTCCACAGATTAATGTTAAAACCATTATTTCCCACTTCCATAATGGAAGATCCCACACAATGTGTCTTTTTATAATTGGGAACCAAAAGCTAAAAGCTAAGGCTGCAATAATCAAAATAAGACTCACAGATTGAAGCATTGTCAGTGTGCTGAATTTCATTCTCTTACATTCTGGCGGGATGTCATCAATGTCATCATTGTCCTGATAATCTTGATCTTTCTCAGGCATTCTTCCAGAGTTTACTGAACTTTGGCATGGATCCTCTTGCGGGTCTATCAGCCTAGACTTGTTCATGCTCATCGCTGACTTCAAAGAACGTTGCCTAAATGAAACATTTGAACTACACTTTACAACCTCTGTTCCACCTAAATTCAAGTACCCTTGCCGGTTTTCTTGGTCTGAAAGCTCTTTATTTCTTCGTCGTAGAGACTCACTTCTTCCCTGAAAGTTATTGCTGCATGGACTTCGGTTAATATCATCAGGCTTGATTACTACTTCTCTTTGACTTTGAGCCATCTGATAGTAATTTCTTTCTCGTTCTTCTTTGTGTAAATGGTGGTGCTGTTATTGTTTAGCAGAAGAGAAGAGCTTGGTTTCAAGGGCTTTCACAAAGGTTCCATAAAAAGAATTCGACCAACTTGTATAAGCACTATTTTAGATGTGCTTCTTAGCAAATGGCAAGTCCACTAATTACTCATCATCAATACCGAAGAATATCGAGTTTAAAAGTGGCTAGCTTTGAAATTAATTGTGTGGAGGGAAGTAACTTGCCTGAGGTGCTCTGCAAAGTTTCTCAGTCTATAATATACATGCTGAAAAAAACGTAAAACTACTCATTTTTCTATCTTCAACTTTCCACTAATCTAAGTATCATTTTTGTTTTATTGTTGATGTACCTTGCGTCCTTGCCCAACCCCTCAAAGGAAGAGAGAGGTAGGTTCAATGCCTACCAGAATAAGACATCTAATTATAATAAGGAAAATTTATTAGATACTTCAATAATGCAACTGACAGCAAGGCTATTTTGTATTTCCTGATTTTGATTTCCTAAATTTTTGTTTAGACTATAATTTGTGGAAAAAAGCTTTTCTTACATGCTGAGGTGATGAGTGATTTGTTGCTGTCACGGGCATAGAATAGAACTAGAATCACTATGAAGGAGGGATATCTAGGCACATCAAACATCATCTCAAACCGTACTTATTGACAAGGAAGTTTATACCACAATGAAGATTTCAAGTGCTATCAAAAGAATTTGAATGTGGATTAGTTGGTTTCTTGTTTCAAATTGGATCCTCATGCTTAAACACCTCCAGCCTTAATGTTTAAACGTCGAGAAAATTTGAGCCTTTCAATTCTAGATCACCGCAGTCCAAAGGCACCCAGGAAAAGAAAATAAAAAATCTACTCACAGAAGTGATTGGATTATTACTAAATTCAGTAACCGTTCAGGCATTACCTAGTAATTAGTTAGATTAACAGAAGAAAGTACCAAATGGAGGAAATACAAAGTGAAAGGAACTCAGCAAAACAAGATTATTACATCGTTACATGTGTTATAAACAGCCTTCTCACTTGCCACTTGCCACTTGCCACTTCAATTGATGCTCTGTACAATAGCAGATACCCTTCTAGGAGATTTCCTCTTCTGCCGGTCCATTCTCTCATCTGCAACCTGTTCCAAGATCATAGCTCATAAAAACCAAAGTGGAAGAGGAAAAAAAAAAACAAGAAAGGACAAGGAACTTTTCCATACCCTCTTGGCCATGTGCCGCAAAATATCTAAAATTTTGGAGAATTCTGGTCTCAGAGATGGACCTTGCTGCCAACATCTCTCAAGCAATTCCCCCAGCTTTGGAGGAGTATGCTTCGGAATTGTAGGCCTCAGACCCTGAAATTCATGTCACTAAATCCATAAATTAAAGATCTTTCTGTCTTCCGCTAGTCTGCAAGGCCCAGTAAACAACTCCAGTTTTTATTTTATTATTTTTTTTTTAATTCTCTCAAAAATAAGAAATACCCTGCTCTTCACACACAGTCTATACCTGCAGCATCTTTGTGCAGATGTGATTTGCTCGGCATACTCATTCATTGGAATGGACTAAATCCCTCTTTGTAGGCATGGAGATTAGGTAGTTGTGTCACCAGCTTAGTGGTCAAAGGTTCAGGGGCTAGAGCAATTATATTGTTGGTGAAAAAGGGGGTGATGATGACCTTAAATTTTCACTTGAACCAAAAGGGGAAAACACATGCGCGCGCACACACACACACACACACAAAAAGACCTAGAAACAAAGACAGAAACAGAAGATCTTGTTGGGGTAGACGAAGATTAACAAGATTTTATTTACAATATCAAACATTTAATGGAGGAATACCATCTGAACCACACCAACTGCTGCTTGTAATGGCGTAAAGTGCTCGTACAGGAGCTGGCATTTCAGTCAAAAAACAAGATGACAGATATGAAGTCTGTGCAACCATAAATTTTTTGAAGACATAGCAAAGTAATTTTCTGAAGAGAGTTATATTTTCTTCACCGGCACTCATTATCACTACCAACAAAGTGGCAAATTACCTTTCCTGTAAGCAACTCCCACTGTAGAACACCAAAGCTGAAAACATCAACTTTGTGATCACATCCCACTGTAGAACACCAAAGCTGAAAACATCAACTTTGTGATCACATGGTTTGTGTTCGATAACCTTTCATGCATCAACAACAAACAAAAAAACATGTCAAACGATTGGGGAAGCTACCAAAGCCACAATATCAACAACATCATATAAGCCATGCAACAGTGAGTAAACAACAAACCCATAAAAGGGTTGACATATTCATGTATCAACTTTCAACAGTATAAAAGCAATATAGAGATTTGACACAACAAAACTATATCCCAGTTTTAATCTATTATATATGTCCCTCATAACTCAAGGCCCATGCCCTCCTTGGTGCACCCATATGTGTATGCTAGTAATATCAAAAATTTGTTCCATCATTCATCTATTCAAGCATTGTTTTGAAACAACTTCCCTAAAAGCCTTCATTTTTCATTCAAAAGTATTTCTTCCCATTTTCCTCCCTGTTTGACAATCTTTTTTGATTTTTGTGCAATTAAAAAAGATGATATCATCTAGCATACCATATTCCTATTTGTATTGAAGAAATGGCAGAAGGAAAAAAGGGTGATGTACATAGTACATTTGCCTTCTTTTTTTTTCTTCAGTATTTTGAAACTGAATAGTAGGGTATAAGAACTAGAAAATTATGCCTGGCTAGAAACTTAATATCCTTTGTTCAACTGAAATCAAGTAAAATGTTTAAAAAGCATTGAATTCATGTATAAAGAAACAGACCTCTCGAGCCATCCAAAAGTATGTTCCAGTTTTGGCAGTCACACCATATTGAGAAAATCAGCAATCTTGACAACCTGGTAGACAATTTTTTTGAAATTTAGTAGATAAAAACTTAGATAAATCTTAAAGCCATGTTTACAGCCATGAAACAACCTAACAAAGCTCCCATCCAGCTGAAGAAGCAATAAATCAAGGATAAGAATGCATGCAGCTGCCCTCTACTCTGGAAGCAGAAAGAAAAGGGAATATTAATCTAAAAGAAATACATAGGCTATTAAATCAGTACTGTCCTTTCATCAACTTTCATCCATTAATACCTAATAAGCTCTCATACCTGTTAATTACAATATTTGAGAAAACCATAAGTAGAACTCCGACTTCTGAGTCCTTATTAAACTGAAATTAATGCCTTCACATCCTATCATGCTACCTGCAATCATGTGCTGCATCAATTAGGGGTCACTAGTCAAAATTTTAAGTTGGGGAGTAGTTCCACATCATGGGTAGTAGCCAAATTTGTTAATCGAAAAGCAATTCACAGTTAAATTGGTCATTTGTACTTCAGAAAATTTAGCTGTCCTTTAATTTAAACTAACTAGTCAAATAGGTTAAAACATCTTTTTGACATGATTGTTTTTAACTATGTCATCATCAACCCAATGAACCCATCATCAGGCTATGATGGTTATGAAGCAGAGGACCAGGATGCATCAATATCTCTAGACTAAGACAGTGATCAGCAAGTAAGCCATGACTTTAGGTAACTCCAGGGGAGGTAAGAAGTAGTCCTTAATATACAATAACAACAAAAAACATACAGATCTAAAGGGCAATAACCTAAAAATGAAAATCTCTTATTCCATTTCCATCCATCAAAAGATTGGCAGCTTTCGAGTCCTGATGGATTATATTATTGTGGTGCTCATAAATGCTTCCACCAGAAATGTACTATAATAATTTACCAATTATGTATTTTTAATCAAAATTCTATAACTAATGAATGTAAATCAGAGCACCACAATACATATGCCATAAAAAAATAAAATTACCCATAACAATGCACAGGCTTGGAGATCTTGTACATGCCCCGAGGAATTGGATTACATTCTTCAGCTGGATATTCCTGAATGTAGGCAATGAATAACAACTTTTCTTTTTATAAAAAACTCCATAAATATTGTCTCAGCATATTAAAAGTTAATGACATTTTACAAAGGCTTATAGTGTAATGCTTGTGTTCCTTATTAATTTGAAATTATATTACTTAAGAAATAAACTTTTGTGTGTGTGTGTGTGTGGATTGGTATGCAGCCAATAGGTCTTGAAGCTCTGCCCTTCTGCTTCGAGACTCTGTATTACACACGCACAAAAACACCCCAAATATGGAGTTACATATACAGAAAGAAACCCAGAAAAGAGAATGAATGAAAAATGATGAAATTTTGGGTAATACAACTGAGTTACCAAAAATGGAGATACTTAGCCAAAGGGCTGTAACAATCATGCATAAGAGAGAGTCAAGGGTTATATAATATAGCTAATTAATCGAAAAGAGAGAGAGAGAGAGAGAGAGAGAGAGAGAATTGTGTGTATGTAATTGTAAAAGTACCTGGAGCTTGAGGAACTCAGGCTTTTTGTGCTCGCCCTTGGACATGTTAATGGAGATAAGCTGGACACAGCTGTGGACATGGGTGGTCCGTACACTTTTACTGGAGCTACCGTTGTAGGAATGGGAAGTTCGGTAGCTTTGGCGGGTTTTGGGTTTCGCTTGCTTGCTTTCTCTCTCTCTCTCTCTCACACACTCTCTGTGTAAGTTTGACATGTGTATTCTTGTTTTTGTTTAGTAGAGTTGGACCCATGATCAAACCGGGCTGCTTAATTGCTTAAGCCTATGGGCATAGCGCAAGAATTCAATCCTGAGGTTTCCAACTCTCATGGTCTCAGCTCTGCCAAGGGCTAGCCAGATCGGTCCAATTCTACCATGGGCAATGGTCCCCTGCAGTCTTGTATGGGCCGAAATGACCAAGAAGTTTGATTCTGGGCCATCTGAGGTCTTTTTTGATAATATGATCTCTTGAATCCCCTTTTAATGGATTGGGGAAACATAGCTCTACGTCGGTTGGAAACTTAACATCTAACTACTAACATTTTTCCTTAACTCTTTCAAATTAGAGAAGGGAGAACTTATTACAATATACATAAAATTTATTTACCAAAACAAACTTAGTAGGAGAACTAGTCGCAAACTCACTTGATACGTGTGAATAAATAAGTATTTTGTAATTGTGGTATAATGTATAAATTGTTTTTTAAATTTTATGGAAGATAATTTGTTCTTCCTATACATTAAAAAATTTCTAAAATTATTTTTCATCTATCCATCTTTACAAATATATCATTTTAATATTTTTGGTGTGTGTGATTGATATTATTCTTTTTTGAGGTGGTCCATATTTTATAATTTATATTATGGTACATTATATATATGTTTTCGTTTTACAACTAAACTCTTTAAGTTTCAAATATATTATTCAATTTTCTCATTCTTTTAAAAGATATTATCATGATAATCAAAACATGTCACAAATTACACATGATATTACTCAAATAGTTAGAAAACACATTCAAATACATAGCAAGATTGTATTTTGATATAAATTCAAATTCAAACATTCAAAATAACTAAGTATTATGTTAACAAAAAAAAAAAAAAAAAGCTGAGAGAGAGAGAGCTTGTGATGGAGAACTCAAAACACACACTACCAAATCATATTAACTCAAAATAGTGTTATAAAAAATATATATAATGATTCATCTTGGAAATTTTTTTAGAGTGGTCATTAAGAAGAATTTACAACCACATTAATTTTTCCTGGTGTTGTTTTTTAAGGAAAAAATGAAATTATAGATTATTTTTATGTAATGTGCTAAATGAGTTACAAATTGGAATGATTACAAAAAAAATTTTAATAGGTTTTTTGTTGAATAATTTGTTCATTTGATGTTTAGTTTAGTCTTGTTTTTATTTGGGTTTTTTTTTTTAAGGGGTTAAGGATTAAGGATTATGTTTGAGGGCCAAAATTATTTTTGGAGTAATGCTATGTTTACAACATTTCACAACAAATCTTATATGTCAAGCTGTTATTAGAAGGTTTAAAAGTGATATTAATGTTGGGCCCAAATTAGAATCAGTAACTACTTATTACGTAAGATTTATTGTGAAATTGTTGTATATGTAGCAATACTCTTATTTTTATTGAACTCAAATTCTTGTGATTTTTAAGTCAAGGTGCCAAATATTTTTATTAGGGTGGTCACAATAGATTAGTTTAGTGTATAATTTTTTTTTTTTTTTTTTTTTGTGGCAAATATATATACATTTTTTTGCAAGTCAGGGTGGTCACAGGACCAACCTAGCTTAGAGGTGGAGCCGCCACTGTTCATCAACCTAAAATAAAGTTGCAAGAAATAATAAATAACACAGAGAGAGAGAGAGAGAGAGTAATCACTTTTTTTTGGAGAGAGATAGAGTTAATTAAAATTTTCATTATTTAAAAATCAAAATATTATCTCTCTCTTGTTTTTAACTTTTTTTAATTATTAATTTTCCAATTTATTTTTACACTTTCTCTAATATTTCTCCCTACATTTTACCTTTTTATCTCCACACTACTCTCTACCTTAGTGTTACTATTCCTCTATCCATTTATCTTCCTTCATTTTGGTTCTTCTTATTCTCATCCTCTTACTATAAATTTGTCACTCTCTTCCATTCTATGCATAGTTTTCCACCAAAAAAAAAAAAAAATTTGTTATTGCTCTCTCTCTTTACATTTACCACTTTTGAACTTACATGTTAGTTTGCTTTCTAGACATTAGAGCATCAGCCAACACCTTTTGCTCTTGCAACTTTTACACATTGGCTATTAGATATCTTTCTTGGCATTTACACAATTGGCTTGGCATTTACACACCTAAATCTAAGTGGTTGCCATTAAGTTTAAGAGAATAAAATTATTTATTGTTGGAAAGAAATAAATAATAAAAATTAAATAAATCATGAAAATATTAATTAAATTTAAATGGATATACATTAAGCTTTTCTTATTGGAAGGTTAGAGAATGACACATGGTATATCACAATAACAAAAATATTTCATATCAGAACCGTGTAAAATATATAGCAAAACATAGACTTAGTGAGAAACACTTCCAGCATATGCAGGCACTTTGGTCTATTTTGTTCCACCTTGAGGAAAAGTAAACCTCAAGAAAGGTACCCTTATATTCCAATTTATTACATTTACATTTACTATACTGTCACTGAACATTGTTTTCCAAAAAAAAAAAAAAAAAGAAGAAGAAGAAAAAAAAAAAAACAACATAAAGGTGTATGCACCTCCATTTATACTTTCAATGCCCCTACAATTCTAATCCATATTAAACATAATAAACTAATGAAACTTCCACTAACACTATCAAATTTGAGCAAAATATACAAAAAATTAAAATTAATGGCTCATTCATGTAAGTGAGAAAATAGAGAGATAAAAGAAGAAAGATGATGAGCAAAGCCCAAAATTTGATTATAGTCACACCAAATTATCCAAGTCATGCTATATAATAACATTATATTCTTATATACTATATAACAATGAAAAAAAAAATAACACTTAAAAACACAAACCCAGATTTTATCGACCCAAAGTAGAGTTCTAAAGAACACAAAATTTGATCAACATAAAGTAAAGGTACAAAAAATTAAAAAAATCCACAAAAAAAAAAAAAAAACATGAGAGAGAGAGAGAGAGAGAGTAGTAACCTTTTTTTGTATGGGAAAATATATATAGAATGAGAGGGAATAGGAAATTTATAGAAATGTTATGGGGATAAGAAGAATATAAAAGGAAAATAAAAAGAAGATGAAGGGATAAAGGAAGAGTTACATTAAGGTTAAGAGTAGTGGGGAAATGAAAAGATAAAAGTGAAGGGTAAAGTTTGAGGAAATGTAACAATAAAGTACAAAATCAATAGAAAGAAGAATAGTAAAAAAATAAGAGAAAAATGGTTGAAAATAAGTGGGTGATATGGCCGCTGATGTGCCTCAACTGGAGTGTAGGAATAATAAATGTTACTTTTCAGCTTTTAGATATAATATAGATGAGCAACACTATTTAGTTATTTACATCTCTTTTAATCCCAACTAAATGCTCATAAGTCAAAACAACGGCTAAGATCTACAGTTCTACCATGGGCTATATAAGGTCACTAGAAGAACCTTCTAATTCTATGATCTGATGGGAGCAAAATTAAGGGTGAGCTATTAAATTTTTCTCAATCATGAAAATAAATCCCACATGTGGATCCAATAGATATGATCAATATTTATGTGAAAGGAATGTGTAATACACCGATGTAAAGAATAATTTCTTGAATTCTTGGGCTCAAGATTTCTAAAACCAACTATGCTAGGGTTTCTATACAATTAATAGAGGTCAAAAGTCTATTACTCACTATAATTGAAACCAACTATGCTAAGGTTTCAATTTGTGGTGCTATTTCTTGTTATACATATGTAATTTCACCACTAAAAGAGGTGTTTGGTTCGCTGTAATGTGCCTTTGATGTAATGCACATTACAATGATGTGACATTAAGGTTTTTGGTTTATTTTATTTTTTCTAACATTATCATAATCTAAAATTACAAAATATATCACATTACCTTAATCTTATTACATTCCTAAACAATGTGATGTTATATTTTTGTATTGAGATTACATTGATATAAAATTACAATAATGTAATATTACGGTATAATGTAACATCACGACAAACCAAACGCCTCCTAAGTATGCTCACTATTTTTTTCAGTTAACTGAAATGTTGTAAAAGACCATCCAGAGGACGATTTATTGCCTCTTTGCCAAGATACAAAGCCACATGCAACTGAGATCTTTTAGCTAGTTTCTGTGTGCTTGATGGGGGGCTACCATGTTTGAAAATTAGTACACTATGACAATGCAACAAACTTGAAATGTATTTCATTACTATTTTATCAGGGAGATAAGAGTTTATCTTGAGTCACCATAAATCCTTTCCTAAATCCAACAATTCTTATGGGGAACCCTTGCCAATTCCTTCATAGGCCAAAAAGGAATTGGTGCGGGTGCCAATGCTCATTCTAGGAGTCGGCCTCACTATATTTGTCCTACACAATTAGCTAGCAAAAGTTTTCCAAGTTGAAGGAAGCCTCTCTGATACCAGAGGGGGCAAGTTCCGGACATTCACATCAAGAGGCAGTAGGCGGTATTCAATATTGAGCTCCTTGAAAACTTTGATCATCTCTTCAAGCAGGAGGTCTCTCCTAATCCATCTCTCCTTTATGTCCTGATAGTTCATTTTGTGTGTAAGCCACACTGACATCATCAGTTTGTTCATGTCTATAACGTCCCTCATTATCACCATTGGACCTGGCTGCCAGTGCTCATTCTTGCTTTCAATATACCTGCAATTTCAACAGCAATGAGGCCCTCAACAACAAAAAATTATTTATAAAAGGATTTTTATCTTTTGGTGGCTAAATATATAGATTAACAACAATATGTAGGTCCTATCATCAATTCATAGCTGCTGATACACCTGAATGGCCATGTCAAGTAATGCAGAGTCACCCATTACATGGCCTTCTAAGATATCATTCCAATTAGATAATTTAACATGTCTACAACAATCAGAGCACTGAAGGGCTGGTTTTGAGAAAGAAATTTATTAAGAATTTAAAACAAAGCAGATTATCTCAGGGTGGGTGTTGGCCCAAGTACGTCTATTAACTCTCACCAGTGATTGAGAACTGCATGTGTAAGCTTTTGAATGGAGAAAAACCCTATGCAACTTTACAGAAGAAATTATATCTCAATCCAAATCCTAGAATGAATATGAAGTTCTATAGGTTTACAGTCCATAAAAAGTGGAAAGGCATAAGGGCTTAGTCCATGCTCATGGAAAGAGTAAAGTGATGCACTAATGAAAGTGTTGTGGTTAATGGCACCACTAATACCGTGGGTGATTCTAAATGTGTAATAGAGTCTATATCTCTAGGAATTGAGTTGTACTAGGGAAAAATTAACAATAATAAGGAAAGAAAGAAGATGCATGACCATACATACCTTGTTATTCTTTCTTTCATGCTGGTGACCTTTTCCATTGGGGTGGAGATGTTAATACAGAAATCAATTGCATCTCCCATGTCTGGACTACGATTATAGTTACTAATGGGCTTAGTAGCTAGAATACTGTTAGGGTATATGATCTTTTGGTTATCATATCTCAAAAAAACTGTAGTTAGTATGTTCATCTCGTCGGCTACCATCTGAAACCCAAAGAAACACAAGTTACAACATTAATGAAAGATGAGAAACTGGCTTGTGTTTTCATTTATTTTCTATGAAACATAAATTAGAACACAAATGAAAGATATATGCTTATATGAGAGTGCATAATAAATATCTTTTTAAGCCTCCTTTCTTACCTGGACTCCGTCCACTTCACAACGATCACCAACATCAAATGGGTGCATTACAAATAAGAAGATGATTGCTTCAAATACTGTTCTGCAGGTGTTCCCAAACATAAACACCACCAAAAGAAGCTGTGAACTTATAAAGACGAGGAAGTGGATAATTGGAACTCCGAGTATAATCAGCCATATTATCAATGTAATGATAGCTACAAGAATGTTCAACAAAGTATGGAGTTCGTCCACAGCAGTATTTGTATCAGTGAGAGACAATGCTAGTGCCCTTCTCTCTCTAAATGTTTTAACCTAAAACAAAAGTGAAGTCTACTTTATGTCATTGTTTCATAGAGATTAAATGAGAGCAAAATTCAGTTTCTTTCCTTTCTCCACTAGGAGGTGTCCATCAAATAAATCAGAACAAAAAGAACACAAGTATCTTTTACATTGAAATAGAGTCATACCACCCAGTCCTTAAAGGAGGACTTGCTGAATCCCTTATTCTCAGCTGCTACTCCAAACAGATGCATTGTCTTCAAAGCTTCCTCTTTACTCATAAAGTGCATCACATCCTCGAGGTAAATGTATCTTACATAGAGGTTTGTATTGTGCAACAATCAGGACAGAATGGGACATCACTATCAAAAGCAAATAATAAGACAAGAACTACTTCATGAATGCTAGGAACATTTTTCACAATTTTTCTCCCAACTTGTTAAAGTGGCAAGTTATGATTGGTGTTTCATCACTTTTACATTGGTCCATCATTGACATAACTTTTATCATATACCAATCACAATAAGTCACATCGATATTGTGGAAAATGTTGTGAAAAGATTTGTGTCTCACGGACTTGTTGATAGAAAAAAGAAGGTGAGGAAAAGCACTAGTATTTTATACCCTATTTTGTCATCTGATGGAAGAAAAGAAACGGTGAAAGAATGTAAGAACTTACTCCGACCCTGGCTTTGCCACATTCTGAAATATCCTCTTGGCTGCCTCTTTTGCCTGGCATTCACTTCTAATTTGCAGCAAAGCTTCATCCTCAGTTTTTGACTCCAGTAACTGCTCATCCAGAGTGGATAAATCCCCATGCTGGATAATATTAACCAACCTCCTCATATTCCAAGCTGATATATTCTTCTGATTCAACTTATGTAGTTGATCAACAGAGATCTCCTCATCTTCCCTTCTAAACCTTTTCCTCAAAAATCTAGAATTCTTCCCAACCTTGGGACTTTTTTCTAGTCTACCACTTCCTATCACCCTCCTACTACTGGAAGGCAGAGTTTCCCCAGGGTCACCTGGCAAAGTAACCCCGGCTTTCTCTAGCTCTCGAATCTCAGCCATAGCTTCCTCTTCTTGTGTGTCATGCCATTTAAACAATGGTGGACTAGAGAGCGTTTTGATCACATACTGATTAAACAAAGCCTCCTGGATTCGATCAAAGAATGTGTTTACATGAAATTTTGAAGCCAGGACCTTAACAAGCAGAGTTTTCAGGAGCCATATTACGGTACCCACAAGAAAACAAACAAGAACCTTATTTAAATAAGGCAAACTCTTGCTCTTTGTCTTCCTTATAACCTTTTCATGGAAAATACTATGCCATACAAGCAAGACCAAACCCAACCAGAGGCAATTCTGAACAGATCTCCTTAGCCCATAAACAAAATATAATACCCGTTTTCGCAAAAGAAAATTGCGTTCTATATAGAACACAACCAATCGAATTCCCCAACCTGAGACTAAACGTCCACAGATTAATGCTAAAACCATTATTTCCCACTTCCATAATGGAAGATCACACACTATGTGCCTCTTTATAAATGGGAACCAAAGGCTACAAACTAAGGCTGCAATAATCAAAATAAGACTCACAAATTGAAGCATTGTCAGTGTGCTGAATTTTATTCTCTTATATTCTTGAGGGATGTCTTCAGTATCATCGTCGTCCTCATAATCTTGATCTTTCTCAGGCATCCTTCCAGAGTTTACTGAACTTTGACATGGTTCCTCTGGCGGGTCTATCAGCCTAGACTTGGTGATGCTCATCACTGGCTTCCACGAGCCTCGCTGAAATGAAACATTTGAACTACACTTTACAACCTCAGCTCCACCTGAATTCAAGTACCCTTGGTGGTTTTCTTGGTCAGACAACTCTTTATTTCTTCGTCGTACAGATTCACTTCTTCCCTGAAAGTTATTGCTGCTTGGACTTCCGTTAATCTTTTTGCTATTATCATTAATATCATCAAGCTTGATTACTACTTCTTCTTCTCTATGACTTCGAGCCATCTGATAGTAGTTTCTTTCTAGTTCTTCTTTGCGGAAATGGTGGTGCTGTTATTGTTTAGCAGAAGAAAAGCTTGGTTTCAAGGGCTTTCTGAAAGGTTCCATAAAAGCACCAAAGGCAACAGTACACCAGATACAATTGTTCATGTAAAGCACCTTTTTTTTTTTTGGTGATTCTACAGGGGCTTAAAGCAAAAGGCAAGCCCACTAATGGCTCATAAAGACCGAAGAATCTCAACTTTAGGTGACTAGCTTGAAATTGTATGGAAGGAAGTAACTTGCTTGAGATGCTCTGCAAAGTTGCTCAGGCTATATACGAGTCATACTCCATTTTACTTGTCTTACACTTGCATGAAATGTAATGTAATCGTAGTCAACTGTTAAGCACTATCACAATAAAAGTCACTTCTACTAAATAGTATAGTTTCTTTCCTCTAATTATTCTTCTCAACCAAATACAGAAGATTTATACTCATTTTTCATTCTCCAACTTTTTCCATTATCTTTTATCATACACGTGTTGAAAAAACTAACCCTATGTTTCCATATCATTTGTTTTTCTACCCATCCTGACAAATGGAATCTAAGTATCATTTGCGTTTTGTTGCTTGTGTACTTCGCCCTACCCTAAAGGGGAGAGAGGTAGGTACAATGCCGAATTGCCTATAAGAAAAAGAGATCTAATTGTAACATTGAAATTTTATTAGATGCTTCTAGAATACTGCTGATGGCAAGGCTAATATGTGTTTACTGATTTTGATTTTTGTTTAGACAATAACTTATGGAAAAATGCCTCCATAATTTTTTTTTTTTTTTTAAATGCTTTACTTATACACTGAGGAGATGAGTGATTCGTTGTTGTCACGTGCATAGAATAGAACTAGAATCACTATGAAGGGGATATCCTGGCACATCAAAAATCATCTCGAACAGTGCTTATTGGCAAGGAAATTTATACTAGATTGAAAATTTCAAACGCTAACAAAAGAATTTGAATGTGGATTAGTTTGATTCTTCTTTCAAATCGGGTCCTCATGTTTAAATACCTCCAGCCTTCATGTTTAAACGTTGAGAAAATTTGAGCCTTTTCAATTCTAGATCACTGCAGTCCAAAGTCACTCGGGAAAAGAAAGAAAAAACATCTACCGAAAGAAATGTTTGGATTATTACTAAATTCAGTAACTGTTCAGGCAATATCTAGTCATTAGTTGGATTAACAAAAGAAAGTTCCAAATGGAGAGAAAACAAAGTGAAAGGAACTCAGCAAAACAAGATTATTACATCATTAACATGTGTTATAAACAGCCTTCTCACTTGCCAGTTGCACTTCAATCGACACTCCGTACAAAAGCAGATACTCTTCTAGGTGATTTCCCCTTCTGCTGGTCCATTCTCTCTTCTGCAATCTGTTCCAAGATCATATTTCATAAAAATCCAAAGTGGAAGAGAAAAAAGGACAAGGAACTTTTCCATACCCTCTTGGCCAATGTGCCGCAAATTTCTAAAATTTCTAGAATTCTGGTCTTAAAGATGGATCTTGCTGCCAACATCTCTCAAGCGATTCCCCAAGCTTTAGAGGAGTCTGCTACGGAATTGTAGGCCTCAGACCCTGAAATTCATGTCACCAAATCTCTATATTAACTTAAGATCTTTCTGTCTTCCACTAGTCTACAAGGCCCAGTTAACTACTTTCGTTTTTTTTTTTTCTTTTTTCTTTTTTTTTAAATCTCTCAAAAATAAGAAATACCCTACTCTTCAAACAAACAGTCTATACCAGCAGGTTCTTGGTCCAGATGTGATTCGCCCGGTATACTCATTCGTCAGAATGGACCAAAACCCTCTTTGTAGGCATGGAGGTTAGGTAGTTGTGTCACCTGTTCAGTGGTCAAAGATTCCGGGGCTAGAACAAATTATATTTTTGGTGAAAAAGGGGATGATGATGTACTAAAATTCTCTCTTGAACTGAAAGGGGAAATCACACGCACACAAAAACAGAGACAGAAACAGAAGATGTTGTTGGGGTAGAAGAAGATTTACAAGATTTTATTAAGACAGCAATCATTGACGTTTTCCCAGAATTTTACAGAGACCTCTTTGAGAGGAAGTCTTTTCTGTGCAATTTTACAATGTCAAAAATTTTAATAGAGGAATACCTTCTGACCCACACCAACTGCTGCTTGTAATGGGGTCAAGTGCTCATACGGAGATGGCATTTCAGTCAGAAAACAAGATGATTGATATGAAGTCTGTGCAACCATTATTTTTTAGAAGATATAGCAAAGTAATTATCTGAAGAGAGTTATATTTTCTTCACCGGCACTCATTATAACTACCAACAAAGTAGCAAATTACCTTTCCTGTAAGCAACTGCCACACAAGAACTCCAAAGCTGAAAACATCCACTTTGTGATCATATGTTTTGTGTTTGATAACCTTCCATGCATCAACAACAAACAAACAAACAAACATGTCAAACAGTTGTGCAAGCCACTAAAGCCACAAGATCAACATCATTTAAGCCATGCGACAGTGAGTAAACAAACAAACGCATATGAGGGTTGACAAATTCATGCATCAACTTTCAACAGTATAAAAGCTATAAAGAGATTTGACACAACAAAAATATATCCCAATTTTCATCTATTATATACATCCCTCATAACTCAAGACCCATGCCCTCCTTGGTGCACCCTTATTTGTATGCTAGTAGAATAAAAAATTTGTCCCATCATTCATCTATTCAAGCACTGTTTTGAAACAACTTCCCTAAAAGCCCTAGATTCATTTTTCATTTAAAAGTATTTCTTCCCACTTTCCTCCCTGTTTGACAATCTTTTTTGGTTTTTGTGCAATTAAAAAGATGATATCATCTAGCATACCATATTCCTATTTGTACTGAAGAAATGGCAGAAGGAAAAAAGGGTGGTGTACATGGTACATTTGCCATTCTTTTTTTCTTTTTCTTTTTTTCAGAATTTTGAAACTGAATAGCAGGGTATAGGAACTAGAAAATTATGCCTAGCTAGAAACTTAAATATCCTTTGGTCAACTGAAATCAAGTAAAATGCTTAAAAAGCATTGAATTCATATATACAGAAACAGACCTCTGGAGCCATTCAACAGTATGTTCTGGTTTCGGCAGTCATAACACCAGATTGAGCTTACACTTCTAGCAATGCCAAAATCAGCAATCTTGACAACCTGGTAGACGAGTTTTTTGAAATTTAGTAGATAGAAACTTAGAGATCAATCTTAAAGCCATGTTTACAGCCATGAAACAACCTAACAAAGCTCCCATCCAGAAGAACCAATAAATCAAGGACAGGAATGCATGCAGCTGCCCTCTAGTCTGGAAGCAAAATGAGAAGGGAATATTAATCTAAAAGAAATATATAGGCTGTTAAAAAATTTCATGACAATCAGTAGTGCCTTTTTATCAACTTTCATCCATTAATACCTAATAATCTCTCATCCATGTTAATTACATTATTCGAGAAAACCATGAGTAGAACCCTGCCTTCTGAGTCCTTATTAAACTAAAATTAACACCTTCACATCCTATCATACTACCTGCAATCACGTGCCACATCAATTAGGGGTCACTAGTCAAAATTTTAAGTTGGAAAGCGGTTCTCCATCATGCGTACTAGCCAAAATTGTTAATCGAAAAGCAATTCACAGTTAAATTGGTCATTTTTACTTCAGAAAATGTAGCTGTCCTTTAATTTAAGCAAACTAGTCAAATAGGTTAATTTTGACATGATTGTTTTTAACTATGTCATCATCAACCCATCATCAGGCTATGATGGTTATGAAGCAGAGGACCAGTATGCATCAGTATCTCCAGACTAAGACAGTGATCAGTGAATAAGCCATGACTTTAGGAAACTGCAGGGGAGGTAGGAAGTAGTCCTTAATATACAATAACAACAAAAAAACATACAGAGCTAAAAGGCAACAACATAAAAGTGAAAATCTCTTACTCCATTTCCATCTATCAAAAGATTGGCAATATCCAGGTCCCGATGGATTATATTATTGTGATGCAACTAGTTCATTCCCTTGGAAACGTCAATGGCTACTCTGATTAAGGTTGGGAGTGTGAAAACACCCTTTTGTTTATGCAGAAAGTCATAAATGCTTCCACCAGACATGCACTCTAAGAAAGAAACACTCAAGCTCAGAAAGGAAAAAAAAAAAAAAAATTCAATAATAAGTTACCAATTGTGTATTTTTAATCAAAATTCTATAATTAATGAATATAAATCAGAGCACCACACTACATATGCCATAAAAAAATAAAATTACCCATGACAATGTAACAACTTATCTTTTTATAAAAATCCCCATAAATATTGTCTCAGCATTAATAAAAGTAAATGACATTTTACAAAAGGCATAACATAGTCTAATGCTTGTGTTCCTTATTAATTTGAAACTATATTACTTAAGAAATAAACTATATTTTTTTGTGTGTGGATTGGTATGCACCCAATAGGTCTTGAAGCTCTGCCCTTCTGCTTCGAGACTCTGTATTGCGCACACACACAAAACACCCCAAATTCTATTTTATAATATGGAGCTACATATACAGAAAGAAAAACCCAGAAAAGAGAATGAATGAAAAATGATGAAATTGTGGGTAATACTACTAATTTACCGAAAAATGGAGATGCTTTAGTTTCATCTTCAAATGCTGGTACTTAGCCAAAGGGCGGTAACAACCATGCATAAGAGAGAGTCATAGATTATATAATATAGCTAATTAATCTAAAAGAGAGAGAGAGAGAGAGAGAGAGAGAGAGAGAATTGTGTGTATGTAATTGTAAAAGTACCTGGAGCTTGAGGAACTCAGGCTTTTTTGTGTTCGCCGTTAGACATGTAAGTGTAACATGTTAATGTAGAAGAGCTGGAACTCGACATTTTTCTCATAGAGAGAGGCTAAGACCCTGGACACAGCTGTGGACATGGGTGGACCGTACACTTTTACTAGAGTCGGCATTGAAATGGGAAGTTTGGTAGCTTTGGGGGTTTGAGACCAGAACGCTAAAGCAGAGAGTATTTGTATTGAAAAAATAATTTATAAAGAGCAAAACTTTAAAGTAGGCCTCGGCTTAGTAAAAATAATCCAACGGGGGCCCAAACTTTGCTTAATTGCTTAGGCCTATGGGCGTAGCTCAAGAATTCAATCCCGGGGTTCCCAATTCTCACGGTCTCAGCTCTAACATGGGTCCAACTCTACAATGGGCGTTGGTCCCATTCAGCCTTGCATGTGCCAAAATGACAAGGAAGCTTGGATGCACGTACGCATACAGTGACACGTACAATTTTTTAAAAATTATAATATAATATGGCAAATAAGACTCTCTTACGACACGTGTATGATATCTCAAATAAAGTGTTCATACTTTCTAATAAGGAAAATTGGTTCTAGCCCTTCTGAGTCTTTTTGATGATGCACTATTTCCTTTATGACAAAGTTTAGTTCCAAAAATTTGGAGTTATTTTTATTCAATCCACTAAAGTGTGAATTTATAAGCTTATCTATATGTATTATTTAAACATAACACATGGATGATCTCTTCAATTCCTTCCTAATGGATTGGGTGAAGATAGCTCCAAACCACTAATATATTTTCTCAACTCTTTAAATTAACGATAAAGTTTAGCTACGAACTTCATTGTAGCCTAAGGCTACAATTCTCGCTAAAAAAATAAACATGGCTACATATTTAATTTAACTACTAGATTGTATTTTCTTTATGTTCTTAACATATATGTCAAATTTTGTGTCAATTGAATATTATTTACTATTCGATCCATAAACTTATTTTTAATGCATAATTTTAGACAACAAAAATTTGAAATTTTAATATTTCATTGAAAACATAGTTATTGGTCTTTAATATTTTAGAAATTTTGCAAGTAAAGGTAATATAAGAAGAAAATGTAATCCGATTGTGGATTTCATCAAAATTCATATCCAATCAAAAAAGTTGAGTGGAGTTATAACTTTAAACTACAACCAAGTTTGTTGCCAAAAATTATCATTTTGTTTAGGACTTTGTCCTTCTTCTTAAATCTTCCATGCTTGCAAAAATTTTAGAAGATCAAAAATCAATAACTATTTCATCAATCAAATGTTTAAATTTTAAGTTTTTGTAGTCTAAAATTATGCATAAAAAATAGGTTTATGGATCGAATAATAATTAACATCCGATTAACACAAAATTTGATTGCATGTTAAAAACCTAAAGAATCCAATGGTTATATTTTTAAAATATGTAGACATGTTTTTTTTTAATGGGAATTGTAGTTATTGGTTACAACTTAACACCAAGTTTATAGTCAAACTTTGTCTTTAAATTCAAAAAGTGAAAACTTATTACAACATGCATAATACCTATTTACAAAAACAAACTTAGCAGGAGAATGAACAACAAATGCTCATAAGTCAAAACAACGGCTAAGCTCTACAGCTCTGCCCTGGGCCGTCTAAGGTCACTAGAAGCAGCTTCTAATTCTATGATGGGAGCTAAATTAAGGGTGAACTATTACATTTTACTCAATCATGAAAATAAACTTCACATGTGGATCCAGTATATATGATCCATATTTACGTGAAAGGGAAATGTAATCACCAATGTAATGAATAGTTTCTTGAATTTTTGGGCTCTAAATTTCTAAAACCAACTATGCTAAGGCTTCTATACAACTAATGGAGAGGCGACAGTATGTTACTCACTGTAAGAGAAACTTAAATATTATAATTTGTGGTGCTATTTCTTGTTATATATCTGCAAATTCTCCTCTCTATATAATGTTGTAAATAAAGACCAGCCAGAGGAGGATTTATTACCTCTTTGCCAAAATACAAAGCCACATGCAACTGAGATCTTTAAGCTAGTTTCCGTGTGCTTGATGGGGGCTACCATTTTTGAAAATTAGTACACTATGTGACAATGCAACAAACTAGTAATGCATTTCACTTCTGTTTTATTAGGGAGATAGGATTTATCTTGAGTCACCATAACTCATTCCTAAATCCAACAATTCTTATGGGGAACCATTGCCAATTCCATCATAGGCCGAAAAGGAATTGGTGCTGGGTGCCAATGCTCATTCTCGGAGTTGGCCTCACTATATTTGTCCTACATAATCAGCTAGCATAAGTTTTCCAAGTCGAAGGAAGCCTGTCTGATACCAGAGGGGGCAAGTTCTGGACATTCACATCAAGAGGCAGTAGGCGATATTCAATATTGAGCTCCTTGAAAACTTTGATCATCTCTCCAAGAAGGAGGTCTCTCCTAATCCATCTCTCCCCCATGTCCTGATAGTTCATTTTGTGTGTAAGCCACACTGACATCATCAGTTTGTTCATGTCTATAACATCCCTCATTATCACCATTGGACCTGGCTGCCAGTGCTCATTCTTGCTTTCAATATACCTGCAATTTCAACAGCGACGAGGCCCTCAACAACAGAGAATTATTTAAAAAGGATTTTTATTTTTTGGTGGCAGAAAATATGGATTAACGACAAAATGTAGGTCCTATCATCGATTCATAGCTGCTGATACACCTGAATGGCCATGTCAAGTAATGCAGAGTCACCCATTACATGGCCTTCTAAGATATCATTCCAATAGATAATCCAACATGTCTACAACAATCAGAGCACTGAAGGGTAGGTTTTAGAAAGAAATTTATTAAAAATTTTAAAACAAAGCAGATTATCTCAGGGTGGGTGCTGGCCCAAGTACGTCTATTAACTCTCACCAATGATTGAGAACTGCATGTGCTTTTGAATGGAGAAAAACCCTATGCGACTTTACAGAAGAAATTATATCTCAATCCAAATCCCAGAATGAATATGAAGTTTTATAGTTTTACAGTCCATAAAATGTGAAAAGGCATATGGGCCTTGGTCCATGCTCATGGCAATATGCAAGAGCAAAGCGATGCACTAACAGCAGTGTTGCAGTTGATGGTACCGCTAATACCGTGTGTGATTCTAAATGTGTAATAGAGTCTATATCTCTAGGAATTGAGTTGCACCAGGGAAAAGTTGACAATAATAAGGAAAGAAAGAAGATGCATGACCATACATACCTTGTTATTCTTTCTTTCATGCTGGTGACCTTTTCCATTGGGGTGGAGATGTTAATACAGAAATCAATTGCATCTCCCATCTCTGGACTACGATGATAGTTACCAATGGGCTTAGTAGCTAGAATACTGTTAGGGTATATGATCTTTTGGTTATCATATCTCAAAAAAACTGTAGTTAGTATGTTCATCTCGTCGACTACCATCTGAAACCCAAAGAAACATAAGTTAAAACACTAATGAAAGATGAGAAACTGGCTTTTGTTTTCATTTATTTTCTATGAAACATAAGTTAGAGCACAAATGAAAGATATATGCTTATATAAGAGTGCATAATAAACATCTTTTTAAGCCTCCTTTCTTACCTGGACTCCATCCACTTCACAACGATCACCAACATCAAATGGGTGCATTACAAATAAGAAGATGATTGCTTCAAATACTGTTCTGCAGGTATTCCCAAACACAAACACCACCAGCAGAAGCTGTGAACTTATAAAGACGAGGAAGTGGGTAATTGGAATTTTGAGTATAATAAGCCATATTATCAATATAACGGTAGCTACAAGAATGTTCAACAAAGTATGGAGCTCTTCCACGGCTGTTTTTGTATCAGTGAGAGACAATGCAAGTGCCCTTCTCTCTCTAAATGCCTTAACCTAAAACAAAAGGTGAAGTTCACTTTGTCATTGTTTCATAGAAAATAAATTAGAACACAATTCAAATTTTTTTTTCCTTTCTCCATTAGGAGATGTCCATTAAATAAATGAGAACAAAAAGAGCATAAATATCTTTTACATTAAAAACCATTGCCAGGAGCCAAGAAATATAGAGTCATACCATCCAGTCCTTAAGGAAGGACTTGCTGATTCCCTTATTCTCAGCTGCTACCCCAATCAGATGCATTGTCTTCAAAGCTTCTTCTTTACTCATAAAGTGCATCACATCCTCGAGGTAAATATACCTTATATATAGAGGTTTGCATCGTATAAAAATCAGGACAGAATGACATCAATATTGAAAAAAAAAAAAGAAAAAAAAAAAAAAGAAGACAAGAACTAAGAAAGGAAATCATGAAAGATGTAAGAACTCACTGCGACACTGGCTTTGCCACATTCTGAAATATCCTCTTGGCTGTCTCTTTTGCCTGGCATTCACTTCTAATCTGCAGCAAAGCTTCATCCTCAATTTTTGAATTCAGTAATTGCTCATCCAGAGTGGATAAATCCCCATGCTGGATAATATTAACCATCCTCCTCATATTCCAAGCCGATATATTCTTCTGATTCAGCTTATGCAGATGATCAACGGTGATCTCCTCATCTTCCCTTCTAAAGCTTGTCCTTGAAAATCTAGAATTCTTCTCAACCTTGGGACTTTTTACCAGTCTACCACTTCCTATCACCCTCCTACTACTGGAATGCAAAGTAATACCAGCTCTCTCAAGCTCTTGAACCTCAGCCATAGCTTCCCCTTCTTGTGTATCATTCCTTTTAAACAACAGCGGACTAGAGAGCGTTTTGATAACGTACTGACTAAACAAAGCCTCCTGGATTCGTTCAAAGAATGTGTTTACATGAAAGGTTGAAGCCAGGACCTTAACAAGCAGAGTTTTCAAGAGCCATATTAGGGTACCCACAAGAAAACAAACTAGAACCTTATTTACATAAGGCAAAATCTTGCTCTTTGTCTCCTTTTTAACCTTGTCATGGAAAATACTATGCCACACAAGCAAAACCAAACCCAACCAGAGGCAATTCTGAACAGATTTCCTTAACCCATAAACAAAATACAATACCCGTTTTCGCAAAATAAAATTGATTTCTATAAAGAACACAACCACTCGAATTCCCCAACCTGAGACTAAACGTCCACAGATTAATGCTAAAACCATTATTTCCCACTTCCATAATGGAAGATCCCACACTATGTGCCTCTTTATAATTGGGAACCAAAGGCTACAAACTAAGGCTGCAATTATCAAAACAAGACTCACACATTGAAGCATTGTCAGTGTGCTGAATTTCATTCTCTTATACTCCTGCGAGATGTCTTCAATATTATCGTCCTCCCAGTCTCGATCTTGCGCAGGCATTCGTCCAGTGTTTACTGAACTTTGACATGGTTCCTCTGGTGGATCTATCAGCCTAGACTTGGTCATGCTCATCACTGACTTCCACGGGCCTCGCTGGAACGAAACATTTGAACTACACTTTACAACCTCTGCTCTACCTGAATTCAAGTACCCTTGGTGGTTTTCTTGGTCTGATAACTCTTTATTTCTTCGTCGTACAGACTCACTTCTTCGTTGATAGTTGTTGCTGCTTGAACTTCCATTATTAATATTTTTGCTATTATCATTAACGTCATCAAGCTTGATTACTACATCTTCTTCTCTTTTACTTTGAGCCATCTGATATTGGTGTTGCTGTTATTGTTTAGCAGAAGAGAAGAGCTCGGTTTCAAGGGCTTTCTGAAAGTTTCCATAAAAAGAATTCGACCAACTTTTATAAGCACCAAAGGCAACAGTACGCCAGGAACAGTTGTTCATGTAAAGCACTTTTTTTAGATGTGATTCTAAAGCAAAAGGCAAGTCCACTACTGAAGAACCAATACCGAAGAACCTCGACTTTAGGTGGCTGGTTTGAAATTGCATGGAGGGAAGTAACAAAGTTGCTTAGTCTATATACGAGTCTTAAACTCTTAATCTGTTTTCCTTGTCTTAATCTTTTCTCACTTGCATGGAATGTAATGTAATTGTAGCCAACCTTTAAGCACTATCACAATAAAAGTCACTTCTACTAAATAGTATAGTTTCTTTCCTCTAATTATTCTTCTCAACCAAATACAGAAGATTTATACTTATTTTTTATTCTCCATTCTCCAGCTTTTCCATTATTCTTTATCATACACGTTGTTGGAAAAACTAACCCTATTTTTCCAAATCTTTTCTTCCCATATCCTGACAAAATGGAATCTAAGGCTGTGTTTGTTTCGTGTAAAACGTTTTCCGAAAAATACATATTTTTCGGAAATGTTATTTTCCGGAAAAGGAAAATATTTTTAAGTGTTTGGTTGAATTATGAAAATTGTTGTGGAAAATATTTTCATGTGTTTGGATGTATTCTAAAAATGCTATTTTCCGGAAAATTTTCCACATTTTCTCAGCATCCAAACAAATTTTTATTACAAAAAATTTCAACATCACACCCAATTCAACAACAAATTCCGGCAACAACACAACACAACAACAACAACAACAACAACAACAACCACAATAAATTCCGGCAACAACAATCCGTTCATCCAAAAAAAAAAACAACAACAACGATCTGGAGCTCGATTGATGCGTGGAGGCAGAGCGATCGGAGCAATCTGGAGCTCGATCGGAGCGATTGGAGCTCGATCGATGCGTGGAGGCAGAGCGATCGGAGCTTCTTTCTCGCTGCGTGGATCGGACTGGGTTCTGGGACTGAATCGGATCGGACTGGGTTCTTGGAGTGGATCGGACTGCGTCGATCGGACTGGGTTCTGCGACTGGATCGGACTGGGTTCTGCGACTGGATCGGACTGGGTTCTGGGACTGGATCGAACTGCGTTCTTGCTGCGTTCTGGGTTTCTCTTTTTTTTTTGTGGATCGGAGGTTGTTCTGGCTTTGGTTTTTTTTTTTTTGGATTGGACTGCTGCGTCTAGGTTTCTCTTTTTTTTTTTGCGTTCTTGGCTGTTGTTCATGTTGTTGCTGGTTTTTGTTCTCACCAAGTGCAGCGGCTCTCTTTTCTTTTCTGCGTGTCTGTGTTGTTGTGTGAGACCCGGAAATGGTTTGAAGGTAAAATAGGAGCGTAAAACCATTTCTGGGTCAAAGGTGAAAATTTGGTCAAAGATAAGGCATATTTTCCGGAAATTGAATTTTCCTTTGCTTGCCAAACACATGGGTCAGGTGGTAAATGATTTCCTGAAATCATTTACCACCAAAACAAACGGACCCTAAGTATCATTTGCGTTTTGTTGCCGGTGTACTTCGACCTACCCCAAATTGGAGAGAGAGTTAGGTACAATTAATGTCACAAGAATAAGAGATCTAATTGTAATAATGAAAATTTATTAGATGCTTCTAGAATACTGCTGACGGCAACGCTATTATGTATCTCCTGATTTTGATTTTTGTTTAAACTTTAATTTTTGGAAAAATGCTTTTCTTATACACTGAGGTGATGAGTGATTTGTTGCTGTCACATATAGAATAGAATTAGAATCACTATGAAGGGGATATCTTGGCTCATCGAAAATCATCTCAAACAGTACTAATCGGCAAGGAAGGGTATGCCACAATGAAAATTTCAAGTGCTAACAAAAGAATTTGAATGTGGATTAGTTGGATTCTTCTTTCAAATTGAGTCCTCATGTTTATCTACCTCCAGCCTTTACTTTTAAATGTCAAGAAAATTTCAGCCTTTCAATTCTAGATCACTGCAGTCCAAAGGCACTCAGGAAAAGGAAGAAAAAACATGTACTGAAAGAAGTGTTTGGATTATTACTAAATTCAGTAACTGTTCAGGCATTATCTAGTCATTATTTAGATTAACAGAAGAAAGTTCCAAATGGAGAAAAAACAAAGTGAAAGGAACTCAGCAAAACAAGATAATTACATCATTTACATCATTACATGTGTTACAAACAGCCTTCTCACTTGCAAGTTGCACTTCAATCGACACTGTGTACAAAAGCAGATACTCTTCTAGGTGATTTCCCCTTCTGCCGGTCCATTCTCTCTTCTGCAACCTGTTCCAAGATTATAGTTCATAAAAATCCAAAGTGGAAGAGAAAAAAGGACAAGGAACTTTTCCATACCCTCTTGGCCATGTGCTGCAAAATTTCTAAAATTTCTGAGAATTCTGGTCTTGAAGATGGATCTTGCTGCCAACATCTCTCAAGCAATTCCCCAAGCTTTTGAGGAGTCTGCTTTGGAATTATAGGCCTCAGACCCTGAAATTCATGTCACCAAATCTCTATATTAATTTAAGATCTTTCCGTATTCCACTAGTCTGCAAGGCCCAGTTAACTACTTTAATTTTTTTATGTTCTCTCAAAAATAAGAAATACACTACTCTTCACACACACAGTCTATGCCAGCAGGTTCTTGGTCCAGATGTTATTTGCCCGGCATACTCATTCTTCAGAATGGACTAAATCCCTCTTTGTAGGCATGGAGGTTAGGTAGTTGTGTCACCCACTCAGTGGTCAAAGGTTCAAGGGCTAGACCAAATTATTTTGTTTGGTGAAAAAGGGGATGACAATAAACTAAAATTCTCTCTTGAACCAAAAGGGGAAAACGCACACAAAAAAAAGACCTAGAAACAAAGACAGAAACAGAAGATCTTGTTGGGGTAGAAGAAGATTAACAAGATTTTATTTACAATATCAAAATATTTAATGGAGGAATACCTTCTGAACCACACCAACTGCTGCTTGTAATGGGGTCAAGTGCTCATACGGGAGCTGGCATTTCAGTCAGAAAACAAGATGATTGATATGAATTCTGTTCAACCATAAATTTTTAGAAGATATAGCAAAGTAATTATCTGAAGAGAGTTATATTTTTTTCACCGGCACTCATTATCACTACCAAAAAAGTGGCGCATTACCTTTCCTGTAAGCAACTCCCACAGTAGAACTCCAAAGCTGAAAACATCAACTTTGTGATCATATGGTTTGTGTTCAATAACCTTCCATGCATCGACACAAACAAACAAACAGGTCAAACATTTGGGGAAGCTACCAAAGGCACAACACCAACAATATCATTTAAGCCATGCAACAGTGAGTAAATAAACCAACCCATTAGAGGGTTGACAAATTCATGTCTCAACTTTCAACAGTATAAAGCTATAAAGAGATTTGACACAACAAACATAACTCAACATCCATGCCCTCCTTGGTGCACATGCTAGTAGTATAAAAAATTTGTTCCTATTTGTACTGAAGGAATGGCAGAAGGAAAAAAGGATGGAGTGCATGGTACATTTGCCTTTGTTTCAGTACTTAGAAACTGAATTGTAGGGTATAAGAACTAGAAAACTATGCCTAGCTAGAAACTAATTATCCTTTGTTCAATTTGGAATCAAGTAAACTGTTTAAAAAGTATTGAACACGTATATAAAGAAACAGACCTCTGGAGCCATCCAACGGTATGTTCCAGTTTCGGCAGTCATAACACCAGATTGAGCTTGCATTCTAGCAATCCCAAAATCACTAATCTTGACAACCTGGCAGACAATTTTTTTAAAAAAAATTAGTAGATAGAAACTTAGATCAATCTTAAAGCTATGATTACAGCCATGAAACAACCTAACAAAGTTCCAGTCCAGAAGAAGCAACAAGTCAAGGACAAGAATGCATGCAGCTGCCCTCTAGTCTTGAAGCATAAAGAAAAGGGGATATTAATCTAAAAGAAATACATAGGCTATTGAAAATTTCATGACAATCAATAGTACTTTTTTATCAAGTTTCATCCATTAATACCTAATAAGCTCTCATACTAGTTAATTACATTATTCAAGAAAACCATAGGTAGAACTCTGCTTTTGAGTCCTTATTAAACTGAAATTAACGCCTTCACATCCTATCATACTACCTGCAATCAAGTGCCACATCAATTAGGAGTCACTGACCAAATTTTAAGTCAGGGAGCGGTTCCCCATCATGGGCACTAGCCAAAATTGTTAATCAAAAAGCAATTCACAATAAAATTGGTCATTTTTACTTCAGAAAATGTAGTTGTCTTTTAATTTAAGTGAACTAGTCAAATAGGTTAAAACGTCCTGTTGACATGATTTTTTTTAACTATGTCACCATCAGCTATGATGGTCATGAAGCAGAGGACCAGTATGCAGCATTATCTCTAGACTAAGACAGAGATCAGCGAGAAAGCCATGACTGTAGGAAACTCCAGGGGAGGTAAGAAGTAGTCCTTCATATACAATAACAACAAAAAAACATAGATTTAAAAGGTAATAACATAAAAAATGAAAATCTCTTACTCCATTTCCATCCATCAAAAGATTGGCAGCTTTCAAGTCCCGATGGATTATATTATTGTGGTGCAAATACTTCATTCCCTTAGAAACATCAATGGCTACTCTGATTAAGGATGGGTGTGTGAAAACTTCCTTTTGTTTATGCAGAAAGTCATGTATGCTTCCACCAGACATGTACTCTAAGAAAGAAACACTCAAGCTCAGGATGGAGAAAAAAAACAACAAAAAAAATTGGAAAATTTCAATAATAATTTACCAATTGTGTTTTTTAAATCAAAATTCTATAACTAATGAATATAAATCAAAGCACCTCACTACATATGCCATTAAAAATTAAAATTACCCATGACAATACACAGGCTTGGAGGTCTTGTACATGCCCCGATGAAGTGGACAACATTCTTGTGCTGGATTTTCCTGAGTGTAGGCAATGAATAACAACTTTTCTTTTTATAAAAATCACCCAAAATATTGCCTCAGAATGATAAAAGTAAATGACATTATACAAAGGCATAACAAAGTCTAATGCTTGTGTTCCCTATTAATTTGAAATTATATTACTTAAGAAATAAAATACTTTTTGTCTTTGTGGATTGGTGCGCATGTAATGCATCCAATAGGACTTGAACTCACAACTTTACTCTTCCCCTTGAACTTTTAAGGGGAGGAGATGCCAATTGAGCTAGAACTCATTGGCTAAACTAAATATTATGAATTTTTTGCTAAAATTCAGTCCCATTGTGCATTTTAAAGTAAAACTAAATGATGATAAGAAGATGTTGAATCACAACCAGTGATGCATTGCTTGCCAATAGTGACAACTCTCTCTCATGCATAGGTGTGTTTTGGACAAGGCCTCCAGGATGACAATTAAGAGGGTTTACAACTAACCCTAAGTTGCTTCGTTCATAGAAGATTTTTCTGGACTATCCACATTCCAACAGCTAAAGGTGCTGCAATCTATAAAATATATAAAATTGAATCAGTTTGAATTTTGGTTGACCTTAGAATATTGTGCTACATAAATTTTTGAGACCCTACAATTTTACGTGTCACAATTTTAATATATCTTTATTAATTGAAGTTAAATTTTATTCTATATTTAAACCCTCCATAGAATCTTGGCACATCATATGTTCTATTAATGGTAGAATATATAGTTCTATATACAAATGCAATCATAATAAATGTTTATTACCATGGCTTTTAAGTGGAGTTTGAGATGTGCCTTTGTGTTAAAATCCTTTTCCCTCTCCTTTAAGTGTGTGTGTGTTTGTTTCTCAAAAAAAAAAAAAAAGGTCTATTAATAACTATCATAATTATGAAATTTCATATTTAGACAAGAAAATAAAAGAGGAAAAAAAATCATGGAGTATAATAATAATTGAAACAATAATAATTTTAAACTTCCTGGCCTTAACATAGAATTGCTTTATCTGAATAACCACTAACTTATTGGGAATGTTTTCATATGAACAACAATTACTTGATTGGAGGATGTTACAAAATATATTTAATGACCTAACAAGTAAAATGATTAGATTATTACCAGTAAATTGAGAAGTATGCTCATTTTAGTAACAAATGAACACCATTTGAGAATGATGATGATGATGAGTGATAGTAGTGTTTGCGTGAGTTACATAATATAAAATGACAAACCTCATCATAATGACTTCTTGAGTAAATTCCCTCTGCATATTTTCATTCATATGTTCAGCCCTAAGAACTTTGATTGCCACATCTTGATAACAAAAAGTACCTTTATACCTGCATGAATCCAATCATTCTTTATTGTTAAATTACACAAATGCCCAATTTGAGCCAAGACCATAGGTGCGTCAATCCGATCATACAATTAATAAATAATCATAAACAACAGATCATAGCTAGAAAGGAATAAAATACTCACAAGTCGCAAAATGATACAGATACAATTTTCTTTTCATATATCAATGAGATAGGGTCAATTTCTCCGACATCAATTCCGTTAGAGGGTACATTTACATAGTTAGAGATAAACTTGATCCCACTTTGGTTTTGCTTCCCAGCAGGAGGAACACTGCCACATGTCAACAAAGGTTGCTTCTGCAATGCGTTACAGGATATCAAACCTAATGAGATGTGGTAAGCAGGAAAAGGCATGCAAGTTTATAATTTTTAGTATAAATCAAAGAGCAGGACATGAATATATCGATGGGACATGTAAGGACTCCATATATTCCCTTTTTTTTTTTCTTTTTATCGTGAGAGAAAAGCTGGATATGGCAGAAATAGAGCACAGTACAGATATGAAGATTTTAATCCTTACCAAATTTAAACCAAAGTATGACGAGAAACTTTTCCTAATGAAAATTGTTATTGTTCTATTATAGATAAGTATAATAATCATTGATGCTAGCTTTGACTAATAATTATAAAATTCAAATGACCCTAGATAGAAGGCTAGCATCCAGAAGGCAGAAACCCTTCTTCACGGATTCTATCAATGCAAAGTTAAACCAAGCCCTATTGAGCATCTCCAACAGAGTATGCATAGCCAAAATATAGAGAATATATGCTACTGTTCATGCTCCAGCAGCTTCTCTATATTCGGAAATTTTTTTTTGCTAATGAACAGTAGCCCATCAAGTCTGATGGGCTACTATTCATTCTTCAAATCATTTTTTTCTATTATAATAATTTGGTGTTGAATAAAAAAATGTTGGAAGATGTGTAGTTTTTAAAAAAAGAATAAATAATGAATAAAGAAATAATATTTAAATGAGATAGAAAATCTGTTGGAAAGTAAATTTGAAACAGTGGGTAGATAAAGGTAAAAGTCACTGTTCATTCTCCAAACAGTACAAAAATTTGATGAATCTGCTGGAGATACTCTTATGACTGCATAGCAAAACCACGTTGTTATTTATTATTTTCATATCATTCACCTATTATCAACCCTTCAGAAGTAACTTTCATGCCTTTCATTCTAACATTAACCAATAAGAATTGCTCTCACTAAAGGACTGGCATTTAAATAAAAAAGGGATTCTTAGAGATCATTTTTCTAACTCAAACATATCACAGTTTCTGAATGCCAAAGAAAATTATTATATTTAAAATGTTAATTTTTTTGGCCTCTGGTATCATAACTTGTAGAAATTCCATCCTAAATAAACAGAAAGCCTATTAAGGCAACTAAAAATGCAGTTATCTGGAATTGAATCTTAGAATCATGCATGAAACTTAAGTAGCTAGCAACAATGAATGATTATATAAGTCTTTTACTATAAGTGGGAAACTAACTTCGCACCAATTCTGACATATATGTTCTTGATCTCTTTCAACAAAAAGTTGCTAGCACTTTAATGATTATGCCCATTGAAGCATGAATAATATCATTAGTAGATAGAGTTATTGATCCATTGCTAGTGGCGTGAAATGAATATGACATTTCATAACTTTTAGTAAATAGGTGTGAATTTGATTAGATTAAATCTTTCTATGAACACATTCATAGAAAGATTTGTAAATAAGACCATGTCTTAATCAAGTTCAAAGACATTTCATAACTTTTAGTAACTCAAAAAAACTCAAATTTAGACTTTGAACTAGTCCATTCTTCCAAGTTTTATCATAGGGACCTCACGATCATCTTATAAAATGTAAGACCTAAAAAGAAAGGTAAAAAAGGATTGGTACTTGGATAATTAAGGAATATGACAGCTACTCAGTTGCAACACATAATGATGAGTTCCCTACAAATTCCCCTTTTTTTTAAAAGTATATTACTACTGTCCTACTAAATTATACTACCATAATGTATATAAAGGTGAACTGCACATTAAGCATGAACACTTCAACAAGGAGACAAAAGAAGCCAGCACTTGCCTAAAGATATAATGTTACTCTAGAATTTTATGTCAACCAGTATTAGTAAAACTGAATCAGACAATAAGTAAATTCAATTCTAATTCCTTAAAAAATAATACTTTTTTTTGTTTGGGGGGGGGGGGGGGGGGGGGGGACACCCATCTTTAAACATAAATCTGAAAATCTAGTCAATAATATAAATTGTTCCAAGAAGTAGCTTGTAGAGAGGATACCTCAATTCTTGGTATTTTCTTTAACAGCTTATTTTTAAGCTGTTCGGTCTCCTAAAAAATATCAAACACGCATATTAGTCAAGCAGCTCACAAGGAATTAAAAAAGAGAAAAATAATTACAGAATATGAGTACAGTTCAAGAATTCATTTAAGATAAACACAAGACTGTAACTTGAGAGCTCATAATCACACTCCATTATGACTAATATTTAGCTTTAATCAATTGGAAGTCACTAATAAGCAACTAAGCAATGAGTATTTGTATTAATTCCATGAAAAAAAACGAACAGTCTTCACAAGTACTAGTAATCGATTGATGAATTGCATAAAAAATCAAGAAAATGAGAGAAAAGAGTACCTCGAATGCAAAACCATCAACAACGAAAACATCCAAAGAGTAGCCATCTATAGTGGAAAAAGCATGTGCTTCTTGAATGTTCAGTCCAATCTCAGACAGTAAGGAACTCAACTGTAAATGTACCATAAAAAATATAAATAGTAACTAAAAAAATAGCTCAAACAGGATAGTGTTTATTTAAAAATAAATAAAAATTAATAGGCGATTTTTGGCCCCAAGGGAAAGGGGAAAGGAAGATTCAAGCTAGTGACCTCCACTTCATGAACTGATTGTGCTAGCCTTAAGGTTAACTTAGATAGTATTGTCACTGACAGAATGTCTTACCGAGTAACTTTTGGAAGTTCAGAATACAAGTATAAATCACCTATGCTATCCACCATCACATCTTACAGAAGCATGATCAATTGCAATCTGTCTTCAGGCATATAAATTACAAAGAACTTGCTTTGGTGGTAAACAATGATGTGTTGGAACAAGGGTAAGTAATAGAGAAGTTCTGTTACTTATAAATAACTGCTTGGACTTATATAGACTGAGAATTATAATTATATGTATTTAGTTGACATCAAAAGTTCATATGGTTTTAAAGTAAAATCCTGACTAGTGCAGCATATAGAGACTGAAATTCAGTAAATCTAGGAGTGCAGCACAATAAGATAATAAATCTTAGCGGTAGATCCTACAGAATGCTAGCAGGCGACTAAAGAAAAATGCAGGATTATTAACTAGAACATGATTGATAAAAAGAAAAGAACTATAAAAAATGTAATATGAAATGGCAATAAACCAACCAGGCCTTGTGCCGCACACCATTGAGAACATAACAAAAATGTCCATAAATGAGCATGGTCAAAGCAGAGTGTCAAGATCAATGTGAGAAAAAGAAACAGTATAGGCATTATAGTTGGAGAAACAACAAATTAAGCACAACGCGAAAGGAACACAGTGTCAACTGCAGGCACAAGTGTGAATCTCATTTCTTCTTTTTCTCCTCAAGAAGTGGCTAGCCTTTTAATTCATCAATCATTAACTTCAACTATGTCAAATCACCCATGATGAATGAACAATCAGGTGTCTTCTCTTGGGTAGGTTTAATTTTGATACCATACAGCAAGTAAAGTATTTCTAAATAGTAGCAAGCCTTCTAGATGCCCACCCTTAAAGGTTAAAGGTTGGAGAGATGAAAGCTTAGTTACCACACAGTTCTAGCAGGTCGTTTTGTGTGTGTGTGTGTGTGTGTTTTGTGGGAGAATGGGCGAGGTTAAGTGTTCTGGACATCACTGGCAAGTGACTCCAATCAGGTTCGGTAGGGCTGAGAATCAAATGTTTCATTGCTGAATAAGATTGCAGAATTCCAACCTTCAAAACAATAGTGTTCACTAATAACATCAAATATATTTCTCACTTTTGCAATATATTTATTACCTTGTCCAAAAAATTAAATCTCAAATTAGATGCTTCAGAAATGTCAAGAATGTTCATGCAAGACTTATTGTGCAGATTACATCTAAACAAAGGATGCTAAAATAAGAATTAAAAAAATCCTGGATATGTCTTTGATGCTGAAAAGTAGGCATTGAGAGGTGTACAAGTATACAACGCAGATGATTCCAAGAAATAGTTTAGATCGTAGAAAACTCCACATGCTTCCGATGAGAGAAAGGGAGGGAGTGGTCAACTACCTGATTGAAAATTTTGGGCTTGTCGTATGTTGAAATTGTAATTTCATACATTGCCCTACAAAATTTGCAAAATATTACAATGTTAAGTGGCTAAGAAACTACAAAAGTGTCCAGCAATCAGTGAAAACATTTATTTCTAGTGAAAATTCCTTTGAACATCTCATCCTAGAAAGAAACATTAAGTTGAATATAGATGGGGGAAAAATTATACAAAACATATAAAATTACAAAAACAGAAAGTCTAAATAACAGGATACTTCTAAGAAATGTTCAAAGCAAAGTCACAAACCAGCTTGAGTTAAATGGGTAATTTTTCCCTATTAGAAGAGAATATTTTGATGAAGCCACAGATCTCAACTTCTTCTGGTAGGAGAAAACTTACGTACTAGGAAGACTTGTTCCTCCTTAAACTTTACTCTCAGGATCCTGGAAATTCAGTGGTATGATTGGAAATTTTCCCAACTCTTCTCATTTACTTTCAAGAAGAGACTTAAAATATATTGCAACAAACCTGAAATTATTCAGCTTCTTGAATTATCTACTATAATATATCATATATCTATCAAATCCAGCCAAACCTAATATATGCATGTCTGGATTTCAACTTGTATCTGTAAAGCATCCATGTCAGTATTGAATATAAAAATTTGCAACAGTAAATTGAAAGACTAGATATATGATGAATAATACATTAATTGGCCACAAAATTTTATGTTAAGGACAATCATAGAAAAAGCTAACAATCAGGAGAACCTTTCAGAATTATTACCGGGAATAAAGACAATTATCATTCACGTTGTCATGCCCGTCTTGAACATGTAATTGGTTGACTTCAAGAGTGAGTTCAACATCAGGTGATGAACCAAACGCAGGTGGTGGATGAACACTGAAAAAGGAAGAGAGAGAATGGGGTACTAACAACTCATAAATTCTCAAAAATGAAATAGGAGGAGGTCCTTTTAACCATACCTATGTTTGCTGGGATAATCAGAACATTGAGCATCCACTTCTCTTTGAAAGTTTGAATGCCAAGAAGAACTACAATTTCCACCCGAAGTAGAATGAACCTGCACATTATCAACATGCATTTGGACGGGGGAGGAGTAACTAAAAAGTCAGAAAAGGGCAAGTCATGAAATTTCCTTCAGTTTTTTTGTTCCGTCAGTATGTCAATTGCCTTTAGAAACTTGCACAAAAGCAAACCATTTGCAGAAATATCCCTAATTCCAAGTCAAATCAAGTAGTCAAATTTCATGGTAGTGATGAAATCGTAAAATAGTGGTATCTTTTATGAATGGAAGTAACGAAATATATAACAAGAAAGTGAAACCCAAAAGAGAAGGGAAGAAAAAGAACCAAAAAAAAAAGAAAAAACTCATAGCCAACTATTGAATTAAAAAAAAGAAAAAGAAAAAAAAAAGTTTTCTCCTATAAGATACCTGCACAAGACGGACTTCAATTGCATGTCCAATAGAAGGGTTGCGTGCCATGTTCAGTAATCTTTTGTGCATAAGAACTTCTTGTGCCCTCTCGGCATTCACATCCACAGCATACCTATAAGGCTAACACTGCCAAATTAGATTCATAAACGATCATAAGCAACAATAATGTTACACTATTCCAATTAAGTCAAAAAAAAAAATGAAAAGAAAATACTCCTCCGGCTTTCTCTAATGCCCTGTTTTTTGAGGGAACAACGATAATGGTTCACTTAGTATCCATTAACAAACACGGATACCAGGAATTTGAATTGATATTAATTTATTATATTACTATTTCTAAAAAAGATTTACAAAAGTATAATAAAAATGAATGAAAGAAAGCAAACACAAACGCAAAGATTTGGTGTTTTACCGAACAGGGAGGCCATGAAAATGTGCCCAGAGTTCATCTTCAAAACCAGGAAGATCGGTCTCTGCTACGTTCAAGTGCTTAAGTCGGTGAAGGACTTCAGTGTACACACCTATCTTCTGCCTCTGCTCTCTGCTGAATCGACTCTGACTCTGACTCTGACTCTGAGTCCGTGTAAAATCCAAGACTCTGTTACTGCTACTCTCTGTATCTTCCATGATCACACCAAGTTCAACCAAAACGAGCAGTTTTTTTGGAGCTTTAAAAAGTACTATGGCTGTTTATGTTGGAAAGAGAAATAGTGGCAATGCAAAATGAATCAACGATCGCTTATAGGCATAAGGAAAAGAATGGAGACTATTTTAAAGATAAACTATCAATGGCTTTTCGAGCTGTGCTATGGCTTATTTATTTAACGTGCTTAATTTTGATTCAGCCAAAAAAAGGAAGCGTGATTCATTTGCAACTCAACAGAAGGACTTTAATAAAAGCATATAAACCTGTACTGTAGTCTATTGAGTTTATCTTTTTCAATTTGACTAAATTGCAATTGCAGGTTCCACCCATAAAATTTAGAATAATTTTTGTTTTGCTAAAAATTTTTAAAATTTGGATTTGTAATGTATTATTTATTTAAAGCATTTCATCAATGCATCAACGATAAGGTGTCCATTAAGTGCCAACTAAGCTCAAAACAATGTCGTTTGAATCACTAGTTTACAAAGTGTGGGATGATTTTGATTTTGCCCCCTAAAATTTGAGGTAATTTGAATAATAAAACTATGCCGTTTTGAGTTAACGTGGTACTTAACGGACACCTCATCGTGACACAAGGGCAAAATTGCTTAAATTCAAATTCAAATGATTTGTAATGTTTGGGATACAAATGGATTTTGGTAGATTGATAGAAAATATAAAATTTAGTCACTCTCAATTGTGACTAGATTCACTACAAATATATGCTGGATGTCCCCTACTAGCAACACACTGCATTGGATATTAGAGAATCCATACCTAATTCCAAAAAAATTGGAACTAAGAGTGTGCTTGGATGGAGGGGAGGGATTCACTTGTATTAAAAAAATTTAAATTGTTAATTTAACCTGAAGGATATCAATTTATATCTATTCTTTTAATTAGCAAAAGAGTGCTAATATAATTTAATAATAAAGGAAAATTTATCTCTTAAAATTAGTTTTTCAAACAAGTCGGCATTCCTATTATAAAAAAATTTAGGCAAAACTTAAGTATATCTTAAGTTTCTATTTGTCAATAAGTCATACAACTTAATTTAATTTAATTATACTTGGAAAAATAACATATTGTTTGCACTATGTTGGTATCTGTATATATTAAGAGGATTCAGAAAGTTAGTTATTACTTTTTTTTCCTGTCAAAAATACCCTTAAAGTAATTAACCAACAACTTAAAAATGTGGTTAAAATAGTAAATTAGAAAAAGAAAGTTAGTTATTGTTTTTTTTACTATCAAAAATACCCCTACCTAAAACTTAAAAATTGGGTTAAAATAGTAAATTGACAAAAATAATAAATTCCTAGTTCTACGTTGATTTAAATTCTTACTTTTACTCACTCTCTACAAAATAGGATTACTCTTTGGTTAGTTTTAAAACTCCTCCAATTTACAAAACTCACCCCACGTATTTTTTTTTTTTTTTTACTTCATCACGATGCATTTGTTTCTTCTGTCCTCCTTTTTTTTCAAAATTTTTTTAAAAAAATTTCATTACACCCTTAGGTTTTTTTTTTTTCTTTTTTTTTTCTTTTTGTGATTGGAAAAAGTAAAAATCTCAAATTATAATAAATGCAAATTATTAATCTTTACCCAAAAAATACAAGAGTCTCTAAGCACGCGTGTGAGCACATGCTAAGAGGCTAGTTTATAATTATGTGGTTGTATCTTAGGTTTGTATCAGCCAATAAGTCATGTTGTTCGATTTTTTTTTTTAAATTTTTTTATGGGTCATATGGTTTAATTTAATTGTCTTTAAAAATGATAATGTGGGGTCTGAGGGCCTAGTGACCTCGGCCCACTTTATGTCCGGCCCATGGCCCGTTCCGAGGAAGATGCGTGGGAGCATACCCTTCAAAAACCCCCGCCAAGGATAACCCTGTCCTCGGCGGACCGAGACTAGGTACAAATGAGAAAACAGGCCCAGGACAGGTTGTCACCTCCGCACTAAATGCACTCACCTAACCCTCTGGTCACACTAATAAAGATGTGACTCTTAGACAGGGCGACCTTAGTTATTGTGAATCACTTGAGTACTGATAGCGTTGCTAATGGGATGGACATTCAGAGGGAAAATGCATAGATAATCAACAGATGGAAGGGAGAGATGGAAAGATAGGACTATATAAGAAGGACCCATAGAACAGCAAAAAGGGAGGGGGAAAATGATGGAAGCTCCTCGGACCAGTGCCGAGGACCAATTTTGAGAAGAAATTTAAGGGCACTGGTCTTCAATGGTGATGGGTTCATGGTTGGGTTCCGTTTGCCTGCAAGGGCCAATTTCTTCAAACCCACTCTCTAAAAATGTATTGTTTGGGGCTTTACAAATTGAGTTCCTACAGATAACATTGTTTGTAGTTTGCACTACATTAAAAGAATTTAATTGGTGAACATTAGATACATCACCTAAGTAATTGTATGTCAGTTTGCCAAAAATAATATATTACAGCTACTATCCTCCTTTGGTAACTTTTTAAATTATTTTTTATATTTTTTTCCCTATAATTCCTATATTAATTCTCAAACTTCTAAAAAAATGGAAGGTGAAAATCTACTGACCAAATTCAAATTATCGAGACTAGGTACAAATGGGAAAATGGGCCCAGGACAAGTTGTCACATCCGCACTAAATGCACTCACCTAACCCTCTGGTCACACTAATGAAGATGTGACTCTTAGACAGGGCGACCTTGGTTATTGTGAATCACTTGAGTACTGATAGCGTTGCTAATGGGATGGACATTTAGAGGGAAAACGCATGGATGATCAACATATGGAAGGGAGAGATGGAAAGATAGGACTATATAAGAAGGACCCATAGAACAGCAAAAAGGGAGGGGGAAAATGATGGAAGCTCCTCGGACCAGTGCCGAGGACCAATTTTGAGAAGAAATTTAAGGGCATTGGCCTTCAATGGTGATGGGTTCATAGTTGGGTTCCGTTTGCCTGCAAGGGCCAATTTCTTCAAACCCACTTTCTAAAAATGTATTGTTTGGGGTTTTACAAATTGAGTTCCTATAGATAACATTGTTTGTAGTTTGCACTACATTAAAAGAATTTAATTGGTGAACATTAGATACATCACCCAAGTAATTGTATGTCAGTTTGCCAAAAATAATATATTACAGCTACTATCCTCCTTTGGTAACTTTTTAAATTATTTTTTATATTTTTTTCCCTATAATTCCTATATTAATTCTCAAACTTCTAAAAAAATGGAAGGTGAAAATCTACTGACCAAATTCAAATTATCGAAAATATATTATTCTATAGAATAATAAGTAAATGTATTAAATATAATAATATATACCGTGAAATATTTATCAAAAAAATATACCATGAAATAAGTACAGTTTTATAAAATTATATTAAAGTGCCTTAAAAAGGAAAAAAAAAAAACTTATTCCAACAAATTTATACATTTTTTGACAAATAAGATATTTATTTTTTAAAACTATGTATATGATTAATGCATCCAATCAATTTGGAACTTATTGAATATAAACAGAATAAAGAGAAGAAGCAAAAGGATAAATACGGTAGAATATAATTTATTTAAGAACGGTGAACCTTTTCTTTCTTTCTTTTTCTTTTTTCTTTTTGGTATGAAAGGAAAAAAAAAATTAATAGAATGTATATGGGCTAAGATATATATATATATATATATATATTGTTGTATGGGCTAATATATATTTAAACCTTATTCGTCTTTTTCAAGTGTCACCTATTACTTTTTTGATAATAACAATCATTGTATCACTAACACCAATGATTCAACTATAAGACGATACTTTATCTTTGTGACGTCCGTTGATAGAAGACAGCCTACCTGTCTTAAATACAAACCTTTAAATATATGCATTTTTTATATCAATAGATTGTGACTAATAAGTATAAATTATGCATCATTGAGATTTATATTACTTTTTTGCTCTACTAAATTACTAATGTAATAATGGGGGAAGTCTTGAATAGCTGTGTAACTTGGTTTCATTGGTGGTAACGATAACTATTGAAGAATATTCATGTTTATGCATCATCAGTCATTACACACAAGTTGTAATTAAAAATTTATTTTTCTACATGCAGAAGTTGATAGGGAACTTATAAGAAGTGTGCGTGTGGTTGGGTGGGAGGGGATCTTAATTTTTATGAAATGCACGCTCAACATAGATTTAATCAGATACCTCTACTTTTTATTATTCAATACTTTAGAAGTATTGTAAAAACTCTTACATAATAGTGGATTATGATTGTATCCTACTTCAGAAGGAATTTATCCATATTATAAGAAATATTTTCAAGAAAAAATTGTTTTCAAAGTATTTGATTTCATTACCATATTAACAATGATACAACCCAATATAATGAACATAAATTTACAAAGGGTCAGTTGGGTCCGATGGTGGTTGGGGGTGAGTGATTGGGTGGGGTGGCGGTATTGTTGGAAGCATAAAACAATTTACACCTTAAAGAGGGGTTTTTTTTTTGGGTCAAATAACATAATTTTAGGAAAAGTTTAGGAGAAATGCTTCCAGCCAAATTTATCTAGTTATGTAGTAGTGTTTTAGAACTTGAGTTTCAAGCATTACGGGCATGCATGGCAATTATAATTTTTTTTTTTTTTTGGAGAAACAAACATACACACAATCATAATGCTTGAAACTCGAGTTTGACAAATTTAAATTTTAAAAAAGTTCTACATAACTAAATAAGTTTGGTAAGATGCATTTATTCTAAATTTTTCCTAAGATTATGCTATTTGGCAGGGCTTATTTTAAGATCAATTGAAAATTATTTTCAGCTTAATCACCATTCTAAAAATTATTTTATGTTGAAATAGATCCTAAGGAAAAATATATATAAATAAATAAAATTAAAAAAAGGGCGCCTATCACTTTTTATGGATAAATATGCACCGCAAAATGAAAACAATTGGTCCAAATGGTAAACGGAAAATAAATAAACACGTCAGCACCTACCAGTCAAGCTCAGGTGTCAAATGTAAAACAGATTTCATCAGTCCCCTGTGACCAAACATGCCCACTCTTCATCAGTACCATCCTCAGTTGTCGGCGAACTCAACTCCACCGAATGTTGCTGCCTTAGTTGTTTTTTGTTTTGTTTTTTGTTTTTTTTTTTTTAATGAAGTGGTCTCAGATATTCTAAAGAAAGAGTCAGGACCTATGAAAAAAAGTACATACCGATCTCGTGTAAATCCAGGACTGTTGTATAAACTAAACAATCCTAAGGCAACAAATCCGCGAGATACACAAAGTTATTTTAAATTAAACACCAGCAAACCGAGTGGTATCTAAAAAGTTCTCTGCAACAACAACGTTATTGCCAATATCACCATATACGAGAACTCCAGGTAGCTGAAGTGAAAAGGCTCAATAGACTCAATACTAACCGAGGGGTATAGCCATAAGAAACCAAAAATAAAAAAAAGAAATGAAGCGGTGGCAATCGGTGGAGCTAGTATGGGGGTGTTTGGCTGGTAATGGAAATTGGGTATGTTTGGTTACAGAGGACAAATGAAATTTGTTTAGGATTGACACCTCAGCTTTCCTGGTTGGTGCTGATGGTTTCTTTAATTTATTTGTCGTTAACCTGTTGCGCTAAATAATTAATTTAAGGGCAGTGTTAGAAATAGCTTTATGTCAAATAATTTTGCTTTATGTCAAATTCTTTTACCTATTTTACAGAAGGGGTATTTTGTATCAAATGTGATAGCACATCATTTATATCAAAACTCAATAAATGAAAGATGCTTTCAAAATAAATAAATGAGAGACATATGTATAAAAGTAACTACCTATTAACACATGTCTTTCATTTGTTAGTGTGATAGTTTTTTTTGCTGACATATCTCACAATTATTGAATTTTAATACTACTGACATGATATCATTTTATAAGATATAGAGCTAATGGAGCTAACTTTTTAAGTTCCACTTATTATTTTAGTAATATTTTCCGTCATCTCATCATTTCATACCAATTTTTTATTAGCTGGACCTAATAATAAATCATCCTTAATAAGCACCAATAGCATTAACATTTCCCTTAATTTAATAATTAGTATAATTAGTATAGAGAGGGAAACTTTCCGACTTATCACAAGTTGATACATTATACTACCAAATCCACAAAGTACAGCCAATTACAAAGTGCCACGTACAACAACTAATTTCTACCATCACCATTCAGGAACCAACAGAAATTTGCCAAATGTCCTAAAATAATAATATAAAAAAAAAGCATGCAAAATGCTAATCACACATCGGTGTATGTAAGCAATGACACATGCCACACATTAGCACGTGTCAGCAATGACATCCCACACATGTAAGCAATGACATAAATGATCCAATTAATTGCTGACACGTGTCACCTTGAAAATCAAGACATTTCAGCTAATCAAATGATGTCATGTGTCCTTGAAAAAAAAGACTTAAAAATCCTCCAATTAGACTGTGACATGTGTCACTAATCAAACTCTGCCACATGTCGCTCACCTACCACTAAAAATGAAGATGTCATATAGAAGATCATTTAATCAAGATTATGATTTTTTTGTAAAAACATTCCAACACTAGGGTGAGTTGAAAAAACTATTGTTGGGGTACATTTTTTTACATCTAAGGTGCGTTTGGATACCGCTTATTTTGCTGAAAACTGAAAACAATAAAAAAATAATTTTTAGTTACTATTCACATTAAAAATATATTGTTCATATGCCTTGATGCACTGTTCATGTCCCATGAACAGTGCACCAGGCGCTAGTCCCAAAAAAAAAAAAAAAAGGGTTGAAACGCAAAACGTCCAAACGTGGACGTGATCCAAACGCTCACCTAATATTATTTAAATAACACCTATTTATTTCTTTTCAAATGTCACAAACAAATTATTGGTCATGCCTAAATATTTTTTGACTATCACTATGCTAGCCCACAACCTTTATCCTTTCTATCACAAATTGGGCTACGAACGCAAAACACTATAGGATCTAATATTTTTTCGTAAAGCCCAAATTATTTATTGAGCGAGATAAAATCTAATTCCTTCTAAAGCCCAAGAATTTTATACTTAGCAAATATTCAAAAAAACTCATTATTCAAATTCATGGCAATACTATTTTTTCAATGGGATTCAACCCTATAATCAAAGCTAATTTAAACTCGTGGCAAATTATATGTCAAAAAGCCCAGTTCCCACTGACAATATCAAAAGCTCAATTTTCATTGGCAATATCAAAAGCCCAGTTCTCACTAGCAATATCAAAAGCCCAATTTTCATTAGCAATATTAAAAGCCCAGTTCTCGCTGACAATATCAAAAGCCCAATTTATGTTGGCATAATTTTATCAAAAAGCCCAATATTATTAACGCTTGGCAAAGAAAAAGTATTATGGTATAATTATTGCTTAAATATTACTATGGCAAAAACCATGGCAATCGTCTTATAAAAGCTCATAGGGAGTTATCTTGAAGATTATTTTCTCATATTATAACCCATGAAACACATGGTCATCATTTGCATCACAACATCCATAATATATATCTTCAATGCTCATGGTAAATATTCAATCCCACAAGCTTATCATTTAAATTATGATGCGATTGTTAGAAGCCATGAACATTATTTATGATATGGAATTCATCATAGTAAATGTTATTTACAAAGGCATTTTGAAACTTGTCCTATTGTTTCAAACATTACAACTAATTGCCCAAAGACCCATTGCAAGTATCTATGAAAACCCAAAGAATATTTACTAATAAAAGTCCATGAGGAATGAAAACCCATGGCAACATGTGTTGTTGATGTCCATTTTGTAGGATGCTCACAACCCAGCCTAAAGGAACCAGCCCATGTGAGTAAGCCCAATCCAAAAGACCCTAGCAAGAGGCAGATGATTGAAAGTGGACAACCAGCCTTTGTTCATCCTTGACCAAAGTACAACTGGAGGCCCCTACAAGAGAACCAAGTCTTTGAGGATGGATTAGGGGCTGTCCCATCAGCCTTTTGTCACCCTCTACTTGATGTGAACAGTAACCGAGGGTTGTGATATCAGCTGAAGTCTAAAGGCTGATGGAACTAAATCATCTTCCTGAAGACTGTATCTCTAGCGGAAAGGGAGCTGAAACCAAGTTATCCAAACCTGAACAAATTAATGCTATAAATGTCAAAAATGTTCAAGACATGATTCATGTGCCAAGCCCATGAATCCTAAAGGGGAAAAATTGAGAACATGTGGTTTGGAGGGTATAAAGGGATCTCTAGCAGAACCCCCTAAAGTGGACATAGAGTTTGACACCTGGCTTGGGGTGTTGAATCCTACTTCTTGGAGTCCAAATCTCAATTACAGCATTAGGATTCATCCTTGATACTTGCCTTAATCTCATTGATTAAACTTAGCTCCAAAAATCCTGGCATTTAATGCAAAACACTCCAAAAACCCACCATGTGTCATATTGCCCAAAGAAGCAAGGCAGCCCCAAAAGTAAATCTCCTACCTCTGGTCAAATCCTAGGAAGATTAACCTTGATTCCCTGCCTCTAATTAGTCCTACGTTTTTTTAATTTTTGTTAATTAATGCTTCTCTAAAACTCCGTTATAAAAACATAAGCACCTCAGCCCAAAAAATACACAACTACTCCCTCTGAAACTCTTGATTTGTTTTCCACTTTGCTTGTGGTTTAGCTCTTCTTAAACTCACCACTCATTCCCCTTAACCCACACTCACCTAGCCTTAAACATTCCTTTCCTCTTTTGCATAATCACAACCCATAAATGCCTCCCAATTAGTCACAAACAGCCCACTACTCACTAAAGCCTTAACCCTAGCATTAATTCCATCCCACTCACTCAAAACAACCCACATTACCCCATTCATGCCTTATGTATTCATACTCCCCAAAATCTTAGTTTAATACTCGCTGCACTAAGCTGAGATCTCTCTCTCCCTTCACACCATGCCAATTAATCTCTTTCTTCTTCCCATGGAACCTTTAATTTTTACTTTTTGTTTTACTATTGAAGGATATAATGTATTTGTAATAATCGAATTCTTCTCTCACATTGATGTAATGATGGCCGAAAGTACAATAAGTTCCCATGACCGAGACACACAAGGACCCCCAAGACTGAACACTTTCCTAAATTTATTTAATCATTAACTGCTAGACCCTTAAGGTAATTTCACCTTTACCGCTGGAGGATTTACTTTTCTGGACTCAAGTGTAATTTCACCTTTACCACTGGAGAATTTATTTTCCTTGTATAATCAGGACAGGACCACTAACATATTAATTTAGTACTGTAAAGTGTTTTTCTATTGGGCTTTTGTTGCTGTTTTGTCAAGTGCAGCCTTTATGTCTTGCTTGGATAGGCTTGTCACCACACTAAAAGCCTTTGGGTGCCATCTCAGGAGCCCATAGTTGAGTTTCGGCTTGGCTTCCCGATATTTTATTCAGAGGCATCAATTTCTCCCTCAACAACTATCAGCCTAAACTCAACCTGACCCAAGATTCAAATTAAAATTCTAACGAACTCAACCTGCCAACTTATAAAACTAGGGGTGACAATTCATGTTCGCGGGTCGAGTTCGTGTCGTGTCAAGTCATGAGTATTTTGATATATGAATTGACTCGAACCTGACTTGTTTACTAAACGTGTTAGGAATCCTTAACTCGAACACGACATGTTCATTAAACAAGTCAACCCGACCCAACACATTTATCTCATTTAATTAACAACTTATGTAAAGGTCAATCCAATTGACCCGTTTTATAATCTATTTAATTAATAGGTCATACCTAATCTATATAATGTTTTTATCAATTCCCATGTTTATAAAATTAAAATATAATTACAAGTATAAATATAGTAATAAACATATAAAAACAACAATAAAGTAAGTAATAATATCAAAATAACTAATAATTTTATAAGCTAAACGAGTTAGACAGGTTCGCATGCTGAACACGAACATAACCCATTTATTAAACGGGTTAACCGTGTCAACTAGAATATGACTTGAATCCATTTAGCCTTAACTTATGACCTGTTTATAAATAGGTTAATCATGTCGGATTTACAGGTCGTGTCAGATTTTGCCACCCCTAATGAAAACCAACCAAGGCATTAGGTTGGATTGAGTTGGATTAGTTTCACTGGGTTGGTGGATTTGGTGCACACCCCTGCCTACCACTAAATAGGATAATTTCCTTTCACTTCACTTCATACAAAATATTTGTTTGGCTGAATATTGCATTTTAGCCATATTGAGTTGTTTGTTTGATCTTGTTGAATGCGTTATTTTAGCCTCATAAAACATACTACTTTGGTAGATATATTTGTCGAACCTTGATGAAAATGGGCACATGTAGTCAAAGCTGGAGGGAGAGGGACAATGGCCCCGTTGGCTTTCTAAAAATTTCTCCGCACTCATATTTATGTTTTTTAAATCTATAATATAAGGCGTGGAGAAGTTAAATTGATTAGTGATTTTGATAATTTATATTAATTAGAATAAACAATTAAAGAGTGATTCCAGTTTGCTCAATTGGTAAAATTTTTTACGGTTGAATAAGAAATTTGGGATTTATTTTCCGCCTATACCAAAAATCAAGTGGTGTCTTGGTCTGATGATAAAAAGCTATCATCAGGAGCGAACGTCATTAAGTTAAAACTATCTCCAAAAAAAAAAAAAAAAAAAAAAAAAAAAAAAAAAAAAAAAAAAAAAACAACAACAACAACAACAACAATCATAGGAGAGTGTCCTATCAATCTTGATAGAGCAAAGCCTAATCCATTTTCAACTAAATTGGTGATATTTATATCCAAAATAACTTAAAAATAATAAATAAAAAATAAAAACATTTAAGAATTCTAAATTTCTAATCACTATGAAGTTCTCGTAGTAAATGACCTAATGTCATTAATTATCATATGAGCACGATCCTCCAACGATATTGTTCATAACTAACTTTCAACACTAGAATCATTGCCACATTTTCCCCCCATTTAATTATGAATAAATTTAGGTATACAAAATTTTCAACAATATTGTTCATACAATCTAATTCTTTCAATGCTTGAGATATACCAATAAGGGAATTACGTGCCAATGTAGTGTTCGGAAAAATAAAGTATATCTTACACTTATTAATTGAGTAAGACCCATGTGGCTTAAAAAAAGAAAATTGGAATCTTTGAAAGCGGAAAAAGTATATTATATCTCTTTTGTTAGTAGAGATGTAATGATGCAGGGTACAAAATATAGTGAAACAAAACTTTGTCATTATTGATAATTGCATAATTCTAAACATTATTCATAGATTCTAATTTAAGTAGATCCTAATTTTAACAACCATGTTCATAGATTCATTCCTCATGAATATGGATGCATTAATCATGATCGTTAGACAATTTACATCCTCTTGAAGAAATCCTTATTTTGTAGGCAACTATATATATGAAGCCATTTTAGAAGTATATATCTCCTTATCAGTGGGTAACCATTTTAGGAGTAGCATAAAAAACCATTTCTAATCAAAGGTCTTTCAGGAAATTAAAACTTTGGATTCAAATTGGCAAGGTCAGTTGGGATGGCTGATGTGTTAAACCCATTGAAGTTAGTCCCGGCAGCTGTTGCATATGCACCCATATTAGAGAACACAAGCCAGTCATCAACTTTCAGTTTCGGCAGTTGGTAACCCCTGAAATGAATAGCAACTTTTAGTAACTCAAAAAAACTCAAATTTAGATTTTGAACTAGTCAATTCTTCCAAGTTTTATCATTGGGACCTCACGATCATCTTATAAAATGTAAGACCTAAAAAGAAAGGTAAAAAAGGATTGGTACTTGGATAATTAAGGAATATGACAGCTACTCGGTTGCAACACATAATGATGAGTTCCCAACAAATTCCACTTTTTTTTTAAAGTAAGTTACTACAGAAGCCAACACTTGCCTAAAGATACAATGTTACTCTAGAATTTTATGTCAACCTATAAGAAAAAGAGAATTCTGGAAGAAACTAGAAACTTCTCATTGAAAGGTTCACAAAATGAAAAACTGAAACTACATAATTAACAACTCTGTTTATATACACCAAGAAACGGGCTACACTTCCTTCCCAAAATAACTGCTTAACCGTGTGACAGCTGTAATGCACTACTGCTTCTTTCTGGTACATGATATGGCACGTGTTGCAGCTAATTCTTCTTCTGTCGTTTGCTTCTCTGCTGCAATCTTCTTCTTGCCGTTTAGCTTAGTTTGTCGTTTGGGCTCTGGCTCTGTTTTTCCTTCAACACTCCCCCTTAAGTCCTGAGTTACAGACTCAGTGACTTGCACTGAAGAAGATTTCTTCTCTGTCTTAGTCACAAATATATCTTTTAATCCTAATTTCTCAGATAACCTTGCAAAGGAATTATAGCCTAAAGCTTTAGTAAAAATGTCAGCCACTTGTGCATTTGTTGATACATGAAATGTCTTAATCATTCCCTCTAAAATCTTATCTCTTACTAGATGGCAGTCTACTTCAATGTGCTTGGTCCTCTCATGGAAGACTGGATTAGCAGCTATATAAAGTGCTGCTTGATTGTCACAAAACAGCATGGCTGGCCTAGAGTGATCAACCTTTATATCCTTGAGTAATTGCAAAATCCAAGTTATTTCACAAGCTACACTAGCCATTGCTCTATACTCAGCTTCTGTTGAGGACCTAGAAACCACTCCTTGTTTCTTTGATTTCCATGAAACCAGTGAGTCACCTATATACACAGCATAGCCAGTCAAAGATCTTCTTGTATCAGGGCATCCAGCCCAATCCGCATCACAAAAAGATTTAATGTGCAAATCAGTCTTGCTAGGAAAGAAAATCCCTTTCCCTGGTGACCCTTTTATATATTGCAGTACTCTGTGAGTTGCTAGTAAATGAGTTTCCTTTGGTTGTGAGACAAACTGACTTAACCTATGTACAGCATAGGTGATGTCAGGTCTTGTTAAAGTTAAATACAATAACCTTCCTATTAATCTCCTGTACTGACCCGGATCTGCAAGTGGCTTGCCTTCATGTTTAGACAATCTCAAATTCTGCTCCATAGGAAACTTCACAGGCTTAGAACCAAGAAATCCAGTGTCCTTTGAAATTTCAAGGGAATATTTTCTTTGGTTTAAACTAATACCTTCTTCAGTTCTTGCTACCTTAAGTCCTAAGAAGTATCTTAGTGAACCAAGGTCTTTCAAACCAAACCTGTGATCAAGCAATTTCTTCAAGCCAGCAACACAATCAGGGTTATTTCCAGTGAGTAATATGTCATCCACATAAACCAATAACACTGTAAAAGAAGTTCCTTGAGTATGAGTAAACAAAGAGTAGTCTGACTTAGATTGCACAAACCCCATCTGTATAATAGTGTTTGAAAATTTTTCAGACCATTGCCTTGAAGCCTGCTTGAGACCATAAAGACTTTTGTTCAACTTACATACCAAATTCTGCTCCCCTTGCTGTGAAAACCAGGTGGCAAACTCATATAAACATCCTCAACCAAGTCACCATACAAGAATGTATTATTGACATCCATTTGATGGAGGAACCACCCTTTCATAGCAGCCAAAGAGAGAACAATTCTGACAGATACAAACTTTGCTACAGGAGAAAAAGTCTCTGAATAGTCTAAGCCAAGTTTTTGTGTAAATCCCTTGGCAACTAAACGAGCCTTATATCTCTCTATGGTACCATTAGGAAGATATTTGATCCTATAGACCCATTTGCAACCTATAGGAGTCTTACCTGGTGGTAAATGTGTTAAAGTCCAAGTGTCATTGATCTCCAAAGCTTCAATTTCTTTGTCCATGGCAGCCCTCCATTCAGGGAATTGAATTGCCTGATGAAAAGAGACAAGTTCTGGAGGAGTGCAAGTCACTGCCATGACAAAAGAATGAAATCTAGGACCAAGATGAGAGTAATCCAAGCAATTTGAGATAGCATATGGCAACTCTAAACTAGGTTTAGTGTAGATAGATTTACAAGAATAGTCAGAAAGGTAGGAAGGAGGATTATGTGGTCAGGTGGATCTTCTCAAAACAGGTGGAGAAGGACTGGGGGAAGAAGAAGGAAGGGAATCAGAAGGAAGAGGATCAGATAAAGGAATGATAGAAGTGTCAACAGGAACAGGTAAGGAAACAATATCAGTGGATAGAATGGGATCTGCAGAAACATCAACAGGTGCAATAGGATCCAGTGGAGTAATAAAAGTAGAATTAGGAGTAGGAGGAGTAGGACAGGTAGATATGGGAGCAATATAGTCTGAGGTGCAATGAGGAAAGATAAAATCATCCAAGTAAGAAGATGAAGGCTGAGATGTAGTGACATAGGGAAAGATATGTTCATAAAAAACATCTCTAGAAATGTACACTGAATTAGATTCAAGATCCAAAACCTTGTAACCTTTAATGCCAAAGGGATAACCTAAGAAAACACACTTCCTAGCTCTAGGTGCAAATTTACTCCTATTATGAGACAATATAGAAATAAAACACAAACATCCAAAGCATTTAAGATAAAGATAGGAAGGTGGAGAATGAAAAAGCAATTCATAAGGACTTTTATTTCCTAAAGATTTTGAGGGAATTTTGTCAATCAAGTGGACTGCAGTTAAAACACAATCCCCCCAAAAACATAAAGGAACATTAGATTGGAATTTTAAAGCCCTTGCAACTTTTAGAATGTGTTAATGCTTCTTCTCAACAATGGCATTCTGTTGAGGAGTATCAACACATTCTAATTGATGCAAAATTCCATTAGAATGAAAGAAATCTTTTAGGAAAAATTCAATACCATTATCACTTCTAATAGTTTGAATCTTGCTGTTAAATTGAGTATTCACCATAGTAGCAAACTGAGGCAGCAACACTTCGGTTTTTGATTTGTGCTTGAGAAGGTAAACCCATGTGCATCTACTGAAATCATTTACAATGGTCAGAAAATACTTAAAACCATCAATTGTACTAGTTGCAAAAGGACCCCAGAGATCACAATGAATCAATTTAAATGGTTTAGAAGATACATGAGCACTAGAATTGAAAGAAAGTCTCTTTTGCTTTGAAAAATGACGAACATCACAGCAAGTAGTTTTATTTGAAACTTCAGTATGTACAACTTGCTTCAACAAATCAAGTTTTGAATGAGATGGGTGACCTAATCTAATATGCCACAATTCTGAAGAAGTAAGCTGATTAACAGCAGCAGCAAAAGCAGAAGCAGTTGGTTTGGAACCTGAATCTTGCAGCAAGTACAAGCCATTGTGTTCCTTACCCAGACCAATCATGCTCTATTGAGCAAGGTCCTGAATAAAACAGCAATAACCAAGAAAGATAAGACAACAAGAAAGATTCTTGGTGAGTTTGCTAACTGAAATCAGGTTAAAACTAAAAGAAGGAACACATAAGACACCAGTGAGAGTAAGGGTAGAAGTGACTTGTACAAAGCCTATATGTGTAACTAAAGCTTGTTCCCCATTTGGCAAAAAAACACAAGTTTGGACTACAGAAGTAATTTCAATGAATTGAGTTACTAAATGCACCATGTGATCAGTAGCACCAGTATCAAGAATCCAAGTATCAAATTTATAGGCATGCTTATCAATAACCTGAGCAGAAAATATGGAATAAGAGAAATTGGATGGAATCCAATAGGGATTACCTGAAAAGTTTGAAGAACAAGAAGGTGAAGCTGAAGTAAAAGGTTGTGAATGTGGAATGGAAGGTGTTCCCAAGACTGAAGCAACTTGGTGACCATTCTGTGCACTAGTACTTGAACCAAGAGCCATATAAGACTTTAGAAAGCTAAGAAACTGCTCACATTGGGCCTGGGAAAGAGGGCATTGAGACAAGGAAGCATGTGGACTAACTTGTGAATGAGAGCCCCCAAAAGTATGACCAAGAAAGGTCTGTGAAGTAGGAACCAAATCAAATTGTGCACTCCCATTATGTAAAACACCAGTAGGAGGCAAACCTGCACCCGGTGCTGAAGAAAGACCATCCAAACCATAGGTTCCTGATGGCAAAACTGCAGAAACTTGATTTACCATAGCTTTGTTACCTCCTTTTGGCTTATAACCTGGAGGGTAACCATGAAGCTTATAGCATTCGTCTGCTATGTGACCAGTAAGACCACAGTAAGTGCATACTGGTTTGTCCTTCTTAGAATTACCTCCTTTTCCTCCATGAGGGTGACCTTGATTGACATGAAAACCCCTGCTGTTATTAGCATACATAGCAACGGCATCTAAGGACTGAACCACATTGAAATTATGACCAATGCTCCTTCGTTTTTCCTCTTGTAAGATCAGAGAACAAACCTTACTGAGAAAGGGAAAAGGCTCAATCAACAAAATTTGACTGATCACATTGCCATAGCTATCATTTAGTCCCATTAGAAAACGAAACACATGCTCCTTGTGTTGAGCTTCCAATTGAGAAGTCTTGGAACCACAAGTGCAAACACAGGTACATACTGTGAAAGGTTGATAATTTGTCAATCCAGAGATCCTTAGCAGTGTTGATGTAGATAACACTTGCTTTAAGCTCCATACTGAGAGAATTTGTCAACCACGAAAGCACTGTGTTGTTGCATCTACTCCATGAATTGAACAACGGAGAAGACGGATCTGGCTTAGGAATTGATCCATTCACAAAGCCAAACTTGTTCCTAGAACTCAGAGCCAAGAACACTGATCGTGCCCAACTCATATAGTTTTCTGGTCGAGTCAGAGGTTGCAAGTGAGAATGAGACCTGGATTCTCATTCACTGGAAGAAAAAAATGGATTATTAGCAGACTCATCTGCCATTGCAGCACTGGAAGAAGGTGCTGAATTTCCAGTCTGTGATTGAGTGTTGGTTGTAGAATCAGAGGCCATGATCAAGAAACAAAAATTTCAATAAACGTTGTTTGGGGACTGAGAAAAGAAAGGAAAAAAAAATCATTTGAGAAAAGAAAACTGCTCAGATACCACATAAGAAAAAGAGAATTCTGGAAGAAACTAGAAACTTCTCATTGAAAGGTTTACAAAATGAAAAACTGAAACTACATAATTAACAACTCTGTTTATATACACCAAGAAACAGGGGCTACATTTCCTTCCCAAAATAACTGCTTAACCGTGTGACAACTGTAATGCACTACTGCTTCTTTTTGGCACGTGTTGCAACTAATTCTTCTTCTGTCGTTTGCTTCTTTGTTGCGATCTTCTTCTTGCTGTTTAGCTTAGTTTGTCGTTTGGACTCTGGCTCTGTTTTTCCTTGTAAAACTGAATCAGACAATAAGTAAATTCAATTCTAATGCCTTAAAAAATAACACTTTTTTTTTATTTGGGGGGTGGGTGGTGTTGTGGACACCCATCATTAAACATAAATCTGAAAATCTAGTCAATAATATAAATTGTTCCAACAAGTAGTTTGTTGATGGGATACCTCAATTCTTGGTATTTTCTTTAACAGCTTATTTCTAAGCTGTTCGGTCTCCTAAAAAATATCAAACACGCACATTAGTCAAGCAGCTCACAAGGAATAAAAAATGAGAAAAATAATTGCAGAACATGAGTACAGTTCTTGAATACATTTAAGATAAACACAAGACTGTAACTTGAGAGCTCATAGTCACACTCCATTATGACTAAGATTTAGCTTTAATCAATTGGAAGTCACTAATAAGCAACTAAGCAATGAATATTTGTATTAATTCCATGAAAAAAAAAAAAAACGAATAGTCTTCACAAGTACTAGTAATCGATTGATGAATTGCATAAAAAATCAAGAAAATGAGAGAAAATGGTACCTCGAGGGCAAAACCATCAACAACGAAAACACCCAAAGAGTAGCCATCTATAGTGGACAAAACATGTGCTTCGTGAATGTTCAGTCCAATCTCAGCCAGTAAGGAACTCAACTGAAAATGTACCATAAAAAGTATAAATAGTAACTAAAAAAATAGCTCAAACAGGATAGTGTTTCTTTTTTAAAAAGAAATTAATAGGTGATTTTTGGCCCCAAGGGAAAGGGGAAAGGGAGATTCAAGCTAGTGACCTCCGCTTCATAAACTGATTGTGCTACTCTTAAGGTTAACTTAGATAGTATTGTCACTGACAGAATGTCTTACCGAGTAACTTTTGGAAGTTCAGTACACAAGTATAAATCACCTATGCTATCCACCATCACATCTTACAGAAGCATGATCTATTGCAATCTATCTTCAGGCATATAAATTACAAAGAACTTGCTTTGGTGGTAAACAATGATGTGTTGGAACAAGGGTAAGTAATAGAGAAGTTCTGTTACTTATAAATAACTGCTTGGACTTATACACACTGAGAATTATTATTATATATGTATTTAGTTGACGTCAAAAGTTTATAAGGTTTTAAAGTAAAATCCTGACTAGGGCAGCATATAGAGACTGAAATTCAGTAAATCTAGGAGTGCAGCACAATAAGATAATAGCGGTAGATCCTACAGAATGCTAGCAGGAGACTAAAGAAAAATGCAGGATTATTAAACTAGAACATGATTGATAAAAAGAAAAGAACTATAAAAAATGTAATATGAAATGGCAATAAACCAACCAGGCCTTGTGCCACACACCATTGAGAACTTAACAAAAATGTCCATAAATGAGCATGGTCAAAGAAGAGTGTCAAGATCAATGTGAGAAAAAGAAACAGTATAGGCATTATAGTTGGAGAAACAACAAATTAAGCACAATGCAAAAGGAACACAAGGTCAACTGCAGTGACAAGTGTGAATCTCATTTCTTCTTTTTCTCCTCAAGAAGCAGCTAGCCTCTTTATTCATCAATCATTAACTTCATCTATGTCAAATCACCCACGATGAATGAACAATCAGGTGTCTTCTCTTGGGTAGCTTTAATTTTGATACTATACAGCAAGTAAAGTATTTCTCAATAGTAGCAAGCCTTCTAGATGCCCACCCTTAAAGGTTAAAGGTCGGAGAGATGAAAGCTTAGATAGCACACAGTTCTAGCAGGTCTTTGTGTGTGTGTGTTTTGTGGAAGAGTGGGTGAGGTTAAGTGTTCTGGACATCACTGGCAAGTGACTCAAATCAGGTTCAGTAGGGCTGAGGATCAAATGTTTCATTGCTGAATAAGATTGCAGAATTTCAACCTTCAAAACAATAGTGTTCTCTAATAACATCAAATATATTTCTCACTTTTGCAATATATTTATTACCTTGTCCAAAAAATTAAATCTCAAATTAGATGCTTAAGAAATGTCAAGAATGTTCATGCACGACTTATTATGCAGATTACATCTAAACAAAGGAGGCTAAAATAAGAATTAAAAAAATCCTGGATATGTCTTTGATGCTGAAAATAGTAGGCTTTGAGAGGTGTACAAGTATACAACGCAGATGATTCCAAGAAATGGTTTAGACTGTAGAAAACTCCACATGCTTCCTATGAGAGAAAGGGAGAGAGTGGTCAGCTACCTGACTTAAAATTTTGGGCTTGTCACATGTTGAAATTGTAATTTCATGCATTGCCCTACAAAATTTGCAAAATATTACAATGTTAAGTAGCTGAGAAACTCCAGAAGTGTCCAGCAATCAGTGAAAACATTTATTTCTAGTGAAAATTCCTTTGAACGTCTCATCCTAGAAAGAAACATTAAGTTGAATATAGATGGGAGGAAAATTATACAACACGTATAAACTTACAAAAACAGAAAGTATAAATAACAGGATCCTTCTAAAAAATGTTCAAAGCAAAGTCACAAACCAGCTTGAGTTAAATGGGTAATTTTTCCCAACTAGAAGAGAATATTTTGATGAGGCCACATATCTCAACTTCTTCTGGTAGGAGAAAACTTACATACTAGAAAGACTTGTTCCTCCTCAAACTTTACTCTCAGGATCCTGAAAATTCAGTGGTATGATTGGAAATTTTCCCAACTCTTCTCATTTACGTTCAAGAAGAGACTTAAAATATATTGCACAAACCTGAAATTATTCAGCTTCTTGAATTATCTACTATAACATATCATATATCTATAAAATCCAGCCAAACCTAATGTATCCATGTCTGGATTTCAACTTGTATCTGTAAAGCATCCATGTTGGTATTGAATATAAAAATTTGCAACAGTAAATTGAAAGACTAGATATATGATGAAATAATTGGCCACAAAATTTTATGTTAAGGACAATTATAGAAAAAGCTAACAATCAGGAGAACCTTTCAGAGTTATTACCGGGAATAAAGACGATTATCATTCACGTTGTCATGCCTGTCTTGAACATGTAATTGGTTGACTTCAAGAGTGAGTTCAACATCAGGTGATGAAACAAGCGCAGGTGGTGGATGAACACTGAAAAAGTAAGAGAGAGAATGGGGTACTAACAACTCACAAATTCTCAAAAATGAAATAGGAGGAGGTCCTTTTAACCATACCTACGTTTGCTGGGATAATCAGAACATTGAGCATCCACTTCTTTTTGAAGGTCTGAATGCCAAGAAGAACTACAATTTCCACCCGAAGTAGAATGAACCTGCACATTATCAAGATGCATTTGGACGGGGGAGGAGTAACTAAAAAGTCAGAAAAGGGCAAGTCATGAAATTTCCTTCAGTTTTTTTGTTCCGTCAATATGTCAATTGCCTTTAGAAACTTGCACAAAAGCAAACCATTTGCAGAAATATCCCTAATTCCAAGTCAAATCAAGTAGTCAAATTTCATGGTAGTGATGAAATCGTAAAATAGTGGTATCTTTTATGAATGTAAGTTCCGAAATATATAACAAGAAAAGAGAAACCCAAAAGAGAAGGGAAGAAAAAGAACAAAAAAAAAAAAATCATAGCCAATATGATGCAAAGAAAGAAAGTTTCTTGTATGCCAAGAGTCTTGTTACTCAACTAGCATCTCCTAGTATTTCCAACTATTGAATTAAACAAAAGAAAAATAAAAGTTTTCTCCTATAAGATACCTGCACAAGACGGACTTCAATTGCATGTCCAATAGAAGTGTTGCGTGCCATGTTCAGTAATCTTTTGTGAATAAGAACATCTTGTACCCTCTCGACATTCACATTTACAGCATACCTACGAGGCTAACACTATCAAATTAGATTCATAAACGATCATAAGCAACAATAATGTTACACTATTATAATTAAGTCAAAAAAAAAAAAATTTTGAAAAGATAATACTCTGGCTTTTTCTAGTGCCCTGTTTGTTGAGGGAACAAAGATAATGGTTCACTTAGTATCCATTAACAAACACGGATACCAGGAATTTGAATTGATATCAATTTATTATATTACTTTTTCTAAAAAGATTTACAAAAGTATAATAAAAATGAATGAAAGAAAGCAAACACAAACGCAAAGATTTGGTGTTTTACCGGACAGGGAGGCCATGAAAATGTGCCCAGAGTTCATCTTCAAAACCAGGAAGATTGGTCTCTTCTACGTTCAAGTGCTTAAGTCGGTGAAGGACTTCATTGTACACATCTATCTTCTGCCTCTGCTCTCTGCTGAATCGGCTCTGACTCTGACTCTGAGTCCGTGTAAAATCCAAGACTCTGCTACTGCTCTCTATATCTTCCATGATCACACCAAGTTCAACCAAAACGAGCAATTTTTTTGGAGCTTTGAAAGGTACTATGGCTGTTTAACGTGCTTAATTTTGATTCAGCCAAAAAAAGGAAGCGTGATTCATTTGCAACTCAACAGAAGGACTTTAATAAAAGCATATAAACCTGTACTGTAGTATATTGAGTTTATCTTTTTCAATTTGACTAAATTGCAATTGCAGGTTCCACCCATAAAATTTCGAATAATTTTTGTTTTGTTAAAAAATTTTAAAATTTGGATTTGTAATGTATTATTTATTTAAAGCATTCCATCAATGCATCAACGATAAGGGTGTCCATTAAGTGCCAACTAAGCTCAAAAGGATGTCGTTTGAATCACTAGTTTACAAAGTTTGGGATGATTTTGATTTTGCCCCCTTAAATTTGAGGCAATTTGGATTAATAAAATTGTGTCGTTTTGAGTTAATGTGGTACTTAACAGACACCTCATCATGGCACAAGAGCAAAATGGCTTAAATTCAAATGATGTGTAACGTTTGGGATACAAATGGATTTTGGTAGATTGACAGCACATATAAAATTTAGTCACTCAATTGTGACTAGATTCACTACAAATATATGCTGGGTGTCCCCTGCTAGCAACACACTACATTGGATATTAGAGAATCCATAGCTAATTCCAAAAAAAATGGAACTAAGAGCGTGCTTGGATGGAGGGAAGGGAGAAGGGAGGGGGAGGTATTCACTTGTATTAAAAAAAATTAAATTGTTAATTTAACCTGAAGGATATCAATTTATATCTATTCTTTTAATTAGGAAAAGAGTGCTACTATAATTTAATAATAAAGGAAAAATTATCTCTTAAAATTTGTTTTCCAAAAATGTCAGCATTCCTATTATCAAAAAATTTAGGCAAAACTTAAGTATATCTTAAGTTTCTATTCATCAATAAGTCATACAACTTAATTTAATTTAATTGTACTGGGAAAAGATAACATATTTTTTGCACTATGTTGGTATATACAATTATGTGGTTGTATCTTAGCTTTGTATCAGACAGTAAGTCACAAAATGATAACATTGTTTGCAGTTTGCATTACATTAGAAGAATTTAATTGGTGAACATTAGATACATCACCCAAGTAATTGTATATCAGTTTGCCAAAAATAATATATTACAGCTACTATCCTCCTCCTTTTGGTAATTTTTTTAATTATTTTTCTTTATATTTTTTTCCTATAATTCCTATATTAATTCTCAAACTTCTAAAAAAATGAAAGGTGAAAATCTACTGACCAAATTCAAATTATCGAAAATATATTATTCTATAGAATAATAAGTAAATGTATTAAATATAATAATATATACCATGAAATATTTATCAAAAAAATATACCATGAAATAAATACAATTTTATAAAATTATATTTTAATGTGCCTTAAAAAGTAAAAAAAAGGACTTATTCCAACAAATTTATACGTTTTTTGACAAATAAAATTTTTATTTTTTAAAACTATGTATATGATTAATGCATCCAATCAATTTGGAACTTATTGTTTCCATCAAAAAAAATTTTTTTTGGAACTTATTGAATATAAACAGAATAAGGAGAAGAAGCAAAAGGATAAATATGGTAGAATATAATATATTTTAGAACGGTGAACTGTTTTTTTTTTTTTTTTTTTTTTGTATGAAAGGAAAAAAAAATTAATAGAATATATATGGGCTATATATTTAAACCTTATTCGTCTTTTTCAAGTGTCACCTATTACTTTATTGCCAATAACAAATCATTGTATCACTAACACCAATGATTCAACTATAAGACTATACTTTATCTTTGTGACATCCGTTGATAGAAGACAGCCAACCTGTCTTAAATACAAACCTCTAAAGAAAAAAAATACAAACCTCTAAGTATATGCATTTTTTATATCAATAGACTGTGACTAATAAGTATAAATTATGCATAGTTGAGATTTATATAACTCTCGTGCTCTACTAAATTGCTAATATAACAATGGGGGAAGCCTTGAATAGCTGTGTAACTTGGTTTCATTGGTGGTAACGATGACTATTGAATAATCATGTTTATGCATTATCAGTCATCACACACAAGTGGTAACTTGAGTTTATTAAACTCTGGGCACGCATGACAATTATAATATATATATATATATATTTATTTTAGAAACAAACACACACTTTTTCAAACGACATTTTTTAATTTTTAAACAGCATTTCACGCATTTCAATACACTTTTTCACCTACACGTATTTTAAAAAACTACGAACAATAATTTTCTAACTACTCTACCAAACACCCCCATAATGTTTGAAATTTGAGTTTGATAAATTTGAATTTCAAAAAAGTTCTAAGTAACTAAATAAGTTTGGTCAGATGTATTGATTCTAAATTTTTTCTAAAATTATTCTATTGGGCAAAAATAACTCTAAAAGAGGCTTATTTTATGGTCAATTGAAAATTAATTTCAGTTTAATCACCATTCTAAAAATTATTTTATGTTGTAATAGATTCTAAGGAAAAATATATATAAATTAAAAAAAAAAAAAAAAGAAAGGGCGCCCATCACTTGTTATGAATAAATATACACCGCAAAATGAAAACAATTGGTCCAAATGGTAAACGGAAAATGAATAAATAAATAAACACGTAAGCACCTACCAGTCAAGCTGAGGAGTCAAAAGTAAAATAGATTTCATCCGTCCCGTGACCAAACAAGCCCACTCTTCCTCAGTTCCAGCCAAACAACCCTATCCTCAGTTATCGGCGACCTCAACTCCACCAAAATGTTTCTGCCATAGTTGTTGTTGTTGTTGTTTTTTTTTTTTTTTTTTTTTTTTTTTTTTAATGAAGTGGTCTCAGATATTCTAAAGAAAGAGTCAGGACCCATGAAAAAAAGTACATACCGATCTCGTGTAAATCCAGGACTGTTGTATAAACTAAACAATCCTAAGGCAACAAATTTGCGAGATACACAAACATATTTTAAATTAAACCCCAGCAAACCGAGTGGTATCTAAAACATTCTCTGCAACAACAACGTGATTGCCAATATCACCATATCCGAGACCTCCAGGTAGCTGAAGTGCAAAAAGCTCAATAGACTCAATACTAACCAAGGGGTATAGCCATAAGAAACCAAAAATAAAGGGTGAGGCGGTGGCAATCGGTGGAGCTAAGGATGGGGTGTTTGGCTGGTAATGGAGATTGGGCATGTTTGGTGACCGAGGACAAATGAAATTTGTTTAGGTTTGACACCTCATCTTTCCTGGTTGGTGTTGGTGGGTTTCTTTAATTTATTTGTCGTTGACCTGTTGGGCAAAATAATTAATTTAAGGGTAGTGTTAGAAATAATTTTATGTCAAAATCATATGTCAAATTTTTTTTTTACCCGTTGAAAAGGTATTTTATATATATCACGTTATTTATATTAAAATTTAATAAATAAGAGGTATATGTATAAAAATAACTATTCACTAACGCATGTAAATTTATTAGTGGAGTAGTTATTTTTGTTGGTATGTCTCACATTTATTGGATTTTAATACTACTAACATAATATCGTTTTATAGGGAATAAAGTTAGTAGAGCTAACATTTTGAGTTCCACTTATCATTTCAGTAATATTTTCAATCATCTCATCAATTCATACAAATTTTTTATTAGCTAAACCCAACAATAAATCATCATTAACGAGTGCCAATAGCATTAACATTTCCCTTAATTTAATAATTAGTGTAGAGAGGGAAAATTCTCAACCTATCACAAACTGACACATCATACTACCAAGTCCATAAAATATGACTAATTACGAAGCGCCACGTACTACAACTAGTTTCTACCACCACCGTTTAGGAACCAACAAAAATTTGTCAACTGTTTTGAAATAATAAATAAATAAATAAAAATAAAAAAGCATGTAAAATGCCAATCACACATCAGCACACGTGTAAGCAATGGCACATGCCACACATCAGCACTTGTAAGCAATGACATTCGATGCGTGTAAGTGATGACATAAGTGATCCAACAATAAATCATCATTAACGAGTGCCAATAGCATTAACATTTTCCTTAATTTAATCATTAGTGTAGAGAGGGAAAATTCTCAACCTATCACAAACTGACACATCATACTACCAAGTCCACAAAATATGACTAATTACGAAGCACCACGTACTACAACTAGTTTCTACCACCACCATTCAAGAACCAACAAAAATTTGCCAACTGTTTTGAAATAATAAATAAAAAAATAAAAATAAAAAAGCATGCAAAATGCCAATCACACATCGGCACACGTGTAAGCAATGACACATGCCACACATCAGCACTTGTAAGCAATGACATTCGATGCGTGTAAGTGATGACATAAGTGATCCAATCAATTGCCGACATGTGTCACAAATATTTTTAGTTATCTCATTAATTCATACCAATTTTTTATTAGCTAGACCCAACAATAAATCATCCTTATCGAACACCAATAGCATTAACATTTCCCTTAATTTAATAATTAGTGTAGAGAGAGAAAATTTATGACCTATCACAAGCTAACACATTATACTACCAAGTCCACAAAGTATGGCCAAATATGAAGTGCCACATACTACAACTAGTTTCTACCATCACCATTCAGGAACCAATGGAAATTTGCCAAGTGTCCTAAAATAAAAACATAAAAAAATAATAATAAAAAAATAAATAAAATGCAAAATGCCAATCACACATCGGTGCGTTTAAGCAATGACACATGCCACATCAACACATGTAAGCAATGACATCCGATGCGTGTAAGCAATGATATAAGCGATCCAATCAATTACTGACACGTGTCACCAATATTTTCAGTTATCTCATCAATTCATACCAATTTTTTATTAGCTGGACCCAACAATAAATCATCATTAACAAGCACCAATAGCATTAACATTTCCCTTAGTTTAATAATTAGTGTAGAGAGGGAATATTCTCGACCTATCATAAGCTGACACATCATACTACCAAGTCCACAAAGTATGGCCAATTACGAAGCGTCATGTACTACAACTAGTTTCTACCATCATCATTCAGGAACCAACAGAAATTTTCCAAGTGTCCTAAAATAAAAACATTAAAAAAAAAGCATGCAAAATGCCAATCACACATCGGCGCATGTAAGCAATGACACATGTCACACATCAACACGTGTAAGCAATAACATCTGGCGTGTGTAAGCGATGACATAAGTGATTCAATCAATTGCTGACATGTGTCACCTTGACAATCAAGACATTTCAGCCAATCAAACAATGCCATGTGTCTTGGAAAAAAAGTCTTAAAAATCCTCCAATCAAACTATGACATGTGTTACCAATCAGACTCTGCCATGTGTCACTCACCTACCCCCAAACTCCTATAAATAGAAGCCTTCCTAGGCATTTCTAGACACCAAGACATCTTGGGAGAGATCTTAGAAGACACTAAGACATCTAGAGCATAAGCAACATCAAAGAAGATTCAGAAGTACAGAAACTCTACTGAAATCAAGCCTTGAAGCCTCTAGGAATTTCAAGAACTTCAACTTCGAATACGAAGAACATTTGAAGAGAAATCATCCAAATCATCTTCCTAGATCTCAAAGGTCACTGGAATCAAGCTCAAAAACTTCCAAAAACTTCAAGAAACTACAAATTGGTGAAGTTCTATGGATTCAAGCCTCCAAAGCCCCGAAAAACTTTCGCCACAAACCTTCAAATACGAAAAACATTCGAAAAGAAATCATTCAAATCATCTTTCTAGATCTCAAAGTTCATTGGAATCAAGCTCAAAAGTCTCCAGAAACTTCAAGAAACCACAAATCAATGAAGCTCTACAGATTCAAGTCTCTAAAGCCCCAAAGAACTTTCACCACAAACCTTCAAAGACGGAGAACAAGCGAAGAACATGAAGAACATACAAAGAACATGAAGAACAAAGGATTTATAACAAGCTCATAGCCAGAGATTCATTGTAATTTTGTTTCAAAAATCTTTGATCCATTCTTCAGCAAAATTGAAGGATATTTGTTGTTCAAATCAAAATCACATTACTACAATCCCAATCAACAAATCTTTCAAGGAGATCGAATTTGAGGATCACTCTTTTGTAATTACAGATAATTGTTCCATATATTCATCAATACAAATTTACATTTGTGAAACTATTTTACTTGTTTGATTTATTTCAAACTTGAAATTTAGTCATCCACAAATTCAGGCACGCCCGGTGGGACCTTTTTGCGTCTCATCTTATTCTCCTTCAAAGAAAGAAATCTTCATCATCTTGCTACCAACTTCAATGGCCTCTAGCAAGAACATTCAAGCTTCAATAATGGCAACTTCAATTAGACTTGGTACGACTACCATCAACAACTGTATTGGTACAATCAATTATAGCCAACCTAAAACTCACAATCAACTTCAATCTCAATCAACCAAGGAAGTCAAGGTCTTGACAATCATGTCCTTGGACCCTCTTACAAGAAACAAGGTCATCAACAAGGACTTCTCCACCTTGGAACACCTCAAGTATAGGGGCATATCCCCATTTTCCTTCACAAGAAGTTGGTCGCACGATTTCTCTCCCACCGAAGGGAACCCAAAAGATGAGATTTCACGTGCTCACTTCAATTCACTTTCTTCTCCATCATCTTGGGAAGTTGTGTCAGTCATGATGATTAACACCTCTACAATGGAAGAAAAGATGGTTGAAATGGAACAAATGGTCGTCCTTCTCACAAAAGCACTTGAAAATAAGGACCTCCAAATTGCAACTCTAATGAGTAAACTCGAAATACAAGATCTTGGTGAATCATGCCATGGTCCTAAATTCCCATTTAGCTTCACTTTTACAAAGGATGACAAAGGGAAAGAAAATCAAGACACCCCTCAACGGGAATAATCTACTTCGGTTGCTTCATTATTAGTTCAACAATTGCAAGACATGATAACAAATACCATCCAAGCACAATATGGAGGTTCTTCTACAAATTCTCTCACATATTCAAAGCCCTACACAAAACACATCAATAGCATGAGAATGCCAAATGGGTATCAACCTCCCAAGTTCTTGCAATTTGACTGGAAGGGCAATCCAAAACAACACGTTGCTCACTTCATAGAAACTTGTGAGAACGCAGGGACTCAAGGAGGCCTCCTTGTAAATCAGTTTTTTTGTTCACTCAAGGGGAATGCCTTTGATTGGTATACAAACTTAGAACCCGAGTCAATCGACAATTGGGGACAACTTGAAAGAGAGTTTCTTGACCGATTCTATAGCACGCATCGCACGGTGAGCATGATGGAGGTTACTAATACCAAGCAATAGGAAAATGAGCCAGTGGTCGATTATATCAATCGATGGCATTCTTTGAGTTTGGATTGTAAGGATAGACTTTTTGAAATTTGCTGTAGAGATATGGATCCAAGGCATGCATTGAGGACTTCTTTACATCCTTCAAGGGATAAAGCCCCGAACATTTGAAGAGTTAGCAACTCATGTGCATGACATGGAGTTGAGCATTGCTAGTCATGGAAATACAAAACCTCCCATTCCTGAGGAAAGGAAAGAATGGAAGGAAGTAACGAGGAATGATAGGAACGCAAAAACCAACCTCAAAGACCCAGTGGCTACTAACATTGCCGTAGTTAAGGTTCCAGAAAGCGGAGCAAAGGCAAATGAAAAACAACTTGAAGGATGGAAAAAGAACGAGGTGCGTCATCTGACTTTTAAGGAATGTGAGCAAAAAGTATATTCGTTCCCTAATGAAGATGTCCCAAACATCTTAGAACAACTACTGCAATTGAAGCTGATTGAACTGCAAGAATACAAGTGACTAAAAGACATGGGGAAAGTTGATAACTCTAACTACTGCAAATATCATCGCATCATTGGCCACCCAATCAAAAAATGCTTTGTCTTCAAAGAACAAATCATGAAGCTCGCCAAAGAAAACAAGATTGATCTAGACTTTGATGAAGTTTTCAGGTCAAACCATGTGACCATTGCTTGTAATATACTTCCAACTCTCAAGCAGGGGGCAAAGACCGTTGAAGCTCACAAGTTAATTGACAATGATGATGCAAGGATTAACCCTATCAATGGGAAGCTCTTGCAATACTTCTACACTTGAAAATCAAGGGTTGCTCCTTGGTAAGAGCTTAAACTGCCCACTGCAACGCTGCAAGGGTACATGATGTCTTCCCATTACTTTTAAAAGCGTACGAATAAAAAAAAAACAAAAAACAAAAATCATCCAAAAAAAAATCTTTTGAACTACGTAATGACTTAATCCCTCTCCAGGTTACATAATCAGCTTAGTACTTTTCACTAAGTTCAATCACATGAAAAAGAAAAAGGATTACTAGTCTTGCTTGAAGAATGTTTTCCAAAGGTTGTCAATGTGCTTTTGAGATCCTTTTGATTAGCAAGGCATTGCTTAAGATCAGTCAACTACTTACTATGATGTCAAAGGTCATTGTAGTAGAAAATGAAGACTGTAAGGAGTTGACGTTGCTTAGCTTTCCTTGAATTGATGATAAAAATAATTTGGTTCTTGGTTGTGGAGTAAAATAAAACCTTCAACCTCTTTTGCAAGGAATGAAGTCTGCATGGCATTGCCCATCTTCTATAGACGTCTTCCCACATCTTTGAAGTATGCTTTGCATCACCTATCTCCTGGAGGCATTTTCTTGTACCTTGCAAGTCCAAGCTACATCGTATCTCTCCTAGGTTGTACCATTTCACGGGTCTGAAATTTGAACCACATCATCTCCCTTCTGAGTGGTGTTATTTCACATCATGTCTCTAAAATCTGGACAACGTCACCTTCCACCAAAATGATAACAAATCATGTATTTGAAGTTGGCGTTGTATCATCTATCCTCTAAGGGCATGTTCGTGCAATGTCAAATTCTTGGTGGCATGTTTTGACATCTTCAAAGTCTTGGTAGCATACTTTGGTGTCTTCAAAGTATTGGCGTCATTCTTCTCGCATCTTCAAAAATTTGTTGGCGTCTTCAAAGTCTTGATAAGGACTTCTTGAATCTTCAAGGTTTCATTGGCATCTCCTCGCATCTTCGAAGTCTTGATAAGAGCTCCTTGCATCTTCAAAGTCTTGTTGGCATCTCTATAGTCTGGTTACATCGCTTTGTGCCTTTGATGTTTGGACTATATTTCCTCTCAAAATGGGTGCTAGTGCAACTCCATCACAAAAAAAAAGTGTTGGTGCATAGACAATTGTTGACACGGCTTCGTGGCAAAAATGAATGTTGATGTAGCTTCATGCCAAGGACAAAGGTTGACGCATCTTCATGGCAAAGATAATTGTTGGTGCATCATCAATGCAAAGATGAATGTTGATATAGCTTTATTACAAAGACGAGTGTTGATGCGGCTTCTTGGCAAAGGCGAATGTTAGTGCGACTTAACGGTAAAGAAAATTGGCATGGCTAAGCTGCAAATACAAGTGTGGAGCACCTTCATGCAAAAACAAGTGCTAGTAAGGACCAGTGCTAGTATTGCTTCATTACCAACACCAGAGCCAATATGACTTCAAAGACAAGTACTGGTGATAGCATTATTGCCTAGATGAATATCCTTATGGAAACCTCGTTGCAAAGATAAATATGACTAAAAGATTGTTGTTGCAGGAAAAGAATGTGACAACATGAAGGCATACGTCACTGTAAGAACGTTGCTATCAATGAAATGCAAAGCCACCAAATGAAGGCAAACACTTCTATGAGAACGTCAGTGTAAAGTTTGATGTCAAAACCCAAAGATCAAGGAAACTGTGCTGCAAGACGACAACAAAAACAAACAAAAAGAGATTGTTAGAAGAAAATCTCATGGCACATCTTAAAAAAAAAAAAAAAAAAAACAACTACAATAAAAGAAAGCGTCAATTTTTATCTCTAGCCAACAAGAACAAAGAAATGAGAAGTATGAAAAAGAAAAAGAAAATCTTGAAAGTAGGAGAAGAAGACTAAAAGGCTAAGAATGCCTAAGTAATGGACGAAACTAATTTCACAAACTCTTATATAGAGAATTTCTGCTAAACTAGCAGACAAGAAAAATAAAGAAAGTCAAATGGTTCCACCAACCAGCCAGCAAAAAAAAAAAGGAATATATTCGCATTTCAAAAATGTGAAAACAGATGAAGTTCAGAGTCAAATTTTGCAAACTTAAATGCACTCAAAATCAAGGAAGTCTGCACTGAATTTTGAAGGTAAAAGAGGACATCTAGCAAAGGGAGACAGAAGATGATGACTCACTACCTACCTCACAACCTAAAAGTCTAAACTCAGGCACTGTCCTGTCAGAACGGCCATCGCCAAAGTAGGCCAGAAGGCCATAAGTCCAACAATGACCAGTGGCTTTCTCATTCGAATTTGTGAAAATGCAGACCTTATTTCACAAAACTATCCCCACAGGGCTCTTCTACAGCTTTCAATCTACCAAACTTGAAAATTTCAGGTCCAAATGCTCAGCCACACACTACCGCGTGCCATAAAAAGCTTCAAAGGTCATGGACTCCTCCACCTTTGTGCAAAGCCAGTCTTCATTTCACAAAAGTAACACAACCACTTGATCTAGCGGCCCTCGGTTTACCAAACCCAGAAAAATCGGCCCCAAATGACCATACACATGGCCCTACGTGCCGCCAGAAGCTTTGGAGTTCTGTGCCTTTGAATACACACGCTTCCATGTGCCACCTTGGGTTCACATGTGCTTACACGCCTCCACGCGCTTTGCACGCGCCTAATGAAGAATGTGACATCGTTGATGACATCACCTCCCACTCTATTTTGACTCGGTCGTTCAGTCTGACCCACATTTATGACTCGAATTTGAACCGCCTACAAAAAAAAAAAAAAAAAGCTTTGACCAAAATTAACCTTTGACTTCAACCAAAAGTCAAAATTTTCAAAACGGACCTATCCCACTCGATTTATCGCATACATTCCGAATTTGGGATCTGTTTCTTCATCCGAGACTTGAAAATTGCGCAAACGGTCCAATTTCCAGAAAGTTGAATTTTGCATAAATCTTGACCAAAAGTCAAAATTTTCAGAAATGACCTGTCTTATTCAATTTTTCACTTACATTCCGAATTTGGGGTCTATTTCTTCATTTGAGAATCCAAAAATGTTCAAATAGTGTGATTCTACAACTATTGGCTTTAATGTAAATTTTGACCAAGAATCAAGATTTCCGAGCTAAGCTTGTCCCACTTGGTTTTTCTCAAAGATTCTAATTTTGAAGTTCGTTTATTTGTTCAAGACTTTGAAATCACCCATCTGACCCACTTTTCCGATGTACTGGCAGTGTCCAAAACTCAAGCTCCCAAAATCAAGGTTTGAGATTCTTCCATTTAGTCTGGATTCTCTCAGGGTTATCCTTTAGACTTCATCAAGACTTCCTTTTCAAAGAACAGATGAACTCTCACAAGTGTGTCCTAAACTTGAAATTACATTGGGTCACCAATTCAACCTATCATTCCCATTCGGTGCCTACCAGTCTCCCACCTACCATTCCCGTTTGATGCCTACCATTCTCATCTACCATTCCCACCAAAAATTCTCATCCACCATTCTCATCTAAAATACCCATCCACCATTCTTCGTCTCTCCACTATAAATAAAAGCTCATCAAGAAAAACACACTGAATCATGAAATGAAGATTTACTTCATTCAAATTTTCAAATCCTCCTTCTCACAGCCATTTTTCGCCATAGCTTCATCATTCTCAACACCTAGCAACCACTATTGCTTCATAATCATCTTAAACCCAATCATCTCATGGTTCAATAGAAACCCTTCTCACAACATCATTGCAGTTTTGAGATCCAAACAAATTTTGTTTCTCCACTTGGCGACCTCATTTGTCCATAAAATTTCACATAACATAGCCCACATCATAAATTCTTGCAGCCTCGGATCTACCTAGTCGGAAGATCTAAATCCAGCAGAGACACCTGTTTCTACGCTCAAGGAATCTCCTAACTGCTTTGAGAAGTCCATAGTCCTTCTCAAGTTGTTTGGTCTTGCAATAGAAGTAGTGGTTTGGAACAAACAGTAACATGGCTGGTTTCTAAAACCAGGATCACAAGTTAGCTCCATCTTTCATTTTCTGGGCTTTTCCAATATACCGCAGAACCATTACTTCATCTGTCTCAACCAACCTCCTGACTTTGTTTATATCTTTCAACATGTGTCATTAGGTAGGGGTTGTAAAGGTGCTAGAACATCCTACAAATTTTCTCCCATCCAACACTCACAGCAACCTCTAAGGTCCCAGCCCATCAAAAATCAGCAAAATGGTTTAGTCTGGGTCCCCCACAATTATTAGCCTCTGGTGTTGGTTAATCAGAGATGTGTTTTCACCAAAGCCACATTCCATGTCGCCACTAGCTCGGGACACAAACGTCATCATTGCTGGTACTTCATAACTCATTTTTCTAGAATTACTCCAACTTAAATTCTACTTGAAGTATTTTAGGAAGTATGCTTCTAAAATTACTTCAACTTAACCTTCGTCGGCATGGTCCCATCACGCACGCACATTCTACTACTTGCTGCCAAACTCCGCTCAGCATGCAATCAGTCCCATATTCCAAAATATACTCCTTAAAAACATCTACACCAAAAACTCCCCGACGTATAGGGCCAGCTCCATGGTGTTGTATGTTTCACACATTCACCATCTCCGCTTCATCTTCGTCTTCTTCACAACCACCACCAATAGACCCAAAATCCATAAACTTCTGAAATTACCTCAACTTAACCTGAGCGATACAATAACACATGCACACTCAACCACTTTCCCACACGTCCCCTCTGTAATCCGAAGTGTATTCTTTTGAGATCACTTCACCAAGAGTTCTTAAAAATGTGAGGCTAGCTTCACAACTCTACATGTTGTACCCGGCCAACATCCTTGACTCATCACCATCTTCTACACCCTATGATCACCACCAACAATCCAAAACACTCTGCTGAAATTACTCAACTTAACCTCTGCTGATATGATTCAATCACGCAAGTATATCCAATTACTTACAAGTAACTTTTTGCCTCATTGACCCATTCCAAATACCATGGAACACTCTTTTGAAATTACTTCAACTTAACCTCTATTGAGAAGGCCTAATCACGCAGGTACATTCAACTACTTGCTGACAATTTTCAGTCTCATCAAAACCTTTCATATGGGTAGGTCTACTCTTCTAAAATTACCTCATCCTGCTGAAAACTTCACCACCCTCAACTACCTCACTTGAAGAGTCAAGTGTCAAAATCCATTTTCGAGACCCATTCCCTCACCACGCTCTGAAACTATGTGCATGAACGAGTCTCGAAGGGGCATTTGTAGAGAGGAAAAATTCTCGATCTATCACAAGCTGACACATCATACTACCAAGTTCATAAAGTATAACCAATTACAAAGCGCCACGTACTACAGCTAGTTTCTACCATCACCATTCAGGAACCGATAGAAATTTGCTTAGTGTCTTAAAATGAAAAACATAAAAAAAAAATTTTAAAAAAAAAAAGCATGCAAAATGCCAATCACACATCAATGCATGTAAGCAATGACACATGCCACACATCAGCACATGTAAGCAATGACATTTGGCGCATGTAAGCGATGACATAAGCGATCAAATCAATTGGTGACATGTGTCACCTTGAAAATCAAGACATTTTGACCTATCAAACGATGCCATGTGTCTTGGAGAAAAAGTCTTAAAAATCCTCCAATCAGACTCCACCATGTGTCGCTCACCTACCCTCAAACTCTTATAAATAGAGGCCTTCCTAAGGCATTATTAAACACCAATACATCTTGGGAGAGATCTTGGTAGACACCAAGACATCTAGAGCACAAGCAACATTAAAGAAGATTCAAAAGTACAAAAGCTCTGTTGGAATCAAGCCATAAACCTCCAGGAACTTCAAGAACTTCAACTTCGAATACGAAGAACATTCAAAGAGAAATCATCCAAATCATCTTCCTAGATCTCAAAGGTCACTGGAATCAAGCTCAAAAACCTCCAAAAACTTCAAGAAACTACAAATTGGTGAAGCTCTACGGATTCAAGCCTCCAAAGCCCTAAAGAACTTCCACCATAAACCTTCGAATACAAAGAACATTCAAAGAGAAATCATCCAAATCATCTTCCTAGATCTTAAAGTTCACTAGAATCAAGCTCAAAACCTTCAGAAACTTCAAGAAACCACAAATCAGTGAAGCTCTACAGATTCAAGCATCTAAAGCCCCATAGAACTTCTACCACAAACCTTCGAAGGCGAAGAACAAGCGAAAACACGAAGAACACATGAAGAATGTGAAGAGCAAAGGATTTCTAACAAGTTCATAGCTAGAGATTCGTTGTAACTTTGTTTCAAAGATCTTCAATCCATTCTTCAGCCAAATTGAAGGATATTTGTTGTTCAAATCAAAATCACATTACCACAATTCCAATCAACAAATCTTTCAAGGAGATCGAATCATATGATCACTCTTTTGTAATTACAGAGAATTGTACCACGTATTCATCAATACAAATTTGCATTTGTGAAACTATTTTACTTGTTTGATTTATTTCAAACTCGAAATTTAGTCGTCCACAATTAGATACGTGGCAAGATAGGATAATGTAAAAAGGAAATGTCAAAGGATTGTCAAGTCGATAATAAATTAATAAAATGTTAAAACCCAAAGGAAAGATAAATGGCATTATCTATTAGAGATTTAAAGGCAAATCGTTTTCTCGAGCGGTTTTCTTAAGCCAGATTGTTGGGAAATTTAGACCCCGGTTGATAGAATTAACAAGTTTTAAACCCAAGTTGTTAATTAGATTTATTATGAATAAAACTTGTTAAAACAAACAAACATCAATATCATGTCAAAATCATGCAGCGGAAAAGTAAATAAGACAAGATATGATGACCTAGGAAAACCAATGAAACAAACTAGTTTCACAGTAAAAAACATGGGGGAAACCTTTCCGAAAAGCAATCCACTATAGTAAAGAGAGGTTTCAGATTTAGTACAAAACCTTTATCCCTAGACTCTACAATCCCCATAGATGTACTTACAGCAGAAACCTTCTACTGCTTCAAAACCTCTGTACTCTTCAATATATGAATGCCATCCTTTTTGATGCATGGATCCTAGTACGTGACTAACCAATTGCGCGGATCCCAGTACGCAACTTCAATCACCAACTAAAGAAGGTTGTTGGCTGCAAAGTTATTCACTTCATCAACAATGAAGATCAAGAAGTACTTGGTTACAAAACCCTAAGGCGCAAAAGCCGCAATAACTTCTTTCAGAGAGAATAAGGCATCAGTCACTTTTTGCATATGTTTTCCATGTATTCTCTTATGTGACGGCCTCTAAAATAAGCTTTATATAGGTTTAGGGTTGTAAGAAAAGAAACCCTACACAAATACATAAGCATGGGCCGAAAATCAGATCTGGAAATCTGAATTCCCGTAACCTCGATCGATCGAGAGGTGTCGAGGAGGTGTCGAGTTTTAAACTTCGATAGATACAGCTATCGAGAAGTTATCGAGGAGCTGTCAAGGAGACAGGAGCTTTCTCGATCGATCCACCAGCTGTCGAGAAGCTATCGAGATTGTGATAAGAAGAAGTTGAAAATCTCGATAGATAGCCTAGCTGTCGAGAGGTGTCGAGCAGCTATCGAGCTATATGTCCGCAGGTGTCAAGCTATCTATCCGTAGGTGTCCAGTTTTATTGAACAGCTTTTCTTCACTTGTTTCTTAGTCCAATCTTCATGGCTTTAATACTAGACTTGAACAACATGTTTCTTGAAGTATTAAACACACCTAGATCTACCCAAATACAAGTAAAGTGCGTTTTATCAAAGAATTAGCTAACTACATAAAATAGTGACATATGTTCTTAACATGATCCACATATGTCCTAACACAGATACATGCTTAGCGCATGAAGTAACAAGGCAACAGTTACCTTGAAGTAGTAAGAGCTGAGGTACCTTAATATTTGTGGGACCTTTAGCAAATAAGACACATTCTATGAGAAAAGACAGTCACAATAAGGCACAAAAATCCATATTTCATTTGTATTTGTATCAAGTAGTCTGTAGACAATTTGTAGACTTGTAAGAGACTTAATGCTTTACGCTTGTAAGTTAGTACTATTGTCCTTAATTTAATTATGCGTTAATCTTGTTAATCTTGTAAGAGACTTTATGCTTTATGCTTGTAAGTTTATACTACATCAGGCTCTTGAAGCCCAATTCAGCGTATGAGCAGTGCTGGGCCACACTAACGAATTTGAGGGCACCAGGCTGAATTAACATTTGATCTTAACCCATGGCCCAAGCCCATGACAATTCAAATTCAACAACATGGGGAGTAGGTTTTGAGATGCATGAGCATGACTTGTCCATTTTCTCCTCTATCTTGGATTCTACAAACACCTCACCTACCTTCTTTCCGAGCCTATTAATTAAGGTGCCATAACACTAGTTAATTTAGCATTAAAAAACCAGATTTTCATTGATTATTTAATTATTCTTTTAATAGATTATTACAAATTACATAATAAATATGCATAATTATAATGCAAATTTCCAAATCCATCAAAATTAATTCTTAAAATACTAAAATATATCAAACTAAAAAAAATTAAATAAGAGTAATTAATAATATATATAGTGGGTCTGATCGAGTTAAATGAGTTGAAAAAACTATCAGCCTGAACTCAATCTGACCCGAGACTCAAAATAAAATTCTAACCAAACTCAACCTACCAACTTATGAAAACTAGGGGTGGCAATTCACGTTCACGGGTCAGGTTCATGTCATATCGAGTCATGAGTATTCGACTATATGGGTTAACTTGAACCCGACCTGTTTACTAAACATGTCAGGAATCCTCAACCTGAACACGACTTGTTTATTAAATAGGTCAACCCAACCCGACATGTTTAACTCCTTTAATTAACAAGTCATGTAAAGGTCAATACAAATAATATCAAAATAACTAATAATTTTATAAGCTAAATGAGTCAGATGGGTTCACATGTTGAACACGAACATGACCACGACCCATTTATTAAACGGGTTAGCCATGTCAATCCAAATATGACCTGAACTCGTTTAAGCTCAACCTATGACCTGTTTATAAATGGGTTAATCATGTCGGATTTTGCCACCCCTAATAAAAACCAACCCAAGGCATCAGGTTGGATTGAGTTGGATTAGTTTCATTGGGTTCGTGGATTTGGTGCACACTCCTACCTACCACTAAATAGGATAATTTCCTTTCACTTCATACAAAATATTTGTTTGGCTGAATATTGCATTTTAGCCCTATTGAGTTGTTTCTTTGACCTTGTTGAATGCATTATTTTAGCCTCATAAAACATACTATGGTAGATATATTTGTCGAACCTTGATGAAAATGGGCCCATGTAGTCAAGGCCTGAGGGAGAGGCACCATGGCCCCCGCTGGCTTTCTAAAAATTTCTCCGCTCTCATATTTATGTTTTTTAAATCTATAATAAAAGGCGTGGAAAAGTTGAATTGATTAGTGATTTTGATAATTGATATTAATTAGAATAAAAAATTATAGAGTGGTTCCAGTTAGCTCAACTGGTAAAATCTTTGATGGTTAAATAAGAAATTTGGGATTTATTTTCTGCCTACATCAAAAATCAAGTGGTGTCTTGGTCTGATGATAAAAAGCTATCATCAGGAGCAAACGCCATAATTTAAAACTATCTCAAAAAAAAAAAAAAAAAAAAAATCATAGGATGGTGCCCTATCAATCTTGATAGAGCAGAGCCTAATCCATTTTCAACTAAATTGGTGAAATTTATATCCAAAATAGCTTAAAGATTTAAAATTAAAAAAAAAAATTAAGGATTTTAAATTTCTAATCACTATGAAGTTCTCGTAGTAAATGACCTAATGTCATTAATTATTATATGAGCATGATCCTCCAACAATATTGTTCATAACTAACTTTCAACACTAGAATGATTGCCACATATTTTTTCCCCATTTGATTATGAATAAATTTAGGTATACAAAATTTTCAACAATATTGTTCATACAATCTTTTCTTTCAATGCCTGAGATATATAAATAATTAAGGGAATCACGTACCAATGTAGTGTTCGGAAAAATAAAGTATATCTTACACTTATTAATTGGGTAAGACCCACGTGTCTTTTTTCTTAAAATAAAATAAAATACAAATCTTTGAAAGCGGAAAAAGTATATTATATCTCTTTTGTTAGAAGAGATGTAATGATGCAGGGTACAAAATATAGTGAAACAAAACTTTGTCATTATTGATAATTTCATAATTCTAAACATTATTCATAGTTCCAATTTTAAGCAGGATCATAATTTTAACAACCTTGTATGGATTCATTCCTCATGAATATGGATGCATTAATCATGATCATTAGACAATTTACATCCTCATGATTCCATGAAGAACTCCTTATTTTTTATGCAACTATATATATGAAGCCATTTTAGAAGTATATATCTCCTTATCAGTGGGTAACCATTTTAGGAGTAGCATAAAAAACCATTTCTAATCAAGGGACTTGCAGGAAATTAAAACTTTGAATTCAAATAGGCAAGGTAAGTTGGGATGGCTGATGTGTTAAACCCATTGAAGTTAGTCCCAGCAGCTGTTGTATATGCACCCATATTAGAGAACACAAGCCAGTCATCAACTTGCAGTTTCGGCAGTTGGTAACCCCTCAAAACCGTGTCAAGTGCATCACATGTAGGCCCAAAAACAGTTGAATTGTATGTCCTAGATCCTTTGCATGTGGGGTTTTCGAGGTTGGACGTGAGCGCCAGAGGCATGCACTTGACGATTGCATTGTCTAGAATTATGCAATTCAAGGACCCATAAATCCCGTCGCTGATCCAATACTCTCTAAGCTCACTCCTTATACGCTTACCGATAATGTTGATGGCTAGTGTGAAAACTGACTCGGCAAAGAATCTGCCTGGTTCAGCTATGACTGTCAATCCCGAATAATTGCCAAAACTTGATTGTATTGCAGCTTTCACGACTGTAGCTGTTTCATCAAATTGAGAGTTAGCCATGAAGCCACCCCCAATGTTTAGCACACTCATCTGAGGCATGCCAAGCTTAGTAGCCATCTCGAAAGCAGTTTTAGCTGCTGCTATGGCTTGTTGGTAGGCACGTGAATCTGTGGATGCACTTCCTATATGAAAAGAGATTCCAACCACTGTGAGCTGCGCAGTTTGAGCGGCTCGGAGGAGAGTCTTCACTTCCTCAGGTAGCGCACCAAACTTGGAACCCAATGGGCAGCGTGCACCACTATCATCTGGAGCTTTAATCCGAATTATTAAATCAAATTTTGGGTGCCATTTTTGCATTTTCTTAATTTCATCAATTGAATCAAGAGTCGTCGAGTTTACGCCAACACTCGCTGCGTACCTGATGTGAGACTCGGCTTTACAAGGGTTCGCAAATATGATCCGATCTGGAGAAACTCCTAGTGACAAAATAGACTCAATCTCGGCTTGACTTGCGCAATCAAAATTTGTACCAAGAGCAGCCATGGCACAATGGAAATTCAGGTTCGGGTTGCACTTGACGGCATAGTATGGTTGAACCGTGGGGAGGGCTCGAGTCCACCTATCCATGAGAGTAGTGACAGCACTTAAATCAAGTACGTAAAAGGGTTCTTTGGTTTCTTGTTTGCTACAAATGATGGACCACATGAAATCAGTCATCCCATCTTTTGATAAGACTGAAACTCTCTTTCCGTTTATTCCTGGTGCACCCATTATAGCCTAGAGGCTCTTAGAGATCAATGGCATGGCTAAGAATGCGTTGAAATATGATAAATGAAAGAGAAAAAGAAAGAGTTATGATTTGGACTTGATGGAATAGAGCATGAACTTGACGGGTATATAATATATACTATATAAGCATAGAGAGGGTTAGGAGAATATATTATAGAGTTGAAGCACCACCATCACAAGATTCACAACTAGCAATTTGGTAGAGCAAAAAAAAGGGAAAGTGGGTTGGTTTGAAATGAGGTCAATAATTGAGTAACGTTATCTGAATGTTAGAGGTTAAGATTTTTTTTTTGTCCAGTATCCTACCCGAATAATCGTAATTTTAAATAATATAATTGAGATTCAGAGTGTTCACTACAACAAAATGTATTTTCAGTGACGAAAAAATTCGTCACTAAAAATCCAGTTTTTTGTCACTAAGGACCTTTAGTAACGAAATTGGATTTTTAGTGACGAAACTCATTTCGTCACTGTAGCCCCATCACTAAAAGTTCTGGTAACGAAAAATTTCGTCACTAAAAGTCCAATTTTATTTTTTTAAAAAAACTTTTAGTGATGAAAACGTTTCGTCACTAAATGTTTTCCTCACTAAAAACACTATTCAGTGACGAAAATATTTCGTCACTAAAAACACTTTAGTTTACTATATCATATTTAGTGACGAATAATTTCATCACTAAAACTATGTTCGGGTACATATAGTGACGAAAAAATTCGTCACTAAAACTATTTTTAAAAAAATCCAAGCATATATAGTGACGAACATTTTCATCACTAAAACCATTTCTTACAAAATTTTGCTATATTTATTGACGAAATTTTCATCACTAAAACAATTTTTTGTTGCTATATTTGTGACAAAAAAATTCGTCACTAAAACTTATTTTCTGTTTTTATTTTTTTCATGGATTTGATATTAACCTTGTACCGCCCCCGTGCCCGAGCCCATTTGGACCTGGAACTCCAACATGGGCATATGGCCCATCAACTTAACTCCTCTCTGCTTGGGAGTCCACCATGAGCCCGCACAAGCTACAGGCCCAGGTTTGAGCCCACACAAGCTATAGGCCCAGGTTTCGCCATCTTCCTCTTGCTCGGCAACGCTTTCCCGAGCATTGAAGAGCATATGTGCACGCAACCCCTCTTTGTTCGGCAATGCCGAAGGGAACGTTGTTTTCGAGAACATCTGTAAGAATGAAAACCAAGTTCCAAGGCCACTCACGCTGCACCCCATTCTCACCTAACCTCCCACTTATGATCAACGATATTGGACCGCCTGTTGCACTAAACCAAAAGATAATTATAGCCTCTCCACTTAATTCGAGCTATAAATATGAGGAACTTAGGAATGGAAGAGGTTGTTGAGAGTTCACTAAGAGAAAGGTAAATAAGAAAGAGGGAGAGAGCAAGAGAAAAAGGGGAGGGGGCAAAGGGTAGGGCATTTCAGGCAGTGGAAAAGAGATCAGACTTCACGGGCCGAATAGCAAAATGGGGGACTAGGCTCGGTTCTTTTGACGTATGGTACAAACCACGAAATTTGGTGAAGGGCCAAGTCCTTGCAGATTTCGTTGCTGAATTTTCGCTGAAGAACAACGAAGAGACAGTTTTACATGTGCAGATGTGCCCCTGGAAGGTATTCGTGGACGGAGCATCGAGCTCCATGAGGGCCGACTCCAGGATTGTCATTATCACCGCGGAGGGAATCTGGTTGGAACATTCGTATAGGTTGGGTTTCAAAGCCTCCAACAATGATGCGAAATACGAAGCTTTGCTAGCCAGACTACGGATGCTTTCGAGCTTGGGGGCCCGAGATGTCAAAATCTATTCGGATTCACGTCTGGTCGTCAATCAAGTACAGGGCAGTTTTGAAGCCCGAGATCCTCAAATGAAAGCTTACTTGGAGCAAGTGAAGCAAGCTATAAGCAGCTTTGGAACGGTGAAAGTGATCCAGGTTGCTTGGTCGCAGAATAGACACGCCGACTCCCTCGCCACGCTGGCGTCAACAGTAACTAAGAAGATACCCCGGCTAATTAAAGTGGAGCTTGTTCAAGAGCCCAGCATCAGGGTAACACATGACCCGATAGCTGCAGGGATCAGCATCACAGCAGTCGCGACACTCGGGCCGTGTTGGATGGACCCCATTGTTGACTTCCTTACCGAGGACCGAGTCCCTTCAAATGAGAAGGAAGCCAGCAAGATCCGCAGAATTGCTCCTCGATTTTGGTTATCGGAAGTTGTATCGGAGATCCTATAGGGGGCCGTACCTTTTATGCTTACACCCAACTAAAGTGAGCGAACTATTAGTCGAGCTTCATAACGGGGTATGCGGCAGTCATGTAGGAGGACAATCTTTGGTACACCGAGCGATGACTCAAGGATTTTGGTGGCCTCAAATGCAAAAAAGATGTGGCCGAGTATGTGTGCAAGTGTGAGCAGTGTCAGAAACATGCCCCCCTAATCCACCAGCCGGCAGGCCATCTGAACCCTATTAGCAGTCCCTAGCCTTTCACACAGTGGGGGCTAGACATTCTCGGCCCGTTTCCCCAGGCAACAGGTAATCGAAGATTCGTTTTGGTAGCCGTCGACTATTTCACCAAATGGACGGAGGCAGAGGCGTTGGCCAATATCAGGGACATGGATGTGAAAAAGTTCGTATGGAAGAACATAATCACAAGATTTGGGGTGCCGAACTCTCTAATATCAGACAATGGGCTGCAATTTGACAGCCGGAACTTCTGTGAATTTTGCGGTGACCTCGGCATCATAAACAGATATTCTACTCCCGCGTATCCCCAGAGTAAATAAGTTGATCCCATTGGGTCTCAGCGTTGAGAACGACCCAGTGTAAGAAATCCAAGCCCACTATATAAATAAGTTGTCGGCCCAAGCGAGTCCCAGCCTAGCCTTGTGATCTCGCTTACGGTGCGCACAAACCTGTAACCTGTCATTACATTATTAAAACCTCACATTTGAATAAAACATTTATTTCAACAACACATTTATAAAAAAAATCCATACATTCCACAAGTAAAAAATAAAACAAGTATCCAATTCAAACTCATTCCATACAATAATTATTTACAATACATACAATAACTCTACCTAAACCCTATTATCCAATTCAAATATTAATGCCTGACTGATGATGCTAACTTGAAGATACACAGCAGATGCCATCATCTTATGGTCCTTATTGAAGTGCTTCACATGAAAATGTTTCTGCATGTAGAAAGGTATAATATAAATCATTAACTTAAGAGAAATATAAAAAATGATATTTTATTTCAAATCTTCTATAAGAGCACATATAAGAACAATGTTACAATGAAGAAGTGAAAGACCATCTATAAGATTTGACCCAGATGCCATGTACCATAACAATTTTAGTAGATGATTGATGAAATCATGCCATATCTCAACCTTTGAACATCTTCTGGGGCTAGGGAAGGGCCATAACGGTCCTGACTCCCAAAACCACCACAGTAAATGCAAATTGATAGAGAAGGGAGCTTCTTCCTGTCCTCAACTATTGGCTTGATTACACATGATTCAAAATACTTTTATGCAATCCGTGATCCAATACAAAAACCTATTCAAGACATGAGATGACTATGATGAACCAAAGGAGCAAATTACCTCAAAGCAGTTGGTTTCATAAGCAACCCAGAAGAATATGACTATCATTAGAGCCATGTAACTACCAAGGACAATCCCAGTTGCGAAAATTTCGTTGAGCTTCCAACTGTCAGGAAGTGGAGAAGGCTTGACCCTGTCTTTGGATATGGTCATGATAGTACCTGTAACCAGACTAACATGTTACATAACAAGAGAAAGGAAGGGAATTTATAACAGAAATTTGAAAAGAAGAAGAAAAATGTAAAATAAAAATCTCATAAACACTGCATATATCTGTAGGAAGGGGAGTAAAGATCAAGAGACTCAGCCACTAAATTGTCACATGATAACTTAAAGGTCAGTTACACTGTCTACTCAACTAGTACTCATTAAATTCTTAGGAAAGACGTTTCATAGTTCTATATAATAGAGGTTTCTTCTTACTTATCCAGAGAGAGAGAGAGAGAGAGAGAGAGAGAGAGGTTTCTTCTCACCTATCTTCTCCATCCATTTGCGTTATTCTTAGGTCCCAAAATTAGTACTATTCTATAGATGGCCTTAACCACAAACCCAAAACAAAAACAAAAACAAAAAAAAAACAAAAAAAAAAATTGAAAATTGATCATATAGTCAAATATTTGTACAGGGAAAGAACTCCAACTTTAAGTCAGTAACACATATTCCCCTGGTAGTTTCAATTACAAAAGTTAAGCCCTTAAACTTCTTAAAACATATCAAAATACCTGGAAGTTAGGCTAGGCTAATAAATCCTTAACTTATTCCAAGCTCAAGCATCCAATCCCCACCTAACCCCAACTAGAAGTATAGGAAGAGGGTGAAGAAGGTTAGCTCATAGCTGGTTAACCTGCCCTATTTCATCCTAAAATCTCACAAATTTAACAATTAAATCCCACTTCCATGCTTGCCAAAGTAAGTTTGTAACGGATTCTAATGGCCATGAGCAGATTTTAGCTATATTTTAAAAAACCTTGGATAACCATCTACTACATATAGGCAAATTAAATTTGAATGGGAAACATGATCATTACCAGAAACTTTGTAGCATTTGCAGCCTCTAAAGTGTAATCCAATTCCCCAACTAAACCTTTCCCAAGCTCATCAACATATAAGCGAAGGTCACTTTTTCTCTTTGCTATCCTTTGCAATAGCCCCAGCTGAATCAGTAATTCACTAAATTATTCAAGAATTTCATACTAAAAAATAAAAGAAGATTTAATAGAGGTGAATACAAACCCCAAGGCGAAGAATATAGACATCCCGCACAACCAGATGATGCAAATTAGGACACTGAACTTTCACAGCAACACTAACTCCATCAAGAGTACTCCCACGGTAGACCTTGATCATGCAAAAACACAAATGAATATGAAAGAAGCACCAAATCAGAAAATTTCTACACAAGCATACACATATGTATGCAAGCATGGCATCATTATGTTCTCAATCATACACAGCAGTGGAGTAATGAGCCACCTGACCAAATGACGCTGCAACTACAGGTTCCTTAGAGATGTAGCTAAAGAATGATTCCACAGGAGAACCAAATTCCTCCTCAATAATTTTCATTGTGACATTCCTGGGAAAATGAGGTATTTGATCGTGTAGCTCAAACAATGCCTGCAATCATAACTCATAACCAAAAAGGGAAAAATAAACTCAACCAAAAAGGGAAAAACAAAAACCAACATAGCAGTTACTTTCACCATAAAAAAGACATGGAAGTGTATAGAAGAATATCCATGACTAAAGTATAAGATGTAAAACAAACTTTTTTACTCTAGAAAGTTTCTTTATCCTAATAGTTATTTACTTGTTTAATTATTTTATGCTATGTAAGGACAAGCAAACATAGTGGCACACAACAAGACAAAAATAACAACAAAAATACTTAAGCCAATACATATTAATGTAAAACAGAACAACCAAAAATTCGATGGGGGATCGTATTGAACTTTTTATATTGATACAGTGAAAAGAACATTACTCGAAGATATGTCATTATTGTCACTCAACGTGACTAGATGCGTGAACATTGATGAGGTATTATCAGAACTACATTGAGCATAGTTATTTGTAACAGTAGAATGAGGAAAAAAAATTTTGAAGCACGTTAAGTCTCTTCATTGCCACAAGTACACCCAAAAACTACACCAATAAAAGGCAAGACGGAAAAATCTCTTCAGGCTGACCTTGGAAATCTCAGTACCAATAATATCTGGCCTTGTGGAAAGGGACTGACCAACTGCATCAGCAAGGAAAGGCATGTAACTAGCATATTGGTAATCTTGTGACTACAGGAACCATGTTTTCTTGCATAACCATGTTTTCTTGCACATTATTTCTTGGTAAAAATCCCACCCAACACTTTATAAAACATCACACTTCTCTAAAATCTATACAAAACCAATAAATAAGATGACAGAAAAGGCCACCACTACACGACTACAATAACAATTCCCACTGAAAGCCACGCTAGATATATCTAATTTTTTTCTTCTTTTAAAAAAATAAAAAAATAAAAATAAATTAAATTAAATATTTATAATTCAAACCAATCCAAAAAAAGAAAAAAAAAACTTAAAAATTGAAAAATCCTCAATAGCAATTATCGAAAATTGGCGTAGGAGCAGGAACCTCCTTTGGAGTTGCTGGACTCGGCGAAGGGAGAGAGTGTCGTGAAGGTGAAGGGTCGAGAAGGCGAACGGTCTCCGGGAAGGTGAAGGGTCGCCAATTCGAAGGAAGGCGAAAGGTCGTCGGTTCGAAGGAATGCGAAAGGTCGCCGGGAAGCCGAAGGGTCGCCGGTTCGAAGGAAGGCGAACGGTTGCCGGGAAGCCGAAGGGTCGCCGATTCGAAGGAAGGCGAAGGGTCGCCGATTCAAAGGAAGGCAAACGGTCGCCTGTTCGAAGGAATGCGAAGGGTCGCCGATGCGATTTGGAGTGTTTATTTGCAACAGCGAGCTGAAGCGTCGCCGTTGATCTTAATCGGCGATGGTTGGCTCTTAACGGAGCTTCATCAGCGACAGTTTGAGCTTCATCGGTGACGGCTGAGCTTAATCGGCGACGGTGGTTTGGGTTTTTTTGGTTGGCTCTTTGTTTTTTTTGTTTTTTGACCAAAATGGCTCAGAGAGTTTGTGTATTGAAATGTTTGGTTGGCTCTTTGGGTATTGAAATGTTTGTGGCTCTTGGTTTTTTTTTTTTTTTGTGTGCTAGGTATTAAATTAGGCTTTTTAAGTCTTTAGTGACGAATTCCAATTTCGTCACTAAAGACCGGGCTTTGTTAAGATTTTTAGAGACAAATTCATATTTCGTCACTAAATCATACTTTTAGTGACGAATTGTGATTTTGTCACTAAAAACATATAAGTGCAAAACTATTATTATTTTTAGTAACGAATATTTTTCGTCGCTAATTCTTCCTTATAGTGACGAAAGGATTTTCGTCACTAATACTATCCATAGTAATACCTACAGTGACGAAATATTTCGTCACTAAAAATTTCAACTTTTAGTGACGAAATATTTTGTCACTATAGATTAATTAAACTCGCGCCAAAGTTTCCCTCCACTGGCACCCATTTTTCAGATCACAATAGCAACGAAATTTATTTTTCATCACTAAATGTTATAATTTTTTTCATTATTAGTGAAGAAATTCATATTTCGTCACTAAAGCTGTATTTTTGGTGACGAAAAATATTTCCTCACTAATTTTCATCACTAAAAATACATTTTGTTGTAGTGGTTATAAATCTATCTACTTTGTCAATTTATATGAATAAAAATATAAACTTAATATATATTTTTTTTAAATGTATTCATACATATATAACTTTATTGATACACACGCATTTAGGTTTATTTGTTTTTTTACCAAATATACACAAGGTTTTTTTTTTTGGCTCATGGTTTCATGTGATAGCATCTCATGGGATGTAGAAAATGTCGGACTGTGAATTGTGTTATTCTATCTTAAAACCAATTGATGAAGAGAAAAACACGCTCAAATTTTTTATGGTCTTCGACATCACACCACACAGACCTATTGTTGAGGACCAAAATTTCACAAGAAAACGAATTCCATGAAAAGTAAGGAAAGATCATGAGCCTTAACAAAAGAAGACCCAATTCATAAAGTTAAGAAGGACCATGAAAGCCCAAAGTCCCAAAAAGAAGGAAAAAGAAAGAAATAATAATAATAATAAAAGAAGAGGACCTAGACTTGGTCAGGCCAGAGGACATGCAACAAGGATCTCGGTCAGGCCAGAGGATATGCAACAAGATGAACATCAAGGCCCTAGGACCTTGATGCATCTTTTTGAAGCCTTGAGAAGAGGACCTTGGCTGACATATGGGAAAGCCAATGTGTATGTTCAGATTTCCAGCAAAAAAGCCATTAAAAATCCAACAAAACCAGGTATTATCTTTGTAACCCATGGTTCAAGCTCGTGGGATCCCGAGTCGATAGTAAGGAAGAAGTGGTTTGGTCGGTAGGGGAGTGATTTCTGGTGAAAGGAGGATCCCGAAGGTTTCTTTTGGTTCATATATTTGCTTGGAATGCATGAGTTAATGGAGAACTCAGTTCCCCCATGTGTATGACACCTCCTCACAATTTCCTCTCAATTGTCATTTTCAACTAAAACTGCCATCCAGTACATTGAGCAGCCCACCCACTCCTTTGACTTTCCAAGAAGGAATATTTCATTTATAGGTAAAGTCAAATGCCCTTTTGAGTTGTAATTGCCTAATTAAGCTAAACCTCTACCCAATGCATTTTTTCAGATTCCAGAAGACATGGTTTTACCCAGCAGACCAGGGACGTCCTCGCCTGGGGTACCAGACCATGTCCACTATAAAAGGAACACTAAGGTATAGCAGAAGGGGGGATTGAGAGGGAGGAAAAGGGGGAGAGTTCAGAGGTTCAAAAGGAACATTCTTAGAGCTTTAAGAGCTCAATAAGGGAAAGAGGAGAGGAAAGGAACAAAATAAAAGAGCCAAGGTGGAGGAATTCGTCCCATATCCTTGAGATCATTCAAAATATCACTTAGCCTCCAAAGAAACATATGCCAAAATATGCACATATCATATATCACTCCCTCCCACAAGATCCTCCTCACCTAACTATCTTGGAAAGACAATGACCAAGTAAAGCTACTTGGACTTAAGTTCCAAATCCCACAAGTCTTGTGCAAAAGCACTAAGTCTGTGAGAATTGGGGCCAGGATCCTCGTGGCTGACTCATTCTCATGAAATTTATTTACATATATGTATATGTATTAAAATGCATATCCTAATTTAAGAAACTAACAATTATTTGAAGATATATGTATTGTATAGTGTGTTCTTATTTAGAACCTATAGAGGTAAAGGGTAAGGGCAAAAGTCCATTGCATAATAAGCATGGAGAAAGGCCCTACAGTTCAAGGAACCAAAGATTCTGGGTTCCATTGATTATTGACCTAGTACACCTGGGAGCCATGACATCACGTTCGGGGTACCACGATATTACGCTCAGGGAACCAAGTGAAGGAACTCTTTTAAATGTTCACACAATAAAAGATGAGCCCTAAACCTTCTATTTCAATCTCCTTCTCATTGTGAATATTATGAATGGTTCTTTTACTTATTTTGTAAGAGTAAAGGATCATTTTATGACACTAAAACACTTATAATGGTATTGTATTGCTTAGGAGGAATCGCATTTTTGCCTTAAGGAGTTTTATATGACTTGCGCACAAATTGGTTCATATAAAGACCCTAATAGGCCATGAAGAACCGGACCCAGTCCAACCATCCATCCTTGGAAGCCCAAGATCCCTTGTCATTAATGGACTTGGGTACTTTCCAGAAAAGGAACCCACACACCTGTTTTTAGAATGGTTGTAGTTAGGGGTGAGTAAAGTGATATTGGAGCTGACTCAACCGACTAGCGCCAATCAAACCATACCACCTCTGTCACCGATCAACTGAGCCGAGGCCAGTGATCGGATGAAGAATCCCACTCCGACACTGGTGCGATGCTGCCATTAGAACTGCAACTCCAAACTGAGTTGGTTACCAAGCCGACCGATATGGTGATATTTTGTTTCATTCTGTAGGTGTTTTCATGTCTTGTGTTTTGTTGAAAAAACGATTCGTTTCACTTAGTAATTAAAAAACAAAATATTTCAAAATGGCGTCATTTTGAGTTAGGGTTGCTAATTTCTGCCTAGTATAAATAGCATTTTTCTTCTCTCAGCCGCTCAATTCTCTCAGACGCTCTATCTCAGTATCTCTCGCTCTCGCCTAAGTCCGTGGACTGTGACCAACAACTGATTGTGAGTCACTAAATCGTCTCTTGCAGCTCAGCAAGCTCACCATTCACGAGTCATGACTAGGCCAACTAACCATTCATGAGTCATGACTAGGCCAGCTACCGCACTTATGGAACCTTCAAAATTGGCCAAGTTAGTAATGAGGTGAACCTAATATCTTGCCATGTTTGTACGAGTCTAAGTTTGTAATGTGTGTCTTCATATTGGAGAAAGTCATGTTCTATTGTCCCATACGTGAGAATATGTAAATTTCAAGTCAGTTGAGAATATTTCTTCTATGTGTTCCTTATTCCTGTCTTAAGAATGCATAACAGGTGAGAGCTTCGGCAATTGAAGAAAACAACTAAATTGGGTTTGCAATAGGCTATTTAAAAGATGTTTCCAAAGAAATGGCCCATAATTAACAATTAACACTTTAATTGTTAATCAAATCAATTATAATTTTAAGTTTGATACCTTTTTTTTTTTTTTTTTGCATTTTGATTGTTAGGGAGGGGAGACTAAGATTGAGAGAGTTCTGTCACTCTTCATTTCTTTACTTCTTTGAATGGTCTGGTAGATTGGTTCAAGTGCTAGCCGAAGTATAAAAAGAACAAGAGCCAGTAACTACTAACTATATTATCAATCTGTTTTTGGGCATATCAATCCGTTTTTGGGCTAATTGCTTATATATCAATTGTTTTAATATCAATATGTTTTTGGGCATTTATATTAAATTATCAATTGGTTGAACAAATTTTTTTTATAAAAAAACAAATATAATTTTTAATGTTTCAAACCAACCAAACCGATTAAACCGACTACAAAAAACCGCACTGCTATAGGTCGGAAAATCGACCCTAAGCGGTATGCATCAGTTTTAATTATGAGAAAACCGATCCCTATCGGTTCGGTAACAAATTTGAGAAAAAACCGAACCAACTGAACCGCGCACACCCCTAGTTGTAGTAAGTTAAATTGTGGTCCCCCAACAATTCCTCCCTCACAATGACACTTCTGTGACTCGAACCCGTGACCTTGGCTCTGATATCATTTGTCGGACCGTGAGCTATGCTATTCTACCTTAAAACCAATTGGTGATAAGGAAAACACATTCAAATCTTTTATGGCCTTCAACATCATATTACGCAGACCTGTTTTTAGAGTGATTATAGGGAGTCAAATTGTGGTCTACCAACAGAAGATAACATCCACATGAAGTCATATATATATATATATATATATATTGTACGAGGAATGACCCCGAGGTCATTAGGCCTTAGACTTTGGCTTTGTAGCATTATACGGAACAGGGCCCCAAGCCCGTTGGGCCGTAGGCCCTGACCTTGAGATACAACACCTGGCTCACTCCCCAGCGGATTTATGACTTTGATCTAGACATCCCTTAAGACCCAATGTGAGCCCAATAAACATAACGGGACCATTTTGCCGTGAATGTCAAAAGCGGACCACTCCCAATCAATCTCGACTTGGTCAGGTGTGTGGTTGCTCGGCAAAACAATGTCTCGGCTTCCTGGTACTGCCTTAGATAATATCGTTACCGAGAAAGCTTTTAGAGGTGGGAATCAATTCCAATGCCACTACCGCCTCACTCACCTAAACGCCCACCTAAAGATGATGGAATTGGACCCCCCATTCGCACTAGCAAGGGGGAGTAATCATGGCTTCTCCACTTGTCCCAGCCTATAAATAAGAGAAGAGAATGAGAAGGGGGGGAGGGCTGGCAATTCGAGAGAGAGAGCCCTTAGAGAAAGAAGGAGCTATCAATCTAAGAGAGAAAAGGAGCAATTCTGTGAGGCAAAGAGAGGAGTTAGACAAAATAGGAGTGTAATTGAGTTGCCGAACATAGAACCACCCATAGTAGGAAATCCAAAGTCCACAATACAAATAGATTATGAGCCCAAGTAGAGGTTGAGCCCAATAACCGTATTTTTGGTACGCATACATATATATATATATATACTACTATTTGAGGGGCTTCTCCTATTTGGACTAGATTTTTTTTTTGGTTCCAAAATACCCCTACACTTTACGTTTAAGTAGGGGCAAAGCTTGGTAAAAATGCCTCTTTTAACTCCCACATAAAACACTATCTATTGAACAAAAACTACTTTTGAATAACTTCCTTCATGTCCTCAACTTCCCACTACAAAACAAAAACTCCTCTCACGAATTACATATAATCCCATTACAGAATACAAACTTCCCACTAAACTGCTGTGAAAATTCAATCTTCTACAATCACAATAAGGTCTCCCTTATTCTTGGTTAGATTTCTTTTCCTTTCTAATCATACACTTTTTTTTCTTAAGACTTTTTAATGGTCATCAGCAGGTTTTTTTAGACCACAGCTTTTCTTTTCTGCAGGCAAAGAAGTGCATAATATGCAAAGCAGTGAAAAATTGAAATAATTCTTGAAGTGATTTATATTTCTGTTGGATATATTTCAACAATTTACTTTTGCGATAAAGCAAAAGGAACAAAACACAGATCTAAGAATAAGCAATAACACAAATAGATATAAAAGGCAAATACAATTAACAAATACTGTATATATATAAATAGAAATCTGCAAATAATTAAAAACTCACAGACCAAATGTGTGAAAGGATGAACACTTGAGATCAAGTCTTGTGTTTTACACAATCTCCTTAAAGCAAATTTCGCCCTTCACATGATCACTGTGGTGCTTTGAGACTCGTGGACGTCTGTCTCCCAGGATAAAATAATCTTTAGCATGAAAACGAAGCACACAAGGTCGTACTCTGCGAACTACTCAATGCCTCTTTCTCTCTCCTTGACAAAAAATGAATGCACAAAAATTCTCATTGTGTGAGTTTTCTCTGAAAGTTCTTTCTCATGAATGAGAGACAATGAAACTATACATAACAAAAAACTAAAAACACTGTTTCAGAGATAACTACTGTATACAGACTTACTGACTCAAAATAAAATAATAAAAAATTATTATTATTAATTGGATAAGTGGGCTTAGTCCACACATGCTTAAAGTCCAACCCAATATCCAGCCCAAACTCATATTCTCTATCATTTCCAATGTGGGACTCAAGGATTTTCACCACTTATAATAACATCCTCAAGTGAACATAGAAAATATCAATTTCTTATTCACTCCATGCTATTTTTCCAACAATCCCCCACATGAATAGAAATTGATAAAGCACAATGCAAATGATAATGTAGACACAGAGAGAGTAGAAGAAAATTTACTGTATCGGGAGAAGTAGCTTGTGGCTTTGAACTTTCCTTTGTGAAAGACTATCGGATATACTAGCTAACCAGTGAACATGATTTCTTGAACTGTTCAGCCATTTGTGTATACCAAGACAATAGAATTCACACAGCTCATTTTCAGAAATTTTTCGATTCTTATAATAGTGTTCATTTTGGACCTGAACATATCCTGGTAAATTCATGAAGTGCTCTAGAGAATTTAGCATTGAAATTCTCACGGAAGCGGCCCACTTCACACTCATATAGGTGATTCTTATTAAGAGTATCTTGCTATACCCCACTCGGAATTCCAAGATATAAGAATCATGAAAAGCTAAGCTTACCCTGAACATCGCTTACAGGCATCACTATTTCATCATAGGAATGGGAGGGAGATGTTATCTCCATAGTGATAAAAATAGTCTCCACAATTTTGTTGTCCCTTTGAAAACCTAGATCTTGGGATCTCCAGTCAACTAGGTGGGGTTACTGTCATGGAAACTTTAGGTTATAGGCTTTAACTCCATTCCCCTCGATAAGCAATTTACTTGCTCTCTACTCAAACTTTTGGTTAACGGATCTACTATATTCTCTTTCGACTTTATAAAGTCAATGGAAATAATTCCATTAGAGAGCAACTGCCTCATGGTATTATGTCTTCGACGTATATGTCAAGACTTACTGTTGTACATATGACTTTATGCCCTACCAATAGCTGATTTGCTATCACAATGGATACAAATAGAGGGCACAGGTTTCACCCACATTGGCATATCCTCCAGGAAATGACGAAGCCACTCTACTTCTTCTTCTGCTTTGTCCAATAAAATAAATTCTTATTCCATTGTGGATCTAGCAATGCATGTTTGTTTAGAAGACTTCCAAGATACCGCTGCACCACCAAGTGTAAAGACATATCCACTCGTGGAATTGGTATCTTTTGTGTCAGATATCCAATTAGCATCACTATACCCTTCTAGTACAACTGGATACTGAGTGTAGTGCAACCCATAGTTTAGGGTGTTTTTCAAATACCTAAAAACCCTAACTAATGCCTTCCAATGGTCTTCCCCTGGATTACTAGTGTATCTAATCAACTTGCTGACAGCATATGCTATGTCCGTTCTAGTGCAGTTCATTATATACATAAGATTGCCTATTATTCTTGAATACTCCAATTGAGATATGCCTTGCCTTTTATTCTTAGTTAGATGTAAATTTACATCTACAGGTGTTCTCACTGGACTGTCATCATATTTCTTGAATTTCTCAAGAACTTTCTTAATATAATGTGATTGAGATAAGACAAGTCCATCAAATTTTCTAGAAATTTTCATTCCTAGTATTACATCTGCAACACCTAAATCTTTCATGTCGAACTCACTCGTCAACATTCTCTTGGTAGCTTTAATGATATCATTATTGCTACCTATAATGAGCATATCATCAACATAGAGACACACAATGACATAGCCATTTGTAGCATCTTTAATATACACACATTTGTCACACTCATTGATTCTAAACCCATTTGACAACATTGCATTGTCAAATTTCTCATGTCATTGCTTTGGAGCTTGCTTTAATCCATAAAGAGATTTAACAAGCCTGCACACTTTCTTTTCTTGACCAGGAACAATGAACCCCTCTAGTTGTTCCATATTAATCTCCTCATTTAATTCACCATTCAAGAATGCTATTTTCACGTCCATTTGATGTATCTATAGGTTATGCAACGATGCAATAGTCACCAACATCCGAATGGACGTTATTTTTGTAACAGGTGAATATGTGTCAAAATAATCCACACCTTCCTTTTGTTTGTAACCCTTTACAACAAGTCTTGCCTTATACTTGTCAATAGATTCATCAGCCTTTAATTTCCTCTTGAATATCTATTTATATCCTAGAGGTTTACAACCTAGTGGAAGATCCGCTAGTTCTCATGTATGATTTTGTAAGATGGATTCAATCTCACTATTGACAGCTTCTTTCTAGAAAGGCGCCTCAGGTGTAGAGATAGCTTCCTTGAAGCTTTGAGGTTCATCTTCTAACATATAAATTAGAAAATATGGACCAAACGATTTTGACGTTTTAGCCCTCTTACTACCTCTAGGCTCAACCTCATTCCTCTCTTCCATCAACTCTTGATCATGAGAGATACTAGACGTAGACTCAAAGTTTCTCTTAAGAGAACTTGATTCTTGTGTGGATTTGTAAGGAAATATTTCTTCAAAGAATAACGCATTCCTGGATTCAATAATAGTATTGACATGCAAATCAGGAATGTTAGACTTATAAATTAGAAACCAATATGCAGTACTGTTATGAGCATAACCGATGAAAATACAATCAACGGTTTTTGGTCCTATTTTTGTCCTTTTAGGAATAGGAACCACCACTTTTGCCAAACACCCCCACACCTTTAAGAATTTATAGGAAGGTACTCTACCTTTCCATAATTCATAGGATGTCTTATTGGTTTTCTTTTTAGGCAATTTATTAAGAATATAATTGGCAGAAAAAATAGCTTCCCCCTACAAGTTCTGTGGTAAACCGGAACTTATCAACATTGCATTCATCATTGCTTTTAGGTTCTATTTTTCCTTTCAGCAACTCCAATTTGTTGAGGTGAATAAGGTGCAGTGGTTTGATGAACAATACCATGCTGTAAACAGAACTCACCAAAAAGTGATTCATATTCCCCACCTTTATCACTCCTTAGAACCTTAATCTTTTTGTTGAGTTGATTCTCAACCTCATTCTTATATTGCATGAATGCCTCAATTGCCTCATCCTTGCTCCTTAGCAAGTACACATAACAGTATCTAGTGCAATCATCTATGAAAGTGATGAAATATTTCTTACCACCTCTAGTTTGTACAGATTTCATGTCACATACATCACTATGTATTAAATCTAGAGGTTTAGTGCTTCTTTCAACTGATTTAAAGGATGCTCTAGCCATCTTAGCTTCCACACAAGTTTCACATATATGATTAAAATCAATTTCAAATTTAGGCAATAAATTTAAATTAATTAATCTATGTAAAGTATGATAATTAACATGACCCAATCTACCATGCCATATATTAGATGACTCAAGCATGTAAACAGAAGATGCACCCTTATTATTATCAATAATAGTCATTACATTCAGCTTAAACAGGCCATTACTCAAATATTCTTTGCCCACATACAATCCACTCTTAAAGAGTGAAAATTTATTAGACTCAAAAACCAACTTAAAACCATTTTTGCTCAACAATGAGCTAGATACAAGGTTCTTTTAAATTTCTAGCACATACAGTACATCTTTCAAAGTAAGAAACTTACCCGTAGTCATTTTGAGCACAACCTTTCCAATTCCTTCAATCTTTGAGGTTAAGGAATTTCCCATGAAAATTTTTGTTCTATTACCCACAGGATTATATGTAGAAAACATTTTCTTTTCTGAACATACATTGTGAGTAGCCCCAGTGTCCACCCATCTTTCCTTGGTATTTCTTGCTACCAAGTTCACTTCAAAAATTACAGCAGAAAGGTTCATGTTGGTTTGAGCCACAACAGGATTCACAACAATTTTGTTTGACATCTGTGTTTAACAAAATTCAAACAAATTGTCCTTAAAATCAGCCAAGTTTAAGAAATAAATGCCAAACGTTATTGTGCAAAAAGAAAGTCAAGCCAACTATCACACCGAATTCCAGAAAAGAGCAGCACAGAACACGTAAACTAAACAATAGAATCTCAAAAACCTAGCCAAGTAATGATTCAAGTTTCACAAATATCTTAATATAATATAATATAATATAGTTAAAGATAGATATTAGCGATAAACAAAAAACCCACAGATTTCAAACCCAGTTTTCAAGTTTTACCCGGTATATAAACAATTGCCGATTAACGTATTTCAACCAACACAGAATTCCTTTCACAGTAAATCACAAGAGTAAATTAAAATTTGCTTTAAGATTGTTGGATATATTTCAACCATTTATTTTTGTGATAAAGCAAAAGGAACAAAATACAGATCTAAGAATAAGTAATAACACAAATAGATATCAAAGGCAAATACAATTAACAAATACTCTATATATATATATATATATATAAATAGAAATATGCAAATAATTAAAAACTCACAGACCAAATGCATGAAAGGATGAACACTTGAGATCAAGTCTTGTGTTTTACACAATCTTCTTAAAGCAGATTTCACCCCTCACACAATCACTGTGGTACTTTGAGACTCGTGGATGTTTGCCTCCTAAGATAAAATGATCTTCAGCACAAAAACGAAGCACACAAGTTCGTGTTTTGCGAACTACTCAATGCCTCTTTCTCTCTCCTTGACACAAAATGAATGCACAAAAATTCTCACTGTGTGAGTTTTCTCTGAAAAGTTCTTTTTCATGAATGAGAGACAATGAAACTATACGTAACAAAAAATTGAAAACACTGTTTCAGAAATAATTGTTGTATTCAGACTTACTGACTCAAAATAAAATAATAAAAAATTATTATTATTAATTGGATAAGTGGGCCTAGTCCACACATGCTTAAAGCCCAACCCAATATCCAGCCCAAACTCATATTCTCTATCATTTCCAATGTGGGACTTAAGAATTTTCACCACTTATAATAACATCCTCAAGTGAACATAAAAAACATCAATTTCTTATTCACTCAATGCTATATTTCCAACAATATCCGGTACGGTCATTTATGAATTCTGATGCGTGTTTATTGTCCACGTGCATGTCACGCCCAGCTCTTTACAGTTTGTTGTCTTTGTTTGTGGATCAAATAAAGCGTTGAGAAAGTAGAAACTGGAAAAGAAACTAGAGGGCCCTTTTCAATTCCATTAAAAAGGAATAATACCATTATCAAGTATTGGTCTGTGTAAGTGTTTGTGCGTGTGTGTTCTATTTATTTATGGGTCATAGTGCATTTATTAGTAGTAAAAATTAATTTTAAAATTCTACATCAATTGGCTTCAGTAGTGCAAATTAAGCACGGTAATACTACATATATATACATATGGCATTTTCTACTTATTGCAGTATGAAAACATTTCTTTAAAAAATTAAAAACTATATTATTTATGTTTTAAACTAGGCTCTTTTTTATATATATGGATTTATGTCCAATATTTTATTCATATAAATTTGAGGATTTTGCATTTGTCCATTGATGTTAACGCATTTGCCAACTATTGAACACATCTACAATAGATGATTTGAATTTGAATTTATTTTTTATGAACAGGTTGTGAGTGGGTTTGCATTGCCATTGGAGTCTAATACAAATACACCATCATCAAAATTCAAGAAGAAGAAACTCTATTTACAAAAGCAAAAGACTTCTTTATCACAACTACTGGCAATCTGTCTTTTGATGATGATTTGACAATTCGCAATTGGTTTTTGTTGAATATTAGTACGTTACTTTTACAAAAGCATTCAAATCATGCTACCAACTTTTGATATTTATTCTTTGTTAGGACGATGTTATTTCAAACATTATCAAGTTTTGATATATATTCTTGGTATGACATTTTTTTTTTGTTTTTTTTTTTTTTTTTATATACTAACGTAGGACTGCAAAGATTAATAAGATTGAATATCTTACTCTCTCTCTTTTTTTGGTCTCTTTTTAGGGTCACATATCAACAATTTTGTTGGATTGCATACTGGACCTATTAGATGAGTTCGGGTGAGAGACTTTACAAAAATATTGTATGATTCAAGGTTCATATAAAGTGGCAGTTGGTTGGTTAAGACCTTTTTTGTAAAAATAAAAAATAAAAAAATTATCCTACCTATGTCTATATATATATCAATTTGTGTAATTCTATGTTAGATTCAATTTACTGGTTTTTGGAATAGTAATGTACATTAGCCTCTGAGCACGCGCGTGACTCTTCTATTTTTTGGGTAAAGGTTAATAATTTAAATCCATGTTAATTTGAGATTGCTACATTTTCTAGTCACAAAATACCTAAGGGTGTGATAAAAAAAATACCTAGGAGTGTAATGAATGTTATGCATTTGTGGATGAAATATTTTTTTTCATCACACTCCTTTATATTTTGTAATTAGAAAATGTAATAATCTCAACTTAACATGGATTCAAATTATTAACATTTCCTCAAAGAATAGAAGAGTCTCTGAGGATGCACATGAGCGCATGCTTAGAGGCTAGTGTGTGTGTGTGTTTATATATATATATATATATGGTTGTGTTAAAGTTACACCTAGTGTAACTCTAAACAATGTTACACCACCGGATAACTTGTAATTGAATTAATATTTTGAAAATCCAACCGTTGAATTACATGTTCAATATGTTCTTAATATGCATGTCAATTTTCATATCAATCAGATGTTATTTACCATTTAATCCATAAAATCATATTTAATGTATTATTTTAAATTACAAAAACTTGAATTTAATAATTGATTGATGACATGGCTATTAATCTTTGATCACTTTAAAATTTAGCAAGCATGGAAAATATATGAAGATAATGTAATCTAACGATGGATTTATCAATATTCACATCTAATTAAAAAATATTGAGTGGTGTAACATTACTTAAAGTTACACTAGGTGTAACTTTAACCCAAACCATATATGGTATATATATATATATATATATATATAAAGTTTTAGTTTCTTTTTTTCACTTCCAGCTTATATATATATAAATATAGTATTGTAACGCATCTTTTTTTCTTTTTTTCTTTTTTTATGCAAGTAACTGTAATGCTGTTATCAAAAAAAAAAAAAAGAGTAACTGTGCTGCTTTTACTTATTCATCTTTTAAATAAAATAAGCCAGTAAAAGTAAACTGATCGATTTTTTGCTGAATAAACTTATCCTAAGTCCTAACACACTAGTAGTCTGGTATAGTATTTTCTTTCCATAAACCTGTTTTTCTATTTGTGGGATTTAATCTTAGGTTTTTGTGCCATAACAAAAGATTTGACTAATTATTAATTGACCTCCACTTGTGAAGTTATTATATACTTTATGCAAAAAAACAATGGATCTTATAAATTATACCCATGTGGCTTATTGTGGGTATGGAACATCATCACTTAGTTAAACTGTATTTTTTTCCCCTTCGGAATTTATTCATTAAAATTTAAACTTTTTGAATGTGAAGGACAACTTTTTCCTGCTAGAATTTCATCACTAAAAGTTTTAAGAAAATACTAAATACTATTTGCTTTACTTCCCCCATTAATTCAGGCATATTTAAGTTTCTTTAACTTGTATAAGAAAATATCATCTAAGCCATTAAAAATTAATATAGAAAAAAAATTTATTGATATAAATTTTTATTTGATATATTCTGATTGAGCTATTAATTATTCCATGCTGGGCACGAGCTAGTAGGTAGTAAAAGTTTGAACTTAACTAAATCTATCTTGTGCATGATGGCAGTAATAATTGAGATAGCACACTAAAGTTAACTAAATAGTGGTTAAAAGACAAAAGAAAAATGGTGATGTTAATGGATAATCTTAAGGTAATTGTTAATAAACTATCTTAAGAAAGTTTTTACATAACTTTCATGAGAAATATAAAAAATCATTAAAAAAAATGCTTTATCATTTTTCCATAAAATGTTTTTAAAAATAATTTCTAAACCAAAATGCTAAAGTTATATTATATATAAAAATTTGGATTTTACTAATAGATACACTAAAAAATTTATTAATGAACCATTTTATAAAACTTTTTATGGGGAAAAAAAAAACTGTTTTTTTTTTAACAACCTTTTCAATGTTTATATAAGTGATATTAAAACATTTTTAAAATAGTTTATTAACAAATGCCCTAAAAACACTTATTAATTAGATTTTATTATAAAATATTTATAAATTGATGAAATAATGAAAGTGATATTATGATTAGCCGACTCCAATAAGCTAATAATTATTAGCTTATTGGAGTCGGCTAATCATAATAAGATAAGTGAATGTTACAATAAATTTAATGAGTAAAATCCATACAAAAATAGGAACCTAAATAGTCAGATAGAGATTCACAAATGGTAACTAAGATAATTTGAAAGAGCTAGAATGAGAAAGAGAGTTATGGTCATATGGGAGGCGATTCCCTTATTAATGTTGTATCTGTGCTGCCTCTGGAATTTGTTCAGAATTACTGAGTGATTCCCTTATTAATGGGGGCCTGTAGTTTTGGTATCAGAGAGAGAGGGAGAGGTGAGGAAGAGAGAATATTGTGGTGAAACGTGGGATGCTATTGAATGCGTTGGTCCTTCTATTTGGTTTTGGCAGTGTATGGGTTTTATTACACCCTGCAAAGCAAACCCTCTTTTTTTCTCTTTCTTGCTTTCTCCATAAATTCGATCCGTGATATTCCCATTTTCGCTCAACACTACACAACTCTCCTTTCATCACATCCTTTGTCTTTTTCTTCTTTCGCGGGCTATATATGATCCAACAACGTTTAAAGAAGCTACTACGAGGGATAAGCAAAGAATGAATATATCGAATATGTTTTGTGTTTGAAATAGTTACCTTGATATTGGCCCCGCTCATTCAGAAAGAAGTACGCATTTCATGGCAAAAAGCTTAAGTTATAGTCATGGTTATGTACTTATGTCTTTGATTGAGCCGTGCCAATATCATAGTGCTTTTTCATGATTTCTCTCACCTATTTTTGAGTTGGAACTTGGAATATCAGTCATATTCATTATTCAAGAGCAAGCGAATCATATTGAGGTTTGTATATATTTCTGTAGCTTATTTTGTGAAGCTCTCTCTCTCTCTCTCTCTGATGAAAAAAAAAAAAGTTTGACAGATAGAGAGAGAAAAATATGTGTGTGATGTTCTTCAACGATATACGTCTCTATCTATATGTGTGTAATGTTCTCAGCGAATATAAGCTACTATGAAGGCCCATATAATGCTTATATTTTGTATCCTAAAGTCTAAGAACACTATAGGGTTATGAACGACCTTTGAAAACAAAACAAATCAGGGGCATGCTTTGCATTAGGGTTATGCTTAGGAATGAACATGAGTTTTTTTAGAGACATTGCGCAACTAGCTAGTAAGTTTTCTCTTCCTCACCTTTGCCAAAAAAATAAAAAAGGAAACAATTGTGTCTAACTCACAATTCCCTCTCTACTACCCATATACCGCACTTTATTTTGCAATATATATATTCATTAAAATGTGTAAACATTGTTTTTAAAAGAGAAAAAAAAAATCATCAAGAAATTTGTAACTCAATTAGCTCCTCATAAAGTTTCTAACAAAAACGTTCAAGGTTCAAATCTCCTCTCACCCATTATAATTATCGAATTATAAAAAAAAGGGGGCAAAAATCAATATCCTTAAAGAGGAGGGAGTTAGAGTACATTCAGTGTCACAGAGAATATATACAACTATCAAATTTCATAGATACCATTGTTATTGTTGTCATCATTGTCATACTTATTGACTCATGCCATTAAAATAGCCGTGTTTACACTTCATAATACAAGTATATCTTCACTAATCAATAATTCATGCAATTAATGTATAAAAAATAAAATTGAACATAATATGATTTTTTATATCTTTTAATTTTTTTGTCTAAATATGAAATAATTTGATAATTATGGTAGTCGTTTTTTTTTTTTTTTTTTTTTTTGAGGGTGATTATGGTAGTTGTTAATAAGCATTTATAATGATTGTTTTTGTATATGAAACTATGTATTCTAGCGTTAGGCATTATCATGATTGTATTTATGTATGAAACTATATATACTACCATTTAAAGAATATAGGATATGCCAAAATTTTATTAAAGGGTTAAAAAAAATATATATATATATATATATATATATACACACACGCACATTATAGATATGCTTCTAGCAACTTTCATAGTACTACCATTTTTTTTTCATTCTCATTTAAATTATCTACTATAACATTCTTTACTCTTTTTTCTTTTTTCCCCTTGCTGAATTATAGAAGTGTTGCTTTAAAAAGAAAATTTATGGAATTGTGTACATATATAGTCTATGAACTTTCTTTTTTTACAAGATTTTGCTTCACCTTCATGATAAATCACATTCATGATATGTTTCATTTGTCTTATACAATAAAGGATAGATTACAAAAACATTCCTTTGAGGGAACGATATTCCCCCTAAAACATAAGAGAAATCAAATCATTTGTCATTCCATTAAACCTCTTAACGAAAGAATGTAAAAAATATATATTCTTTAAAAATTCTTTTATTTTCATTCTATTCACACACATATACGTTGTGTGTTTGCATAAACAATAAATTAAAACATCCACACAAGTCAACAATATTTAGTGTGATTCATTCGACTTCAAGCCTATGTCCATGGGCAACACAACCGAAATTCACTATCAAAGTATCAATAATAATAATAATAATAATAATAATAATAATATGTTTCTCAAAAAAAAAAGTATCAATAATATAGATTATAATAACAATTAAAATCTGTTTGGATACTGCTTATTGCTAAAAACTGAAAACTGAAAATACTGTAACAAAATAATTTTTAAATGTGTGAATAGTCCCATGGGACCTAATTTTAAAGTTGTTTTTTGGAAAAAAAATTAAAAAGTACTTGCGGGTCATGTGAACAGTGTACGGGACCCACCATAAACCGCTGGACGCTGGACGTGCAAAGCGCTATCCAAACGTACACTTAATCAAACCTCACAACACTCACAAACAATACTCACAAACTTTACCAAAATAAACAAAACCTCTCACAAACACAAATTAACACACAAACCTTGCACACACAAAACTCACAATTCCAAAGCCTTAATACACCCCAAAACTCTCACACTTACAAAACAAACAAACTTTCAATACACTACCTCAAGTAATCTTTCAACCCAAAAAATCTACCAAATTATTTCTCAAAGAAATCCACTCTATATTCTTGTAAGAGCTTTCTCCTCTTCCCATATGGGAGGACCATTAGGTAAAAACTATCAAACTCTTTACAACAATGTCTATTATATATAAGACTCCAATTCTATCCTTTGTGGACTAAAAATACTCAATAAGTTCTTAAAAAACTTTTTTTTCCTTCATATCAAGGAGAATCATTATCTTCCACATTTCCTTCCATGTATACTACTGTTAAACAAGTTGCAAAGATAAACAGGAGGAAAGGCCGTAGGGTAAAAAAAACCCCAGCTCCTCTTATTGGGTGGGAAGCAAACAAGAAGTTAGTTGAGAAGAGTAAATGTGGGAAGTGGGGAACGTTGGCCAATCTTAAATAAGAAACAGAAATTGGATGGGTGTTAAGAGGGAAGGAATCTGCTACCATTAATTAATTTACAAGGACTTCTTGCTATCACGTTTGCAGACAGACAGACAGAGAGAGAGAGAGAGAGAGAGATGCTTGCCCTCTCCTCCCCATTTATTAGTTATTACTACCACTGCTATTACTTTCAGACGATCCCTTTTTTTACTTATTGTTCAAATACTTTTTTTTTTTTTGGCAAAAATACTATTTTGCTCTCTCTTTTTCGAGTTATAGTTAATTTGATCCTTACATCTTAGTAGAAGTAAATTCAGTCCATGTTATTTTCAATTTACAATAAATTTGGTCTCTACCGTTAACTCACTAACATAAAATAGTTACGTGACAAACGGTTTGCATTGTTAGTACAAATGATGCTTATGTTGCTTTTAAAATAATATTAAAAAATTTTAGCCAATAAAAAAATGCCACGCCAGCTAAAATTTAAAAAAAAAAAAAAAAAAAAAAAACAAAAAGAACAAACCATCTCTCTCTCCGATTGTTTCTCAAAAAAAAAAAAATCTCTCTCTCCGATTATTTCTCTCTTCAAAAAATCAAAGATCAGATCAAAAATATTATTTTTATTCCAAACTGAAATTTCATTCAATTCAAAGATGAAAGTACATTAATTAGAAAGACAAAAGGTACAGATTGTAGAACATGCAATACCCCAAACGGTTTTGTACCCTTCCAAATTTGAGTATTGGTATTCTTCAGGCCATTTATACCAATTCATGAGCTACCTTGTTATTCTCACGCCAGGTGTGCTGGAAATTGGCAGATTGAAAAGCCTTGAATAATATGATTAATTGACCTCACTTCTTTTCAGAGTTTATGGCTTGATTCATAGTTAAAGCATCACTTTCAAAAATTGCTTTCGAAACTCCTATTTCTTGAGCCAACGTCACCATAGATCTATGTAGTTTTTTTACACAAATCTAGCTAAAACCATAAATCTGAGCTCTAGTCAATGAGTGAGTAATAAAGAGATCCAGCCAAAACAACAACAATCAAAACCCATATGAGTTGCTGGGTTCGAAAGGGGTGGAGGTGGGTGGGTCGTCCACAATGGACTCGTTCCTAAACAAGGGATAGATGGGTTTTACAAGTGGTGAAGGTGGTGGTGTGTTTGCCTATTGCGGCGGCTAGACTGGTGGTGTTGGTGGGGTTGCGATGGCGGCTGGGAAGAGAGAATGAGATATTAGAGGAAAGAGAGGGAAAGGTTAGAGAGAGAAAATTAAAGATCTTGATTTTTTATTTTTACTTTTTTAAAGCTGATGTGGCATTTTTTTACCATAACTAAAATTTGTAAATTATTTTAGAAGTCACATATGCATACCGTTTGCCACATAGGTGTTTCTGTTAGTGAGTTAATGGTATTGATTAAATTGACTGCAAGTTGACAATAACATGAATCAAATTGACAGATACAAAAATATAGAAACCAAATTGATTGTGACCCTAAAATGTGGGGATCAAAATAGTATTTTCGTCTTTATTTTTTTAACCCTACCTCTGAAAAAGTATCTCCTACACGTGGGTCAGTGAAACATGAGCCTCATGAGACCAACGCATATAAATTTTTCCCTCACTTCATTTGTTTTAGGAGGAACAAGCCCAAGCCAACAACCAAAAAAAGACAATAATAATAGTAAGGATAGATATTAGAGAGGGAGTTAGGAATTTTTGTTTGGGACTGAGTTAGATATATTAGTCTAGACATCGTGTAGCCTCACACACACAATTTCTAGGAAATTCCATGCTAATAACTAATAAGAGATAAAACTATTGAAATCTTCTCAAACCGAAAGGTGTCCACAAATGGGAAAAAAAATTAGAGAGAGTTCAAGATATGTTTGTTACAAAAGAGTAATGTCATTGCTAAGAACGTAGGGAAACTACCCTACTCGAAAGAAAGATTTTTAGATGGTCTTCCAAACCTATTTTATCAAAACATTAAACCAAATTTAAACTACAAAACAATGGTCAAATTCCTTAGGACTATGTTACTTATAATTTGTGATGATCTAATAAATATAATTTGTGATGACCATTTCTTGGAGAAATTATAAAATTCCCATGGTGGCAATGTTACTTACCCACTATTCTACAAAACAATTCTCACCTATTTAAAATTATTAAGTCAGTTTATGATTAAAAAAAAATTAAACAGAAACTGACTTACTTCTTTATTAAACTGACTTAGTAAATAGATAAGAGTTTTTTAGTGGGATAATGGACAAATGACATGGTCTACCACAAGTATCGGATAATTTCTTAATTGAAAAAATAAGTATAGAGATATGAGTCTTAGGAGTTAAGACTCAAATAAAAAGAAAGATTTACAGGTTACAACAAAAAAACGAATATACTAGGATCTTTCACAATTTGGGTTCATTACCCTAAATCAGCCACGTTCCCATCACAAAACTCACAAATCTTTTACTAGATTCCGTAGTCTTCAAAATTATTATAAAACATATATATCTAGACAAAAACAAAACCACCAAACTAATCTCTTGTAGCCTTCCTTCTTTCTTTCTCTCATTGTAATTTGTAACCTTCAATTTTAGATAACTTCAAAGTTGCATATCAAAGTTTTATCATGTATTTCAAAGTAAAAATAATAACATTTCAAATTTTAAATTTATTATTGTGGTATATCTTTCAAGTTTATTCTCTCTCTCTCTCTCTCTTTATATATATATATATATATATATATATATATATAAAGGGGGAAGGGGACGCATAGCTGAAGGGAAGAGACGGAAGCACAGTATAATATATGTTGAAAGTAATGTAAGCAAAGTAATGTAAGAACAATAATAAGGCGGTAGAACCTGCCAAGCAGTATATAACAAAATAATTCAAAGTAAATGAAAGCAATTTAGAACCGTCCGGTATGGCGGTAATCCTCCATGGTGGCGGTAGCAACAAATAGTATAATGAACATAAAACTGAAAATATTTCTTATTGAAAGTAGTACAAAACACTTACAGTAGTAGTAGTGAATACAAGATCTCAGAACAGATTAACAGTTACAAAGCTTGAACTAGTCCTAGTTACAAGGTTTGTAGGGAAAGTAGTAGTAGTAACAAGGTAGTGAACAAGGTAACAAGGAACTCTCACAAAGAAGGCTTCTAAGGAGGAAAACTCTCTCTAAGAAGTTCTAAGAAGAAGTTCTAACAAAAAACTCCTAATTTTACATAAGGGACAGCCCCCCTTAAATAGGCAAAATTCGGAGTGAACAGTGTCATGAACAGTAAAAAGTGAACAGTGTTGGTGAACAGTAATCGGTGAACAGTAATCCGTGAACAGTAAAAAGTGAACAGTAGTTTTTCCCACTTTTTGCCTTGAGATCTCCAGCAATTTTGGCATAGTCAAAAGAAGAGTTTTGACTTGGAGATGACAAAAAGCAAAAGAACAAATTATGGAGCATGAGCATGTAGGAGTAGGAGCATTATTATGGCTACTAGAATATTTGTATGTAGATTCCTTGAGCCACTAAGTTGTCTTCTTGTTTACCATGAGTGGGAGACTTCAGAAACATGTCACAAAAGAACTCCAACTTTGTCAGATGCATGGCTTTGCACAGGAAAATCACAAATAGAGAACCAATCATTAATAAGCTGCAAGAGGTCAGTAGAATCTTGACTAAAACAGTTCCTGATAGTGGGAGTATCAAGAAAATAACTTTATCAGTGAGAACAATAGTGCCACAAATTTAATCAGTAGAAGGAGCATCGAATGGGTATCCATCAAATGGATCAAAAGGACCTTGTGGAGAATCACATGGATGGTCATGGTAAATAGCATATTGATTACAGAATCCACAATATAAAATAGGCTCAAACTCTGGTCTTCTTCCAGGGATGAGAACGCTTCTTGGATTACCATGATCAGTTATTTGTAAGTGAGCAATGGCATCAGCATAGGGCCTAGGACCAAAAATTGAAATTCTATCAATGCTCCCTATAAAATGATAATCTTGCCATAGGTTCCGAGCAACCTCAATAATTTGATTATTAAAATAATTTCTCCAACATTCAGCAAGAGCATAAGGATTTTTGAAGGATAAGTGAGACTTTCCTTCAAACCATTGTCCTTGATGAGTGTAACCATTGATGAGAATGAGGTGCTTTGAAGGCTGAACATTCATCCAATTATCTCCTTCCCATTTTGGCAAAGTACTCCAGCATCTGATAGAAACAAAAGGGCTCGCAAATCTTTTAATAGCATCTTGAATAATTTGTGGAAGCTGGCTGGCTTGGTCAAGACTTGTTAATTTTATGAGTCTGATAAAGCCATATTCAAACATTTGGGAAAGCCAGTTAGGATCCCTATCATCATTATCTTCTGAATCATCAGCAACAAATGAACTATCATAATTAATTAAGAGACCAGGAAATGGGTGTTTCTTTTCATACACTCTGAGACTAGTTCCAAAGTGTTTTTTCCAATCAGTTTGATCAAGGATATCACTAATATCATTTGAATTAGCAGGATCAGGAACAGCAGTTGTAACAAGTGTTTTGAAATATTCGAACCATAGGTCAAAAGACCTAAACATAGCCTTGCTTCCCAGAATACGCAATCGTATATCTGTTGGCAAGTTGGCAACAGCACTTCTTAACAGAGATTGGGTCTTAAGACTCAATCTAGCATAAGCAGTGCCCATTATAGTCATTCTATCCTTTGAATGGATATCCTCTTTGCCAAAGAGTTGACTAATGTAAGCTTTGAGATGGCTTCTAAAAGCCTCATTTTCTAGATCAGGGTCATTATCTGGAACAAGGTTATTTAAAGAAGCAAGGTCTGAAACAAGGTCATTTTCTGAAACAAGGTTATCTTCCGAAACAAGGTTGGCATAGTGGCTCATGTAAGCCTCATTTTGAGCAGTAAGATTAACAAGGTGGATTTCAAGGGCTCTGAGAGTTCTTTTAAAAAGATTATGGTGGTTTTCAACAAAGGAAGCTTGAAGGTTATCAAGAATAAATTTAATAGAATCTGGAAGTTCTGAATAGGTTTCATTATGGAATTGTAATTCTGTTGATAAAACTTCCTGTAGAGCAATTGCCATATCACCACTAGAATACGTCACCGTTGCCGGGACATACTCTTGAAAGGATGTTGATCCACTGGGTTTTACTCCAGAGGATGCGCCTTCATGCATTTTATTTTGGGAATAATCCTGTGTAGGAGCTTTTCCCTTGTTTTTCCTCTCTGTCGAGAGAGCCATAATAATCCACTTACTAGTGGTATAAGTATAAATATTATTATTATCCCACTTATTAGTGGTATTTATCCCCGCATCATTGCCTGATTCCTGCAAAGAATCATTAAGAAAATTAGGACGAGTGGCAACAGTTGATAGTTTGGCATCACCTTGAAAATTGTCTGTGAAATACAAACTCATCTGTGGTTCCTGAACATGATTATTAGTAGGAAAATCATAAGACAGATCTAAAGCATTATTAATATCAATATCAAGCTTTGAAGCAAATTCAAATTTTACTTTCTGTCTGAAAGGATCAGTAATAATTCCATCATGCTCAACAAGAAAAGGATACAGAGCATTTATAAAAGGCAGACCAAGAATTACTTTATCAGTCATATTTTTGACAAGAATAGAAGGTATTTTAAAATAGACATTATCATGACAAATATGAGCATCATTCAATTCGTATTTAATCTTCATTTGAGAACCATTAGCGGAAACCATTTTCTCAGTTGATTTTTCAAAATATTTTGGAGGAATCAGTCCTTCCTGGATACAATTCTTATCAGCACCAGAATCAATCATAGCAATAACAGTGAAACAATAATCATCGGAAATAACAATTTTAACTTTTGTGAACCATTTTGGAGGAAGTATGTTATTAACAAGAGCAAGTTGAGGATCATCAACAATATTACCTTTATCAGAAAGAAGAGTCTGTTGACTGGATTCATCTCCATCTATGTGCTCATCTTGTTCATTATCTGACTTGTTTTGGTCAATATTTTCATCAATTTGTAACATTAATAATTCTTGTTTAAGATTATGGTTATCACTTTTCATATTTTTAAATTCCTGTTTTAATTCACTTATCTCTTGTTTAACAATATTAATTTCATGTTGGAGATCATTAATGGTTAAGTCTTTGGATTTCTGTTTATTAAACCTGTCCAAAGTTTCTTCAAAACTTATAGTTGATTTAAGTTTTTTACCAGTTTTTTTCTTTAACAAGTTTTTCTTAAACTTATCCAAATATTCTTTTTGTAAATCAGGGTTTTCAATTTGACTTATCAATTTGATCAACAAATTTTTATTTTCTTCACTTTTGGCGAGAGTATTAACAGATTTAACAACATTGCAACAAGAATCTCTGCAACCAAGTTTAATATTAGGAGAATCAGAAGAATCATCAGTAAATTGATAGCAAGAATCAGTAGAAGAAAAATCATCTTCCAAAGAATCAGACGAATTGTTTGATTCAAAGATTCTGAATAATTCCTCTTGATCATTATCACCAATGTTTAACATGTTAAACTTATTTTTTAGTTTACCAGGTTTTTGTTTACAATCTTTACTGAAATGACCAGGTTTTCCACAGTTGAAACATTTACCTTTTCCAGATTTTTTGGTTAACATATTTTTTAGAAACATTTTTCTTTTTAGCATAAAAATCATTAAAATTAGTTCTGTGTTTTTTATGACTATAATTTTTGTGACTTTTATCATGTTTTTTACCCTTTTGCCGAGAAGGAGCAATTGGGGGCAAACCATATTGTTCACAAAAATTACCCATTTCATATTTAGCTTTTCTTTTATTTTTTAATTGGTGTTTCAACAATTTTTCATCATTGCACATATTAATACCAAGTTTTTTAATAGTGCTTAAAATATCACCATAAGTTAAATTATCATAATCAATGGAATCATTTTTACCAATTAATTCTTGTTTTACCTTATGAGCAAAGATAGGAGGCAGACCGTTAATAAACTTTTCTTTCCAATAAGACTTGAAACAATCTTTCCTCTGCATTACTCTGGAAAGGAAAACATCTTGATACCATCTGTAATCAGACATGGTAGGGCATCTCAAATTATTTAGCAAATCAGAAATTCGAGATGAAACATTATATGGAGTACCAACAAAATGTTTGATAATAGTATAAATCAAGGTATTAACACCATCAGGAATACCTCGACCAATACGATCATCAAAAATAGGCAAACCTTCATCATCCTTTTTCACAGCATGTTTAATAGACTCTCTAGATTCTTCTGTGAGATATGAATCCCACCATCCACGAAGAGTACCAGAAAAACCAGTAGCAAGCAAATCAACAATTTCAGGTTGATCAAAATCATGATTATTTTGGTAAGCAGTTCCAACCATAGACATGTGACCCATTTTATTAATAATTTCTTGTTCAGAAAAACCATCAATATTCCATTCATAAATTTTATCAGCTGAAACAGAAAACTGAGTTTGAACTGAATATCAGGAGGAGTAGGTTTTGAATACCAATTTTTTGTAAGAAACATGGGCTTGGAAGAAGAGACGGAATTTTGCCTATTTAAGGGGGGCTGTCCCTTATGTAAAATTAGGAGTTTTTTGTTAGAACTTCTTCTTAGAACTTCTTAGAGAGAGTTTTCCTCCTTAGAAGCCTTCTTTGTGAGAGTTCCTTGTTACCTTGTTCACTACCTTGTTACTACTACTACTTTCCCTACAAACCTTGTAACTAGGACTAGTTCAAGCTTTGTAACTGTTAATCTGTTCTGAGATCTTGTATTCACTACTACTACTGTAAGTGTTTTGTACTACTTTCAATAAGAAGTATTTTCAGTTTTATGTTCATTATACTATTTGTTGCTACCGCCACCATGGAGGATTACCGCCATACCGGACGGTTCTAAATTGCTTTCATTTACTTTGAATTATTTTGTTATATACTGCTTGGCAGGTTCTACCGCCTTATTATTGTTCTTACATTACTTTGCTAAACCTGTTTTTGATGAGTTAGATCTCACAAATATTCAACAATATCTTGATGGTACTGTTAAAATAAGTTTTCAAAATATTCAACCTCTGAGGATCAACGAAGGAAGACATTCCTTTGCTGGATCTGAAAGTATTTCAAAAAGAGATCAAGATCTCAATGATTTTTTACAAAAGAATTTTGAAAAACCCACTGATCTAAAATTAAAAGGTGTTTCTAGTGATAAATCTTAAATAAGCTCTGTTTACTATTCCACTAAACCTGAATCTTCCTCCCCATATGGCAAAACTGCCGATGAAGAAGAAGAAGAAATTGGATCTGTTTGTCCGTCTGATTCTGATTTTCCTCCTATTGAAAATAATGTTAACCAATTAAGAGTTTTGACTGTTTTAAATGAAAACTTTGAAATTGATATGGTTTCATTATTCAATGAATTTATGCTTGTTAAAAATAGACCAAAAAGGAAATATTTCCAAAATAATTTTGCTCAGTCTGAAAAAGACCGTGTTAAACGAAAATGGAAAGAAAAAATGCATCAATTGAAAAAACATATTTTGTTCTTTGATTTCCTTGAAAATTATTATGTTTCAAAAGATGAAGATTAAATATGAATTGAATGATGCTCATATTTGTCATGATAATGTCTGTTTTAAAATACCTTCTGTTCTTGTCAAAAATATGACTGATAAAGTAATTCTTGGTCTGCCTTTTATAAATGCTCTGTATCCTTTTCTTGTTGAACATGATGGAATTACTACTGATCCTTTCGGACAGAAAGTAAAATTTGAATTTGCTTCAAAACTTGATATTGATATTAATAATGCTTTAGATCTGTCTTATGATTTTCCTACTAATAATCATGTTCATGAACCACAGATGAGTTTGTATTTCACAGACAATTTTCAAGGTGATGCCAAACTATCAACTGTTGCCACTCGCCCTAATTTTCTTAATGATTCTTTGCAGGAATCAGGCAATGATGCGGGGATAAATACCACTAATAAGTGGGATAATAATAATATTTATACTTATACCACTAGTAAGTGGATTATTATGGCTCCCTCGGCTGAGAGGAAAAACAAGGGAAAAGCTCCTGCACAGGACTATTTGCTTTGATTTACCGCATTTATTATAGATTGTTGGGTACTCAGTTAAATCCTGATTGTTTAAATAATAAAGAACCTTCTGGTAAGACCATGTTAATTTAATGTTCAACTCCTGATGCTAAAGTTCAAGTTCCAAAAATGATTCAATGGCAAGATATCATGCTTCCCACTGAATGGTTGTTGGAACAAGAATCCCCTGTTGCTAAACCTATTTTTGATGAGTTAGATCTCACAAATATTCAACAATATCTTGATGGTACTGTTAAAATAAGTTTTCAAAATATTCAACCTCTGAGGATCAACGAAGGAAGACATTCCTTTGCTGGATCTGAAAGTATTTCAAAAAGAGATCAAGATCTCAATGATTTTTTACAAAAGAATTTTGAAAAACCCACTTATCTAAAATTAAAAGGTGCAGGAGCTTTTCTCTTGTTTTTCCTCTCAGCCGAGGGAGCCATAATAATCCACTTACTAGTGGTATAAGTATAAATATTATTATTATCCCACTTATTAGTGGTATTTATCCCCGCATCATTGCCTGATTCCTGCAAAGAATCATTAAGAAAATTAGGGCGAGTGGCAACAATTGATAGTTTGGCATCACCTTGAAAATTGTCTGTGAAATACAAACTCATCTGTGGTTCATGAACATGATTATTAGTAGGAAAATCATAAGACAGATCTAAAGCATTATTAATATCAATATCAAGCTTTAAAGCAAATTCAAATTTTACTTTCTGTCCGAAAGGATCAGTAGTAATTCCATCATGTTCAACAAGAAAAGGATACAGAGCATTTATAAAAGGCAGACCAAGAATTACTTTATCAGTCATATTTTTGACAAGAACAGAAGGTATTTTAAAACAGACATTATCATGACAAATATGAGCATCATTCAATTCATATATATAAGGCAAATTACAGTAAACCCACTAGTGATTAGGCCCGTTTTCACCTTACCTACCTGTGCATGGTTCAAAACTTAACAGTTTGCCTATCTAAAGTTCACTCTGTTAGAATTATGTTACCCACCTCTGTTAAAAATGAAGGTAGATATGTAATTTTTCCTTCCTTTTATTTCTCTTTCCTCCCAAAACAAAATAATACATAAAAAAATAAATAAATAATAAGATCTAAAAGAAAATTTGTAAAGATTATAAAGTTTTGGTTGAAAAACACACTACCTTTTGCTATGAACATTCTTGAGCCAATCAATCCAAATAAAATCTTCATATTCACACAAATCCAAAAAAATAAAATAAAATAAAAAAATTAATAAGCTACACTTATATATATACAATAACCTTAAATTTATTTTATTAAAAAAAAATCTTAAATTTAAAAAATCCTACACTTTTTGAAACACACACACAAACAACAGCTACTAAGAGAAAAGTTGAAAAATAGATCCAAGACTTCCACCATCACCACCACCAATCTCATATCCATGGCCAATCCACAACTGATCTCATATCCACTGCTGATCTTAGTTTCCACCTTTCTCTTTCTTCGATCTCATTCGAGGAACCCATGGCCAAAGCTTCACTGGGTTTATTGTCTTCTCTCTCTCTCTCTCTCTCTCTCTCTCTCTCTCTCTCTCTCATCCCTAAATAGCAGCCACAGCTGATCTCAGATCAAACTGCAACAAATTCGTTTTTGTTTCATCGATCTCATTTTTTGTGGTTTTTTGGGTTGTGGGTTGATATGATTTTGGCATGGTAGTGGCGGCGGTGGTTATATGTTGTGGTTTGCGATTGCTTATGGGTTTCGAAGGTAGTTGTGGTGACTGTTGGTGGACAGGAGAGAGAGGGACGATAGAGAGAGACAAATCTGGGCATTTTGATAAAGATGTCAAACAATGAAGAAAAAGCTTTGAGCGATGGGAAAGAAGGCTTGGCTTGTAGGACTAGCCTCTTGTAACATAAATGTTAGTAATAAGGCTGAGAAATAACCAATTTGGTTCTTAATATTAGTTTTAGAAGCAAACCTAGTTTTGCTCTGGGACAATTTGTTGAGATTGCTTATGCTATTGAGGCTTCTAACCATTCATTCCTTTGGGTTGTTCGAAAAACCTTCAAAGATGAAGAACTCTATATGTTGGAGGGAGTTTTTTGTGGTGTGCCTATGATTACAAGGCCTTTCTTTGCTGAACAATTCTCAACTTTTCTATGTTTTTTTTGAAGTTCTTTAGCAAGTTTTTACCATTTTTACAAAATGACATTTTTTTTAATCTTGTTTTCTTTTGTTTTTCTATGAATGTTTTTGTTTTGAGAGGAAATAGACATAAAAGGGGGGTAAAAATACTTATTTACCCTCGTTTTTAATAAAGGTTGGTAACAGAGTTCTAATAGAGAGAAATTCAGGTAGGCAAAGTATTAAGTTTTGAACCACTGGTAGGCAAAGTGAAAACAGGCCTAACCACAGGTAGGTTTACTATACTTGCCCATATATGTATATATTAGGTTTAAGTTATATATAATGTAACTTTAAAAAATGTTACATCATTTTTATTATTATATGCAAATTTTGACAAATTCTCCATTAAAATATATTTTTTTAAATTTTTTTTGATATGCTTGGCATTACCTCCAAATCTCAAGATATATTACTATATTTTACCCAAACTTAGTTATCATTTTCCTCCAAACCAATTTGGAGATAAATTTCTTCCTTTAATTTAGTATAAATTATAGATATGAAATTGTTTATCTATTCAAATATATATATATATATATATATATTAGAAATTTAGAACCTTCAAAAGTTTGATTGCTAGAACAACTCAACAAGCTTCAAGTGGGCACAATCATGCAACACTAGGTAAAAATTATTCCTGCCATTCAATCACCTCTTACCAATTCAACTTCTCTCCCTTTTCTCTTTCTTCTTCTTCTTCTTCTTCTTCTTCTTCTTCTTCTTTATCTTTTTCCCCCTTTTTCTATTAACGAAGGACGAAGGTGTCCAAAAACTCATCAAATGCTTCACTTATTTTCTACTTGAAAATAATTTTTTACTTAATAAAAAAAAAAGGTTTGGCTTACCTCCAATATTTTTTTTAAATGAATCTTCTTTTGTTTTAATGAGAGACTGTCACATCACGCACTAACTAAATAAAAAGTGAAGATTAAAACCCACTACCACTTGTCATTGTATATTTAAAACAAAAAGACATGTCCAGTTTAAAAAGTACTGGAGGTAAGTCAAACTTATAAAAAAAAAGTTTTATTTAAATAAGCATGAAAAACTGTTCTCAATTAGAAATTAATGACAACTGTTTTTGTAAATAAATTTGAGTAAAAGTTTAATAGAAACATGTTATATGTCAAATTTATAAAATAGCGGTTTCTCTGCTGCTAGAAAGCTAGTGCTCAGGCTCTAACTCCTCTTGCACTGTAGAATTGGTTGTCCCTTCGTTTGAAGCTGTTGTAAGTCTCCTTGGAATAACAAGTGTATTCCTCGGCTAGTAGGGTTTTTGTTCAAGGGTTTTGGGGAAACAGAAAGCAATGATGGACGACCTTGCACAGTCCTGGAGGAAGCTCACTCTATCTGATAGAGAAGGACCAGGATGTTGTCTCATTGCTGATGAAAGTGAAAGAAACTTCTCTATAGCAGCAAAGTTTCTCACCAAAAGGGTTATTAACGTTGATGTCATAGCTAAAACGTTTACGCCATTATAAAGAGCTTGAAATGGTTTTAAGATTAAGGTCATTGGAGTTCATAAGATTCTTTTTTCCTTTGAGAAGAAGGAGGATGTGGCCAGAATCATGAGTAGCGAATCTTGGAGTTTTGACAAACATTTGGTGGTTATGCACCGCTATGAGAATGATGGACCTCTACAAGAAATCAAGTTTGATAGGACTATTTTTTGGGTGCAGATCCATGGAGTCCCAATGAAATATATGACTATTGAAGCAGCAGAAAAAATCTGTAGTACTGTGGGGGAGGTGATTAGACCTTCGGACCCTAGAGTTTTTGATGGTGGTAGTTTTCTGCGTATCCAAGTTTCCATAGACTTAACTCTTCCTTTGTGTAGAGGTCGTCTAGTCTCTCTGAACAAGGATAATCAGGTGTGGGTTTCTTTCAAATATGAAAGATTGCCTAACATATGCTACTGGTGTGGTCGTCTTACACACGACGATAAGGACTGTGATCTTTAGATTGAGAGTGAGGGAACTTTGCAAACTGAGTAGAGGGAGTTTGGATCTTATCTAAGAGCTGCTCCATTCAGTGTGTCGAGAAAGAATATCATCAATGTCCCTGGTTTCTACACCACGAGGAAGAAGGTTAACACCGATGCAAGTTCGGAGTCCCAACCTCAAGCAGAAGAGCATACAGCCCAATCTCATTCTTCCGACAACTATGCCGTGCCAGTGCAGATACCAAACGGTGAGAACCGTTTCAAGCTGAGTGATGATCAGCCATTAATGTGTAACGCACATATTGGCTTAACTTCCAATATTGTCGTGGATCCTAAAATTACGTCACCAATCAATCCCATTAATGCCGTGTTAAAGGAGGCTTTTAAGAATCAAAATATGGATGCAGCAACGCCTAATGAAGTCGAGTTGGACAGGTGTGAAGGGTCGGTTACATCAAATAATTTGGCACGTGAGACTTCAAGTGAACCGGGCACAAAGCAGATTAATGAATCACATGCATCTCACGCACCAATTAGGGTTTCGAAGCAAGATGGACAGAGGCGTATTCTACCAACCTGGACACGTAGAATCAGGTCACCGAATGATAATATTGCTGCAAGTGGTGAATGTAGCACAGGGAAAAAAAGGGAGAGAAGGGTTTCAGAGGATCATTCCGAGTTGCCACCAAAACGTTTTCAAGCTTCTCAGGATGAGGAAAGAGTATCTATTTTATTGGTGGAGGCTGATCATCAGCCCCAGCAGAAGCAATGAGTTGCTTAGCATGGAACTGTCGCAGGCTTGGGAACCTGCATACAGTGAGAGAGCTCGAGGAGATAGTATGAGCAAAAGATCTCTCTGTAGTGTTTTTAGCCGAGACACTGACAGATGAAGCAAGGCTAGAATTTGTGCAAGGTAGTTTAGGGTTTGATCATAGATGGGTGGTTCCGAGAGTGGGCAGAAGTGGTGGGCTAGTTCTTTATTGGAAATCTTCGATGAAACTGACGGTGGTGGGGTCATGCAAGAACTATATATAATTGCTTTTATTGATAAAGGAGAAGAAAGTGAGTGGTGGTTAATGGGTTTCTATGGCGAGCCAAAGACAGCTAGAAGGATTGATGCATGGAACAAACTCAGGTATCTTAATTCCCACCCTGTTTGTCCGTGGTTGTGTTTGGGCGATTTTAATGAAATTGTTAGACAAGATGAAAAGGTGGGGGGTGTATTAAGGTCTCATAATCAAATGCAACTTTTTAGAGATGTTTTGGATGAGTGCGGCTTTGTGGATTTGGGTTTTGTGGATCCAAAGTTTACTTGGGCTAGGCATTATGAAGATGGTAGCTCTATTTGGGAAAGAATGGATAGAGGTTTGGCCACAAACAATTGGTTTCTAAAGTTTCCGGGATCAAGGGTCCATCACTTGCATTGTGATTCTTCAGATCATTAGCCCATATTTGTTGTGTTTTCGAGTTTGGATCCTCCTAAGAGGAATAAACCTTTTCGATTCGAAGAAATGTGGCTTTCTAATCCTAGTTATGAAGAAGTTGTCCAAGCAGCTTGGTTTAGCACTGGTAGGACCAAGTCTGAGAGAGATTTTTGAATAAAGTAGAGAAGTGTGGTAGGGATTTGAGCTGGTGGAATAGGAATGTTTTTGGAAATGTTCGAATGGAGTTAGAGAAATTAAAAAAAAAAATGCTTACTAAGGCAGAAAGGGAGGCCTTACTTAGCGGTAATAATGTTCAAGTGAGGCAATTGAAGGCTGAAATTGAGGTGATGCTTGATAGATAAGCCACCATGTGGCAACAACAGTCAAGATTGCTTTAGGCCAGGGAGGGAGATAGAAATACAAAATACTTTCACAGCTGTGCAACAAAGAGGCATCCAAAAAATTTGATTGAGGGTATTAAAGATGAAGGTGGGGTGTGGAGAGTCCAACAGGAGGAGATAGGTGCAGTTCTAGTTGAGTATTATAAGTCTTTCTTTGCTTCCTCGGACCAAATTGTTACTCCAAGTGTACTGGAATGTGTGCCAACACTGATTACAGATGAGATGAATGAGGCATTGTGTTGCAAGTTTGAAGAAAGTGAGGTGACCAAGGCTTTGCATCAAATGGCACCACTCAAAGCACCTAGACCTGATGGAATGCCTCCCTTCTTTTACCAGCATTTTTGGGGCACTGTAAATCATGATGTCATTTCTTCCATTCTGATGTGGTTGAATTCAGGTACCCTACCTCCACCCTTAAATCATACCTTTATAACTCTTATTCCAAAGGTCACTTCTCCCGAGCATGCACATCAATTTCGCCCTATAAGCCTTTGTAATATGTTGTATAAAATTTTTTCCAAAGTTTTAGCCAACTGGTTAAAAAAGCTACTTCCTTCCATCATTACAGAACACCAATTTGCTTTTACTAAAGATAGATTAATTTTTGATAATATTCTTGTGGCTTTTGAGACCTTACACTGCCTTCAAAGATGTAATGTTGGTACACATGGGTATATGGCTATCAAATTAGATATGAGCAAAGCCTATGATCGAGTTGATTGGGGTTTTCTTGAAGAAATAATGGGGAAGATGGGTTTTAATGAGAGATGGATAAGCCTTATGATGGTGTTTGTGAAATCAGTAACTTACTCAGTCTTGGTGAATGGTGAACTGTGTGGTATGATCCACCCCACAAGAGGAATAGGAAAGGAGACCCCCTATCTCCTTTCCTATTCCTATTGTGTACTGAGGGGTTAAATGGGTTGATAAAGCAGGCTGAGAGGAGTGGCGATATCCATGGTTTCTTTCTATGTAGGAGGGGTCCAAAACTAACACATTTGCTTTTTGTAGATGATAGTCTCCTTTTTTGCAGGGCAACCATGGAAGAGTGTGGATTGGTTTTGGAAATGCTGAGTAAATATGAGGAAGCCTCAGGCCAAAAAGTGATCAAGAGTAAAACTGCAATCTTTTTCAGTAAAGCAACAAATGCTGAAGTGAAGAGGGAAATCAAGGAGGCTTGGGGTGTGCCAGAAATAATGCATTATGAAAGGTACTTGGGCCTTCCATCTTTTGTGGGAAAAGGGAAGAAGGCTAGTTTCAATTACATTAAAGAGAAGGTGTGGCGGAAACTCCAAGGGTGGGAAGGGAAGTTACTATCTCAAAGGAGTAGAGAAGTGTTGATTAAGTCAGTGCTCCAAGCTATACCAACTTACACAATGGGGTGCTTCAAAATTCCCATTGGTTTATGTAATGAGATCGAGGGCCTAATCAAGAAATTTTGGTGGGGTCAAAGAGGAGATCGAAGGAGGATTCATTGGGTCAAATGGGAGGAAATGACAAAATCAAAAACTATAGGTGGAATGGGTTTTCGAGAGCTTGCTTTGCACAATGATTCTCTTCTTGCAAAGCAAGCATGGCGTTTATTGCATAATACCGATTCTCTTTTCTACAAAGTGTTCAAAGCCAGATTTTTCCCAAATACTACTATAATGGAGGCCAAAGATTCAAGGATAGGTTCTTATGCTTGGAGGAGTATCCTTCATGGTAGGGAAGTCATAATGCGAGGAGCTAGGTGGAGGGTTGGCAATGGGCAGAAAATCAAGATTTGGCAACACCATTGGCTGCCAAGGAAGCATCCACCTTATTTACCGGAATGTCCAATTCAAGATTTTGAGGATTCAATGGTAGATACTCTAATTGACCCTCAGAACAGGCAGTGGATAATGGAGTTGGTTGATGGTTTATTCACACCGGAGGATGCTGAGATAATTAAAAAAATTCCTTTAGGCTGAGCTTCAACTGAGGATACTCTGTTTTGGCCCTATTCAAGTAACGGTGTCTATAGTTGTAAAACTGGCTATAGGTTTCTAAAGGAAGAGGTTGCAGCTTTGGGTGAAGTTGCACAGGTTCAACAGAGTAGGGACAAACACGTTTGGAAGAGCATTTGGTCATTGTGAATACCAACAAAGGTAAAGACCATGCTGTGGCGGGCCTGTCGTGAAGCACTGCCAACCAAGCAAGCTTTAGTCCGTCGCACAATTATTGACGACTCAGTGTGTGAAAGATGTCGTAACTCACCAGAAAATTCTCTACATGCTTTGTGGCTGTGTCCTGAATTGGATCCGATGTGGGCCAATCCGGAGTTGTGGAGTTTTAGAAGTTCAGTGCACTTCCTGGACTTCAAAGGACTCTTGTCGTGGTTGATAGTGCATGAGAAGGATGTTGAATTATTTGTTGTAACGGTTTGGTCGATCTAGAACCAACGAAACCGAGTTAGGCTCAATATGCCAACTGACAGTCTTCACCAAGTCGCTCAAATTGCTAGGACGTGGCTTCTGGATTTTCAAGGAAGGCAAGTTCCTCATGCTTCCCAGGTACAACAAGAACCTCGATGGGTCAGGTGCAAATGGAAGCCTCCAAGGAATGAGTTCTTGAAAATAAATTACAACGGCGCGATCTTCCCAAGAGAAAACAAATCGGGTATAGGAGTGGTGGTCAGAGATGAAGATAGAGAGGTGATAGCTTCATGCTCGAAACTGTTGCACCAGGCCTATAGCAGTAAAGAGGTTGAAGCGATGGCAGCTGTTACAGCTCTCTCTTTGGTAGCAGACATTGGAGTTCAGAAAGCTATTTTAGAAGGAGACTCACTGGAAGTTTTCAAGGCTCAAACGGTTGACTCTGCTTCTTTAGCTCCATTTGGTTTATTCATAGATAAGGTGAAAAGTTTATCCTCACAATTTGTTAAATTGCTTTATTCTCATACATTTAGAGAAGGTAATTCTTTAGCTCATGGTCTGGCTAGATATGCCATTGGCATACCAGATTTTCAAGTGTGGATGGAGGATGTTTCACCACACCTTCATTCAGTTGTACAAGCCGATTCAAGAGGCGTATTTTAATAAATTTTGGATGTTCCTCCTCCAAAAAAAAAAAAAAAAAAAAAAAAAAAAAAAAAAAAAAAAACATGTTATATGTCAAGTTTATTTTGGAGCTAACATGTTAATAATTTGTAGGTAATTTATTTAACAAATAAGGTAATTAATTAATTAACACGTTAGGTAATATATATATATATATATATATATATTAATAGGCAAAACTTAAAGAAAGTTCAATTAGAAATTGAAATTAGAATCCAATTTTGCTTTATGTGTCTAAATTTATGTGAGAACCACATCATAATTATCCACTTAAGTTTATGTCATGTATCCACTTAAGTTTTTAATTTTTGTGCCATGTGAGTTAATAATGAGTGCAAAATATTAAGAATCTAATATTAATGAACTATAAAATTTAAAAAAAAAAAAAATCAATCACATATACTCAATAAAAACCACCACACAAAAAAGATCACCACACACACGTTTTATCTGATTAAAAATTAGAAGAAAAAAATAATCATAAGTAATATTAAAGTTAGGTAAGAATTTTAATATGTGACTAATTACATTTACTTTATTAAAAAAATAATTTGACTAATTATTTATATTTTTATAATAAAAATTATCTTTAATATTAAATGTATCTATACGTATGCAAATATTACATGTTATTTTAAAAAAAATAATTTGACTAGTTATTTATATTTTTATAATAAAAAATTATATTTAATTTTCATACGTTAATGAGTCATGATCAGTGTTGAATAATTTTCCCTGGTATCCCTAATTTCCGTATTAAATTCAAAGGGTAGATATTGACAGAGATAAAGGAATGGACAATTCTAGAATGGAGGCTTTGCCACTTTGTTAACAATTTGACATTCATAGCAGTTTTACTTTTATTTCTATCTAAAACGAATAAAACGAAAGATATTTTATTTCTTTTGAATTAGAATTTCATACGTCACTCATTATGTCGACCGGAATGTACCCTTTCCGTACCTACGGCCACCCGATTGTTTTAGGATCCCATAGTTTGCCTAATCAATTTTTTTCTAAAACCGTCTAAAATGTTTGATGAATTTTTCAAAATTAGAAGAGTCTTTACGACTTTTGTGTAATAACACTTTGTCTCAATTTTGATGCTAGATTATGAATAGTTATTTTATTATTTATCACTTTTTTACTAATCTGTCATTTTTTCTATTATTCACAATTAATTACATCAAAATTATAACAACAATTAAGGCACGAAAGTTGTGTCAACGAATTCATGATGAGATCTTAGGGTTGATTTAGTGGTTTTCAAAATCTCAAGATATCTATTAAATTTTGAATTTGAAACTTTTTATTAACATTTTAGAGCCGCTCTTAAGGAATTATTTCTATTAACTTGATATGTAAAATGGAAAAACTGCATACAGCTGAGAGGATACGCACATTTATTCAAGATTATAACAAACAAAAGTTGTGTCGGTGAATTCACGAAGAAATGTACCAAAACCACAATTGACATAAGTACTGACCTATGAAACTCTGATTCAAAGAAAGAAAATATCTTATTGGCCTGGCGTATGAAAACTTTTTGGCATCTTTACGTACGCATCCTAAATGGGATATGATTTGAGATAGGGAAGGGAATCATGGTTTTCACACATAAGCTGGAATTCGCTCCTCACACGTTATTTCCGCGGTCAGGACTCAGAATCAATTCGAACATACTACAATGCTGCAAGCTGGCCCACTAGAGTTTTAATCCCACCCAAAATTCTTTGTATTTCTTAAATTAATCAAACATTTCACATTCCCCTCTCATATCAACCTTGTCATTCCCTTCTCTCCTATATCAATTTTAATGAAGTTATTTTGTATATTCACTGCACTTTTTTTTTTTTTTTTTTAGAGTTTCAACTTATGATGTTCACTCCTGATAATAACTCTTTATTACTAAATTAAAATACCAATAAGATTTTTATATAAACAAAAATTAAACCCTAAATCTCTTAACATTCACAACATCTAAATTACTATTTACAAACAAATTAACCCATTTGTGAACTTTGTGCAGATTCTATTGCGCTCAAAAGGTTACTCAATTATAGACCTCTTTTCCCGCCCCCCCAATTATAGACCTCTTTTCTCGTCCCCCTTTTTTCCACCAAATAGCAAGTGGGTGGTGGTGATGCCCGAAGCCCCCCTCTCTACCTAGTTAGTATATATATCTTTCAAGTCTATGATATATTCTCTCAACTCTCCAACCATAATTCTTACTTTCCTTTTCTCTTTTACCACCTTTAACTCATTCCTAGCCATGGGTTCAAGCTCCAAGAGCCTCCAAACTATATTGGGTACACCAGGGGTTAGGGGTAAGAGGGTTACAGCCTTATCAAAAGATGGATTGATTGATTTTATTCAAACCATCATTTTCAGCAAACAAGAAACCAAAGAACCCTTTTACGTGCTTGATTTAGGTGCAGTCACCACTCTCATGGATAGGTGGACCCGGGCTCTCCCTATGGTTCGACCCTATTATGCTGTCAAGTGCAATCCAGACTCAGCTTTCCTCGGCACCATGGCCGCTATTGGGTCAAGTTTTGACTGCGCTAGTCGAGCCGAGATTGAGTCCATTTTGGCACTAGGAGTTTCTCCAGATCGGATCATCTTCGCCAATCCTTGTAAAGGCGAGTCTCACATCAAATACGCAGCGAGTGTTGGCGTTAACCTAACAACTTTTGATTCGAGTGACGAAATCGAGAAGATCCGAAAATGGCACCCAAAATGTGCTTTACTCATTCGGATCAAAGCTCCAGATGATGGTGGAGCACGCTGCCCATTGGGTCCCAAGTACGGTGCACTTCCTGAAGAGGTTGCACCACTCCTCCAAGCCGTTCAGGCTGCACGACTCACCGTAATCGGTGTGTCTTTCCATGTTGGGAGTGGGGCCACAAATTCACGTGTCTACCAACGAGCCGTAGCGGCAGCTAAAACAGCCTTCGATGCAGCTACACAGCTTGGCATGCCTCGGATGCGTGTGCTGAACATCGGGGGTGGATTCATGCCTAACCCACAATTTAGTGAAGCGTCTTCATCTGTGAAAGCTGCTCTACAATCATATTTTGGCAACGATTCAGGTTTAACTGTCATTGCCGAGCCCGGCCGGTTCTTTGCCGAGTCGGCTTTCACGTTGGCCACCAACATTATTGGAAAGCGTATTAGGGGTGAGCTCAGAGAGTACTGGATTAACGACGGTATATACGGGTCCATGAACTGTCTACTATATGACCATGCAAACATCACGTGCAAGGCTCTCGCATGCACGTCAAATCGTGCCAACCCCACGTGCAAAGGAGCTAGGACATTCAGTTCGACGGTTTTTGGTCCCACGTGCGATGCGCTTGACACGGTTTTAACCGCTCACCAGCTGCCGGAATTACAAGTCAACGATTGGCTTGTGTTCCCAAATATGGGTGCGTATACGGCCGCGGCTGGATCCAACTTCAATGGGTTTCACACTTCCTCCATTTTGACTTACCTTGCCTTTTCTGATTCAAATTAGTAGCTTTTGTACTGCTATCTCGGTGACTAGAAAAAGTAGAAATTGCTTATTATCTTTAAATAATGCATCGCACTTGAAAGTGAATAAAATTTAAGCAATTTAGTTATAAAATGCTTTGACTTGCTTCATATTTAAACTTTTCAATAATTAATTTCTTTTCAAATTTAAAATAATATATATAATTATATTACGTAGTGTAAAAAATTATTCTCACCTTTTCCAAAGAAAGACAAATATAAGACAGTTAGAAAATCGGAAGATGAGGCTATTATTTAAGAACATGGAATAATAACTTTTACCTTATGCTTAACTTGTGGTGGTAATAGCTCCCACGGATAGTGATGTCTTTTATTTACTTCAAAAAATTTTCGATAGCAACTTGCGAGAGTGCTTTCATGGAACTATTGTATTTGCAACGGTTCATATTTCTTTATTCAATTGGCGAAGAGGCCAGATAATTTCATCCGTTACCAATCACACACAACTCAAACTCAATAGATTAACTTTTATCAAAATTAATTGAAGAAAGAAAGGCATCTAATCGAGATCGTTAAATCGTATAATTTACGTGAGCGTTTGGATTCAACTGAATCCTGTGTCTGTGTTTCACGTTTTCCCTTTTTTTTTCTTTTTTTTTTTTAGTGCGTAAATAGTAACCTCACATGGGTTTACTGTGCAGGGGACAAAAAATATTGTTCACACTGTTCATCACTGTTCACAGCACTGTTCACGTACTAAAAAATATTAAAAATGGGTATCACGGTACTATTCTCACATTAAAAAATTATTTTGCTACAATATTTTCAGCTTTCAGTTTTCAGTTTTACCAACAACAAATTCAATCCAAACGAACCCTACATATGATAATCTCTCTTCTTCTTCTTCTTCTTCTTCTTCTTTTTTTTTGCAAACATATGATAACCAATTTAATGACTAAAATATGTGCATCAACGGTCATGATAAATTGATGTAAAACTCAAAAAACAAAAAAACAAAAAACAAAAAAACACAAAAGCTCAATTAGTTAATACATTCTATTGTTTTCAATAAAAATATGCAAGATTTAAATCCTCCCACCTCAATTACTATTGAATTGTGAAAAGCCTTCGAAGTGACACTTATGGCCAAGATAGAGAAATTCATTTTGCAGGTGTTTTCATGCAAATTCTACAGATTTAACATATAAATCCATATGTTTCTCAACACCAAAAAAAAAAAAAAAAAAAAAAAAAAATCGAATGACACAACAATGACCAACTTCCATCAGTAGATTCTGGAACATTAAAATCAGTTATTGGGTTCCACACTTCAACCATTTTGATTTACCTTGCCTTCTCCGATCAAAGTGTCCTGAAGGTATTTGACTAGAAATGGCTTTGTATAATGGTTCTGTTGATAGGGAGATACTTCTAAAATGGCTTCGTGTAGTTGCATCGAAATAAGGAGTTCTTGGTAAGGATGTAAATTGTCTGAGGGTTTGTTTGAAATCTGCTTATTTTGCTGAAATTAAAAACTTTTTGCTGAAAGTACTGTAAATAAAGATAAAAATTAGCTGAAATAGTACAGTGTGATCTATAAATAATACCAAAAAGTGCAGTGAGGCTCATGAATAATAGCAAAAATAAACTAAATAGTAAAATAAGTTGGTTTTTTAAGCTGAACCCAAACACACACTAACAATCATGATCAATGCATTCTTTTTTCTTTTTCTTTTTCTTTTCTATTTTTTTTTTTTTAGGAACCAATGCGTTCATATTCATGAGGAATTTATATATAAATAAGGTCTTTAAAATCAAGATCCTACTTATGATTGGTGGAAATGTTTCACAAATCGAATTGTAGGATCATATCAAGGGTGGTACAATCCTATTTTTCATTATATATAAATAGTTAATAGCTTTATATGTTGAATAATAACGGTTTTTTAGAATTATGAAATTATCACTATATTTTGTTCCCTATATCATTATGTCTATACTAACGAAAGTGATATAATTTATTTTTTCGCTTTCAAAGATTCCAAAGGAAAAAAAAAAAAAAAAAGTTACATAGGTAAGCGCAATTATTAAGTGTAAGATGTACTCTATTTTCTAATAAATTATTAGATCTACCAAGAGCATTGTTGAAGCCATCCTCTCAACCAATAAAACATTGTCACCTATGCAAATGAGGTTTGTTAGTTTCCTAATCAGCAAGGAAAAAAAAAAATAAAAAGAAAACCACAAGTGATTTCACACTTGCATAGATGGCGGTGTTTTATTGGTTGGGAGGACTAAGGAGGATCACTTCAGTTTTCTTCTAGTGGACTTAATAAATTCTCATATTTTCCCAACAATACATTGGTAATTACCTTATTGGTATATCTTGATATTGAAAGAAGAGATGTTTTTAATAAATGTGATAAATTGATGGTTTAAGGACCCGGTTTGGACTCCTAGCCCAAATAATAGATGGACTTAGGCCCAAAGAGCCCAAAACAATAAATTTGTAGAGAATGTGTTGGAAAACTGAACTTTAACAAATTAATGCAACAAGTAAGTAGTTCTTGATGGCAAATGAGTGAATATAACAAATTTACACTAAGGAAATATGTCCTCGGCAATGTCTGAGGAGATTGGTTCTTATGTATTGCTTTTGAAACTGGGATACAGGTTTGATTCCTAATTGCTACAGTGTTTTTCTTCTTAGTTTTCCCATCCCTTCTTCATGGAGGGTCTCTTATGTTATATAGTCTTCTTTGAACGATCTTGGTCCTACACTTGTTGGTCATTTAAGTCACTACTTGAATGCTTGTCTCATCGGACACCCCATCAGGTTCTCTGTGAGTTGGGATAGCTAAGGCAGCACTGTTCAAGGGTCTTCTCCACATTAATGCAGCCAGAAAGTTAGCTACAAAACATTTAATGCGGTGGTAGCAACTTTCTCTTAGATATTTCTGAGCTCTCAGCCTTCTGATACACTCGAGATACACGTCTCTATCACTGGAGCTTCCTGGAAGGTTACCTTGAACCTTAGGATACACATTTGAGTCGTGCTTAACCTATCCGAGGAGACATTCCTTCTCAGACCACCCTCCCATTCGTATCTTGCTCATTAGATTCTAAGCTTGACCCATCCAACACCATTCATTTGTTCTCGAATTACTATGCTCTCGGCCAAGGCCCAATGCCCAATATACCATTTGGGCCCTTAACCCTACAAATGGTACATCTTAGTAGAATGCACGAGAATGTGAGATAATTTGAGAGAACAATTTATTTTTTCTTTTTTCCCTTTCTTTGCCTCTAATTCTTTTTTTTTCTTTTTTCTTTTTTTTTTAAATTTCAGCAGCATCCCATGTGGGATTGGCTACCTTTTTCAAGTTTAAATTTCACTATTTTTAATATGAAGGTTGGAAGTGGCAACCTCTTCCAGCTAAACTATCTATGTTCAAGTGATGAGAGAGGATTTGTTGCAACCTTGTATGCAATTATTGTTGCATGATCCTTAGACACTTGTCACTTCTCTTTAACTGTCAACTTAATTGATACACGCAAGGTTGCAGCTAATCCTCTCCCTTAAGTGATAGTCTACTAGTTTCCCTCTAACCTAGGAACTGGTGGTGCAAAACTTAGGTTTTAGTAAAATCATTTTTCCTTCCTCATGGGTCGGAGTTTGTTTGTCTTTGTGTAGCATCTTAGGAAGGAGAAGGTTGTGTTTTATCCTGGTACAGTCAAAGAGGAGGAGGCGTGTTATCATGGAGTCGTTTACTAAAAGATGGAAAAAACTTTCCTTATCTAAAAAGGAAGGGTGCAAGGTCGATTTGGCCATGAAAGCGCAATTTCCACATAGTTGCTCCAAGTTCATGATTAGAAGGACACTGAATGTAGAAGCAATTGTGAGGACATTTAGGCCACTTTGGAGAACTCGAATGGGATTCCAAGTTCGCAATATGGGGGAGCATAAACTATTGTGTTGAGTTAAGGAAGAAACCAATGTGGATAGAGTGATTTTGGGAGAATCGAGGTCCTCCAACAAATATTTGGACTGGGTTTAGCCGTTTAGGGCTCAAACCCTTTGGAAGATTTTGGCGAGTTTGATTGCAATGGAAAGTGGGTTTAGATTAGATTTGGGTTAAAACCGGATGTGTAATTGTTTTTTTTAGTAATGTTAAAGACAAAAATTATTTTATAACATTTTTATAAATTATTATCAAGACAATTTCTTACTAAATTTATTATTAACATTACATTTTTACTTACTGCATCAGTCATTTTTAAATAATTTGTAGTTTTAACATTTCCCCTATTGAAGATCAACAAACTGTCACCTTGACATTATGTGAAAAATGTTAGTGAAATTTGTTGGTGCCCTTTCTTGAAAAATTTAAGATGATATTGTAAGAAATATTATGTTCAGAATAAATTTTAAACGACAGATCGCTAGTGATTGATATCTATTTTCGTGAACGCACCCTTCTATACTATTCCGTAATCCTCCTAATCAGCTCATCCTGTGGGCACACAAAACACCGTAAAACGTGAAGTCGTTGCTCATCTTCATCATCGGAGAGAGTTTGATCTATGATCAATAGCCCCCCGCAGAACAGAACCGTCTAGAATCTGAGCCTAAGCGTGATCGAAATGGAAGCCCTTGGCTCTTCTGCCATTCTCTCCTCAATCTTCTCCCCAAAGAGAACCGACTCACCAAGACTCGTCCGCTTCCCCTTCCCCATCTCTTCCAAAAGTACAACATTTCATCCTTTCTCCTACTATTCTATTTCTTTCATTCATTTCTTTTTTCCCTCAAAAAAAAAAAAAAATTTCTAACCGAAACGCTTCGTTTTGATTCAGAGGAGGGTAACAATTCCGATCTTCAATCCGACTCCAAAGCCAAAGATTCCAGCTTAGTCCCTCTCTTCCACAATCACACTCTCTCCAAGGTAATTTATTTATTTATCGGAATTTCAAAGAATTGGTAAATTCATGTGTTTTTTGGGGGTAATTTGGGAAATGGAAAATAGGATGCGGCGATGGGATTGGTGTTGAGCGCGGCGTCTGTGAGAGGATGGACGACCGGGTCGGGTATGGAGGGTCCGTCGGTTCCAGCGGAAGCCGCCGAGAGTGGATCAGGTACGGAGAGGATATCGACCTTCCCGTGGTCCCTCTTCACAAAGTCGCCACGTAGGCGTATGCGCGTTGCTTTCACTTGTAACGTTTGTGGGCAGAGAACCACTCGTGCTATCAATCCCCACGCTTACACTGATGGCACCGTTTTCGTTCAGGTTCGTATTTCATTATTCAATTCTCTCTCTCTCTTTGAAAAATTTTATTTCGTTAAAAAAAAAAGAAAAAAAGAGGTGAATTTATGTGCGTTTAAGAAAAATTAAAAATTGACTTGTTGGCAGTGCTGTGGATGTAATGTATTTCATAAGCTGGTGGATAATTTGAACTTGTTTCATGAGATGAAGTGCTATGTGAACCCGGACTTTAATTATCGAGATTCTGATGGGGATTTGGGCCTCAATTACCTTGATATAGATGATGATGATGATCGTAACGATGCCTCCCTGATTTAATGAGGTGAAATGATAATGAGAGTGGTGTAAATATTTGTGTCACATTTGTGAATATTTTGTTGTTAATATTATTATTTTTTTGTTTCATATTGATAGTTTCATCGATGGAAATTGATCAAATGTAAAGCGTCAAAACAATGTTGTTAATGTTTATAATAATTACACTTACATGTTAGTGATCGACTCCTATACGTTGTTTTTGACTCCTCTTGGTTAGAGGGTAATCTCTAGATAGCTTTGGAGATTGGAATTTTGATAGAGATAATTATATTTATAACAACCTTTTATTTGAAAATATACTCTGTTTTAGGCTTTTACTTGAGGTTAGAGTTATGGTTATGCTTTTGTCGGGCACAGGCTGGATGTAGATTATTTGGTCCTTGTATACCAAAGTTACCATTTAAACAACAATACAGCCCACAAATTAGGTTATTTATTCGACGAATTGCCCTATATGAGATGTCTAAGAATGGAGCTTGTTTTAAGATTTATTATTTCTCTGGGAAGCAATTCTTCAAGTGTAAAACCATCCAACTAAAAAAGGGGTTGTTTGATTTGGTTATTCATAATTTCATACAATGGTTGTTTGTTTGTAATCTTGGTTTGTCTGGCTATTTATGCATGTAGATGAGAGATGTTAATCTAGGAAGCTATACATTGATTAGTTATTGAGGATGTCTTTTATGTCTTACAGCAGTAGAACACATGCAATGCTACTTAGTCCAGTGTACATAGTTTAAATTTGGGGAGTACAAGTTGAAAGATTCTTTTTATCAAAGAAAACTGAGGTATTTTATATAAATTTCTATTGGAAATATTTGGAGCAATATATGAGGATTGATTGCTGTTAATTGGATGAACGACAAAATTAGCGGACTGACCTATCCCGTTTCATGATAAATTTTTAGAAAAAAGGTTCAAGGGGTTATGGTGGAGGCAGAATGGTACCTAGTATACTTTGAAAGAAGTGGAAGTAGATTTTGTTGCTGCACTCTTGTATCTTGATCAAAATAAAACATAAAATTGAACTTTGTGTCTAATTGGAGCCTTTGGGAGTATGAGTTACTAGACAGTTGCTCTTAAGGTGTGGATGGAGGATTCATGTCAGAGGCTATTCTCTCAATATATTGTTTGGAAGGATCCTTTGTTACCTGTTCTCAGTTTCTTACAAGATGAATAACTTCCAAAGAAACTTTTCTTTTTCTTTTTTTGATAACCTGCAATTTCCGTTTAAGAAGAAGAAATGGATGGACAATCTACCTTACAGACAGCAGCTGAGGCTCCTGGTAGATTGTCCTTATTGAAAACCAAAACTCTTTAAAACTGAGAGATAACTTTGCTGCTGCATGAGCAGCTACATTGCAATCCCTTCTGACCCAACGAAATAGACATCCAAAAAAACAAGATTTGAAACCCAAAATATTGCTAATTACATTATTGTGAAAAGTCATTAGGGAGTAGCGGGTCTAGACAGTTCTTAGCAATTAGCTTCTCCATCCATCACTGAGAACAAGCTGTACACAAAAGAAACCTGCTGCTTTGCTGAAGAATCATATATGTATCACAAAAATTTTAAACCATTGTGAGTTTAAAGTCCTGTACTTTCATTGTTTGTTGTCATATAGGGCAAATTACATAAATTATATAATCCTAAGGAAAGTTAGAGACTTAGGGTCCGTTTGATTCGGCTGAAAACGTTTTCAGGAAATGATTTTACGGAAAATGGTGTGTTTGGTTGTTACTTCAAAATTGGTCAAACTGAAAATAATTTCCGGTTGACCGAAAATAATGCCAAAATCGGGTGAAAACGTTTTCAGGTTTCATTTTCACTTCAAATAGAATTTTCCGGAAAACAAACCGAGAGAACGAAGAGCGAGAGATAGAGAGAACGACCAGAGCAAGGCGAACCCAGACCCAGACCCATGAGCACGCCTTCACCCACGACGAACCCAGAGCACGGCGAACCCAGACCCAGACCCACGAGCACGCCTTCACCCACGACGAACCCAGAGCTCGGCGAACCCAGACCCAGACCCACGAGCATGAGCACGAGCACGGCGAACCCAAACCCAGACCCACGAGCACGAGCACGGCGAACCCAGACCCAGACCCACGAGCACGAGCACGAGCACGGCGAACCCAGACTCAAACCCACCAGACCCATCGCCTCCACGCTCTCTCATCCTCGATCTCTCAATTTGTTTTTTTTTTTTTTAATTTGATTGTTGCTGTTGTTTTTTTTTTTGGATGAACTGATTGTTGTTGCCGAGCTCTTATTGTTGTTGTTGATGTTGTTGTTGTGTTGTGTTTTTGTTGCCGGAATTTGTTGTTGAATTGGTTGTGATGTTGAAATTTTTTGTAATAAAATTTGTTTGAATGCTGAGAAAATGTGAAAATTTTTCGGAAAATAACATTTTTAGAATACATCCAAACACATGAAAATATTTCCACAACCTTAGTCATAATTCAACCAAACACTTAAAAATATTTTCCTTTTCCAGAAAATAGCATTTCCGAAAAATATGTATTTTCCGAAAAACGTTTTACACGAAACAAACACAGCCTTAGAGGAAGAAGTTGTGCATCTATCGTTTATCAAAATTAACATACATGAAAAGATCTATTTTCTTCATTGGTTTAAAACGTATTATGTGGTTAGAATGCCCCGTATTATTAAGATGGTGGTATGAAGTTTTGTAACCATATAAAAAAAAAAAAAAAAAAAAAAAAAGAGGGATGCAAGGATTTACCTTATTGACATTGACAACTTATAAATACAAATTTTTTTTTTTTTTTTTGAGAAAGAACTTACAAATGCAATTAAGAGTCCTTAATGACTACATCTTTATTTTATATATTTTAATGGAAACATTTTTATTATACTGAATTATGCATCACAAGAAACTCAATATATAGTATTTATAAGAATATATTAGGTTTAGTATAGTAAATAGTAATCTTAAAAGCACAGTAACATATGATATTACAAAATTACAGTATCTTATGACATTTAACAAAATCACGGTCTATTTATTAATGAGAATATCCTAGTATATTATAATATCTCCTTGATACTCAAGACCGATGATTGCCAAAAACTTGAGTTTGGAAGGAAAGTCTTTTATGCAAGGAAGGCCTATCATGCCCATTGAAACAAGGTACTATTCTTATTATCCATACTCTTTTCCGCTTAGTTTCAGGTGGGTTAATGGGTCCGGCTCATTTTTGTGAAGTTTAATTAAGGTTCAACCTTTATTTTTAAAATGAGAAGAAAAAGAAGCATAAAAAACTTATGCCTGGCCAGAAAGAAAGGAAAATTAGAAGCCACTCGCTAAAAGCAACTATAGGTGATGTACGAGAATTTGTCTCCATAAATTTACATTGATATCAATAATCAAAGAAAGATTTATATTTACACTTGGATCATTTGCTTTTGTGGTCATCAGCACTTCATAGGTTGTGTTACCAAAAGAATTTGTAGCGACAATGCCACCATCTCAGTATCTTGTAAGTTTGTAACAGATTTTCTTGGCAAAAAAATTAAAATAAAATCTGTGGCAGAAATGCTACATGGGCCACACATTTTCAAGGTTGCGATAGCAAGATACAGAAACAGTTGCTTACACATTTGCAAAGCACCCATGTAACGAAATTTAACATTTTTCTATCATTCAACCTATTATGGTATTCGGGTTTACTGGTCAAGGAAAAAGAATGTGGATTAGTGAATATGAATTTCTTTGAAAACTGGCACAAGTAACCTCCGAAAGCTTATCATATCTCAAGAAGAAAGACGAATGCCGTGGCTGATTTATTACCTCACATACTTTATAGGGGGGAAATATCACTGTCAAATGTTCCCATTATGCAAATGTAAAAATCTTCTAGGACTCTTGAGTGTTTTTTTTTTTTTTTTTTTTTTTTTTTTGAGATAATTACAACTTATAAGTGCTATTAACCCGCTGCTTCAACCCTTTTTCCCTAGACCCTCAAGCATATTGTGTATGTAGAAGTGCCAATTCAACTACACAGCCCTTGGCAAACAATCTTGAATTTTATAGTTCAAAGATAGTTTTTTTTTTTTTTTTTTTTTTTTTTTTTAAGGAGAACTAGAATTTAAATCCATCTCTCATTTGTTATAAGTTACAACAATTTTTTTTTAGAAAAAGTCTTCCTAGGCGTACAGGTTACTCGGCCAAAGAATACTTGATGCAAATCTTATTCAGGGGCTGTTTTCCCATTTTCTTCATGTAAAACTTATCCTCTTTCACTAATTGGCATACTTTTGTTCTCACAAATCACAATATCCACCTCACATCATAAAATCCAAGCCACGTCATTGGATAGTATCCAACCCAGCCAATAGCAGCTATTCTCTGCAGATAACCCATTTCTCCACCCGTACATACACCATACCCATCCATTATCTAACCACAAATCCCTCCACGAATTCATACCACACAAAAATATCCTCACTTCCCCTCACACTTCACACTATTAAAATCAAGTCCTCTTCTCTTCTTCTTTTGATCCCCCTCCAACTCTCAAACTAGACCAGAAAGTAAAAGGAAAAATCCTTATCCCATGGCTACTGTCACCTCTGCAGCTGTTACCATCCCATCGTTCACAGGCCTTAAGGCAGCTGGTGCAGCCAAAGTGAGTGCCACAGCTAAAGTCTCATCAGTCTCTCCAGTCCCAAGGCTTAGCATTAAGGCTTCACTCAAGGATGTGGGTGTTGCTGTTGCAGCCACTGCTGCAAGTGTAATGCTTGCAAGCAATGCCATGGCTCTTGAGGTCTTGCTTGGTGGTGATGATGGGACATTGGCCTTTATTCCCAGCAACTTCAGCGTGGCCCCTGGAGAGAAGATAGTGTTCAAGAACAATGCAGGATTCCCCCACAACGTTGTTTTCGACGAGGACGAAATTCCTGGTGGTGTCGATGCCGGAAAGATCTCCATGAGTGAGGAGGACCTCCTCAATGCTCCAGGAGAGACATACGCTGTGACCTTGACTGAAAAAGGAAGCTACAGTTTCTACTGCTCACCCCACCAGGGAGCTGGGATGGTGGGAAAAGTTACTGTTAATTAAGTTTGTAAGGATAATTTCATATCTTTTTAAAACTTTTTTGGGAGGTAGTAGAGATTAATAATCAATGTTGGGAACGTGAGGGAATGTATGATTGTAAGTTGTGGACCAATATAAATGCTTTGGTGTTTTTCATTTTCTTCATTTGAAATTGGCAGGTTTGTTTGTGGTCTAATTTAAGCATTTGCGTGATTTTGATTTGGTTTTTGACGAATTAGGATGCAAGTAATGCAATACCTTTTTATCTCAATTCTTTTTCATAACTTTTTTCACTTTCACATAAGGTGATAGTCATAAACTTGTTTTGAAACTTGTCGAGGAGGTGATAAGTTTTCATTGTTAATTCTAACACTAATTGGTCCACCGTTACCATCATTTTTATCTCTTTTTGAGTCAGAGCTTGTAAACTCACACTTTCTGATGTTTGCAGAATTGCAGGGGAACCAAAAAAATAGAGATACTTATTATTTATTAAAACCTTCCAACAAAGGAAATAAGGATTTTTCTCTCTTTGATTGAATTATTCCAAGTGTTACACTATTTAATAACTTCATATTAGATGCAAGTGACATCCTTTGTACTTACTTTGGAACCCCATCTCTCCCTCTCTCACAATCTAAATATATCTATAAAAAAATTGTAATTTGATTATGGCCCTCTCTCTTTTCCTCTCTACTGTTTAATTAATATCACATGGTTAATAACTTAATATTACAAGCCTAATCAATGCTTGGCAGTCCTTGGTAGAGCTATTCAGCGCGCATACATTCACACCAAACCCCTACAAGTATACTTTATCCAGGTCAATTTCATTAATTATAAAATTTTGATTCCAAGAATTAACTGACAAAATCAGAAAAGAATTGATGATATAAATTCTAGTATTCTACAAATTACAATGCAAAACAAATTTGCATCCTCCACAACGTTCGTGTCAGATTATGAGCTAGCCTAAATTCAACTCAGCAAGGCTCGTCGTCTTTAAACCATTTTTTACCCTCTTCTATGCCCACATAAATGCACAATTATATTATGAACAAAACAAAAAAGATAAAATTGTGAACCTATGTAGTTAAAGCATCAGGAAGATTAGAACGGGATCCAAGCACCTTACCGCCAACATCTGGGAAAGTCTCTTGTCCGGGCAAGGGGCCTACCTTCCCATTGGCATCTACCTGGACAGGGTATCTAAGAAGGTGCCCCTGCAATGGTGTAAAATCCTCTGCCGTGAAATTCCTCCAGTTATCTTCAGCAATCTGGTTCACACTCTTCACGCAATCCAAATTTTCAGGCTCCTTGAAGCAATCATCTAGCATCCCCAAATGTTCTGCCCACAAAGACATTCTATACCCATATACCTGCAAAGGTTTTGATCAATTTTGTCAGCTTACATAACAACTTCTTTTATCCACAACAATGGCTACCAAATTTTTACAAGAATGAATATTAAAAAAAACCATTCATGCTATAAGCATATAATTATATTGTGTCCGTTGAATGGCCAATTAAACCAAGTATTTTTTTTTTTTTCTCTTCTTTTTCCCAATGTATGCTTCCAAATGTAGTTCAGTTAAACTAGGGCATTAAATTGTGATTGCAACAGAAGTACAGTACAATACATCCAGGGACTTAATGAATGTACAAACCTGCCCATGTGGATGACCCTTCTTCTTGCCCCACGTATGATGGGGTTGATATGCACCCATGGCTATCTCAGTGTCTCTTGAACCAGCCAACGATCGTTGATTAATATTGGCAGAACCTAATATCACATACTCATCATCTACAATCATTCCCTTGGCGTGTACATAAATCATAAACCGTTGGAACTTTTGTGAGGCAGAAACCTGAAAGTAGATCATGAAAAAAAATCAATTGCGCAATCTTTTGCGAAGTATAGAAATTTTTTTTTTTGTCTTTATGTTTGCTCATAGAATTCCAATGAATAGAGCTGATGCTCATCTATCATCATAAAATATACAATTTCATGAACATATCCTTGATCCAGTAGGATAAACTAACACATGTGCAACTTGTCAATGGCACTGTCTATGTGTACTGCTCAATACACGCACACATGCGCACACAGACCCACAGGTTGTCTCTATAGTTATAAATATATAAACACACAACACACAGGAACTTTGTCTACATTAGACCTTAATTATGTATGCAGTAGTCACCTAGCTCCACCCTTCACAATTTTAGGTCGTTATAATTTGGGAGGAACTTTGTTTACATTAGTCCTTAATTATGAATGCAGTAGTCACCTAGCTGCACCCTTCGCAATTTTAGGTCCAAATAATTTAGTTGCAGAAAATATTCTCCTAGCTCAAGAACTGGTGAGGAATTATCATAAGGAAAAGGGAATCCCTAGATGTGCAGTTAAGGTTGATGTTATGAAGGCCTATGACTCAATTGACTGGGATTTTGTTCTGCAATGTCTCCGCACTATTGGTGCTCCTGGAATGTATTTGGATTGGGTCAAAGAATGCACTTTATCCAATCAGGAGTTGCAGCTCACTTATCTGTGTTTTGCAGATGACCTTTTTAAATCTTTTGCTCTGCTAATCCAATCAGGTATTGCTGAGTTTAGTAAAATGTCTGGATTATGTCTTTTAATCCTTCGAAGAGTGATGTTTTCTTTGGTGGAGTTCAGGCTACAATAAAAGAACAAGTGTTGAATATTTTGCACTTCAAAGAAGGTCACTTATCTGTTAGATACCTTGGCATTCCTCTTATTTCTGGAAAGTTGAAATACCAAGATTGTGTTCCTTTAATAGATAAAATGACAGCCATAATTTCTTCAAGTAGACTTCAGTTGATTAAATCTATCCTATTCAGTATTCAAGCTTTTTGGTCTAATGTCTTTATTATCCCTAAGAGGGTTAAAAAAGACATAGAACAAAAGCTTGCTTGCTTTCTTTGGAGTGGTTCAGATGGTCCAGTGAAGGTTGTAAAAGTAGCTTGGGATACCATTTGTTGTCCTAAGAAAGAGGGTGGTCTTGGGCTCAGAAGAGTGGAAGAGTGGAATAAAGCTGCAGTTATGAAGTTTATTTGCTCCTATTCACTCAAGCAGGCTCCTTGTCAGTGGCTTGGATAAAATTGTATCGACTTAAAGTGCCAAAGTCTTTGGAGTGTTAAGGTCCCTCATGATTGTTCAAGGGAGTGGAGGAAAATTTTAAAACTTAGATACTTATTCAGGCCTCATCTCAAGTTCATAGTGGGGTCTGGTACTGAAATCTACCTATGGTATGACAATTAGCACCTTGAAGGTCCTTTAACCCAGAAATTTGGTCATAGAGTAATTTATGATTCCACTAGTTCTACAACTGCTAAGCCAGCTAGTGTCATTCATGATGGATATTGGAACTGGGGGTCTGCTAGATCAGAGAATTTAGTTACTATCTTGAGTCAATTACTTTCAATTGATATTGGTGATGTAAATAAAGCTTGGTGGATTCCTTCTAAAACAAGAATTTTTTATGTTGCTAGTGCTTGGAATCAATTACGACATCATAGACCTATAGTGGCTTGGTGGAAGATTATTTGGTTTCCGAAGGCCATCCCTAGATGTGCATTTATAGCTTGGCTAGCAGTAAGAAACAGGGTGTCCACCAAAGAAAGGTTAGTGAATAGAGGCTTAGCAATTGATGCTCTGTGTCTAATGTGCAGGGCTACAGTGAGAGTAGATATCATCTTTTCTTTGTGTGCTTTCTCCAGGAGAATTTGGATGAGGATGAAATATGGGTGCTGTCAAGAATCCATGGGGGATGATTGGGATAATATTGTTGAGTAGGAAATGAAGCATTGGAAAGGTAAATCATTGAGGTCTGTATGCAGAAAATTGGGATTTAGCACTGATGCTTATCATATACGGAGTCATAGGAATGTAATTATTTTCCAAGGGTTGATTAACTCTGAAGACCAGATTGTTAGCCTCATTAGAAAACAAGTCAAGATCCATATAGAGGGAGGTCAACCATTTGCTAGATTCAATATTAACTTCAAGATATGCAGCATATGGGGTTTTGAAGATTCTGCTGTCAAGTAATGGCAGTTCTTCAAGTGTCCTGTTTCTAAGGGAATCTGGAAAATGTGCAGATTTGCAACGGTTAGGGAGTCTCTGTGAATTGTCTAAATCTATGTGGATGTAGTTGTGTTAGATAGAGTGGTTGTTTCCTTTCTTTGTATTAGGCTGAGTTTCAGCTTGTTTGTATTGTGTTTCTCTAGTTTTATCCAGATTTCCTGCTGCATAGTGGTTGTTGTTAGTTTATCCATCTTGTATGTATTGTGTTTGCTGGTTTACACCAGCTTGTTTCAATGAAAAAGATCTATTGATTATCAAAAGGGGAAAAACAGTGTATGATACCGTATCTCCATTCTTGGATGATTGATTCAGTGAAGGTGAGGCTTCTTTCGGTAGTTCTTCTCGATTACCAAGACAATAGAAATTGAGGTAGTCTTGGGGATGTGAACTCTCAAGATGCATGGATTTCAACTCTCCTGCTATTATTTTATACATCATTTGCATTGTCTGCGCCTGAGGAAAGCAAGAGACCAAGATTACTAAAAAAATATGGCATTGAAAAATATTAATGAAACTGAATTTTACTAGTAAAAATGGGTCGCATTTTCCCTCATGGATTAAAACCCACTTGATTTAATGTTTTGGACAACCATGCCAAGCCAGATAAGTGAGTAAAATAAGTGGATTATACCACTGGTTTTCATTAGTACTCTTAAGAAAAAATAGAGTATCACTACCAATATGAAAGCACATTCAAAAAATTATAAAGAGATACCCTCCTGGACATAAATTGACAATGTTTACCTAGACCATGATCCCATAATTAAGCAAGACTAGTATGAGATGTATTACCAAAAAAAGAAACAAAGCCTGATTTCCTTGTTGGCGTCTCCCTTACCAACTTTTACCCTTACCTTGCACAAGAATTTCTTATTAATCTCCTTTGTAATTTATTAGTTAAAGAATTGTATGCATTACCTGCCAAAAGAGAATTTCTTGCACAGAGGCAGATGAGGGGGCACCCTCAGGCCACATAGGTATGACAATGTAAACTACAAATTTCTCCTTTGCTCGAATCTTACTAGCAATCTTTAATGCCAGCTCCATTGGAATTAAATTATCAGCACCTGATCGAATGCAAAAAGAGTGACTTTGAGGAAGAGGTTGATGGATGAGAAATGAAGGAAAACAAGGTGCTTATGACTAGAATCTTAGGCAGATATGATCATTATGTAAATCATCACGTCAGCTTAAATTTGAGAAGGATAATATCAGCCAAAATGTTTGCATAATTAGGGAAGCAGTTGTTACATTTATAATTCATAAATGGAAATATAACATAAACTCACACCATCTTAGTTCTGTTAAGGAAAATTTTATAGAATGTAAAAAGTACATGCAGTTGTGAAATCCAGTTGGAAGTACAGAATGATATGCTTTGGACACATGAACTTTTCACTCAGATAACACATGTTTACAACACAATGTTGACTTTGAGCACTTTATAGAGTATGACAATGTAACATTGAACATACTAATTTTAGAGATGGGTATATTGACCTGCATCTTTGTAATTTGGCCATGCATATGAAGATCCAAGAAAATATTGGTTCTCAATATATATAAAATGTTGAGCAGATCTGATTGCCTGGATGTATGCTGTTTGGATGCTCTTGTCTATAACCAAATTCTTTTCACAAACAAGATTCTGCAACAGAAGTGAAAGCCAGAGAATTTCCCAATTATCATAATATAAAAAACATGAAATTCAATGAGGCGTGCCACTGTAATTATTTTACACTAAAAGCAAATTATCTAGAGTCAATAAATAAATCATCAATTAGCTGTTCATTTTCACTTAAAAAATAGTAAACCTGGGCTTCAGCATCATATACAGTTTTAGGAAATCCTTTCAAAGACCCTGAATCAATTGAGCGGAAAACCTGTCAATTTCAGAATAAAATAGCTCAGACTTTGTAGAACTAAATGAATATCGTAAAATTCTATAAGCTTCACTTCAGGAAGTGCAGACTAGTTAACCTGAACATGCCAGTTTTCAGGATCATCTTCCTTGGAAACACATATTATAGGGTCGTCATTTGGAATTGATTTGGAAGGACTAAGTATCCACGAGATGCGCTCTAACTTTATTAAGGCATCATCATGCCAACGAGATACCCTTTTGAACCGCTGCGACAACTCTGACCATTTTGTTGCCTTTCTCCAACGCTGCTCAAAATTAGTGAGCACATCATATGCAGCAGGCCCTTCAATTTTACAATGTAAATCATGCCATGGTTGCCTTGGACCCTTAGTTCCCGCCTATTATTTGAACAGAAAGTTCATCCAAACTGTAAGTTGCCAAAAATAATTACACAGCTCCAAGTTGTGGAATCACAATAATCATAATGTGGCATTTTTTTTTTCCTGAATATCACATAAAAATAACTCATAAATGGCAATGACATGTATGTATGTCAATGACCAGAACAGGTAAGGAATGATGCAGCCCATTCATTAACAGATTTTCACAAAAGCTTATTCTCCTTATTACCAAGTGGTAAATTTATTTTCTGACAATCACAAAGAAATCTTAAATGAACAACGTACAAGGAAGAACACAAAAAGTAGCCTGCTATAGTTAAAAAGACTAAAAGTTCCAAGGATGCAAATACTCACAGAAAATGTTGGGTTGTGATAATCATTCTTATATACAGTGTCCAGATCACGAAATAGTCGATGCTCAGGAGTATCATAGCGGCCATCGCAAAGGTCTAGACCTCCTATAAAAGAAGTAATCTTCCTGTTATTTCCAGACGCTTGTGTATCCACAATCACACATTTCTGATGATGCGTAAAAAGGGTTCCAACGACCTGAAGATAGATGCCAAAAGATTAATATTGTCATCAATTTGTTCAATCATCCAACTAAAAAATAAAATTCAGGCTTCCTTGCATACCAAGAAATTTCCTTATAAAATTAAGAAAGACAATGCATTCTTTTGCCCTTGTAGTTGACTAAATTTGAGTACAAAGGAAGAAAATTAAAAGGAACAAGTGAAGAAATAGACTACATGAACAGTGATGTTTTACCTCTCTTTAGTACAATTAAAATTTTAAAATGGCCATCTATTTTTAATATTAAAAGTAAGATGTTTTCTATGATCTCAAAACATTACAAAATTGAAATACCAAAGCTAACACAAATTTTACTATAAAAAGCTTATAACCTGTCTCATAAAATAATATGAATTGCCCTAACAATGAATGTGATTTAGTCAAAAATAACCATATAAAGAAAGCAATAAGTAGTGAACCATAGTATATAAAAAAGGCATGCCTGTTGTTTGAAAATGCTAAGCTTACTGCTGGCATATCTAGGTGACAGCACACATGTAACCGAAGAGTGCTTGAAAAACTTGCGAGTTTCTTCATCATGAGTTGCCATTACTCCATTCTGCACATCCAAACCAAATTAAGCCCAAAATCACTTAAATTCATTGATTTTTTTTTTTTTTTTTCGTACAGTAAGAACTCTTTGCCAATTGTGGTAAAGGAGTAGTTGTAATAAATACCGTGTTAATGAAGAATTTGCTGTGGGAAGTTTTGTCGTCCCAAACCAAAAGCAAAACTCTCACACCTTCTTGAGACTTGTACTTGAGCAAATCCCCCAAACTCAACTCACCACCACAAGGCAAAGGCCTAGTTGGTTCTCTAACTAATTTCACCTTATGGAAAACGGACCAACCGACTATGTAAACCAAGTGGTGCGCCTCCAATATCGCGTAACATATATCTTCCCAACACCTATCGTGCTGAAAAACCTTCCCGCCGTCCAACTCTATCTCCGGCAACAGCGACTCCGGCACGTGCGCGTCTTGGTAGAGCGTGACCGACCCGCCTTTCCGAACCGGGAAGTAGGAGTTTCGGACTCCGAAATGGTCCGGATCGGTCGCGATGCCGATCCGGTATATCGGATTGTCCTCGCATTTCGTGAACCTCATTTGGAGACGGAGCGATGCGTCCGGTTTCGGAGGCTTGCCGAGTGAGTTGAGTATCGGCAGCCATTCGCTGATGGTTTCGCCGGAGAGGATCCGGCGAGCGGAGACGGTGGCGACGCCGATTAAATCGGCGCCGAACACGTCGTTGTCTTTGACGTAGAATTCGACTTCGGAGACCGGGTGTGCTAGGGGGATCTTGAAGCGCTCGTTCCACGAGGGGCTTTGGGAGTTGGAGATCACGCGCGTGCGGGCCACGGTGGCTCCGGCGAGGCACACCGTTACGTAAGGATCGCTCGTGATGATCTTGCGGTGCGCATGCTGCGACTGCTGCTGCTGCTTCGTTCTGTTGAACTGCGTGTGGCACGTGCTGAACGTAACGAATAATCGGCGCATGCGCTCTGATACTAAGTCCATGTTTGGCAAGCATTTAGCCTCGATGATTTTCAGATCGAGGTCACCGTGAAGGTACACCACCGCTTCCTCTGATATAACTTCCGCCATTGAAGCTGCGCGCAGCCTGATAAACAATGAGAGACGGCTGTATATGTATTTAAAAAGCTCTAGTTGGCTATCACCGGAAGAACCGAACGGTGCTGGGAATTGTATTTTCCATGTAAAACATTTTTCTTTGCTTTGAATTCCCCGACGACGCCAACGCAGAAAACCGCAGGCGATACGTGCAAGAAATCAAGAGAGAGAGAAAGGGGTTCGGGAAAATAGGAAATGAGTTTTATATAAGTAATGGCCACGTGGAAAGCAGTATATGTTAACAGACTGTGGGTCCAAGATACTTTTGGAAATGGATTCTTACACTTAATTTATAGGGTTAAAGATTTTTTTAAAAAATATATATTTATGGAAGTGGAATAAAACTATAAAGAGGATATTGTATTCTTGTGGACATAAATTGAAGCAATTTTAGGGGAAAAAAAAAAAAACGAAATAGTAATCTTCCTACAATATTCCGAATTGTTAGTGATTTATTACCCGCCTTTTTTGAAGTATGAATTTCTGATCTTTTTATTAAAATTAGTAGTCATTAAATTATGTTTGGAAGACTGTAAACAAAGGAAGAACGGGGCGGCTTCCGTCAAAGTGGCAGTGAGTGGTTCACCTACTAATGGAAATATATCAAACTTTTTATGCTATACGGTACGACTTTTTTTTTAAAAAAAATAGGAACGGTACGACTTATTGATTACGTATAGAGCAATTAAAGATAAGTATAAGACTAGGGCTAGCATTCTACAAATTTTTGTACAAACCGATATCACCAATCTTCGCGTGCGTACAGACTCACAGAGCAATTGAAAGATTAGATAATAGGTTTTACTAAATTACATTAATAAATTATTTTTGAAAATATTTATTAAAAAAATTATTTTTTTAACAGATTTTTTAATTTTTCATAAAATATTTTTAAAAATAGATGATTAATATATGCTTTAATTATTTAAATAATTCATAAAAATAAAAATAAATAATTAGATAAAAATAGTGTGAGTGCTCTACAAATTTAATACAAACTGACTTACCACCGATCATAAAGAGAGAATAAAATTTAATAGTTGAAGCTCACGTTACATTAATTATAAGTTTTGCTTAGTACAACTTGTAGCAGTAGTGAATTCATTGGTCTGACACGTAAATATATATATTTTTTTAATAAAGAAAGAAAGCGTAAATATCTGAAGCTTTTAGAATTCATTCACAATCCATAAAGTTTTCAGAATGTGTCGTGAAAAAGGAGGTAGAGTAATCAGACCAACACCACTTTCTTAAAAAATAAAAAATATATATATAAACAGTTGGAGTCAAATCCTAAAATGGCTTCCACGAATGCAGATTCTGTGGCGGGCGTTTGGGAAAATTGGGGGTCCCTTGATAAATGTGGCGGACAATGGAACATGGACGTGACGATTTCTTTTATGTTCAGACGGTTGTGATACACGTGACGGTCACGTGTTTTTTTTGATTAGTTGGTAGATCGTGTGTCAGCTGTCTTTCTCAAAAAAAAAAAAAAAAAAAAAAAAAAAAAACTGTCAAGAGCAATCAGGTGTTCTACAGAGTAATGTTCTTTTTTTCTTTTTTTTTTGGCTGAATAATAATATTCAAAGGTTAATACAATTTTATTTTTATTTTTTATAAGCTGTTCACATTATTGGGCCACAAATTTTATACCAAGTCTAACCATCTCGTATCACAAAAGTAATATACAATTCTAACTCCCATCAAAAATATATATATACACAATTCTAACCATATAATAATAATAATATACAATGATTCTTCTCTTTTCTTATCCCAAAAAAAAAATAAAAAAAAATAAGTTCCATCCATTTGCGTCAGATGGAGATGATATGCCACTAGTGCCACTTGCATATCCCTGTATTATTGTAAAGGTATACTACTACAATGAAAGCGAGCTTTATTCCCAAAAAAAAAAAAATCAAACAGGATTCTAGGTAGTAGAGCTAATATACTGTATTGGTTTGGATGAAGTGCTCAAATACTCTTTTATTTTTTGGGTAAAGATTAATAATTTACATTTATTATAATTTGAGATTTCTACTTTTTTCAATCAAAAAAAAAAACCTAAGGGTGCAATGAATAAATTATTTCCCCATAAATGCATAAATCAATACTACCAAGAATTTTGGAAGATACATGTTTGCTCAACAAATGGTTTGAGTTAATTGCATTTGTCAATCTCAATTTCAAACCTCGTAAAATGTGTCCCCAACATCAAATCCATTGAAGTCACCAATTAGTAACTAAAGTTTGGCTTAATTTTAAAAAATAACCATTGAAAAGCACAAATTGAACAAATTGTCAAAAATAATTTACAAAGGAAAAGAAATATGAGATTGATGAGAATGAAACTTCTCTGTATATATTAAGAAGATTCAGAAAGTTAGTTATTGTTTTTTTTACTGTCAGGAAAGCATTTCAACGTAAAAGTATGAATTTATTATTTTTGTCAATTTACTATTTTAACCTCATTTTTAAGCTTTTGGTAGGGGTATTTTTGACAGTAAAAAAAGCAATAACTAACTTTCTTTTTCCAATTTATTATTTTAACCTCATTTTTAAGTTGTTGGTTAATTAATTTAGGAGTATTTTTTACAGAAAAAAAAACAATAATTAACTTTTTGAATCTTCTTAATATATACCGATTCTAACTCGCATAAAAATAAATAAATATATATATATATATACACACACACAATTCTAACCAAATACTAATAATAATAACAATATACAATGATTCTTGTCTTTTCTTATCCCAAAAAAAACAAAAAATAAGTTCTATTTATTGTAAAGGTATAGGATGAGTTTGGTTCAACTTTTTGATGTTGTGCTTTAATGAAAAATTGGGGTTTTAAAAAGTGCGGTATAAAATTCAACTTTTTGTAAAAACCTGAGTGTTTGGTAAAAAGTGTTAAAAATTGTTTTTTGAAAAAATTGAGTGTTTAGTTAGCACTTTACAAAAGTGGCAGTTTGAGAGGTAAATTACCCAAAAGGACAATGTATATATAAGAGATTTTATTTCATACTTAAATCAACTACTTTATATATTTACTAAAAAAAACTAATTAATAATAATAAAATATATTATTGGTATTATTTTAATAATGTTTGTGTTAGTTCTTTTTAGTGTCATAATTATTTGTTATTACCATTAATTACTTCTTATCAATATTAATTAAATCTAAATAATTTTCATCATCATGAAGCACAAAATGAAAATGTAAAAAGATGATAAAATACATACTAATAATCCAAGTTTAAATTGTACTACATAAAAATGTAAAAATATAATAAAATACATACTAATAATCCAAGTTTAAATTGTACTAATGAGATGCCGTTCTCCTTTTCCAAGAGTTTGTTGTCTAATGAGACAACTAGCAAGTTAATTTATGGCACAAGTACCTCATGCAAAACTCATCAAAAAAAATAAAAAAGTACCTCATGCAAAACAATGCTTCGTATAATGTTTACAGAGTCCTAAATGCTCATAAACTCTGCATCACACATATTTGCTACATGTTGACCGATTTGATCGAATGACTTTAGTGAGAAATGAGTCAGATGACCATGCTAATCAATATAAGGTGAAAATCGTATACCCAATATTAATAATATTATTCTTTTTATTCTTTAACAGTCCAAGGTTAGCCATCAAAACTGCATTAGCAAGACCCAAAACTCAAAAATGCATCTCTTATTGCTTTTCTAACCAAATAATCCAAATAAAAGTTTATCCTTCAGCCAACCAGTTCCTCCCACCTCCTTTTTTTTCTTTTCTGGTGGCCCCCAAAATAAGAAGAAACCAAAAACAAGAATTGCTTATTTTCCCCCATTAAATGAACAACGTCGTATGCAGCATAAAAATCAGATTTTTCTCTCAGTATTCTGTCAACCCAGAGCTATATATATTTCATCAATATCTTCTTAGCATACTTCTAATACGACGAAGCACCAAGTTTTTACTAGTGTTTTGTACCTTCTCCAGCCATTGCTTTAAAAAGTCAAACCTGAAACAAAAACTAAAATACCCAATTCCAAAGAAGACCCAAATCATGCTAAACTTTAAAAAATCAAATCTCAATCCAAAGTGACTTGAACAGAGGAAAAGAGGGTTGGACGATTTTTTGTCATAAATTAAATGGTGACTTGAACATGGAAATATACAAACCATGTAAAGACAAGGCATATATCCACAAAAGAAAAAAAAAAAATACAAAGCATGTACCACAAATTTTTTCAGTACCCAAAAGAAAACAAATAGATCATTAGTAAGAACAAATAAAACATGCACAGATTTGAAAACTTTTCAACAAATATTTCAAAATATCTAGTGGTACCTGGTGGTTTTTGGTAACAGAACAATGTTGCTTGGTATTTTGTTGATCAAAAACTCTACCTTCAAAATGTTTTTCTCAGATAAGATATAGACATAAATAAAATTTAAATATATATATATATATATATACAGAGGAGAAGAAGAAGAAGAAGAAAGAAGAAGAAGAGGAAGAAGATTAGACGGATGACAAAGGCAAGAGAGACTTTTACCACAGAGAGGCTTGTAGCAGCACGGAGAGGGCAGAGCAGAGAGATGAGAGGAATCTGGCGTGAGTGTTATCTTTTGATTTATCAAAGGGTAAAATTGGGTTTTCAATAAAATGTGAAGGGGCAATTTGGTAACTGAACACAGAATCCAACGGTAATATTTATGAACGCGTATGGGCTTTTGAAAAATACTCTGAATAGCTGCTTTTTAGAATGCACATTCCCTTCACATTTCAAAATGCAACTTTTTCTAAAAAACTACTTTTAAAACTTCACCAAACACACATATTATTTTTATTGGTTTCAAAAAGTGCTTTTTGGGCGGGAA